>OW203894.1:20453391-21703391 GCA_934046635.1 Buathra laborator
TTCTATATAACGAAGAGAGAGGAGAAGAAAAAAAAAAAAAAAAAAAAAAAAAAAAAAATATTGCTTGCTCGTTGCTGACGTAGTTCGCGAGTATAGAGGATCCTTGCCTATTGCCCGAGGCAAGCATAACGCCACCCACGACATACTACAAGGGGCACGGCCCTCAGGGAGTTATGGCTGTTTTCCATGACTGATAGGACGGTACGCATAGCCTCCAGTTGCCTGTGCAGAGTTTACGTACGGAGGTGGCTTACCTGGAACTTGTACCTGGAAGTTAGCGGGAATTCCGATTAAAACGATTCCGGGATAAGAGTCAGGCAAGCCACCTGCTACGTGTCTCCTATACACGAATCCTCGGTCTATACATGTACTATATACATATATATATATATATATATATATCCGTGCAGAGTAAATGCGCGGGCGGCAATGACAAGTGAAATAATAAAATGGCTTAGTCATACTCCGTCGCGTAGTTATACCCGGGATATATCAAGAGAACACGGGGCCAACACACAGTACGTTACATTATTACGGGAGTGCTGATCGCGGGCGGCGTTAACCGCGAGAGATAAACGTGACGGTGCGACCGGGATAGCCCCTCTGCGCGCAGTACATCATTTTGTGGAGAGGCCTCGCAGAACGAACGAACGAACGAACGAACGAGTGAGAGATCGACTCGTGAATCATGGCCTCGCCTCGAACTTTAATACTTGGTACGCGTTCCCTTCTTCCGAGAATTCGCTAAGGCACGTTCATAGCTTTCCCAACTATACCGACCGACCCTACGCAGTACTTCGAAGAGACTCATCGGTCCCTCAGCGGAGAAAATTCATTTGGTAACATTTGAATAAAAAACCGAACGTACGATGTTTACTACCCTCCCACGCGTAAAAATCGATGTCCCAATGCGTACCGCGAAAGCGCATTATCTTTGACTCGTTTCGATGTCTATAGGTTAAACGATGTATATAGATTTCACGTGTTTCATTGATCCAAGCAAATGGAAAATGTGTTTCGGCGGTAAAAAAAATGATTTTGCTTTGGTGTAATGCTTCGGAGAGTATTTAATTACTGTATCGAGGTTTGTCGCGATGTACCGAGCGGTAAAACGTTCGGGCGTCTCGCATGCACACACGGAGAGCAGAGAAGTCCCCGTCTACGGGTATTGCACGCGAACAATAGTGTCGGCGTCGCTTTGATGCTACGGCTCTGTTAAGTTGCGCAATCCTTTGCTAGCTATGCCAGGATCACGTAAGAATAACTTTATCTCGTGTACTTCGTCGTGGGATGCGAGACGCTAGACTAAGGCTGACATGCGTTTTAAACTCCTATGAGCTCTCAATTCTTAATAGCATAGCAGGTGCATCAATGTATACCGTTTGAAGCGTATATGCGACATATCCAACGAATAGCATATGATTCCACGCAGCAGATCGCGAGTGAATGATCTAACGAGAAATCCACCGGCCGCAAAGTGTCCTCAAGCGAATTTAACTCTCGTTAAACGTCGCTTTCTGTGAAACATCGTTCGGACTAAGCGAATAGATGGTCCCAATTTGCGAACTGCGAACCTTGTCGATCATTCCCGTTGTCAGTTTGTCACTGTATTGCCGCTGATCCGCGGAACCCGTGCAGCGATACGTCAGGATCGATGAGTAACCGCGCATCGGCATTAGGCCCGCGATAGCAGTTGAATTGCGAGCGACTGCTATATATAGCATAACAATTTAAAGAGCCAATGTACGGCAATAGAATCTTCCGAAGCATCAATCCTTTTGAGGATCCAATACGAAGTAATATCTCTATGTTTCTCCGAACTTATCGAAACGGTAAGATGTCTCCGATACAACATAAGATCGATGTTATTCAACGTATAAAGCGGAAACGCGTAACTAAGTTCTGCGATTGTGAATACGAAAAAAAAAAAAACGTACAGACAAGACGACCTCGACGGATCTGTGCCATTACCACGCATCAAATTATCTAACACGTTCTATACGACGTTTTAATTGCGAATACATTCCTTATTCGAGGGAATATTAACGGGAAAAAAAAACACATACGACTCCCGAGAGATTTATCCATTATTTCGCGGTTCCTAAGAACAGGTGGGCCGCTTGCGCGCGTTTGGAACGTCATCAGTTGAAAAGTTCGCGCTTACAGGCACCACCTCGGGGTATTCGGGAAGGCGGAAATCGTTTTGTCTCTATCTTTCCATCACCGTTTTCATATACATCCCGCGACAGCCCAGGGGCGCCGCGGCACGCTCTTTCGACGTACCGGAATAACTCTTGCGTCTCCCGCAAAACCCCCGGAGGTCTATAGCCGTTTCTTGAGAATTTACGCTCGATAATGTCCTGGAATCAGAGAAATGAAATCATCCTCTGGTCCCCTCCCCGACTCTCCCTCCGGTTAATTCACGACACACGTGAGTTCTAGGCGCGCGCGAGTTTCCTACCTGTCGTTGGTTCTGACTATTACTACTGTTGAAACTATCGATCCGCGAGAACGGCAAAGTAGCCAGTGGAACTGCTGCTAACCGGTAATTCCCTCGCGGCCCCCTTCTCGCGAGAGGTACACGAATACCGCGAAAGCGAACCACCAAATGCTGTATCCTAATTTTTGTTTCCATTCAATTTTGATTATCGGGAGTGTGCCGTTCGGCCGCAAATGCGATTTCACCGCAATATTTATCCGCTAGCATCCGAGTTGTGGATTACTGTGTACTATATAGATATGGTACAATTTCTCCGTTAAGCGGCAGAAGCAACAGCGATGTTAGTCGAGTCATGCCGTTTCGCGAGAACGATCTCCGCGAGGACCTAAATATGCGTTCCTGGAAACGTTTCCTCCGCAACGTTTAGACAGCCCGCTGCTCTCCTCTCTGCAATACACTCCGGGCACCGGTACAATTGTGAAAGACAGCGGAGTCGAGTCTCACGCACGACTCACGTGAAACGCAATCAACCCGAACGACCCGAATGGATTGAATGTATTTTAGCGAATCTGAATATTTCACGATACCGGGGAATGTCGGAAACGTAAAGCTTTGATAATTTGATATTTCGATCATTAGATTCTCACGTATGAATTTAATCGCTAATGAATCACAGCAATTGACAAAATGACCCTTCGATACTATTCTCGGCGTTTCAATGACTCTTTTTTTTTTTTTTAATTCTCGCGAGGACAATCCTTAATTTACCGGTTGCGTTAGTCCGGGGAACTCCGCGTAGGTATTCACAGGTGGAAAAATTCCACGTCTGCATACCTGCATTCGTGAAAAAGATATTAAATAAATCGGTAGATTGGAAAAATAAGAAACTAAACGAAGTCAGCGTTTTTTCTGCGATGATCTATTTATCGAACGTCGGACTCTCCTATTGGTATTTCACGGTCAATGAATTCCGGCGATTGGACCGATGGACTTTCGATAAAATTTTCGTCGACCATACAACATTTTTTTTTGTTCTTCTCGCGAGGACATTTTTCGTAAATTATCGCGGGGAATTCCAAGTAGGTAAATCTGCATTCCTTAATTCGGAAAAAAATTTACGAAAAAAGAACGCTAAATGAAATGACGTCAGTGTTTTGATGATAATGATCGCTATTCGTAAAAATGACGAAGCTGCGAGTCAATGTTAACTACCGAATAAGTAGTATAACTGACCATCGACATTATGTTAATTATTATATACTTTTCGCCGGATATTACTCAACTGCTCCAAAACTATTACAGCCGTTGAAAAAAAAAAAAAAAAAAAAAAAAAAAAAAAAAAAAAAATTGTTCGACAATTTTCCACTATTGTGATCTTTAATGACGCTATGACTCGCGAATGACTGAAGAAAATTTCCAAAGTGCACAAACTCCCGGGAATAGGATTCCTCGAGGTTTCCATACGATCATCAATGAGTTCCGGCCGTCGTTCATGGATAATAAGCACCGGCTACAGTAAACTACGTTATATATCGTATACATTACGCATAGAGTTGCAACCATCACAATTTAACGCGATCGATAACGAACGGTTGAAAACCCGAGTTTCGCGTAACAGGCAAACCTCGTGAAGGTCGCGGCCGAGGTCTCGAAAGTAGTACGAACGGGTGATGTCTCACGGGGGATACCCCTTGTTGATAATCGGTATACGAATTATCGATAACAGGGGTTGAACTCACCTGGGCGACAGCGAAGGGCTATTCCCCGTGAGGCATTTGATTCGTCGCAAAAACGAAACCCTACATAACTATACAAATCTCCATAATGCGGAACGATACCGCGTAAAGGTGTGTAGCGTATTCCATACGTTTCTCGAAAAATCTCGAAGGACCGGAAGTGAAAGACACCATTATAAGTATCGCGAATCTAAAATCCACGTAACAGCGATGTACTCGCGATGTAGTGAATGAAAGCGAAAGGAGTAACATTTACGAAGATTGAGCAAATTACGAATATGAGAATATTTATATATATATTCAAGAAAGTTTATACATATAGTTAGTTTAGCACCGTAAGGGCGCATGATCTATGCTTTTACACGGTCGATCCGTTCTTGCGGCGTTAAGACATCGATATTATAAGTAACTATCTACACCTCGCGGAACGGACATCGCGAGTCTCTCTTTTCCTCTCACGGGCGAGAATAAGCGAGAATATGCCTGAGTCAAAGGGAGATGGAATGTCGGAGGACAAGTGCGAGGGAGCGAGAGAGGATTCAAGCAGCAGCAGCAGCAGCAGCAGCGAGATACTCATGTTAGGTCGGTGTGTTCGTGTTGAGGACGGCGGCGGGCGGGAGCAACGACGACGTATTATATAGACGGGCGGCGATACATGCCTGCAAACAGTCGACACGCGGCAACCGCCCGAGCGGGAACATCCTCGAGAGCTCGAACATCCACGAGGGTGTAAAACGCACGTTTATAAACGTATATAAGAATACCAAAAAAAAAAAAAAAAAACCCGTGAAGATTACAAATGTGATTGGTGATTGTGCGCGAATTCGACTATTTTCTTCGTATAAATTAAATCGCAACGAAGATTGCAGCTGGATAACAGAGATAACAATAATAACAAGAATAATATAAATAATTTGAAAAAAAAAAAAAAAATTTGGAAAAAAAAAAAAAATTGTCGCTCCGAGTTTTGTGCTGACGGTGTTGAGAAGTTGCACGCTGTGATCGACTGACTGGAATTCCCCACGGGGATGAGACCAAGATAATGATAGTCCCGGCGCCTTTGATCGCCATCGGCCGGGATCAACGACAACATCCGCTTTACAACCCCCACCACTTAGCTCTGCAGAGTATCCTGATTTTGACTTACCTATGTCTCATTTAGGATATTTCAAGGATACAAAGAAAAGTAAAGAAAACAAACGGAGCAGTGAGAACAGTGCGGTTGGTGCTCGAGATCGGAGTCGACGAGTTCTCTGCACATATAGACGCGCGCGCTGTGTGAATCGTTGAACCTAAACGTGCTCCATTTCCGGTAGTCGGGGGAAAAGTCGATTCGCGTTCGCACTCTCTTTCTCTCTCTCTCTCTCTCCGTGTCTCCTCTCCTCCCATCAACATTAACTGGTGGTGCGCGGTGAACGATAAGAGAACAGTGCGGTCAAACCCTCTTATATCTTTATAATTCTCTTACTATCCAAGAGATACTCTTCTTGTTAGTCTGCAAGAAGTCGCCGCGAGATCGACAATGCGCGCGAGTTGATCGTAAAAAAAAAAAAAAAAAAAAAAAAAAAAAAAAAAAAAAAACATCGATAGTAAAATTCTGTTACTCCGAATTGATTCCTGAATCTTCGATTACGAAAAGTGATTTATAATTCGTCGTTGAAGAAAAAAAAAAAAAAAAAAAATACGAAACGTTTGTTCGTCAAGGTGCGATTCACTTTTATGGACATCATCAGAGGAATACACGAGTCGCGGGATTCCCGCGGAGAAAGCGATGCTGCGTCGAGGAACGTTGTGTTTAAAAGGGCTTTGGAAATCAAAAGTAATACTTTCGTGTGTGAAGACGAGCGATCATGTATCATCGGCGAATCATTCGGGTTTAACATCGAGAATAACATATTTCAAAGTCACAACGATAATCGCGATTGGATCGTGAATCGTCAGGGTGAACCGGTGTTTAACATTGACAAGCAGGGTGGTCGTCGTCGGAAACGGGCAAACATCACCCGCATGTAGTTGAGGCTATGGGCGAGCATTCAATAATTATTCCGGAATCTCGTGATATCGATAGGGAATCGGGATTGCGGGTGGTCTGTGAGTCGTCTCGTACGGTCAAAGCCGTCGAAAGTACGAGGACCGCAGGCGGCGTTCGTCGTCGTAGTATCGACATCGACGACCAGTACAGGATCAACAAATCCGCGTATGCGTCGTCTTGTTACGCGATAAAGGACGATAGTAAAATAATAAATTCGGTGGATGAGGGTACAATAGACAATTGTGGTACAGAGGTTAAAGATAAAAAGAGTGATTGTCGTCGTTGTCGAAATCGTCGAAAGTATAAGAATAATAATAATAATAATAATAATAATAATAATAATAATAATCAGCCGGCAACGTCGGATTACCGTGGGGTTGTAGCCGCCTCGTTCAGACTTTTAAAACGTATATCTTTGCTTCTTCTATCGCTAGTGGGTGTACTGATTCCGTCCGCGTCGTCGACGTCGAGAGGACCCCTCATTGTCTCCAGTAGTTGCGCCCTCGTTAGTCTTCTCGTGGTCGGCCTTTTGCGCCCTACTATGGCGGTACCGACAGCGAGCAATGTCAGCGGTAACCCGAGTAGCAGTAGTAGTACCAGTAGCAATAGTAATACACCCCTTGTGAGAATGATGCAACAGAATCAACGGCAACAGTCGGAAACTACTGTCTCCGTAGATGAGGAACAAGCAAACTTCGAGAGTGTCGTCGAGGCAACAATGAACCGTAGACTACGCGCTGTCGAGGACCAAGCTATGCACGACGAAAGCGGCAACGACGACGACAACGACGACGACTTTACGCCACCGTTGCATCAACGCGAATCCGGACTCGAGAGCAGAAGCCGGCTCGGCGAGGCCGAACTCGACACTATAAGGAGAAGCATCGTGGAGGGTCTCGGTCTCGAGAGGATACCCGATCCTTCAAAGGTATTCGCAACAGCACACGCTCATCTCTTCTTATGCTTCTCTTCATCCTCTACTTCTCCTTTCGACTCTTATTCCTACCGCCGGCACTCTGTGTTGTACGCGATATAATACATAGTATGCAATTCCTTCGCCCAAGGAGAAAGCCCTCCTTGTATTACCGCTATACTTGTAGGTATTCGTATGAGAGCGCAAACTCTCTGCGCAAAGTAACATCATTTTGTTTATCCGCCTTATCGCGCGCTAATTTTTAACCCAATACCCAATACCTTGCGAATGCAAACGGAAGCGAAAGGCATTCGTGATATAAGAGATCGAAAAAAAAGTATATGCAAAAAATATATTAAAATCATACGAAATTCGCAATTTTTTTTTATTATTAATAAAATTTTTTAATAATTTACGTTTCAATATGATTATAATATAATTATGTCGAATATTTTTTACGATGTACTTTTCTTCATCGGGCACAAGGAGGGGTTGTTTTTCTAAAGTCTATGGTAATTTTTTTTTTTATTTTGGTTTCCGGTTCGAATATTTGCGATATCTCTAAGGATTTTAATCGATCGCATGTGTTTCGCTGGTAACTTAACCCTTTTATAGGATTGTACCCCTGAGGGTCTTAAAAGACGAAAAAAAAAATAATAATTAGGATTCCTTGTGGTAATTTCCCGCGGAAAATTGTATTTATTGGTATCTTTGCATCATTGGCGAAACGCGTGACTGGAAGAGATTCATTGAAGTACCATATTGCAAAAGAACGGCTGATGCAAACGCATACCCTCCCAGTTACATTATATGTAATCATTTCTCGGAACAAGATAAACGGCAACTCGCTTGCAGGTATTCTATTTATGTCCCGCGGTAACTTTTGCTCCGAAAACTGACCAGTAAACAATTCGCGACCTATTTTTAGAGAGAGGGTGGGAAATTCTATTTGCAGAAAGCTATAGAGGGTTAAAAACTCTTTCGCACGATACTCGGGTTTATCGTCTTTGGCTATATATTCCGACGGCGCAACAGGTGTCACGGAGCGCGCGCAACTTTCTCGTTTCGTCGAGTCTCGACTGTTTATCCACCGTGTTGCGGAGTTACGCCTATAGGAATCAATATTGTTCAATAATAATAAAAAAAAAAAAAAAAAAAAAATTATCAACGCATTCAGTTATTATAAATAAAAAAAATTATTTAGTCTTTTCATACAACATCTAAGTAGTTATTCAGCTCGCGATCTCGTTGTTGCGCGAAGAATGAGGTTGAAAAAAAAAAAAAAAAAAAAAAAAAAAAAAAACGCAGAAATCGAAGTTTCTCTCGTGAGAGAAGGCAATCCAAGGCAACAGAGGGGGAGAAACAGAGAGAGAAAGATGATCGCGGACGTCGGTGAACGTTGAAAAAGAGGGGTCAATGCGAAGAGTAGATCGCGAGCGACTTGGCTCCTTCGCTCTCGTGTCTCTCGTACTCGCGAGGCACGCGAAGAATGTCGTTGGGAAATTCCAAGGCAGCCGCTCTCGAGAGTCCGAACGATCGTGGAATCTCCTCTTAGGTTCGCCGGATGCGAGATAGATATAGCCGGTACAACCCGCGATATGAGAATTCAGAATCAACGGAAGAATCTCGAGCGTTGCGCGGGCCATCGATAGAGAAGCTGCTTACCTCGAGAAGACCGCGAGAAGCAGCGAGAACCCTACACAGCCCCCCGGGTCTCCTCAAACTTGTGTATATTAATATCCCCGTGATTTCCGAGCGCGGTGACCTCCAAATCGGCAAGTCTTTGATAGGAGATATATATATATGTATATACATGCATATACATATATATATATCCCTTTTTTTTTTAATTCTTCGAACGTGCAGAGCTCGGGCACTCGTGCAATTCGACGAACCGTGCGAGCCTCGGTTAGCACGCGACGACGAGGACGAGAGTTAAGTGAGTTTAAACAAACGACTGGAGGATGAGGAGGCGTCGCTACCCGGTAAATGGCCCTTTGCCTTCTTTCTTCTTCTTTTTATGCATCCTTTTTACTTCAATTTTTTTTTTTTTTTTTTTTTTTTTTTTTTTTACAAAGTCTTCGGCTTCCTTACCGGAGATGAGTCACGAGAGTCCCGCATCCCCGGTCGGCCCGACGTGGTTTACCTTTATCCAGCAGTCACATCCTCCCTCTGTGACCCTTTCATTCTTCCCATCGCTTTTCTCTTCGCTCTCTTACGATTTCCCCTTTGTAGCTTCTTCTCGTCTCGTTACATGTTATTTAATGATTTTTATCCGCGATCGATAAATCCACTGGTTATAGAGGTATTATTTATAATGGACAAAGTCTTCGCCCACCTGGCGGCTGACTTGACCCATAGATCCCGGGGGTTCCCCTTCTCGGGTTTAATGCTATTAATGCCATAGGTTGAGCTTCGTAAGTCGCGATCGTTTAATTCTCTTCGGCTTAAAGACACCGATCCCACGCAGCGCATGAGATCGCGAGGTGAGCTCTCGCTGCGTATTATTGTTGTGCCGCGCGGCTACATAAGCGTATGAATAACGTTATTAATGATCGTCTAGTAAAGAGAATTACGGTAGTGTAATATACACAGTCATATATATATATATATAGTGTATATTCACGAATGAGCATTGAATAAGATTCTCGGAGTTTGCTAAGAGCAGAGGACCACGCGTGAGGGTCTCGTTGACCCGAGAAGACTATCCGTGATAATGTCGAGACTGTCGCATTGAGCGCTCAAGCGAGAAGTGACCAATTATCGCAATCGTTCGCCCAATCCCGAGGGTAATCAATTAAAGGGGCTAAAAGTTCAATCGTTTTAATAAATCATAACGTTACGCGCCAAATCATCGACACTCCGAGAACGAAAAGCGTATGTGTGCGAATATACGTATATATGTTCTCTTCGTCGTCTGCATTTGTGGGCTCCGCGGCGGGCCACTTTTCTTCTCTCTTACTGCTGATTAGTTTCGCGAGTGTTGAGCTCTCGTTGGAACTTTCAACGGAGATTAACTCTCTCGCGTACGTCGCGAGGACGATGGGCAAACGTTTGCACGTAAACAACCTCTTCCTTCTCTCCTCTCGGAGAGGATATATGGTATATATTGAGTTCGCCGGAGCCTCTCGGTTTCCTTCCTTCTTCTCTTGTGCTTTTCATCCTCTTTTCGCGCGTCTTTAAAGGCGAGACACAAGTTTTGCGAGTTTCGAGTACCCGAACGGAGTACAACTCCAATCCGAATAACTCGTCACGAGTTGCTTCTCTTTTTTTTTTTTTTTTTTTTTTTTTTTTCGGCTCTCGTCTCATTTTCACACCAAAAGCGTTTATCCGCTGTATCAACTTGCGAGGGAGTTGTTGCACTCTGCTGTTAGAGTGTTTCAGTGCGTTTATGTGTGAGGGGTTCGTTTAAATTTCGCTAATTAACTCGCATATGCATAACGAACGATGACACTTGTTCACAGGCGAACGTGAGTCAGACGGAGTACAAGAGAGCGCACGAGGAGTACCTGACGAGGCTACAGCATTCGCGAGCCGGCAAAGAGGGCAGACAGAGGAGACTTCATACGTTTCATGCCACAGGTACGGTATTTATAATCGTATTACACTACAATCGATTGTTATTATCACATGATAATTATATCGAAATTTTTTTTATTATTTCCTAATAAAATCAGTGATCATATACACCGCAATCGATTTTTATAATTACGTGATAATTAGATCGAAAAAAAAAAAAAAAAAAAAAATCGATTTTCCAATAAAATCGGTGATCATTCGCGCTAAAATCGATTGTTACAATTACACGGTGATTTTTGCGAAAAAAAAAAGAAAAAAAAAAAAAAAAAACGATTTTCTAATAAGATCGGTGAATCGTCGAGAAACTTGATTGCGATAACAAAAAAACAGAGTCATTGGTTTCTGTTCCGCTTCCGATCGAGAAACATCTCAATCGCGTTGCATCGCTATAATTACACTTCCGATTCACGCTTCGGGTATCCACCAGCCCCCGCGCAATATATAACCGATTTAACTGTAAAGAATGCATAGATTCGCGTTTATGCGCGGTAAGACGAGTGAGATTGCGAGAATCGAAAATATAATTCGGTATATGCGTCTCGTGGCACGAGTATCTCGGAGGGATAGATCCCCGCGGCCCACACGTTCCAAAAAGTCTGCATGATCTCTTCATCGGGATCGCGGCCACCGTTACTATGTACGGTACAGAGAGACGGAGCCGCGAGTGCGCCGCGATGTAAAATAACGACGTCGAGAGATAGACCCGCGGAGTGAGACTCGCGTAATGTCTCGCATCCTGTTTACTTTCCCGAGTCTCTGCGCCGAGAGCGCGTGCGAGAGAGGGACGCACAGTCTCTCCTCGGTTAAGCCTCGAGGGATATCTGTCGCTTGTACCCACGACATCGAAATCGTCATCGGCACATCGTCGCAAACGGCAGCGGCCCTAATGACTTATATCGGTATTCCATCGCGTACTTTACGCGCTTCTAGTCAGCAACTTTTGGAGCGACAAAGTTCAACGCGGCAAACTGGTTTTCATCGTTTTATCCGATTGGCTAATTTATCAAATTTTTATCGATGTTTTTTTTTTTTTTTCTTTTTTTTTTATTTTTTTTTATTGACGATTGAGTAAACTACGTGGGATGAAAAGATCGATAGAGACGCGTTAACGAGAAGGAGGATTTATCGGTTACCAAAGGGCCTTCCCGATTGTGGAGCCGCGAGACTCTCACGGCAATGAGTATTAAACAGTAATACAGTGGTCTCTCGATACACGAACGATATACCGCTCGTTCACCGCTTCTCGAGGTTACGCGGGGGCGGAAGTTTCGACCTCCTTTTCCAAGAAACGATATACATTGTCGCGCGTTCATAGCCAATGGCCATAGTGTCCTAGTGAAGGCGAAGCAATTTTATTATTTTTCTTTTCCTTTTTTTTTTTTTTTTTTCTCAAATAAAGCGAAGAGACGTCGAGAATCATTACTCCGTCGCGTCGAGCTCTCTTTCCGTTATCGGTTTTCACACCAAACTCTCGGCAACATCGGGATATCTAATCGCTGCGGGGCTCTCCTTCGTGTATCACATAGTCGACGGGGCATTAAATTACTCCGTAAGTCGCAACTATAACGAATACCGAAGCTCTCGCAGTACTGTATACCAGGCGCTTCGTATCAGCCGCTTCATCTTGTGCGATATAACGAAATGAAGCGAAGGACGGGTTACGAAAATGCATAGTAAGCTTCGCCACTATCGGCAAAAGCTAATAGGCGCAACGATAATGCGTATTTGCCATAACTACGCGGCAAGACATTTGTGAAACCTCGTTGCGCGCGACATGTGTGAAAGAGATGGAGAAGAAGCGGATCAAAGTTAACGAAGTTAACGGAAACCATTATAAGCTGATTATAGAAGCATTAATCAGGACAAATAGATTGGGTAACAAATGTCTCTATATAAACGCTCGCGACGAAAAAAAAAAAAAAAAAAAAAATGGTTTATCGCGTTTTTTCGAAGTTTTTCATTGCCTTGTAGCGCCGCGAAATAACTTTTTTCCAACTGCGTCAAGTACCGTATCTTTTGTACTTTTTCCCGATGAGAACGATAGGCACCTGGGATTCCCCGTGAATCAGTCGGGGCGAAAAGATATCTCTGTTTAGATCTGAAAATTGCGACTTTTCGCAAAATCGATATTTCAAAAAAAAAAAAAAAATGCTCCTTCGTTTCGAGACTTTATCCGATCTATTTTTTTCTCTCAACTTTTCTCAATATCGATAAGAAAAAAAAAAAAAAAAAAAAAAAAAAAAAAAAAAAAAATGTTTTTATTTAGTCCATTTCGAGATTCTATCCGAACATTTTTTTTTTCGTCAACTGATTATGAATCAGCTGATTATTCGAAACAATTCCGTAAACGTATCGTATCGTAGCGCGTTACTATCGGCTGTATATTAAAATTACTAACTCCGAGGCAAACACACGAGCTGATAGTTACGAAATAGAAATTCCGACCGCAGCGGAATGTCGAACGACGAGTCCTCTCTCTCCTCTTTCCGAATGCAATAAGAAAATAAGACACGGATCGTGTGTACGGTACGTGCATAGGATGTACAGGTACCACAGTGCCTATAGGAGGAATAAAAAAACAACAAAAAAAAAAAAAACAGAAAAAAGAAAAAGCGAGAGAAAAAGATGTATAAAGAGGATAAGACGAAGCTGGAGAAAAGGTGCTGCCGGCGTCGAAGCCCCGGATCCCGCGCGCGCCAGAGTCGATCGTCGTATCATCGTCCGGTTGTCGCGACGTTATATACGGGACATCGGCGACATCGCCACGACGCGGCTCGTTTGTTCCAACGAGCTACGGATATGTATTATAGATGCGTTTTCTCTCTGTTTCACCTCCCATCGAATACGTTCTCTCGACTTGCATCTAATAGCTTGTTAACCATCATTTATACGAGGCGCAGCGCAACATATAGTCGAAAGAATATGCGGGTGAGAGACGCGTTACGATACGAGGCGCGTGTGTCATCGGGTATGTTGTATTATGCGCCGGGGGCCTATTAAGCGCGTGAGAAAAGACGAGAATCATAAGAGAAAAACGTGTTTAGCAAACGGGGCCACCGATGTTCGATTCCTAAATACATCGTTGTAAATTTTTCGTTATACACGCGTCGCGATCTGTTACCGTATAAATGGAATGGGGCGCCACACGTTAAAAACTAATGGTGAGGAACGCGGGGCATGTCGCCGAGAGATTCGTTATAATACCAACGGATTCCTGGATGGTCCGCGTGGGAAGAGTTCGTTCAAGCGTTCCGCGCGCTCCCACATCTCACGTCGAAACCCACACTATCTATTTTCGATCGAATGCCAAGTGATAAAGCTATACTCGGCTCGGGACGCGTGATTCCGCCGGTTATTTGAGATATCAAAGGCCGATTCTGAACAGATAACCCGGCCAGAAGCGGCACATTCTCTGCCTACACCTATATACCTCGTGTTTCATTCCCGAGCCACGAGTCATCGAGTCGCCCGCGCCTCTACGAGTAAACACGAATTCCACGGATTCTCGGGGGGTTTCGCCTTCTTTCACTCGATTTCGACTAATCGAGAGAGAGAACGCGAGAGCGCATGACAGGCTACGCGCGAAACTATCATATATATATATATATACATATATGCATAGCTACGTACACGCGTATTATATGTATACATAGTATTGTCTACCATAGGTGCCAGATAAACGCGGACGAGCCTCGCGTATTATCGACTCGACGTCGTCCTTTCATTCTTCGCTCCCACCCGTTCTCTTTATTTCTTTTTTTTTTTTGTTTTCTTCTTTATTTCGTTTCTATTATTATTCATTCGCGTTTTTTTTTTGTTTCTTTCATTCTTTCGGCCAACGACTGAATCCGACGCGTTCGTTTGTTTGTTTCAGAACAACTACCATTGACACTCGTCAACCGAACGCGTCGAAGCGCCAACAGCATCGCGAACGACGAGGACCAACAGCGAGAAACAAATGTGCACTCAAGAGCCCTGTATTTTCCTATGGAGATACCTGACGACGATGTACTCGTCGAACACGCGACTTTAAGGTTTCTTCTCGATCCTACCGGCATTCCTGTTGACGATGAGATTCGCGATATTTTCGTGTATCGGCTTACAGGCGATACGTGGAGTTTGGTGTCGCGGCACGTTTTACCGTCCGAAAGACGAGATCCACGATGGATCGAAATCGATGTTACAGAAATCGCGAGTTTTTCACACGAGGACAACGACGATTATCTCGGAATAAAACTTCTCATTGATAACGGAAAGAATCGGGACGATGAGAGACAAACGATTATCTCTCATCCAACTTTGAACGTTTTCACGACTACGTACTATTATGGCGATAATAACGACGCGCGCACCTCGAGACGAAAGCGGCGCGCGACTCCCGAACATCTGATGTCGCTTCACAAAGGACGCAGAACTGAGTGCCGCGGCGACAACAAGAAATGCTGCCGTCACGAGATGACCGTTATATTCAAAGACTTGAAGGGATTCGAGTTTATCGTACAACCAAAGAATTTTGACGCCGGTTACTGTAAGGGTAGATGTCCACCGCGTTATAATCCCGCGCATCATCACGCGCTACTGCAGAGCCTTATATGGAAGGAGGACAAGAGAAAAGCTCCGCGTCCGTGTTGCGCACCAAGCAAACTCGACGAGCTTGAAATTCTCTATTTCGACGAAAATGATCCTACGAAACTCAAAGTATCGAGTTGGAAAAATATGAAAGTATTGGAGTGCGCGTGTTCTTAGATATTTTTCTCGCTTTTTCATTCGATGTTCTGCGATTCCCGCACCAAAGATTCTTTTTTCATTTATTTTATTTTTGTTTTTTTTTTTTTTTCGATAATTTTCGAATCTTGGATGCACGACGCATCTGTCGAAACCCGTGCGCAGTTAGGAATTCTCTGTATAAATCCTTCCAGGTGGATAAATAAGAATTTTCAATTTGATGTATATATATATAAAAAAATTTTCGTCATGGACTGTGAAAATGGCGTGAAAAAAATAATTGTAGATACGCGTCAGCCTCAACGCGCTGTAATAATCTCACCTTCGCGGAACAACATCAACGCTTAAAGGCTTCCTGTCCTGTATCTATATATATATATATGTATCTATTAGTTTCTCTTTATTTTTTTTTTCTTTAAATCTCTCGTGACTGTGATATTAAAATACGAAAAATTACTCATCGCCTACGCGAAAAAAAAAAAAAAAATGCGATAAAAACGTCTTTAGATGGCCGTTTTCGCTACGCATCATTACCAACTGTCCCCGCTATAATTACTGCTATTCTACTCGTACATCACAGCCGTGCTACTTATACTCGTGTACCACCAACAACCACGCATCGTGTAACTATTATATCCTATTAAAAAAAAAAAAAAAAAAAAAAAAACGATTGCTGTCGCATGCGCACTATGTAATATTCTCGTTAATATTGTTTTCATTGTAATATCTCAAGCGCATAATAATAAATCGCGATGTAGAGTGCAAACGACGTGCAATGTGATGCAATGTGAAAGTGCGCTGTCAATCTCGGGCGCTATAAACGTTCTAGTGCCATATATCGAACATTTGCACCAAAACGGTGAGTTATTGCAACTCACCGGAATATTGATAATGTAGTTTTGATCGTCGTTATTACTATCTAATTGTACGTTTATCATCGTGCGCACATTGACCCACTGTAATACGCTACCTTTGCTATAAATAATTAATATTATTATATCTATAATCGTCACTGTCGCGTACACAAAAAAAGTAATGTTACTTAGGTACTATGATTCTCACGTTGCGCTACGGGCCGCATTATTATCTGTATCTAAACGGCGCGTACGTATTTATAAATATTTATTAAAGTTTTAAGGCTCGCTACTCGCCGACTAATGCGCGCCCGCATTAATCGCTCTGATCGTTCGTTTTCTCTCGTTTATAATATACATATATATACTATACATGTACGATACTACTTTGACTGATGCGACTTGTAGCCGGTAAAGCCGTATTCTTTTGGTTCCTGGATTATTACGTTCTACATGTATAGTTTAACGTACGACGAAATAAAATGAAACCGAAATAATTTTGTCGCACATTGTGCATACCTCGTTTCTGTTGTAAACATTTATATCGTATATAACAACAAAAAACCGCGAGAGGGACAATCGAACTTTATTGTACTACACATAAATATATATGTATTCGAGCCGCGCGTTTCGCCATCTCCCCTTACTCTTTGTTCGAAAGTTGTATACTTTGTATTTATATACCTATATATTATATTGAAACTTTTCCAACTCACATCGGTTTCCATCCATGACCTCTCACGTTCATGTGCATATCGACGAGCGCGAAACCCGGCTAAATGCGTATCCTCTCTTTAACATAACTATACCGAGGAAAAAAAAAGATTTCCAAATAAAATGGTATTTTGCAACTCTGCCTCGAACACATTCTTTAACACGCCTACTTCCGCCTTCGCAATCCTTTTTCTACGATTCGTTGATCTAATCGCGAAAATTGAGATTAACGAAAACAACAACATCAAACACATGTGCACACGGTACGAACTGAATATCGCTCGATCGCAAGAATTAAACTTGCGAGCACTGCAGGCTGGCCAACTCGTGGAAACTCGAAATAATTACGCTCCGCGGCAGCCCTGCTCCCCGGCGCATTTTCCGAAAGTTTGGTTAGGTCACTGTCGATTTTTTTTTCATGCTAATAGATGTTGATATTGCCCCGAATGGTGTATAAACTCATCGAAAATATAAGATAAATCATCGTTACATCGAACGACACGCAACGTGATTTCACATGTCGGCACTTCGAAAAACTCAGGTTCGTCGATAAAGTTTTCATCGATAACGTTAAAACATTATCCGATAAAAGTTTATGCGTTAAGTTGCGTAACCTACAAAAAGCCAGTAGCTGGACGTTGAAAACGCTCATCTTTTGTATAATTATAATTCGCAGCAATGGGGCACATTCGCGCGTGTTTGGCACATTTTTGACGCCAAATGGCAAGATCCCTTCAAGAGTGCGCCAATCATTAGTCGCTATTTAATGGGAAAATACAAACCCATATATCATCCGATGAGTAAGAATTCCATAATTACGAAAATCAACGTCCATTGCGGATACTAAACTCAATTTTATTCACAGCTGACTGCGGCGATCACGTAGTCGTGATAAACAGCAAAGACATCGCTCTAAGGGGCGACGAATGGGCGAAAAGAGTTTACTTCCATCATACTGGGTACGCCGGCGGAGCAACGTGGACTCTCGCTTGGGAATTGCACAAGAAAGATGCTACCAAGGTATCGAAAAAAAAAAAAAAAAAATCGATAATAATCGGTTTTTTTAATTCGACATTTGCGTTAAGTACAGTGGTACTTAAAATTTTTGTTTTTTTTTGTTTTTCAGATCCTTTGGAAAGCAGTCTACAAATCTATGACTGGAAATCTGCAACGCCGATACACGATGCGACGTCTCCATATATATGAAAGCGACAAACTACCAGAGCATATTATGGCTAATGTTACCAATCAAATACAGCAATTGCGACCCATTCCCGTGCGTCTGGATCACATACCCGTGGAAGACGTACAGCAATTCCCGAGAATCGTAAAGTTCCCTAGAAACTATATAAAGAAAGAAATGTAAATCATTGTCATTTTGTAATATAGAAATTTCACGTTTTACTTGTGGTTATTCATATTTTTTTAATACGAAAAAAAAACAATTTGCGATGCGATGCGCGTATTATTCTCGATCCATCGATCGCGTGCTTCGATCGATGAATTTTGATGGTCTAAACGTCTAATGCAATATATCGAAACAAATAAAAAATAAAATTCCGTAAATAACGTTTGTAATTGAAATCAATATTTTTTTTTTTTTTTGGCGTAAAAATGAATACACAAGTCTTATACTCAAATAGATTCATCTCTTATTGTTTGTTACTTTACATCTGAATATTGTCTATACAAATGAGGCACTCGCATGTTATGAAGAGTTATTTGTTTTTTTTTTTTGTTTTTTTTTTTTTGTCGTTTTTCTTTTTTTGTAAAGTACAAATATGCATTAGTCTCAAAATAATAACGTTATACCTAGCAGGTATGTTAATATGATAAACGTCGATAATGCGCGACGGCACGATTAGAATGTATTACGATGAAAAATGTGAAGACGGTAAAAATTATGAAGGATACGGCGATGCGATTCGATGTACAATAAATAATAAAGATCATCATAGCAAAAAAATGATCGAAAGAAAAAAAAAAGAAAAAAAAAAAAAAAAACGCGGGCAACTTTTTTCTTTTTTTTTTGCTAATACCTAATATTTACACAAGTTATCATATCAAAATATAATAGTTTCGTTTCGTTGCATGGACTCGAATTTCTCATCATATCGTTTACAAAAATAACGATTTTCTGAATAATAAGATCAGACTTCGTCGGAAGCTAGAAACTCTTTGTCAGGATTTGGAGATGCTTGCTTCTCGTTTCTCTCCTCTTCTTTCATTTGAAGAGCGACCGCCGATTCTAGTACACGAATTCTACCTTCGTGCTTAACGATCACCGCTTTCAGTTTTCTTATCTCTTCGGCAAATTCCTTTATAATGTCCTCCTGTAAAGTGATATACATCCATTGTAATTGATATTCATTGTGTGTCCGCAACGATAAAAAATTTCATTGTGAAACTTACGGAAATCGCAGCAGGTTGCGCGACCCCTTGTCCACCGGCACCGACTTTGCCACCTTTGCCGAGAACATTAGCTTTTTTATGAAGCTTCAGCTCATTTTTCGATGCCGTTGGTTGATAGCCATCCCTCAGCGATATCAAGAGCGGCTCGGCATCGGTACCGGATTCCCACTCTTCTGCGGAAATAGCCGCAGTATCTCCCGGCGTATCCGGATACAAGTCCTCTTGGAAAAGTTCCGACTGCAATGAACGCCGAATGATCGTTTGGTGTTATTCTTAATTCCTCTTATATTCCAAACGAAAATTACACATAATTTTAATCAATGAAATGTATACCTTTCTTGGAACGGTCATCGATATAACTTGACAAAATCCCGAATTATTCAAACGATAAAATCGGCTGATTTCACAGCTATTTACGTCACAGCCACGTTTTGGCATCATACCGATTCCTCTCTGAGGATCCGGCGTTTGGAAAGTGTTGATGTAATGAACGAACGGCGGCTCGGGCGTTATTTCGAAGTAACGTATCACCGAGTCACCTTTACCGCACAAATATACCATACTAGTGTCGGGATCATACAGCGGAAACATAACTCCGTTGCTCGTGTCCAATTCTACCATTACGATAGGCTCTCCCAACATATCGGGAGCTCTTAACGAATATTGCCTTTCCGACATCTTGCTGAAGCCCGTTGTAAATATCAGGCCGCCTCTGTAAATATCGTATTATTATACTCCGATAATCGGTAAACAATCGACTATATAAATAGCAACAATTCTATTAAAAATTGTCCAAAAAATTAATAAAAAAAAAAAAAAGCAAAATATTTCTATTAATATTGCATTTTCATTGTATTCCATTAATATTATTATTTCGTGATTACATTTACGAAAATAAACAATTAATTTTTTTTTTTTTCTTTTTTTCAAATGAAAATTAATAAAATTAAAAAATATGCAATGAAATTTTTTTTAATTTTTATACCTCAAGAAAATTGCGCGCGTCGCTTTGCTTCCTTCGTGCGCCACAGCTTCCTCCAGCACTTCGCCGGATCGCGGATCCAAAATTCGAATTTTTTTGTCTTTGCATGTGGTGACTAATCTGGAACCATCCCAATTCCAACACGCGGAATAGACAACGTCGGGATGACAATTCAAGCGAACCAACGCCTCTCCGGTGCCGACATTCCAGATAATCACAAGATTATCGGAACCGGCGGTGAGCAAAACATTTAAGGCGGTCGGATGCCAAAGTACCAAACCGACTCTTCGCTGATGAAGCTGAAGATCGACGACAGGTTCTGTGAGAGTTCTTGAAATTCCGCCGTCCGGTATTTGCCATACTTTGACGACGCAATCCTCAGAACCTGAGGCGATAACGTTGTCATTGTGGGGACACCATGCAATGTCCAATACGGGACCTTTGTGTCCGCCGACTAGCGGATGATCGGCGGATATTCTGCCCACCTGTGTAAATCAACAACAATAATAAAATGTTGTTGATTTTATTGTATAAATTGGAAAGGCTTTGCTGTGATAATTAAATAATAAAAAAAATAAGGGATAGATAGAGATGCAGAACAGAAAACCGCGTGTTATCAGTAAAAAGTTTGTATCGGGCGATAACCGGGCAGATATCGCGTCTATCGCACGCGTGGAATTTCTTTTTATTATACGTTCGTACGAGTTCTTTATCGTTTCATATATCCGGTATGCACACCGCGAAAAATGATTCATCGTCACGAGTATGTACGGGAGCATAGAGAGGAATGTGGCAGTCGGCGCATTAAAATTACGGTTATGTACCATGAAGGCCAAACGATTCATCCGACAGTCGATAGCGTGCATAATTGAGAAAAGAAAAAAAAAAAAAAAAAACATCGCGCAACTCGAATAGTTTATGCTTTGATTCCATAGTTGGAACGAAAAAACATATTTAAAAAGAATGAAAATAAAAACGGTTTATCGTTGATGATTGAAAAACTTACCTTATTATGGGGTAAAACAATGAAGGCACCGCCTCCCGCTGATTCGACGATAATAGCAAGAAACTTTGGATTAACAGCGCAGAAAGTCGAGTCCCACGAAGATTTTGAGACTCTTATGTTATCGTAGCATTGCTCTCGTTTCAGAGCAGTTCCGTACACGTGGCGGAACTTGCTGCTGCGCACCACACGAAAAGACATAACTGCACCTGCACCTACGTTGCAAACAATGAAGAGAGAAACAAACAAACAAAAAAAAAACGCAACGATTAAACCAAACGAGGCTTAACCTAAAATATTCTCGCCGCAATAACGTCTACGCCGGCTAAGCTATTATCATTATTATTTCAATAAATTATCGTTACGTGGCCACTTCGGGCGTGGGCGTCGCGTGGATCATCCCCCGAAATTTTATAAATAGATTTCCCCACCCTCGAAGCCGAAACGGACACGGACTAAAATCAGAATATTTTCGAATCACCGAGATTCCAATGGGTCCGTAATAGTGGAGAGAACGAAGCGTGGAGTAAGCGCGAATGTGCTCTACACGGCGTTGCCAATTGTTGGGCGCGATCGTCTGAGTCGTCTTCGAAATGGAATAGAGCGGGGTAGTCGTCGCAGTAGAGGAATCGGGTCGGCTTTTCTTATGCGTGAATGTCCTCATAAACGTTTCACAAAAAACTCCCTAAAAAGGTAAGCGCTCCGGACTAAATGAGACGGAAACGGTTTTAGCTCACTGAGATGGCTTATATATCGTATCGACGAATCTCACGATTTTACCGATGTATTATTATTATTTAATTAATTTCAACGCGTACTCGAGTACGTGCGGTTTGAGGAATAGATTCGGCTCTTTCACAAGCTATTAGTAAACTAAATATTCGAGTTTCGACGAAAATATTTAATTTTCGTGAATTGTAGCATTTTATTGTACGACGCAACGCGGACATACTATCGCAAACAAGCCGGTAGACCGACCGGATCTTTATAAACCCATTCATTTAGATTTGACAACATAATACAAACACAATCAGATGAGACAAGGAAAAGCATTCGTTCGTCTACAGTATACGTATATCCATGTGCTACACTTACAATTAATTCATTATCTACACGGTATTATTAGTACTGAAACTCAGAGCCGTTAATCCAAATTATTCGTCTACAATAATTGTAGATTCTCGGGGTTTTTTTTTTCGTATAAACTTACCTAATACTGAGAGAAGCAGAAACGAGTAGTTTAATTATTCGAGAGTTTTGGTACTTATTAATACACCGACTGTATAGGTCTAGACGTATATAAATATATCCATAAAGCACGGTTAAACACGCGGTCTCACAAAGTTTCAGATTCCATTGCAATTTTGCATGTTTCTTGCATCTCGTATTTTTGGCAACTACAAGTCCGCGGCGCACGGCCGATTTATAATTTTAAACGCACGCAATCGTCGACTTACAAAGCTGCGTGATGTTGATTCAACGAACAGCCGTAAGGAGGCGCTGCTGCGACACGGAAAACCGGAAACCCTTGTGAAACACCTTATTTGGCAATGCGCACCCTACCGCGCGCGAGGACGCACCGACACGGGCTCTCTGCTCAACCCCCTGCTATTTCACCCGTTTCGCAAAAATTTAATTTTCGGCAAAGCTTCGACGACCCACCTGTCCAATGAGATCGCAAATTCTTCTTCGCCGATTCACCGACAACGTTTATAAATCACCCAGCAAACACGACGGACACTATAACTGTGCAATTTTCTCGTCCAACGTAAATTCGTCAGACGACTACGGGGTTTTAAATTTTCTTCGACTTATGGAACAATCAATGGAACTTGAGAAACATCACCGGCGTACTTATGTTTTTTTTTTTTTTTTTTTTTTTTCTCAGTGACAGTCGCTACACGCTTTTGGAAAAGATCTCGGGCTCCTTCACCCCCTCCCCACACCCCGGCGATAGCTCACCAAAGTTAATTTATGCGCGCGCGCTCTCTCGACTATAACATGGCTACCCAGGCGCGAAGGTTTGATTACATCGCCTACTATTTCTTCATGCGTCTGTTTGTACACAAATTTAAATGCGAATAGCTCTTTATTATTTCGTTGACATTTTTTTAACACGTGGTACAAACAATTGCGCTTATCTCCTATCAGTTTTGCCGGTTCCGCGCTTTCCGGAGAACAGATGTCGCGGCATTTTCGTACCGATGAAGCGATCGGCCTCTCCCTTGAGACCCTTCTTACCGACCTTCTTACTGATTGCCCTGTGCGCGATGTTTTTCAATTTCGTTTTCATCTGCAAAAAAAAATTAAAATGCGTAAAAAAAAAAAAAAATATCGCGATTTCTCGTATTCGATTTATTCGATAATCCGTTATTTTTCTATTTACCACAACATCCTTGATTCCCATTTCATCGCGCGCCGGTCTCGAACTGCTGCGAGCTCTCGACGTCGACATCGATTGCAATCGTTGTCTCTTCCTCGCGGGTTCCGAAGCCGATCGGGATCGTCCGCGAGTCTTGGTGAAGTGAGCCTAAAGCAATGTATAAAAATGTATGAAAAAATGATAAATATATCATTTTATAACTATAAGAATATTTAGTCGACAAATAAAATGCTCACGTTGTCCGTATCTTCCATATCGATTCCGAGATCCTCCATCTGTTCTTTCAAACGGTTAACCGATCTTCCGCGTGTTTTAGCACCGGCTGTTCGCGGCATAACCGGCTTCGTCGACGCCTTGTTGATCCGCGCCTCGTCCTTCAGTATCATTTTCTTTTCGCGAATCTGTTTTGCCAGATTTTCGATCTCTTTCATCGTTTCGCTCAATTCCGGTACCTTGTAATCGTATACACCGGCCTCCGTTCGCAATTCTTCTTCTCTTTCGAGTTCATTTAGCTTCTCGAATATATCGAGATCGATGTAATCAGCGACGTTGTGTCCCTCCCACATTTCCGGTATAATATCGAACTTCTGATCGCCTTCGATGTCGTAATTTTTCTTGAGATCGAGAACGTAATCGTCGCCCATTTCTTCTTCGATTTCGCGCTCGAGTTTCCTCTTGCGTTCGGCTTTAGCGGCGGCCGCTTGTTTCTTCAGCATTACACTCTCAGGTATGCATGGCGCGCGAACTTTCGTGTCCCTCGGTGCCGGCATAGCGACGTGGAGACGATTCAACAGACCGTCGACCTTTTTCGTTCGGATCTTCTGATCGACGCGGAAGGATAGAAGGCGTTCGCAGGCTTCGGTTTTTACCTCCATAACGCCGATGTCGTTTACGGTACTCATCTCCATCACCGGCACGTTCTCGTCGGCTTCCAAATCTTTGAGAGCCGCACGCTTCTCCGGCGACAACTCGTCAAGACGCATAACGTCCACTTTATTTACCACTACCATCAACGGTTTGTTGGTGAACAATGGCTTAATAGACTCGAATAGTTTAACCTGCGAGCGAAAAAATGTTGTTAAATCGTAGATACGGTGCGGAATAAGCTAATACAGTTCAAGGGAACTTACTTGTTCCTCCAACGAGTGTCCGCACTGCTCGGAAATATCGCAAAAATAAAGAACCGCCGCGCGCAAATGCGCCAATGCTGTTACCGCTTGCATTTCTATGACGTTACGATCCTCGAGCGAATGATCGAGAATTCCGGGAGTATCGACTACCTGCCATCGCAGATACTTGTAATCGGTGTGTCCGACGTATAGAGATTTTGTCGTGAAAGCGTATGGCTGGACCTCAACGTCTGCTCGGGTGATCTGGAAATTAATGCTCCGTTGAGTATATCATCGCGAAAACGAGAATTTAAGATTTTGCCTTTGAATTATTATCGGATCGGTACGATCTGTTTTTTCTTACTTTGTTTATAAAACTGCTTTTTCCAACGTTTGGAAAACCGCAAATTATTATCGTACGGGTATAGGGATCAATGCTTGGCAATCGCGCCAAATGCTGTCTAACTTGTTCCAAGTAAGTTAAATTCGCTGCTTGTCTCTTCATAATAGTGGCCATTCTACCGAGCGCCGCTTTTTTTAACTGCTTGCAACGGTACAGGGAGTCTCCGTATTTGAGTAGACGGACATAATCCTTAGCGACACTGAAAAAATTAAAGTAATTTGTGTAAAAAAAACAACTCGATAAAATGTATTAATGTTTAAATGGGTAAAAGGATATTTTTTATTGATAGTTAAATAAGTAAATGATGAATTAATAAATAAATCGATAAATAAATGACGAAATAAATAATCAATTGAATAATCAAATATGTAAATAAATAAACGAAAAAAATACGCAAATAAGTAAACAAATAAATGATACATAATTTTTAATTCAAATGAATTTAAATGAATTTGAATTTATTGAATAAATTTAAATTCAAATATTTCTTGTTATTAATTAAATAAACAAATAAATCAATAGATAAATATGTAAATAAATATATGAATAAAGAAATACGTCAATAAGTAAACGAATAAATAAGTAAAAATCTAAATAATTAAATGAACAAATAATTTCACAAAATTTGTAATATACAGTTGCGAGTCTTTAGTTCTTACTTGTCGATGAGATGTCTAGCTGTGTTTATCTGTCCGAGCGCCAATTTGAAATGATCCTTGTCATAGAGAACGTTCATCAAATCGGCGTAAAAAGGATGAACATCGTCAAGCTTTGGAAATTCCTGAATGATCTGCGACAAACGATCGTGAAAGCTTTGCTGCGAGAACTTTACTTTGCGGGTGTAAAACGCGCGAATCCTTGATATCTTGTAATTCTTGTGAATGACGGTTGG
Source organism: Buathra laborator (assembly GCA_934046635.1). Lineage (NCBI taxonomy): Eukaryota > Metazoa > Arthropoda > Insecta > Hymenoptera > Ichneumonidae > Buathra > Buathra laborator. Next base: position 20,479,569 of record OW203894.1, read on the forward strand.
CGTCTTGCGCTGAGTTTTCGACAAGATTATGTCGATGAAGTCCTGAGAAACGAGAGAAATACATTACGATTTAAATATCAAACAATATAACGAATTCGAAGTGCAACGAGCCGCCGATAGTGACAATATCACGATAACCTAAAAACATTGCACACCGGGATGCAACGTTCCGATAAAATGAATTGTAATATTTACCTTTGCTGTCGGCACGACGGCGATTTTTTTGAAGTTGTACATCGACATGTTGTTTTGCGTTTATTCACAGTTTTCTTAACGAAAGAATGAAAAAAGCGACCAAAACAAGGGTCGCAACGTGCACGTGCAAAGGAGCACGGGACGGGAAAGATTGACAGCGTTGTATATCTTGTGCGCAGCGACCTTGCGCCGGAAGCGGACATGTTGCCCGCTTCGGCGAATCTCGCGTCCAATAAACGCGACGGAGGGACTTTTTAACCACGCAAAATCGGCTAATCACGTCGACGAAAAGATTTATGATTATTTGACGTTAGTGCGTTGGCTGCATTGCTCGACATTGACGACAACGTAACCTCCACGTGCGTTGCATCAATAACATAACCTTTTAGCATCATACGAGACGGAAAACATTTAAATTAGTGATTGAATTTTGTTTTATTTCCACTTATTTCATTTTTCGTCATGACTGACGATGATCGAGTTAAAGTTACGTCGATGGAAGAACTGTTGGCTGAGAAAACGTCTCAGAACACGGAACCCCTGAAGAAAAAACGTTTCGTAGAAAAACAAGCGCCGATTGGCAAACCAAAATCCGGCAGAGTTTGGAAGGAACCAAAGCAAAGGTATTTTTTTAAAACACCGAATTTTCGTGTTGTACTCGAAACGAATAATTTTTTAATAATTTCACGCAGATTTTCGTCAATCGTAAAAACACGCGGTATTCGTCTCTCTTTCGAGAAGAAACAAAAGTTGCGCGAAGACCTGAAACGAGTCAAAGAGCAATCGCGCGCAATCATCGCTCAGCAAAAGGAGGAGAAGGAAGCCAAGCGACAACGGCGGATCGATAATCTCAAGCGTGCGGAGGAAAACCGAAAAAAGAGTGAAGTTGTACAAGTGGTAAGTTTATTGTCCGTCAATTATGGCAAAACTTGTATTTAATAAGTTCTATTCGATTTTTTACAGATAAGGAACACAGCGAAGATAAAGAGGATGAAGAAAAAACAATTGCGGTTCATCGAAAAACGCGACACAAACGATATGTAAAAACATTGTATCATAATTTTTGTATAAAAAAATCAAAAAAATCTTATCGTTTGCAAGGAGAACCATTACAAAGCGTATCACATTCCCTTTTCATAGGATTCTTATTTGCGGTCAAAGCGACGCGACGGATCTGCCGCGCGACAAATCTGTTTAGAAGCGCTCGTAAATCCGAGTCTCTTTCGGTTTCTGTGATCCACTGAAAATAGATAAATCGTGAAACGGTTGAATTATTAAAAAAAAAAAAAAAATGCGGCGAACTTTCGACTCACCATAGATTTCACCCATTTGGGTAAAAGATTCGTATGTCGAGGTTCCAGGATTCTGATATAAACGATTTAATTAATTCAACAGAGAGACAAATTAATTTTAGCAAAAATTAAAATGCGTTTATATATACCGTGCGTCGACCATAAGAATCGCAGCCCAGTCATTTTGATGTCTTATGGCTCTACCGAGTGCTTGATTCAGTCCTTTGAACGCATTGACTGTGTACCACTCGCTTCCGCCCAACAAACCTTTGTTGCGATTCAAATCGTTGTATCGGCATTTCAAGTCGGTCGCTGGACTGTGTCGTACCGCGTACGGTATCCCGATCTACCAATTGGCATATAATTTACTTTCCTTTATATGAATTTCATTAGTAGAAATTGTTAAACATGTTGTACTTTCGCGTACCGTTAAAACGCATCGGGCTTCGTTGTCACTGAAGTCAATGCCTTCGGCAACTTTTCCACGGTAAACGGCAAAAAGTAAAGCACCGGTTACCCCGCCGGCGGGTTTTTCCGCAGTACTTCTAATAGCTTCGCGATAGCTATCCATCATCGAAGTTATATCGCCGCTACCGCGAGTTTCTTGAAAGATTTCTTTAATTTTACTCATTTGATTCCACATGTCGTTACTTTGCCATCTGCTGCACAACTTTTCCATGACGTTGTACGACGAGAGGAAAACGAGGATTCCGTGAGGAACGGCACGACAAGCGGTCAACACTAATTTTCCTATGTCGTCCTGAAATTCGAATGATAATCGTTAAGACACGACGATGAATGCGATTGTTCAGATCTCTCTGTAGTTCTCTTGAACCTGAAATTCGGACGTATTCGTTGTCTGATAAGTAGCCTTAAGGGGATTCCCCACGCTATTTGATTCGATGCACTTGATGAACACTTGTTCTCGCGGTGTTACATGTTCCGCCTGTACTACGTAAGGAAACTGCACCCCAAGTTCGCCCTGATAAGAGGTCATCGGCGCGAGAGTGCCGGACGCCAAGATAACGCTTCTCGTCCGTTTGCAGAGAGGAGCGAATATCACGGCGGGATTCATGCACATGAATTCGAGAGAAATTTCAACGTTCGACTGTAAAATCGAAAATAAAACGCACATTTGATTCTTTTGAATTTATCGTCGCTTCGATTCATTGGATTTTGTTATGTTTGCACTTACGTTAAAAGACGACTGCTTAATAAACATTCTGTAATCGTTCGCAGACTTTTCGGATGTAATCATTTTTAAAGCCCACGCTATTTTTTCGAGGTATCGCACGTTATCACCATCGAGCGCAGGTTTAGAATTTGCTAAATTCATACGCAGGACCTCTTTTTCCGTGATTTTTGCTACAGTTGCTTCCCGAACGGCATTAATAAACGCTTCCGAAGCCTGCGAAGTCACTGCAACATGTTTCTGAAGAGCGGCTACGAACTCGGCACCCGTCCACCGACTGATACTGTAAGTTTCGTAGCTCTACACGGCAAATAAGAAGTGTTTAGTGAAGCGAACACTGCAAATACTGAATAATGTATTTCACATTACTCACTTCCTGTTTCAATTCCGCTTGCAGAATGAATCTCGAGAGATTCTCGCAATATTTTCGTATTTTCACAGCGTAGGAAATTTCGTAATGATGTTTCTTCGCGGTCTCCTTAAGGATACCGGTACAGTTGGCAATTATCGTCTCGAGTTGACTTACCGATACCGATACGCTACCAGCTTCGCGACAAACATCTTCAATATTGTGCGCTTCGTCCAGTATAATTACACTTCCCGTAATATCGATTTGCATCTGGAAAACATCGCAATTTAACAATAGAATTTAATCTTTACATTTATTTCCGTTTGTGTTCGCTATGCTTTTGAAAGAAACGCAAACAATGGGAAAAATTACTTACGCTTTCGCGAATAGTCTCGTCGATGATGTAATTGTAAGGGCAAAGTATTAAATCTGCTTCCGCCATGAGGCCTCTCGCTGCGAAATATGGACAGGCGTTCGCCGCTTTTCCTCCTCTTACCAAATCTTCGATGTCCCATGGAGTTTTGACACCGAATTTTTTGAGTCCGTGGAACGAGCTAAGCGCAGACTTATTGTCTTCCGTATAGTATCGGCAGCCCATTTTCTAAATAAATAAATCACGTAACTGATTAGAGACAAAGAAACATTTCCAGTTGAATACAACGCTGAAATGGTATCTACGTACCTTCGATGGATCCAGAAGTTCGTTGCAAAGCTTCGTTTTATTCATATTTGAGTCCTGTATACACGTAAACTCTCTGCTACTGAGTACCGTCATCCTGAAACATTTAAATGCCTAATAGAATAGTATATTACAACACGAGGGCGGAAAAACTTTTTCTCACGAGGGCTGCAATCACAAAAGCTGAGAAAGCGTTTTTCCGCCGAGTATCGTATACGATTTTACTGCACAAGGTGTGGAAAGAGAATTTTCCGCGCGTGAAACGTGCGGAAAATCTTACTTTCCATACCGCAGTGAAGTAAAATCAATTTTTTCGCCGACTACGCTAAAATTACCATATTCCATACCTGCAACGCGGGTGGAAAGTTGCCAATTTTTTACCAGAGGGGAAAAAAGTAACGATTAGAAATAAATTTGCGGGCAGAAAGGTAAATTTGTGAGCAGAAAAGTAAATTTGCGTGCAAAAAAGTAAACTTGCGTGCAGAAATAGTAAATTTGCGTGCAAAAAAATTAATTTGCGTGCAAAAAAGTAAATTTGCGTGCAAAAAAGTAAATTTGCGTGCAAAAAAGTAAATTTGCGTGCAAAAAAGTACATTTGCTCGCAAAAAAATGATTTTCACGGAAAAACTGCGAAAAAAATCGCTTTTTTCTACTAACGCTGCAGGCATAAAAATATGGTCATTTTTTAACGTATCCGGAAAAAAAATATAATATGGTACTCGGGAGGGAGCGCTTTTTCGTCTCGTGTGATTTCAGCCCTCACTTCGCTTGGGTAGCAAACTTCACACTCGGCGAAAAACACGCACTTTCCTCCCTTGTAGCATAATGTACTATTTTCTTCGTAGAATATACAATCAACGATTTGAATCGTACCTTGTTTGGCCGTAAGCGGTTTTACGTAGTTCGCTAACAACTTGATCGAGTTGCTTGTGCGTTCGTGAGCAATAAAAGACCTTCGGTACCGCCAGAATGGGTCTACGACATTATTATTATATGATTACAATTTTTCAAAATTTAAGCTTTTTCCGTACTTGCGACGCAATTCATACGTACGCCGGTTCATGATTCAAGAACGCATCCTCCGCCCAATCTTCATCGTCGAATTCTACGAGGTCATCGTTGTCCAGCTTCCCATCATTGGCTTTCTCCCCCTTAATCAAGGCATTGATTTTCGCTGCTTGATACTCGCGTTCTCTTTTCTCCAATTCGATACCGATTTTTTCTAAACAACGAATTCAAATGTTGCACCAACGCGTGTTTTGTGTATTTCCTCGAGTGGTATCGATGTCAAAACACGCGTCAACGAAAAAGGGATATATACACGATACCGATGTAGCTTAGTGACAAAAACCGCGTAGGGTGACATCAATGGGATTGCAAAGGTACTTAATCCTTGGAAAAAGGAAACCGCTACGATGAGAATCTTTTTTGAACGGCTTTAAGGGATTTGGAGAGAGCGTCGTTAGAATCTTTAACCGTTTAGCCGACGACTTACTCAGTCAGATATACCCGAATGGATCGTCAATGACGCGTGTCTCCGGGACGACCCTTTTTCTTCTTACGTATGTCCTCAATGGGATTTCGATTGCAAGCGGACAGTAAAGAATGTACTTCAAGACTAAACTTATGAAGAGATAGCGAGATTTTTTTTCTTTTTTTTTTTTTCAATGTGATGTTGAAACGCATCGTTTGTTCTCTTATCAGTGTCAGATTAATACTCGAGGTCTGTGGGAGGAAACGAACGATTTTGTGCAGTCGATGAACACGTGTGGCCTGCGTGACTAACGCAAGGGTGACTCGATTCATGGGGAGATTATATTGCTGGAGAACAGAGTACTCGACGAATATAGCGGTCGCGTGTTGTACGCATACGTCGAGAGAAAGATAGAATGAAAGGGCTCGCGATGAAGAGGGTGGTTGATTGGTGGAAGGGTGAGAGGCCGCGGGATGGAGAGAAAGAAGCGGATTTCGCAAAGTGAACGAGAACGAGAGAGACGGCAAAATTGTACAGAGGAGAGGTTCGACTAAGATAGGAAAGAGGACGGGACCAATCAACGTCCGGACTTCGAGGGTGTCGTTGCCAGGCAACGAAACACACCCGAACACCCGAGGGGAGAAAACCCCGACAGAGGTCTCATCCCCCTCGGAATACAGTCCGTCGCGAAAGTTATCGCACCCTTGAGAGTCTCCGGCGTTCAAGTGTGAACGCCCCTTGCTGTTACACTCTGCTACCGCGCCAACTTCCGCGATGGCCATCTAAGAGTCAGTTGATGCATTTTTCTCCTTCCTTTTTATTTATTAATTTTTTTTTCTAGATGCTTTTTAACGATTAGAAATAAATCTCATGCTTGTTAACCCTACGGAGACAACCCTCTATGGAAAATGATTGGGGTGTCGCCGTGGAAACTCGATGAAAGCCAATTAATAAATTCTTCGAGAGCACCAAGCGGGTCTTTGATGAAAATCGCGTTCTAAAAGCGATAACGGTACAAAGGTTGTCGTCGGTACAATGCGTGGTAGGGGAAGACTCGGTTCTTTGTTCTTCAAGAGCAATCGATAGAAATTTAATCGAATAGAATATTTCTCATCCCCTATTTCTGGCAAAGATTCCGACGGTCTCTTATACTTCGCGACTAGAATCTTTATAATTTGACGAATAAAATTAACGATGCTGATTCTCGCGTATTGTAAGACAAGTGTTATTTTGGTTATATTTTTGTCGAGATACGTCTGTACGATATAGATAAGTGACAGAAGCAAAGGTCCGTATTTACGAAGGGTCTCGAAACGCAAATTGAATGACCGCGGCCCTTAATGTCAATCAGAAAGCTTCTGCTGCCTCCGGAAGCTCGAGATACTCTCGCATAACCGGAGCCCAGTCCCGACCGATAATTAAATAGAAGGGAACTCTCTCTCCGAGTGCACCGGAAGCAACTGGTATAGTCTACGTGAAAGCTCTCGGCTGGCGTTTACTATCGCTACATTCGTTCGTTCCAGCGATGATTTTATCTTGTTATTCGTGGAATAGCATGCATTTCCATTTTTTTTTTCAACTTTGCCGAGTGCCGTTTATCGCCGCGTATTGTAAATAGACCGCGGCTATTGAAGCGAAACTCCGAATGCTTGACACCCGGAGGTACCTCGACAGGACCACCGGCGATATAACTAGTATACAGGCACAGGTAGTAAATACAGCCCAGTAAAGCAAGGAAGCGGGCACCGGAAAACCGTCAGCTAAAAGCGGTCTAACGAAGTTTACGAAGACACTCGAGGATATTACGCGAGGCTGACGGTTCCTGCGTCCGCCATCGGAGTACCTATACCATTGAAGCGTGACCCGGCGCGAGTATAGAGGCGAACGAGAGCAAGAGTAGAGACGACCCTTTGAATACGTAGATAGGTAAAGCCAACCACCCCCGTCCCTCCCCGTTGAATGTCCCTGTCTCTTCCTTTCGTACCAGAAATGCGTCATCTCATCCCAGTCGTTTCTCATCGCTGTCCCGCTCTCACTCTTTGTCTTTCTCTCTTGGTTTCGCCCTCGAGCACGACGTTAATTACGCGCGTCGAGGAAAGGAGCAAAATTGTGAAGCGACAGTACCCTACACCGCGGAGGATGAAGAGGAACGAACACACTTGCCCGCCAGTGCTCGTTTCCACCCCCTTCACTCTTCTCTTCGCAGAAAACTCTCTCTCTCTCTCCCTCTGTATACGGAGAAGATGGAAAGAGCGTGTCTGAGTGCCGGAGGGATGAGGAACGAGCTTGCTGTGCACAGGAAAGTGGAGAACGAGGAGGTATGGGACGCGATGCTTGGAGGTATGTGCGTGATCCTCGGAGAGGGTGTTATTGACATGGTGGTGTCGAGTCGGCCATCTTGGGCGACTGAAAAGCAGAGAGAGAGAAGCTTGCACCGCTGAACGGGGGGGAGGGGGTGGTGGTGGTAGGGTAGGAATGCCCCGTCCTTGTGTCCCCTTCGTGTGACATTCATTGGGGCCAACCTTACCCGGTCCAGCTGCTCTGGGCCACCCTTTCAGCCAACCCCGGCGATACGGGCTCCGAGGATCCTGGGGGGTAGCTGGTCGCCATGACGACCAACGGTTGCCCAACCCCTTGGCCTCCGAGCCGCGAATTCGCCTTCGTGTCCCATGTACCAACGCTACAACGCCGCCTGTAGCTTTCCTGCTCGAGCTTTATCTGCCTGCGCGCCTCTATACATCCCGTAAATGCTTCTCTGCATAAGCGTTTAATATACACCCCCGCTGAGTCACGATACACGATCACGATGTATATTGTCCTACACGGCAAAGCTACGAATCTGTTCTCGGAATTGAAAGTGCAGTAATTGGAGTTTGCAACCCGAAACACACAACTACTACGTTATTCACTTCGAAAATCATTCAAGGGTCTCAGAATTTCAATCGTTTACACGAGAACGAGTATTATTATCGGAGACGGAACGGATGGGGGATGAACGTCATTGAATGAAACAGATGTTACATAGCAGTTAATCCTGCAAAACAATTCGGTACAGCGTCGTGTTATATTTAATACATCTCAAGTCTTCGCGGTCTAACGAATCGAAATATGTTGCGCAATATTATTTTGTTACGTAGCCCATCCGCGTGCGCCCTTCTCAGACTCGGGTAGAGAAGACCCCCGGAACAATGGGTGCGGAAAGGTGGAAATATTCGCGTTGAGACGCCTCGTATTCTTCGTTTTTGCGTCTGTACATTGTGCAACGCTCGGTACTCTCACAGCGTATTGGGATTTAAATAGAGGCGCCAGAAATTTCATAATTCATTCGCGAGCACATCGCGGAAATTGCAAGTTCCCTTTTACTTTATCGTTCTCGTGTATGGGAACGAATTGTCCAATGCTCACGGCTTTTTAAAAGGCTTCGACCGTGTAAACCTATATCGATTCCCAAACTGATCTCTGCTATAGCCACGTATTTTTCGTACTTCTTTGAAAAGGTACCGCGCGCTAATAGCCATTATATTTTCAGTTTGTATTATGAGAGAGAGTACGGGGGATTATGGGGCTTGTCAGAGGGCTAATAACTGGTCTGGAGGCTTCACCGGCACACATCTGATACGGGATAGGGCCCTTTTACAATGTCTGAATTTAATACTAATCGCAATGTGCGTACCAAGACCGTGGGCTCCCGGTGTATCCCTCCCTCCAGCTTTTGGTTCATATACTCGTACCGCGGAATAATGCCCCGGTATACGATTCGAGAGAACGCGCGGCGCGCGCGATGCCATCAAAGAAGCCGCGCCAGGAGGCCGCTGCCTCGTGAACACCCGCTCCCCGACGAGCTTACGAGAGGGACTACTCCTTTCCACGGCAGACACGGAGAATGAAAACGAAGAAACGTGAAGCGGATCGCGAAAGGATAGGCGTCATTCGTAAAGGAAGCACCTTTAATCTCTCAAACGTATTTTGCAGACTTACCCATCGGTAGAGTCGAAAATTTCACGTTATCGACGTCTCTATTTCAAGCGGCGATCGCGTCAGCGTTGCGCGAGAGAAACCGCCGCGGCGAGAAAAGCCCAAAGGGAGAGAGAGGAGAGATCAGAGTCAGTGGAAAAAAGGGGTGGCGGGTCTCTGTATGGGGAAACTGATAGCTATTATCCCTTGCGGGAGATGAGACTTCTGAATTTGATCCCCTTCGGGATTGATACCAACAAGAATCCTGGACTATTATCCCCCATCGTGTTGTACGTTGTGTAATGAAACCGTTTCGGTATCCCCCGCGGCTCTTCGAATCGACAGAACGTTGCTACGATACACACGTTAATCCACACGTGAACAGCATTCGCTGCAATGTTACTCAACTACTGTTCGATATGCCAGGCGAGTATAGGATGTATATATATCTATATATATGCCCCTTTGTCGCTCCGACAATTACATTGTACAATCGGTAATTCTTGTCCGATGTGATAATGAAAATTTGTTTCGAAGACTTTGTCGACGTAACCTCGGAAATTTCGAGGACAGTAAAGGGAGTGCGGCGAACAGCCCCGAGTGTTGGATAAAGCGGCACGCAGACTCCCGAATAGGAAAGAGACCGTGGCACGTGCACGCCGTTAAAAGGTCTCGTTCGGGAAGTTTTGACGTGCGGCTCTTGGCAGAATTGAAAAGCGGAAACCGGCTGTCGAGATACGGATCTGACCAATCATAAAGCCGCATAATGCCCGGCGCTTCATTCATCCGTTCGTACTGCTGCTACTGCTGTTCCTACTGATGTAGTGAACAGGCTTCGCATCGTCCCCCGCCGTTTGCTACCGACTCCTCTCTCGAACTCTCATCTGTCTTGCATCTCCCTCTCTCATCTCTGGCGTCTCGTTCCTCTCGACAACGAGACGAGGGCGGAAATTATAGTCAGGTTCGTTATGCTTATTAATTGACTGACGTTTCCGTCATATTATTCCGTACCTTGAAACGGGGAGACCGCATACTACGACGACGTCGTCGGCAATGGCCAAAGCCCTCTCGAAGCCAGCCGCGCGGCGATGGTTACAGGCCATTTCAATAAAGCCGACGCGATATAATGAATTCACGAACGTTATATACGTATATATATATATATATGTTTGCATGTATAAATATATATATATATATGTATATTCAGCAATGAATTGCCGATGGTACTTTCATTTCAATCGGTCCACTAGAGACCGATCGTCCACCAAACTTCGTTCTGCTACCGCGACTACGAATAATTATTATTTTGCTGCGACTCTTGCGAAGGCAAGTGTATAAATGCTTCGACTCTTAATGAATACAATTAAATGTTTTTATTGTTATCGGGACGATTAATATATTAGGAAATTGTCTGACGGCCTTCGGCGTTGAACTGGAAGAATCTCCACTTATCGCCGTTTCAATGGGAATTTCTCGGATTATACAAAGTCTTACGGTACCTATGCGTTCGGAGTCTGTGCACTGAGAAAAAAAATTGGTTGCATCGACTAATTCGACGATTGCGGGCGGCGAAACAAAGGATCGATTGATTAAATAAAATAATTGTCATAGCGAGGAAAGGAATAGTCGATTTAACTAATCTTTAAGATGATTAACTATTTCTTTCAATAAATGGGAAATATTTGGTTCACCACCCGCGAGCGCCGATCTAACCGATTTTTTTTCTGTGTACTTAAGGTTTCCGTGATGAATTAAAATTCAAGCGACCATTATGAAATTTTTGTGGTATTTTGGAAAATGTATAATCTTAGTGAGCGTCAAATTTTAGAACGATTTGTCGTCGATTTTCTGAGATATCCACAATGAAAGCAATGGAAATTGCACTGTACAGATATAGTTCCCATGTAATTTATCAATTATTTAAACGTTTAAGCGGTCAAATGCATATGTATTTTTTTATTTTGCAATTTAATTTTTAAATGAAAACGTTGGAATTTTTTTTTTTTTTTTCAATTGTTTATAATGTTATTTAAACAGTGTGAAATATGACAAAAGAATAATATTGCGTTTTTACTCTTCCATTAGTCGAGATGATAATATGTTCCATAAAAGTTTTTGTCCGAATGCTTTCGTATCGTTTATTCGTGATGCGCAAATACATTTACGTAAAACTGACCATCAAACCCCTTGAACGCCGAGTAGTTCGAGCGATTGAAATTAAGTTCGTTGTGCGCAGCGAAATTGAATTGGTACGGCGTTCGTTTTTTCCTCGAAGTTTTCCTTTTTCTTCACTCTGATTTCTCTCGCTTTTCGAGCTCATCACGTTATTCGCCGAAAAGAAACGGCCCGCGAGGGATTTGGAGGAACGCTCGTGGATGCATGATTGCAGAAACGAGATTTTCCGTGAACAAGAAAATATAAAAAATAAAAACGAAACGAGATATGAACAGCAGCGTGTCTCGAGGGTTTTTCCCTCGCAATTCTCGCGAAGCGCACGTATTCAGCATCGACGTACAGCAGCTTTTCTTTCGCAATAATTACACGCCAAGACTTTAATTACCGAAACTGAGAGAGGCGTCTCCGCGTGCCGTTTTTTTTTCTGCTTTTATACTCCGATCCTTGCTGCAGATAAGAGATACAGATACAGATACAATACAGCTCGGTGTATAGACGAGGCGAGAGTCGTACCAAGTTTTTCGGTAGTACACGCAAGTGCCTCCTACTCGTATCCTTCACGTTCTTTTCTTTTTTTTTCTTCCATTTCTCTTATTTGTACATGAATTGCAGCTTTCATTTTATCCTTTCGTTCTTTCGACGATGACGGCAACGACGACAACGACGACGACCACGACGAGAGGGCTGTTCCGAGCCCTCGGGGGTTCCGAGTGCCGGTTAGCAGCTACTCGCTCGAGGGGTAGAAACTATGGCGGCGTTCCGTAGCCTCATCGCCCTCCGATTGGCTCCACTCGTCGAGGGAACACGTTTTTAGCCACCCTTCCCGGATCTGCCCTTCCTCATTGTCATTTTAATTTCAACCCCCCCGGGGGATGAGAGAGATCGAAGCAGAAAAAAGACGCTGCGCTGCTATGGGCAACAAGAATGCGTAGAGGACATGAAACCGGTCGAAGCGATGAAACCATCGTGCAGTAAGTGAAAGCAATATGGAATGGTGGGTATACTATTTTTCGTCATACTAGCGGCATCGTGTAATATACAGTATTTCTGTATCAAGTATTGCACAACGAGAAAAACTTAGTCGCCGATTCGTGATCAGTCGGGAAAAATTAATTAGTCCCAAATAAACGATAAAATGAGAAATTATGACGAATTTGTATGGCTACAAACGGCATAGTCGCGTCTGATACCCGTCATTTTATGTTTTTATAACGCAAAAATCAATAAACCTGAATAAACTTTTTTTTTTATTTTTTTTTTGATTACGGAAAACGACGCGTATTTTTTTTATTAAACATTGAGCTTTGAGTGAAAAAATAAGAAACATAAATTTAAGTCATTTTTTTTTCTTTTTTTTTTTCATATACGACACGAATTTTTGTGTTAAATATTGAGATCGGTGTAAAAAATAATTTTCAGGGAGATGGTCAGTGGTACAAATTTTTATCGAGTTCTATTCTTATCTAAACAACTCACAAAATGTTATTTGTCTGATCAGTTTTAAAGTGTCACGATTTTTCATAATTTAAAACGGATTACTCGATCTTTGCAATCAACTATCGAGTAAACCACGTTGATTGTCGTATTCTACGAGAAAAATGCTTGAAGGAGCGGTAGCGTCATTTTTTCAGACCGTAACGGAGCGATGAAAAGCGCGGAAAAGAGTCCTACAAAGAGCCCTACAAAGACTTGCTATTTTTTTCGTCAAATTACGAAGTCCCCGTAAAATGTCTGATTTTTACATATTTCGATATTTTTTTATACGAATCTAATAGTTATTTCATCGTTAAATCATGTCGGGTATCGGTAACTCCGAAATACCACGTTTATTTCTTTTTTTTTCCGGGCGATTGAAGTCTTTCATGAATAGTTTTATCCTGCCGCCTGAAAGAGCACCCAATAATCTGCATACGAATAAACCGATACGAAAATTCTTCGATATTTTTCTTGCCATCGCGTTTTCTACATATAACAAGAAATGAACGGTAGACAACGGAGTAATTTCAGAGATGGTCACTTCGTCGGCTGTTCAAAAACAAAATCAACCGAAGAGTAAGAGCACCGAATGGTGAAAAATTAAGAAAAATATGAACGAAGAATTCGCTTCAGTATTATCGCGTAAATTTTGTCAGCGTAGGATATAACAGGAGGCAAAGTAATGTCGAGCCTGTGCTGGTGGAGAAGAGCAATCTCTCGGCTGCGTGTGACAGCCATTTTAATTCCAAACTCCCCCGTTGGGGTTCCTCCCTCCGTTGATTTTTATTCCCCGTATGATGGAGAGCTTCGCAAGTTCGTATCTCCTTCTCTCTTTCCTCGACGCTCTAACTTGATGTATTCTATACTCGCTTGGTTTTTTTTTTGCGCGCGAGTTCCTCTTCGCCGGGGCTTTCACGGCAAGCCGACCCCAGTCATCTCTTTCCTCCCCCGTTGTACACGAGGCTGGCAAGCACATCGCGACGTATATAGCGACGAGGGAAGCAAACGAGCGAGCGAGCTATCTCGACGGTCGCATCTAGAATCGAATAAAAGCCCCGGGATAACCGACAGTGTTTAATTTCGGGATAAGCCAGAGCTGCGAGAACAGAAGCATAGCGATAAGCCAGCCGAGTCGCGAAGGCAGAAGGAGGGAGGGAGGCGGGCGACACTGCCAACGTCGTCGACTATAGAAATGGATGCGCATAGAATACGCTCTCTTCTTTGTCTTATCCGAAGCGCCCCTCTATCGCGGAGCTTTTCACGGTGTGGATATGCTGTGCACGAAAGAGCAACGAGTAGGCGCAGCGTAATAACCAGGTACGAGAGACCGGAATGAAAGGAAGCTGCTGGCGTTGCTCGCCGATGCAGATAGTCGCGAGTGCAATGTCGGAGGGAGGCACGGAGGGAGATTTATAAAGAGCTTTAGCGAGCGTAGAAAGGCGCGCGCGAGCGACGAATAATTCCCGAAAGATGCTCGGATGAGTTTCGTTTCGACAAAAAAATGTGTACAAACGAGATATACCGTCCAATCGATTATTTTTTATTTTTTTTTTTTCAAACACGAAAAAAAAAAAAATTGTCGCGAATGCGATTTGGCACTCAGCCAGAATCGCCGTGAAAATTCTGGGAGTCCAACGGTTCGGCCGATACCGAAGAGAAAGAATGGAAGGGAAGAAGATGGGGGTAGGAAAAAAAAAAAAAACCGAAGAAGAAGAAGAAGCGAGTTTGCGATACCGGTAGCGGAGCAACTGTCCCCGATTTCTCTCATAGTCTGGAGAATCCTGTGACATAAAGACTCTCGACCTCCGGGCCGTTTCAGATAAACTGCTCGATTGTCGTCAAATCTCCGGTCGCGGATACTTCGGTATCACCCCGACTACCCAGTCTGGTCGTTCTGCTTTTCACTCTCGCGCCGACGCTTCTCCCGCAGCAGCAGCAGCCGGAGTATCTCTTTCTCGTTACTCTATTCTCTTGCTCTGCTTTTTACTTCTTTTTTTTTTTTTCTTTCTAGTCTCCTATATCTCATCTCGAGGCCAACGAGTTATCTCCCGATTTCTCGTTCACCTCGGTAGCTTCGCTTATGTCCACGAAGTCCTCTCCTTCCCCTCCTTCCCTCTTACAGTGAAAAAGCTCGCTTCGTCTCTCGAAGGAGTCGCGGAGAGAGTGAGATAGGAAGGAAATGCAGTTGCGAGAATAAGACGGAAACCGTCAACGGCGAAAATTGTCCTTTTTACGAGTGGAGTACGTGCCCAAGCGAAAGAGTGGTTATACGTATCTACGACGAAGCGAAATAGTAAAAAAAAAAAGACGAGAGCAAAAAAAAAGAAACCGCGAAACAAGAATGAGGCAACCGGGAGTGAGATTGTACCGGTGATTCTGCCGCTAAATGCGCGCGCGCGCGCGCGTAAGAGAGAGAGAGAGAGAGAGAGGAAGTGAAAATGTAGATGAGAGGAAAGAGAGGCCGACGCAGACAGAATTTTTCACCGTCGGAGTCAGTATGACGGCTGAGAGAAGCTCTCCCACTGTCTACCTATATATATATATATATATATATACAACATCGGGCCATCTTCTCTTCTCATTACTCAGCCTCGGTGCTCTCCGCTTACTACCCTTCGCCTGTTCGCCGCATCCCCGTAGTACCCCGGGTCTTAGTACACTCTGCACTCACTCACCGGGGGCGTCTAATAATGTCGCCAGCCAGGCGTTCTTCATTCCCGGCACGCCAACAGCAGCGGCGGCAGCGTCGTGCCCCCGCCTGTCCCGGTCGCTTCCCTGCTGCTGCTGTACATCCACTCCGCCGCTTTCAGAATCTCTGCCACCCTCTCTCGAGGCTAGAGAGCGAACGTTCACGTACGCGCACGGTGACGAAGCCAGTCACCCACCCACTCCAATGTGAGACGAGGGTGAAAGCCAGCCGCCATCCGTCGCCGACAAAATGAGCCTCGCTTCGGCTCTCCCCGTTCGGATCTCTCTCTCCTCTCTCCTTTTCACCGATGTCAATCTCGATTTTCCTTATTCTCTTCCGTAACACAGCCTCTCAAAACCTCATTCTCCTCTGGTAAACTCGCCTTTACCCTTCGACATTCCATCGACGTTACAGCGAATACTTTCCAAGACCAGATAAGAGTGTGTATACCGGAGGCTCGCGGAAGCAGCCCCCGGGAGTTATCGTCGAGCCGTTGAAAAATAATTTCAAAACTCTCGACTGGGACACGCGACCCGCGGAAGAGAACTATCGACTATCGACAAACCAACATCGTCAATATTCCTACATTCGCGTGGTGAAACTGATCGTTCGAGTATTTCCGTTTTTCTTGAAACCGATAAAAATGAAAAAAAATTCTAAACCGTAAGCACACGATTAATTAATCGTTATCGACGACAATGAAACGATGCTTAATATCCGAACGATAATCGATAAATATAGGATAAAAATGGATGCAATTAACCTTAACCTCACTCACGGTTTAACGAATCTCACCCGGTAGATTATTTGGGGGGTTTATGGTGCGGGGAATATACTATGCCAATATGACGTTGGAGGGCTTGTTCACAGCGAGAGTGGTGGGTAGCCATGGTAACGGCGGCACCCGCTAGTGTCGGCTCCAACGCCGCCCGAATCCCTCTCGCTGCTTCAACCATCCTCTCTCCATCCCGTCGTCCCTCTTTTGCTCGCCCTCAACTACCGCCTACGCGCCTCCGGTGAAGCTCCTGCCCGCTGCCGTACGCTCGTGCTTTTCACCCTCAGTCCTTTCGCCATCCTCTCTCCCTCCCTTCCACCCCCCGCGCCACCCCCCTCGCCGCCTCCGATACACCGTCCTTCGCCTCTCGCGAGCGGACGAGCGCGCTAGCATACGCCAGCAGCTACCATCTCGCTAGGGTGGTTTTCCAACGTTACCCCGCGCCATCCCGTTGCCCTTCCGGATGCCACCAAGCTATCAACCTCCGCCTCTCAAATCCCCGTCCTCTCACGCGCGCGCTCTCTCCCTCTCTCTACATCTCTGTGTGTTACACACATACTGTACAGACGCGGTACATGGTAGTCTCTCGCGTGTACCAACTTCGAGTTAGTTGTATATGTCTACGTGTGTATACCCCGTTGAGGCTGGGGTACTGCTGGCGGTGCTACCTACACGCCTTCACCCGCGCGCGATCAATATGATGGACAGACGCACCGACACCGAAGGGAGTTCCTCCGCCACGGACGTCGACATCGTGGCTTGGCCAACTCAATTTGCGAAATCACTTCTTCCCCGTTCCCTCACGTTCTCTCTCGTTTCAGAATATCACTCTCTCTTTCTCTTCCTCCCTCTCTTCGCTCGGCTTTTTTTTTAATCTTAGTCCTCTCGATTCTCCAATTCTCTCATCGTTTCTTGTTCGTTGTCAAGAACACGCTTCTTCGACGAGGCAACGAGAGTTCGATACATTTTTTGCTCATCGAATGCCAATGTCTCGTCTCTTTCAACGCGAAAACCGATTGGTTAACAATGAAATCATATTTTGACGCATGATTTTCGTCGCGATCTAATAGCCGATGCTATGGAGCAAAGAGAAAAAAAGGGAAGAATATAGGAGACGAAAAAAATAAAAATAAAAAAAATAAAATCGACGTCTGGCAGAGCACCTCAGGTGTGCAAACAGACCGCGGGCTATATATCGTTAAAAAAATCCTGGTCCGTCGTTACACGCACGCACGAGTTTAATCTTTCGCTTCGGGCAATTTGGTAGGGCTTTGGCTCTACCAACTCCGCTTTATGTTTTTTTTTTTTTTTTTTTTTCACAGTAGAAAGCAACGGCAAAGCAGCGAAGCTTTCCAACCGGACGAATCGCTACCGGCCAACCGACCCAATTGATCTCACACGCTTTTATAGCCTCTCTCGTTCGCGCGCTTTATAGCACGCATACGGCGGTTACCGCGTTCGGCGTAGTTCTCTCGCGATAATAAATGACTCTTTCGACCCCCTCCAACCCACCCCCCCTCCCTCCCTCCCTCCCCGGTCAATAGAACTAATGTACTCGCTGCTCGTGAATTTTCAACACTTGCGCCGGGGATAACGATAACTGTATGCCTGTGGTGAAAAAAAAAAAAAAAAAAAAAGTGAAAAGTTAAAATACCTTTCACCAGTATTTCGCACCGGTACTCGCTTTGCAAGTCCACAGAGGGAGAGTAAAAGGGAAACGCGAATGCCCCGCTCGTTTTCAGCAGCATCAGCAACTCTCACACACAGTTGCCATTTGTGTATATTAAAGCGTACATTCATATATCTATAGAACGCGTGCGGCGTTGACCGATTCGCAGTTAACGCGTCCAATCATCGGAATGTGGCCAAAGGTGAAATTTTCGAGTGGGAACAACGAAATAGTGGCTAGATTCGGGCTGTTTGGACGCGCGAGGCCCCCGCATCGGAGCCGCAGAGTTTGCCTAATTAAAAGCGATGTGTGCCATTATTCCGCAATGCTTTACGCACATTCTATCGGCACAACTCCGACACTTTGATCTCTCATATTTTTTCTAATTTTGCGAAATCGCTTTTTTTATTCACGATTAGTTCAGTTTTAACTTTTAAATGGGGTAAACATTGTTTTTTTCTTCAGTGTGCGTACTATTTTTTTGTTTTTTTTTTTCACGAATTTGCAATTCTCCGTGGATTTTTGAGTCGTATTTTTTTTTAGTTCATAAACTTTTGCATAATGCTATCAAGGAAATACATCACAGGAAACGACATAAAAAAATTTTTTTCTTAATTTTTCGTTCATCGCATCGTCGCAACATGCATGAGATAAATTGGAAATGGGAGCGAATTTTTACACGATGAAGAATAAAATATCGATCTGATGTCGTATCGTCGTAAATCATTGTTTTCTTTATTTCTCGTTGATCACATCGTCGCAACATGCATGAGAGAAAATTGCAATTGCGAGCGAATTTTCACACGCTGAAGAACAAAAGATCGATCTGACGTCGTAACGAAGAACTTAAGGACTTAGCGTGTATCATCTACCTGCTTATGAATACAGCGTATTGCGATGAGATTAATTAATGAAAAGGAGCGATCGGTCAATTTAATACTTCGAGAACGTTACCGGCTCGTCTGGTCTGTGAATCTGTCGGCTCTTTATTCATAGCCCGGCTATACATAATAGATAAAGTCAGCGTTGAGACGTGTAAGCGGGTCTCGGGGATACGATAGAGAACGAGGAGAGGGGGAAAGGAACGGGAGAATCTCGCAGGTCGGTCCTTTGAAATTAGGAATTGTTCGTCTCAGAGAGCGCGCCGGCGACGACGCGAGCAAGCGGCTTCTCCGGTTTCAAGCGTCTAGCCGCCTCGCCTCTCCTCCTTGCGAAGCACACACTTGGCTCGATCTCTCACGCGCGCGACCAGACTAGTTCACTTGTTCCTTCTCAACTCTGCCTTCTCTAACTCTCGAAACGCGTTTGTTTCTTAACAATACATCACGCGAATAATTCATATTATCAGCAAATAAGAAAAAGGCGTTTACCCTTCAGATTGTCTGACATCGATAGCCCTTTACTACTAGTATTCAGAAATTGTTCCGCGGCATTCCCGAAACTGTTTTCTCACAGAATTAATCCTCTTACGGTCAACGAAAAAAAAAGCTTCTCACAAAATTATATTTTTTAGTAATTTTTGTGAAAAAAATTAATTTTTCATCGTAAAAATAAAAAAAAATAAAAATTTTGATATTTTTATAAAAAAAATATTTTTCATACCAGTTTATCCCACGAATTTTCTTTAATTTAATAATTTTCGTGTTTCAATGATTGGATTTTTATTAAAATAAAAAAAAAAATAAAAATTTCGAGGTGGATGTTTAAAGCAGCGATAGAGCCACATGAAGCTCGCGTAGGTCTCAGAAAGGTCTCATAAAGTCTCAGGGAAGTGGGTCTCATAAATCTATGCAGTCTCGTTATATCGTGTTTGCGTATGTACTCCATTGCACTGCTTTTCCTCGTCCAATTTCTTCCTCACAGCATCATTCCTCAAAGCCTTTTTTTTAAAGGTACGTTCTCTCTACGTCCCTCCATTGCCACGAGGGTACGTATGGCGAAAAGTGCAGTTAATTATTCACTGTGCACTCCGTAAAAGAGTGAAAAGTGCGTTTTACATTTGTCTCGTTTTCTCATGACGACAACGACGACGACGACGATGAGGAGAACTCGACAAGTTGACATCAGCGAATGGAAGTCAGTTTTCGTGACATATTGTTTGATGTAACTGTATGGGCACTATGCGTATAGACGAGAGGCATTTTTCATCTCTTCTTTTCATCTTCTGTTCTGTTGCCCCGAAGTCCAGCGAGTAACTGAAGGAGCTATGCTATGGCGTGCACTGTGCTATGCACAGTGCATCAAGAGCAAAGAGGTCTCACAGGGGTGTACAGAGCTCGTGGGGGGGTGAGGTGGGTGGAGGTTGAAGAGTAGAAAGAGGAGGACGACCCGGAACCGTGCTTTGCGTACTACGAGGAGCCACGATGAGGGACTCTCGCAGAGTACAGCTCGAGTCTTCTAGTTTGCCGGAGTGCTCACCGGTCTAACAACTCAGGGTGGGTAACTAACCCCCCCGTGACTACTAACAAGCTCCATTTTATTTTTTTCGACCAACGTCCGGCTGCCCATTGGAGTGGCGCGATAAAAGACAAAAATAAAAAAAAAAATAAAAAAAAAAAAGTAAAAAAAAAGATACGCGATCTCCAAGAGCGCAACGAGCGCTATTTCGTCGCGAGAAACGAACAGAATGCTTTACGGAGAATAACATTTTCTCGAATACAAGCGACGCGGTACATATAGCCGACATGCGTTATAGGAGGAGTCAGCAAAGTAATCGCCCCAACGGTGACGCGACTTTTGGCTCCGAGTGTACCGAGCACACGTTCGCGGAGAGTTGCTGCAGCGTTGTAGTCAGCGAGTATCCCAACACCATGGGGGGACTCCCTGTGTGGTCGACGACTCTTGTGGGGTAGTAAATATGGCCACCGTAATGGCGTCTGCGACTCCATGAATATAGCCGCTTTTACATTTACGGATTAACGTTGTCGATGAAATAATTGAATAAAATGAAATATACTTGGATTCTTTCGTTCAATTTCAATGATCCCCCCTTTTTTTTTTTAGTCTTTCCATTCTGCGATTCATACGCGGTATTGTATGGTACTTTTTTGTATTATACAACACCGCGGCAGATGCCTGTTTATCATATTAGATATTAAAGGGAAGCTAAAAAAAAAAAAAGGAAAAGAAAGACGAGAGCTCAGGTATTCGCGGTCGCGAGCTCCGCTACTGCTTGTTCGGTTAGCAAAGGCATACAGGTGCGTATTGCCAGATCGTAGAAGAAGGCACAAGGAGAAGTAGTTTTCAGAACGTCTACGGATGGTACGTTTTGCCTCGAGAAGTTCTGCTAGATTCTGGTAGGATTTCTACCGGCTCGCTCGCTCACTCCGGTGTGCTCACCCTCTTCTTGCTCTAGTTCTATCGGGCGCCCTGACGGTCCGTGGATCTCCTCGAAACGCAAAGCCCGCGGAGTAGAGCACAAAGAACAAAAGAGGACGAACTCACGGGGCACTGGGTACTCGCCTCTCTTCTTCTCTCTTATAAAGACACAAAAGTACAGCATCTCTCGTGCTCGAGGAGAGATCCCACGATCTATTCGGTAAACAGACAGACGGACGGGATGGACCCGGTCGAACCCGACAGACAGACAATACCGCTCATCGCTCGATGGACAAAGGCAGGCTATTGCGTAAACACTCGAGGAGCAGAAGCAGCAACACAGGCACTTCGGGTGTATGAGAAAGGGAAGGAAATGAAGGGAGCAAGTGGGAGAGAAATGGAAAATAGATTGAAGAGAGAAAATTCACAACGTTGTTTCTCTGTTCGCTTCGCTTTTCTCGTTCTGTCCACAGCTATACAACAATGCCGCGGAAAATATAATACGGCAATTCTTGCTCGCCGTTTCTAGATTACCCGGATAACACGGGCGCATCGTCATTGCCGTGGACGGTTTTCGCTGGTTGAAATAGAACGGGAGGGAGAGAAAGATCGAGGGGACCCCCACAGTTAGATTCCTCTGAATGAGAAAGAGAGGTGTGCGCGGATAGTTCGAGTATCACCACAGTTCTCTGTGTTCCTCGAGTGTACCTCTCATTTCTCATTTCCGATCTAAATAGAATACCGAAAAAGCGATTCGAGATTATATAGAGTTACAATATACAGTGTCTCGATTCATTCTCCCTGTGCGGCA
Organism: Buathra laborator; assembly: GCA_934046635.1. NCBI lineage: Eukaryota > Metazoa > Arthropoda > Insecta > Hymenoptera > Ichneumonidae > Buathra > Buathra laborator. The sequence goes on from OW203894.1 coordinate 20,501,617, forward strand.
GTTGAAAGGGAATAATAAAATGAATGAGTCCAATGTGCCTGTATGGGGTGTGTTATGCGCCCAGGAGGAGCCAAGTAACGCGGTTGCGGGGTATAGAATTCGACGCTGGTAAAGATATCCCTTAGTTTCCCTGGGGACTTGTTACGCTGATCCAAATCCGCGAGGGTGCGGGATGCTGAAATGAAGCGGCTTCTAAGGCTATGTGAAACTGAGGCTTGTACCCCGGGGGATCAGGGTCAGTATAACGGTAAAATCGTGAAACTTTTGGTACCGCGATATAAAATAGAAAGGGGTATATTCGAGTGTCAAATTTTTTTTTTTTGGTAATCCCAGGTATTAATGACATCGAAAAAAAAATTAATGAACGATTGTCCACATTTTTCGAAAACGAGAGGAAATGCGAATAAAACGAAAGACGGTAAAATGTGAAAAATTTTTTCGATGTATTCGAATATTTTTTGTTTAGCTGACCGCGTCATAAAAGTCTTTACTCGTACGAATGTTGAGAAGTAATGTAGTTACTCTCGTATGTATTTTTCCGTGGAACAAGAGAAAATACGAATAAAACAAAAGGAGGTGAAAATGCGAACTAATTCTACTTTGCAGTGTTATACGACGATATCGTGGTGCAGAATAACGTGTTTCTCCTCGTTCCATTCTCCGCGTGACAGAGAGAGGGCGACAGAGAGAGAGAATTTTCTCTCTCGCGAATCTCGAGAGATATTCCCTGGCAGAGATGCGAAGGGATATAATGGGAGTTGCTGAGTGTGGGAGATGCGGATAGCGTGGGAGAAAGTGAGAACCTAAACGTGTGGGTGATATTTCATCGTGATAGAGCGAGAAAGAGAGAAGAAATCCAGCGGAATGGGCGTGGTCGACGGGGACGCTTTCGTCCAATCGTAATTCAGGAATCTCGGGTGGCGGAAGGACAATGTACGTCGTCGGGGGACGTTAGATACGTCGCTACGGGTATCTACTCCTCCGCGAGTTATGTGTGCATCTCTCTGTATACTATAACTGCATAGAGGATGGATTATACACACGTAGAGGTGGCCGTGTATGCGCGAAGAGTACGGAAGCATCCGTTCTCTGTATATACGACAACGAGAACGCGTTTATATGGATTCGAAGGGAGATACAAAGACTCGACGGAATATTGTTCAAGTTTCTATGTTCCGTTGCCACCGAGATGCTGATACTGATTCCAACGAATATGTACCATTCGCGATCTCAAGATTCTCCGAATTTCTTGCCGAAGCCATAAACGATCTCCGCAATTTCTACATTCCGACGATCTTTAGTAGAACAATTATAAATTGTTCATGTGTAAGAAATAACCCTTGTCTCGTCGAAATAAGAATTTCGTGATGCATTTTTGGAGTTCATACGATACGATAGAACTGCGGATAGGAAGCTAATCCAGAGAAATACAGGGTCGGCAAAAATATGGCCAATCGTTATATCGTCTTACAACACGAGCTCATCGCTCAGCCGTTTCCAGAGTTTCAAGTTCATGAATACTCGGAAAACTTTCAGCCGAATCGATACGATTTCCATGCCGAACAGTGTTTTATCAAGAAAGTTAACCAACTCTCAGAAAATCTGCTTAATAAGGCCACTAATACAGTTTTCATTTTTTTAACATCGTGCGTAGATGTTGATCGGATTGAATCATCAGTTCTGCGTAAAGTAGTAGAGATATCATCTCAATTAAAAAAAAAAATACCATGAACACATCAGCCGGAATTGCCCTGAGCATATAATTCAGCAATCAGAGATATATAGACGATGGACCCGGCATCGTTGTCGCGGACCGAACGGACACGAATTCGCGGTGGTCTCATTAACCGCGCGACCGGCACGTTCGCGCAGCAATGCGACTACGTAATGAGAATCGGTTAATTAGAACGAGTCGGAGAGTGAGCTTCGCAATGATTCGCTCGTGTACACGGGGCCTACTGTAACCACTGTTGCTGATGCATACGGTGCACAGACACGCGCGGTTACTCTGTCATATCTGTTAGAAGCGCTCTTATACGCGCGTGCAATGTGCTTGCAAGTTTGACAAGATTCAGCGCGCGCAGATAAACGATGTACCGATGTACCGATGTACTCGAGAGCCGTGTAGGTACGCCTTGTACCTTGAATGGCCGGCAATGTTCGTACGAAACACCGAGAGATAATGCGTTAGTTAATTCTCCTTGTTCATTTTCCCCGGTTTGAATTATCCATCACAGACCCGCACAGTTGGAAATTCTATCCGAGATTATATTGCCTTGACTATTTCTGTGGGGTGAGTCTGGTGGAAATTTGCGGTCGTCTCGACCCGCTGGTTCTCCCGATGCAGGTGCGGAGAGGAGTCCTCTGACTGTAATAATCCCGATGCCTAAACCAGCAACCGGGATGCACACAAATGTGACTGAAGCCGGTAAAAGACCTCCCAGAAGTCTGTACGGCATATAACGTGCATGCGACTGCCTAATACCCCCGCCATATATATATATATATATATATATATATATATATATGTATTCTCGGCAACGCAGAAATCATGACAAATAAAAAGAAAGTTAGCGCTGCCGAAGAATGGTAAACTGGGGATGAGGGATGAAGCGAAAACGAAAAATGAACAACCCTACCAAAGCCCCAGCGCGAGCGTAACTCCGGGACCGAGTCTCGCAGATTCCCGACATGGAAAACAATGCCGGTCGGCGACAATGCCCACCGACGTTGTCGTTGTCCTTTCTCTCATTCTCTGAACTCTCTTTCTCGTGTCTTCGTCGAGCACCACAAGTCACGAGCACGCGTGCCTATCCTCATCTCCGCATTACTTTTGGCTCGCATATCTCACGAGAATGACAAGAGAAACAGGGGGATATATACCGGAAGGCAGGATATATAAGCGCTTTCGAGTGTAGTACGATGAGAATTCATGATAGCGTGAGAGAAGAGCGCAAATGATAATAAAAAAAAAATAAAAAAAAAACAAGGAAAAAAGAAAAATGGAGCATCGAGAGGATCGTCTCACCGAAGGAAATCTACCAGTTGGAGTGCCCTGTTTGTACGATGTCTGAAGTAAGGATTTTTTTCAGAAAGGATAGAGGTCGTAGCTGCTAGCAATAATGGAAAGAGGCAAACGGGAAGGTCTCATTTCCTTTGCTCTGTGTGGATATATATACACACCAAAGAAGATACATGCCACACGGACTTGCTTCATGCCGCAGCACTTTCTTCTTTCTTCGATGCTGCTCTCTGGCATCGTCCCCGTTTCGTATCCTCTCACCAAACTCGAGAAAAACCAACCCTCAATGTCTCTCCTCGCTCTCGTGGGGCCACATCCGCGCGTTACAAAGAAAAGTAAAGCGTAAAGAGAAAAGAGCTCGGAGATGGCGGAGAGAAGAGGCACGTAATAAAACCAATCGGGATTGGCTTTCGTCTTTTGCCGACTTGCTCACCCTTCCGCGTTCTCTTTTGCCTTCTGGCCAAAAAGGGACCATTTGCCTATTGGAACGTCCCACGAGAAGGAGGCGGAGGTGAAACTATTGTATAAGGAAGGAACAGATACTCCACGAATAGATTCAAAATTTACTACCGTCGTATCGCCGTTACTGTCGATATTTCGACGATATTTGGGTAAAAAGAATATTTCTCGATTTTTTCACAAGCGCCAATCCCTACAAATAGTTCGAAATGCCGTCGAACTTGTTATAACCAATTTATTTGCGTTATATTAATTGATTATTAGTCGAATTCAATTAAGCAAGTAGTTGTTTATCACCTCATGTAGTGAATTATTTTTTTTTTCCGGTTAAATAAAATGTTATCACTGTTCCGTTGGAGTAAATAAAAATTTCCCCGAATCATCGGTAGATCAGAGGTTGTATTCGAGAAGCAACCGACTTTACCATAAGCGATGTATCTCCTCTTATTCTTGTGACACCCTATATACGAGGTTCGCGTCCCGGCTATTCGCCACTCGCGTTGCGCTACCAGTTTCGCCGCTTTTACGACAGATGGAGGCACCAGTTTTCAAAATCAATCGCTTATGAATTACAGGGTTGTTTATTAATTCTATCGCGGAATCTTACATCGGAATATGGATGCAATGCAAACGCGAAAAAAAATGCAAATTTTCGTGAAATTGTTTATCGATAATGCGAAATTTGATATAAACGGAATTACGATCTGATCAACGAGACATCCGGTTACAAGAATGTAACACGTACACTTAACAAACCGTGAAGACACGCGTAAAAAACATATATTATCAATTTTGTACAAATTCTTCATAATTATTACAACTTTATGAGATCGAAACAATAATTAAAAAAGTTTTCGAAGAAATATGTTTTTGTTTGAATATTGAATTCAATTTCAAGAGTTCGAAGACTCGAAACAGCATATATTTTTGATATTCTGCAAGAGAACAGTTGCTGAAAATATGAAATTGCTTATCAGCGTCGTAAAGATCATCAGCAACGCGGAAAAAATGCTATTGATTCAATTAAATGTCCGATTGAATTGTGTCAACGGCATATTTTTTTTATTTTAACTTTATTACTAATTCTTACAATTTTAAATAAGTTTGAAACGATATCATGAAACTCCTCCTATTTTAATTTCAATTTTGATATAAAATCGTAACAGTTATAAATAAAATTCAAATTATAAAGATATGCCGTGGATACCACTCATCCGACCGTTTTATTAAATCTCTCACGGTTTTGTATTGCAGCGTAGTTTAAGCTGATTTCCCTATAACTAATTAACGAATATCTCGAATTCTCGATTAATCGTAAACGAGAGGATCTCATGGTAAAATCGATAGGGAGCGTCTGCATGAGAAGAGGACAGTTTGATGTACGCTTTCATTGCTGAATTCTCGCGTATTACTCTACATTATAGTATAAGTTGGTAGTATAGGTTCTGCATACTTGAGTCAACAACACGGCGACGCTGCAAATACGGACGGACGAGGAAGCGGGCGCTTCCAAGCAATCGGCGCGCTCGCAGTGCGCGGTAATTAAGAAAATTAAGAGTCATTAATTAGTATTCACTTCCTCGAGACGTCGACACGGAGGGATCGGTGAGGGATATTCGAGTAGCGTAAGCAACTAATACCAACAGAACACACAGCAACGTGCATACGAAGAATCGGACGAATATAATTGTGCGGGCGCGAGCGGTAAATTCTTTCTGCTGTGGGCACATTATTCGGCCCGGTGAACGTTTCTTTCTAGGTATACGCTTAACGAGACTCAAGATCGCACCACGTCGAGCGACTTCCGCCGCCGACGTTGGTCTCTACTTATTTTTCTTTACTATTCTTCACTCGCTCGCCCTCGTGCTTTTTTTTTAATTTTTTTTATTATTATTTAATGCTATTACGCTCGTTAAACGATTTTCTCACCTGCTGTAGAGAGGCTAAGAGCCTTTGAGACGAGTTCGTGTCGCCGCGCTACTCGTCAATATTTCTCAGGGCAATTAGCGTTCTCTTGCGTGAAGACTCGATATATTGGTAACAAAAAAATCATCTCGATACTCGTAAGAAGCTTCGATGACAAATAAAATTTTGTTCTCTCGATCGAAAGGTGAAACGAGTGTAATGAGGGTTTCGCTTCTCAGATTGTTGAACTGCACGTAATAGAGTGGAGGGTATTAAAAAAAATAGTGAAATAAACTAAAGATGCGATCAGAAGACTTCAAATTCATTTTTAATTGGCGCCACAAAAATGTTAGTTGCCTAAAATAACACGTTTTCCTCAATAAATGAGATTCATTTAGTTGTATTAATCATTTCCGTTGAATGCCTGTGATCGCATATTCGGAAATGTACGCAAAGAAATGTATTTTATTTTCATAATTGTTCACATTTTTCTGGGGCACACGCGAGTGTGGTAGTTGTTGTTATAATTAATCCACCGTCGCGGGGTGTATGATACTCACAATTGTGAGTTAATTAACACCCGGCGATGAACTATCGAGAAGTGGGCAGAGCCCGGTGGGTACGTGGAATAATTAAATAATAAATTCGGTAGGGGTTGAGCGGAGAGAACAAGAGAAGGGAGAGGGAAAGATATCCACGTCCTCACGCCAAGTCCCTCGGCGCACGAAAGCATTCGTGGGTTGACCCGATAAATTTATAAAACCGGCCTTCTTATTCGTATATACAGCCCTTGCATAAGGGCGTTAATCTCTCGATCGACGATCGTGCCAAAGTTAGGGTACCTGGCGATTCTAGTGATCTGGTAACGATCGCGTAAAGTTTCGCGAGTCGTCTTCCCCCCCTAATCGTCCTGTTCTAACCGTAATGCGAATGAAGAGGAAATGAAAAAACGATGATAAAGAAAGAAGAAAAAAACGAAAAAAACAAAAAAAAAATATATACAAAGCTCGCGAGTGAACGGAAGGAAAAGAGCGAGATATAGAGCGCGAGTTGGTACACGCGTTGGAAGGGGCAGAAAGAGAAGGCGGCACCTCTTTGATCTCTCGCACACTCGCGCGCGTGTACTCTGAAAACCGCTAAGCGTATGTGAGTAAGACGAAACAAGAGACGATATTCCCAGTTAAAAGAGCGAGACGAAGCGAAGCAGAGTTAAATTCGCACACGACGCAGAGATCGAGGCAAGGACTCTATCGTTTCGTTCCCAGCGGTGTACGGTGGAGTAAGCGTTCACCGCAATATGCGTGCGTGTAACACAAATGCGTTCGCTCTGTCCCGTCGACATGCACACTTCTTTGTATCGCCTACACTAATACTACGATCGTATATATATTCGTATATATATATACGTATGTACGTAGCTGGGGCTACCGCCGCACACTATAGCGCCTCTTTGTTTAACACGGTACCGCGTTCGCTTATGTGCATTGTGCGTAATGCATGCGCGCTATAAATTTGTATAATACCTAGAAGTTTAGCTCGCCGACGCACGGGACCAGCCGTAGAATGCGGCGGATAAACGATTTCTGCACTTAAAACACCGCTTGGGCAGCGTGAGTTTCTCGGCTCCGGTGCGCGAAGCGCGGCATCAAAGTATATTTCCCGCGATCGGTTCCCGCTGCGTTTTCCAGTTAATTCAATGAGTGCACATAGCTCGGTGAACGAGTTGTGTATCGCACTTTCTGCGCGCGTAGATCCGTGACAAGGTGTCAATTGAGAATGAAAAATCGCGTATCCAATACGGTCGACGCGGTTTTTTCCGAAGAAAAAGGGAACGAAATAGGAAAGCTACTGTTTTACATTCCTTTGGCGTTCTTTCGAGTTCTCGTTGCGGAGAACGAAATTTTTAATTTTTTTAATACATATTTTAAGGAAAATATAGACGCAATGTGATTAGGGAGGTCGCCACAGGTCAACCGAGTTCTGCCGCTATAGTTTCAACAGATTTATTCAGCCAGAGAGTCCAGTCGAGTTTTATGCGCCAGAGACAGATCTCCGTTCGGTGATAATATTGCAAACGACGAGAGCTCAACATAGTCAGGATCGTCCTCGTTCTCGCAGTTTGTACGTGTATCGTGTAGCGCACGAACCGCGCTCGAGTCTAGTTAACACGGCATCGATACGGATCTACACGTTGGTCGGAACACGCCGCTCCGATAAATACCTTATGAACGACCTTTCGTAATGATCCGTATCCGCCACTGTAACCGTTCGCTGCTCACTTCCACAACGAACTCGAAACGCGTTTTCTAAGTTGTTCCCGGCATTTAAAAACGTAATTGCCGATACAAATGCGTGACGGAGAAAACAAAAAGCGCGTTTGGAGTGCAGAGGCGCCGGGAGTCGAGGATCTCGACCTCGAGGCTCATGGGGTCTTGGAATCGGCAAAGGGAACCGGGGGAGGGATGGGGTACGATCGGCGTATCCCGGTAAAATGGAGCGAAAAGGTTCGCGAGACAGAAAAGAAGATCAGAACGAGATCAGTGCGGAGCTCGCGGCTTCGTTGGTTGCGGTAGCCACAGGCCGGAGATACACAACGTCCGCTGGAGGACTCGGCCAGCTGAAGCAGAAGCATAGCGGGGCAAGCGAAGCGACGAATTATGTAAGTAGCCGGGGGTCCGGGAATCCGCGAGTTTAGCCCTCATGCACGGTAGGCGCCCGTGAGCGCATCGCGTTCTCGCGGCGCCCTTTTCGAATACGCCGAGATCTGTCCCCTCCTCCCCCTTATACTATACTCTCGCTGTTGCTTCTCGGAAGGGGAGATCGCGGCTGCTGAAGCGACCGCGTAGCCGAAGCTGCTTCTGCCGGTTGCTTGCCGCTCTGCTGTTTCTCCTTTACAGAGCCCCGGAGACCAAGCAACGATGAGGCAAACCGAGACGGTCCGAATATCGCGAATGGAAAGAAGACGAGGATACGTGGCCGAAGCGAAAAACCCAAGTGGTAACAGGACTGAGATAGAGAGAAAGAGATCGAGAGGTAGAGAAAGGACGAGTGGGATCCAAGCGCATACTATAAAAGAAAAACGCGCGCAGCCAGGGCGCGCGAGCTCGAGCGAGAGGAACAGCGAGAGGGAGGAGAGAGAGAGTGGGGCCCGCGATGGAGAACGTTAAGGACCACCCGAGAGAGAAGTTCAGGACTCGATGCGAACCGCCGGCGCCCGGCGAGGCCTTTGGGGGGTCTCTTATCTTCTCATTGCCCTCGCGAGACTCTCCATCCGGGAGGACCTCTCTCTCCCCTCCGCGACGAACATATTCGTATTTTCTCCATCTTCGTTAATTCTCAACTCTCTCTCCATCGTCTTTCAGTACTATACGCGCTATCCACGAATTGGCCGCTTTGGAGTTGCAGCCAATTGCGCGATTGCGTATGCGCGTTGTCAATCAACAATTCTACGAAATCGAAATTAACGCGGCGAAAGTCGTTTACTCGATAGAAAAAGAGAAGGAGAGAGTCAGTCAATTGAAAATAGTCGGTCGGCAAAACGACGAAAGACGCAACGTGGCCTGATATCCGCTAAACCTTTGGTAAGGAACACCGCAACGCGCTGCTATATTTGCGCTGCATATACAGCGCACCGGTGTGCTGCCGGTGAAGTAAGCGCAGTAGCAGCATGAACGACGACGACGGGGACGACGACGACGACGACGAGGACGACGTGAGATCCGTTGAACCCGCATGCGGACCTCATTGTCCCCCAGGATAGGGAACGTGTGTACGCGCGCGAGTTGAGGCCTACATAGGCAGAGTAGGTACCTTAATGTCGGCAGGATGAAAGCCCGTGGACCGCCCCTTTGTCTCTATGCCAACAGCGCACAGAGGACCGTAGAACATACGAGAGAGACGAAGAAAACACGCCGAACGAATGCGTATAGTAGCGAACAGGGCACACTGCGGGTAGTCCACACTCGTTCACCGATTATCCACAAGGGCAGCTTCTCTACCCAAGCAGCTAGCGGCTAGTCAGCTTCAGAGCTTCTCTCCTACTCTTCGAAAGCCTTCCTATGTCCAACTACACGTTTGCCACGTACGTTGCCTACGCTCGTTCGAGCCTTCGAGAGATCCCCGAGATGTCAAACTGTCGATTAGTTCGCAGAGTGATCTTCGTGTCTATATCTACGAATTGCTACGCTAAAATCGACAACACCGACGTATGGAAAGGTTGCGGATATCTATAGAGTGGGTAACCTGCATACTAGAGCCGCCAGAAAAGGGGGGAAAACCGCGATGTCGACGATAGAAATTAAAAAAAAAAAAAAAAAAAAACGAAGAGAAATAAAGAAGAATAACAACGGCGAGGAGAGAGGAAGAGCAGAGAGTACGAACGGGCACGAGAGGTATCGATGCGACGTTCTCGCTGCTGTAGCTGCTGCTGCTGCTGCTGCTGCTGGCTACGATGCCGCCGCGTGTACGTACGCCCGGGACTGAAATTACACTCCAATTTAAAAGCTTCTCGGCCTCTGGGAATAATGCTCGAGGTTGGTACCACGGTGTGGTACCCTCTCCTCCAACTCCGTTCCACCCTCGCCTCCTGCTTTCGGCCCGCTTCACTGCGCGGTCTCTTTCTCTCATTCTCAGCTCTTTCTTTCTCTCTTTAACGTTCACGATCCTCGTATGAATCGTTCGACTCGCTCATTTCGCTCTTTCCGCACCCGCGCGGAGTACAACTCCACCTCCGCCTTCACCGCGGGCGCGCGGGTCTCGGAAAGGAAGGACATTATTAATGTCAGGACGCTAGGCACAGCGCAAGAACGTCGCTCGTACGCTTTTATGTATGTATGTACCGTACATGTATTATTCCGTCCTAGAAGCCGGGGTTCGCATGTCTACGCTATTACCAGTACGGCAGCGCGCGGAGTGAACCACCGGTCGCTATACGCGACACGATATATAATTCCGCGTTCGCCGATAATTATTATGAACCCGTCCCCGAGCTTCCTGTGCCATGACAATGCGACGACGAGCTGTGCCTGTCGCTGGAACTTCTATGTATATTCTCTCGTACCTCTCCGTACGGCAGTCATTTACAATCAAAGATACTTTAGAGTATCGATACAGGCATATAATACCCGTTGTTTCCGTCAAAATGTTAATTTCCTTGAAGAAAATAAGAATCCGAGGGTCGCGAGGAGTAATGAAAAAAAAAAAAAAAAAAAAAAAAAAAGCTAGCTGCGCGCACCTGTGATTTACGACTTCGAAACGTAAACTCGATAAGTACAAAGTAAAGGGGGATAAGTTAAAATCCACTTCAATATTTTCTTTCATTTCTAAAAATGATCGCTGACCATTTCATGACACGAAACTCGAGAGTGTAGACATCGATTATATAAATTGTGTAAATTGTTTTTTTTTTTTTTTTTTTTTACCGGAACTTTACGTTCCGAGTTCTGATTTACTGAAGAAAAATTTCCCTTCACAAGCTTTTGCTTGTTAAGTAAAAACTTCAATCTTTAAGGTCATATGTACGAAGTGAAGTTTTAATATCTTCATTAAGGGGTTTCGTTATGTGGCAAATGTGAACCAAGACTATCCATATGGACGGCTGATAACGCATAAAACTTGAGACACGCTTTCGTATAAAGTCAAAAGTGATGATGTCGCTTTCATACATGAAAACTGCCGATGCACCTGTAAGGTTCTGCAATATTCTGTTCGTAACAACTAGCGGATTGCATCGATACGCGATCTCTCTGTATGCTTGACGATGCCACCGGAGTGTCTGCATAGCAGTATGTAGAGAACAGAGGACGCGGATAATAGAGAAGAATCATAACATAGCTGAGGGAAGCGAAGACGTATAGCGAGAAGAGGAAAAACAGGGAGGAGGCAAAGACAGAAGAAACCCATATAGAGAAACACACTGTCGCATCCGTCAGTAATAAAGTGACTTTTTACCGGCATGCGATATCGCGATAAACTTTCGAAATTTATTCGCCACTCCTCGATGCCTCGCAATCCCTTTATCACCGTTCCCTCTCTCTCACGCGCGGTCTTTCGCCGGTTGTTATTCAAAACGTCTCTCTTTATACCGTAGTTTCGCAGCGCTCACGTCGATTCGTCGATTTTCCCAACAACTTTCCTTCTCACTCCCCTCTTTGCTAGTCACATTTTCTTGCCGTTCTCGCGCGGTCGTGGGATGCATATAGCGCACGGCAATCACCCCTTTACCGGCGTATATCCAACCCCTTAGCCTTCGTTCCCCGCAAACGCCCTCGCTATGTGCCGTACGACGATCAGCGGCCATATTTCTTTTTTCCCGCCGTGTACAGCGTCGCAGCATTTTTCCTCGAGTACACGGACTCATTCTTTCTCTCACTCTCTCTCTCTCTCTCTCTCTCTCGGCTCTCGGTATGCCGATGTTACTGCGCCGCTCGAGCTAAAGAGCTTCATATGTATCGTGTGACTTCCGCAAGGCAGCAACTCCACCCCTTACTTCGCTACTTCTCTATATATGCGTTTGTGTGAGTTTGCGATCCGATGAAATACAGAACGCCGTATAGGTACAAAGCTCGTATGAATTTCATACGTGTGCCCCTCGCACTCGTAGACACGCTTGCGGAAACTTATTCGAGTCGCATCGACGACTGTCCTCATGATTCAGCGACGAACTGTTTTATTTCAAACGCGTACCGGGTTTCTTCTCTCCCGTTTGCAACTCATCGGCTATGCGCTTCTACAAGTTTTTTTTTTTTTTTTTTTTTTTTTTTCTTTTCTTTCGTAGATAAATACTAACACCGTACTACGCGCTGATTTCTCGTGAAAAACGGCGTTAAACCCACGAGACAATGAAAAAAAAAAAAAAAAAAAAAAAGGTAATATAGAGACAAAAGTCACAAATCAACGCTCCTAATCTCGAAACGATCTTTTACCTTGTCGTTCGTCGCGGCAGCTACCAAGGGGTGTCAAGCCGCTCACGTTGACACGCCCTTTTACCCTATACCCCGATCTCTAGGTAGCGATCGTTGCGTCGTAGTTGGAAAAACTAAAATGTACTTTACGAGGGTTGGCCTCATCGATTAAACCGCAACGACCCGTGTTTTTCATCCCTTTCATTTCGTTCTCTCGTTTTTTTTTTTTTTTTTTTTTTTTTTTTCAGTTTTTTTGTTCTTTTTCTTGTACCTTTCGCCTCATGTTCGACTCTACGGAGTTCTAATTTATGTGAGTCTACGATGAGCACAGGGGCCGTTCGGAGTCTAACGAAGTTTCGAGTTCGGCGGCTAGCAGTACCACTCGACCCCTGACCGGGAGAAGCGTGACAGTTCGGAGCTTTAAAGCATATAAAATAAATTATAGAACAGGAGCGAGCAGCAGCCAGTGAGCACCACCAGCAGAAGCGGCAGCAGAAGAAACACGATGTCGTGCAACTTGGCTCGGTATACACGAAAGACTACGAAGAGAACGACGAGCGTGTCGAGGCCACTTCTCGAAAACTTCTCGACGTCTATAATTGTCGATGAAATACGATACACCGCTTTGCGAGCCGAAGCGCAATGGGGGTGACTTTAAATTCAGTAGTTCTGGGCACACGGCAGTTGAAAATACAATTCTTACGTGATATATATGTATATGCAATAAAAAAAAAAAAATAATAAAAAAAAAAAAACAACGAATAATCGAGTCTTTCCACGGCGGCGGTATTCGTGATGTATCGAACAACGGAAACAGCAATCGTGACGAGACGTTTCGAAAATTTACGATATAGAATATCGAATGTACGCGAATACGATAGCGAGAAAGGAGTAAAGGTGCACCGGCGCGATGCGCGGTTATCGTAATAATCGTCAAACGATGAATTAGTATTTCGATGTAACAACCGAATGCCGACGACACGAAACCTACACAAGCCGCGTTTTTGTTTTTTTTTTTTTTTTTTCTTTTTTTTTATGACTTTCCATCATCGATAAACGAACAACCGGATAGAAATGAGGTCTGGTAGGGTTTTTTTGCACACTTGATTATCCCCCCGAAAGACGAGGTACAACGAGTTCGGATTGCGTGCCGTTCGAGACGTCTCCTCGGGGGTTATATGAATTATGCCGTGACAAAGCGCGTGGGACGTCGCGTCTTCCTCGTTGTATCTTTTCCGTCGTTTCGTCGTTGTTATAGCCTTAAACTCTGTATACCACTATCTATGGGAATGGCGAGTGTTCCAGCCGGTTCACGGAACCGCGGACGTCGAGGGAAACGAAGAAAAAGAACGAATAAAAGAGTTAATACAAATAAAAAGTAGTCCGCGAGGAATAGACTTTGTGCGGTTGGTTCCACTATGCACTTCGGCGAAGCAGAGCCGAACTGTAAAGCGTACCAAGGGGGATGGAAAAAGGGAAGAAGGGATGAGAACGATGATGTGCGGGGTACCAAGAAGCTCCGAAAGAAGAAGCTCGTTCGTCGGCGAGCGACGAAAGGAGGAAACGATACCGCACGCAAATACGACGTTAACGTTAGAGAAACGTTTAATTTGACATGACCCGAAATGGCACGCGATCGTTCGGTTGCTCAAAAATGCTTCGCAAACCTACAAACCATGCGCCCCCCCCCGCCCGCCTCCCTGCCCCATTGGAATCGTCGTTTCCCTACTCCACCCTTAGGTTCTCCTCGTTATATACCCTCCCACCGCGTGTTCACTAACGGCGACGTCTATTAAGCCTCTGCCTATGACAAATTACAGACATTTACGAATTACCGGAATTTTACAGGCAATCTAATTCGTTCGTTCGATCGTCCTACAAAGTATAGACCACACCGTGAGGCTTCTCGTGAGACTTTGCGCGGTCTTTACTGCCAAAGTGATCGCGCAAGAAATAACATTTTTTTTTTTTCTTCTTCTTCTTTTTTATTTATTTTTTTTTTATTTCTTTAACTGGGACGCTTGCGTTTGACGAAAATATTCGCGACGATGTTAGCCGCGGATTGCCGCGAAACGAGGATGAGAGATCACGAGTAATACAATCCTCGGTAAGAGGCCTTTAATTGTTTAGGAATTGCGCGCGGATAGCGTGTGCAATTAGCGGCATGCGGGACCGCCTTGGCTACGCGCGGCCACGCGGCTCTGAAAGCCCAACGGAAGACTACTTTATACCGCGAAACGCTCGCGAGAGAGGTAGGAGGGGCCCTTCTCTCTCTCTCTCTCTCTCTCTCTCTTTCTCTTTCTCAGGTGGGGAAATAAACGGTTGAATAATTTAAATTGATATGCCGGTGAGGAATTGCTAATTGCCGCTTCGTTTTCTTGCCACGCTTTGTTGAAACGCGTATACACGTTGATAGCTATTCTTTTTACTATGCGAAAAAAAAAAAAAAAAAAAAAAAAAAAAAAAAAATCACTGCATCTTCAGCGAACTCTCGGCGATGATTCGCAAGTACACGCATACGTAAATTTACAGTCTTTCGTGCGATATACGAATGGAAATTCCGAGAGAGCGAAACGTATCTCACGTTTGACAATGGAGTTTGATAAACAATATGAAAAAAAAAAAAAAAAAAATCGACTTGCAAAGTCGACGAATTAACGAGTCTCGTTAACCCGACGTTGTGTGTTGTTATCTCGCTAATCGAGACTATGCGGTCCATTCAAGTGGAATGGTAAAGCCGAAAGGTACGAGAGCTCTTCTTGAATAGACTGCGGAGAGGAAAGGGTAGAGATATTCGGGGCGTGTGAGAGAATGAGAACTCGTATAATAGGAGGAAAACTGCGGGGAAAGGCAATGAGTACCAAAGATGAGCTTTCGGCAAGTTTGCCGAGGGAACTCGTTGCCCGTATTTTTGAAAACCTAAAAGGCAACAGCAGCAGCAGCATTACCGCATATCGGATCTTACACGCTTTCTTTTGTTTCCCTCGGAAAGTAGCTGCTCCGCGAGTAACAAAAGTTGCAAAGAAAACTCGCGGCTGCTGCCACCGCCAGATGACGGAAGGAACGACGATGTATATATATATTTTAGTAAAAGTCTACAGCCCCGTAGACTAACTACATATATAATCCATCGCGGAAAACAAACTCTCGAGTACACCGGGACATGCGCTCGCGTCAACTTTTCCCCAACTTTCGAGACTTTGATAGAGACGCGTTGACATAAGGCGAACCGTTGACATGGCAGTTAATTTTTTTTTTTTTTTTTTTTTGCTTCAACGTTCTATGTCTTTAACTCTGCGGCGCAGAGAACGAGACTGACGGCTAATTGGAATTTTCTGGTATTCGCGCGCTTCTGTTTCCCCGCGCTTTACGATCTCGCGGGCCAACCGTTAACGTTCTTTGCAACGAAAAGAGCAAAAGCGGAGTGAATCACGTCTACCCGAGAACAATGCAGACGCGATCCAAAAACGTCGACGAACGTTAACGACCCTAAGTCACGATATTATATACAGAAAATGCCAAGACGAATGGATAAACTATGTTGCAAGGAAATTCAAGGGAATTCTTCAATCTTTTGTTATCTCGTTGTTATCAATTCCCTTATTATCAATATTTTTTTTTTTTTTTTTTTTTCATTGAATTTCGTAATGTATGGCAAAAAAGTTTGATTAAAAAAATGAGAATAACGAACTCAGCGACTGATAGAAAAATCGTAAAATTCATTTACTTACTCCTGTAGTCGACCGTCCAGCCAAGCGAACCGCATAAAAGTGCCAAAGTCTTCCCGCTACCCGTTGGACTTTCGATCAAACAGTGCTGTTGAGTGTTGCATCCGTCGATAATCTTGAAAATATGCGTTACTTTGTCAATCGTCATTTTTGGTCATATTTTTTTAATTTTAATAGTAAGCCGACGAATGATTGAACAAAAAAGTTGCATGTGTGCGCAAATGCGACTCACCGCTTTCATAACCATCTTTTGGCAGGGATACGGCTTAACAGGCATATGTACTTTTATTCCTTCAATGTCTACGGGATATTGCATCATCACGACGATCGGTTCATCCTCATCGGAGGTCATTATATCGGAATCATACATTTTTAAAAAAATAATCCGCTATCATTTAACGATAAATGAATTTCGAGCGAAAACTCCGACGGCGGAAAATCGGGCGAACGTTCAACTCATAAATTTCTGTTAATATCAGTTAAAAAAAGCATCGGTTTCTGGAACGAGATTTGCGATGTTACAAGTTGTCTTGTAATTGATAAATATTCGTGAGTTTACAGGTCGGTACATTGTTCGTTATAAAATAACATACCTAATAATGCTTCGGCTTTCTCTCATTGAAACTTTTTCGTAAACTCGATTATTCAACAACGATTCAACGTTACGAATGTTGCAATTAATTATTCTATGGCAATGAACGTCGAAACGAAAAAAAACAATCGATGTCACACCCTCAATTGTTAAAAGTGTGACTCGCTCCCGTCACTTGTCACGCGCATAACCTCTAACGCTGAAAATTGGATTTCTTGTATTTTCGTTTTTTGTTTTCATGCGTACGAAGTGTCGGATTCTGTTGAAACAGTATCTGAAATGTCAAACGGGACAACTTCGTTAATTGATGAATAACGATGCAGCGAGATTGTTCCTATTTTCATAATTATCGAGATATATTCGTACCTAAAGAAGCTTCGTTCGTTATTCTCGTGCGCGCGGGAACGCTGTTCAGTCACTTTTCGCCGGTTTGTCGCTTTCTGTTGTTTGTATACACACTAACCGTTTATTGACAAGAGCAAAGGGAACGGGCGTGCGCGGCCCCTGTAGGATTCATGGGGAATTCACAATTATCATAGAGTTTAGAAATTTGCACCAATTAACATTTCTAAGGTTTCGATTGTATCAAAAGTAATATTTCGCATATATATACGTGATACAGTGAGGCATCTACATGTTGCGCTTAGCAACTCATATCGCATATTAATTGACGTCGATTGGATAAACTTTTTTGTTTTTTTTTTCTCTGTGGTTGATATGTGTGTACATAATAGTATGGGTTAGTATGTAGCATTCTTAAACACGCGCCTTGTATTAATCGACGCCGGTTTGAGAATATTTTGTGTTTCTTTTCAACGATTTAACGACTGGAGAAAGTTTTTTAGTGTGTGTAACTGCCATATGACATATACTATATTAGTGTGGTACCTCAGCAAGCATATGCATCTTCCATTTTATTGTTTCGGTTTCTTGAGAAATAAACTTGTGAAAAAAAAAACAGTTTTAGGCGAAGTGCTTTAAATCCAGACTCGTGTGTCGAGATAAAGAAATGGTAATAGTTGTTAGGTTATTTAATTGGTAAAAATAAAACCATGCGTCAAGATAATATCGGTGAGTAGAAAGCCCTTTATCCAATGTATTGCCTGTGATATTGCCTATCGAGCACAATGATTTATGTGCGTGTATTCGGAAAACATGAGATATATTATGATTTCCTACATATAAGGGGATTGTGACTCAAGTCATTAACTGCGAAACGAGTCAAATTGTGTGTAACACCCCTCGCCTCTTTTTCCGAATAATATCGGATTAAATTTTGTCATTCTCGAGTGCATTTACGCTCTAATGAATTTCGCACTGCGTCCCAATTCGGGACTCTTTTTATCGAGCTATCGTTATATACGTGTACACACATAACGCGTACACGTATAGAGAATATGTACCCCGTAGCTAGCGCGCGTACCCGCACCCTCGCGTCGGTCATTACCCCCGCGTGTTAATCGAGTGACACGATGAGAGTTATTCGATTGCAATTAAGGATCCTCGTCTCGTTCGCGCATACTACGTGTATTAATTAAGGTGAACGATGTGAAGTAGGGCCGAACGCGAAATTTTTTGAGGGCCAAAAGTACCAAGTCAGCTGACTCGATTATCGGCAGACGAGAGTGTCGAGCTTTAAAGATTTTCGGCATATCTTAACCGTGAAATACAGTGCTTACTCCTCGCGTTTTATCTGGAAAACTAGAGGACGAATAAAACAAACTGTTTGAAAGAAATAGATGAACATATTTGACGTCTAACGTTAATATTGTCTTAAACTTCTAAAAGTTTACATGGACAACCGTTCGCAAGATTATTACACTAAAAGTTTGCATTTCTGCAAACTTATCGATATATGTGCAAAAATGATTCCCTGTGAATATACATACTTCTTTAAACTTAAATATTGTTATTATTAAGTCATTATTATTTAGTTAATTCTTTTTTTTAACGTAAATTAATAATAAATATTGCTGGCGAAGAAATTCCGTTATCAAATATTTTTCGTTTAATACTTATGCCGATACCGTTCCGTCTTAACATTTAAAGAATATCGCAATTTTTCATGCACCTTATTCTAGACAAATCGTAATCATCCCAACGGTAGATAGTTCCGAAAAATCCGAAAGAATTTTCATTTTTTTGTATATTCGCCGTAGTCGGTACCGAAAACTTTTTTCGACGTATTCCTACCTAACCTCAAACGTCGGATTCGCGCAAAGGGACGACGAAAATTATGAAATATAAATAAAACATATCCCTCCTCCGTTCCGTCGGAGCGGTCGGCGCGGTCGTACGATATAATAAAAACGACCGCGGGAGATAAAGTCTATGCGAGAGGAATACGAAATGGTGCGAGCGAATGAGCGAAGCGCCGCCGCGGTCCTTTTATTCTTTTCGTTCCAAACGAAAACTCCGTGAGTCGAGAGAATCCTCGAGAGTTTTGCGAGATCTCGATGGTTCATCGGATCAATGTCCTATGACTAACTCACCAAAAACTACTAGTATAACATACGACGAGACCCATCGACGAGCTTCATTAAGATCGAGGACGCCAACTCCCTCGCGCCCGTTCGACTGTGTCTTCAATTCCATTCTCGCATTCGTTATTATCCAAAGTCCGAATCTCGATATCGGCTACGACGCGATAAGAAAGATAAGAAAGTCATCCGCACATACCGACGTCCAAGTTCGCCGCGACCCTTCAAAGTTGAGACCATATGCGGTCTCTTCTTATCATCCCCTCGTTCCGATCGAACGCCACCCTCGTCCCTTGCCGGACTCCTCTCCTTCCACCACCCACCGTATCATCGGATATATACGCCCCGTAATTTTTCCGCGCGTTTCGGGTAGTCGTAGAAAAAGATAGAAAATAAAGTACAATAGGGTGGTAGATGTACCGTTAGTGGTCACGGTACCATTTATGGCCATTTTTATTATTATACTCTTCGAATAATTTTTTTTTCAAAACCGCATAAAGATTCTTCGAAAGTTCTCACATAAATTCACCAAATGATCTACTCGATTTTTTTTTTTTAATTCGATTATATTTTGTTTTATTGCTTCGAATGTGATTGCCACAATCGGACCTAAAGTGGCCAAAAACGGTACCTCTACCCTAGAGAGGGTTCTCTCGCTTGTCCTGTGTCAAAAATACGTATATAAACCGATCCGTGGAATCTTATACACCAACTGGAGTGCGAGGGCCACGGAGAGCCTCGAGTAAAAGTAAAACAAAAGAAACATGCTGGCTGGGGTTGGCCTTCCCGTCCTGTGGACCAAGAATCTACGGAAGGATAAATTTTGACCATAAAGACGCGGTCGCTGCACGACGATTACCCTCTCTCTCTCTCTCTCTCCACGTCTCTCCGAGAAAAATACACGTCGGTACCGCGGCAATATTTCGCCTACTGTCCGTGGTGCATCATGCGATTTTTGTTTATTGATCAATCTATACGAAATTGTTTTTCATCTCTTGCCTCGGTTGGTGGTCAGTAGGTAAGATTGTAGGCTCACATGGATGAGCTATCGTTGGTTGGGCTCAACGCTCACGGCACTGCGGTGAATTTAAATATTCAGCAAAGACGAGACACACAGAAGGAGAGAAAGATATCGTACGTTACGGGGGCCAATAGTTTGTCGAGCCTTAAGAAGGACAGCGAGCAAAGGCACACACGGGGGCTACTCAACGCACTGCATCCCTATGTCGATGTATTTACGTCGATGTATATACTATATATGCGTGTGTACCGTAGCTGGAGCCGAGGGACATCGATCAGATGCGATCACGCTGGAATTAGCCGTCCCTCGCAGGACCCGTTCCTTCTTTCCTTCTCGTTCGTTCTCATCTCCGCGCTCACCCCATATAACCACCACGGACCAAGTAACCCCGATGTTCTCGTGCAGCACCGGAATTTCGTCCCCACGACGTCTAACTTGTGTGTCGCGTTCCTGTCCGCGCCGCTTGGACCAAAGTAAGATCACCAAGATCTCCACCCCACGGTAATCCTTCATGCAACGTAAATGCGTCGACGATTGATTGTTGAATTTTCTTGAACGAATAAGTCGCTCCCCTCGCAACCCCCGAACCGAAAAGAAACGCGTCTCGCAGGCTTTTCGGAAATCTCGGACTTTTGGCGATCGAACTACGCGATAATAAAAGGCGAAATACTGCACTGAGGAAATGAAGCGATGATTTATTGTTTGGAATGAAAGGTTCGAAGATACAGAGAATTTTTTATTTTTCTTGACAAATATCAGGTGAGACGAGGAATATTTAATTAGGCGAAATTAAGGTTAATAATGGTTGTTAATCCTTAAACCTTCGTTAACACACTTTTTTTTAGAACTTACTTCTGTAGATTGTGAATTTGAAATCTTCGTTACGTTTAAAAAAAAATAAAAATTTTAAATGTAATTTTTTTTTTTAAGTGGATTTTTTCAAGATGCCGAATATATAATCCAATAGCTGGCTATGGTAATCATTAAAAATATTTATTAATAAAAACTGAAATTTTTACACCAATGGATTTTGAGTTGAATGTCGACTACGCGTTTAAATTCTTAGGTGTTAATGGACGGTGAAGAAATTTTGTTTGTCTCAACTAAAATTTGGAAATAATAATAAATTATTTATTCAGCTACATTTAAAAAATACAAAAAATATATTAAAAATAAATACATAAAAATAGAAAAAAAGGGAATAAATACATTATTTTTCAGTGTGATATTTTCTCAAGAAGATAAAAATTTCTGTATGATTTTTTTAATATAAAAAAAAAGGATCGACCGATGATATTCATCACTTTTAACTCGATAATATCATCGATAAGATATGTAATTATTTTTATGTGTCCGTATCTACACTTTACGAGAAATACAGAGTGAAAACGTTGTACATCGCGCGGTAAATTAATCGGACGAGAGACGCGCCGCGAGAGATCTCGGTAGTACCACCCGCGTGATTTAATAAAAAAAAACCGTGGCTTTCCCTTCTGCGGCTGCCAAAATCCCCCCTGTTGCGTAATAAGTTTAGTTTCTCCGTCGAAAACCATAAAACAGCGAGTCCTCACAGCGTGATACCGTGTCGACGACGGCGTATACGATGCTTAGCTATGGCTCAGCTGACTAGATACAGACTCGGAGACGCCTCCGCTATTCCCCACGTCCCATGTGGATCCAACTTTTCTGCTAGAAATACATTATTGTCCTCTGACCGAAGGAAAACGAGTCGGATATCGCTAACCGCGTGTTTTTTTTTTTTTTTTTTTTTTTTTCTTCGTATACTTCGAGTATTCTTACACATGGGAATATCCCGTGTAGAATTAATTGGTGCACGTGGCGTGCTGACCGGAAAGGAAATCGAGACGCGATCTATAAAGGGCGATCTTGGGAGCTCGCGAGTTCGAGAATCGGGAAGAACAGGCACAGCGGGAGATTAAACTACCCTCCGGGCTAAAGGAGTCGCGCGTACATAGTATATAATTCACGCAACCCCCGTAAGCGCTCGACTCTGGAAGTTATTAGGGTGTGATTTCATTTCCGAATTCGTACCGAGAGTATTACAGTCGTGAAAAACTTTCGCGATGTATACCGTACACGCATCGTCGCGCTTTTTTTTTTTTTTTTCTCACTTGTACGTACACTGGAGAAAGCGTCTGTACGTCATCTCGCTCGGTGAAGGTTAAATGGCCGGTGCAAAAAAGTCATAAAATAAGTTATAATTTGACGGTAGCCGATGGGGGGGCAACCGTGGCGACGGCGACGCCCTGTTCAATGTCCTGTGTGATCACCGCACTCTCGCTCGGCTGAACTTTACCCCATGCTAGTGAACCGGAGTCCCGAACTCTATTCGCTCCCTCCGCCCTTGCGATGGGCCTTGGCGTATGTAAGAGAAAATTGGTATACCACTTTGTCCTTTTTTTTTTTTTTTTTTTTTCGTCTATCCGTAGCGTCACCGGCATGTTCTTTTATCTTTTTTTTTTTCTTTCATTCCTTTTGGATTGCGCTCGCATTTGCTCGGTGTGTACTTCGGTAAAATGCTTAAAATGAGAGAAAAAAAAAACCATAAACACCAGTGACTCTCCGGATGGATTACACAAAATGTCACCCCCTTCCGAGAAGGCGAAATAAATGAACGATAGAGAGTTTTCATGGGTTATCAGCGATATAAGTAATGAATTAGATTATTACTCTTGTGTTATCTAACGAGCGGTAAAGAACATATAGATATATACGGTTTTTTTTTATCTTTACCTTCGGTGATATGGAAAAAAGAGAGACCCTCGTTAGGATCTGTCGTCACGCTAGGCAATATTTTAACACCCAACGGATAATTAGATACCGTATACGATAGTGTTAAACGAGAAAAGGGGCCTTCACTGTGGTAGAAAAGGGACAGCAAAAAATTTAAACGGCCTCTGTGAAGCGAAGACACGCCACGCGCGCGTCAACTTCAATAGTCGGGTTTCTCTCCTTCTTCTTCTTCTCCTTATTCTTCTTCTTCCTCTACAATTGGGTGGGATTACGAAGACAGCCGGAATTGCCCTATACCAGGGGTCAAAGGTTGCGCCCTTCGAATATTCTTCGAAACTATCCGCTTATCGAAAAAAAAAAAATCCCGAAATTTACCGAAAAAATCGAAATCGGAATATTCATTCTCCTTTGTTGCAAGAGATTGAAAGAAAAAGTCGTTCGAATAAAAAAAAAAATGATTTTGACAATTATAACCATCCCGCGTGAACGAAGACAAAAATACTATCAAATTCATGGTCTGTGCGAAAAAATATGTTTAAATAGCTTTTGCAAACTATCTTGTGAGTTCCTTTCATGTAACGCAAAAAAATTGCTTGACAAAACATTTCTCTTACTTCGCCCTCTGCCGATTTTTTTTGTATTTAAAATATAAAATAAATAGATATTCAGTGTTTTTTTAAATCCAAAAAAATCCCGAAATTTCTCGAAGACATAAAAAACGTATCGACATCGACGTATTTTCGAAACGAGGCCCCGAAGAAACAAAAAAAATATATATTTTCGACGATTGAAACCAAATAAGAAACGCCGTCGCGATAAATACCAACGGATACGCTCGATGAATAAATGAAAGAAGGTTAAAAAAAAAAAAAGAAAACGCCCACAGACAGACGAGATAGTCGCAATAGTGCGAGTCGGAGAGTCAAGGATCGTTAACAATAGAGTTTGTTGTTGCACTGCCGAGTAATGGACACCTATAAACGCCGGAAAGAGGCAATAACTCGGGAACGCATCCGTGTGCTGCATTTCTGCCGTTACTATTCTTTCTTCTTAACACATGTCGTGCCTCCCGCCGAGAGAAAGAGTCGCGAAGAAGTATGAACGATACCGATGCGCAAGGATGTCTCGAGAAAAACCGAAGCAACTCTAAAAAAAAAAAAAAAAAAAAAAAAAAAAAAGAGTAAAGGGCTCAGTGCGTGTCGATCGACCGTTTTGGGTGACGCGCATCAACGAATACGAAATAACCGTAGGAGAGTTTCTCGGTGCGGTTCGAGACGGAAGAACGATTTCTTTCTCCCTCGCGAGGGTGCAAAGGATACATAGTCCCAGTGGTGTGTATGAAGAAAAGACGGAAGAGTATAATATAATATCGTATATATACGTCGTACATTTCGGGCTCACGATGCGTAACCGTCGAGGCAAAACCCCCTCGAAACAGTGTCGAGTTACTCGTAAACAGTCGTTCTCGTTCTCGTGGCATATTCATCGTTCAAACGATTAACTATTCTCGTATACATTTTTTTTTCCCTCTATATATATAGTCTCAGTATGTAATGACCATTGTTACGGTCCAATGTAACATTGGCCGTTTTTCGATTTCATTAGATTCCCCGTAGAATCGGTTACAATGTAACTATGCAGCCATATATAGTCCGTACAGTTGCGCACAGTAGTAACAGGTTTCGGGTTGACAATATACGTTTATTTACGCGATGCTAACGCAAACTAGCAGAGTTAACTTCTATCCCACCGGTAGTTACAAGCCAAACTGCCGATCGAAATTGGTAACAAGTTCAGTGTGTGAGAGAGCCGATGGTTTGGCTGATGGTTTGGTACTCGTTGTTGCCGCCGAGAGGGACGAGGGGAAGAGAACGCTCAGGCGGTAGACGACGAGAAACGAAGCGGTAGGAAGGACGAATGTTTGAAACGAGGATAGCCGGATAGAAGTACGGTCTCTGGTTGTGGGTGGCCGTGCGCGGCGAGAGAGCCGCGACGTGACAATAAATCTTCTCCGTGGAATCGAGGGTGTGGTCAAACGCAGCGTCGAATCCGTACGTCGACGGTACGTTACTCTCTCACACATGGTGGACGCTCTCCAACAAATCTATAAAGGCTCTTTCTCGTACGATTTTGCTGCTAAAAGGCAAACGTTGAAATGTTACTACGATATATATAGTATAGTATATATGTAGTATTGGTATACTATAGCGTTAGTAGTGACCAACGTGATACGGGAGCAGCCACCCCCCGGGTTAAGCTACCGGGCGAGCGGTCAAACACTCGCAGTAGTGACGGCGGCACACGGTCGGGTCATAATATGTTCGTGTCACTGGCAATGCCCAGCAGCCCGCAGAGAAAGAGAGAGTGCAACACAAAATCGAAACGGATGTCTGTTAGGCTTCTCGATAGCCGAGGACCTCGTCGTCCCCTGCACGCCGTGAGCAAAACCCGCAATTTTCCCCTTTCATGGAAACCCATGGAAACGTTTCTATACGAGTAACATTACGGAGAGAAAGAGAAAGAGCGGCACGCGTCCGGTGATTTATCTGCCGGTTCAAGCAGTTTTCTTCCGTCCAGCGACACGAACAGCTCTCTCGATTATCCGGATACTTATTAGGAGGGTTGTTCGACAAACTCGTCGATGTAGAAGATAATTATGGGGCGAGATACGTAGAGACACTAATATGCAGCGAGAAAAAAGAAAATGCATGCTATTTCGGTGAGAAACGCGAAGGAGAGGATCAATCATGAATTGTACACTGGGAATTTCTAGGGAATTGCGGAAACTTTGATTCTTATACCGATGATTTATCGGTTATTGGATTGAGCAGTTTTCGGTTTCGATTTTATGGATACTTAGTAGGGGAGTTGTCCGATTAGTTCGTACAGCTATAAGGGCATCGGAATCGATTTTTTAAAAATTTATTTAAGGTTAGTAAATGCATAATTTAATATGGCGAAACAAATGTGTTATTATTGTTAACAAATATTAGTTGAGTCAATATGTATTTATGTATTTTATTTGAAGGATTTCTACTTTTACATTGATATTATAATAATAAGTAAATGGAAAACAGGAGACTTTTATTAGTTAATTACATAAATTCACGATTATACAAGATTAATAATAAATTAATACAATTCAAATTTACAAAGTTAAAAAAAGAAAAAGAAAAAGATTAACATTTTTTAAATATCTTCAATTCAGCATAAAAATATGAAATTATATAGATAGTTATTTTTTTATATATTGTACATACCTTACGAATTTAAAAAAAAATATTTTATTTAAAGTTAAAGTTAAAAAACGGAATTTTTGTAGGTAAAAATATATTCTTATATCCGCGAGAATGAATTTTCGAGATGTTACCGACTCATTTTCACTGTTAACAACAAGTAAATATTTATTTAATTGCATCCAAGAAATTAATTTTTCTTAAAAATAAAGAAGGAACTTCTTTCTCAGTATATAAATATTAATATGCAACGAAACAAAAAAAGACGTGTCTTCGTTACGAGAAACGAGAGTGAAACGATGATTTATCGTTGCACACCGAAAAATCGTCAGATTCCGTAAACTCTGATTCCCATACGGCGTCAACGTGTAGCTATCGAAAAGCTCGCGGTGTAATGAACGGTTGTAAAATATTATAGGGTTATTGTAAATATGGGTGAGCGATGGTGCGCGCGAAGCGTAGGTACAGGAAGTCACATCCGGTCGGGGAATATTCGCGCGTCCTGCCGCGACAAGACCGACGACAACGAGCCCTTCGTCAAGGACGTTGCACCTTGAAAAAAAAAAAAAAAAAAAAAAAAAAAACATATTAACGGAAATGTATCGCAACGCACGTGGTTGTTGCACGTGCAGAGTTCCAACGTTCGCGATTCGCTAATGTCGAGACCGTTGATGATATTCGAACTTTACTCGCATCGTCGTGTCGTTTCAGGACACGCGGACACGAAAAGTGTCGTGTGGAAAAAAAAAAAATAAAAAAAAAATAAAATCACCAGAGCGTCTCTAACCGTTCGTGTCGATTATTTACGAATATCAATAATTAATTTGCATCTATTTTACGATAGCTCTCGATATACTCTGTCGCAGTTGAGCTGTTAGCTGTTTCCGTAGGGTATAGAGTTTACGCTAAAAATCGATGAATTATAACCGTCGATGCTACCAGAGCTCGCAGTGCATAAACGATTGTCCGCTATAGCATCGAGTCTTATTATCCACCGGTCTCTAGATATCCATCGTGGAATTGTTGCCCGGATATGTAAGATTCACCCATCGGCGATATACACAGATCGACATACGATGAAAACAGTATTTAGCTCTTTATACGCCGCCCTTGTACACCGGTCTATAATCAATGTTTCCCTTTTTTCGCTTCTCTCTATTCATTTTTTTTTTTTTTCCACTCTCCTCTATCTGTTATTTTCCTGTCTCTTATCTCGCGCGACAGCCGCCCAACCATCGGACCAATTTAAAAGAGATAGACCCGTTTGACCTCAATCGATTATGGGGCTCTCGAGTGTTGAAAGTCATGAAGCGTCTCGGGTCATAAAAAAAAAAAAAAAAAAAAAAAAAAAAAAAAAAAAAAAAAAAAAACGAGACTGACTCTCGTTTCGAGTGACAATCGTGAGTACTATTATTGTACCACGCGTTTCCCGTATATATATATACATTTTTTTTTTCGTCACGCTCGCGATCGAGAGAGGAAACGAGAGGAATAAAATATAGTAGGTATTAACCTATACGCACGAGAGAACGCGTACTATATGTTGCTTGGTGGTGAGCGCGCGTGAGGATATATTATTTCTCTTTCTCATCGTGGACGCACCCAGTGAGCAGACCGATTCGAAGGAGATATCCGTTTGACCTCAACCGATCCGTGGAGAGGAGGGCCCCCGAACGCAGAACGGAGCGCGATGTAGGGGAAGGGGAGGGGGAGGTGAAACGGAGTGACAGAAATTGGCCGTGTCCGATGTGTGGCCCACACACGTCCCCATCGAGCAAAGCGAATCATTTCCATATTGTAATATATAGCACAGGTCAGGGCATCGTTCCCGGCCTGTGCTCTTTATATCCTGTCGCCTTGTGTGTGCGACTCCCGCGCGTTCGGGGGCTCGCGCGCTCCTCCGACTTCATATTATTATGCGTTAACAAACCATTTAGACGACCAGGTGTTAAATTGTCTGTGACGGAAAGGCGAACGATGGGTGAGCGAGAGAACACCGGTGGTGAATAGAAACGAAGAAGCAAAAGTGGGAGAAAAATGCCGATGGTCGTGCGAGCTTTTGCGCTCAAACAGGGCATCAGGTTGTTAAATATAATTCGAGTCCGGAGTGTGTCGGTGAGGGTAGAGGAGGCGAGAAACGACGCAGGAAAGGTCCTACAAGCCAGAACCAACGAGTATAAGTGTAATGCGAGGATACTTTCGGAGCTAATGGCTGCAAATTGACCGGAAAACTATATGTATATATCTTGCGATCGAGAACTTCGTTCGTAATTCCAATTAAGGAAATTTTATAAATTTAACACAAGTACATGGCGTTTCGCTTTATTAACGCATGTTACATGCGTGAAAGTTCGATATCGCAAAGAAAAAAAAAAAAAAAAAAAAAAAAAATGCCGTACTTTGTTGCTAAATTGATGACGATATATAGGTAAAAGGAGTTCTGATTAACATCGCTATACGTTTTATCGATGTATGCCGAACGAAGGCGAAGAAATCGGACGATAATCTTCGCTTTCCTCGAGCATTGAACCCTTTCGCTCTCTCCCCGTCTGACGCGGTAAATAAATCAGTAGGAACTCAACTTCGTGTATATGGTATTGTTTTATCGTGTACACGAGGAAAAACTGAGCAGCGATACGTGTCGAAGGAGAGATTTCACTTGGTCAGTTTATCCACAACGCCTACCATTCGTGCCGACGCTGAAGCTAAACAAGTCAGTGAGCATTAGACATGCATATAGGAACCGTGGCAACGAAATGAGAGAGTCACGAGATTGGTATCTCGAAGACGAACGGGTATCAAAAAAAAAGCCTACAAAATTATATATTCCCGAGGGTTTGTATACAAGACTCACCGTGCGGACAGTGCGGAGTCGTTGTACCAAATGAAAAACTTCTATATGGATTAAGCGTTGATAATATGCGTACATAATTTATATATGTAATTGGACATACGTACAGCCAGTATACAAAGTATATATATAATTACATCAACACTTCGAAGAGTTTCAAAGAAAATGCAATTCTTCAGAAATTATTCGCTTCGGACGAGTCTTATGTTTTATTAAATAATTGCAATTTCTTTCTATTAATCGTCGTCTAAATTCCTGATGTTTCTTCATATTTATCAGCTATTCGATAAAATTCCGTCACGTATTAATTTTTAATTAAATTTATATTATTAAAAAATTAATAAATATACAATAATAATAATATATTTATTATTAGTATTAAAGTCGGTATTTTTCATTGATTTTCCCGAGAAACAGTTCGATTACAAAAATTTATAATCGATCTCGTCGTTATTATTTATATTCGCTCCGTTGATTATTTTATGAAATAACTCGCTCGGCAAATTTCATCATCGTAGCGCACATTTTTTCGTGTATAGCTTTGCCGTTGATAGACGCAAGTTTAACCCGAGTATCGCCGTTGACTGCTCTCTTCTCACCGGTGATTCGCGTTGTTTATCACGTGAGTCTCTTTTTTTCGTTGAGGAATACACATCGTTATACGGAGGCTTGCGCGGACGCGGTTAGTCACAGTGAGCGAGCAGCGGGCCCGGCGAAAACGTTATAGCGATAATTTAAAACTGCGCGCTCAGCGGCAAAGGTGAAATAGCCGGGCCTTTGCGTTCTTCCCTCCCTTACCTTTCGCCGCCGTCCCCACCCCCCCTTCTCGTGTTTGAATGCGGGCCCCGAACGGACTCGCACTAAGCGCGTTATCGTGTGTGGGCCCCTGTACTCTCGGAACTATAGTCCCCGAGGTCCCAAGGAACGCGCTGAGCAACGCACATAATACGGTAGGAACGCCCGCTCTTATCTCACCTCGTTACTCCGGCTTAAGTGCTGCGAATGCTTGAAATATCACCGTGGCTTCCGTAATTCCGTAGGCCGCCAGGTTGTGTTCTCCCGGTTTGTCAGATATATTGGTAGAGGGGCTGTGAAGGGGGGAGGGGGAGGGAGAGTCTTTATAATCCACCCTGAACGCATTAATACGTGAAATTCATCGGCGGCATTTACAGCCTTGATGTTTCGAAGCGCGTAAAAGCCACGAAAAAAAAAAAAAAAAAAACCGCCAAATTCTGATCACCGTGAAAAAAGGTGCGAGAGACGAAAATTAACGTGGGGTAAAATGAAAAACGGATATTCAAGCCGAGAAACAGTGAGAATGAGAGAAACGTAAAAACGATTACGAATCGATCGAGAATGGGTGCGTGCAGCCAGCGGGGACAAGCGAAGTTGGTTTTCGACTCTAGCAGGTGACGGCGACATTTAATTTGCCACCGAGAGGATCCGTGTGGGCGGACAAACTGTAAATAAAAGCGTAGCGGAGTCCGGTACCAACTGTCACGGTGTCACGCGGCGCACGGGGGTAGAAAAACGAGACAGCGAAGAGAGAATTAACTCGAGGAGGGATAAACAGATGGGTTGAATGAAGGAGAAACGAAGGAAAAAGTAACGAGAGACGTTGACGGGCCCAATTGGATTCTAAACACCGTAATAATTCGCCTTTCAGCGGTTTGTTGTGCCTCGTGATCCGAAGAGCTATGTAGGCCATTCGACATGAACGCTGCTCGATGACGAGAACGAAAGGATACTAAGGGGATGCGGATATTTCCGTATACAGTTAATAGCAGATTTCATCCCCCTCCCTCCGCCACCCCTCCCCCTTCTCTGTCTTTCTCGATCGCGGAACAAATAACGCCGATACATCGGTGTGTGTTCTCTCGTTCCAACTTCTATAATAGCATACCTATCTCTCTAATGGAAACCTCCGATGCAACCTCTAATTTAGTTCGTGATCGATAGGACCGAACCCTTCCATCGTGTTCGCTGTATAGATATATCGAATACGATAACGATACCGGAAAACTATAATGGATTGTATGTATACCCGTGAAACACGTAAATTTATCAATTATGCGACGAGCTTGTAGCCCGATACGCAGACGACATGCGGTTTATGGATAATTGTTTCAATTTTTAGCTTTGCTTTCGTAAATAAAATTATTTTCAAAATTTTCATGTCAGGATACGTAAAATCGTGTAAAACGTCGATATAAGTGGTTTAGAAAAAAATATATGTGTGGTTTGTCGGGTTTTTTAGGACTTTAGCGACCGCAATTTTTTAGATATCGAGATAAAATTTAAATCACGAATTCACTGTTAGTAAATATGGTTTGGTATTGAATTTGGAGCGAATCCGTCAAAGGGTTCAATATTTATGGGATTTTTCATTTTTTGAAACTTTTCTGATTGCAATTCAAGTCTCGCAATTTGTAAGATATCGAATATAATTTCTAACTGCAAGTGCAATGTAATTAAATATGGTGGAAGTAATGTGCAACGTTCCACTTTTCAATATTTTTTTCAATTGAAAAACTAAGCTGTGTGGTCGGTAATCGGGATGTTTTATTTTATACTCATCCGAGTGATTCTTTCGGACGCAGGCGTCGAAGATCGAAAAGCCGAAGAACAGAATCCGGACACAAGTGAATTCTCAGCTTCTCGATTTCACGCCGGTTCACAGGGTTCGGCCACACGATTCTATATAGTTCTATCATGTGAATGTTCGAAGCCGCTTCGAGGATTTCGATGGCATTTCGCCGTTTCACACCCTAAGTGGCGCGGCGGCGTCTCTGTTCTCGCGGCCTTTAAGCACCGCGACCACGAAATCGTTGAGTCGTTGTGCTCGCCGCATATCCACACCTTCTCGCGGACTTACATTCTCCCGTGTGTCGTTACACGGTACGCGCTTCTGCGCTTCTCTGCGCTACACAACACGCCAAAAGAGCGCCGATAGCTGTTGAAAACGCGCTCATGGCTTCTGGTCGCGACTGAATAAAAGATGAGATTCACACCCATCGTCGCGCCGCCTCGTTCGAGGAGATCTCGCCAAAAAGGTTTCATCTCCTTCGTCTTTCGTTCCTTTTACATTCGCTCGAGGTATTTACCGACGATTGATCGCAACGGTGATGTTTTTTTCTCTAAATCTCAAATCTCTTCAACACGTTTTTTTTTTTCTTTTCGTTATTCTCGATCGAAATTGCGATAAATTCGTTGGGTAAAAAAAAAGTTCGATAGCTTCGATTTTTTTTTTTTTTTTTTTTTTCATTTTTTATTAAACTGTACCATTAATTTGTCTCATATCGCTGTCTATGATCGGGTTTCTCGCAATACGGTGGGCGAGAAGTTTTTAGAGAGATCCGAGACGCGTGGGCGTCGAGGATGATCGCGAACGAGGTAGGATAGACGAGGAGTTAATGTAGCGTGGTGATCGCGCGGTTGTTGGCCAGAGCAGCGTATACAAGCGCGATACACAGTCGTCAACGAGATGATATGGCCCACGGAGGACGAGAAGACCGGGAAGATTGTGTGTATAGTGCGTTTGCCGCGCATCGTAAACGAATTAGAGGTCTCTCTTCTAAGAGCGTTACACGGAGCTCTCGGCGCTGTAAACCGATCCAATTAAACTCCGCCTGGGCTCTCGGTTGCTCGTTCTCTGTAGCATGCGCTCGCGCGCGAGAGAGGATACTATAACTACACATTGGCTAGGTGTGCACGTTGTAAAAGCCGCTAACTGCACAGAGTCCAAGATACAGACGAGACGTATATTATAGTATATATAAGACGCTAGTTAGAAGGATTATAGCATACCGAACGCGTGAGCCAATTAACACTACGCGATAGATGTGCGACTCGGATTATAAGTCGCATAGATTCATTTTCCCGAGAATACAAAACGATCGTTCGATCCTTGAAGCTCCACGTCTACGAGATAAGAGGTTTCGAAATACATAGTTCATTGATAAAAAAAAAAAAAAAAAAAAAAAAACAAATGGCGTTAACGATTATATGTGTTATTTATGGTAGGATTTCCATGAAACATATTCCGCATTAATTTAAACTTCGAATGATTTCACGCATGAATGACGAGACTCTCGCTAAGGGTACTGCAAATTCACGATAAAATTTAGATAAAATACATCGCGTATAATTTGTATCCGAAATCCTTGAAGAAGCTGCGACTCGATGATCTCAGAAGCCGCGGTACGTCATCCCCGACGAAGGTACCGCAAAGTCATACAGAATGCTACCATAGGAAGAGACCTTTTTTTTTTCGTGAAGGCACAGCGAACGGGGTGTCCACAACGCGATCCTGACGGATAAGCCGCCGGTGTTTGCTCTAAGGGTTTCCTTTACAGTTAGTCCTTCGCACGACGAGAGAATTATAATGCTCGACGAGACCGAGTGAATTCCGGGGTGAGAATGCCCAACGCCCTCGACCCGCTTCTCATCTTTTAACTCTCTTCAACTTCTATATTTCTCTCGCCTTTTTCGTTCGTTGTTCCCTCTGGTAGACCGTATACTTCTTCATCTCGCATAGTACACGTCTACCTCGTAAAAAAAAAAAAAAAAAATATATATATATGTAAGATCGCGATGAAGAACGCGTGAATTCGTGGGGCGTGAGTCGACCGGAAGGCTCGTATAGAGTAGCTTAGGACGCGTGCGAGTATAGACTTCACCACAGCGAGAAAACTCGAGTATATTATCGTCTCCCTGGATCTCATGCTTTTCACCCTTCTTTATTTCTCGGTTTCTCACTCTGTCGGCTCGCACGTTATATACTATTATTAGATAATATATGTACGGTTCTCTTGCGTGCCTGCGTGCTTCTACGATGTGACGCTAACGCCGCTCGACTCGTTTATTATATATATATATTTTTTTTTATTAATACGCGCGTGTTTATCCTTTTTTACGGTACCAACATCGCATTGACGCGTCGACGTAATGCTGATATTGAACTTAACTAATGTAGATGTCGCGGGCGTAGAGTATAATTAATTCTTACCGATATATCTAAAAACGTGAAAAATATAGTTAACCTCCGAAAACATATTTTTCCACTTCATTAACATCACAGATGGATTTCGCGGACTCGAAGTTCGCTTTTCAATCCGACTTCGACAAAACTCACCATTGTTCCGTTTATTTTACGTTGGAATCCGGAAATTCAAATAATGAAACGGTTAGTAACTTTCTTATTGAAATGGGGATATTGAATATATTATAAGTATAATAATTATCGTGAATATCATAAACACGAGAAATTCTATGGAAATTAATCCAAAATGACAAATTATTTTCGAAAAAAATATACGATTTTCTTGGAATTATTTAAATCCATCGGACACCTCCGTGCGGTGTTTCAGGATTGATACGGGAGAACAAGATTTTCGTTTCCGGAAGACTTCGTATCGAATTATCATGACATTACATATTAACAGAATCTAATATTAGAAATTTATATCTAAAAGATCGATAATTCGCGATAAGTCGGAGCGGTACTTCAAAGTTCTGACGCACGTATATTTGCCGTAAATTATTTATTTCGCTTTTTTTTTTTTTTCTTTTTTAATTTCGATGTTACACCTACCAAGTTAAAGCGTGTGATATGTTAGAGGCGTACATTTCGATAACCTTTCGCGATAGACCTCTTTCCTTCAGTCGTGTTCCTGGAAACCGGGCCGTGTATCCAGAAGTCGGACGGGCGTCACCTGCTCGGCGCGTTTGTGGCCGGATCCCTCGTACAGAACTCGCGTGAACGCAGATGACCGGGGATAATAATGGCCAGGATATAGCGATCGTAATATAATATAACGGTGGGGAATGCCGCAACTCGTGGATTGACGTAGAAATTAAGGTCTCGAATCGGAGAAGGGAATGGGAGGCGCGATAAACTGTTTTGCGAGGAGTAAAAGACGCATCAGTCGCCGAGATAAATACGTGGTACACGTAGAAAGAGATAAAAGGGTGGTATGATGATCGCGGACGAGGGACAGGGTAGAGACGATGAAATGCCGGACTGGAAAACGAAGAGACGAGAGGCGCTCCGCACTCGCTGATGGATGGAGCGCTGCTGAAAGAACCACAACGGCGTCAACGTCAACTTCTCGATTCCTCATTCCGCAAAAGTTTCGAATCCGAGAGGACTCGACGGCGCAATGCGAATCCCGAAGCTGTATGAATCCCTTCGCAATTCGCTCGAACTCGACGCCGCTGTCCACCAAGCGGACATCCAGTTTTTCACGATGGGACAAGTGTCGTCCGACACCAGCGGCATTATGTCCTCTTCCTCGTCGCACTTTTATATATATATCTCTCGCTTCCCTTCCCTCGAAATGATGCGTTTTCTCGTCTCTCTCGCTTCGCGAAAACCGCATTCACCTGTGTGCCTACCTGCCAACGTACATCAGGAAACGAAGAGACTCTGTAAGCGTCGGGAGATGTGAATGCTGGTTGATGTTGACGCTCTTTCAATCCCTTTGGATCCACAGCTGATTCTGGAGTCCCTTGATAGTGTTTTACTTGCCACAAAAATTCTCGATTATCGAGGACAATGTAAATTGACACGAGCCATCGGTCATATCGACTTGACAAATCGTGAACACCGATCCAGAAAATTTACAAGGGATTCATCAATCTCTTGAGAATTGTCTTCATAATTGGAACAATAGCGGTATGCATTTTCGACTACTTGTATGCATTTTTAACCCTTCGAAGTATTTATTGTGTAAAACAGATATGTTTTTCGCACTTTTTTTTATTTTTTGCAATTCGTTACGTCGATAATAAAATTAGAATAGTGATTTTTTTTAATCGTTCGGGAGACCGGAAGTAGTTGGAACACACGAGGTAAAAAAAACCGGTGAAATCTTCGATTTTCAAGATGAATTTACAATCGTTACAAAATTCTGTTTTGATTCTACAAAAATCGATATAAAAAAAAATTAAATAGGTGATAAGTCAGAAGCACTGGTGTTTCAATGAGTTAACGAAAAGTGATAACAGAATCATTGAACGTTTTGAAACGACGAGAAAAATAGAAATTTTCTGCATTGGTCGCTGCAATATCGTGTGTACTTATAAATACGAGAAGACTTCGGACTCTCAGGATCCCCCGGCGAACGTGCGCTTCTAGAAGCACTCGCTGAAGCACTTTAGATACCGCACGTCCCGTTTGCTTCTTCCTCTGTTCTTTCCTCCTCTACGTCGGTGCGATAACGAAGACTAGTGTACGAAACCGTTGACTCTTCTTCGCCGAAAATTCCGTACTACTCTTCGTTTCTTCCTCTCGATTGTAGTATCGATTTTCAATTACCTTCTGCATCAAGTAAAGGAATGCGAAGCGATTTTCTGTGTACATATATCTATCGAACGAGCATAACGACGATTCCATATGCACGATAGGAAATCGTCACGGTTAGCCAACTCCCGAGAACTTCGAATGAGGAAGCAAAATGTGCGCAGTGTGGAAGAGTTTATAAACTCGCATTGAGATCGCCGAGAGAAGTGGGGGACGGGGATGAAATGAACCGATCTACCGATATACAGACAATAAAGTATTCGCAATATGCGTGAAAAACCTTCGCATGTGTACACCCCAACAGCTACGGTTCGGAGTCAACCTGTATATAACAGGTGATACGGGCTCCGCGCATCTTCGTGCCGCGAAGAAATATCCTCGGAATGTCTTTCGACGGTACACAAGCTCCTCTGTTCCTTTTTTCCAATAAAAATTCTCGAACGAATATTGTGAGTTTTTTGGAGGAAGGAAGGATAAATGAGAGAGAGGGAAGAAGCAATGCGGCGCGACGAGTGACCGATGAAGCGCAAGCGAACTTTATGGTGTCCTTTCGCTCGGGAGAAACCACTTTGCACTACCGCGCGAGAGCGTGCAGCTTTTATTAGCCTTTCCCCTTCTGTGTGATGAGTAAATAAAAAAAAAAAAAAGCAAAAAAAAAAGAAAAAACAAAGCCCGAGGGTAGTAACGCGTCGTCCTGATTCAGCGCGAGCGTAATTATAAAGCCGAGGAGAAAGAAGAAGTGCGAGAGTGAAAAAAAAAAAAAAAAAAAAAAATGTCTATCAAAACGAATTTACGTCAGACTACAGAGACGTTCGGTGACGTGGATTATGATTAGCTTTGCGCCGTTGAGAGTTATCATTAAAGGGTGATTTTTTAATGATCCTTCGTGGAAACTCACGCGTCGCGGCGCTAAGATAGCCGGATACTTGAATTATACCCGCACGGTGTGAGTATAGAGTTTATTGTTTTACAGTCCAATTACAGATAAGATGTTTACGAGAACGCCGACGAAGATAGGTGTACATACGATAGCTATCAAGGCGATGTGCGGACAGCTATAAAACAAAAAATAATCAACTTTATAACTTCTTCATTGCGCACTCGGCGCAACAATGACATTATTTTATTTATTTTTTTTTTTTTACTAGCTGCGTATTTATTATAATATCCATGTAGTAGAGCTCCTCGATGTAGTCGAGTTCTCCGAGGGGGCGCACGTTTGCCGCGGTCGTGCATGCATCCAAAGCGCGAAGATCTTTATCTGGTCCCGTAACGTTGAAAGAGTTGAGAAGAATTTCGTAGTTCCGCCACGTTCACGAGAATTTTTGAAACTCGACGAGAGTTGAACGATACGGGGGCCTTGCGTCCGAGGGACATCATAAAGGCGGTGGGACACTGGGAGGTAAAGGTATATACGAAGAAACGGGGTTAGGGAGAGAGAATCGTTCCTCCGGAGTGGAGGGCGAGGGGGCTTCTCTCTGCGTCGCGCGGTCCTACCCGTTCCCGTCGCGGAGAGTCACGAAGCTCACCGGAAACCGTAGGGCAACTTTATCTCGTATGCATCCGACACCCCGTCGGGGGCACGTGTCTCTCGTCTCTTTCTCGCTCCTCGGCCCCGTTGTCTTGTGGAGCTTTCCACACACGCGTTTTTACACTATATAACTGTATTGCCCCTCGCGGTCTTGTATATTCGTTACAATGCGCGCGCGTACGGATACTTTGACTTGATTTATACGTTCGTAAGTCTTCGACCTGTACACGCGATGTAATCGAAAGTCGAAGAAGTAATTTGAAATTTATTAGAAAATGGTTGCCGATTTTTTTTTTTTTTTTATGCGACCGAAAGGGAATGTTATTACGAGTTACAAAATGCGGTGAACTCTCCTTTTTCGCGCTCTTCTACCATTTAAGCCGCTAAACAGACCGTAAAATGTTTCAAAGGTAAAATGATTAGCATTTCTGGCTGAGTGTCCTTAACCCGGTTCATCGTCGATTCGTTTAACTGTTTGCGGTTTACAAAGTTCCGTTTAGTCTCGGATCGGAGAATAATGTAAACATCGGAAGGAAAGAATACAAATAACGAAGGAAGATAAGTCGTATTCGAATTTAATATAATGTCACTTGCGCCCCGATAAGTCAGTGATAGTCATAAGGTTATTCGAATAACATAAACGGGGCAAAAATTAAATGAAATTAAATTTATTTATGATTAAATAAAATTAACGTGTGAAAAAAGATAAATATCCAAAACATAATAAAAACGAAAAAAAAAAAAACATT
The DNA here is from genome assembly GCA_934046635.1 of Buathra laborator. Classification (NCBI taxonomy): domain Eukaryota; kingdom Metazoa; phylum Arthropoda; class Insecta; order Hymenoptera; family Ichneumonidae; genus Buathra; species Buathra laborator. Next base: position 20,540,150 of record OW203894.1, read on the forward strand.
TCTTCACTTGTTTCGAAAATTTCTCTAATCAGTAAAATTATTCAAAACTTTTTGCAGTTTAATCATTTCTCCGTCGGAAGTTCTTTTTGCAAACTGTTCATTTTGTTTTTTTTTTTTTTTGTTAATTTGTATATACATTGGGAACATCGGGCGATGACGCAGAGTCGATGGGGGTGTCGAAAAGTGATAAAGATCTTGCGGCAGCTACGAGTGTAACTGACACTGGACCCGAAACTCAAACCTGCTCTTTCGTTTCGCTTCGAGATCGTATCTCGTCTCTTTCCTGGTTGCGTTCGGCTCTATTCTGTAAGACTTAGTTCGTTTAGTTTTGCGAGAGACGATCGACGGATAACCGAAGCGCAGATGGGACGATTCCCCAGGGATCTGTGAGTTTCTTCTCAAGATCGAAAGTCGTACCTTGGATAATTATGATTTCGTCTCGCTTTGCCGCTATTTCGATCTCCCGATAGATACACGAATGGAGAAAATTTCGTGTAGCATTCCCGGATTACTGTGGATCGTTCTCGACTCTGTGAGAATTTGCTCTCCCCGATGTATGTATTCGACTGATGTGCGCATACGGAGGCAGACACACGTTACCTCGAGGAACAGTATAGAGCTCGCGTCGGAATCTTTGGGGCAATAGCCGCTCGAGCAAATGGCGAATAAAAGCATCCGAACGATTCGAAAATGCCCTTCGGCGTTTACTCTCGGAGCTCTTTCTCGAGTTTTGTCTCTCGTTTCGCGAGGTAGAGAAAGAAAATTCGAAATAACCGTGAAACGAAGAGAGAACGAAGTAAGGGACAAAAGGATTGAGAATCGGTGGGGAATCAATGGGCGCGAGTGTAGGATCTCGAACGTGGACTGTATGCACGTCGTCGTGCGTCGGACGTGCGCGAGTTCGAGTTTAAAGCGTAAGCCAGAAGGTCCTTAGCCGGCTGAGGATCAGCCTTAATTAACTCTGGAGAGTCGGGGCGGCCTGGTGCGCCTCTCGTTTGTGCGTTGAATCGTCGAGCGACGACTGTGTACGCGTATACCGACGATAGAGGCGCGAGAGACCATCGTGAAAGAGAAAAGAAACGAGAAGGAAGGCAAAAGAGGTTCCGCGGAGGCTTGGGTGGTCAGAGATTCCAGTTTCTCGATAATTGGTCGAGGTGTTTCGACACCCGACCACCGTCGATAGCGGCACAAGAGGATCTGAGACCGTATAGCGCAAGGAACGGGGCAGCAGCATCCAGAAGCAGCTCTCTTAAAAAAATTATAAGAGTGCGACCGGTGAGGCTGCTGTCGAAGAAATATATGTATATAATCGGGGAATGAGAGAAAGAACTTATTCTATCGTCTTTCTCTCGTCCTCTCGCATAGCGTCGTACGGCGCGAATGCCGCGGTGCGATCACCGTCGGGTCGAAAGACACGAGAGATACTCGCGAGATACGAGCCGAACGACATTAGGAACGACGCCTACCGAAGTAGCTCGCGCGCTCTCTTTCCATCGAAGGAGTTGAACCTACGGTGCCGGCTAACAGGAAAAATAAGACCATCATCATCGTCGCGGCCGGCCACTCGTTCGATTGCCGGTTTTCAGCCTCTCGCCGATCGTTACAACGAGAGAGAAAGAAAGAACGAGATATTCTCGTGATTGAGAACGAGCGAACGCCGAACGTTCCACTCTGCGTTCTCGATGCTGATTGAATTTTCAAATTTAATCCATATTTAATTTTCATCCTATATTAACAGTAGCAATGTAATTTCGACGAGTGCACAGGTATCCGGACTAAAGGATAAGAGCGGACATTCTCCAGTTTCGTGCATAAGGCTAATATAACGATAAATAATATGTATCGAAAAATTGCTCTCACTGACGCAACGAAAAAAAAAAAAAAAAAAAATTTTAAATACCAATAAACTCAAAAATAAATGAGAATGCGACTGTTAAAGAAGAAATCCTCATTTCTATTATTAAAAAACGATGCAACGCGCACACTAATATAACGATAGATAATAGCGAAAAATTGCCTACAAAAACGCAACGAAAAAAATGATTATCTACTGATAAACTCTTATAATATTACTCTTAAAAAATGTATTTACTTTTTACCCTTTAAATGTAATTTAATGTTGATTACCTCCCAACCATATGTTTCATGGTTCGCCGTTTTTGCAATTAAAATTAATTTAAATGAAAATAAAAATTTTATCACATTTTTTTTTTTCGTAAATTTGTAATTTAAAAAGCTACTGAATCTTACGACTTTTTGAAAAAATATTTTAATCACCTTTTTTTTTTCGAGAATTGCATACAATCATTGAGATACGATGTCCCGACGACGCCTGTATATAGATGACTCATCTTCGTCGAACAGTAGAGGGGTGTATCGGTATCGCCCTATGTGTTATCGCGTTTCTCCCATTCTCTCTTCTTCCTCCGCATGTCTTGGACTCTGTCTATCTCGTGGAGAGTCCATTGTATCCCATCTTCCTCTGCATCCCCGAGCCAAAAACATCCCCGACTGGAGGGAGGGTTCGTGAGCGCGCGTAACGTATTTGTGTCGGTTCGGTCCAGCGGTGTATCATCCCCCCGAACCCCAACGTTCGGGGAGAGCGAAGAAGCGGGGATCGCGGCGAAGCACGAGAGAATCTACCGTCGTTCATTCGTTTGTGAAATTAGTGCTGGTTTTGTCGTGTTTGGACCCACGGAAGCATCAACCAGAATTGCGCTGCACGAGGAGAGGGAGAGTGCGAGCCATCCTTGCCAGGCACTGGATAGTCCGACATTCCCGTGTGTATATATACGAGAATCCCAGAGTCTGAAGTTCGTAACACTCAGCCTCCGTAGTCCGGCATATCACTAACAGAAGCGAATAGCGCGAGAACCCCTCGAGAGTCAACGATAGCTACAGCCGATCCGTAAAGGTGGGGTGAGGGGTGGTCGTCACGCTCTCACCCTTATGCGATTATAAACGGTCGAGGCGAATTGTACACGTCGCGAGGATCTGTGACTGATTTTCTTTACAGATCGTTGCGGCGGATACATAATCCGGAAGGAGAACGACTTTTGCAGGGTGGCGCTCTGCTCTATATAACTTTATAGAGGACAATCCAATATAGTTTCACACTTTGTACGAATAATCGGATCTATAGCTTACTATTATTATTATTATTCTTTTTTAGCGCCCGTTTTATACACGTTGGCGTCTGCCGTTCTTTAAACTCTAATAATCTTATTCACGCGTCAATTAATCTCGAATCAATCGTAAGGGGGGAGGGGAGGAGCTCGTCGCGCAAGACGTGTTTAGATCCAATTCTTAATATGCTTGCGAGACTTGTAGCTATACGTATATAGTATTATACTACCCGATATATACACGTTCTTCCGCTTTCGTTTTTACCGAAAGCATTCTTTATATTCTGTTCCTGGAACGGCGAAGAGATAAGGCGAGAGGGAGAACTCGTGTCATCAAAAAGTGCGAAAGCTTAATTGGGAGAATTGGATCTTTCGCTCGGTCGCACGCAATCAGATGATCCCCGACAGTCTTCCTGGCCTTACTGGGTGCGCCTTCACGATGGGGCTTTGCGTCGGATTCCGCTGGTGGGTCGGAAAGCAACGGGCAAAGTACTAACGCGAACGGGATGTTATAACGACTATGGACTTGCGGAGAAGAGAGCCCCCGCTTGTCTTCTCTCCGCTCTGCCTTTCTTTGTTCATTTTCTTCTTCGTCTTTTTCCTCTCTTCTCCGCCACGAGAGAACGTCTTAGTCGACGCGACTCTTTATCTATCGCTATCTTTCGGTTCGTCGACTGTAACCGGCACTCGTCCGGCTTCTTCAAGGATAATAGACGCTTGTAACACAGCATCGTTGTACAACAGCACACGAGGGATACCGCAATAGCATCGAAAACGGACAACTTAATAGAATGTGCCGTCGTCGATGCGTTAAGCCCCTTTTCACACCGATTTTAATAATTTTCGCAAAAAAATAACATTTTCTCCATATTGCAACGTATTTTTCGGAAAATTTCATTATTACACATCGCAAACGATATCGATATCGAGATTCCGCGGGATATACGTAAAACGTTAAATTTCTTACTATCGTTTGTGAATAATTGTTCAAAGACAGCAAAAGATCTGCGAACGTATAACGCGCGAAGCTATACGACTGTGAAACAGACACGATGGACAGTGTGTCTAACGATCCCGCTGCTTTTTGCTCCCTCGACCAATGCGTTGCTTGTGTCGCTCGAGTACACGAGAGGAAAACGTAATACGCGCGCGTTCCTTTCTGTACACGACGTTTCACTTAGCTCTAGCAAAATACGTACCGAGACAACGTTACGCGTATAGCCCTTACTATCTCTCCTTGCAGCATGACTCTCGAGATGGCTTGACACGCACTATGCGAAAAAAAAAAGTGGATTCATCCGTCCACCACATCGTACAGCAGTCGAGAGCTCCGCTACTCGATCGGATCTCTCTTCTTCTACTGCGTTACACTCGTCTCTGTGTTAACGAAAAAAAAAAAAAAAAAAAAAAAAAAAAAAAATTGGAGCAAAACACTGTTACCATTATACTGACAACGTTCATTGTTTCAACTGTCCAGTTTTATCTGAATGGTGATGCCGCGCGTTCAATCGAATTTATTACAGCATCGAGTGATACCCTTTCCCGAAAATTCAATTCATCGAGAGCTTTTTTTTTTTTTTTTTTTTTTTTTATTCGAGTTACACGGCACCGAAACTGGAAGCCTTTCATGAAAAATGTTCATCGCGCCGCAAACACAAAAAAAAAGGGATTTTCGCCATGACCAATGTACGGCTTGACTGTAAGCCAAAACCGCGAAAGGTTTTCCGTTCAACGCAAAAATACGTGAATATATGGAGGTTGAATTTTTTTTTTTTTTTTTTTCGAACACTTTCATGTTAACTCGAACAAAATAGCAAGGATATCCCTTTAGCGAGTTTTTTTTTTCATGTTATTCATCGGCTTGTAACGGCTCGAAAAAAACGATTTGTTAGGTTCACTGACTGACTGGTGTGTTTATGAACATCCAATACGAGAAGCAAACACATCGCTATTTGAAAATATTGAAGAATGTAATTTTCTCTCGAAATACGCAACCAATGAACAAAATTATTTTATCCGCAAATTAGCGAATCTGCCGTTTATTTTACGGGTAGTTTACGCGTTTTGTTAGTGAAACGTGATTCGGAAGCGAAAAAAAAAAAAAATTGATCATAACAATTTCAATTCTCGAAAAAAATTCTCGCTGGCGATCAGATGCTGTTCGAGAGATCGAACGAGCGAACGTTACTTGTGGGTAATCGAAGTCAGCAATCTAAAGAGAAACCCGAACACGCGTGCGAAAGGCTCGCGATAGAACGGCAATGTATCATTAACTTAATACAGAAAATATACGGCGAAGTTTGCGTATATGTTTTCGGGGGGTTTCGTTATCAAAAATTAATCAAGTACTCGCTGTTATGCTGTTCGCGGAGCGATGAGCGCTGATGAGGAGGAGTCGTTGATGCCGAGACGACAGAGCGAGAGAGCGAAAGCGGAGTTCTTCCATCGGGCGAAGAATCAGCAGGGATAGGAAAAGAGTAAAAAGAACGACTGGCGAACGCAACGAAGCCGGCAGCTGTCCTCGAGGACGAGCTCACCTGTTGGTCTCACACTAATTACGTGACCGAGTATAAAGCCTCGAATATATATTCCGAAGCGCATATAACATGCTACGCTTGTATGGTATATATGTATATATTTATAAAGTATGTATACCGGTACACGCCGCGAGGTGGTGATCTCCCGAAGGCCGAGAGACGTTATACACCGCTGACAAGATTTATCGGCACGCTTAGCCCTCGAACTGGAGGGACCACACACAAGAAATTTGCCCAAAAGATGCCGAAGCTTCTTCCTGCCTCTTTGCTCGAGCGATCCACGGTAATCCTCCGAAAGAAAATTCTCTCTTAAAGCTCTTAACGCCTTTATCGATTCGCAACAAACAATGCCTCCGTATTAAAGCGTTAACGATCCAACAACCAACGCATCATAACTCGTAACATTGCCCGCGAAAAAACAAACATTTTCAAACACAAAGCCTAATAAATCGTCGAAAATAATTATCGTGCGAAAAAAAAAAAAAAAGAAAAATTACAATCGTTACCAACGATGCTGTAATAGCTGTTATATCAGACTCTTCGAGAGTTTGATACCAGATTGAGATGGAGTATCTCCGGCGACCGAGAATGGTTCATGGGGCGCGACAAGTCGTAAAATATATCGCGGTAAAGTAGGAGAGGGATATACGATGCGGATGGAGAGAGATATATCGAAACGGAGAGAAACGTGAAACACGAATCTAGTTGTCTAACTGGCGGGATGACCTCATCGTCGTCCCCGGTGCCATTAGCGGGCCGATGAAAAAGTGGCGGTCGCCTTTAATGGTTGCGCGTGAGTCGATCGGGAAGGAGCACCAGTAGCAACGGCAGCAGCAACGTAGCATGCTTGCGATCTGTGACTCCGATTCACTTGCACGTTCGATATTTGCCGTTCGCCTCATCTTTCTCGAAAGAGATCGTCGATCGTTGTCGTCTCGGTCGTCGCGCGAGAATCCTTTTTCAGCTCGTAGAACCTCTCGCGCGCGCTGTGCTCCGATCGCGCATGGCTGCTTAATTGCTTATTTCTCAGGATCCCCTTTCGATAGTGTTGGACTGGCGTTCACGCGGGCGTGCGAGATCTTCGACGAGAGAAGGAAGTGGGAGAAAAAGTGACTAGTCGGAGTCGTTGGAGGCGAGCATCGTCCTCAACGGCCAAGGAGAACACAGTTAACGGAGCTCGCGGAAGGCGAGAGTGAGACCCAACGACTGTTCGATACATTATTCAGTAACCGAGAGCTCACCTCTTCTCTGTAGCGTATATTCTACACTATACCGATACCTTACAGTGCTGTATACATTTATATATATATCTATATACAGTGGTTTCAATTTTTAACCAATTCGCAAACGATGCAGCGCTGTTGGTTCGATACCCATCGATGCGCTCGAGGTCCTTCGAGTTACACGAGTTTACACGCGAGTTACAGCAGCGAGTAGGAATTGAAGAAACGAAGGAGTCGATGAAATAATAACAATTTTTTTTTTTTTTTTTTTTTTTACGATTTTTTTCGAGTTTACAGAAATACCAGTAAAGCCGTCTAATCTATCGTGCGAATAAAATTCTCTCCTAGATAAGTTAATGTCGTAAATATATATATCTCTACCTTCCCCTTCTCTCCTGAAGTCGCCTTCCTCTTCTATAAACTACCGCTCTCCGTGCAGCATCACAGATCGCAGGTGCCTCCGGCGAGAATAATCGATCCCCGAAGGCTGCTTAGCACACTGCGATCGCGGAGTGGCTAGGCACTCGGGGAAATTGAGACATAGATCAAGACACATTACACACTGTTGATCTTGTCGACGGCGAAAGACAGGGGGAAAAAAAAAAGACACGAAGAAAAAAAGAAAATACGATATATACTGCTTTACTCAACGATGTGTCCGAAACGACCTTCCAGCACACGATATCCAGAGAAATAAGAACGAGAATTTTCTGTCTACCGGTACTTCTAACTATCGTGATACCCCGACTACGTCTAACCCATAGCGCGCCTATAATATATATATAGCGTATAGCGAAGTTTACTTCGCCGAGATAAAACGAAGGCCGACGGATCTCGATGCTGTGCGTCGGACATTGGTCACAGGTGTTTTTGCCGAGCGTGGAATCTCTTTATTTATTGATTTTACTTAATTTCACCAAAGGGCCTCCAACGATACTACGCGAACGTGAATCGGGAGAGTGGAGTTCTCTTACGGTGAACAGGCGCTCGGTAGGTTTCGTGATTAAAAGACGTTACCGAAAGGCCGCTCGCTCCGCCTCTCTGCGTCGTCTCATCTCGCGCGACCAGTTGCGTTCGATATCTCCTCGCTACATCATTGTCACACATGAAAGTGTAATGTGTGCGAGTCCACGCGATGTTTCAATACGATGTTTGCTCGTCTATATCGCTAACTTCTTCGTCTTCGTAAAATATTGGATTTATGTGAACGTTCGATATTTCCTTATCCACGATCCTTTGGTGGAACAAAATACGCGCAAGAGAGGATGAAAATAATAATAATAATAATAATAATAATAATACTTAAAAAACCGACGAAAGAAGTACGGTGGAAGCAGAGAAAGGGCCTTGAAGAACGGAGACCCGGCGAGTTTGGCACCGCGGGGGTCCTGGACTCTCGCGTATATACGAGGCGGTCGCGCGCCCCGTCGACCGACTAGCAACGTTCCCGCAGCCTATCCTTCGCTAACACATTCAAACCCGAAAAACCAACAACCCGGCGCCGACAAATAACTACCAATATTATCCGATCTTGTAGGCTACCATCTCACCACGACTCCTTTGTGCGAAGCTTCGCTCGGTTTATGTATAGGCGCGCGCGCTCGAGGGTTACGCGCGAGATTCATCCGTGATGCGAACGAGATTACTTCTGGTTATATGTCACGAACCTCGCCGTGACCCGAAGCTATTCTCTAATGTGGCTTATTAATTTTCTACGGCGAATGGCCAACGAACAGAATGCAATAATAATAATAATAATAATGAATAACATCACTGATAATAATAATAAAAACATACATTATAGAAACCGACAAGTTTTTCCAAATTGATTAAAAAGGAATGCCGACGTTTCGTTCGTGAAGTCGGTAACGACTAATTTTCATCTCTTCGCTCGCGAGTCGTTCGTGACTATCGTGCAGAGAAACAGTCTCCGTGGCCCTGAGAATTCAAACTAAGATTTTCTGTCGTCGCGATCAAAAGACTGCAATTAACGTTTGCGTAGAGAGAGAGAGAGGAAACGATGCCGGTTGACTGTCGCTGCGTTTGCTGGTGACAAGACGATTAGAGAGATACGTGACGGATGCACGCATCCACCTTACAGACTACTGTTACCGCAGCGCGACGATGCCCTGACAAGACCCCGCCGACTTGTTAACGAGGCCACGCGATCTCTCTTTCGAACGGTGCACACGCGTCCAGTGGCATCGCCACCGACGTCCGTGCACACGGTTTTTATAAATAATACATATATATATATATCTTTTATCCAAGTTCGATGCTGAAAAGTTTGGTATACTTTGAGAAAGACGCGGTTTACCGAAGCTATATCGTCACCATTCTCTAAGAAGCTTTTGCCTCCGCCGTCCTGTTACCTGTATGCAGTGTGAAGTTTTTTTTTTTTTTTTTTTTTTTTTTCTTTCTTGAATGCGCTAAAGAGCCATCCGCTGTGTCCTATCGAAGGAAACCGAGAACACCGAACGACGAGAGACGCTCGCAGCTGAGTCGGAATGCAGCTTCGGCGTTACCCTCGAAGAAGGGTACACCGCGCGAAAGGGAAAGAGCGAGAGAAACAAAGAATAAGAGAGGCAAAGAGATGCTCGAGGCACCGATTGTAAATCAGGGCAAATTGATCGCAAATCAGTTGCCCGGTACGTGTTTGTCCCTCTCACTTTTCTCCTGCGCACAATCGAATGCACGAACGTTAATCGCGTGCTGAGGCGCCGGCACTTGTCGCCTCAGCTGGCGAACGCGTATATGAAATCGCCATCGTTCAATGCTAAATTCTATCCTCACGATATACTAAGTGGTAACGTCAATATCTTCCTAGTTGATCCATCACTTGGGGTTGTGTTCGAAAAAAAAAAAAAAAAAAAAAGGAAAAAAAATGTTATCGGATGATCCATTGAATTCCGATAATTTAACACGTTTAGGGAGATGAGAACTCTCAACGATGCTTGGCAATCGACTTGGATAGACGAAGCAGAGCACGCAAACGAGTTAAGGTACACTCTACCGTTCAGCATATCTAGGTATAGAGAGAAGAGAACTTGGTCGGAAGCGAAGAGGGCTCTCTACACACCTCGAGGCGGCGTCGGTCCCACAAACGTGCCGACAAACGGCGGTCTCACTAGGAATCTCACCCTCCCCCTCCCCTTCGCCAACTCTCCATTGCTCCTCTTCATCGTTCTCCCACCTCTTCTTCTTTTCGTCGTTTTTCAATCTTCTTGTTCTTATTCTCGCGCGCGCGCGAGCTCTTATAGTTTAACTCGTAAAGCTGGCCTCATTGAAAGCTGGGCGTATACGAATTATAGGATTTAATATACCATCACGATTTACGATCGATTCATTAGGAGTTCGATAATTTAAGGCACTTGTATCGACACGGACCATCTTTTTTCTGCACTAAATATTAATTCATCTTTTTTTTTCGCAATTGCATACGCATAGATTGTGGTTCAGTAGAAAATTCCGAAAGGATCAGACCGCGAATCTGATTTTGAATTTGGAGGTTAAACGACTCGATTTTCATTATCCCGAACGATTTAGGAATTCTCGCGTTGTACGAGGGGGTGATGAGGGGAGAATGTCGAGCTGCTACCGGTTGGAAGTTGCCGTTTCCATGGTTTTCGTGGAATATCTATAGCCTTAAGCTGGAAGTGGTTACAAGACGTTCGCGCCGCGCGAGAATAGCTTCTCCGGCTTGGAGAAACGTCCGCGGGGGCCTAGAGATGGACACGGACAGGTCCGCATTGTATTCCACTGCCAGTAAATCCTCGAAGAGTAGAAACAGGAGGAAGGAAGAGCCTTAGTGTAAATGAGAGCCACAGTTCTCAGCATCGGCGCAGAGACACGCAGAAGCTGTTGCTCAGCCGCGAAGGGAGCTTCTGCTGCCGCTGCTGCTTGGCTATATATACCGAAGTTCCTCACGATTTCCAGCAAGTCGATCCTCTCTGTATACTCACGGAGGTTCGGCCTCTCGGCGAACGAACTCTCGACGATGCTGTGGGGGCTCCTCTCCTCGACCAGGACCCCGGCTAAGCGTACTACCAGAGAGAGAGTCCCAACGAGATTTATCTCTCCGCGACGATACCCAGCAGCAGCCCTTTGTCGCCGACCGCGACGGCGAGAACTCGCCAGTTTTTGTTTTTTTATATTTATTTACCTCTCTCGCGCTCCCCCGCCGCGAAAGCGCGTATTCTCTGCATCAAACGTTATTTTTCTTTTCTTCTCTTCATTCTCGAGCGCATTCATTAATTTGCCCTCTTAAAATTTTATTGAGAAACTGATAAAGCTAAATGAATAACAAAATTTATAAAAAAAAAAAAAACCACTACCCGAAATATTGTAGTCTTTTTTTTTTTTTGTTGGCTTTGATGACATTGATTCCCGATTAGGGGGTTGTTACCAGTCTTTGATGAAGCATTTGTTTTTTATTTTCCCGTTTTGCCTCTCGATCCGTTCGTTCTCGCCGTCTATCCTATAAGTTCTCGTAAGTCTCTCAAGTTTGTAAGAGATCTCGCGCGGCCAAAGGGAACCGGCTGAAGGAGCCACGGCCCATGGAAGATCGTCGTCCACTTTGCATAGTTTAGTGCGACGACACCTCCCGGTGTCAATTAAATCCTCGTTCCAATCCTCTTTCTAGTGCTTCGGACCTATCCACGCCTCGCTGGTCACTCGGCTTGCCGTTGACTACCGAGACGTTCTCTCGGGAGGCTCTCTCTGTAATTCGTACGGAGAAGATCTACCGTTCCCCGCCGTTCAAAGGAACCCACGCATTCCTACAGAGAGTTGTATTCTAATCTTGGAAACGGTAGTCCCGCGGGGACCTTCGACTTTAACGGGTTTATTCGTCTATGCGACAAAGCTTCATTCTCCCGACTCGATAAATCGACGCCGCGCGTTCAATTGCACTCATCCGAATTAACGAATATCGCCAAAGAAAAAAAATATATGTATCACGAGTAATAAAAAAAAAAAAAAAGAAATAAAAATAAATATCACTTTTCGTAAAAATTACGCTGATAATGTACGAACGAAACGAAAAAAAAAAAAAAAAAAAGTGTCCAAGTATCCGAGACAATAATTGGCACGAGAAACGAAAGGAAGGCCGAGGCTAATTGCTCGATAGTAACGATATCTGGTTGCGTCCCGAGAAGATACCGTTATACACGCCGCCAGTAGTCACCGGCACGCCATAATTACGAGGTCGTCGTTCGTACGAACGTCACTGAGGTGCTCCCGACAACGACGCGACTTATCTGTCCTAATCATCGGAATTTACCGCCTGGCCAACCGTCAACCGTCGCAGTTAAAGAGAAAATATATTTTTCAACACGGGCAATAAAGGATTTGGACTCATTTCTCGCGTTGATGATGAATTTCGAACTTTTATATTCATGCAAAGTTTTCTTTATCCCCCCCTCTTTGCGTCGTCAAGGAGTGTCCGGGTTTGCGCGATCGTATCGCAATTAAATGAAGTAAGCATGTCGTATTTTTAAATTAATATATAATTTTTAGTCGTCGGGGCTTTCTTCAAGGGTAATTTTTTTTTTTTGTTTTTGTTTTTTTTTTTTTTTTTCGGACATGAAGGATTGGGGGCGGGGGTTCGAGGTTGAAGGGTGTACAATATACAATACAAGCCGTAGGAATTATAATTCTTGGGAATGATAAGGCCGCCCAGGGCCCTCTCTTATTGCTTTTTTGCTTTTCATGTTTTTTCTTTTTTTTGTTTTTTTTTTCTCGCCTTTTTTTTTGTATCTTCCGTCCATTGATCCTCTTGGGTAGAGATTTCGCTCGCAGGTCGACGGAGACTTGGTCGATCGAGAGCGCGGAGCCATGTACTTGGAACTTCCCGAAGTAACCAACGAATCGAGTAAATTCACGAGGAATTGCATCAGGTTATCGCGTTACACGGCTCCGCGCTTTGATTCGTCCATCGTGTACTATTCAACGTTCGCCGAATCATTCGCACGCACTTGTTTTTTCTTTTTCTTTTTTTGATATTTTAAAATTCCAATTGCGAACAAGTGAAACGTACCAAAATCAAAGCGCCGTTGTACATTCGCGTGTCTCTCTCTGTGTGTATATATATATATAATATGTATAATTTGTTTCGCATTTTATAATAATCATTTTTTTCCTCGGCGCGTACAAACGATAGAGAATTTACTGAAATTGTGTGGTTTTTTTTTTTTAAATTTCACTCTCGCCCCCCCGACATTTTTTTTTTTTTCTGCGCTGTCGTTGTTTTTCGTGTGTGTCTGCGCGGGGGATACAAATAATTGGATAACGCGTTAGCGGAATCAGCGGAATATTTCGATCTGTTATTCACTGTTGAAGGACTCGCATCGCCGACGTCGATCGTAACCGTTGATCAATGACGATCTATTACATCGCTAATATTTTTATCTACACAAAATTTCTAATTTTTTTTTTTTTTTTTTTTTTTTTTTTTTTTTTTTTTTTCAATCCAAGTATTCTCCGCGTCAAGGCTGCGATCTCTCGGGCGAGCGAGGGTGTCGGTAAAATTTTCTCATCACCTTCGTGTGTGCGTCGAGAGACCAATGCCTCTCGAGACTCGTTCCACGAGCGAAAAATTCGACAAATTATCATTCGGTTAGAGAGATCATCGGATATAACGTGAAAAATTCGAATCAGCGAGGCGAGAGGAGAAGGGACGATGGGGCCCAATACCCATATGCATAGAAAGTGGCTGAATGGGACGTGAGATGAAATGGGGAGCAAAGAGCGAGAGAGGAAAATTCATTTCGACGATCGTTTACAATAATATTGCGATTAATCGTTACACTCTTATCACAAAAACGAAAGAAAAAAAAAAAAAAAAAAAAACAAAGAAACATTACGCCCGATAAGTCACATCGGTTCTCGTTCAATAATTTAATAATTTGTCAGTTTATCGCATGACGATGAAATTCACAGATACCCTCAATGACCGAGCGATAATAATCATCGTCATTACAATACCGGGAGAGAGAAAAAAAAAAAAAAAAAAAAGTAATTGTGAAGGATAGTAACGCGAAAATACTGGTCGATCGAAAGAATTCTCTGCTTGTCTAAAAGTCTCGCCACAGTTCTCGTACGCGTACATTCTAACGTAATGCGCACTCGAATGACTCTCGAAGACGACTCATCATCACGGACTTCGCGCGAACGTATTTTTTTTTTGTTTTTTTTTTTGTCTCATAATTATCATGCATTCTGACTCTCTCTCTCTTTCTCACGAATCTAATAATCAATTATCCGTAATTAATATAGTCAATAATTAATACAGAGGGGGGTACTTGTATTTATACGTAATATATATAATATGTATATAATAATATTAATATATATCACTAGGGTACATATTTACAGTTCGGGGGAAGTAGGGAGCGGTAGAAGGGGGGGAGGAGCAGAGGGTTGGGAAACGACGGGGTTGGTTATGGGAAATCTGCAAAGAGTGGAGGTGCTTTTTTATATTGCAATATTCATCAATCGTTAATCGTTGCTTAATTTCTTTCAAGCCTTAAAGTATTCGCAGGCAAAAATTGTAGGCTCTCCGCTCAATAATTCTCTCAATATCCTTCATCGTCGTGTCATCAACTCGTGCAATTTACAGGGGATGCACCGGCACTTTTTTTTTCTTTCTTGTTTTCGTTACGTCGCGGTGTCCACGCGGTTTTTCTTTTTTTTTTTTTTTAATTAACCGTCCTTCCCGAATTTATTTCCATCGGGTACAACACACCTTTTTATTTACACGCATGATACACGCGCGCAACGCTTAATTAGCGTTCTCAGTTCGCGTAAATATTCTCCGTATATTCGTTAAATTGCACTTTGTAGTCGGAATCGGATAGCTTTTCAATCACGAAAAAAAAAAATAAAAATCGTTCGTTCGGAAGGGAACGTACAGCTCGAGATCGATTTTTCAAATCTCATTCTCGAGTTTCACGTGACCGCGGGGTTCCAACGTGCGATTATTAGCCGATAGAGATACCGGCGTAAATAAAAAAAGAAATGGATTTACCGCGTTTCGCTTTAGCCGAATTCGTCGTTTGAGGGAATCAAAAACGGCAGTTTTGGTTTGTTACACGATTTATCTACCATTGGCTTTCCTCGCGTTGTCACGGCTACGACGGTTCGGAGGTCGAGTCCGGTGCGAGTTCCCGTTCATCGATGAGAGACTCGTCGCCGCTAGTTACATCGAGATCCTCGTCCTCGGGATCCTCCTTGGTACTCGTTACGGGTTCGTTCTCCTGTCACGGACTCCCGCCGCCCCCTTCGCCCTCATTGTTTCTGTGTCCCGGTGTGAGACTGGGGCTTCTTCTCCTTTTCACGTTTCTCCTTTCTTGAAGACCATTAACCATATTTTCGATTGATTTTAGTTCACCGGTGGCGGAAGCGGGTCCACCGCTCGTCGTCGATGCGAGGCCACCGGGCGTCGGGGATCCCGTGGGCGGTCTTGGAGGTGGCGATCTCGGACTTAGCGTACGGCTGCCCGGTGTTACGGTTTCAAATGCCGAACCGTGCGATGGAGCTGGTAGTGTGTAAGGCGCAAAACGGTGTCCCTTCAGCTGATGCAGAGGACTCGATAGCGGATGTGGATAATGAGCGAATAATCCGGGATGTTGCGACGCAGCCAGTGCCAATTGAGCATTCAGCAGCATTCCCGGGGTAACACCCCCGTGTAGTCCGAGTGGACTCGGCGGTATGAGAGGTCCCGGACCGGGATAGAGTCCCGGTACGGGTGGATAAAAATAAGGTAGAAGAGGCGGATGAAGAACCGGAGGACCAACGGAAACATCGGGCCTCGGACCTTCGGAACCCGGTGGTCCACCCGGTACGCCGCCGCTTTCCGAACCCGAAGATTCGCTGCCCTCGCCGCGTTCGCTCGTTCTGTCGTCCCGATCCCGCGAATGATCGCGATCTCGATGATGATGATGCGCGGGATGCGGCGTATCCGGTCCAACGACGTCCAACAGTTTGTCATCGTCGTCCATGAGATCGTTAACCGAATTCGACGATCTTCGCTTATCCGGCGACGCGGGGGCGCCAGACGTCAGGCGAGAACCACCTCCGGACACAGTCAACAGCGCCTGCCTTCTGCAACAACGACTGTGTGTTAGCAATGATGAAAAGTTGTTACAAATTGGAAAAAAAAAATTCAAATAGGAAAAGGCAACTGCGGTCAATCGGTCGATTAACATTACGGTCGCGTTATCGTTATCGATAATAGAATTCTCGGTAACGAATGTACTTCGGATCAGCACTACGCACGTTACAATAACATCGCGACAAAACATCGAAGATCGATTCGAGTCGAGTTTTGCGTTTGTAATATATACGGCAACGTTTAACCGGTATGAGCGACGAACTACTACGAGGGAGTTTTTCCGCAATTGACTAATGAAGTCGTTATCCATTGGCGGTCGTTATTAGCGTGCGAGAAAGAACTCGTCAATGCGGCAATAAGCCGACGACGTCAAACGTTTAGACCTAATGGAGGAACGAGTAACAACTTATAAGCTGCGTACGTATATCGTACAGAAGTGTAATCGTGCCGCACGGCTAACTTCCATTCGTGGTTTCTACTTCTGTAACTCGGGATATCTGCAAACCTGTCTGTATCAATAATAACACGACATGCGCGAGCGACGATCGACAGCGGGGCATTATAAATTCTGAACGACTAGTAATGGCATAACGATTGCCCCACGGGGCGCCAAGTATTAAGTAAATTACCTTCATCGCACAAGCCTTCAGGAACTCCGACCCCATTTCTCTAAGTTTCTTTTTTTTTTTTTTAAACTGATCACAAATTTAATTCAATACCGCTTCGTTCGTCTTCCTTACGATATTATTCTATTCAACTCGATATTTTTTAAAATGATTTTCCGTCAGACAAAAACCCGTCGTAGATGAGCGAAGATCGACCCTCTAATCTGTCTCTCGCCGTTGTCTCCCTCGTAAAAGCTCGGGGTTCATCCCCTCGCGTATGCATGTTACATAGTACAACGAAAAGTTTCAGGCTCTCGAGCATCAACTCCCTCCCTTGAAATCTGTCGCGGGAACGCTTCCCTTTAATCGCAATTTCGCACCTTTCTCGACATACCAAATCCGCAGTAAATTGCACCGCGGTACTACGCGATAATCTCTGTACACGGCTCGAGGCTTTTCCCTTTCATAAGAGCGAAACTTAGTGACGATAACACACGAGGGAACACATCGTTAAACTGATACACACTTTTCCACGTCAGACTCGACAATGTAAGCCTCGTGTAAGTTGGTTGCTACCGCTGTTCGCGTTATGTTCCGTATGTATTATGGGACAGTATATAAGAAGGGTATTTGCGTGTGTATATGCATATGTATACATAGACACACATCCACACGTTGCAACACGGGTTGCGCGCGAGTCAGAGAAGCTTACCGATTCCCTAATGCCTTGTAATGCGATCAGTGCCCATCGACGCATGCATACACAAGCTGCTCGCTACTTTCTGCTGGTCTCTCTCGCTTCCTCGTATCTCTTACACCTCTATGTACACCACATAGACAAAGATCCACGAGTATAGTGAGGTTTTCAACTTTTACCTTGTGTCGGAACTGCGATGGTTACGCGCAGACAACTGTGCCATACGACTACAGTCAAACACTACGGGAACAGCACACTGGCGCGGTAAATAAGACGAGAATCGATAGTTGCACATCATGAACAGCTTTATCAACAACGGAGCTCTGCTCTCGGCAATGAGATTCAAGGTGCAGCAGGTCTCAGTCACGAAAGGTTGCTTGGCCAGTGTTTCGATCAGTTTTCATGTAGTTTCGTGTGCCATAGCTAGTCTACGCGCTTTAAAGAACTTCGAACTTCGAACTTCGAACTTCTATGCGCGGATTCACTTGCAAAGCAAAGGTGTTGTTCTTCCTTAGTGTGTGTGCAGTACGTCGAGCAGAGAGCAGACGAGACTTTGCGACAGGGAACGGGTAGCTTTACTTCGGAAACTCAACAGAGACTTGACGACCGCGAGTAACCGATTGCCGTATCTCGATAGCACGGTACATGTATAAAAAAAAGACTGCTTATCGTGTAAACTCTGTGCATGTGTACTATTGGAAGCAACGAATTAACCTGGTTACATCAAAGCCTTCGTGTGCAACGCTTCGTTCTCTCGCGTTGAACGAATCCCACAAAGTTCACCGGCATGACCAGCCGCGCAATTTCTCTTGCAAAGCTCCTTTCTACTCTTCTGTTCTTTCCGTAGCGTACTACCGATAGAAGATAAAGAGGATTTGACGATGAACAAGTGAGGCTGTTGCCATTATCTCGTTCACTCGAGAGGGCAAACTACTTATCCTTTTTGTTCTTTTCAATATCTCGTTGTAGCGCAATTTTTTTTCGCCTGCTTAGCACGATTCTCGCGAAGTATCGTTAACGAAAGCCCGGGTTACGGAGGATGACGAGTTTGAAACTGAGAGGTTTGCACAGTCGAAAAATGCTGGTCGTGTTATCGCGTCGCGCAAAGGATCTCTCGCGTACCACCGACGATGCACATACGCCATGGCGAAGTGTATATAATACTATATAAAACTCAAAGCCGCACCGCCGGTTTAGTCCTTTCCGTGGCGGAGTTGGAAGGAGAGCCGAGAGAGAGTGGCACCCTCAACATTAACGATAGCACCGCCCCTGTGCATCAGTATGCTAATCCGATGATTGGCTATGTTCCCAACCTCATCCCTTGATACCGCAGTATCGCGCTTTCCTTCTCTCTCTCTCTCTCTGTCTCTCTATCGTGCATTACGAGCGGTGAGGAGAGAAGGGCACATTATCATTCTCTCGCTTCGTAACGTTCGATCGGGTAGCACTTCTCCGAGGCCTATAGGCTTTGCACACACACCGGGCGGTTTACGATCTCCTCAGCACCCTTGTAATCGTAACCATAAGCCAAATGCAACCCTCCCTCGCTAATTAGGCATCTCTATCTGCCACGCGGCGCCTCTCTCTTCGCTCGTTCGCTCATTCTATCCTAATGGAATATCCCGGAGGGGGTGTCGATCGACTGATTCGCTTTAAACACGTGTGGGGGGAGAGGCTAAGTGACCCGAGCGATCTCAGTGTCGAGAATATAAATTCTTCGCGACGTCGAAGGTTAACAAGTTCGATTGATGAAACGGCGAGAAAAAAAAAAAAGGTGGAATAATGTTATACCGCTTTTGGAATACACCGCGCGATAGATAATAACGTTATATATACATTGTTCGTAGTTATATCCGGACACTCGTTCGCTGCGGGGATTCTATGCATAGGAACCTAACGTCATCAAAATCCACTTGAGCTTCTGGCACCCCGAGCGTGGATACCGCAACCATTACGAAATTGAAATGGGTTTTCATCGTCGACCGGGCCAACAATAGCCCCCGAGGGGGCGAGAGACCCGACATAAGCCCATAAACTTGCAATATTGAATACAAATGGACGGGGGAGGCGACGAGCCTTTTCCTACACCCCGTTACCCGGGCCCCGGCTATGACTACGGCGCAAATGAGCCTTTCGCGCGATCCCGCAACGACCCCATCTTTCTCCCTTCTACATCGCTCCTGAAGGGGTCGAAAACGGCCCGCGCCCGCGAAAGATCCAACGATTAGAATAACATACATCGCGAGTTTCGCAAATATTTCAGAGAGATAGAGATTAAGACGAAGAAAAAAAAAAAATCTACAATGCGAACAACGAGTTGTGATGAAAAATGTGAAGTTTTGAAAGCGACACTTACTTTTTCTCTCGCTTGCCGGCACCGGTGTCACGGAATCCCTTGGCGAATGGATTGTTGTCGATCTTCAGTTGCGTTATCTATAAATTAAAAAAAAATATGTTTAGTGAAAAAAAAAATAAAATGATGATTTATAATGGCGGAGAAGATGATGGAAGGAAGCAGCGAGAAAACGAAAAATGAAGATATTAAATTACGAAATATTCCTTTCACAAGACCCGACGTTTGTTATCTATTCCATAATTCTGTAATAGCGCGTGTCGCCGATACTCTTTTCGTTAACTCGTCGACAAAAGAACGGCGGCGAGGGGCGGAGGGGCGGAGGGGCGGAGGGTAACGAACTGAACAACTTCGCGAGATAATCGAATCGAATCCGCCATTGCGAGGTACACACGTAGTATAATCCGCGAGAAACGAAGACGAGGCGAATGAAAAAGTTTGAATTTGACTGGTTAATGGCGAGAAATCGCGTAGTTGCGGTACAAGATCCTTTGGAACGGCTCCAAGGTGTCTCGTAAAACTTTACCCCTCGAGGTAAAACGGCCGCGCGCGTCTTCTCAGCTTCTCGCTCTCTCGTCTTTTTTTTTTTTTTTTTCTTTTTTTTTTCTCTCTTTTTTCCTTCCCTTTCTTTATCCTCGGGCTGTTTGACTCTCGCCGACAGGTCAATATTGGATTCTACTTCCAGCGTTAAGAGGAAAAGGAAGAACAGAAGGGACGAGTGGAAGAACAAAAAAAAAAAAAGAAAAGAAAGAACGAACGGGAGAAAGATTATCTCTGTCGTTGGTGGGCCAACGTCGAACACTTACCTTCTCGTTTTGGTAGGCCGTAACGGCGATGAATTCCGTCTCTTTGAATACGTAACTTCTGAACGTCGAGTAGGGCAGCTTGAGGACGTCGTTTGCTCGTACGAGATGAAACCTCGGTTGGTACTTGTGCATAGAGTTCAATATCGTCTGAAACATTAAAATTAAGCATATTTCGGACAGACTGCTTCACACTTTTTTTGGATATTTAATATTGCACTAGAAAGCGTATATATATACAGTACAAGCTCCGTATTCTTAACTCGACGGGACCGGAACCGTTCCCTTTTCTGTATTTTCCTTATCGTTCCTACCCCCGGTCAGTTGCTGCGAATAGGGGTAACGAGGGGTAAACGCGTCCGTAGGTACGAAGCCACATTGTACCTGCTGCGCGTGCGCAGTTTACATTTTACGAAATAGGCTCCCCTTGGAGTGAGGCAGACGGACTCAGGGGAAATACAGTTAAGGGAACTCGTTGTCATGGTAACGAGTTAAAATAAGGGAGCGGTTAAGTTAAGGGGAGTTAAGAATACGGAGCTTGGACTGTATATGCGTCCGTAGGTACCGCTTGAAGTGGCGAGAACGGACTCAGGGGAAATACAGTTAAGGGAAATCGTTGCCATGGTAACGAGTTAAAATAAGGGAGCGGTTAAGTTACGAGGAGTTAAGAATACGGAGCTTGGACTGTACATACATAGTCGATGGAATCTATCATAACGCATACGTGCGATCATGCAGAATACACGGATGTTAGTAAAGATATATCGCTTTCGATCGTTTATCGTTCTTTTCGCAAAGGAATGACCGAACGATTTCCGGTACCCGGTAGAAATCGAACGGAGATATATATGTGTGTACTTTACTACGTTCGGTAGTACGACGATTGGCACGCGGCGAATGCGAGAACGTTTTTCGTTTTTATTTACTCGCGGCTCTTCTTGCTTCTTTCCCTCCCCCGTTGCGCACACCCCTCGCTATTTCCCTTTCGCCGCATTGCCTTCCTATGCAGATTCCGGCGAGGCCGCGGGTATAGAACGAATCCGCTAACAAGATTGCTTCGCGACGCATTCTCGCGCGGTGCTCCTTCTTGGCCGTTGCCGCCTTCTACCGATAAATCTGTTTATGCGCTACCGTTTTCTATATACTGCCTCCCCGTTGCTTTTCGCTTCTCTCGTCCGCTGTTGCGGTAATTGCCAGTGAGTCGTAGAGATCCGACTCTCTTGCGTCTGTATTTATTATCGCGGGAGTTAAGTTATTTACTGTCTCGCGATGGTTGGGGAGAGAAGATGCGCGCGCGCGCGGGGGAGTCAAGCGTGGAATTGTTCGCAGTCGAACGATCGCGTACTCGCGCACAACGAAAGATACAAAAGCGTGAATTGTACACAAGAAAGAAGAACTTTCGAGAAACGGACGAGGGGTCAACAAAGAATCGGGACTGCTGTGTCTTTTAATACTGATTAATATGTTAAATTTTATCCATCCTCGGGGCACAAAGTGCGCGGGTGGGGTAGAGAGCAATCGACGCGGCATTATGGAGTGATAAAAACTTCGAGTGTCCGAACGAGAAGAACGAAAGGGAGGGGGCAGCGGGGGAGAAGGGGGTGGAAGTAGCTAGTGGTATAATAAATAAAATATCCAACCGCCATTTGATCTTCTCGCGCGTTTGCTCAGTAACGCTCGAGCAAGAGACCCAGGCGGGCGGCACGATACAAAGGAGAAATAATTAGTCTCCGAGTAGATAGGAATAATCTACGCGTTTGTCATTAGCCTATCAAAGACTAAATGCCTCCCTCCTCCCCGCGTCGAACTCACTCGCTTCACCAGTAATCCCTCCCCCTCACACCCCTTCCTTTTCCTCGTTGCTGCCTCGATTTCGCCGTACGCAGCATCTCCCGCGAACGCTAACGTCTTCGCCGGAGAGGCACCCGCGCGCACACACAACGGTTGCTCGCGAAAATATGTGAGAACACGTCGAGCAATTAGTATTTCTCGGGAGTGAGGGACTCTTCTCTATCGCTTATTTCTCGTTCTATCGTGCGACGCTAGTCTCTCTCTCTCTCTCTCTCTCTCTCGCGCCATAGAGGTCAGCTTCTGCATGAAGCAACCGCGAGTCGCTCGCGGTAGTGGGAAGAAGTTTGCTTGGAAACGGGGAATGGAAGAGATCGAGAAGCGCTCAAGTATGGAAAGGAGAAAAAAAAACGAAGAAGAAGACTCTAAGCTTTATAGTGCGCTGTATTGAATCCAAGGAAGGTCTTTCCGAGGAGAAAAATGGTTGAAGAACAGAGTATAGTGGGTCTCGAGAAACTGCGGGTTAACAGCGAGAGCGCAGCCAGCCAGCATCTCATGGGGAAGACACAGAAGCCGACGCGGCTAATGACTCTGTCCCGGGTAATCTCAGGGTGTTATCTGTCCTGCTGGCTACCTGGGGCCCACCTACTCGGAATCACGAGAGAGAGAGAAGGCACCACTGCAGCAGGTCCCGGTGACGCGAGCTCGCGCCTCTTTGCCGATATTTCACAATTTCATGTTTCGACTTTGGTTTTTTTTTTTTTTTTTTTTTCCGTTTTTTGACGATAAATTTTATTATCGAAAATTTCGTATCGGCTGTATACTTCTGAATTGGAAAAGATTTCTTCAAAATATACACTTGGGGACACCAGGGTTAGTTGAAACACGGAAAGTTTAAATACCCAGTAGAAGAATCTAAGATTCAATACAGTAAGTATAGCACTCTGTGGGATTAAAGAGCAGAAACCTTCGATTTTCTTTGCCCGGTTTCCACTGGCGCTGGTCTTCCTTATACTATAATTATAGCAATAAAAGTTGCTTAAGTTCGAGTGAATTGTGTAAGCCTTCCGAGTAAAAAGAACGCTAATAATGAGAGAGCAAATCAGTGGATGTGGAATTAAATATATAAGTAAGAGAGGCGCGAGTCTAGATCTTTCGCGGAAGGAGCTTCATGGTGGTCGTTCTCGCCTGCAGCTCGCGTAAGGATATAATACTTGGTAAGGATGACACGACTGCGCGCCCGAGAGAACCACCACAGCGCGGTAGCAGAGACAAACGCTGGGGCGCTCTGCCTTTTGATCACTTTAATGGTCTTAACGCTAAATCGATAGTGCGCGAGCAGTCCTTTCCCGCCACCGCACGCTCTGCATATTAATTCTATGTAGCAGTCTGTCGCGTCGTTAAAAAAAAAAAAAAAAAAAAAAAAAATGAAGAAAAACGAAACTATTCACCGTCGCTCGAGGCTATTGCAGCTGCGGTGTCTTGAAGAATCATTATACCAAGTCTACTCTTGTGCCGGTGGAAGCTGAACCATTTGAGACAAGAGAAAACGGTAGGTCGCCGGAGAGATAGTGAATGAGGAGAAAAAAAGAAAAAAAAAAAAAAAAAATGTCGTCGGCGAAGAGTACCGGCCGCGTCCTAAGCAGCGGCGAAAGAGACAACGCGTCTACTACCACCCCCCTTAGTCATCCAACACGGGACGTCGCTCTTTTCATCGTACTTTGAGAGTTAACAAGAGTTAGCTGATGGTCCGAGAGGATTGCTCGCTCCGGAGTAGCCGCACACGGTGTCTGGGTACACATTAATAGTTTCGTATCATCAGAGAAAAAAAAAGAGTAAGACTCGCATATACATGTATAGCAAGAGCTGTATAACATGCTGTATATATAGGTATCTCTATCCATATGTATATAGATTTTGAAGAAAGAGGCTGCGTTGCGCTAAGACCTCCGAACACGAGAGGGATGATTCAGAGAAGAGGGTTGTTCCGGGAGCGACGCCCAAGGTGGCGCCCTCCCTATGTCGAACGTCTGAGCTGAGAAACTCTCGAAACGCACCCCCGCGCCCAGCCAACACCAACTAACCCTCTATGGACGGCGCATCACCCTATATAGTTGTTTTCGTCGGATAGCCCTATCCTATGGTGTACATAGGTACCGTATAAAAGTATATATGTATAGAATAAAAAAATGCGGGACTGAAAGAAGAAAAGGCGAGGCGAAGGTGCCTCCGGAGGCCGCGTGCGCTCTCGACTGCCTCGACAGCAGAAGGAGAAGCAGCACGCGCGTGTACGAGAAGCGTCTCGGTATCGACCGGCCGAAAAAGGGGTGGATTGTCCGGCCACGACGACGACGACGACGTCACCGCGTCTCCAGCAACATCGAAAGTAGTAGGAGAAGACGAAGAAGAAGAAAAAGAAGGAGGAAACGAACACTCGCTACTGGTGTGTGGGTTTTTATGTGTGCGCACCCTTCTCTTCGTTAGTAACGCTAGTAGAGCTTACGAAGCACAAGGGTGTGCGTTTTTGAGGCAATGGGAGTCAGCGGGATATCAGAGTCACCCTCTCTGCAAGCTGATCCCATAAGTGTTACATAAAAATACCACGATAACATGTAATTGCGAAGCTTGCCGAAAGTTTTGTGTCGCACAATGGAGGAGAGGCAAAGAGGATCCGTGAAAATGGTGGATCGCCGAGCAAATCCCCGACGCTTTATCGCCGAAGGAGACGAACTTGTTTACCGGAAAGTTTCGCCACCCTTTGCGAAAGAAAAAAGATGTATATGCGTATATATATGGGACGATTTGCCGTATGGAAAAAAAAGATCGCAGAGCGATTTTTTTTTTTTTTGCGATTTTTCCTTAGGCGAAGGAAGCGAACGCGAACCCTCTAGCTGTAAAGGAAACGTTAAACGGAAATCAGCCGGCCTTACATCGCGACTGTGGCACAAAGGCCCTCGCTTTTGCGGTCCCTCTCCGCGCTTTTCCTCGAGAGAAAACTCTTTGAGGAACACACCGGCCCGAGAGGGGACGGGTGTGCTTCTTCAACGCGCTCTCGATATCTCGCTTTTGCGCCACGGAAAAATATATATAGTGAGAAAAGCTTTGCGAAGAGAAAATTCGAGAGTGTGAAATTGGATGGCACGCCTATCGCGAGAGAACTAATACGACGAAGGCACCAAGCGCGGGAGTAAATGGGTTCGCTTTACCGCAAAAGTGATACCCTGTTTGGTTGAATATTAAAAAAAAAAAAAACGTAAAGTGAAATATATATAACGGAAAGGAGAGGATTCGAATGAATAAATTATCGTGTTTGTTCAGCTTCAGCGATTCGAAAGAGAGAGGGAGAGAGAGAGAGAGAGAGAGATCGCCGCGAGATAGCAAATATTTAAACGATCAACAAAACTCGTTTCGCTTTTGCGTTTCCGCCAGAAGCATTTTGGCCGAAGCGTCGGCGCGAAAAAATGTTACGATTTATTTTGTTT
Organism: Buathra laborator; assembly: GCA_934046635.1. Taxonomy (NCBI): domain Eukaryota; kingdom Metazoa; phylum Arthropoda; class Insecta; order Hymenoptera; family Ichneumonidae; genus Buathra; species Buathra laborator. Next base: position 20,565,875 of record OW203894.1, read on the forward strand.
AGCGATCGAATATAATCGATTTTTTTTTCTCGCGTCTATATCAGCAAAGTCTGTACATAAAAAAATCAAGAAAAAGCACACGCGTTATTTTTTTTTATCGCAAAGCATGAACTTTCCCGATTTCCCGTGCCGCTCTTACTATGCGAGGCATCGAATTATAGCTCCACTGTGGCCGACAATGGTCTCCTTGATTGAAGGCAATCGAGTCGGCGTTTTTCTTTTTTTTTTTTTCTTTCTTTCTCCGATCTCATCTCAGTCTCGCCATTCCCCGGATCGCCTAAACTATTCCTTTCTCGACATTGGGGAGCTGAAGCCGGCAAGGAATCGCCTTCCGCTCGGAGCGTCTCGACCCCGTAATTTTGCGGCCGCGGGTCAAACGTAAAAAAAGAAAGGCACACATCCCCTGCACTCGACCAAGATAAAGAAAAAATACCCCCTTGTGCAACTACGTAATCGTCTCCAGAACATATATTTCCGATGGACACGAGAGCATCTCGTACTCCATTCACGTTTTTTTTTTTTTTTTTTTTTTTTTTTTTTTTTTTTTTTTTTCACGTCAATTGGGATTCTGGCGAGCGGAATGATAAAATAGAATAAAATCGTCGTGACGAGCGGATGCTCGTAAATTCATGATCTTCTCTGATACATAAATGCTGTCGTCACCCATCTTTGTGGTGCGATCGCGACGAATGAGTAAACGGGCGTTGACGCGATAAAATGAAAAAAAAAAAAAAAAAAAAAAAAAAAAAAAAAAAAAGTGGTGAGATCCGAAGCGTCGAGAGGAATTAACCCGAGAAACTCTTTCAACGTTTCCCATGTCGTAGGATATGGATACATATATTATATATTACAGATAATATACATAGACCGTACGTTAGCCCTATAATATATCGTAGGATATAGAGACGAGTCTATTTTCTCGAGAGCGTTTCTTATCTTATTAACAGCTTGGGCTGAGCTCTCCCTCTCGAGCTCGAGATATCATTCGGGGTCTCATGACGAGACATTGGGCTTCTCGAAGAGCGAAGAAACTACGGGGATAATATATATATACGAATGTGGCGATAACCCCGGAGTTCGAATCGTTCCGTCACAATCTGTCTCGCGGACTCGCTCGGCTGAGCGTCATCGCGTTGCCCCGAGACCGAGACGCAATTACCCGCGACATGACTGCTCGCTGGAGAAAACCCCGTCGTGCAGTGGTTTTCTGTACGGTAACATCGCTACTTGAACGTAACCAGTAAAGCAGCCTCTTGTATACACGCTTATTACTCTTCACGTCGCTCGTCTGACGCTTCAACGAAATAAAATACAAATAATACGGATACATGAGATTTTCTACACGATCGCGGGAACGATCGTTGTAAAATCAAATCGAATATTGATTAATGCCGATACATTCTGTAAGCCGCGGAACGTCACAACGAGTGTGGCACGCGCAACTCTATACTCAATTAATGATAATGGACACGTCTTTATCGGAAATACAGATGAAACCCCTCGATAATCGACTGTGGGATACGCGGAATAATGAGGATAATTGAATAACGCGTCGTTGGGAATATAAACTGTGTATCGTACGTCGGAACAAACGATAGAGTATGATAGGATAACACAAGAGCAGGTGTGCGTTGTATTAGCGTCATCAGGAAAACCCTGTGATTAACGCATTAGGTATCTACCGGTACGCGATTCCCTATGCGCGCGCCTCGTTCATACCGGAATGATGATGAGAGGAAAAACGATGCAGACACGCGGTGTGTGTGATATACCGTAATCGAGAGGCCATTAACGGAAATGTCGGTGATCAGATAACTCCCGCAAATTGCTACGCTCGGGAGAATGAGAATTCTTCGAGTTGACGAGATTTAGATACTGTCGATCCCTTGCGTGTTCATCTTCGGAGAAAATTCACTGACTACACTTCAAATTTTTTTTTTTTTTTTTTAACGTCGAGCGAATGTGCAAAGATATAACGAAAGAAGTGAAAAGAAGAAGCAAGCTTCTGCGGCTGCAAATATATATTACGATAGTATGGAAAAGGCGAGGATATACTTCGTGTGCAAATACGAGAGCATCGGTTGTCTTTCTCCATTTTTTTTTTTTTTTTTTTTTTTTCTCAATTTTTTCTCTTGTGTCACGACACACAGAGGCAGTAAGTTAATCAAACAGAGGACCTAAAACATTCAAACGACAAACAGTAGAAGGAAGGCACGTTCTTGTGCTCTGAGAGTGTGAGATGAAGAAGGAAACTCGCGAGAGAACTGATCCTCGTGTCTGGCTTGTCATTCCCGCTCTTGCCGCGGAGTTAACTGCGTGTCCATTAGCGGAGTTTGCGCTGCGGCGCCTCTGATCTTTTACGGATCACATGCGAGAACGCATCCCGTACGAAGCAAATAAGCGGTAACCAATTTTCCCTTCTTTATGTATATAGTTTCCCTGTATCCTACGCGCAGCTACGATCTCTCGAACTCGATTCGTCACATCGCCTTTCCGCATTTAACAAATCGCAATTGAATCAACCGACCAGAAGATTACATTAAACTGTTAAAGATTACTTCCCGTTTGTAATCTCTATTTAGTTTCCAGACGCGCCGTTGTTTTAGCGAAACGAAACAAAAAAAAAAGACAAAAATCGTGTCTCATTCTAGTCTTCTCGGTATTACAAAATTGCGCCACCGGAAGGGACCAATTTTTGTTTTTCTTTCGTGCAATTACCACACCGAGAGTGTGGCAGCAAATTCGAAACACATGTAACCGTGTATTATGAATGCCGGGATGCTCTCTCGGCGTTCCCGATCCTTCGAGCGGCCGAGTGTCGCGTGGCCTCCATCTCCGCGCATAGACGTTCATCATCATCGTCGTATAACTTCAGCAGGTATTGGACATTCCCGCTGCTTTCCACACGCACACTAACGCACACGCAAACACATGCGGATTCTATAGCTTCTTTTTCTACCTGCTGCGAGAAGCCGCTACATACGCGCGAGTATATCATCGCCGAGTTATATAATCAGGGGTCATTCATATCGGGAATGATCCGTCGAGTCTTCGGGGCAACAGCTGAAGGCAATAAAAACTGTGATATAGCAAGAGAAACGAATTATAGTGTGCCGTGTCACGCAACGTCGTTGCTGCTTACATAGCTTCCTGTTTATCTCTGTATCAATTCTAAATCTGTCTCCTCCGCGATGATTATTCCTCTTTCGCGCTTCTATTCATTGGATCATTTGCTCGTGTAACGCTCGTGTATGCAAGTCTACTGTACATCGATCGATGAGTAAGCAGTTCGAGTCGTAATCGCGAACAAATGGGCAGCAGAGTAACGTAAAAAAAAGAAAAGAAAAGAAAATCAACTATCGTTCCGCGCAATTTCCTCCGGTCTGCCGTTCGCCTCGGCTCATCGTCCACCTCTGGCTAAACTCTCGTCTGGTCTGACTGGCTCTGTCATGAAACGTCGAACATCCTGGCAATCACGCGAAGCTATACCTCTCGCGCCACAAAAAAAAAAAAAAAAAGAATCAAATAAGACACCCTATGGCTGCCTGTGCTCCGAGTTAACTTCACGCTCAATTAAGTGCCTCGCGCTTAGGCTATAGATATAACTATTGTCGCGTTATACCTGTTGGAAAAAAAAAAAAAGAATACGACGTCGACGTGTTTCTTTGTCGTTTCATTGAAAATCGATAGTTGCAGACTACTCGACGAGTCATCCACGGAAGTAAAAGAGAGCCGTATTAGCATACAATCGTCTTATACATTCTCGATAATTGTGGGCGCGTGGGAAAAAAAAAAAAAAAAAAAAAAAACCAAACGCAGAGCCAACGTGAACTTAAAGAAAAATCGCGATAAAAGTTTGGAGAACGAGGAGAAGAGAAATAAAGAATAAATCGGCGCTCTCTTTCATGTTGCGAAGCCCTCCGAAGACGAGGGCGAGGTGGGAGCGTCGGGACGGATTAAAAAGCCGGAAATCCAGGAAAGCGGCACGAATTCCGTGTACAAGCCGTATTCCGGTGGCGCCATGCCAGAAGAAAGCTAACGCTGGGTGAATCGCACCCGGTCGGAAGAAGGGTGGAGGAGGGGGGCATGCAGCCGAAAAAGAGAAGAAACTTTTTGGGTGCCCCGGCGCTTGGACCGGCAAACGTTGCGCCCGTCGAGAAAGAAGGAATAACAAGAAGATGAAGAACGAGTTGAGAAAACGTAGCTGAAACGTGTACGGAAAGGGAGAGAAGGTTGGGTGAAAGAGCGAGAAAGGAGAAAAGCGAGAGAAGGGTCCATAGAGGGAGAGCGCGACGCGACGGCTAAATCGCGAGAAAGAGTGGCCCTCATTATGTTTCGGTAATTAGCCGAATCCAACGGGTGTTTTCAATTTACTCAAAGACGCCGCTTGTACAACGTTTTATAATATACATAATAATAATGTTTCGCGGGTGTGCGTGCGTAGCGCCGGCAACTTTGCACTCATCGCCGCTGACTTCTTTGCACACTCCTTTCTTCCGCACTCTACTCCCTTTTTTATAAATACATATATATATATACATATATATATTTTTTTTCCTTACTCTCCCGAGTCTGCGAAGAAACCTCTCGCGCCCGCCAGTGAAAAGATAAAGAAATGCAAAATATGTATAGTACAAACTATACAAGAAAAAAAAAAAAAAGAAAAAAAAAAAAAATTCTAGAGGATATATAGAGAGTAGAAAGTCTCGAGTCTCGTTTTTACGCTCGGTTTGAGTAGTTGAAAAGATGAAGAGAATCACGGAGGCTTTCTCGTTTTTCCACTCGGAAGTTGTAACCGCGCCGCGCGAGCATCTTGAGGCATATCTCCTCGCGGGTATGTCAGCCCCGCGGGGTTGAAAGTGACACAACACGACGAGTCGGGCATAACGCAGAAGAATCTTACGGCAAAATAGGGACAAACGTTGTTCGTCTGTTATTCTTACTTGAGTTTCTATGCTACCAGTTGTCTGAGGCGATTACCGGGCAATTATATATACGATAGCTATTCTCGACAGTGGATGAGTACAAAGTTACGGTACTGATACGTATTTCTTGAGTAGAACGAGATGACGATTCATCTTTGGCGTTGAATTAACGATAACGAGAGTTCGAGGGCGTCGGTGAGAGACAAAGAGCGTCCGGAGGAGGGTCCTCAATCGACTCCCCCTCACCTCCCCCTACGCCCCCGCGCCTCATTGCCCTCAGTATCGTCACCCGTAGGTGGCTCTGATAGAAATTATGATTGGTAGATTGATCGAGCTTGTGAATTGGCCTGTACAGGGGCTTGGTGAGCATAAGCCGCGCACCGAGATGGAGTGAGAGATGGTGGGTGACCGCACGGGGCAACGCGGGGGAAATCGCGGGCGAGAGAGCGGACGTGGCGAGTGGTCCGGCGTTAAGCAGGAAGCCGTCTCGACGAAGCGGACCCATTAGCATCCCTTCTTGCGCGCCCGCACCATTCGCCCATTGCTCTCACTCTCGCCCGCGCTATAACCGCGCAACGCGCATTATACATTTTATCATTTCAATTCATTTTTCAATATGGCTGTTCCGGGGCAAACGTCTCGTTCCGTCTCTCTCTCTCCCCAATCTCATGGAAACTCCATCGCGATATATTCTCTCGTTCTCTCTCCGGCAAAAGATTACGAGAGAGAGCATCAAAGTCGACAAATTGACCGCAACCGGCATGTACGATGCAAAGAGAGCCTTCGATGAGTACTTTAATTGCTCGGGATTGGCCGACGGGAAGAGTAGGGAAAAATTAACGAAGCTCGTGCTTAGTACTTATAGATTAAATGAAATTTACCAGTTCTCCTTCCGTCACGCTTGATTGTCGTTATTGCAAAATTGCGCAATCGAGTCGAATTCGCGGAATATTAGATACCACCGTAGACGTAAGTACACAAGCAGCGGCTTCACAACTGTGAGCAAATGAGTGGTTCTTTTCGATGTTTTTTGTTGTTTTTTTTTTTTTTTTGTTTTTTTCTTTATTTATTTCTTCATCTCTCGCCGCTGGGCTACAGGTAGGTATAAGCAGACGTTTCGGAAGACGGGCGAGGAGAAGTCGTAACAGGCGTTATAGCCTATGGCCTCCGCGAAAGACTGTAAGAAGGAAGAAACCAGACAGAGAGATGAGTGTGGAGTGAATAAGGAGCTTCATAGTTCCCTTCGCTCCTTATGGCTGTGGCCACCAGATATAATGTAGCCAGCTGTAGGCAGGCGGTAATCACATGTTTGTTTAAACTCCAAAACCCCTCATCCGCAACAAGGCTACGGGGTCCCTCTCGTTTTCCCCCTCTTTGCCACCCTGGATGGCCGCCGGCCACTGACCACCCTCAGCATAGTTAGAAACAAAGATATATATATTTTTTTTTTATTCGCTCACAGTTCTCATCTCTCTGCCTCTCGCTCTCTCTCTCTCTCTCTCTCTCTCTCTCGCTGTTTCTCGTTCTCCCCTCTTTTCTACGCTTTCTCTCACTCGTTCCCGTTGAAGCCCCCATGAGGTGATGGATGACCCGAACAAGCGGGACCCATCCTACCGGCCCTCCACACGCCGGACGGGACATATTAATGGAGCGAGCAGATTTTACGCGCTTTAAACTCCCATAAAAGCTCCGTATTTCACGCAGGCCCTTCGCTTCTGGTCCTTTCTGGCCTCTCTCTCTCTCTCTTTCTCTCTCTCGATCATATAACCCATTCATACGCGATCTCACCTTTCCTTTTCGCAACAACCCTTTCTTCCTTCCCCCCTCCCCTCGCTCTCTGTGATCACGATTTACTCTGTATCGCTGGAGCATAATACGTTGAGGCAAGTCGAGAGATTCACGCGAGTCACAGACCCGTCTGAGATTCTGGGGGAATTCAGGGCCACGACCACTATACGCTCTTCGTGAGGTCTCGAGAAATCTCGGACGAGCCACGAAGAAGGCGGAGCACCGTGGCGCCATGTCGCGGGGGGTCCGCAGCGACCGAGAGATGATCGGTGCACCAAGACACGTCCGCGCGCTGAGGAAGCTGATGGGTCTCGCTACACTAACATCCCACGAATATACCTTCCTTCACAGGTATATATATACATATATATCTGTATAACTGGCCAGACAGTGAGATCGCCCAAGTTCAGCGCACGATATACCTACCACGCTTATTAACATCCATCCCCGGTATCGTTGTAGGTGTGTCGATTTGTGATTTAGATGAGGCAGACTCCTCGTAACATACAGCATCTTTCACATGAGGTCCATTTGTTTCAACTACTTTGCACGATTCACGATGGAAAATTGGATTATAGGCCTTCTAACGCCGTTTTTTAATGAAATATTACGCTGGGAGTGAAATAACCGATGGATTCATCGTCTGTAGGAAAAATACGTGGGATCTAAAAGCCTTGAAACGAGCGAAATTATTTTTTCGATTTCTGAACCTTTATTTCCGATAAAATTATGGGAAAACCTGAAAATCGTCTTCTACGAAAAAAAAAAAAAAAAAAAAAAAATGGCAAATAATTGAACGGCGTTACGTTTTTCTTCGCAATATTGCAGTTCAATAATAATAAAAAAAAAGGCAAAAAACATATTGAGTAGTTTTGCACTTTTTTGAGAAAAAAATTACTTAAAAATGTTCGAATTACACATTTAAATTATGATGTACACTCGATCGGAACATTAAAAATCGTTGTTTATCATTTTTGGAGAGTTTATCAAATTTTGCCTCAACAGTTACAGCTTAAGCCTCGTGAAACAGTCAATTACGGAACAAAGAAAGTGACAAAAATATCCTTCGATTATTTCGGTACACTTCGTGACGTTTATTTCTTTTTCGACGGCATAGAACAGGACTAGCGACAGTCCCCTCGATCCTTTGTTTCAAAGTACTAGAACCCTCCGGAATATCTTCGTCTCGTTCCGTCTGATGGACGAAACAAGTGAGTCTGCGTAGGTAGAGGTCCCCTTGGACCGCGGGACCAGGTATATAGCGAGTAGAGAAGCAGGAGTAGCAGCGAGGGAACGCATGCAAGTCTCGTCAAGCCCCCGTCGAGGTCCTAAACGAGGGATCCTCAACCTTCAAGAATTCTTCCGTCCGAATTGATTCGTCCTGCCAGAAGCCTGCGAGAGGAATCGTATCTCTCCGTGGCATCTCTGCGAGAGTTACATCGAGCGAATCGAATGGGGAGACCTCTGACGAAAAGAGGATTCGCAGCTTCCGACGCTTTGGCTACCGCATTTAAACAGTAGAAAAAAAAAAGACTAAAGAAACGTTAAGCTATTTACTGCTTCTTCAGGAGACCTCCGGAGGTATATCTACGATAGTAGACCGGAGTAGCCAAAGACTTGTATAGATAAGCGAGAAAGGTATTTAAACGGTCGCGCTACTGCAGGTGAGCGAGGAGTCTGCGTTTATTTCTCTTTCTTGAAAGCTGAAAAGCCGAACGGCACCTGGACGATAGAAACGCTCTCTGCGTACGTGCCTCGCGCTAGAGAGATATCGCTCCGTTCGACGGGGCTATACTATTATAGCAGCGATTTAATCGGTAGCTAGAGCTCCCGTAGGAACGATCATAAATAAGATCTATCTTTGTGGTACACGAGAATCCTTTACCGCACTATGCTATATACAGGTATATAAAGTGAACCCAATACTAGTCGAACGCATTGTCGATAAGCTCTCAGTCCCTTTCATGCTCGCCGCGAGTGGATAGACGCTCCGTGTCTCCCCTTTTTTTTTTTTTTCGTTGATGACAAAAGTACCCGTGCCTTCGGTCACAGCATCTTTTTTTTTCATCTCAGGTATATACAAACCCATTGAAATATAGTTGCAACAATTAACATCGCTATTTCGATAAAATAGTGCGGATGCGTCGTTCATCAAATGAATAATTACATGCAATTATCGAACATCATAGAGATGAATCATCGTAAGCATCACCTCTTACAGAAGAGACTCTCAAGTCTCCGATGTGTTTTCCCACGTTGTTAGTTGGTCGTTGCACCGGCGCCAAGCCACCCACTGCGGAGTGACTCGCGGGCACCGGCGAGACGAGTAGATCGGTCGGATCCCGCGCGATTCCGATGAGACCTCCGAGACGTTTGGACACGAGAGAGCGTGTTTGTTGGTTATAGTCGCAGGTAGGTCGATGGTAATATTAGTGTATATTAAAGGATAGTACGCGGGACCAAGCGGTAACGCACGCGTCTTACGAGATCGTTTTCTAACGACTCGTTATGGAAATATGCCGAAGTATAATGGGGATCCGGCTAATGGGAGTAGTCGAGCGAAGAAGCAATCTTGCGAGTAGATTTTATAACTATAGAGGAGTATCCGGAGTTACGTATAGAGTATAGAGGTCCTAGAACTCTCCACTATCCGGGTAAACCTCGAATGGACTGCCGTGTCTAGTGAGTCGACACGAGAAGCGAAGAGGAAGCGATCGAAACGGTAACGAGAACGTACTTGGCTCGACCGTATAGAAACTACGAGCCGTCAGTGGCGGGGGTCTCTCTCGCGAATTCGCGAACAAGCGTGGCGAGAACTCGCGAGGTACGTTAAAGTAGTGGTGGTGGGGCTTAGTAGAGCTACAGCGATCGATCGGGTGCACGTAGAGGCAGCCAGACCAGCACCCAACTATGCTACACAGGTACTCGCGTACACGTAGAGTAGCGTTTCCAATGAGCCAAACGAGAGTTTCAGGTATTTAATAATTGAGAGGCGAGTCAGGAACATTAAATACCGGTCGTTCCCGCGTCATCGACAGCAACACCGTGGGATAATTATATTCGTTATTCATTTTTCCACTATAAAACACGAAAGCGGAACGGCAAACACGCGATAGGCAACGAAATTTTATTGGCAAATGAATTATCAAATTGTGTCGATTTTTATTTATGATTTAGAGACGATAGATAGGCGATAGACGTCTCGAATAGTTGACCTCGTGTCGGCGCGGAATATTATGTCGATCGCATACCCGGATACCTTAACGTGTATCTCGAAGAACTCCGAGGCGTCTCGTCTCGATCTTACGAACTTATATAGGTATATATAATGGTGAGGTACACGAGAGCGCAAACCATGTGCCACGTACGATATACGTGCGTGAAGGAGAAGCGAGAGGAAAAGAGCCGCGGATGAGAGGAGATTGAGACGTCTCTCCGCACACCTTTGGTGGTGCGCGTGAAGGTATGCCGAACGCAACCTCGCTCTTCTTTCCATCGTTTTGCTGCTGATGCCGCCTTTGCGCGGCTCTCTCATCGCTTCTGTTGCCTTTGCTGACGACAAGCTGACTCCTGGTCAGTATATACGCTCGAAGCTAACCGAGATACGCTTCTGCAACTATCTACGTGTTATCTTTTCGCTTGTAAGACTTCTACAAATTTTTCGTTGCTCTTGTTAATCCGGCATCACTTGTGTATATATTGGGTAATATCGCTTCGATGAAGAACTGATAAAGCTGTCGAATGCGGTCGAAGGGATCTTTGAGGGATAATAGGCAATACACAGGGAGAGAGTAGCTATTAATACGTATCGGTCTCACCCTCCCGAGGATACAGTTAACCCCCCGCGATCCCCTGTGGAGCTCTCGCCGGGTCTTAATCCCAAAGCATCGCTACCAAAGGGGATGACGATGCTGCATGAGATCCACAGAAGAAAAACTCGAAAAATCTTATCGTCAATGACGATCTACGCACGAGCCATATGTCGTTTCGCCCGTTTCACGATTCTCGATGCATAGACACGAAATATACGTGAAATTGTGCCCGAGATTTTAAGGACGAGATAACGAGAGCGTTCGGCAGACCTCAACATTTTTTTTCGTCATTCTCGATGTCCTATGAAAAATTGATGAATCGGACACGGGTCAGGCGCGTATAATTTTCTCTATCTTTTACGGGATATAATAACCTTTCGAAAGGGGCGGTTGAAACGTTTATGGTGGAATCTACCTGACGCGCGTATATGGGTAAAGCAACAGTCGAGGAAAAAAAAAAGGCGGAGCACATGAGACGTCATCGTCTCGCCTTGTGAATAGTCAACGGAACTAACTGACCCGAAGTTTGGGGTCGGGACCGACACGTCAAAATACGAAATCGAGCCACAATTTTCCGTGAAATTGATGACCGTCCCTGGCGCCAGAAGTCAGAAAGTTCGGGACACTGTAATCCTCGACGGTCGTTGCTCAAGGGTTATGAATGACCATTGTACGGCCCTTCGATTCACTCATTTATCTCGAAATTTACCGATATACACCCCGATGATGACTATAGTCAACGAAAATTACGGTCGTCCAAAGCGTAACTTCGTCGGTGATCGCGTTCTCGACAGTGCTGCTACTTGTTAAGCGGAACAACGTACAATACGCAGTAATGTCACTCGAGTTGAGTTGACTAGTGAACAACGCCGAGTTTCACTGAACGTCACTGTGTGGAGAACGTTACAACGTTAACTCGCGGTGGCGAGAAATATATCGCGACACGCGCTCGCGGGACCTACCTGTTCGCAGGTCACGCGAGGAAAACTACGACCATCTCTATGCATGTTGGGTGTATATATTGCTATTGCTTAAAAGGAACCCTGCGAACTCGGGGTTTGAAATATATACGAGGGGCAACGACCATCGAGCGTTAATTCGTAACTATACACCACTGAGAGAAAGGCGAGAGTACATCATTGTCGTCATTCGTAACGAATAATTGATGCAAAGAATCGCGAGGGGGCCAATCGACCAGTGCGTAATTAATTAAAATTGATGAACGAACCACACGAATTTTTAATGATTTCGGAAGTATTTACAAACTGGAAGCGCGATGCTTGACGATTAAGGGAAACTAAACGCATTTTTTCATTTTATTTTTATCAGGTCGTTTTTTTTTTTTTTTTTTTATGAAAACAGAAATTGGTGGTTTAGTCGTAAATTTCAAATGAGTAAAAAAAAATTTCAATTTATTTTTATCGAGAGTTAAAATTTGTTGCATACGAGTAAAAGTTATTTTTAACACTTTCGGCATTGAAAATGGTGTGTACTGCATGGGCGCAATAAGCAATGCTGCATTCGTGTGAACTGCCGCACTCTTGCAGAATTACCTTCATTTTGCGCCCTTGTTATGCAAATAACTATTAAAGTATGCCAACACCTATGTTCCGCAACGCGACGGAATGAAACTAAGTTACCGGGAACTTATTCCCGCCGTATAAAGTTCAATTTTATACGATCTTCTTAAGTTGAAAACGTTTTCTATCATCTGCCATTGTTTTTGTCGGTTTGTGGCCATTTTCTTTTTTTTTTTTACCTCGAAATCGCCGTGAGAAGAACATAACCTTTCATCGGACAATACACGGAGAAATCTATAATTTTCTAAATTCACTGGACATTGCTTATTCCTCATTCGCTCGCTATTGTTCACCCGACATCAGTGGCCCGTTGTGATCGCCGTATACCGCGGGTATCACCCGAACGAGCTTTCGGCAAAATTTTTTTTGATAAACGAATTTTTAATCGACGCAAAGAGCCGCGTCGCGCGCACGAGTGTCCGTGTAGCGGTTTCTGAGATGTCGCGTCGGCTTAGTCGTAACAAACAGCGAATGAGATAGCCGCGCGCGGTCTTGTCGGCCTCACGCTTCGCTTGTTGAGTCGACCGATCTGCGCGTCGTCGTGGCTCACGTTCTTTCTCACTTAGTTTCACGAATCCTCGCGTCTCGTCTCTCTCGTTTGCCAAACGATTTTTCGGTTTATTTGCAACGTTCGACTTGAGTGACAATCGAGCCGCGCGCGCATCGAACGCCGCCTAACATGGCCCCGGTTCGCGGCATTCCGTATTTTTGCCTAACAGCGTAAAAGGTCGAATATCAAAAGTGGCAATAGCGCCTTTCGCGCTCAAACGCGGCGCTGAATCTATCTGTGAATCGCAGGACACATAAAAATTAATCGTCTTTCACTCGGGAATTTTCGCGGAACGAGAAAATGGGAATGATACGCGTCGACTGTTCTCAGTGCACACGAAACTACAAAAAATCTTTATTGCATCGATGTTATCGTTAATTTTCGCTGATATCAAACGAATCTTCGTCGCTGCGTGTGCACGATGTTTCAGCATTTGAGCGCCGAGGCTTGATAGAACGCGTGTCCCTTTATAGCTACAAATGCAGTAAGATCGTAAAAAAAAAAAAAAAAAAAAAAAAAAAAAAAAAAAAAAAAAAAAAAAAATAGATGTCAACGAAGCAGCAAACGGGAAAGATGCGTGTCGATGACGATCGGACGTACGTTCGTAGCGCGTGACGTTTGATACGCGGCCTTCGCGAACTTTTCTCGGTTAAACAGTATATTCCCATCGCTTTGCATCGGCATAACGTAGATGACTCGTAAAAAAAAAAAATCGCAAAATTTTTCCCTTTTCGAATCGTGCGACGCGCATTTGCATACTATATCGTTCGCAGTGATTGCAACTATTCCCGTTCTTCTTCGCGAACAAGTAGACCGTTCTATGACACACTAGACCTCGGGGTCAAAGAATTATGTTGTGTTTCTCTTGGATTGTGTACTGTTCACAAACGCGTATATAACATCGAGTTAGTAGGAAGAGTATGGACAGCGGAGGATAGGGTGAACCGGAAAATGGTGGAGTTGCGCGAGTTTGTATATCGAGCGGTCTCGAGTTCACGGCACATAGGCTGGCTGATGGCATGGGGTATTTAATTATTCGGCGTGCAAAGCAGAGCGAGCGGGATAACCGTCTCTCTCTCTCCCTCCACCCCCCTCCCCACCCCCCTGCCCCTTGAAATCCCCGAAGGTGTGACTGGACTCGGCGAAATGTGTTTATTCGCGTTAACGCCGTTTCGAGCGACGTGCACCCCTCCCCCCTCCCCCCCTCCCCCCGCCTCAACCAACCCCCTGTACCGCCGCAATTACTGAACGCGAAACGCAAACGCGGCGGGGATGGCCGTCGCAACTAGCTTGCCGAAGCTCTCGTTCTATCTGTCGCGCACGAGGAAAACAAACCTCTCGCTCGCTCGTTCTATGTTCCCGCGATGCGTTGGTATATAAATCCCCTCGTAGCGTCAGCGTGTTGCAGAAACGAAATGAACACGCTGACTAATTAATATTTACCAACGGACAACATCACGCCGCCATACTGTTGGCTACGTAGATAACGACTGAAGCCACACGTACATCGACGCGCGGCGTAACAACGACGATGGGTCCTCGCGCCCGGTAATGCTAAGCTGGACGAGGCGAATCGCGTTAACGAGACAAACTTTTCTCAAACTCGGAGATGCGGTGTTTTGGGATTTTTAAAAGTTTCACTATAATTCATATAGCATTTGCTTGCAGCGATTTTATGAAATAATCTATAAGTTACGCGGGAATAATAATAAAATAATGATAATAAAGGGGCGAAAAATCGAAATAATATCGCTATAGACTGAGAAAAAAAACAGTAGAATTTAAAAAATGCGCGGTAACATACGTTCAATGAAATATTCAATTCATAAGATTAAATATTTATTTTACCTAATAATTGGCTTAAGTGAACGAAAATAAAATTAAAGCAAAAAAATGTTTTGCTGTACCATATAAATATTTTTTTTGAACGTATGTCATCGCGCATTTTGTTAATTTTATTGTTTTTTTTTTCTCCGTGTAATATTGCAATGGAAAAAAAAAGTTTAGATAATTATTGAAACATTTCTTCGTATTTACATAGCGGCTTTACATCGACGCAGAAAAATAACAAGTAATTGCAAATAATTCAGGTTGGCGAAGCGAATTGTATTAATGAGATGAATTTTTCTCAGATACGAATATATCGGGAGTTGTAGGATTTTTTTGAACATTTTGCCGGTTTAACAATAATATAGACGAAATAATAGAGATCGGAGCTATACATAGAAAACGTATAATAGTGATAAAGAATGAAAATGGTTCGAGTGGTTCAATAATTTCTGCATGATATCTCAATATCTACCAGTCGACGATAGTCAGCGTGTGCGGCCCGTCGATTTTCACCGGTGTCTCTGCCGACGACCCGCCGCATTTCGAATACCACGAATTCTTTTCCTTTCGTATTCAAGAATTCGAAACGAACAGCAGCGATCGGCGAGAGGGTAAAGAATTTTGACCGGATCTCAGTCGGGTAGAGAACCAGTTTATTGTTACTATCGACCGCGACGACATCGACGACGTGAATAATATGTTAAAAAAATCTCATTTCAAATGAAAAAAAAAAAAAAAAAAAAAAAAAAAAATTAGCCCTGAGCACATCGGTAAACCGATCGAGTGCGTCGGGTAAACCACCACCGGGGATCGGTACGCATTCGCGTCTGTTCTTTATTCCACTCCCATGCCACTGCGAACGCGCGCGCGCGCTGCTAAGAAAAATAATTGGGCTGCTCGAGAAATAAGAAAAAAAAAGAAAAAAAAAAAAAAAAGAGAACCACCGAGAGAGGAGAAAAGAGAAGAGAGCAAGGAGCAGCATCAAGGGAATAGTAAGTAAAAATAAAATCGACGAGTCGGCCAGTTCTCTTCAGGGGAGTCCGATTTCACCGCGACGAAGCCGAGCGGCGAGTTTGAGAGAGAAAAAGATAGAGTGCGGGCGCGTTGCACACAAAACTTGGTCGCGATTTATTTTTCGTCGCAATAACGAGAGCGCGCGGGGTTCCTTCTCGTCTTCGTCGCGAGAGCGCGAATGCATAATCATCCCCACCATAAGGAACGCGCATACATATTTTCCCCTTGTCGTATATATATATATATATATATATGTAATGTATATATACATATATATATGTTTTATATATAAATACAGATATATATATATATACTGCATGTGGTATGGTATACTATAGTACGATATCTCGGGACCGCCACCACTTTATGCGCATTTTATGCGCCGAGCGGTGGGGACCGACGACCGCCTCCAGAAACGCCCTTCGGCTGCGATTCCCCTTCGAATATTCCACACGCAGAGAGAGAAAGAGAGATTTCTCCTGCCTCGCAACAGCAGACTGTCCTATACTATAGACACGTGTGTTAATATTCCCCCGAGTGTAGCTGTGTCTGTACACGTATACGCGAGATATATGTATTTTGCTGAGAGCGACAGAGCACACACGTCGACGCGCCTACGTGCTACACCTTATCGAGCTATATGGCTTGTAACCGCGTCGTCGACAAGCAAGCTTCGCGGTGAACCGAGAACGTGCGATAATATCGTCTTGATTTTTTTTTTTTTTTTTTTTTCTCGGGGGTTGAACTCTGGCAGCGCGCACGTAGTCTCGTCACGAGTCCCGAGAGAATTTGCGCGCTCGCTCGCACGACATCTATCGTGTATTCTTAAAAAAAAAAAAAAAAAAAAAAAAAAAAAAAAAAAAAAACAACAGAAATACAACTTCGATCTCGCAACGAAGCACGAGCGTTGATGGCATTTCACTTTTGTTTCCAATTTATACGCGAAAAGAAAAAAAAAAAATACGACGACGAAAGTTCGGGCGGAGCCTCTCGTGATATTTTTGGCTTGCGAAAAAAACGCAACGACGAATTGGAGAATGAATGGTAAAGGAGAACGCGAGACCGGAGGTAAAAATTTCGAAATTGAAGTTTTGTGGCTATCCGTGCGATTTTCTCGTTCGGATTTCTCTTTCTCTTTCCCGCCTCGCGTTTTCCTCGCCCGCGGCAAACGCGCATATATGTATACGTCGTATGCAACGACACGGTTCATCATATTCGAATGGCTAATTGATGTTCAATCGAATCAAGACTCGTGAGAGCAACGTGTATCCGTTGGCGAGTGAAAAGAAAAAGATCGAAAAAATAAGAAAAAACATATCGTCGCTTTCGTATTCGAGTAACGGAGGTCGACTCTTCCCCCGTCTATTTGAGAAGAAGGGAGAAGCATCAACGGAGGACAGAGTTCCGCCATTACTTATTGAGATACAGAGTGGAGTTGGGTCGCGAAAGCGGTCGAGGAATCCATCACTTTGGGGGCGAAACACGCGTTCGCCATCCCTTCTAACACCACTACTATACTATTATAGTAGTCGTCGTGAAAACGAGAACGCACACAGTATAGCGTGGAAAGTGCGCACACGTATTACAGGGGTTGTTTATAAATGTCGAGGGATGTTGGATCGAAGAAAGATAGAATGCACGGAGGCCAGTAGAACACGGGGAGGATCTCAATTGGACCGTTCACGAGTGAAAGATAGATCGACGGGGATCGTCTTACGACGAACGACGGGCTGTTCGATTCTATTAAACCGAGGAAGCGGCACACCCGTAATGGTAGTAGTAGAAACGTCGTCTGCCCACCCCAATGCCGAAAACCTCCCCTGTATAGTATAACAAGCCCGAGGGCCAAACCCCCAAAGAGGCTTTGGCTCGGCGATTTCGCTTCTCGTGTTCGCCTCAAGTTTCTACATCGTCGCTGTCTGTCGATTCGCGTCCGATTCCCTTCTTGTCTCCTTCGTGTGCACAAGAATTACAAATCGACTAAATCGCGTTAGCGCTGCTTGTGCGATTCGTAATTTTTCATTATTATTATTTATTATTTATATTAACCACCATTGGGATTCAATATTGTCGATATTAATTCGCGGATATTATGGATCCATTGATAGATGGAGTATCGAGCGATAAAGATAGATACTTTATAGAGTATAGACGGCGCAGACGCTGAATGCGTTAACGAGACTGATTTATTGTTGAAAAGAGGGGCTCACGGCCTCAGCGCCGCGAGGCCCCAAGGAATTCGGCGCTTTTGATCATTCAATTACAAACACGAGGATCGCGGGCTGTGATATGCGGGATGCGCGGAGAGAACGCGCGGCGCTCGCGCGATGAGGATTAATTAGCCGATGATATATATATATATGTATTTCTGCCGCGAGTTTGCGTGCGAATTTGCTCGGCTTGTCGACATTATTATAATATTCTCTCGATGCTGAATGTATACATACATATATTTATAATATAATGCGCGCGATGAGAAGGATATATCGCGTCGCGTCGGCTATCGTTTCGAGGATCAAAGGGCGGTCCCCATCAACGCCGACGCGAGCGGATTCTCTCGTTTTGCGACGACTCTCGTTCGCGACGAAGATTCCCTCATAACGACGAACGATTATATGCTTAAGACACAAACCGCGAAGTCGAAAACAGAGATCGAAAAAAAAAAAAAAAAAAAAAAAATTCTATCATCGTCGGGACAGCTTTGTATACGGATCACCTCTCTTCTCGATCGATATGATTAACGAGAGAGGATCCGCGGAGATGGGCATTGGCTTGAATCAGTGAAAAACTTCGGCCGAATGCCGTTTGGGCTGAACGAAGGCCTTAAATGAGATAACGGTTTGACAGGCCGCGTCTAGGGTCACAACATCCGAGACTCGTTTACACCCGCCGCCCTCTCGACGAGACTCTCAAAGCTCTATTCGATTCGTGTTATAAAAGCCCGCGATTATATTATCGGCTCGATTATTAGATAGAGAGGCTGTTGATTCATAATTACATCTGATCGCCGCTCCGTTAGATACACATATGTATTTTTTCACAGAAGCAATAACTATTGGGAATAAAGTAAAAAAAAATAAAAAAAAATAAAAAAAAATAAAAGATATATATATATATATATATATATGCAAAAACTAAAAATAAAAAATAAGTGTTGAGTAGAAGAAAATAAGTTAAAGACCACTGGCAGCGACGACATGATCGCTAAGGAGAGCGTGCGACTGCTCTTACGCCTCCTACGATCCTCCCGAGGCAGCTTCCCATACCGAGAGAGCACTTGTAATAATTATGACGTTAAATCTTCCGTTATGTCGTTATCCCATTTATTATAACGATCGACGCTCTCGCGTCTGCCGGATTCCATGCATGCACGCTGCTCGTTTCTCCGTCAACTTGTGGCTTGTGTACCTCCTTCACTCGCTACGATTGCGAAATTGCAACTCTCTGCTACCCGCTTCACTCTGTACTAATATTATATACACCCCCGTAGGTGTCTTCTTTTACTTTTTTTTTTTTTTTTTTCTTTTCTTCATTTTTTTCTTATTTTTCCTATAGCGTGTATGCAACGCGAACCGAACTCGCAGCTTTCTATGTTCTTCTCTCGTCCGCTCGCTAACGCGGATAACTCTCTCGGTATCTCGTTCGCACCTTTTCACGCGCTATCCGCCCGTTATAACGTCCGTGCCACAGAGAAACAGGGCGTTCGTTCCTCGTCACGACACGACGATGATGTCTTGATAGGGAACATCGAGCATGTCATTAATCGAGCTTTTAATCCCGGAGCATAATATGGCGTGCATGGCGGTCAGCCAGTCTTGCGTACTGCACGCACGCAGGATATATGTATAGAAAGGCTGTATGCGGGAGTTTTATATACGTTGCATAGTTGGCTATAGTATCGAACGATAGGCTCGCTATTGCGGGGATCCACACACAGCCACACGGAGTCTCGTGTTGTCGAAGGTTCACGTGTAATCACGCGAACGAGCGCGAAAGAGAGATTATAATCGGGATTCTCGCGAGTAGCTACGGGAAAACTCGTTGTCGCTATTCGATTCTCTCGCGATTATCTCTAAACGTCGATTCTGTCATCGGAGGGTCTATGTTATTATTATAAACCGTAAAGATATATAGAGTATAGTTATTTATAGTGAATTTATCGTAACCGCTTCACATAAAGTGTGAATCGTTCCAAAGAGGAAGTATAGCCTGCCTGCGAGAAGATTGGCTCGTCATTGTAGCCAATAATTAAATATACATTTTTTGATGTCTCCAACACGACGATCCGTTGTTTACGGTTGTCAGCGCGTATTCGTGTGAAAGTAAAAGGAAAAGGCTGTAGATTAAGCGACAGTATCCTTGGTGCATCTGGATCCCCGTATTAGCCACTTGGAACGGGGATTCCCCGCGGGCTTTGGTCTTATTGATAAAGGACCGGAGAGTTTCGGAGGAAAGTGTATCTCGAGGGAAAGTGAGATGAAGAAGAATACGGCGCCTCTATACCCTCTGAAAATGATATTTGCCAAAGTGACTCTTTGGGTTTATCCGGGGGGGTGAAAAGGGAGGGAGGAAAGTATCTGAAAAGTGCGCTTGCGGTGAGGACGGAAGGTGGCCGCGAGCAAAGGGCCAGTGGGTCAATACTCTTTAGAATTTCCCACAAGAATTAGGAAAAGGATGTGTCGGAAGGATGAGACGGGATAGAGAAAAGCCTAAAGAGCCTCTAGGCGATGAGAGACTATGGGTAAAGGGAGCAGCGTGGCGCCTGTATACCCCGTCGGCCTGTACAAGAGTCTTCGCTCCTCCCGAGGACTCCTGTGTGAGATTCTGCAGGTCTGTAGTATTTCCCTTCCCAACCCCCCCCCCCCCCCCCCCCCCTGTCGACTAGTCGGGGTTGTAGGTAACGTTTTAAACGGGAGCAGCTGTACACGCTATCCTCATAGTTTTTTTTTTTTTTTTTTTTTCTTCATCGTCCTTTATTCCTCGATGTCGGGTCTTTAGCGTCGCGGCGAATGTACTCCACTGTCCACCAGAGTTTCTTCATCGCGTGTACTACTACTACTAGTACTGTATACCACTATAACCCACTGATACTAATACCACTGCAGATCACAGTTCCGAGTCGGCGTTTCTCTACCATTCACTCGTCACTCCGCTCTTTACCTCCTTCCATGTGTTTGCCGTCCTCGCGCGACCCATCGTCACTCTGTTTGTCTCTCGAGTGTGTGTACCGAACTGCTGCACCCAAGTGCGTTCGAAGGATTCACCAAGTGAAAATACGAAGGTATACAGAACAGCAGCGTTCTTGAGAGGAATTATATCTGAGGGGAGGATTTCTTAGCGCCAAATTGACTTTAAGACCGATTATACGGATTTTCTTCATGCCAACTGGTCATTGTTGATTTTCTCCAGTGAACTTATTTCAGCAGGCGTAGCGCTAAGTTCTTTGCGAGAAACTTTCATCGGGAGAAGAGGGGAAAAAGAGGGAAATTTGACTCTAAGCGAATTTTCGTTGAAGGCCTTTAATTTTGTTCTCTTCAGTTATTGCCGTAGTCAAGATCGCAAGAGGGCTTTTCTTCTCCTTGCGGTTAAGCCGCAATTCTTCGCGAGCCTTTTACGTGGGATAAGCATCGTTGCGAGATAATAAAGAGCGCCGGGACTCTCGACAGTCGACACGTGAATGGATCTATTGCGCCACTGGCGTCTCTAATGCGATCTTCTTGTACGCGTTTACACGCCATCAACGGCGATACCATGAGGCCAGGTGATGGAAAAAAATGCAGGAAAATACCCGGGTTGCGGGGTCTATTAGCCCGTGGAAGGGTTTTCGTGGCACTCTCTTGGCATTTTCTGGGCTCGTGAACAAATTGGATCGCGAATCTTTCCGGGATCGAGTCTTAAGAGGTTCTCAAAGGCGGAAGACGAGAGACTCTCGTGAATCGAAGGCTCCTAGGGCCACTCTTCGTTTCTCTTGGTCTCTCGTTCTCATTGCCCGCGTATGATCAGACCGAAATGTAGGTGAATCGGTCCACGCATTATCCGTTCGCCAAGTGAACGAGCAACGAACGGAGTTCGCTGTATACCGGTACGCGGAAAGCAAAGGGAGAAAAAAAATAATACGGATAGCAGACCACAACGGAAAGTTGTGGGAGGCTGAGACCAGGTACCTAACATACATGGACATCGCTGGGATAGAGAGAACGAGAGAGGGTAGTAGTAAAAGAGAGGCTAAGAAAAAGAGAGTGGCTTGACAAAGGTTGGCTGCTGCTACACACACACACAGCGTAAACGGTGCACAGGAGCAGCAGCAGCAGCAGCAGCAGCAGCACACAGCCATTGACATCGAGGTTCAGTAAAGGAGGACTAGATTTCACGAGCCAGCGATGCAGGATCCTTCAAAGGACGCCGACGCGGCCGCAAAAGGGATTCGCCGAGACTGTGAGCCTCGAGCTCCGTGAGAGGGAGGTTTGCGCGACCGAAAGCGAACGCGCGCGGGGGTGGTAACTCGGTATAGAGAGCTATGGGGGATGTGTTATATAGTCAACTCTGCGGGGAGAGATCGAGCAGAGACAGCTAGAGTGGGGAATAGAAAGAACTGGTTGAACGTAAGAGCTAAAGATAAAAAAGAAAACTAAAAAAAAAAAACAAAAAAAAAAAAAATACACGAAAAGCATTCTTCTTCGATATAATAAAAATTGGGCTCGCGATCCTATTCCTTTTTCTTGATAAACGATCGACGCGAATATCTCCGTATTAGCGATAATTATTAGATTATAATTTAATTAATAAGCGACTAATGAAAATATAGGGGAAAAAAAATTATAAACTTAACAACTAAGTAGTAAGTGAATTGTTTGGTTGGCGTTACGTACAGTACTTACATAGCCGTGCTTGTCGCTCATGTTGTTGGTGAGTTTAAGCTTATGAAAGCTCACGACTTTCTGCATCCATTGTTCTCCGCTGCTCGGCGAATCCGGATGTATGTACATCCTCTTGGGCATTTCCGGATCCGCTTTACCAGCGACCATCCACCTACTGCACTCAGCAGAGAAAATGAAAACATATCGAATATTGAGTACAAGTTCACAGAGCTCTCTACTCTACTTTTTTTTTTTTTTTTTTTTATCAAGTAAAGAGTGAAGCTTTGCGATCCCCATACAAGTCGAAATAATTAATCGAACGTTGCGAGATTATTATTGAAGCGATCCTCACGAGAGACGAGAAATGTTTCAACGTGGGAGACGAATGAATCGAGGAAAAAAAATATAATAAATTAAATAAATGTGAGTCGAGCTGAAAGATTTTACGATCCAACGTGGAACACAGTATTCGTGGCCGTTTTTTTTTTTTTTTTTTTTTTTTTTTTTTTTTCGTTCTTTCTTTATTTCTTACGTACAAAATATCGATATGACAACAACAAAAAAATGGACTCTACGGATAAGCGAGTCTCACGATATCTCTGCGACCCTTGTGACCCCCCTTTTTTTTTTTTACAATAAGATAACATTGTGCGTATTTTTTTGAGAGGGCAATTGTGATATTTCGACGAGTATGAGGAATTGTTCGCAGCGCACGCTCCACACTTTTTTTGTTTGTTTTTTTTTTCGTAAGAGAGGGAGCCGTTTTTTTTTTTTTTTTTTTTTTTTTTTTTTTTATATGCGTGTATATTCGTCAGGATAATCACCTGTTGTGAAACTTATATCGGTAATCGTCGGATGCCGCGATGTCCATCAGGAGTATGTAGCTAGCCTGTCTGTCTAACCCGGATACCCTCACTTTATAAGCGGGGAACATGCGTCTGCGAACAATTTGCAATAGCAAAGGGCAAAACACAGCCGATTAGTTCATTACTTTCGTCCACAGCTTTGCTTTTATTTATTTATTTTATTTTTTTTACGTGTCCAAATTATAGACAATTAAAAAAAGAAATGTCATCAATTGGATATATTCATTATATACACGTAGTATCGCTCGTTATCTTTCATTCGGCATTTTGTGTACGAAACGAACTGTGTGTTGTCAGTTCTCCACTCTTGACTCGTCGCTGGTAAAAAAAAAAAAAAAAAAATACACAGCGAGGATACGCGGCGAGGTTATGTCTACCTGTTGTGAAACTTGTATCTGTAGTCGTCAGCGGCAACAATGTCCAGAAGGAGGATGTATTTAGCCTTTGCGTCGAGACCGGAAACACGGAACTTCATCTGAGGAAACATCTGCCTGGACCGCCCCCCAAATACAACATTTACACACCCATTAGAACGTCGTTTCATTTCGGAGACTCCAATCTATCAATAATGTTATCGGCAATGCTAGATATTACGAATACACATGATGATAGAAACCGATAACTATATGCATGCAAAGATCGAAGTTTAATAATTAATTTATGCGCGCGTAAGGAGCGGCATTGATAAATATGCGTCGTAACGATTAATCGGTTAGTATATATCGTATTACTGTCGATTGTAATAATCATTAATCGTGAAACGCTTGATTAATGAGCAATGGATCTTTCAATCGCTATCAATGTAACTGACATTGTAGCAGTTTTGTGAGTTATTATAATTATCGATAAATTTGTCATCCGATCTTTCGTAAGATCGAAGTTTCATCGCACCCTGAGAAAGCAGACTTTTCGGTGTATCTAACGGTTTTTAAAAGCAAATAATCCACAATAATTGTGAACTCAATCGATATCTATAGTGGATACGGATTTGCGGGCGAGTAGCCCTCGTATATCTCTAGGATTTTCATTCAGAAGCATCTGCCTACTGTCGTTGGCGAGAGACGTTTTGGTACTTTGTGACTCGAAGAATAAGAAGACGCGTTATACGTGTCGAATGATCTGAGGGGATCGTTTGCACGATCGCTCTCGATGCTGTCTACACACTTCTCATTCGCACACATCGGGGAGTCTCGAGGATGTTAAGCTGGATAATCCGTTGTATATATTGTTGCGCGCGGGAAAGGAAACATCCTGCTAGAGGCGCATACGCCGCCCCGACGGTCGAGAGGCATATCGATGACGAACGAATGTATTTTCGAAAGATGCATCGATTTATTTGATACTTCGAGTGACGCAATTTATCAATATATCAGTAACTCTGCGTTGTTAGATCGACCGAATTTCTCCTGCGGTAGTCTTATCGATTTACGATTTACGATCGAGACGCCGGGTACCCTATCTATAAATTGTAATATTCTCGAAAGGGCAAACGGACACAAGAATCCCTTCGACTACGTCTTCGAGTTTCTCATTGAAAAAAAAAAATCATAAACCGTTCTTCGTATCGTCGATTTTACGAGCCGCTTGTGACGCTTCCTTCGGCATACTTGTGTCGTCGGTGAGGATCAACGACAGGCGCCGGGCAACACAGATCGGTCATATAAGGGTCCGATGAGCAGGCAGCAGGCCCTCAGTCCTGCATACCGAACGTTCCATTCCCAGAGCGAGTTCACGCGTTTTGTTTTTAATGGCTCGGGGCGCTGATTAGAAGAGTGCGATACGAGAAAAATAATAAAAAAAAAAAGAAAAAAAAAAAAAAATAGAAAAATAAAAAAAAAACTTTTAGTTACAGGAAAGCGGTTTATATTCTCGAACTCCTCCTACTTGATGCGAGTATAATACATCTTCAATCGAAACTTGCGGAAAGGTACTATATTAATTTTTTTTTTTTTTTTTTTTTTTTTTTTTTACTATTCGACTTTACGATAGCTGAGAAAAAAGGTAAAGGAGGTAAAAAAGCGATTCCACAGAACGTGTTGGGAGATTCGGTCACGTTGAGAATTCGAACGTTGCGGCTCGTCCAGCCGCACTTCCGGGACACCCCGTATGGATTCCACACACTCTCGACGTCGACGCTGCTTCGTCGTTGAGCGTTTTAGATCTCCACTTTCCGTATACGTGGTGGCTGCTGCTGGTGTTCCTGTGCCGTTGGCAGGTGGAAGAAAGATCGCTTCCACGAAACTCGACGGTTCGTTCGCGCGGGCGCTGCCGTTCACTCTCCGCTTCTCGCTTCTCCCTCGAGTTTATACGTGCTCGAGGGCTTCGCACAACATCGTGGTCTGAATGTACTTGATTCACTCGTGTCACGCGTGCATATCGTCGGTGCACCGCTCATTTTTTTTTTTTTTTTTTTTTTTTTTTTTTTTTTCGAGCTTTATTGCTACATCGTTGCGACACTGTATGTAAGCGCAATTGAATTTTATATTAGATCTCTCGCGATAATTCGCCGTGTGGTACACCACGAGAAGAAATAAACATCGTGTTGACCAACGATCACGAGACATGTCCGGGAGCCATCCGGAGAAAAAAAAAAAAGGCGCGTGCATTAAAATCCTCTCGTTCGACAATGCAACACGTATGGTATTATGCAGTAACGTTACTACTGCTATAAGTGAAGGATAATAAACGGCCGGACAGGCGAAAGCCGCGCGCGGCTAGTGTATCGCCCGCCCCGCGTCGTTTGCCCCGGCAGCCCAGAGATCGCGATCGTTTCTCCACGTCGTCGCGAACTTGGTCGATAAATCGAAGCCGAGTTGTTATTTACGGCGCGTCATTAAGTACCGCGAGCGAGAGAGAGCGCAAAGCGTCGTATAAAGAATTCCGCAACCCCGGTAGCATCGCGGCTTAATTTATTTTATCGCGCCGCGCTCGCTCTCCGCACTCGCGCACCGACGACGACGATTTCCACTCGCGCCTATCCTATCCTTTCTTCTACTGGTTATACTACCGTTCACACAACTATTCGATGCGTGGACTCGGGGACAACGAGAAGTTTCTTAAAGGCCGTTGCGATATCCATGAGAAACTTCAATCGCGCCGAAAATTCATTTTTTTTTTTTTTTTTTTTTCTTCGCGTTCAGGAATATCTTTTAGTATCTTCGGATCTTTCTAATTAATATTTTGTGACTATAAAAATATCATCTTTTTTTTTTAAACATAAAAAACGGAGAACTGGAAATGTGTCCTCTGTGAAGTTCTGTTTACCGATCGGGAGTCGTGTACTTCGTGTGCGCATGCGGAGTTACTGCTCGAAAGTGTCCGAGAGGGAAGGCGGAAAACGCCACGAGACTTTATTGCTCGACGCCGTTCGAAGACACAAATCTATTTGCCAAAGAGGTTGGTGCGTCGAGAAAAAAAAAAAAAAAAAAAAAAGTACAACCGAGAGAAGTGGAAATAAAACGAGAATCGGTGGGGTGGAAGTTGCGGCGCACGCACGCGGGGGACACAGACACGCGGGGGCATGTAAGAAGGGATCGAACGAAGAAGGGCAAAGGGAAAAAGGAATCGGCGCGCGGTTTCACTCGGTTCTCTCAGCGCTGCGCGGACTCTTGTCGAACAAATCGGTACAAACGATCGTCGTAAAGCAGTTAAGACTGAGTTTATATGTGGCTTTCGGTTCTCTCGCTCTTTCAACGTTGTGAAAAGGGACGCGCGAGCGCACTGGCGAAGGGAGGCCCGAGGTTCCGAAGAGAGATGCGCAAGCTGATAGGGAAACCGATAGCCGGGACCGCGCGCTGTTTCGGCCTCCGTTTCTCCATCTCCCCCGCCACTTCCCCGCGTCCCTCTCGACGTTCTTTCGTCCTTTCCATTCTTCGCTCTGTCTTCATCTATCTCACCCTCACGCCGGAGTTTCTCCCGATGGGTTTCTTACTCTGTCGCGAGTTTCTTCGTCTCGTCTTGGCGGAGAGAGGACCCCCGCAGCGACGCTTCAAAACCGGTGAACGCGCGGAATTCTCAAAGTCTTTTGCGGTCTTCGCTCGTTCCTTTGCCTCGGAGTCGTCACGACACTTTTCCTCGTCCTTTCATTTCTATATACATATATCTATTTTTTTTTCTCTTCGTTTCGTTTCTCTCCGCTATCTTTCCGCTTTTTCTAGGTAGAGCAAAGCAATGTTCTTTTTTTCTGACTCGTGTCTCTCCGTTCCTTCCGTAGGTCATCCACGATTTTTCCCTTTTTTTTTGCTGTCGACGCGGTGAGCACGCGGCGTCTCTTTGTCGCGAGATTCTCGTTCGCCGCGTGCGAGAAACGATTTAATCTCGTATACGCTCGCGCGCGCGCGCGCGCGACCAATGTAAACGACGGACAGCGCCGGGGCGAGAGTTCTCTCTCGCGTTATAAAGTCGGTCAGCAGCGCTCAGCGGTCAGCCAGTGTACGTTGAAGAGACGGAGAGCGAGAAAAGGGACGAAAAGAGATCGAGCGGACGCGCGAGTGAGGGAGAAGCGTAATTAAACGTGTGCATAAGTAATCGAGAACACGAAGGGTTGTTTCTCGAAGTATATGTAGATACATACTTAGCTCCGCTCATACAATTGCTCCGCCGTACTGTCCGCGAGTTCGCAGACTCATTACAAAAGCAATAACATAATTATATATAGTTATTTCTAATTAAAGTTTACAGTCGAAGGAAAAAAAAAAAAAAGATAACAAAAAAGGTCCTACCGAATGGTTAAACGAAATACGTGACAAAGAGTCGCCGGAAGGAATATATAAAAGCGCATATACAAGTTCACTTTTCTTCGACGATTTGGTAAAGTACTAACGAGCGCGGAAATCCCCCGCAATTAGTGGGTCAGGCAGACCAGTTTGTCGTGACTTGAGTAACGGAAAACGGTTTGTACTATAGGCATTTTAGGGAAGGAAAAATATATTAGCACTCGACTTCACGAGTCACAGGGTTAGTCACGTTGTTCCACTGCTCTCTTTATGCTTCTTCCTTAACCCTCCCCACCACCCCTTCTTGTCCCTTCGTCGCTGTCGTCGTCGTCGTCGTCGTCGGGACTCGAGTCGCGAGAGTGCGAGAGACTCGAGTGTCGAGGGGTACGTGGCACGGAATGGCCACGACGAAGAATTCACCTTCGGCGGAGTCGTTACAATTACATAGGAACGACGACAAACGAAGAGGAGAATATATACGGTTAACGGAACGCGAGGCAATACTTCGTGAACACGAGAGAGTCTTGCGGGTCGTTAATACCAGAAAGCACAGCATAGAATACTATAGCTATCGCGCAGTTATTGTTTCCGCCGTTTCTCGGAACTCGTGTGCTCTGTATGGTATGTGTGTGCGGACAACGTAAAAATTCACCGTCAAGATAGCGGTTAAACGTACAAGCGTGAGAAACGCGCTCGCAAATATGGTATTTATAACAGTTACGATCACTCGAATCCGAAATTTTCTTTCAACAATTCCGGAAATTGGAATGCGAAAATAAGGTTCGGTACAAAGACTCTCGTAGTAAATGAAGAGAAAAAAAAAAAAAAAAAATTTACATCGATTTATAAAGCGACGAGAAAAATGATCGAAGCGTCGAGCGACGTGCGCGCGCGTTCGTCGACATTAGACCGAAATATTATTTGAATAATCACGCATCGGTGGCCGAGGGAGCGATTAATCAGTCCAGAAGAGAATTTTAATAGCTCGGTATATGGCCCTATGTGTCGACCATCTGCCAGCCGCAGCAGAGCCGCGTTTCAAAGTTGCCCAACCATGAGGTCCAATCGTTCTCTCTCTCCCCTCTATCGCCTCGTAGTGTATCCTTCATCACGGATTAATTAAAAAAAACTTCTACACTGCATATAAACACAGTATATAATTCATATAGGATGATAATCGTATTTCCCTAACGTGAAAGTGTATAAGTTCCTTACTTTCGCGTCCGCCATGGCCACCCGGTACATGAGATGATTGCCGGTTGTTATATCGCCCGTCTCGAAGGATGAGGGCGAGTAATATCGCGGTTTCTCACACCTTCGAGAAACGAGACACGCGGACTATACAGATTTCGCGGTAGGAGTTATATATCTCGTCAAGAATCTTCGCGCAGAAGAGGCAGTGCGTGCAAAACTCGCGGGGTAAGAGACACGAAGAGAGAAAAGGGGAGGGAAAAAAAAAAAAAAAAAAAAAAAAAAAAAAACGAGAAGTACGATGATTTTACTCTAATAAGGTGTTCTCGTGTTATTCGAGAGTTGTTTCTTCGTTTGAGTGCCTTTCGTGTTCGGTAGATTAATGTATAATATGCGATTGCTACAATGTCCTACACCCGGGGCACCTGTGTGACCATATACTATATTGGATCACGTTTTCATCGTTGCACGAGAGTCTTCGTCATCGGATCGTCGAATATATACATATATATTTATTTACCTATACATATATAGGTATATAATGTAAAGAGAGGGTCCAGCTGGGCTGCCAACGTCGTGATATCGTTGTATTGGTGTCGAGAGAACCACAGGATAGGATGCTATAATGCAACAGCGGTGCAAGTTTGGCTGGCGCCACTCGTTATTTATACGGCACATTGGAAGGTGGAAGGGGGGGAGGGGGGATATGAGGGGCTGTCGAGGGGCCCCCGAGAGGGTGGCGAAGAGACGCCGAGACGCCCACTAAATTATTATTTGTTCTTGGCGAGCCATAAACGCCTAAATTATACCGTGGCTACCTCGAGGGGCCCGAGGGGCCCCGCAGCGAGCGCCTCGCCACAGTTATCCTTGCTCCTGGCTCGCTATCCTTCTCATTCTTTCCTCTCTTACTCCTCTTTCTCACCCCTTGCGACGGGAACTGCCGGTGCCTGAGCTTCGGTGCCCCGAACGTATTATTCGGACTCTATCCCGTTCGATATTCATCCTCCCCCGGCGTGACAAACTATTGATGCTTTCTTTTTTTTACGTAAAAAAAAAAAAAAAAAAAAAAAAAATTAGGACCGTCTGCGATTGATTGGAGTTTATTGTTTAGCGCGGGTTAATGTTTCACCGAAATGTCGCGACTCTGATAAAGATGATGTGAAATACGAAAATTTTCGAAATTTCGAAGATTCGAAATTTAAAAAAAAAAAAATGCAATTTTTATTAACGATCGTGAAATTTCAAATACCCTTAAATCGTTGAATCAATTTTCGATCGTAATTCGAGTGATATTGGAAAAAATGTTTTGCTCGCCACTTCGCGTGCAGCAGCAAAACTGGGCCTACTACCATTTTGGTCGCGAATGAAAGAAGAAAAAGTAAAGCCGAGGGTGGGTACATACAGGTAGCACACCCGTTCGCGCCAGTCTGAATGAACGAAACGTTCCGCGGACTGGAATGAATGCTCGCGCGTCGAAATAGCCAGAGAGGGATTTATCTCTCTCGCGCGCGCATACACACATATATACATATGCAGACTCGGCTGGGATGGATGCTCCGACTAACCCGTTCTCTCGGCTTCTCACGTCTGGCATAATAAGCCCATAGACCCGTGCGTACACTCATCCTGAGGTACAATATATATACACATTCGCTTGTATCTCCTCTATTTCTCGGGCATTTCGCATTGAATTCACGCGTATTTCACTGGTATACAAACCCCGACGTTCTGCAGAGGGATGGTTGTGGGAAAGGGGAGGGAACGGAGGATGAGGGGTTGTCAATGTGTACTTTTCACCGTGAAATAACCAGAGAGAGATGGAAGTGTGACGGGGCTTACTAGGCGCGCGAAGGTGTGCGAAGTACGAGAGCCCGTTGCGCGCGAAAGGTTTACCCGAGCGATGTTATCTATCCCACAGGCAGTAGGAGTATCAGGCAGAGCAGTAGCTGCTGCAGCCTCGATCTCGGTAGGTTGTGTAAGAGCGAAAACGCGAGAGGGTAGAATGCTAGGAGGATAGGGTGGGCGCGCGAGAGCGTGCTACACGTTACGGTTTCTTCGTGTACAAACTTTGGAATGTATGTGTGCGCGTGGAAATGCCGCAAGAGAGAAGGAAGCGAGAGAGCCGGAGTCAAGTAAAAGGGATGAGAGAAGGATCTCGGCGTAACAGCTTTCTATTTGCATACTACCCCCTTTTCAGCCTCGCCCTTCGACACCAACGGTATTTGCATTGAGAAATTGGCCGCCAACTACGCCACGACGACCTCCGCTTTTGCGCGCCTCCTCTTGCTAGTCTTTCACTATATCCTTCTACCTACTCTTGGCTGCTTCTCTATACCTATCGGAACTATGTACATATATATATATGTGTATATATTCGTTGAAAAGGTTTTCCCATCCTTGTGTTTAAGATATATATATGTATATATAAGAAGTACATATATATATCATGCCAGCATCTCTTCAAGATCTTCGAGATCCTCTTTCCTCCTCTCATCATCATCTCAGACAGTTCCGCGTAAACGTGAGAGTGGACGTTGAGAAATTCAATGTAACAATCGCGCATCGCGAGTGTCGATGAATTTCTTCGTAGCCTACGGGGCCCCAAGTCTCGGTAGCCACACGCAAGCAGTCGCGAAAAATTGAAGGAAGAAAGATAATAAAGAGGGATACAACGAGTGGCCCCGTGTAGATAGGAAGAAAAGAGAGGAAGAGGCAGACGAGGTTTCACGGCTGTGCGAAGAAGGCTTGCGCGAGGTTGCTGCTGCTGCTGCTGCTGCTGCTGCTGCGAGGCACAAGAGGAAAGCGAAACGAGAATGAATCGAACGAACGAAGGAGAGAAAGTGAGAAAGAAACCAGAGGGTGGCAGTTCTGCGGAGGTTCGGGCGAAGGAGGATGGAAGAGGGGAGAGCCGGGAGCATGCAGCAACCCTTTGATTATCACACTCACACGACGAGCTGCTGCTGCTGCTGCTGCTGGTCGCGGCTCTCTTCTTCTCTCAACCGAGAATAACACCAGCGGGAAGAGAGACGACGCACGTCACGTCTTCATCGCGCCCATTCGAGTTTACCCCCATTTCTCTCCCACTGATGTGCGGTCTCATCGAAGAAAAAAAAAAAAAAAAAAAAAAACCACACCGCACCGCACTTCTTTCGCAATGCATTATCATTTTACACTTTTGACTCGTGTAACTTTTCTTTTTTCACAGAAAATAAAGAAAAGTTGCCAAAAAAAAAAAAAATCGTGCACCTTCGCCGTTTGATATTCTCATCGAATGACAAAAGTCCGAGGGAACTATCGTATAGTTTTTGTAGTGATAATTGTGTTAACGATATATAATATGAAAAACGTTTTATGTCACATAAACGGTGGCACGCTATTGCGGTAAACGATTAATCATTTCTGTCTCTCCAATTCCGAGTCCTCGTTTGGTGCGTGCCAGAAAATATCGAGGCATGCAAAGCGAGTTTTGCTTGTATATATATACGCACACATACCATTGGGCCTTCTCTCCGTTGCATTGCGAAGTTTTCAAAACGATCGAATCGCACGCTCGTCTTTCGCGTCGAGCGGAGCGCGCCTGTGTATTTAATACAAGCTGAACTTCGTGTGTGCCGAGAGGCGAGCGCTGACCAGATAGCCGGGGTCTCGCTTGTAAGCGGTCATTATCTATTCACGCCACTGGCACACACCAATATAAATGCTAAGTGGCAGGGCTTCGTTTATGTGTGCGAATGTGTGTAAGAGAGTGTTCGCTTCGGTGATCGTCTCGACTTTATATACCACGTATACAATACGAAGCCAATGCATGTAATCTACATTCATGTATTTAGAACTATACGCGACATTGGTGTTGAGGCGTACAGTATATACGATTTCCCGTGCAACGACAAGCATCGTATATGTAAGAGCGCTGACAATCGGTGCGAGAAATATGTGCGAAACGAATGAACTGCAAACTAAACGACGAATTATCGTAGACGAAAAAAAAAAAAAAAAAAAAAAAAAAAAAAAAAGTTCCATTGGCTTCGTCCCCAAGCGTCAATCTCGCGTCGTCCGCGAATTCATGTTTCCGGAAGTGGTGTCGCGATTAACGCGTCCAGCCGACGGAGGACAGTTCGGTATTTCTTTACTGCTCGCTTATCCGGCATTTGCCCTTCGGTTCGCGACCCGTGGATATAACCGATCGCTAATATCGATTTCCGAGTGGCGTTCCGAAGGGCGATATCATCGAGACTCGCAAAGGCGAGAGACGAATAGAGAGGAAAAAGGAACGAGTCAACACGTGTTACGGAGCGAAATAGACTATTGGGCGGTTTTCTCGATCGTCACTTGTATCGCAACGCAGCAGCGGGTAAAGAAAACCGGTGACTACCGACTTCGTCTTGTGACGATCGATCCTTCAGTCACGCCGGTTACACTTTCGATTCAGTATGCAGCAATACAAATGCAACTATGCATATATTTATATCTATATATATACACGTATTTATCCGTTGAATGAGTGGAAGCTATTGCGCCTACTGCGGCTAAAAGGCGTTTCAAACACCCCGCGATCTAACACCTTGTATCGCTTGACAGGCGTCGTTATATCGTTCCGACACTCTTAACATAAGCAGCAATGAAATTATACATATTCCCGCGGCTGGCCATCGGTTGCGATGCGAAAAGTCCAACGTCTGTCTCCGATAATAATACCAGCACCGGTCTATAATAATCGTACGACGGACAACAGTTTTTTTTTTTTTTTTTTCAATGCAGTCGCGTTACATTGTAATTTTCAAGAATTTTTCTTTTTTTTTTTTTTTCGCAAAAAAACAGGATATATCGAAGCATGAAATTTTCAGCGTTTAACGATTCATGTCCCGACGCGAAATCTCTACTCCATATGTTTGATAATTTGTAAACACAAAGAGGACAGAGCGCCGCCCCACCCCCCGAACACCCGCGCGGATACTACCTGTTATCTCTATCCTTGTCGTTGCATTCGCCAAAGTATAAGTATATATGCATATATACATATGCATTTACAAGTGCACAACTAGGTGTCGAGTCGACTATCTATGTAGTGGAACGAAGAAATATTCATACTCGTTTTACCGGGCGCGCGCGTCGTATAATTAATTGCCCTACCGAGCGCTCCGGTGCCCGCAATAATTAGCAACCCATTATTTAATTCACGCAGCACATCGCGCACACATTGGCACACCGGGTATAACGCGCCTCTATTAAATACCATAAGTATGAACAACTTAAACGATGTACATAGATAGAACCTATTGCGCCGGGTGAGAATAAGCGCATGTTACGTATTACACGTTCGTCCACACGAGACGCCGATAAGAGGGCTTCTATCCGGTTGTGTTACATGAAGGCATTGCGACGAATACACACGTCGATACAATAATTGTATACGCGGCAACATATATAGATAGGTACAAGCAAAAGCAGCTTACATATAAGATATGTGAGAAGCGACTTTACGATCGCGGAATAAATAATGGCCGAGAAGTGAATTAAAAGGCGTTCGCGGATAAAGAGTACAAGATACGGTGATGTATGAGTTTTGATTCGCGCGGCTTAACGTTTCAGCGGTACTGTATTTTCGCGCACGCGAATCGTTGATAGGGGAATATGCGCTCTGCAAATGCGAGACGTGAGGCCAACAAATGAAAATGAATAAAAGCCGAAAAAAAAAAAAAAAAAAAAAAAAAAAAAAAAAATTAAAAACCGCAGCCACAGTGAGAGAATACAGCGGA
Organism: Buathra laborator; assembly: GCA_934046635.1. NCBI lineage: Eukaryota > Metazoa > Arthropoda > Insecta > Hymenoptera > Ichneumonidae > Buathra > Buathra laborator. Next base: position 20,600,759 of record OW203894.1, read on the forward strand.
CGGTTGGACTCTCTAAAGTTTGTTGCTGCCATGAAACGAAAACGCATAGAGGTCCGTTCCCGGTCGGACCCGATGGGCTGATGGGCTTGCGTGCGACCCGATGCGATGTGGTATCTCGTAATCGCGTGCGAGCCGCGTTTTTTGTAGCCTTGAAACACGGTAGGTATATAATACGATGCGTGGTTTGCTGTTGGGCGCGCCAAGTGCCCCCGCACGTTCGGGAGATAAGAAGGTTCGCGGTTCGTTTAAAAAAAATAATACATATATATGTATCCATACATATATATCTATATGCATATAAAAAAATGATAATATAGAAGGAATGAATGGGATAAACGACTAGACAAGAGAGACAGACGCGAGGAATGCCATCTACAGTATCGTCATTCATCATCGTCGCATGTGTTCTTCTTTATATTTTTCCAAGCGCCAACTTGGTTCGCAAGGGTTAGTTGTCGCATCTCCGTGAGGAGAAGGGGGAGGAGAGGGGGTTGGGATTGCAACTGAAGAATATAGAGAAGATGTAGAAGAAGTAGAAGCAGCGGTGGCAGCTTTCTCGCGGAAGGTATTAGTCGACGAAGAAGCGGAGTATGCGAAGCTGTTGTGGGCGCCGGGGCGAGAAGCTTCACCGGGAAGGTGAAGTGGGGTAGTAGCCGCGAAGGGTCGAGAAGTGAGAGGAAAAATAGCCAAGAGAAGACGTCGACGACGTTTTCGCTTTCTTGGTGTCGAAGTCGTGGCTTTGCACGTCTATATATACATATATATATATACAGTTGCAGTGGTTTACGTATGCTGGATGCTGCCGCTTTGAAAGCCTCGATCCTCGGGTTTACTCTCTCATTCTCGTGTCGGACCGCAACGGGTATGACGACCACGGCGTGAATTCATAGGACGCCGGGGTGTTTGTATATATATATATCTCTATATATACATCGTATACCATATCCAAGAATATGTATTAGACACGAGTGTACTACAATCGCAAAACGCGATTTTCAGAATCACACGCGCGTGTGCAGAGAGGGCACACGGCGCGATGGGGGTGAAAGGTATGAAGAGAACTATAGGAAAGGAGAAAGAGGTTTGGCGCACGAAGAGGGTTGGCGGTGAGAGTGAAAGTGAGACAGAGCGAGGAAGAGAAAGAGAAGGCCGCGGGGGAGGCCAACGCCACTACAGCTAATTACCGTGCCGGGACAACCCCTCCTCCCCTGTCTCCCTCTCGCGTTCACTCGCTCGCCTCGACCCTGGGGAACTCGCGTTTCTCGAGCGCTCCCGCGCGTGAGAGAGAGAAAAAAAGGATTAACCTCTTTCGTGTGTATGCGCAATATAAAAATCTATACGACGAGAATTATACGTGTGTGCGTGTGAACAAGTAGAAGAAGAAGAAGAAGAAGAGAATATAAGTGAAGAAGGGTGAGGGAGGAAGGGTGGTTGGATGCGGGGTATGTGTGCAGTGAGAATGCACGTGAAAGTGCAAGCGAGACGAGTAGATGACCGTAAAAAAAAAGAGTTACAGAGATCGGCAACGAGATCCGATGGAAATACGACAATTATTGGCATACGCGGCTCTCCTTTCTTCCAATTGAATATCGTATGACGAGACTGTCAATGACTGAGGTGCGGTCAAATAACTGTGCTATATTAGCCTGTAACAGTGCAACGGGCGGGGGTGCAACGCAAGGGTGGGTTTTCTCGCTTCCACGAGCGGTAAGCACGAAGAGAGAGAATCGACAGCCTCCACCGGCAGCAACTAGGGCCGGCGCACGTGGTAGATGCTGATGCTGCTACTGGCACTATATAGGTATCACATGGGGGAAGGGAGGGAAAGAGGGGAAAGGGTGGGCGAGTGTGCGAGCTATAGCACAGAGTAGCGTGCTCGGCCGCCTGAACTCTCGAGAGGGCAAGTGAAATAAAAGTAAAACGTGGAGTGGGACACGCGCCCCGAGCTCTCGCCTCGCTCGCTCTTGTATACCGCGGGGCTCGGCAGTTCGAGAGTTGCATAATACACTGTGTTGCCGGTCGAGAGTGCGAATGAAGACGTTGCGATCCGGGCGGGGTGCCCGAAGCCCCGTAAAACTCTCTCCTCGCTCTCCGTATATACGACAATCTCACACACGTTACCACGAGTTACGAAACTTTTTCGGGTTCGTTTGGATGTTCGGTGACGTAAAGTGACGATACACCAGATTACGAGTCATGAATACGATTTGTAAACGTCTCGTCGGGAGCTCGAGGTGTCTCTACCGACGTGCTTCGAAACGGCTTGTTTACTCGAAATTCTAAATTCACTGTCGGATCTCTATCGCCGTCGTTCGGGCTGTTGTTTGATTTTAAAATCAGAGGAATTAAGCCCCCCAACCGTCAAAGCTTTCTGACGCGGTGCGATTGCCCCCGTGTTATAAGTCCACGCTTCATTGACTCGGTTGCGTGCCGCAAAGTGGATTGTCCCGAATCCACCCAACGAGCTACTGTACAGCCGCGAAACAGTTATAACCGTATATATCCCTCATCTCCTCAGCGGCTCGTTCTCTATCCTCTTAAACCAATTTATCTTTCGGCTAACGAGACCAATATAACGAGACAAACAAAGTTATACGATTCTGGAGCAAAGGATGCGCGTGATATAATAAATTTATTTCGAGAATTCATACGCAATTCAACGAAATATCAACCGACACCCCTTGCAAGCGAACATGTAAATGCGATAGTAACATATTTCTTCGATAAATGCCAATAATGATCGATCGATTCTCGTGCCTAGTTGCGTTCATGCGCGAGTGCCCACACACGAGTCGTACACATTACGTGTCATTCGCGTAATAATTTTCTCGTGTTACTCGCTATCCACACCGGTATATGTATGTATACCGGGCGTTAGCCAGTTGGCAAATTGGAGATGTAGCAAATTGTAGAGTGAATTAAATTTCTCGTCACGCAAAGCAAGAAAAGGGGAGAGGGGGGGAGGGGGGGGGGGAGGGGGGATGGGTGGATTGCTGAAGTAAATTGTATGCGTCACGAATTTACCGGATAAGAATTCTGCCTCACACCCCGTCCCTTCTCCTCCCCTCGTTCTCGGAGAGCCTCGTACCGGGAGGAGTCTCTCCCGTAAAGCCCCTCTCGTCTTGGGGCCGATGTGGGTGCTCCGAGGCCTCCGGGGGTCCGTGAATGGCCGGCAATCTGGGATGCAGCTTGAGTACAGTGCGAGGGAACGACGCGCGGGGGGGAAAAAAGAGTTGAGAAAGAGACTACAGAGAAAGAGGGCAAGAGGAGAGCTGTTGCTCGCACGGAAGGAAGGGGAGGAAGCAATTTTGGGCCTGAGGCTCGCTCGCTCGCTCTCTCCCTCACTGGAGGCCTCGTACTCGCCTCGACTGACGCCAGAAGGCCCACGGAGAGTTCTTTCCAGAAGAGAAGCGAGTTGCGCGGCTCGAGAGTTCTCGTGCACGCGGGATACGAGAGGATCGACACACAGCTTCGCACGGATACGTTTATACGGTTATGTTGAATAGTGTACGTCTACAAGCTCATCGGAGGCAGAGAAGTATAGATGAACGAACGAGAGAGAGAGAGAGAGAGAGAGAGAGGGATAGAGAAAACGAGAAGGGCAATACGCGAGAGTTCGAGAGAGGAAAGATAGGGACCGTGGGTATGAGGGGCCTTAGTCAGTCTTCGAGAGAGGGCCACCCCTCCTCTCTCCCTTCGGTATAATATCTCGTTTAGAAAGATTACAGGTTCGAAGAGGCTGCCAATGTATAAAACAAACATCGTTAACCGAGACCTATACTTAAGATCTCTCACCATCTCTCTCTCGCTCCCACAGACTCGAACTTCTTCGGATTATTTGCTCCTTCTATGTGCATCCAATTCTCTCTGCGCTCCGGTCGTCGTGGTCTTAGTGGATTCTCTCCTCTTCGACGTCCCGGTCGTCCTTCTCGTCATTCTCGGCAGGTCTCACTCGCACTCTTTTCGATGCTGAGTCATTTTTATATTGTATATATATATATATATATATATATACAGATATATAGATTATATACACAGAGAAAGAGACTGTCGAGTCCATAGTACGTACACTGACTCTACTCTTTTCTCACTCTTTCGCGAGCTTTCGCGTGGGCCTTAGCGCTCGCGCGCGCACTCTTCTTCGCTCCATCCCCGGAGGTCCATTTACCTCCTTCTTCGCGAGACTCATCCAAGCACCAGGGCGATCCACGCGAGATATGCATTTACCTACATCCGTGTGAGCAACGCTCCAACATCGAGATGAATTCATCTATATACACACGCAGACGCGTATCTTTCCGCTGCGTTCCGAGGCTTGTTTCAGGTGGACCGAGTCCAGGCCTTTACCTTCCCTCTGTTGAAACACACTGACTCCAGAAGTGTTTGTAATTCGTGCCGTCGAACGATGGATTGTGTATACTATGTTGTTGCGGAGGCATCGCGCGCGGATATAATAACGTTCGTGAAGAAGGCACAACGAGAGACGCGAAAGAGAGATGGTATTATTGCATGCATCTGTAGTGGAGAAGCGCACAGACAGCGACGTATATCTCTCGCTTCTCGTATTGAGACGTAGAGACCACAGGACGGCTCACGGGCCCGATACGGACACCGGTCTCGACGATCTCCCTCGCCAGAAACTCCCCCTTCTCCACCCGCCCTTCCCGCGTAATTTCCAACCTGTGTAATTATCGACCACCGCGTTTGTTTTACGTTCGCGAAACGCGTACAGCAGCCGAACCAAGCGCACGGAAAGTATCGTGTATCCGCGTTGCTGCAACGTGCTCTCGCCGATTTTAACCACCGTGCTTCTGCTCCTGGACCGAGCTCCAGGCTCTGCTGCCCCTCGGTACACAGTCACTCGCTTCGCCGAGGAGTACACTGCACGACACAACAGAGCGCAACAGCAGATCGCGGGGCTTAGTCGCGCGGACTTACGCTCGCGTGTGGTGAACCATCGAACGACCGATTTATCGATGCAGATTGATTTAGAGCGAACCGAGCAGATCCGAGAGAGATTATTACGAGAATGGATAAACTGCCTCAACCATGCGGCATCCACTGTGTTTCGGAGAGACTCTTCTTGCCCCGCGGACCGAGTCGATCGATACTTCTTTTTTTTTTTTTTTTTTTTTCGTTTCGTGGAAACTTCTCTATTAGCTCGACGAGATACTTCGACACCCTCGTGAGCGACAGATAAGTATCGTGCGTCCGTTTATAAGATTTTATGCCACTTTGAGTTTTGCTTGTTTTCTCGTGTAAAATGTTCGATTTTGTGGATTTTTTTTTTTTTTTTTTTTTAAGGTTTATGTGATGTGTTCAGGATATTGAATAAAAATTATGTGGCGAAAAACAGTTCAGTGTATATGTGTAAATGTTACTAAAAGACGTAAAACTCTATATGTCGGAAAATTTAAGCGATAATGATTGCCTTTTTCAACGAAGTCGAATTATTGCCAAGCGTATTTATTTAGAATTTATTTCTTTAAGAATTTTAAAAAAATTTCGGGTTTTTACTTCTTTTTTTTTAATTACGGCATTTTTTTTTATTTCTATAAATAAATGCGGAACTATCGTGGAAAAACTTTATAAATTGAGCTATAAACTGACTTTTCTTCGAAATAATGTTTTATTAAATTGATAAATTGATGGTTGCGAATACTCCAGATAAATTTTTTTATGAAAAACAAAAAAATATCGTAAAACGGTTTCAGTTATTAAAATTTATTCTTTTTTTTTTATCCACAAGTAATTGTAATTTTTAACATCAAGTTAACCGAATGCGCTTAAAATTATTCGACTTCATCAAAGTTGGAAAAAAAAATTGCGAATAGAAGAAAAAACATTGAATCAACGAATGTAAAAAGATTTTAAATTTTCTGAATATTTTACGAATATTTTTTTTTGTTTTTTTTTAACGAACGCGTACTTGACTTTTGCGAGACAAGGAGAACCGGAGACGTAATAGAATTGTGCATATCAAAGGCTGAATGTAGGTGAATTCGATTGCTTCGGGGGACGATATTCAACAATAAACAGTTAAGAAAACATGGCTCACCGGTGAGTTACGACTTGTCGAAGACTACGCACCTGTCTCTCGCACATTAAATATTCAATGCGCGTGATGTATGCTTGCGCTTTCAATTCTGCGCCCTCGTACCCCCTTCGCGCTGATACACACACACAAACAACTGCAAACGCCATTGCTATACATTCCGATATCTTCGCGTTTCCTATCGACTTTACGCAATTCGATATATTTTTTTTTTACGAATTTCAATTTCCCACGGAAACAATGTCCGACTGTGAAGAATCAATTGATTGTTCGAATTTAGGGGAAAAAAAAAAAAAAAAACAAAAAAAAAATCATAAACGAGAGAGTCGGTTAGCGGGAAAAGTTTTCAATCGTTTTTTCAACAAGCATCGCGAGGCCCCATCCCACCCCCGGTCCCTACCTGCTTGCCTCGCATTGCGTATAGTTAGCATAGATGAGAATACGAATTGGCGTCGAGACGCCTTTTCTCTATATGCGAAATAATTCTCCCCCTATCGCGACACCCACGTCGTGTGCGAATCGCATAAAAGGTACCGGTGTCGTAGCCAAGAGCTCCGTTCGCGTTCGCAGAAATTATACATAAGGAGCTCTCGTTCTCGTTCGTTTGTTCGTACCGTTCCCTTCCGTATCTATAGCCGGGGTAAGGAACTTCGTAATGAAAAATGAAAATTGTAAAGCGCGCGCAGGGTTAGGTTTTGCTCGCGAATCGAGCTTCGATCGGCACTGGCAAGTAAAAGGCAGAAACTTGGTGTAGCGTGGCGGCTGTCGCGAATGAATTATAAATGGAAGCGAAGACCTCGAAACGACGTGCCCCAACCTCCCGGGGACTCGTGCTTACTAAACCATCTGACAATTCCGCGGATTACGAGAGTAGAACGAGACCCAGAGAGAGAATGCATAACAAGGTTCGGAGCATTACGCGAGGGTGACATGGAAAATTGCCTGCCGAATGTGTTTGATATAACGCGCCGTTTCTATACATCGCGCGGTTTGGTGGAAAAAAAATCGAAATTTATTTCGATGATTAACACGTATGCGCTACTTAAACGGGTGCGATGAAACCATTATTAGTATATTAAATTATCAGCTTATTTATTATCGTGTAAATGAAAGTGTGAAAAAAGAAGATAAATCATATAGAAACACTTACCGGCCGCTCTTCGTGATGACCATTTCCGTACCGAGTTTGTGAAATTTTTCCCAAAGCTCTTTACCCTCGAGGGTAACTTTAGGATCGTCAACTACGCCGTCCTCCTCTGGATGATGCGGTGGCACTAGGTGATGGGACGCCGCCAGGGGATGATGCGGTGCCATTGGCAATGGCGACGAATGCATCATCCCCGGTGGCAACGGAAGCCTCAACGGTCGCATCGTTGGGCCTCCGGGTCCCTGATGATGGTGATGAAGCGCTGCCGCTGCCGCTGCCAGGACGGCCGCGTTTGCCTCCTCCGGGGTATGAGGACCGAGACCGAGCCCTTGAAAACAAACAGGAAACGAGGAATATCCTCTGGTCAGATATATTGGCGATTAAATTTTATCGTTTTGAAATTTAAAAAAAAATTTTATATCGAATTTCCGTATTGAAAAATCGTCGTAAACTCGCGACTGCTGCAACCCTCTCTCGCTACAGCAACAAGTACGATACTTGCAAAAAAAATATAAAAAAAAAAGGGAAGGAAAAGTACAGCCGCAAGAATGAATGTAATTTTGGCGTAAAGGGATTTCCTCAATTACTATAGGTGTACGAAATTTTTTACCCTGGAAACCGGCATTTTTACTTCGCCTAAATATCACGCAAAGTTATTTTCGCGATTGAAGGCGAATTTCGAACGGATATTTGGGGAAGAAATAGGGTACTGGAGCGCGTGCGTGTGCTTCACTCGTTGACGCGAAACACCGATTGCACTATCGGAGACTATTCGTTGTTTTTATTTATTCATTGATGAAGTTTGGTTTTTTTTTTTTTTTTGCTCATACGAAAAGAGACAATCATATTTCAATACGGTGGTTAGCGGAGATCTAGAGACGCCGGGGATTGTATAGCAGTTACATAACAAAGGGCGCAATCATGTTCCATCGGTATAAACGAGAGAAAAGCGATAGTAAAAGAAATCCACTATCGCGGACGGACGGAGCCGTCTCTATCACTGCGCGAATATATACCCATTATGATAAAACGTTTTTCCATATCTCTGAATATTATTCGTTTGACTGACATAAGAAAGTTTTGCATCGATTATCGATGGCTGACAAATCTCTTAATGTCGAAGAAAATCCTCCAATCACTAAAGACATCTTTTATAAATTATTCCGTCGCAAAAAAAAATTAAAACTTTCATTGTCGTCGCGGGTTGGAAAATTGTCACGAATAACCGGTTAAAAAAAAAAATAAAAAAAAAACATTCAGTTCGAAATTACACTGTAAAATATTTCTTAATGATAATTAATAAAACAGTTTTTTGAAAGTTTTAATGCCTAAACCGTGAGTTTAATTTCAAAGGAATGTGCACCGTACGAAAGATTTTTTAATTTGTACGTTAGTCGCAGTGTTTGAATTTTGGATTCGTTTACGATATAAAAAAATTCAGAAATTCCGAGTGTATTAAATTCATAGTTATTTTAGAAAACTATTTGATATACGATGTAAAATATTTTTCTAATGTAAAATAATTCTTATTTTACGCGTTCTTTTCATACGCATATTTATCCCGATGATTGTGATAATCTCTCTTTGGTAATTCGAACGGCAATAATGTTTGCCGTTCCTGTGATCGAAAAGAAGTAATCAGTTATACCTGTAGAGCGTTACCAATCAACGATCGGCGCTTTCGTTAATTAAAACGGAAACCCTATATGAATATAATTGTGAAATTCGCCCCCGCAAATACAATAAATCATTCGTCCGACGCGCCTCCACCTTTTTATCCACACGCATGTCAATGGTGTACGCAACGACAGTGTACGCACAATTGAGTATTATCGTTTATCGGAAAAATGAAATATGATCAATTAAACAGTTGCGGAAACGGCGCATGAAAGCGACAGATTTTCAACGTCGATAATGAATTAATATAGCATCGATGACGTTTATGAAAATTAAACATATACGCTCTCTATACAGAGTCTCTATACTATCCGTTCGCAATTTTTTTTTTTTCTTTCGATCGCATCCGCGCCCGATTCGCAGAATTCTAATACGGGAATCGTTCGGTAAGCGTGTGTTGCGCAATACGCGAGAATTTGCACGCATAATATTTGCGATACACTACCAACGCGCGGACATCGTGCCACGGAACGCGAGATGCGATGCATCGGCGAATTAAGGGTAAACGAGAAGTCGCCGTCGAGTCACCGAGGTCAAGCCAACACGAGAGACCCAACAGAAAGGAACGTCGCGTACAAACTCCGTTTGTGTTGTGTCTCTTTTCTCGTTATAACCCGTTGCGTTACGGCTGCGCATTATCGTGATTCACCGAATTATCTTAGATAAGACTGCAGTCAGCAAGGACTGTATAAAAACGAATTCAAAAGAAGAAACGAACAACTATTACCCGGCTGAGATTCTTCTGTCACGAATCCCTCAATTCTCGGTGGCAAAATGGCCGCCTTTGAGAAACTTTCGGTGGATATCGCGATAAGCTTCGTTCGAGTTTACCGTTCGACGCACAAAATAATCCCAAATAATCGCAAACTCGATGCAATACATTTTTCAAAATCGAAGATTTTTTTTAATCCCGTTTAACGCCGACTTAATCCTTCGTTGTATTTTTATATCTTTCACTACGAAAAATTCGCAAATGATCGCAGATCCGTTGTAATCAAATTCCGCAATTCCGAAGGTTTTTCGAGTTGTTTCCCTTAATCCTTTCGTTTACTGTTCGATGTATTTTTGAAAAAATACTCAAATAATCGTAAACTTAATAAAATTTGCCGTTTTTTAAAAAGTTTTTCCCAGCTGAGGCTTTAATCGTTCGTTCGTATATTTATTTATTTCTGAAAACTCGGTGTGTATCTGCGTGTGCGTCTCAACGTCGCTCCGAGCGATTACGTGTCTACGAGAATTTCGAATGCAAGTAGCGTTAGGCAGATTGCCCTTGGCAAAGATTAATCACCAACGTTGGAGAAGAGCGCCCGTGGACAGTCGACGCGTATGAAGTTTTATGCGACCGCGACAAAAGGTAGACGAAGCCTTTGGCTGCGAAAACTTCACCAGCCAAACGTCACGCGTCGCTCGACAAAATTAATATCCCCTCGGTACCTCGACAGACTCGATTATATTCTCCTTTTTCTCCGTATCTATTATTCCCCGTTTGAAGATAATCCACGCGACAGGCCTCACCGAGGATAAGCCTCAGCGAGGATAAGCAAACGGAGAATTAAGAAAGCGTGAAGCGGTTCGTTGTCAGCCGGAAGAGACGCGATGACAAGAATTTTTTTCTTCTTATTTTTCGACTGACAAATGTTTGTCGTTAACTTTGAAACTGTAACGCGGGCTAATGACTTCCGGAACGTCGGAAAAAAATTTTACACAAAAAAAAAAACGAAAAAAAAAAAAAAAAAAAAAAAAAAAAAGTGATTGATTCAATAAAACGGTAAATTGAATGGTGTCAACGGAATATTTATTTAATTTCCACTTTATTTTTAATTCTTGTAATTTTATACAAATTTGAAACAATAGCGCGAAACGCCGCGAATGTGTTTGCGAAAATATTTCCGTTAACACGAAATCAATTACGAATTTTTTTTTTTTTTTTTTTTTCTGTTTCGTATTCGTCGTTTAATCCAACGTGTTGAAATTCGTTGACGAATTGTCGGTAAAATTACCGGATAAAATTGTTGCAAGAGCATCCGACGTATTTTTTTTTATTTATTTTTTTTTTAATTCTATATCGCGATCGTAGAAAAATTCTCGCGTTAAGTAGCAACGGGGAAGAAGGTGCGAAAAGAATCTCCGAAGGTGGCACGGAGCGCGGCACTTGTGGAATACAAATTGAAGAACCGCATAATGCGATACCGCGCGCGAAGTTCCCACCGATTAATAACGTGCTGCTAGCGAGAGAGACCTCTCCTTCTCTCGTCCGGGTGTAGACAAGAGTTTGTCTTCGCACTCGTCATATCGCGAGCACGATATTTCTAACACGATATGCTCGCGCGAATGTTAGGGGCGTTTGTGAGGTCGTAAAGAACGTCTAGACTCGTCTAGACAACCAACGCGCGAAGCCTCAGCACCTCGGCACGGAGGCCAACAGTTATTCCGTTGGTTATGCTTTCTGAAACTGCATACACGGAAATAGTACACATTTGTATCCGTGTATTCAACTGTTTCGTGCAAAAGTGTACCCACCCCTCTGTTTCGGTCCGTATATTTACCAATACCGATGTACAGAGAGACAGAGAGAGAGAGAGAGAGAGAGAGAAAGACAAGTAAACGAAGCTGACGAGTGCGAAAAGTTTTAACTCCGGAGGCTCCGGAGGCTCGTTGTGGTGTTACTTCGGGGTTCTCGTGTCGAAACGCGAGCGCCGGGTCGGGTCACGAAGGTGTTTTCAGACCAGACGAGAAAACCTTCGCCGCAGAGGTTCACCCTTGGGGCTCTCTCATCGTCCGTACTTCTCGGTTAGAGAAGACGAAAAAAAAAAAAAGAAAAAAAAAAAAAAACATAAACGCAACCGAGGAATTCATAAACATGAAAACGACAGAGAAACAAAAAAAAAAAAAAAGTTTCAAAGCCGCCTAAAGGGTTACTAAATACCGTTGACAAAACCTCCAACTCTTCTCGAAGAAAACGAAAAAAAAAAAAAAAAAAATAGTTTGTCGTCGTTTAAAAGTTGCCGCGCGCTTAGTTAATCGTCGTGAAAATCCTCTCACCTTGTGGCGTGAGACCGTGAAGATTGAACTGTGGATGATGATGCGGACTGCTGAGAATGCTTTTTCCCGACAGATGATGAGCGTTCGGCGAACTGTTAGGCGGCAGATGACTCGGATTACAAAAACCCGCTGCTGCAAGAGCGTTGAAATAATTCGCTGCCGCAGCCTCCGCCGACGAGGGATGCGACAATTCGCGTTGATTATTGTGGGGCGGTGGTGTTTCCGGTGCCGCTGCTGGACTACCGGGGCCACCTGGAGGCGGCGATGCGCTACCCTGAGAGGACGTACCACCGATCAACGGTGGATGTGTATTCGCCGCTGTTAGCAACGACGATACGCTAAAATCGGTTGGTCGCGGTGCCGCCGGTGCTGGCAAATGACCAGTTGCTAGATGACTGTTACCGTTTCCCGTACTTCCGCCCGTATTGCTATTGCTTATTGTCGAAAATGGCGAGTGCTGATTAAGAGCGGCTGCTGGAGCGGGGTACGCCATCCCAGGCTCCCCCGCTACCCTTCTCAGCCCCGTCTTGGCACCCTCGATAACGTTTATCTCCAATTCACGGATTCCTTGATTATAATTTATATTATGCGGATAGCGATGATGGTGATTATATATATCGGAACCCCTCTCCGCAAGGTTATTGTTGTTGCTGCTGTTGTTGTTATTATTATTGATGTTATTGTTGTTGTTTATTCCAACTGAACTACCGTCCGCCTCGACCTCCTCCTCCTGATCTTCGTCCTGTTTCGTCGGCCTCGTCCGCTGCTGCGCTACTGCTGCTGCTGGAGCCGGTAACGGAGTGCTGGCGCAGTGGGTACCCCTGCACGACGTATCTTGTTCGAATCTCATCGAGATGTGGCGATTTTACCGAGTCGCGCGAGATTACTCTTCGAGTGACTCAATAGCACGCCTTTTGAACCTCACTGTCCTCTTTTCTCAATCTTCTCGTAAACTTTTTCGTGTTTTGTTTTTTTTTTTTTTTTCTCTCGTCTTTTTATTTCTTTGCTTTCGTTATTCGTTTATTATATTTTCTTACAATTTTTAACACCCCAAGCAGTTATTCCACTCGAGATATTTTCGATATATAAACAATAACATAAACACGAAAAAAAAAACAGATTTTCGTCGATTGCTGCGCGATCACCACGTTGATAACTTCCGTTTACACACCCGAATCACATTGTTCCTCACGTTGTCGCGCGTGAATCACTCAAGATTCCGTCGACCTTCTTTTGGTACGCTGACGCGTTTTTCCGCGCAGCGATATCTCGATCTCTCTCGCGAATAACGTCGAGGATCTCGTACGTAACAGCGTCGACATCTTCCTTTCACACCAGATCGACGCTCGACGCGGATCGGATCAATCCCCGGGGCTTGTCGCGATGTTTTTTTGTTTTTTTTTTTGTTTTTTTGTTTTGTCAACCCGAACCGTCTCGTTTCGAAGATTGATGAAAGAAAATAAAAAAAAACTACGTAAAACCGAACGAAAACATCTGTACGCACTTGCACCTCTTATAATAGATTATTATTTTCTTTTTTTTTATCACAAGCCCTTCGCAGATGAGTTTAAACACAGATGGACGAAGCACGATATCCGAAGGGGGGGTCTACACTGAAATCATTTCGTCACGAAACAGCAACTTCGTGATTTTTCGGAATATTCTTTGTTGTTCGAAACACCGGGAGCGAATATTGTCGAAAGAAAAAAAACGGCTTTTTCGACGAAATAATCGAAATATCGCCTCGCGTCAGAGTTCACTTGTTTTTTTTCCCCCTCCCCCCCAAAATACACCAATCACACTTTCGATAAAAAATTTCTCCGTCACTTAGCGAAAGCACGAGGTTTTTTCGTCGTGCCTCGATGTATTTCACACTCCGGGAAACTCGTAGAGTTTCGCGTCGAGACGTGTTTCGTCCCGAACGTCCTCGAGAACCTTTCGTAAGTAGAGTCGAGAAGGTACTAACGGAGACGTGGCCGGCAGTCCGTTCGTGAATGGGTATCCACGGAGAGACGATCGTAGGCAACGACCAAGAGGGTTTTTAGAATGCGGAAAAACAGAGGTGAGTCCGAGAGCGCGCGCCGCTCACGAGTTAACCAAAGAGCCGGTTAGGGCTCAGCTCAGTTGCCGACGGCCGGCTGACGCGGAACAGGCACTATTGCCTCCCGCTCTCTTGTCGTTCATCGCTCGTGTTTCTTTCACGTATCTCAATCCTTCACTCATCGCCGTCCCGAAATTCACGCAACACTCGTAAGCCAAACACTTGTTTATGTCGTCGATACTTTTCTTGTTCTTCGATTGTCGAACGAATACTATTATTATTATTATTATTATATATATTTTTTTTCAACGATTATTTTGCACTCTCGTTGCACACTTTATTATATTTCTTTTTGCATTACAACAAAAAAGAAAAAAAAAAAAAAAAACGTAAACGAAAGAAAAAAACATTCGTCGTTCGTACTTTTCGCCGAGTTTTCCGAACGCCACGCGGATATTACAGTTTGTTAGATTTGTGTTATTACGATGTTAACGAATGAAACGCGAAACGCGAATAGGTTATAACGGCTCGAAACGTTACGAGCCTCTCGAACCGGGTTGTTTTCTCTCTCGTGCGAGATATCTCCCTGTGGCCGTGAGGAGAGAGCAAGGTGTTACTTGGGTGGCGCCGCGATGGTCACTGAGCAGTGCTAGGATTGACACCTCCTCCGGGGCTCACCCCCATACCCTCCCGCGCGCGCTAGGCGCGCACACCGAGGTGTTGGTGTGCTAAAGTCCGTCGGGCGTCGAGGTTATAGGCGTTATATCGCGTACGAGTGAGAGGGAAGTAAAATCCCGTGGACGCCCAAACGGTGGGGGAAATGGAAAAACGAGACGGATAGAGAGAATCGAGACGAGCGAGAAAGATAGTCGAGTGAAGCGCGAAGCGCGGGAGTTCCCGGGACACGGACGCGGTAGGCGTGAATGCTGGAGGGCAGCAACGCCAAGACTGAGAGACCCATACCGGCGGCTCCTCCTCTGCCCTTCCCCTGTGTTGCCAGATCGTTTCGAAGACCCCGGCACGGTTTACTGCACGGTGCCACATCGTCGCCGTCTGCCATGTGGCGGGAGTTCAATTCGTAATACGGGGTGGGGGATATTGTTACTCGCCCCCTTTCTCCCCCCTACTCGCGCGATATATGGACGGAGGAGGGAGAGGGGGGTGTTGAGCGGAGGGGATAAAGCAGTAGACGGAGTGGGGAGGATGAAATGTTCACGACGAGAAAGCCTTGGGATCAACTCTTCGAAGCTCTCCCTACCGGTGCCCATCGTTGGGGCGATAATGAGAACTCGCCGCCCGGATTGGCGCCGGAACGCCAATCCGGATGGCGTTGAACGCGACGCCTTTTCCGACGCTGGCCTGACTTCTCCCTCTCTGCTCGCCTATATCAACCCCCTGACGGCGTATATACGTATATCGCCTACGCGACTACTGACTATATATCGTACGAGTGGCTTCGCAATCCCACCCCACCCCCCCTCTTCCCCCACTATCCCAGCCTGCCGACGATCCAAGGGTGTTAACCGCGAGTACGCCCATTAACACCAGTCTTCAGAAGGATCGGATTGACGAGCCAAGTATACCGACTTTGTGCTCCAAAATATTTGCGCGAGACAAATCGTATTTTCTTTATAAACGTAAAAAAAAAAAATTAAACTTCCGTAAAATTTTCTTCGTTAAAAAATATTGAGCCCCAAAATGAAAAATTTGAGTAAAAATAAAAATAAACTCAGATTTTTGAGCGCATTTTTTGGATATAGCATTGACACCGAGGGCAAAGATTATTTCATTTGCGAGACGTTTTTACAGAGAACACATGAGATAGATGTGAGATTCTTCGGAATTTACTTTTGAAATTCCGCAGATCGACGGAAGTGAAATTGATGATATCACCCTCCGTGAACGGTATTTTCACTCAATGTATGTGGTACATATATATACCGGGAGAGGGACCGGGGGGGGTGATGGAATGGGGTTTTGAGAGTAAAAGTAGACGGTAAACTTTCCCGAGTATTCGTGGCGAAATTCGCGCTTCGAGGCGACAGGGGCTCTCCCTCTTGCGCTTTGACGCGCCGGCGTTTGCTCTCTTGCCGGAATAGCGTCGAAGGGGAAAAACCCGACGGCAGCGTCGCCCCGATGCTTTCGTCGCGTTTGCTCCGCCCTCTTCGTTTCTCCCACTCCTCGGAACATTGCAACGCCGCTGGGACGCGTGGCGACCTCTCTTCAGCCCTCCCTCAGTCTCCCCCCCCCCCTCTTCCCTGCCCCTCGCCGGCGATGCCGCCGCAGCTTTTCATACACATATAAACACCATCGAAATACGTGTTTCGTGCGCACATGCAAGCTCTTCCACGTCGTCGTCCTTCGCGCGCAGAGTGTCACAACGACGCCCGGAGCGTCCGTGCGAGCTGAGAGAGAAGCACGCGCGCGTGTGCCCACCATAAGTGTACCTATATACCATATATATATAGATATTTACGTTAGTATCGTTGTGTATCACAAACGCAGCAAACAAGCGCACTTACACTCGCAGATTCTTGTGCATAAATATATGTTGCTATCCCCGTGGTTGTTATACCTCGGACTTCCCTCGTTTCACTTAAAAATAATTATCCCAAATGACGTACCGGATATCACACTTGGGGTAATCGTTTTTAAATGCTTCGACGACATAGACAAACGCGACGTTCTTATCGGTTCGACGGCACATTCGACTTTACAGCGGTTAATTAATTGGAGTAAAAAAAAAAAAACCGAATACCGAAAGGCATAAATTCGCGAAACATCGGAGAGAAACATAATTCTATCGGATTTTAGTGTCGAGAGCCGTTGATAACTCGATAAAAATAATAATTTTTCGGGATATCGCACTTGGAAATATGAACCGAACAATTATTTTTTATTTTTTTTTTTGTTATCGCCATTTTTATTATTGTTCTCGCGTTATTGTCAGAAAAAGATAAAAAATAATGGAACCCTAAGGTCACATTCTTGTGATGATAAATCATTTAACTGCAACGATTAATTAGTGACCGATACGTCGGCGGGACGAACTCGAGGAGCGATAATGAGAAAATCGACATGCGTTAACAATAACGTTATCAGCGACGAGAGTCGAGCAAAAACGATGTATAAGACATCGAAACAAAAAACGGCGAAAAATCGTGGATATTTACGTATCGAGGGGATAAATTAGATTCGGGATCACAGTCGAAAAAAAAAAAGAAGTCTCACCTATGTAACTACTCCAGACGTCGTATCCAGCCAGCAGCCGAAGCGACGGAGTAAAGAGTAAACCAAACGAAGAAAAGGAGGAGTACGCGCGGAGGCGGAGAAGCGGCGAAAGCGAGAGTAGGGAGAGCGGGCGACGAGAAGAAGACGGGAAAGTAAAAGAAAAACTAATAAAAAAAAAAGTCTCGAAAAAAAAAAAAAAAAAAAAAAAAAAAAAATTTAAATGAAAAAAAAAGCGACGAGAACGAGGTCGAAGCGAAGGAAGGAATAAAAACAGAGTAATTCAAGGGAAAAAGTCTATAGACTGTACGTACATATAGAGTTAAAGTACATACATTCTCGAAGCACCGTGAGACCGGGCGCGGGGTGAAAAAGAAGCGAGAAGGAAAAACATCGGAAAGAAGAGGGAGAAAGTGGTACAGCGGTGGTCATAATCGCGCAGTTCGCGTCATAATCCGCGGCGAAAAAACATTTGATGAGCCCACGACGACGGCGGAGTCGAGAACTGGGAAAAAGGCAACGCGGCGACGAACGATGACGAGAAGATCGGCGTCGGAGGCCCCCGGGATGCGGAGGCGTGGCTCAACGTATCCAGCTGGCTCCGCCCGAGAAACCTGCCTTTTCTCCCACTTCTCTTGCACGGCTACAGAGGGTAACCCCCGTATGCTGCAAGAACGAGCTGATAGAACTCGAACTGCAGCCCGAGATAGAGTGAGAGTGATAGCGAATTCTCATGCTGGAGGGGAAAAAAACTGCTGCTGCTGCTGCTGCTGTGCTCTCTACACGTTCGACCGTTTCTACTTGATCTCTCTTGGGAGATAGAAATCGTGAGAGCGCGAGGGAGAAGGTGAAAGTAGAGAATCGACCGAAGTAAAGCGAGACAACTCAACGAAAATTCGAGTGCTACTACTATCGACAACTATGAGAGATACCGAAGCGCGGAAAAGAACACGAGAGATAGCGAAGAATAAAAGAAAAAAAAAAAAAAAAAACACGAAACACAGTTCGGAAACGTATCGTATCAACGTATCGTTCAACGTTAGGATATGAGATCAACAGCGGTCAACGTACCGCCTCCACAATTGTTTTATCACCGAAGGGTCAGCGGTAGTTCGACCGATAGTCGTCTTCAAAAGATTCAGCTTAACAGCGTCGAATAGTCCTTCTCGCAACTTCACAAAATGCGTCTCGCAACGCGTCTGATCTTATACCGGCGTTATCTACTTACCGCCTTCGTCTACTTCATCGAAATAAAAATAAAATAAAAAAAAAACATTCCGGTTGTACATTAACGCCCGGAGTACAACGTAATCCCTCAATGGCGCTTGGTTACGATCGAGTCACGGATACAAGAAGCGAGAGATTGTTCATAGGACGTCCGATCGTAATTCATCGTCGAGTCCGGAGCTTCGAAAAATTAATTTACTTCGGCGGTTCTCTCTGTATCCCGATTATCAGATACCGTTGTACGGATAAACTATCCTCGAGGAGTCATGGAGAGTTTGGCCCGTTTCTCCTGGAGGCCGCTTACACCGCGCTATAAATCTTCTCGTCTCATAAACAATGGCTTTTGATGCAAAAGGTCGTAACAACGTACGCGGAGGAGAGTACCACGGTGGAGCATGTGCGTGACGCCGACGGATATGTGCCGGGGGATCCGATCCCTCGGGCAGAAGCAGCAGGCGTAGGTGGAGATACGATGGTAGTCACTCGCGAGCCGAGACCGGGCAAGAAACGCGAAACGTCTTGTCGGCACGATCGACATTTCGAATAAGAGTAACAAGAAGTACAATCGTCAACGCTATGCGGGGCTAAACTCGTCAACTCGGGGGTCTCTCATGTACTCGAAAGAATGACATTTTCGATGTCCTCCGCGTGTATAAATCTCAGATCATTTCAACGTCCTAATATACCCGTCGAGTCAATTATCGTCAAGACTGCCGGAGAGATCGATATACCATAGCCAGCGTTATGCTTTCATAAACAATTTCAGTCTGTCTATAGCCTCGGAGTATCCTGAGAAAAAACTACTTGGTCATTTTTTTTTTTTTTTTTTTTTTTTTTCTTTCATCTTTTTGTTTATTCAACTGCATTGTTTCTGTAGTTGTTGTACTTTGTAAAAGAAAACTCGAAGGTTTACCCGTCGTCCGACTCCGCATAAACCGTAGCGAAAGCCATGACAAAATCTTGCCAGTACGAGAAAGGGGAACCACAGAGTCTTATGGAAGATGGAACATCTCGAGGCAACGAAACACTCGGGGTACTATTACCTACCCTCGACAAGAACAAGAAGATGAAGAAGAAGAAGCCAAAGTCTCTTATAGCGCGCTTTATACCGCGGGGCGCGAGTGGCTTTTCTCGGCTCGGTCTTTCCCTCGTTTCTCCTGCATATATACCCTCCAACCCGACTTGTACATTATCCGATTTATCTTATTTCTCTGGCTACCGGCAAGCGTCTCCGCGCTCTTCCTCGTTAACGACGCGCGAATGACGTACGGCGAAGTGGATTATATATATCATTTGCGCCGGAGAGAGGCAAAGACGGGAGAATAAGAGTGAACAAACAGCGAGGTTACAGCAGATATGCAGCTGCGAATTTAGCCACCCTCGCTGTTAACCTCTCCTAAAATGTCGTCTCGGCATTTAGTTCAGTTCACGATGTACATTTCTGGCTTCTCTGCGCTTGTGACAAGACAGAGGATTGTCTGTTCGGTCGGAGATTTGTACGCGAATTCTTCAGAAATTCAGGGCGATATGGACAATTTTTGTATTTTCGTAAGAAGCTAATCAATCGCCCAATTATTTTCGGGAATTGAAGCTTATGAACTCTGCCGCGCCTACCAAATCAAGACGATTTTCATGCTGAAATAGCGCGTCGACGAGGAATTCAATCAAATCGGCGTCGTATTTTTTTATTTTTTTTTTAAGTATCACGCGAAGTCATTTAACGGGTGAAATTACTTATTCGCTTTGTCGGGAAGTAGAGACTTTAAAGGTATTGTTTTTCCTTTAAAATTTCAATTTTTTTTTTTTTTTTTTTTTTACAAATAATGAGACCTAACGGATTAATTCATTATTGTCGGATTTAATCATTATTACCCATATCGCCCGTGTGACATGATGAATCGCAAACTTTTAATATCATAACGATAATATAGCACACCGAAATCGTTGAATTTTCTGCGTTAAATACCAACGAATGGGGTTTATACACTGAAAAAATGGATATTACTGAATGATATCCGGATATTTCGTATAGGGATTGGATACTAATGATATGCGTAAGTATTTCACTGCACCACGGATAATCCAACATAGCAGTGGTTTGTAATTCGGTATTAAATTTAGTATTTTAATTGTAACATTATGTCATTTGAATTGTCTCTGCTGCAATCATTTACTTACGCATAGCATCGATTAGTCCGATCGCTGTGCGCAATATCGAGATATTTCGTAATATATATTTTTCTCCATGAACACTAAATAATATTATAAGTTAAAAGCTAAATATGTTAAGAAAACTAAATTGGCGTAACCAATTTTTTGTTCAGAATTTGGTTTCTCGACCATTTGTTTTCCCAAAACATCATTTTTTTCGTATTTTTTTTTAACGACCGTCCCTTTCATCTCCATGATAAAAAAAAAACATTAATGTCGAATCAATCGGCATTAGCCGATAATATAGAAACGTAGAATAATTGTTATAGTCGCGTTCGTAGTTCAGTAGTAAAGTCCGAACGCGACAAACCAATTAGACACTTTTAATGGTGATCGCGGGTACCGCGGGAGCTTGTAACAATCGAGGGAAAACAATCGAAGCGAACGACGGTGCGTTGGTCGACGGAAAGCGATCGAGAGAGAGAAGACCGCCGGAGGGTTGAATGAGTCTGGCATGTACGGTTTCTACTGCAGGGTTAACGAGTGCTGGACACTGGCCGTGATGGTCACCGGGGTTCGTCGAAAAGCGAAAACGTTTTCCACCGATGTGATAGTGCGGGTGTTTGTGAGTGTGTGGCATAAAAGCGAAATAGAGAAGGAGAGAAACGTTTAAATTTGTGTGAATCGATCGACTCTGCTCCACTGGTACGTTGATACACACGGGAGCTATCTACGTGGTTGCGTTATATTGCTAGCGATAGATAGAAGGAAAACTCGAGTGGCTATGCTTGCCGGGGGAGGGGAAGGAGAGAATCACAAAAACGAGAACGACCCAAGAGCAGCCGCAGAGAGGAACGATAGAGAGGGATAGCGGGGTGGTTTCGAGGCAAAAAGCAAAAACGCGAACGGCGTCGTCTCCTCGGCGCCTGGCTCTCCTCCTATCTCTCGTCGGCAACTATGCGAAAGCTTTCTCTCGCTCTCACTAACCACCCCCTTCTCTCTTCCCTGACCCTCCTCGTGGATAAAATAATTTCGTACGAAGCGGAATTTCCTCGGTACTCGGGTGCCGCCGTTGCTACTGCTGGCGAGAGTCAACGGGGATGGGACGTCGTAGCTTCCGGTAACCGCGCGAGATATCCGGAAGTGGAGTCTCGTGCTGGCGATAAAGAACGAGCGTGACCCCCGGTGAGCTTTGCTCCAACGTTTCTCCCGCGACTCGAGCTCAAGGCTCCGTGCTATCGCTATATAGTGATACGAACAAAAAGGATTTCTTATCCTTGCCTCTTTTCTCACTATTTCGAGATGGAACGAGACTCCGGGAATAGAACGGAAATAAAAAGAGAGCGATGTCGATAGGACAATAATTAGATCGTGTCTCGCGCTCTCCCCCTCCCCTCCAACAGATTTGTATTAGTATAAAAGCAAACGGTGCCGCAAGACGATAGAACTTTACCGCCAGCAGCACGCCGATCCGGCAAAGGTTTCTTACGTTTGTCGTCTCGTTCACTGATTTCGTTTTTTTTTTTTTTTTTTTTTTTTTTTTTTTTTTCTTCTCCATTGCCCTGATCCAAAGTGTCGGGCCGCCGTGCATACGAAACGAGAATGAGACTACACGATTTAGAGTCTCTTATACATGTTTCTAGACTGTGGATACCGCAGGATCGCGCACAACCGGAATACACGTACGCGTATACAGCGAAACATCCACTATAAGCAATAGACTATAAACTGTGAGGGCTCTCCTGCTTGTCGGTGGACTTCTCAATAATCCTCTCATGGCTCTCGCTCATCGAGGATCGCGTATAATGGCGAAGCCGTGGCGGCTTTCGGGCTCTCGCGGGCGGCACAGAGGCCCACAGAGCGAGAGGAGAGGGGACTCCAAAAGGAACCGTAGATATCGCATTGCGCGTCCGGACTGACGGGACAAAACATAGCGGCGACAATAGGAGCGCGGAGCAGCAGCCCCCAAGCGCAGGTCGAGAGGTTCTCTCCTTCTCTAGTTGCCCGCGGATGAGATTCCGCCGTGCTGCTCCCGGCTCTGTGCGGTCTACCGCTCCTCTGCCTCTCTCACTCTCACTCTCGCTTCTCGAACTCCAAAAGTAAATGAGCGACGGAGTGAGCCCGGCATATGAAACTCTTCTCTCGCGTGCCGATCCATTAATTAACCATCGCTATTTCACTCTCTCGACTCTCGTAGAAGAGTCACCCTACCGGAGAACCCTTTGCTAATGCGTATAGGTACACACATACATTAGAGAGATAGGAAGCCATTTCAGCAATCTACCAGAAATCGATGATTTTTTTGTTTTTATTATAACCCTTTATTTAAGGGTTAATTTTTTTTTTTTTTTTCTCATACAAGTGGCGAAAACGATAATAGTACCTTAAAGCGCCGTATAGTATGCTGATTACAGCGTTCGCTTCTGTTATTTACAGAGCTGGAAATTACGCACGTTAGAAAGGAGTAGTTTCAGCGTAGCCACAAGTGTGTTTCACCGTTTGCGCTTATAAGTCCGGGTACTTCAATCGATCGATACGAAAGTAATCGCAAATGTGAGCACTCGCGCAAAGGGCACCGATGTGTTTTCCCCGCGAGGGAACGCACCCTTTCGATGACTACGCGCGCCCGTGTGCGTTATAACGTACGGCGAAACGCGCACGAAACTCGGGGCTCATTGTCATTGTATACGCTTTTAATTGTCAACGGCGAATAAGCTTCACGATGCTTCAATGAAAACATTTTTTTTTAAATTTCCCACAGGTATACTAACGAAATCTTGAGGGGATCGGTAATACGCGAAATCCAATCGGAATAATTCACTCGTCTGCTCGATCGTGCAATGCTAATTGCAACTGTGCATTTTTTTTTTTTTTTTTTTTTTTTTTTTTTTTTTACCGTAACAATTTGAGAAACGAATAACAAAGTGTAACTACGCCAAGGGATGTGTAGCAGGAAACAAGTAATCGAGAGCGCGTACGCACCCCCGCCGAGCGAATGTCCCGTTTGTCCAAACTATCAATCGATTCTCTGTCGGAGGGGAGGGGGCGGGGGGCTCGAATGGTCACGATAGCGTAGTACACAGTAGTAGTATAACAGTACGAGCAGAGTTACGTTATAAAGCAATGGTTTACGCGAGGACAGCAGCTGCGTCGATATCCACCCCCGTGTTTCGAGAGACAGAAATCCAAACAGAGCGGTACGGAGAGAAAAACGAGAGAGGCGAGGCCCCCGCGGCCACAGGAGGACAGAGATCACCGACATCTGTACATCTGTCGTTGCGTGTAACGGAACACTGCCTAATAGTATTAGAAATATATACCCGCGTCCTGCAACGTATTCACCGCCGCTTGCTTGTTGGCTTTTATCTGCTCTCTATATACACGATATATACACGAATCGCCATGCGCGCTTTGCTATACACGAATGTTGATGCACGGTGTTTATTTTTTTAATGAAAAAAAAATAATAAAATGTAAAAAAAAAAATACAAATGTCCCGATGGTTTTTTTTTTATTCGCAAAAAGAATGAAATAACATTACAGACTGAATGGAAATATTTAACGAAACATCCCTCGACGACAGCGGTTAATTTTTACCAGTCTGTAACATTGTTTTATTCTTTTTGCAGCGAAAAAAAAAAAAAAAAAAAAAAATTATGGTTGAAGGTGTTTTCTTTTTTACAAATTAAATTTTTTTTCTGGTATTTGATGTTCATTTCGCCACGAATTCCCTTTGACGCGCGTTTTCGGTTATTTAAATTACCTAACGACCTGTCACCGACACCACGAGATGCAACTGACATGATATAAGAAGATTCCAATGGGCGTATGTGCAGATGGTTCTGATTTTTTTTCTTTTTTTTTTTTCATTTGCCGCGGGCGACAATTAAACATAACCTTATAAACACACGATCAACCGGACATTGCTCCAGCGAAAAATTCCGCAGACATTTCGTCTGTTAAATATTTTTTATTGTTCTCAACGATTTGCAAGAACTCTCATGAAAATCAAATATATTAGAAATCGAATTAAATTTGACGTTTGTACGAAATTAATATATTAATCGTATAAATTGTACATTTGGTTACAAATACGGGAAGTATATTCTAAAATATATCCGCAATTTACCATTTTTCGGCGAAAATGTATTACATTTAGCATAGATGTATGCAAAGTCAGACGACATACACCTCTGTTTTTCATTCGGGTTATAAAAAAATATCTTATCGTTATCATTATAAAGAAACACGCATTTCAAAAGCTGTTAGTTGTTCTCTCGGCTCTGAATTACGCAATAATAAAATCAGCGATGATTCTTCTGCGTTCTTTGCAAAATTCAAATACGCCGAAAAAAAAAAAAAAAAAAAAAAAATTACTGAATGCCATCGGGAGATAGAAACAGAAATAATGATGCTGCGTAAGTCTGCAATGGCACCAGTAACGATCGAACGTGTAGAACTCTTCGTATTTCGATATTACATGCAATATCTGTATCGTAACTTCAAACTATCTATTGCAACAATAAATTTACGCATAGAATTAATTACTTCCGCCATTTTACCTAAAATCCGGAAGTCGTTCCGCAATATCAATTTTTCTCGGTGTAGATAAGTCGATTAAAAGAATTCTTCAAAGACAGCGAATAGGCGTTTGTAAAAGTTTGATCGGCAAAGAATCGCTGAAAATATCGACAACTCGTCTATATCTTCAGCTGTAGTTGTGCTACAAGGGGATGAATTATCGATTGTGAGAGAGGACAGGAAAAGAAAACAAAAAAAAAAAAAAAAAAAAATAATGAATAAGCGAAGAAGCAAACGCGTATCGGCGTTGACGGACGGTGGACGATGGCGCGAGACGACCGCGGCTCGTCCTCGATGTCGCCAAGATATAGAATAGAGGCGACTAGGCTCATCGATAATTCAATGTCGCGGATGAAACGTCCTCGCTACGATGCCCACCCCTTTCCGCGTGGATGAAATTACGTTCTATCGTAGTAATGATGCCCACACAGAAACCCGCGAGCTGAAAGGGGGGAAGGGGGAGGGGGATATCTAGCTTCTGTGTATTCGTGAAAATTTAATCGAGCGTCAAGTTCCCAGTGACGATGGTCATCGTTCCGGGGGTAGAGAGGGGTTCGGAGAGCCTTGTCGTATACCTATTTCCTCCGGGTTTACCTCGCCACTGTGGAGGAACGTTAAATACGTCAATCGATATTATATGCATGTCGTTGATGAAAACTCGGAGACTCCAACGTGTATTCCTCCAACAGCGGTATTCTTATAACAGCTCAGCCGTTTATAAGTATAGACAAGAAAAATACAGTCGCGGTATCGCCTATACCTAACGCAAAGAACGCGAGGTACCTATACGAGGTTCGCGACGCGTTTCTTCGTGATTGGGTACGTGTAGAATGTCGCTAACTATATTTATAGTACGCGATTTCGCTGTCGTTCAAATTCGTAACAATGGTAGCGTCGCTATTGGTCGACAATGGGAACGACGCGACAGACTATAAACTAACCTAAAATATCATCTATTCTTTCGAAATCTATGTAGAGTTTCTGTGAACTTGAGAAAAGTTGACGATTCGCGCAATTGACGATTCCCACGAGTTTCGAAGTAAAAAAAAAAAGTTATTATTAACGACGTCGTTAATTATGAATAAAATACGTGAGATCCCCATCGTATTTGTACTCTACACGATAGTAAAACAATTGAGACTGCTACGGAGCTTTTATCGTTTTCAAGGTGTTGCGTAGTATTCATACGTGTAACAGCGCTCGTCCGAGCGAAAAAAAAAAAAAAAAAAAAAAAAAAAAAAATAGGTGTATAAGGATTGCGCGTATGTGCGTTATGTTACTATGATAACTGCGCGTTTCGTTATATAGTACGCAGCAGGTGAGTGGAGCTACTAGAAAATGTATGTTCCGCCGCGCGGTGGTGCTTGGTGGCGCGTACGTGAAGGATGGCCACGGATACATGTGGTACCGCCGCGAGTTTGTTACGCCTGACCCGCGCCTCGTCTCGTCGCCCGCGCGCGTACAGTTTATAAATTATTAGCGGTCGGACGACGGTGGTGGTATACAGCCAAGTATTATGGCTCGCGAATACGAAACTCGAGTTATCTCTCTCTGCTTCTCTCGTACCGTCGCCGTTTTATTTTTGACTGGATAGTTGCCAGGAACAGCGAAGCAACATAGTTATATCGTTTCGTTCGTATCTAGAAGAGCGACACGAACGCCCTTCCGCTTTCGAGGGAAAGAGAGACTTGGAAACGATCCTCCATAAAAATGAAAGAACAAGAATTAAAAGAAAATTCGTTTCTATCGTATTTATACAGAGGATCGCCCGACTGGCTGTTCGGCTTCTCACGTTTCCCGCTATGCAGCTTCTGGTCAAATTCCTCGACACCCCCATACGAGGGCCGGAGGGTGTATAAGAATGAAGGAAACTCTATACCGCGATTTTCTGGTATTTTCAGTTGAAAGAAGAAATGCGAAAGGTTCGCTATAAAAATGGAGAACTTGAATGGAACGAGAGAAGGAAAGTGGGAGAGTGAGAGAGCGAGAGAGAGAGAGAGAAAGATGAGAATTCCAGAGAGCCGGGGAAATATTGTAAGAGAAGAGGAAAGGCGGGATAGGTGGATCGTGGCAGCGGCAGGAGCCACGGACGACAATAGAAGAGACGCTACGAAATATTTCGAAAATTCCCAATGGACGCTCGGAACTATATGTACCGAGGAGGCAACGCTGAGCAACTCCGGTTTCCATTATGCGCCACGTTCGCGCTTTAGCTCCGGTTCCTCTCTCCGTTTTCCAAGGGTGGTTCCGTCCACACGGACACACACTCGCGCGTCTTATTTGCGTGTATATAAAAAACTACTGCGCACGTATACACTTATACATAAACGAAAGAACGAACGACAGAGTAAGAGAATGCAAACGTGTGTGTACGGCACTACTGTACGCTCTCTCTTTTCTTCGAGGTAGTTGAAGTAAAAACCACCCCTGAGGTAAGGGGCACCAATGGAACCGACGGGTCTCACGACCCCTACCGCCTCTCGCATAGCTTTCGTTCTCTTTCTATCCTTCGCTTATTTTATGCTGCCCCTGGAGCCACCGATACGTGTTGTACCCTACCACGGTCTTCAGCCCCGCCATGATACATACCACGCTGGTCCAGATGAGGGAGAAATGAAAAAAAAAAAAAAAAAGAAAAAAAGAAGAAAGAGAGACCGAGAAAAAAAAAATGATTCACTCAGTCCGAGTTCTCGAACATCGGGCCTATTCGATTTCTATTCCTAGCCAAAGATTATAGTGCTCTCTATACCTTCGTACATACAGGTATTTACTCTCGATCCCCGACAGTTCGTTGTGCGTCTTCATTCGCGAAGTGCGAAGACCCGAGAAATAGCCTGCGAGAGATCGAAGTGAGTTCGTACTCTCCGAATTAGGGATGATCGATCGTTACGCGACGATCGATCCTCCAGTGACGGCTAAAGGCGAGTGACGCGAAACCAGAGGAAAGAAGCTTAACGAGAGAAGAACGAGAGGGGTGCGTATATATTGCACGGGTTCTCCAGGCCGATGAACTTTTCGATAAAGTGTCTCTCGGCATAATAAGCGATATAACTTATAACCGCTTATACCGGGTATAACCGACGTGATAATACAAAAAGATACATTGATCCGCGCATCATTCTCGGGTAGTAACGAGTACTCCAGCTGTTCGAGAGTTCGTAGAAATTATCATTATTCGATCATAACTCTTTTACCTTACTGCAAACACCGCCGCGATACCACTGCGAGAGATGATGGCCGGTCCGCGGCTATATTTTTCTTTATCTCCTCTCTCTACCGGGTTTGAGTCACTGCGTTTACACCGACCAGTTATAGTGACTCTATCGATCGTTGATTGCCCCGCTCTCGTCGCTCTCAACTGTGCGCGTCTCTCGCGTTTATCGGAACGGCCGCAAATTTTTTTTTTTTTTCTTTTTTTTTTTTACCACATCGTTTTATTAACCCCCCGCAACGTGATTCTTGTTTACGAGAAAAATGAATCTAACGAGACAGCTAAACCGTTCTCCTGGTTAGTTTTCACTCCCAACGCTAACGTGTAATTGTATAATAATTTTTTTTTTTTTTTTTTTTTGTAACCCTCGGATAAGCGATTCTTCAGTGAATCGCTAGACAACTGTCGACGATAACGTGCGCAACGTGAAAATTAGACTCGTTCTTGTGCGTCGTCGTGACAACCGGCCGAATTTTACCCTCGTCGCGCTTCTGCTCATTTCCGGACCCAAACTAATCCTTTTGTTATCGCGACACTGCGCGGCCAACTGTTTTCCCGGGCAAATTAGCATCGAAAGATCGAGCGTAAGGACCCTGAAAACAAGATTTCCCGTTTTCCTCCGGAAACCTTTTCATCCTTATCTCAACAATCGAATCGAGTTATTAGAATCGTTTCTTCAATATCTCACTGAAGAAAATTACGAATTGGCGTGACTACCAATCTGTTAATAAAACGAACATTTAGTACAATTTTTTTTTTTTTTTTACAAATAGTTGCATCAATTAACTATTCGTTCTTCCAACTTATCATTTTTTCCAATGCATGTGTATCGAGAAATTCTAATATTCACATTCGTAACTTCAGATTTTACCGTCTCGCATCGCGAGTAATAAAAAATTGGAACAGTAGGATTTTGCTGTATATTCGGAAATAATTACTGGTACAGCGAAATTATTGTTATCCAAACGAATAATTTTACTCAGTGTTTCATCCACTCAAGTCGAACGGATTGTCGTTTACTCGATTGCAGGGAAATCGTTTAAAGCCCATTTACCTATTCACATGAGTTTTTTTTTAATATTGTGTAAGAAAAGAAAAAGATATATCTTCCGAAAGTCTTAAAGATGAGAAGAAATAGCGAGAATCTATACCGAAGAAATCAACGAGGTGATCGTGATGTGGGCGCCGTATCCCGATGAAAGGGATGAAAGAGCGAACGGAGATACCGGGAGAGGGTGGGAAGAGGAGAGAGAGTTAGTTGTTCGAGAGGCGGAAAGAGGACGAGAGGAAGCTACGAGGGATGCGAGAGAAGAAACTCACGAGGGGGCGGGTGGTTTTTACGCACGAACTGCAGCACTACGATACGCGAAGGGACAGCCGGGGAGGGTGAAGGGAAGTCGAGGAGAGAAGGATCGATCCTCTTTCGCCGAAGCTAACGCACGATACACGCACACAGTGATCAACGTTGCGCGCCCACACACTTTTCTCTGATATCTGGGGCTATGAGAGAATCTTCTTTCCCCGCTAGAGTTGCACGCATCGCGTAGACCCGCGTCGACGAACATTTTGGGGAGAAAGCACTAGGATCGCGCAATGCCTGGGACACCACCGAACACATAAAAGGGGATCAAACCTTATGGGGGGGTTGTGTGCGTCTTTATGTGAAAGCGTTTCGCTGACTCTTTCTCGCTTTCTTCTGTTTCTTCGCTCGCTGTAGCCTTTTGGACAATTTTCTCTCGTTCGCATCTTCAGCAGACTTTGGTATTAGTTATTTAGTTCTATTCATTTTTTTTTTTTTTTTTTGAGAACGAAAGACTTCTTCGCGGTTCGGTTCCAAGTGCGTTCCGAGACGAGAACGAGACGAGAATCGCGCATTTATATTTTATTCCTCGTCTCACGCACGTTCGCGAAATCGCTCGGTCTCTCTCGTCGCGAAACGAGAAATATACTTTCCCTTTGGCTCGCTCGGGTCTCGCGGTGCTCTCAGGGCGGTCCAGGGCTCTTAGCCGTGGCGCCAGAGCACACATAACCCGCCACCATGTTCTCTCTCTCGTGGGGCCCGCCGAACTTGCGCCCGAGAACGGAAATATATATTACCCATAGCTCGGGCGTTATTTTACTCCGAAAAATCTCTCGCTCACCAAGCGCGGCAGCCCGCTATACCGCTATACAGACCCCGTATACAGCAGTCGCTCCTCTCCTTCGACTCTCTTTTTTATCTTGCCGACCGTCCTGAATAATTGTCCGCGAGCGGATAAATGTGTCCGTATGAATCGTGAGCAAAAATCTCTACCGGCTAACCGTCGAGATGAAGGATGTTATCCCACAGGATGTTATTTCATTATAAATACAGTAAGCCTATAAATATATTGATGAATAGGGAGACTTGGAAAAAGCGCTAGATGAAATATATCTCGCTGCGAATGCTGTGTGGATTTATGAAAAAAAATTGCGATTCTCGCAACAAATTCAATGTCATTGCTACGAAACGTTTCGACAATGGTGATTGCCAAAAAAAATTTTTTTTTCGCATTCGCACAGTTTTTCGTATGAAACATTGAGTTGAACGTGAAACAAGTGATAGATTCGTGATCAGTGCAAAATATATTCGCGAAACATGAGGGAAAAAAAAAAAATGGAAAATTTTGCAAAAAATCGTGATTTTCGATACTTTCGACAAGCGATATCTTCGCATCGCGATAGAATATTATGAAACAATTCGGAAGACAATCGGATTTTCCGAAAAAAAAAAAAAAAAAAAACATACAACATACTGTCTTTACCGGAACTTTCACCGAAAAAGTTTAAAAAAACACAGTCGTCATATTTTTGTTTTTATTCGGAAGGTCCCAAAAAACTGGTTGACGCACATCGGTGTATTTTCCGCGTTGAATCCAATAGCAGTTACAGTCTACGGCCAATCGGGTCATTCGTAATTGTGAAATAGAATATTCTTTTTCGTTGCCAGAGCGATTGGAGTTCCACACGAACGGCTTTCAGCAGCTATCCGGTTCGTGTAACAGACAATCGCCTGACGAATATACTTCGATATCTAGTTGCATGAAAACGATGCATGTCAGCATCGTTTTTCGATAGGGATATGACAGAAGATCCCATGTGAGATTCAACCAGAGTTGCCAATTTTGATATTCACAAAAATTGTTATCGGGACGCGAATAAAACGGCAAAAAAAGTTTGGAGACTCCCTTAGCGTGAACGACCGAAGAACGCCACTTATACTATTTTACCATTGGTTTGACCCGATTGAAACCCTTAAGAGTGGCTTTTTAGTGCCGCTCGCTCCGTGACGGTCACATGGCGCCAGTACAGCAAGATCTCCCATGGACCACTATGAAATAAGCCAAAGTAGCGACGCTGTATATGCGAAAGTGCAGCGGTGAACGTCGTTGTACTACACGGTGGTGATTCGTTGTTTTGTTTTTTTTTTTTTCATTTTTTTTCGAAGTAAAATGGCAGCCGGCTGCATTGGTCTCGGTATAAGGTCGGGAAACGAGAGCCGAGAGTGCGCAAAGGAACGAGAAAGAACGAGAAAGAGAGAGAGAGAGAGAGAGGGGCGCTGGGGGGATGAGAGAACGTTACGGTGAGGGCTCGTCGAAGCAGGGAGGGAAGGAGAGGCTGAGCAGCGATGGAGAGCGAGGTGGCCGAAGAAGACCACCGGAGAACCGTTCTGCGATTAGACTTA
Organism: Buathra laborator; assembly: GCA_934046635.1. Lineage (NCBI taxonomy): Eukaryota > Metazoa > Arthropoda > Insecta > Hymenoptera > Ichneumonidae > Buathra > Buathra laborator. The sequence goes on from OW203894.1 coordinate 20,632,822, forward strand.
CAAAACAAACGGTCCACGAGCGCGCGGCTATATCTCGCTCGACGGACCAATGGCGTAGTGCGCCGATCCCGACAAGGGACATGAGATAATTGGATCAAGACCTACCGAGTCTTCGTTGGGTTGTTTCACTCGATTCGCTTCTCTTTGGAGAGCGAACGGAGGGAACTCCTCCGTTTGAAGGATAAACAAAACGAGTACACGAAGAGTAAACTCGCCTTTTGCTCGTCATCACTGTAATTTTCGTTAGGGCCAAAGTTGACGAACCTCCTTGCGTTTATACCATTCCATAAAAATCGTAACAAGTATACATATATATACTCGAACACAAGCAATCGAGTGTCGATTGTATTCCGAATCGAAACGTCAGAGTTTCAAAGAAAAAATCAGCGGTATGCATATTCGAAAGTTTAGATCGAGAAACTCGGCTATTAGATTCCACGATGGTGTTGCCACGCGATGTTGTGCACGATGATACGTGAATTCGCGGGATGAGCATCGTGCGAGAGTCATGAAAGCGTCTATATAGCGCGGGAGAAGCGAACGAAGGCGGTGGCAGTGCGGCTCTCGGGTGTCCACCTCCTAGAAACCCGTAGCCTCTACCCTCTATTGATCGAACGGCGCTGCCCTGGGCTCCAGTGGAGTGGACTGGACACACGAGCGACCCAACTAACCCTCGCACGATTCCTCATCCCTCCTTCCACCTTTCCTTCCTTCCTTCCTTACATACATATATATATATATATATATGTCCGTATATATATATATTCCCTAGTGTACGTATGTACACAAACTCGTTTATATACTCTAGCCGATTATATACGAGAGTGTGTGTGCGCCACGGAGAGTGTGAGGGACGGAGCTGGTGCGACGAGAGTTCACTCTCACACTCGTATCATCCCCTTATCAATGTACGCTATTCGGCGGAGGGGTGATGTTGCTCCTGCGAGCGTATAGCGGTTATATATGTACACACACGCCGAGAAACGAGCGAGAAAGCGAGAGAGTGAGAGCTTTCTCCGGCAGCTAAAAGACGCGCCCAAAATGGTTTGCCTCGCTGGGGGTGTGGGAGAGCCGGCCGCTCCGCTATGCTGGTCAACGCGAAAAACCGTCCGAGAGGCGAGTATATGGTATATTATTCCTCCTTCTTTTCTTGGCTCGCGATGCTCGTGCGAGTTTCCGAGGGGGGTATAAAAAAAAAATAAAAAAAAATAAAAAAGAAACGAGTGAGCGAGCGACGAAGCGAGTGGGTGAGTATGCGCGCCCTTGCGCTACCGCTCGACTCACCCTGCGCAGGTGAATTTATGTGTGCGCTCTCTTCGTGAGAGAAGTTGAGAGAAAGAACGAGAGATTCTCCTTTACCCTCTCATGTCCATCCTCCTTTTCCTCGATTCTCTTTCTATATCCTCACCGAACGTGCGCCACTTTATTGGGCCACCGACCACTTACAACGAAAGCTGTATAAACGAGGAAGCGAATTTTTTTTTTTTTTTTTTTTTTTTTCGTTTTTTGTTTTTTATTGTTTACGTCACAAGTGCTACACTCGATTATTGGGTACGGGATATTTTTTTTTCTTTGGTTTTCGTATTAATGCAATATTAATGACGTCCTTTGGTATTTCGCATTCGCAAATCGACACGGCACTTTTCTACCATTGAAGTTTAATCAATTATTTAAGTTGAATGACAATATCTCATCCAGAAGTTGTGTTACTTCTGTGGACTCACCAGTGTACGGTCTCTAAAACTTCGCTGACCCTTTGCGTTTCAACCCTCTCCTTCTACTATTTCTGCCCTCTCGTGAGCGCGCAAAGTTCCCACACAATCGCGCGTCTGCTTTCCTCTTTCTATCGCCTTTTTCTTTATCCTATGCAAACACGCGAGACAAAAATACCCTTCGGACGATTTGCTGAGAAAATAATAGGCTCTGAGCGGTGCCGATGGCGGTACCTCTTATGGGCTTTTGCAAAATACACCAACAGCTACCGCAACTCCGTTACATTTGCTACTCCTTTTTTCTTTCATCGCGAAACAATGTATTGAACTTTTTCAAAGTTGTTGTTATATTTTTCCTTGCAATCGTGACAAATGTCGCGCGATCGCGAAACAAATAAAAAGAGTTTGTTGTCGCGGAGAATGGAAAAAAAAAAAAAAAATTGCTGCCTGGAAATTTTATATTTTCATTCCTCGCCAGTTGTCTTCCGTGAAAGTCACGTAAGCGCGAATCGAGACTTCTCGATTTTTTTTCTCGAGTCTCCCGAGTTTATAAACTTTGGGTGCATCGACGAGACGTTACGAACTTTGGGGGGTTGAGTGGCCAAACGATTGAAAAGTACGAGTTTCAGCGAACGAAAAACGCGACTGAAGAAGCGAAAAGAAAGGTATAAAAAAAAAAATAAGAGAAAATAAAAAGTTGAAACCAAGTCGTTCGACGTCGCGTCCGGAGCGTCGGGGAGTACGCGTTGAATTCTTTGGCCACCTATCACGCAACACGATATCGTCGCACATTTTTGTTCAACGTTTTACGAGCTCAGTCTCGTCGGAGAAAATAAAAGAGTTGCGTCCGGGTACTTCTCGATCGCGAGAGTCGCGTTCCCTTTCTCACTCTCTGCCCGGCGTCGTTTCGCGATCGATCAATTTTCTTGGAAGGCCGCGGCATCGTTTCTCTCGCGAGGCTCCACAGCGAGACCCGCGGCGTGTGAGCAAAGATTCCGAGAGGGCTATATGTTCGTACAAAGTCGTTTTGTCGTCGATGTACGTCGCGATCGTGAGGCGATCCGACTCACCTTTTAGCCTGCTGTCCGATTCTCCTCTATCTTTCTATCTCAATATTTACTCATCGCATTAGAGGAGAGTCGCTATCACGTTTCAATCGAATCGTCAAATAATATTCGTTTCATTTTTAATTTGCGTTACGGCAATCCTTCATTTATCGCACTGATATTTTACCAGACAAAAAATCTCATTTTTTTGATTTATCGATTTCAAAATTAAAAAAAAAAAAAAGTTTAACTTAAAAAAGCCATTTTACTACGCGATAAGATGAAGTTTTATTTCCATTCCATCATTCCTTGGAAATTTAACCAAACGGAAAATATTCTTTTTTTTTTTATTCGATTATTTAAAGAAAAAAAAAAAATTTTACAAAAAAAAAAAAATGTGTATCGCGATAAGAATCAGTCTTATTTAGTTTCCTTTATTTATCGCCTTGAAATTTTACCAGAGAGAAAAATTATTGATTTTATTCGCTTATTGCTAAAGAATAAAAAAAAATGGATTTCGCCACGCGATAAGAAAAAATCATATTTTGTTTGGCAAGCGAATATATAAACGGCTTTGGTTGTTCCATCACGCTGATATGAAATAGCGAGGACGCAACGGATAAGACCGAGAGAAGGCTGAACCCCCATATGATATATAATATATGAGGAACTAGTTATATATATACCTATATCAGATCTGTATGCATCTCGGATCTATCCCGTTGCTGGCTGTCCAGTCTCTGTGATATAGTTATAAGTCAGTGAACGCGTCGCACAGTAGTAGTAGGAGAGAAGCCACCGAACAGCATTGTCCTGCAGGCGACACCGGCGTTATTGAATCGCCGGTCGTACAGCCGCCCCCGCTTTCTGGTTCCCTTCACCTCCCTCATCTCTCCTCGAGTTATGCGAGATCGCCAAGCGACATACCCGGAGATCCACGCGCCACGTACGTACACACTTCACACAAACGCCTTCGTTCCGCTCGTATGTATCCTCTACTCGCTGTCTCCGTATTCCCTTGTTCGCCAGCAAACAGAAGAATATATATTAGGATCGTAAAAAAAACAAGGAACGCCACGGACTTTCGCTATATAGACAGACGAGCGGAATGAATGTGTGAGCGATGTACATATACAGTGACGAAAAAAAAGTCGAAAAAAAACTACGAACACGAACGCAGAAATTTTTTATGCGCGTGTTAGAAGGGTGGCTAAGACCGCGTTCGCGAGCCAACGTGGCATCGAAAATATTTCTATATGTAGTAACGAATGTAAGTTGGCAAAGGAAGGGTGCGGTTCTTCTCTAAAAGAAAGTCTCTCCCTTTAATTTCTTCCTCGAAGGGATGTAAAAAGATGCGCCCTTAAAAAAAAAAAAAAAAAAAAGAACTCCAAGGTACACACTATCTTGCGTATGAATTCCGCGAAGTATGTAATATGCGGAAGAGAAAACAGAAGGATAAGATGAGGAAGAACTTTGGTCTGAGTGTGTGGAGAGAGAAAGATAGCAGGGAGTTTTCTTGATCGGGGTGCGAGATGTAGCAGAGAGGATGAGCATCGGTGCTGGTGCTTCTGGTGGTGCTGCTGCCACTGCTGCTTTACATCGCGCACTGATTCTCTCGGGCGTGTAATACCGAGACGTCGTTCGCAAAACCGCTGTGCGGTGTAGTTGGTACTGCGAGAGGGGGTTGGAAGCTATGTAGCGGGAGGCAGTCAACCGACTCTATAATTCCGACGCACGAAAGCCACCCCCGGTTAGCGAGCGAGATAGCGAACGAACGCCATTCCCGCAGTAACACGACGACGGGTTAACTTTCTGTCACGGACAGGGACGTGCCGCAGGGACGCAGAGAACTCGACGTCGCGTTCCTGTTGGAAACCCCACTGATGGTTTAGGTATATTGTATATATATATACATATATAAATGTGTATATATCCATATATATATGTATTTTATATATGTATGCGCGTATAGCAGTGTGTGTGTAACTGGCGGTTTCTCGAAGGAACAAACTGGATATAACGCAGCAGCATTGGATAAAAGTCCTCAGTCGCGAGACCGTCGGTCTGCGCTGAGGAAATCCAGAGGGACGAAAGCAAGGTACAAGCATCCCTTAAAGTCGAGGTGCACACAAACACGTGAAAAGTATCGCGGCGCATTAAGAGTAAAGTGTACATGTGTATAATATACTTTTGCGGAAGCGAAGCTCGGGGATAAGAAGCAGTAGGAATAAGAGGTCCGAGGATATCCTCGAGAGACGAACGAAGAAATAGAATGAAAAAAAAAAAAAAAAAAAAAAAATGAAGAAAAAAAATGTGATAAAAGAAGAGAGAGTCGATGTACCTATATGGTTGCCTTGGTATACGTACAGTATAGTTTATACTATGTAGAGACTGCAGTTCTCGCTGTGCGGTAGTAGAAACCCAAGAGTCCCAGAGAGAGAATCGAGAGCACAAAACGCTACTTTTGCTGAGCGTACTGGGCTCTGGGTTGCTATACTTTGGCGTGCAAAAAGTGAGACGAGGCTTTCTCAGGAGCGATCCGGTGGGCTCTCACTCTTCCGCCGGTCAAATGTTTAAACAAACGAGCAATTATCTTAACTCGATCTCGGGATCTCTTTCTCTTTCTTTCTCACCGTGGTGTTCGTCGGTCGGTTCTGAAACTCTCGCTACTCGGCTATATTCTCGATTTTTCTTTTCCATCTTTCTCGTCGTGTCGTATTCGTATATAATCCGCTGGGCTTCCCTCCTCCTCTTCTTCTTCTTCTTCCGTTGCTTCTTCTTCTTGTTCTCTTCTTCTCTGCGCTCCTTTTACTTGTCTTATGGTTGCTACTGTTCGCTCTTGCAGAGAGCGTGGAGCTGCAGCTTCTGGGATCGAACGAGGATGTCGTAGTCGCGCGGGGCCTCACGGTAGTCTCGTCCGCGGTCGCCTCTTTCCCCCCTCGCATCGCCTTTGCTTCCCAACCCCCTTCGTAAAAAGCACGCGAGACACGCATTTCATTTGCCGCTCGTGTTGAGTCGTGTTCTTCTTTATGTCCTCTCCGCTACTGGCAACTCGTCGGAGAGAGAGTCCTCTCCGCGTTGTATTTGTTATATTCTTTATTCTTTTGCCTCTCGGCTTTTGCGTGTCCCCGTTACGGTGTCCAGTGTCTGCGGTCATCGTCGCGTATATACATAAAGCGAACGAGAAACGAATGTCCCAATCGTTTTGATATCGCAACGATAGAACGTTCTATATATTCTTTTATTCCACAGAAAGGTTGATACACGCACGACCGATGCTGTGTACAATAATATACTCCCGATGTTGAAACAGATTCTTCTCCCTCTTGTCGCAAAAGCGTTTCTCGTGTGCCTCGTTGAACAGACGCAATACGCGAGACACTGGCAACGCGGTACTAGAAACTGGTATAACAACAAACGCACCGAGAGACGAACAAGGATAATAGCCGAGAGAGTATACAGAAATGAAGATGCTACGTGCGGTCGAGCGTGCAGTCCCAGAAACCATTTGGCTCACTCGGTCGGCTGATGATAAAAAAAAAAAAAATACAAAAAAAGAAAAAGAATATAAGAAATAAGACGAAGAAAAGAAGAAAAGAAAAGGCGGATTGCGAACGGCGAAGGAAAAACAGCAGCGGCAGTGGCTTTCGTGAAGAAGTCTGACGGAGCGAAAGAGAAACCGAAGTGAAGAATTAAGCAGGGAACTCGGAGAAGGGAGATGATGCTGAGCGAGAAAGAGAAACGGATCCGTTTAACGGGATGATCTGGATCCGCAGAAGTACTCTCGCGCGCGCTTGAACGAGAAAAGGGAGAAGCCGCGGGGCTCTCTCTCCAACCGGCTAATGTAACGAGAGCAGCAGAGATCCCGCGAGTTAGAAAATAAGCGAGAGACGGAGATACCCCACGGGATTATCTTCCTGGCATTTCAGGGCTAATTTCATTCGCACAATGGACACGCCAAGCGCCGTGGTCCTCACCGAAGCTTAAGGGTAGCAAGCAGAAGTAGCAGAAGGAAAAATTTCTCATCCTCGTCACTTTTTCGTTTCTACTTCTGGATGCTATAGCTACGAGGGGGTATCACGTACCCCGCGTATACCGGGGGCCCTCCTTCGCCAACGAGGCGCGAGTAGCGCTCGCTGCTATTTTTCACGGTTAAAGGTTTCTTCTCAGTGATTATTGCGAGTTTTCCTTTGGTACTTATAAAGAAGAAAAGATTGTCTTAAAATATCGCAATTTTAAACGAGACGATTGTTAAAAAAAAAATCAATGATTTAAAGTACCAAATAAATTGATGCGATATAAATAAAAAAAAATACGAGACGATGCGATATTAATAGTTTCCTAATTCACAATTGTCGTTGAGTTATCTATCGCCACTGGAAAATCTATAGCTCGTTAGGTAAATCCGAGTCGGTGGAAGCAACGAGCTTAAACGGTTTAACGGTATCCTTGGAATCGTTGCTGTCATTCAGGATCAACGAAATCTCGGATAGGATATTGAGATAGGTGAATGAACCGGGGGTTTCCTACAATGGGTAATGGATATGTTTAATCCAATTGGTGTTGTCTATGGAAACTCCGTTTCACTGTTATACCGCGACGTTTCGTCTACCATTGTCCGGCCGACAAGGGAAGGGGGGGGGGGGGGGGAGAGATGACGATACGGTTGTACCTGAAGAGACCGGAGGACACTCTCGCTGTGTCACGACAATGCTAGAATATTGGATAAGCGTGAAAGACGAGAATAAACGAATAATGGTCAACTTTTGTTGGACTGCCTGTGTGTGTATTGGGCCTTCGAAGGAGGATTTCGCATCGTCGTGCGCCAAAGGGGCGTGTGGATAGGACAAATCTTCAGGTATAATAAACAACTGAAGAGACACAGGACACGGTTAACCAATTTCCGAATAGAATGAACGCAAATTTGCTTAAAATTAGGTCCTTGCGGAGTATCGTCGATGTTCTCATGCGAAGAAACGGCACCTTTGCGAATATTTTTCGTTCGTCTCACCCGGAAACTTAATTCTTTCGGAATTCTTAGACTTATCTATTCGAAATTTGTGTGTACCAAACACGCGGCTCGTACTTCCATTCGACGAGTTTTCTTCGTCGGTACATTAAAGTATAAATCGTGTTTATACATGACCAATAAATAATGGCACTTTCGCGTAGAGGGGAAGTAAACTACACAGTGGTAGCAAAGCGTTTGGCCGGAGCTCAACGCGATCGTAAAGATCCATCAAGTTCGCACCGCGAAAGAGCAGAGAGGGATATCGTCTCTCGTTCTACGGTCGACTCAGCCGTTCCATTGTAGCCATCGCGATGTAATACAGCGCGTTCATCCGAAGATTCGCCAGTTCTTGGATTATTTTCTCTTGAGCTATATGTATGCCCTTTGGGGGAGGGGGGGGGGGGAGGGGTGCATGCAGTGCAAAAGTATGAGTACGAAGAAGATGAAGAAGAGAGAGAAAGAGTAGGAAAGATTCTACGGGCTCGTGAGTTGGCGATCTCGCCAAATCGGTGAGTAGCGATAGACCGTGAGAGGAAGAGGCAGCAATGAGAGAAAGATAAACCCGCGAAAAAACTAAAAAGAAGAGTAAAGAAGGAGCACGCTGTGGTCGATTCGTTCGGCCCGGTTTCCCCGTAAAAGCGGCGTCGGAGAGCGCGTTTTGCTTCTGCAAGGCCCTAGCTGCTTGCTGCTGGCTTCGAATCTACAACCGTCGACGCCGTCGCAGCTCCTCCACCTCCGCGCGAGGACGAGAGCGCGCGCGCGATCGGCCTAACAAGAGGATCCACCATTCACCTGTCACTACGAACCGAGGGCGGTTAGTTATAGTTTATTTATCGTTTCCACGTAGGTAGTGCGGGCGTTTCTTCATCTCGCTCTTTCTCTCCTGAGGACTTTTGACTCTTTCCCTTATTTCTCCTTCGTGTATATAACGTTATGCATGTATTCTATATCTTTGAGGTATACTTATTGAGGCTGTTGGCTATACCCCGCGATAGGAATGTGTTGGCGCGTTCATCGAGCATATATACCGAGAAGAGAGCCCAAGCCCACGTTATACTCTCTCGCGAAGGAGCCGCGAGTCCCTCCGAAGTAAGTGGTATGGGTATGGCGCCGGCGTGTGTGGTCCGGCGCATACCACTACAAGGGTAAAACTATAGTCCAACTTTCTCGCTACGCGATACCCCGTCCTAACCGGTCAATTTCATTGCTGCGGTATCAGCTCGACTGTAGCTCGGCTCTCTCGCTCCTTTCTCACTATCTTTCTCCTGGTCCCAACAGGCGCGTTGCTCCTGCTGCTAGATGTCTTAACCAGATTGCTAAACGGCGCATGTGCCCCCGCGCGAGCGAGAAACCGAACCGAGAACTTCGAGAGCGAGAAAACCTTGTCGACGACGGCGACGACGACGTAGGAAGCCTTTACTTACGCGAACTCGCGCTCACCGAGAGCAATGGAAACGCAATTTTCGTCGATTTCAGCACGGGTGGCCAGCCTGCCAGTCTACTCGCGTATTACGAGACGATTCGCGATCTTTTCGCCCCCACACACTATCCCGACTTTACACAAACGAGTCTCGACGACGGCGTAACGTTGTGGTGCCTCGCCGACTCTTGTGTACACATCGACGAGGTATATATACGTTAGTCAGGATTATACAAAGTGGCCGGGACGAGATTGCGGTAATAATGGTCGCCGCGCGTTATCCCTCTCTCGCTTACTCGCACAAACCACCTGGCATACTTTTTTTTTTCTTTTTTTTTTTTCCTGTTTTTCTTTTTCTTTCTTATTCCCTCGTCCTCCTACACACACAGGCGGGTTCGTGGGTATCTCTCGTTTTCTTGATTGGGCTCCGGTGAACTCGGTGAAATCTTAATCTGTCTTGAAATTATTTGAAACAAGTCGGAAGAGATAAACGATTAAGAATCTCGGAGGGTCGATTAGATATCGGGGTTAAGAGCGAAGGGGTCCGCAAGGTTTCTCTGGTAACGTTTGTTTTCGAAGTTTTTCCTCCGAGACGAATACGCGTGCGCGCCGCCGTTAAAAGGGGCAAAGGGTTAGTTCGTTCTTACTGTACTTCGTACGCTAGTCGTTGAGGGGGTTGAAGAAAAATTTTATTTTCAAGTTAACAGAGGAGAAGACACGGGCGAAAGGATCGGAGGAGTATCCTCTACCTGGATATAATACCCTCGGCGTTCGACACGTGATGACAGCCTCGTGGCGCCAGCAACCCCCCGCAGTTTTCCAACTCGACGGGAGGGCTTTCGGGTTATTCGGGTACCGCACGGAGATTTCTCTCTTCACCACCCGGGCGAACGAGCGAGTTGGGACTCTCGAAGAGATTCTTTTGTTTCAGGCCTCATTAACGTGTTGCCAAACCCCCTCAGCGACGGCGGCGGCCTGTTGGGTTCTAGCCGCACGAGGACGACGACGACGACGACGACGACGACGACGAGATGAGGATGACGGTACGAATCTTCTCTCTTGCATTCCGTGGATCACCTTTCTCAGGCTCTACTATTCCCAGCGGGATATTTGCATTTTTCCGAACGAAAAAATGTCCTTTTACATATTATTTTGCATCAACCCTCTTCCCTCTTTCCTCTTTCCCTTTCTATAATTATATAGTCTATTTTTTTTATTTTTATTTTTTTTTTTTTCATTGTTTTCATCTATCTTTCGATTTTACACGACGTCAGACGCCGAAGAAGTGTAACGAACGAAACACATGATCAAACAACGTCGTATAGCACAACACACAAACGATATAGAGGGAACGAGATTATCTCCGACGAACGGGCGCGCGGGTGCGAGAGTTAATAGGCGGTCCAGCGAAGTCCCGCTCGCGCGCGCGCGTGTTTAACATATTTCCGAAGCGTTTTAACAGGTTGTATCGAAGGGGCCCTCCGTTCGACTACACGCTGGCGCCAGCGCCGAATGCGCATCATCGAAAAGAGGAGTTCCCCGACCTCGGCGACGACTGGACCAGGGCGCTTCCCGTGCGTACGTCTGTCCGTCTCTATCCTCCGCGTGCATGTATATTGCTCGGGCGTTCTTGGCGGCGCGGAACTGTGGGAGAGAAACGTGAACGCGGGCACTGGGCAAAGGCGTATTCCGTTTGATAGCTCACAGAATGTCAGATAACTATCGGGAACGACGAGAGATCCCACGTCTAAGAAGAATCCAACGCGAGCGTTCGATTCCGGGACCGTGGATCCGATGCTTCTCGTATTCCTTGCCTCCTCTCTACCGTCCTTCGGCCGCTCGATCCTCTTTGGTGTTTCTATACTGTGTACATAGCGTATACTGTATACGATCGACCGTATAGAGGAACGCGCAGTTACAGCAGAGCACAGAGGCGACGGTCTCATCAGCGTAACTTTGGCTGTCAGCCGGGTTGGACATCGCGAATGGGTTGAAACAGAAGCGAGAAGTGTTTATTGGTACGAGTTCAACGTTGGAACATAGCTGCGGGGATCTCGGTGTAACATGCACCCAACGGAGTTACTGCATCGAGAACTATATATTGTTGTTCGTTCCCGAGATGCACCTCGGCGAATCAACGCGATGTACACCCGGCCACAGTTCAACGCGCTCCACTCGGCAAATTGTTCGTCTCGATTATTCACCGTTTGTCGTATCGGAATTCTTGTTATTTCAGTCATAGAAACTCACGAATACTCGGCTTGCAATCCAAACTGAAGTTTCTCTCTTGAATTTGACAATTGTTGAGATTCGCTTCCGTTTCACAGAATTTCAAGCAACGATCGTTATGAATTCGCGATAGTTAAGGATTTTGTCGGCGCGGTTTTAGACGATATAGAGGTATCCACGATCTTTTTTTTTTTTTTTTTTTGAGGCGATAATCCTATTTGCAATAGATTCGAAAATTCGTACGCGAAACAATTTTTGGAGCTTCGCGCGGAACGATTCTGCAATCGCGACGGTGATCCAATAATAAAAACAATAAGTTTGGAGCGTCGATCGTTATGGATTTGCGATAGTTAAGGATTTTGTCGGCGCGGTTTTAGACGATATAGAGGTATCCACGATCTTTTTTTTTTTTTTTTATTGAGGCGATAATTCTATTTGCAATAGATTCGAAAGTTCGTACGCGAAACAATTTTTGGAGCTTCGCGCGGAACGATTCCGCAATCGCGACGGTGGTCCAATAATAAAAACAATAAGTTTCGAGCGTCGATCGTTATGGATTCGCGATAGTTAAGGATTTTATCGACGCGTTTTTAGACGATATAGAGGTATCCACGAACTTTTTTTTTTTTTTTTTTTTGAGGAGATAATTCTATTTGCAATAGATTCGAAAGTTCGTACGCGAAACAATTTTTGGAGCTTCGCGCGGAACGATTCCGCAATCGCGACGGTGGTCCAATAATAAAAACAATAAGTTTCGAGCGTCGATCGTTATGGATTCGCGATAGTTAAGGATTTTGTCGGCGCGTTTTTAGACGATATAGAGGTATCCACGATCTTTTTTTTTTTTTTTTTGAGGCGATAATTCTATTTGCAATATATTCGAAAGTTCGTACACGAAACAATTTTTGGAGCTTCGCGCGGAACGATTCCGCAATCGCGACGGTGGTCCAATAATAAAAACAATAAGTTTCGTGCGTTCCGGAACGATCGCTCGGATGATACTCGAGGCGTTCGAACTCATCCAACTCCGGCGTATATCAGTGTGGGATCGAAATGCGATGAATACATACACGCGCGAGGGGGCGAGCGAAAGAAGCGAGTAGGATAACGAGAGAGCGAACGGTGAAAAAGTCAGAAAGGAAGATAGATGCACTATGTAGCGTATGGAGTGAACTTGCGCTGCCGTTGGTTCCTCGTGTTCTCTTCTCGTGCTGCACGTTGGTGAGGTATGCCTCGAGTGGCGCCAGTGCGCAACCTTTCATTCTCTCATCTTTGCTTTCTTCTCCGCTCTCTTTTGCCTCTCGGCTTTGAATTCTCTCCTTCGGCTCACGCTTTTTTCTCTCATTTTTGGACCTCCGTTGTAACTCAATTTTTTTTTTTTTTTTATCTTATCGCCCTGATGATGATGCTGCTCTTCAAAGTTCGTATGGAGCATTCGAAATGCTTCCTACGAACTTTTCGCTTCCGCTTGCCGTCTCGACGATTCTCTCATTCTCCCCCCATAAGCAAGCGTCGTAGTCGTCATATTGTCGTGACGATCGCATTGCTCCAACACAAAATTAATAATCTCCTCAGACGAATGGTTGGTGAGTCCCAAAGAAATTCCTATCTATACTTCTCGTCTCGAGACGTCGAAACTGCCGCATCTATTCCACTGGTATCGAGTTCTCGTTCACGTTACACACTCGGAGAACGCGCAGTATGCGCGCGCGAGCCGCGGTCAACTATAATACCCGGGGGAACCGGACGAAGTAAAAAAAATTCCAATCCTCATCCTAGACGATAGACGACTAATTAACGAAATGGTCCCCTCGCGAGAGAGAGAGACGATGGCCAAGAATCGGTTATAACGTTAACGCATAATCCTTCTACCAATGCAGTATATTATTCTTCCAAAACGTTTTCTCACGCATTAACACGAATAGAGTGATATAAATGCCTGTGAAAGAAAGGCCCCCTCCCGGTTTGGTCCCCGAGATCGTGCGCCCAGGTAACCCCGGCTACTTGGGTTCTGGGATCGTCTACACGAGATGCGATCAATCAGTCGCGCTTATCTCGCCCGAGCAATTTCGACGATCAATTAGCAGCCAATAATTATCAGCGCGCCCGCGCCTGCTGGTCACGCGAATAGGTAATCGAGACAAGAGACGACGGTAAAGGATCCATAATATTATAGTTTTAAAATATATACTAAAAGAAATGTAGAACAACGGGAAATACTTGTACGCGACAGGCTGGAGCAGTTAGGGTTGCCGAAAAAAAAAAAAAAAAAAAAAAAAAAAAAAAATCGATTCGAGGTCCAGCGGCGTCCAACGACTCGGAGAAGAGCGATCGGCCGAGGGATTATACGACGAGACACATTTCGGGCATTTTTACGAAAGGGACGCGCAGGAACGCGTGTTCTATTAGCTAAGACAAAAGAGCGGCGCCTAGAAGTCCATGATCGAGTCGCTGAAGTATAGAAATCCAGAAGGAAGAAGAGTTTCTATTCGCTAGTTTTGTTTCTATTTTCTTCGCTATATCTGTATATGTGTGTATATATATATATATCTGCGTGCTGCGCGAGAGATCCCACATCGAGACCGACTCCTGTCGTTCTCCTGCTTCGTGGTCCATTTTATTTATGCGCCCGAGCGCGGAAAAAGATGTAAGTCCTGCGAGGGACGCAGGGGTCGCATTCCTGATTCAGGGGGGAAAGACAGGCCACGGTATGGTCACCCTGGACATCGCTGACTTGGATCCTCGGCGAGAATCTCTACGATCGCGCAATCCCCTCCAATATACAGTTGGATCGATCTCCTTTTTCCCGTAAAACCGAATCACTCACGTGTGTCTCGACTGTACGTAACTCTCTCTTCGGAAATTTTCGATTTTCGAGGAACTCAATTTGCCAAATGACAGTAAAAGCAACTGGCGGTCATTAAATTTTGGAAAAAAAAAAAAAAAAAACGTGAAATTACAAAAATTCGTTATATCACCGGATTTTCTCTCGGGAGACGCAGCAGATGTTTGCATGAAATCTGCAACTGGCCAGTATTTCATTAATGCGAGAATATTGTTTGTTCGTGCCAAAAGCGTATGAAGAATCGTCGTTGCTGGCTACTATTCTCGCGATGCGCGACGAGCCTATCTCTTGCGTCTATCCACTTTTTCGTTCTCCGGTTCGATTGAAATCATAAGAAGACCGAGAGGAAGAGTAACGATAAGCGTGCGTGCGGTTGGACGAGGCAGTTAACTTTATTTCATTTATTTTTATTTATTTTTTTTCGTGTGTAGGTGTAAGCGAGTGCGATAGATTATAAATGATCGTCGTTGCGCGAGAGGTTGAGAGAACGCGGGCGCGTCCGAGAACTCCGAGATCTCTTGGCTCCCGACACCGGGAACGAGAAGAGGAGCGACGTGTTTCAAGATTTAAACGACCAACCGAGACAGCCAACGGTGTGCTGCATCTCGCGCCCGCGATATACAAACCCCTTCGGGTTTCTCGCTTCGGTCAGATAGAACCCGCTGGCCAGCAGTTCGGCGAGACTGAAATCGTCTGCCCCCGCGCGCCGCTCGGGTGCGCGTACTCCGCGCGGCCAACGAATCTCGAGACTTTTTCGGGACTTGATAGATCGACGCAATTCAGATCACACAGATGACGAGAGAGTTCTTCTCCCCCGTGCATCTCGGGAGCATCCTTGCGTTCGCTCGTTATACACTCTCGCGTCGTATCGCTCTCGCTTCCCTTTAATGTCGATTAATTTATCAAATCTTTACGACAAGATAAGATTAGCCAAACGGGAAGGAGAAGATGGGGGTGGAGAAGGGATCTGTAAAACCGGCTCTTCGCGCTTTTCGTCTCTCCTCGGGTCCTCGATGAACAAAGATTGGCGTCAAGAAAAAAAAAAAAAAAAAAAAAAAACAAATCGAAAGAGCAACAGTCGAAGGTATGCTTGCTGGTAGCAAACTACTGTCGTAATGCTCGGCGTAATTGAATGGCGCTGACGATGTCGAGAAAAGGGGTTAGAGAGAAATCTTTGACCCTACCGACGCTGCGGCTTCATGGCGTGTGAATTAATTTAATGACTCATTACTCCCACTACTCCATACGATACCGTATATACCATTCGCAGATTTCTTCTTTATTGAATAATAATACATTTATGGTTTTCTCTTGGTTCGTATTATAAACATATTGGGAAGAATATATATATATGTATATATATGTATATTGAATAGTCCGCACTCGGCAGGTTGTGGCGAAGAGGAGAGGACCCCGAGTGAGTGCGCCGGGTTGAAAGGAAATATTTAACGAGCCCGTAAATTCGCCTTGGATTTTCAAAGGCGAGCGTAAAAATTATATGGGGCATGATCGAGCTCGGCATATATACCCGCTTGCTCTCGCGGACAGCAAACTCACTACCACCA
Source organism: Buathra laborator (assembly GCA_934046635.1). Taxonomy (NCBI): domain Eukaryota; kingdom Metazoa; phylum Arthropoda; class Insecta; order Hymenoptera; family Ichneumonidae; genus Buathra; species Buathra laborator. The sequence continues at coordinate 20,648,650 of OW203894.1, forward strand.
TTCGGATAAACCCGACGTACATATAATATCCTTGAGGCGGTAAGCGCAACGGAGCCAGTGCGCGCGGAGAGCGAGTACCTCGACGTGGCGACGGCTTAACAAGCAATAAATACCCCCGTGCTTTCGGTACGAAAACTTTACGTCTCCGGCGAGATCTCCTCCCCTAACGCGGCGCTCTCCGCAAGGGGGATAACCGCCAGTTTATAACGTAACGTAAAATTAATAGAGCTTATCGTGTGGCGCTGCCTCATCGTTTCGTTCAATAATAATTCATCATGAAATTACGCCTCCGAAAAATTCGTGTGGTATTAATCCAACGGAACAAGGGTAAGAAAAAAATAAATGATAATAGTAATAAAATAACGATATATCGATATCGATAGAATTTTTGGTACAGTTATACACACACGATGAGCTTCGAATTAAAATGAAACTGCGGCAACCCTTTTACGATTGCGGCTCTCGTAGAATGAACGTCGGCGGGCGCCACCGGGGCTCTCTCTTGGGAGACGAGACACCGTTCGGGGGGGTCAGGCCGTTTTATAACGTAAAATTAATAGAGCTTATCTTGCTTCGCGGCCGTTCCGTAATTTATCATGGGATTACGGTGCAAATACGAGAAGGAGGGAGAGGATGGAAAATCGAGCACGAGCTCCGGACGAGTGCTCCCCTGTGGGGAACCGTGAAACCCCTCGACCCACGGGCGCAGCAATCACTTCCTGTGTCAATAAACACGGATTCCCTGCTGCTTGCTGCCTCTTCCCTATCCCGAACCGAAAGGACCGGGGATCCTGCGTTGTACGAGAATCAGCTAAGCCGAACTATTCGCCGTTGGGGGATAGAGAGATCTCGTCGTCGTTCGCTCACTCGTACAAACGACCACCACTCTCGAAAAAAAATCGACCCTTCTCGACATCGATACCCTCCAAGCTCCTTCACAATTCTCTCTATTTCACTCGTTTCACCCCTCACCCCTCCTCCCCCCGTATTATTACTATTATTCCCTTTTTCCGATTCGGAAAAAATATTGATTCTCATGTAACACGTGAGAGTGTTAGCTAAACTAAATACGGAGATCGTGTAAATCCAATCTTCAAGTACAATCGTAAAAAACTTTTATTGTCAGCAATTCATTTTAATGGTACTGTCCCTCGAAGTGTAGAAAAATAATCTCATGCCACCGCTTTCATTTTGTTTTTTGACGATTTTTTAAATTTATTTCAATTCTTAGTAGTAAACGTTAATGACTAAAGCAAACATCGGAATATTTTTTTATTTACATAATATAAAAAAAATTGAAATTAATTTTGATTAATAAGAAATTAATTAATATAAACATTAATGCTCGAGAGGGTTGATTTAGTTGAAAACGAGTAGAAGGCGTCGTAGGATTAACCGAGTGACAAGATATTTGTTTGCGCCAATGGAGAGAGAGGATTCTCGCGAATGAATGGTACAACGTTACGCGTTTGGAACGGCATCAACACGCGTTACTGCGCGCACCACTTTCGTATTATCTATCATTCTCGACCGAGAGAAATTACAATGACAATGACCGCAATAACGATCGTCTGTGTGTATCAGTTTAGTAGAACGGGTACAAGAGAAGAGGAAGCTGGAAGCGAGCGCGGCACGCGGCTTCTGCCAGTACCGTCGACAGCTTGGAAAATTGCTAACAAATAATGATACAAAGGGTGCGTGGCTTCGGGAACTGGACGGGGGTTGCGAAACCGGACGAGAACCGAGGACGAGGGGTGTCGACGAACCCCTCCTCTTGATCCTATCTATATACGTCTCCCAATATTAAAGCATCCGAATAACAAACGATATCATGACCGCACACGAGAATCTTTTGCCCTAATGCTACGCCTATAAAATCAATCAGCCAATAAACCAAACTGAATTCACAAAATAATTTTTTTTTTTTTTTTTTTTTTTTTCAACAAAAAATACATCGATACACATTCGAGATATCGAATGAAAATAAAATATCGTCTCATAAACGTGAGTCTTACCGAAAGTTTATTCAGGCTTTCACGTAAATCGAGTCGAGTAAAAGAGACCTCGAAGAGTATAGCGGGGAGAAGTAAAAGGCGAGGAAAATGCGAAGCTCTGAAGAGTATCTCTCGATGTTCCGAGGATCAGAAACGATTCGAGTGTTCTCGATGGGGCCAATATAATTCCTTCGTGGTGCGCGCGCGGTGTTTTCCGTGAGAACTCGGGGGGGGGGGGGGGGGGGGGGAGATATCTTGGAAGCACAACTCTCGTCCTCGTGGCTCGATTTTATGCGGGCAACAAAAGTCGGACGTGGAACCGCGTGCAGCCTACGAAAGACATACACGTGCATATATTCACACACATGACGTTCCTTCGCCTATATATCGTTCATGTGTGTACTATATACAGTACTGTATTCGAGAACGAAGGTAGATCAGGCTACCTGCGCTACCCAACTCTCTTTCGCTCTGTGCGGTAAGGACGTCTAACACACGAAGGCAAATAAATAAATACGAGGAGAGAGCAGGGCTCCGAGTTGGGTAGCTCACTTGCGCGCGAGGCCCGCGTGCTCTCCACACATATCTGAGTTGATGCACATTCTCGTATATTTAACCGTGGAGTACATAAACGCAGAAACAGCATATATATATATAGGTTATACTAGTAGATCTACAGGGTGAAGCATGCCAGTGGTTGTAGAGAGAAGAGACGTACGCTCGCTGGCTCGTTCGCTCTCCGTAAGCGACGCGCGATCCGTCACGAGGGCATAAATCAATGCTACGTATTCGCAGCAGCAGCAGCAGCAACAGCAGCAAGCAACCCCTGTGTTCGCGGAGTTGCATTCGCCGCCAGGAGCCACTGCCACTGAACGCACACGAACTCCTCTATACTATAACAGCGGAGGAGTAACAGCATAACGTTGGTCGCTACCTCACTTTCGGGGCGGCGAAGCGGTATATACTACGATACATCCCCCCCACCCCTCCCGCGTATCTATCTGTACGTATATATTATTCCATTGAGCTCTAGCTTTGCTCACAAGCCAAACACGCATAGTTGTACAAGCTATCTAGTCGGCTACTGTTGCTCTACTGCAATAACGCATATACGCACACAGATGCTATTCCTGTACGAATGGACATCGGTAATCTATATGGTGGTAGTAGTATTATAGTTACAGGCAAAGCTATGCTTTATTATGCCGGACACAATTGCGTGTTGGCTAAGCCACGTGACCGGGATACTTCCGGCCGACGTTCGGGTTCCGCTTGGTAACGTCGCATCTTCCCCCGGGTTCACGTGTCCCTCGTAATCCCTCCTTCCCCACCCTTTTCCGAAAGCTAGCTATTCCGCTTCTACTCGTCCCTATTAGTCTATCCAAAGGGACTTGCGCGCGAGAGATGAACGATGAAGTTAGCGAGAGAACCGAAAGAGGAGGGGAGAGGTTAAAGCGAAATCTCATTCTCGAATCGCTTAATCTTCCGTGTTGTCTCTTTCTTGCACAACCCTCGACGATGGGGTTTCAACTGAGAAGCATCACGCAGCCTCACTCAGTAGCTGACTCTCGACTCCTCCTTCGGCTTCTCGCCGAATCCACGTGTCGGTCGCCGTTAGCCGTTCCGACAACAGTTTCGTAACACAACAATGAGACGTCGCGTCATTGTCGCAGTCAAAACTTCAGCGGAGTCATGAGAACCCACCGAGAAACTATGCGCCGCTTCCGGGTTCATCCTTCTGTCGAAAGTGATGACCAGGGAACTTCGAGCGCACGGGGGTCACTGTGATTGACGGTGATGACAGTATTTTACTGGCTTTCGTTTCGAGGGAAACGAAAACCAGTCTTCGAATATTTATATTATCGATCATGACGTGTTTTTTTTTTTTTTTTTTTTTTTTTTTTCTTCGATATACGATCGGAACATATTCGCGTTCGATGGTCAAGCGAATGAGTTGCCTGAAGGACAGAATAAGATGAGAGATACTTGTTATCAAAGAGTATCTTTATTCGAAGGAAACGATCGGAAGCCAAGCGAGCAATTCCCCACGGTGCATTAGTTCAAAGAAGGGACGAAAAAAAAAGAGAAATATGAAGAAAAAAATAACATATACGGACGTAATGGAGATATCGAGGAGGATATGCCGGATCCAAAGGATTGGTCACGCTCTTCTTACGCTAATACCTGGATCGGATCGGCCGTGAATAGCTCGTGTTCGCTGTCCCGAGGATGCACGCACACCAATATCGAAAGATTCTGTGGTCGTGTAAAGCATTGAAACCCTACAGACACACACAGATTCGCCATATACGCGTGTTACAGAGGGTGTGCGATCCCTAACTCCCGGACGGGTAGATCAGCGTGGCGAATCTCGCTAGTGGCGCGGGAGTTTATCGCGGGGGTGTGTAGCCACTGTGACCACTAAAACCGTCTCACGATATACAGAATACTGGTGGGTACTGGTACTGTTACGTGAGCTGAGTACGCTTTCATCCAGCATCCATGTTCCATGGCGAGCAGTGTATAGCTCCTCGCGCCATGGGAACCATAAAATCGCTGGAACGGCCCTTATAAATAATGAATAACCAGCAGAATTTGCGGCATCGCCGTTACGCGTTTCGCCCAACGTCCTATGGTTATTAAGCTCTCTTTTTTTTTTACCTTATCTCTCCCAACTTTTGTAAATTATTTTACGAATAATTAACCACCGCGTAAGATCAGTGGGTTACGGAAATCGGCAAAAAAAAATAAAATACATGGTTCCCGTGAGAATTTTGGGGTGCAATATTAAAATAGGAGCAAAATAATAGTGAAGAAGGGCAATTGGTTCACAAGTGGAATGATCCAGAGTAGTGCAACTCAACGGCGTCGTAGGCGATCTGATGAGCGAAGAATCGCGACCGCAAGTAGTCAACGACTATGGTATGTACCGATCGTCAGCTATATAATAGCTATGTTGCGGAAAAAAAGTTGTAACGCAGCAGTAGACCCGGATAGATCAGCGACGCTGGAAGGCATGTGTAGCGTAGAAGCCCTGCGGTAAAAGCTGTTACCGAGTAACAGCAGCGTATGGGTGCATAAGAGAGAAAGTGTACAGAGATGATCAGACTAACGGGTAGACGGTCGTGTTCGATGTGTTACTAACATGAAGAACGAAGGAAAAGGCGTCAGTTCGCTTTCAACTACTGCTTTGTAGTTCAAGAAGCGAAAAAAGAATCTCGATAAAAAGTGAAGGGTCCTGCGAGAGCTCCAGAGAATTGTATGCTCTCCTCTCGATACATATGTTTTATAATGCCAGCGGCAGAGATAAATGAAAGCGTCACGACGTTGCGAGTTTTGTATTCACGAAAGAAAGCCTGTAAGGCTTACCTTAGAGACTGTTGCTGAATAGGGTGAGGCAAATCGAACTCAAGTGAGAGACGCTGCCCGCGGTTAAATTTTTATCGAAGTTTCCTGGTCGCAGTTGTGAGATGAAGAAGTTTTTCTGAATAGGTATTGTCCAGCGCCTGTTCAATTTTTTTTGTATAAGAATCACTGTCGATAGGCTAAACTCCAAAAAAAATTCTCACAAAAAAAATGGCGCTGATTTAGACGGAATAATATTAAATCTTTGTACTTTTTATACCACCCGAGTGGAATATTCCCTTTCGTTACATCATTGTGTAACATGTAACAAGTTAAATAGAATAACGTGCGAATAAGGAAATGGGAACAAAAAAAAACGAAGATTTCACCTATGCGGAAGTCTACGTTGATTCTTTCTTCTGCTAAAACAGTGACGACTTGATATCTCTACATCTACTTTCTCTCGACATTAAAATCGATGTATTCGTAGAAAAATCCACTTTTCGAAATTTATATTGAACAATCGATAATTATTTGAATTCTAGGGACGCTTATAGTTAAGCGGTACTCGGATTTCTTAATGTCGATATAATGATTCGCTGTCGCGAAAATTTGTTCGGGAACTTTCGACATTACGTGTAATAATTCTCTCTCGATGGCCGTAATAACGATTATACGGATGGGACGAGTGGGTCTCTCATACGTATAATCGGTCACTGCGTCGATTTACGGCGCCGATCGAATGAGGTCGCGATGCATGAAAAATACGCGGATCCACCGTACGCGCACATCATACGCGGAAGAAATTAAGGGCTCTCATTATTCGATGAGAAACTATTCGCTTCTATAAAGACGGAGCGACGAAGCGATTTTTTCTCCGTCTATCGTTGACTGTGAAACAATCGAGATCATTTATCGTCGTAAAGCAGATTGAAAAATCGAAAAAAGTGCATCGATCTCTCGTCGATCTAACGGATTACTCGTTACTGAATCTATATTTTATCATTTTAATATATCAGACTACAATATGATTCTTCATTTCGGATTGACTAAATACTTGTTGCTCTGCGTGCTCGTGGATCGTGCGTTTCTTGCGCCTGTCGCGGACACCGCGAATCTTTTGAATTCTGAATTTCTTGAAACTTCTCTACAGTCGATAATTGGAGATCAAAACGAGGTAAACCAAGATCTACGACCTTTTGGTAACGGTAACACCTATATTTCTTTACTGCTCGACGACGTTGTGATCTCTGAGTATCGCAACGAAGTTGTTCAAAAAAATTACGTGAAAAAGAAACAGGTAAAACGTGAAAATAATAGAAACGAATTCACGTATAAAACGCAAGAAGTGCCGAAGCAGACCTATGAAATTCACATAAACAACGGTGAGCTTAAATCACGATCGACGGAAAAACAGGAAGACACCGACACGCCAACACCGTTCATTTCCGTTCCTTTCGCGGCGGTAGTCACAATAAGACAGGATAACGTGCGCGAACCAGAGGAAACAAGTTTCGAGGAGACTCGAGATCCTCCCGACGCATTTTCACCGTGTTTCGACAAGAAGAATTCCCGACGCCAAATACCAGGAAATCCGGAGTTTTCTACAAAGTCCAAGGATACTTTACAGAAACATGAGATTACCGGTCCATTAGACTTGCTGCAATTGTTGCGGCTTAGAACAAAGAAGACGCGTGATGCTCCATTAAAGGAAACAAATCCAGCTACGGATTCAGAACCGAAAGATCTCACTGAAGAATGTATGCCTTCACCAATAATAGAGTTCGAAAATGTACGTATTCATGATCATTGAAACGTTACCGTAAATGTACGATACAAAGTATCATGTTATCAAAAGTAAAACTCCGTTGACGAAAAAACTATTGAATCCGTTACTTTCTTTTATTGTCATTATTTCCACAGGAAAATCCGGAACTACAAACAAATGAGACATCGCAGAGACAACAGTTCGATGATGACGATGAGGTACATGTTACACGATGATTTGAGAAACTTTTGCAGAATTATCCGGAAGCTATTTAATCAACATGTTTACATTCCGGAATTGATTAATCTCAATTCAGTTATTAAATAAACGCGTATTGGATTACTTTTGAAGGAATCCGAGGGACCGTTGGGATCGATCACCAATCTTTTACCTCTCGTTATTCCTATTCTCCAGGACCTCAGTGATGTAACGAAGTTTATATAAACTATTAACTACTCTGTAGAGTAGTAAGCGGAGTAATCAGATACGGAATGTATGTTTCTTTGCAGCCGAATAGTGACACAGATCTGGGCGAAGTAGTGGCGGGTTCTATACCTTTGTTGGGAGGATTGTTGGGTGTAAGTTCAACGATTTATTTTTTTATATAGTCGACTGCATTAGCATTAATGCATCTTGCATTCGCAGGACGACACCGGTGGTCTTCTGGATATGTTCGGAACTATTCTGACGAGGATCCTTGGCGTGAGTGAAATTTGGGGCGTATTCGGCGCTATTACTAATTCTCTTAATTCAGATTATATTTTTCAAAAATGTTTTTTTTTTGGTTGTTTCGGAACGAACGAAAATGCTTATCAATACAAAAAGAGTTTTAGATTTCCATTAACCTTCGTACTTCCAGGGAGCAAACGGACAAGGTAGTGACATAATTGCGTTCGCAGCGCCGCTCGTAGTTCCGTTTTTTCGGGCCTCAGGACCATTGTTAGGAACAATCGGGGGTCCGATTGTTGCTGCTATTTTAAACGTACGTATCGTCAGTCTCATTTGTTACCTATGAATTATTGATGTGAAAAATCACATCGCCGCTATTCTACTATATTAAAAATGATAACAGATCGTCAGATCTCCGGAAGCCGTGGGTTCGATCGTCAAAACGGTTGTTGAATCGCTGTCTCAGGTAATTCGCAGCTCGTTATTTTTGCTCGTTAATTGTTGCGCTTATATCATAATAATCGTTGATCGTCTATAATTCATCGCGCGTTATTCAATTTCTCTACCTGTTTCGCTAGATCGATGCTAATGGCAATTCACCAATTTTGGACACATTTGTAGATATAGCTGTGAATGTTTTCAAAGTACGTAAACGCAATAACCCACATTATTAATATCACTAATTAATATCGTGTGCTTCGTGGATACAGCTAATTTGTTTGGCATAAAATAGGATCTGCGACCGGGTTTACCAGGAGGTCTTGATGTCGCTGCTCTCGTGGAAGCATTAACGGCCGGTACTGTTACTGGTACCTTCGCCGCCAGCGACGCCTCAACGGGTTATGCCGGGAGTCCACAACCTTACGGATCTTACGGAACTTACGGGACTGTCAGTATGATTCTTGAATACTCAATGCGTCTCGCGTAAAGAAGGTTCGGTTAAATGAAGATTCTTATCGCACGCAGGGCCCGGTACCAGCTGGCAGTGCCAACATCGTCCGAATTAGTCCCGAAATCGTCAATCCACAACGAAAGACCAATTCATTTCAGCGCAAGAATCCTCCCAAAAAGGGGCGACTTTCTTCTGTTACGGTTTGTTCTCTCTTTCTTCATACAGTCCGAGCTCCGTATTCTTAACTCCCCTTAACTTAACCAATCGTTTATTTTAACTCGTTACCATGACAACGAGTTCCCTTAACTGTATTTCCCCTGAGTCCGTTTGCCCCACTCCAAGCGGAGCCTATTTCGTAAAATGTAAACTGCGCACGCGCAGCAGGTACAAGGTGGCTTCGTACTTACGAATGCGTATACCCCTCTTTACCCCTATTCGCAGCAACTGACCGGGAGTAGGGACGATAAGGGAAATACAGAAAAGGGAACGGGTCCAGTCCCGTCGAGTTAAGAATACGGAGCTTGGACTGTATCTTATTATCTCAACATTATTCACCGTGCATCCGCTTTATTGACATTTTTCCTGTGCAACCAGCCTATTTCCCTTTCTGCTAATAATGTGAAGCATCATAAGATCAGCGATCGCACGACCCAAAAGCCTTACTTTGAAGGAATACCAGCCGTTTATCCAACTACTTTGCCTTCGTTGCAAAATTTCGATCAATACCACATAACGGTTAGTGTCGGAATGTGATACTTTTAATAACAGTTTGTTTAAACTTTCTAATGACTTATTTGTATCCTCCCATTCCTTCTCGGATTCATCTCTGCTACAGGGTCCCGTTCAGGCGGGAACGAACACCGGTAGCGGAGGCTCGAGTTACTCGCCTTACGGAACTGTAAGCCTACTGCTGTTATAATCATGATATCTGTACCTGTCTCGTTCAATCGGTTGTTGGCACCAAGTCTGACGTATTTCGCAGAGCGGAGTGCCAGCGTACGGAGTAAACCCGCTCGGCCTTATCATCTCGTCGCTCAAAGACGTCTTTGGTGCGGGAATACAAGTTCTCTCGTCGTTAATCAACGTAGTATTTGGAATTAGTGGAGCTTCTTCGTCGGACAAACCCCAAGGATATGGTTATGGACCGCCACCCTACGCGGACAGCACAAAAGCGCCATAAAAAAAAAGTTATCAAGCCACAACTTTGCAAGGTATTTTTTAATTAATACGAAGGCGTCAAATTACGCCTCAGCGAACTCTCTTTTTATATTCACAATATTAAAATAGATTTTTCTGAATAAAAATAATTGATAGATATCAGCATCGAAAAAAGCACTTGTTTACGCGAATAAAAAAATCACTCGACTCCCTTAAAATCAATAATTAATTAAGCGAAGATTTTTACAATTTTTCAACAAAAGCTAATAAAGTAATATAAAATAATTGTCAGGTTGTCTAAAAATCTTCAAGTTGCATCATCGCATTGTAAGAAAATATGGAATAAACGACGAGCTCTTTACCTGTTCGTTTCTGCTTAGGTGGTCTTGAGGCGGCCACGCGCGCGGATCCGCAAATCATAATCGTGCCTATGAGCCGAGAGTAACGAGATGAGCTCTACAAGCCCTTTGCGCCTGATCCACCTTTATCATCCTACTAACTACTACGTTACCGTTTGCTCTGTCTGTAGGCAGACATTTACTCGAGTTTGCAATTGATAATTTTTCTACAACTCATTATTAATTTTTCTCCTCGATTATCGATAGTTTTAGGATAATCTTTGGTAGACGATGCATTAATTTTTTGTTGCGCACACGTGACGTTATGCCAAATATACGACTTAGTATATTGGGAATTCAACTAGACGGCAGCTGCATCTGACTGCTCATTAGCCATGCATACGCCCGAGAGAACCAATCCTATCTATCTCCCTTCCTCTGTTTCTATGCACCATGAGGGATGCTAACGAGACGTCTATATCATTATGCTATTCCGTAAACGCGCACGCATCTCTCGGCTCCCAATGGATTGGGAACCTAAAGCCAGAGCGCACGAAATAAGGGAGGATACGGACCGTCCCGGATATTAGGGCCCGCGGGCCACGCACACGGTCCTCCTATGTTCTTTCTCTCTCTGAAGGGCCTCACCGAATCGTTTTCTATGCTGCTAAAACGTTCGGTACGCGTCGACGTGCTCGTCTGCTCTCGTGCGGCCGTTCTCGTACATCCGCGCAGCCAACACACAGGGCGCCCAAGATAAAGAGACGAACGGCCACGGCGAACGAGGCAACTCTCCACGAAGAACCGTGGACCACCGTGAAGGACGCGGCTGGCCCTGCGCGAGAGACTGGCCATCTTCCTACCGCCCCTTCGACTCTTCAGCTCCATCGCCATTTTCTCCCCCTTTTTTTTTTGTTTTTTTTTTTTTTTTGCTCTACTCCCTCTGGGCTCCGATCTCTTCTCCCTTCTCCTCTTTATATTCTCGGTTCTTCCTCATCGCCGTTTTCCTTCCTACCTCTTTATGACCCAACTGCCAATAATACACGAAACACGTGATTCTCTACGGCTGCCAGCGCGCTTCGTGCGTGTCTTTCTAATTCCTTCGATTATTCGTCGGGCATCCATCTCGATTCCGTCCCAAAAGCTTTACTTCGCGCAAACAAATTTATTATAACCTATGGGATTATTTCTTTTTCGGGAAGCGTAGAAGCATCTCCACACGGTATTATTAATCGCTATAGAGTCCCGACGATTTTAGATACGAAAAAAGGGAATCACACCTGCCGTGGCAGGTGGGCGCAACCTTATGGTTAGTCAGCCAATTTTCGAAAAACATTATTGTTCTCGGATAATTATGACGCGCCATAGATACGAAACAGATTCTTCGAGATCTCGTGAGACAAACTCGACGAGACAAATTGGTAGGTACCGTAGTGTCATGCAATTCTTACAATGTCTTTGGTAATTCAATTTAGAAAATTGGGTTCTGACTTTGAAAAATTGCAGCGGGTTATACATAAGAAGTTGAGCTGTTAGTCTTCACTGACAAAAATTGATATTACTGAAAAAGATCGCGATGTCTTGTATCGGAATAGGACTCACGATGCTATGCGTTACTATGTGATTACATCAGAGATAATCCATCACTGGTTCCCTCAAGAATCCTGGATATCGATGATAAACGACGTTTTTCTACTAAATATTATTAAAGATGAAACGATGTATACTATGGAGATGAAAAAAAAAAAAAAAACGGAAATGGATAAAAAAATGAAGAAAAAAGATTTTATTTCCGCGACGCCAGGTGGGACAATTCTTGTTCGGTGCAGCGATGCGCATGGCGATTCTCTCTTCTCTCCGCGACTCTGTGTCTTATGTTTTAATTGTTCTCTGACGTCGCGTAAATCCTAATTAAGACTGAATTATTTAACCGGCACCGTCGAGGCGGCGGCGAGAGCGACCAGAGGAGTCTGCAGAGTTGTCTCGCTGTCGTCGTCGCACGGTACACACAGCGAGTATTATTTGAATCTGAGAAGTACAGAGGCGTTTCGTCCGGATGTTACCAGTCGAATTTTATGCCCTTACGATTCCCGAAGATATTGCGGAATCGCTGAGAATAAGAGAGAGGAAAGTCTTGTTGAATCGGAGGCCAGCAACGCTGAAGATCTTTCTCGTTTCGCTTTTATCCTTTTCACCCCCGCGAACCAAGCGCCAACTTGACAATCCTCAAGCTTATTCTCTTCGTTTCTTATCCCTCTGCTTCTGTACGTCCCTTCAACGCGGAAGCATCAACTTCACGCTGCCTACTTCACCGTGGCGCCGGGCGCTTTATCGCTTTGGTACGCTTCTTACTTCCTACAGAAGTTACCCCGTGCGCTTGAATTCATTCGCTCATTCCACGCGTCACTCTTTGCAGCTATACGATTTCGCAAAACGAGAAATTATCTTTCCTCAACTCACAGTATTATGTACCCACAGTACCGAGAGAGATAGTTATTTTCACAAAGGGCGGAAACGACGATGTACTCGCGAGCAAAGGAGTTTCTTCGTCATTCGTTCCTCGACACACATAATGAATTACGACGTCGCTTGTAGAGTTCTGCGCATTGTAAAATTACAATATAGCTGTTATCTAAAGGGGAGGATGAAAGAGATGACTATCGTAGGTGTACGTATAAATGCGTGTTGGTAGATTTATCACTCGGTGGGCGACAAGGAGGCGGAGTGCCAAGACGAAGAGCAAACACTAGAAATCATCTCTCGTTTGTATATTACATACCTGTATCGCCCTGAAGGTAACTTACACTGGCGCTTTAGCATTTTCGCGAACTTCAACGAGAGAATACATTCGAGAGGATAAATCTCTCGACGCATTTAAGTAATCGAGAAATCAATGAATTCGTATATGTGAATTATGAAAGCTAAAAGATCGAATGCTGCTACACGAAAATCCAAGGTACATGGATAGCGTGATCCTGACGCTTCACGCTCCGTCTCTCGCATCGACGGAGGATGACTATGCGCTATCGACGATTCGAAACTCAGCCACGGGATTTCCATGTCCGGACGGTAAACCCTCATCGAAAGAAGATCTTCCAAACCCCTCTATCACCCCCGATGCCGCTCGTTACATGGGACAGAGATTAAACTCCGTTGTCCTCGTCGCTTGTGGCCGAACGAATTTGTGCTTCCGATCCCACAAGGCGCGATTTCGAGTGTTATATTATAGAATAGAGAAACCCGTCCTATAGATTACCTCAACTGACTCATCAACAGCTCCTCCCTGTTTTCTAGTGAAATTTCTAGACCCATATATATATGTAACGTCCCTATTAGTAGTCAACGTGCCGAATTGAATATTCAAAAAAACGTCTACTCACATGGAAATCAAATAAATACAAAAATTCTATAAGAAATACATTAAATTTCGCGATTTTTATATCAATAAAATATTTATCATATAAATTGTTATATATTTGGTGACATATTTGCGGGAATATATTCTAAAGTATATTCGTTATATTTTCTTCCGGAAATATGGTGCGTAGTAGTCAATGCGACGAATTGAATATTCAGGAAAACGTCTATCCACATGAAAATCAAATAAATACAAAAATTCTATAAGAAATACGTTAAATTTCGCGATTTTTATATCAATAAAATATTTATCATATAAATTGTTATATATTTGGTGACATATTTGCGGGAATATATTTTAAAATATATTCGTTATATTTTCTTTCGTAAATATGGTGCGTGAAATTTGTGAACCCGAACTGTTTTAAGATAATTACGAATTTAAAAAAATAATTTGTATGACCAATGAGTTCGATTCTATTATGATCGATGAATCACCGTTGACACGACTGAAACGTGTTATGGGAGCAATAATCGGGAGACTGCTGGCGCCTGAGCGGATAAACCGATAATCGAAAATCGCGTTCGCCTCGCGCGAGTATCAAAACTCTTTGTCGGCTCGGCGAACATGCAGTCCGAGTGTTACGCCAACGCGATACTCGTAACTTCTTCGTTCTCGCGTTGCTGCTCTGATCCACCGTCCAGGCGCATGTATACACGCAACTATATACGGTCCGACTTTACTCACACACGGAGCTCAACGACCCCGCTAATTGCCGCATCGGTCACGCAATTTTTTTTCACTCTCGTTCTCTCTCGTTCCATTCGTTCTCTATCCGGTAAATTCGATTTCTCGAGCCTCTTTTCTCGATTCTCTATATCGCGTTAAAACGCAAAATAATTTCGAATTTTTTTTTTATCGCGTGAATTTCGCGAGAAACTCGCAAGATACTAAACAATTTTATATATATTTGATATATATATATATATATATAGATGCAGTAATTTCTCATTATTGCAGGCATGAGGTATGCGACGGTATAAGCGCGTGTTGTTAATTCGAATCGATCGTTCAACGTATAGACTCGTGAGCCGCCGCGGGGAAAAGTTGATATCGTAAATAGGCGCGGCTTACCGACGCCGTCACGACAATATATACCGAGCAGAGATTCTATTCTCTATATAACTTTCTTTACAGGAGGCCGAGAAGATATTTTACCGGTAGCTCGGTACACGTTGAACCACGTAGCGTATTCCAGCAGCTACTCTCTCTCTGCGGCTCTCCTGTTTCTCTATTTATCTGCATTAAAGTAGTAGAGAAAAATATAAACTTGTATACCGCGATAGTTCCAAGGTTGGTTGACTCTCGCGTGTTTAGCCTGTGTACGCTGCGGGAAACGATCGTGGGCGCTCGGTTGTAGCTTTTCGGGGGTCGTTTCCCCGTAACAGTGGAAAAATAAGAGAGAAAACGACACGGCAAGGCGAAATGATATCCCCCGCTGGGTCGGTAGAGCAGCAGCAGGAGCGGTTGTAGCGCGTGCTGCTAGGGTAGGCAGAGAGAGCAAAAGCCAGAAGAAGGGAGGTTAGTAACGACGCGAAATCCACCCCCTGGTACAAGTAACGGAATTAAATTAAATTCAAATATAATCAAATAAAATTTAAATTTCAAATCCTCCTCGGCTATATACCACATTGCCAGTAAGCCCAAGGGTTGAAGGGGATGGGTATGCTTTGCTCGGATATATAGTATGGCATCCAGTAGATTTAGAGTCCTCCCTCTCCTCTCCTTTCGGTCTCTTTAGCTCTTTACCGCATCCCTTCGCGCGAGCGATCATACCGCCGTGGGTATCCACCCCCTGAATTCACCCGAGCCGAGATTTAACGGGTCAAACTCGAGCGTCATCGGAGCTGTGGGCGCGCGGGGTCGCGAGTCAAAGCGAGAGGGTGGCTGATTGAGACACTGTTTTGTTTGTTCGAAACGACGACGGCGCGACAACTCCGAATGAGTTTGACAAGGACGAGATGACGAGAGAGAAAAAGAGTGGCGGGAGTGGAGGGGAGGGGGGAGGGGGAGAGAGAGAAAAATCAAAATACTGTAGAGAGAGAGTAGAATGAGAAAACGTCAGAGAGATGAAAAAGGACAGGCGGGAAGGCGGGGAAGTAAATCGAGCTACCGATCAGGGTACGCGATGGAAGGAGATGAAACAGATATAAAAAATAAAAATAAAACAAAAACGAAAAAAAAAAAAGGTAAAGAGAAATATTGCAGAGGACTAGTGCGTCGAGAAGGATAGCGTTATTTCGGGACTGAGGGGTTGGCTTTCCGATCGCGTTTGGGAAAGGGGTGTCCCACGAACTATCCCCCTGAGGGGTAGTCGGGAGGGTGTCATTCTGTGTCAACCACAGCGCCCTCTGACGATGACACCGCGGAACGCGAAAGGGGATGAAACTCCTGCGGTTCTCAGGTCTGATGGTCGTGGTGTGTGCATATACCAACCACGGCAGCCCAGGCAACCGAACTATTTGCTTCGGCTTGCCACGGACTTATATGTACCACTGTTTTCAATGTGTTGCTCGACGTTACGATACACAGCGACGATGCTTTTTCAACTTTCGATTCATATATATAATTTCACTTGTTTTTTTTTTTTTTTTTTTTCGCTCTTGTGCTCCGCGAACAACGAAAGCGAAAAACGATCAGAATTCTGGATCTTCACGGACGTGTTTAGAATGCGAATTAATCATACTTTTTACGATACCGTCTAATCAACCTTCAGACTCGTCTACCTTTTACCTACTTCTTCTCTTCTTTACGCATAAATAAATGAAAAAATGTGTAGAGCACAAAACGGGCGAAGATTCATCGACTGGTTGCAAGAATGAAGATTGTACCGCTGAGGTTGTATAGTATACTGATGTATATAGCAATTTATGTTCTCCGCGCAGTTATAGTGTGGTAGGTTATACTTATACACTCCGAGACGACCACACACGTCGTTCGCGAAGATAAGCTTTACAGAGCATTATACACGCGAACGGCCGTTCGAATTCATTTTCAATGATTTTATCGCACAGCGACGGTGGCGGCGAATACGTTATTATTTCGCATTGACGACGAAGTGATTGCGGGTAGAGAGAATGGTGGGTATATATGTATACGAGCGATACGTATGGAGGTAGTTGGTCTTGCGGCGGAGATCGTAAAGAGCGCGACGACGACTACGACGAGAGAGTAGCCCTGCGTTATATACAGTTTCAAGCTCTCGTTCTCTCGCGCAAAAACTCACAGAGCAGTCAGGTCGAAATAATAAAAGCCGGTCGAACGAGCCTCGGACACACGGCGTCTCTCATCTCTGTACGAGTTCTATCCGAGCTCTCGGATTCCGGAATGAATCCGAATTAAACTCGTGCGTATTATAGTTCATGTTAAAATATGGATTAAAATCAATGCGCGACGGAGAAGACTTTTTAAAAAAATGTTCGTGTATATTATACTTGAGGAAATACGCTTAAGGTATTTATTAACAAGCGCGTGTGGAGAGTAGAAGAGCCGGGAGCGAGCCCCTCGCGGAGCTTCGTAGCATAGCTTTTGCGGAAGTCGAGGGAGAGTCGCGCGACTACCCTGTCGTCGTCGTCGTCGTTGTCGTAGCCGTCGCATAGTCATAGTCGGCGCGCCAGCACTTCCTTTGAACTCTTTATTTTATTTTCATTTTTTTTTTTTTTTTTTTTTTTTTTCGGTAACGCAAAAGCTAATTAATTTTCTCTCTCCGGCGAAGAGAGAACGGTGGGGTGTAGCGAGAGGATGGTAAACCGGTGTCTTTGCCGTTTATTTTCCGTGAATCCGAGGGGAGAAGAGAAGAACGACGACCGGGCGTGCAGTGAGAAACAGCGAGGGGTGCTCGTGCGTTTATAAAGGTTGATAAACCAACGGAACGCAGACGGAAGAGATGCGATGAAGCTGCGCGATTTATTTTTTTTTTCTCGTTTAATTGTCGCGCGACCAGTACCAAAAAAAATTTGGTATCTAAACGAATGTACAATCGAAAAAATTCGCTAGGGGAGACACCGGATGAACAAGATCTGCATATGCAAAAATCTACGAAATATAATCCAAAGAATAATACGAACCGCGCGTTTGCAGTATACACACGAAATCGCACGAATCAACGAAACTTATTAGCAACCCCTTGCGCGTTGCCGCGGCTCGAGATCTCGAAGGCCCGAAGGGTTTTGCCAAAGCCGACCTCCAGAGGTCCTCAGTTCTCATCCGGGGTTTCTTGGCTCCCCCGACTCTCATGATCGCGCGGTAAGAGGGGGAGCCAGCGAAAGGGGCCCCCTATAAAAAAAAAAAAGTAAAAAAAAAAAGAATCCTCGAGGAGGGCTAAGCCTCGGTGGCGGCTACCAGTGCGCGGCATCGACAAAGAGGAGTGACATAAAGGGTGAAAGGGATAAAGAGAGAAAAACACGTGAATAAAGAGGGCGATCGGGGGTATAAAAGAAATGAAGAAAGAGAGAGATGAGAATCATCGGTACCCCCGGCTTAGAGTCTCCGCGCCGAGAGAAAATGAGAAGAGAACGAAGACGAATGACGAGGCGAGGAGAGGAGAGCGAGATAAAGAGGGGTTGAAGTTGCTAGAGGGAGAAAGAACATTGACAACAAAAAAAAAAAAAACGAAAAAAAAAAACAACCGACAAAAAAGAGAGAGGGATGTAGAAGATCAGGTTCGTGAACAGTCAGAGAGAGCAGAGGTGTGGCTACGAGGGTGTACGAGAACGAGAGTCGTTCTTCTTGGGCTCTGGTTGGCTCGCAGGCCTAACAGTGGGCCTGACCGGATCGAGGCCGAACCTCAGCCCGCGAACATCTTCGTGCTTCTGACTATACTCTCATTTTATATACAAGCTATGCTATATCCCTGTGTAAAGTAGTTATACACAGCATAAACCTCTTCTTATTCTCCTTCTTCTTATCCTTCTTTGCGGCCGTTCTCGTTCGGCAAACAGACAAACGCGAGATACGTGTATCCCGAGATACGAGAGAGCGAGAACGAGTGAAAGAAGCGAAAGGACCAACGAGAGTAGCCGAGATAGGAGTACAATGTGGCGGGGGAGGGGAGGGGGTGGAGGAGGAGAAGAGGACTAAGGCCCCGCGGAGTCAGCGATTCTTGGCTCTCGGTCTCTCGCATGCCTTATGGGCCCCGATTCGCAGAGGTGTCAGCAATGCTCCCTCGGATCCCCACTACCGCCGACTTCGTAGTATATACAAACACACACGATACAAGCGCGCGGAACGTCGGAATTACTCGGCTATCGAGATCCCAGTGAGGATAAGCGACCTCGCGGAGAAATCATAGCGGCCACCCACGTCTGGTATCGAGGGTGAGGCGCATTGGGACCCATGAGCGATATATATTCTGTATAACAACTGCTATATATGCTATATTATAGCAATCGAAGGTGTAGTACACGATCGCAATGGATATATAGCTTAAGTTGAAACGATCCGGGAGCCCTATACCCCCGCGTGCAATGTCCAGCTATACATAATTCTACGTTTGCTTCAATACCAAAGGAGTGGACCCTCCGGCGAGCACCCCCGTTCGTAAACCTGCTGACGGTAACACATCGGGGGTAGTCGTTATAATACGTACAAAAGCATTGATTATGCCGGTCATAGCCTTAATCAAGCATGATATGCCTGTAATTAGTTTCAACACCACCGAGGTTTCGACCAACACGGGGAACCCTGCGGAGTATTCGTCGGTACTTTCTTTTACGTGTCCACGATTCTTAGCCTCGAAGGGTGTTTAGCGGAGCGTTGGGTGTGATGACCAGACAGACGGACAGACGGACAGACACAGTGAATCCGTACTGTACTTTATCCTAAAGTATAGTCAATATATATGTACATATATATACGCGTATGTATATATGTACAGTCCGTGGCTGCGATACACCCTCGTAAAATAGACTTACGACTCGCGTGCAAGCTTCGCAGACCGTTCGCTGTTTCTGGCTGGACTGCGAATCAAATCGATCCGAGTAAACGCGGAAGCGCAACGGCGAACAACGGTAATGCTCGCGCTTTGCTTTCCGGAGTGGTAGGTGGGCACCGGGGGGGTAGAACGGCGAACATCGGAGGGTGAACTCACAGCCACGGACGAACGGACGGACGGACGGCTGAATACACGGTAGCGATTTATTATCCATCGGATAGGATAGCCGGTGGTCGTTCGCACGTGTTAACCCTCGCACGATAGTCCCCGTGCTGTTGGCGAGACGAGAGCTGATGCTCGCGGCCTCGCGTATACACTACACCTTCCGTGTTCGACTCGATAACCAACGGAGAGAACGACGGGGATGATATAAAGGGAAACGTGTGGCCTTCCGTGAAATACATACAGAACTGTTTGCCTGTAGCCCACTCCGCCACTACCCCTCCTTCCCTCCCTCCCTCCCGGAAATGTGACTAGAGCTCGTCAAGAACGTGTAAAACTCGGTACTTGTTACGTTACGGCGTTACATTATCATCACTACGAGAATAGAAATAAAAAACGATATATAGAACAACTATATCGAGAATAGGTTCTGTTGTTGAGGAAAAAAAATAGAATTCATGATTTTTACCATCTGATACACTTGAATTATTTGTAACTTGCAGATGGCAATAATCAGGGCGGCCGCACATATGAAATACCTAAATATCAATAAGTGCCATTCGATTCTTTCGGTATCGTACGTAGATAATGCAGATATTATTATACGTTAATTCGATCGAATGAAAATTAAATATATTTAAAATAGAATATTACTTCCGGCGCTTTCATATCATTAATATAATAGACATATGAATTCCTATACATTTGGTCATATGTATTTGCAGAAATATATATGAAAATATATCGATAATATACCATTTTCCGAACAAAATATATTACGCGTATCATAGATATATATATTTTTTTTTCCCTTGAATGTGCGCGCGAATGTGACGAGTATATAGTTATATGTTGTTCCAAACTAAACCAATTAGTCGATGTTTTCAAGGACTCGAGTTTACGAACGCGCGTTTGCCTTTCGATTGGATCAACACGATTTTCATACCGAATAGTACACTATATCCACATAGAATAATTCAGAATTCGGCGTTTTTATATTATTAATGTAATTTTTCGCGTACTTAGTTCCATATATTTGCATAAATATCCATTGAGAAAGAAAATCGGTTGAATCGACAAAATCGGCGCTTGCGGGTGGCGAAACAAATATTCCATTCACTGAAAGAAATAATTAGTAAACCATACTAACTGCTAGTTAATTTGACTATTTAATTCCTTACTATGACAATTATTTTTTTTTTTTTAAGCAGACGATTATTTGTTTCGACATCCGCAATATATTGGATATATTAAAAAATATATTATGTAATATACATTTTTTCCATGTGGACATGACTACACGTTAGCCAACATTATCGTGCAATCGCAATGTCTATTTTCGTTGAAAATTCTCTTCACGAATCACGAGCACAGATTTTGACTGTAGAAAAAAATGAAACCTGTCGACAAAAACTCTGTTTCCAAGTTCCTTTACGGTTACAAAGGATTTTTATTCAACTTTTTTGCATTCTCTTTACTGCCGAAGACCGGAAGTCTTATGACACGCAGTAGCGGACCATCTATTAGATTCGCGCGTCGACTTCTTCTCGGTCTCTCGGTGTGTCGCAGCGAGGAGAGCTCGACGTGCGTGTTCGCAACCCGTACACGACCGGCGTTTATCCTAACATTGTACCCAGAGCGGCTCGCTGCGAGTCGCCCAACGCTTCATTACCAGTAGCCGCGCTCTCCGGGCAAAGCGAGAGAAAAATAAGCGGTAATGAATAAGAGTCGTGTAACAGGGGCGCGATAGTTGGCTGCGTTACTTCGCCAAGCGGAAAAGTATATGGTTGAGGATTTTTGTCACAATGGCGAACGACCGACGCCACACCGCCTTTGGTATAGAATTAGTCGCGCGCCTGGGTGCTATTCGACGACGAGTCGTCTCGACGACGATGGCACGCAGTCGCGTCCTGGTCGTATGGTTAGTCACGGAGTGACGGTCTCGTTCACTCGTATACAGTACATAAACGTATGATATATTTTCCTTTTTTTTTTTCCGAATCCTCCAAGCTCCGCAGCTACTGGGATCGCTGACACGAATGCCCGCGAGGACAGAAATAAGTACGAGCAAATTTATATCCGTACGCGATCGTATATACGCGATGTATATAGAACAGTCAACTATACGAACTGCGGGCTAAGTGATCGGCATAAATCCAACGATAATTCACGCTAATTTGCTGGCTATTACGTCGACGAGTCTTTCGAGACGATCGTCAATCGCCGATGGAACGTTCCGCGATTTATTTCCGTCGCGTTTCAGGGTCAAATATATCTGTGATGCAAAAACATCGCGAATATAGACCGTACTAAGGGGACACTTATACATCGGTAGGGTCTATAGTTTCTAAAGCAGATATCTGTACATAACCCCCAAGTCCAGCATCGCTCGATCGTCCATATCTATGAATTTATACGACACTATACTATCGGTACGCGAACTTTTGCGCGCGGAAGATACCGAACGAGAGTGAGAAAGATGAAGTAATGTACAGAGAGCAACAGAGGCGTGCATAATAGAGAGTCACGCGACGAACTAGCGAGGCGAGTAGAGAACGCGACGTGACGGTGTCTCGCCCGGCTGCTCCCAAATTGCCCGAAATTATTGGCTTCTTTTGTTTTCTCGTCATACCGCATGCCCAGCACCGGCATATCAGTCCCGCTTGTACGTCCCGAGCGGTTCCATGTCATTTCTGACGTACGCTTATACCCGACAACTTCTGTATGCATGAATCTGTCTATGTATGCGCGCGTATGTATGCTCATCGCAACGGCAGAAGCAAAAGCGAGACGCGGGGGCGCATCAACGCAATTCGTGCGAGTAGCGTCAGCGTCGCCTCCGAACACACGTCGCGGTGACAAGCGCACTGTTATGTATATCCCATGCGGTAACAACGGAAGAGTTAAAAAAAAAAAAAAAAAAAAGCGGATATATAGTAGATACGATGTGGAAAACGCGCGAGAACCTCCGCGGATCCGTCGGTGTTTCTGTCGGCATCGCAACTTCCGCTCGAACAGAGTACACGATTTCTCGTTGCGTTATAAACGAAAAAGAACCAACATCGGCGATGACGAGGAAAGAAAAAAAGAAAAAAAGCGTTTCAATTGTAATAGACGATGGACCGGTGTCAGGCGTCGAAAGAGGTGAAAAAGTGTGAGAACGCGGAAGAAGAAAGAAAAGGTAATACGAGGAGATAAACCCACGTAACATTAAACGCACCGGGAAGAATGAAGATTGACTCGAGGTGCGTGTGCGGGCTGAAGCCACCGCAGCATCGATTAGACAGGATAATAAAATATACAGACGCGTATAGAAAACCGGCTATGTACGACACAGCGGGGAGGAGGAGGCAAAGGGGATACACGCAGTCATCGATATATACGAACGATATATATCGAAGTTACGCATGTTTACAGGCAGTGTCTCTTACTAATACTAATAGCCTGAGAGACGCGAAACCTTTTCGCGAGACGACGAGAGAGACGTATATCGCCGATGCCAGGGCGTCCATTGTGTTCGCCGGACGATGGGGTACCAAGATGGCCGCCACTGGAAACGCTCTGATCGGAGTTGTCCGTTCGTACGTGTACGCACGGTACAAACGTACCGAACAAGCGCAGTAAAAGAGAAAGAGTTAAATAAGGCGAACAAAAAAATTGCCATCAACCCGAGTGACACGGTCTGTGTCCCGAAGGTGGTCCGAAACAATTAATAGCCGCGCGAGATCATTTTATGTTTTCATTTAGCCCCCCGTTAGAGATCTCGAAGCGCACCGGGCCGCGCCTTGTTTCTCTTTCGTTAATTCGCTTTGGAAACTGAGAGCCGAGTAGAAGCACCTCCGCGGGCACCCTGCACTGTTTTGTCGCGCCCGACTCTTTAGCTCATCCTTCTACACCGCGGGCCCCGTATATATACACGACGGCCCTCGGTCTCTCACGATCTTCGCTAAAGAGCTTTTCTTGTCGCCTCGAAGAAGTCGATCGTTCAATCCTCGCCCTTATACGCGAACGCGCGCGATACGATAGACAGAGACAGAGACAGAGAGCCGGAAAGAAGCCGCAACGGCAGAAAGACAAAGTCGCGTCGAAACGTCGAAGGAGTCGAGTCAAGTTCTTTTAATTCCCTTTTTCTTTTCAACTCCGATGCTTATCTTCTTGTTTCACAAAACGAGGGGTTTCGCGATTCTTTATTTATTATCGTACACCGACGACGAGGATTTTACGATGAAGCAATAAATTAACGACGAATGTATTCCACGTTATTAAAATTTATATTCAGTGTTGCCATTAATGAATGGCTAATTGCTTTTAACACCGTCTATACTCGCGATAAAAAAATATTTCGTAATTTCAAAAATGCTGCGGCGCGTCTTTATGAATGCACACATTTATGTATCGCGTTTACAATGGATATATACGTCAAAGAAGTTAATTGTTATTCGTACTGACATAATTTACCCAAGTAGCATCATCATCGACGTAGGGAACACGGGAACAAGATTTATGTCTAGAAACACTATATGCTATCCTCTGCCTCCCGATCCGCGGATAATTATATACGTTCCACGGATCGCGAGCGTACCAGAATAATCCCGCTTGCCTCGCCTCGATGTATACGCAAGCTACAGAGGCGCACCACACTCTTGCGTATAGGACGGATCAACGCGCAAAGTCCTCGTCGTACGCGCGAGCGAGCGAGTTTCTTCTTCGTGGAATGGAAAGTCTGCGTGATCCGCGGTGGTAAATGCTGCTGGACATACGCGACAGGTGCTCGTCGAGAAGTCACGTTTCGATCCACGGGTAGATCGGGACGCGCGATCCGACGCGCTCGCTTTTTCACACCGTTTCACCGAGAGAGAGACTCGTGCGCGCGAGTCACGAATATACATATATTTCTGGTCTCTTTAATACTCTGTACATATATATATATATATATATGTATACAGATACACAGAGCATGCAGTTAGTAGTGCTCTATACAATACGGGAAATGCAACACGTACTCGTAGCACGCACCCAGTCCCCGAGGCTCATGAGATCGCGAGCTGACCGTAACTATCGCTCGTCTCGATCGCGTTACCAACGATTTCAGAAACGTTTCTCCATTTTATTATTTTAATTATAGACCTTTTAAATACGCGAGAGACACACAAATGCAGAGAGCAATCGTAATTTAATATATCATTTTGTACTAATCGTATACCGGAAACACGTGAGTATGTTTTTTTCCCTCTGTGCGATAACCTATGTGTAATTATTTGACATCCTCATTTGCCGGCTACTCGTTTTCCGATTTTTACACGATACTCAGTCGCGATCAATTATTAGATGAAATTTATATTTAAAATAATCCGGCGTTGCTGAACACTGCAAAAATTCATTAATTGGCAAAAACTAATATTTCGTACGTAAAACCAATTTTTTTTCTGGAAATTTAATTATTCGATAATATTGATATTAAAAATAATCCGGCGTTGCTGCAAAAATTACTGCAAAAATTCATTAATTGGGAAAAACTAATAATTCGTACGTAAAACCAATTTTTTTTTTCTGGAAATTGAATTCTCCCAACTAATCGTTAGTTTTCACAGTTTTCTTCTTTTGGTTCTTTCGACTAATCATTTTTCTCAGTGAACGATGATATTGTTGACGCTAGCGAGAGAACGGGAGAGAGGAGAGAATAAGACGCGCGATCTCTTTGCCGGCGGGGCCTTTGTGTCACGTACCGCCCTGGTTCCGCCGGTGCCCATGCTCGCTGGCCGCTTTTTCGTACCTCGTTGCTTCTTTAACGCACGCATAAGGCCGGCCTTTCTTTCGAGGTTTTCGGGCTCCGACGACAGGCGCCCGGACGCGAGCTTCACGGGCTAAGAGAAGAAGAAGAAGAAGAAAGAGAAGCCGAGGGAGTTGCGCACCGTGAGAGGGACACGCTTGCGAAAGTCGCCCCCTTGTGCGTTGGGATCTTACCGAGAAGAGACCTTTGACGGTCCTCGGGCGCTTTCTCGCTCCACCAGTCGACGCGGCACACCATACACGCCATAGCGCCGGCGCCTCTGTTTTTTGTCAAATCCGTCTCTCTAATGCCTCTTAATATCATTCATTTTGTTTTTTTTTTCCATCTTTTGCTTCACTCGTTTTTTCGCTACACACTAAATATGAAACGCTGTACCGCCGTTCGTCGTAATACAATCTGCGAATTGCCTTCCTATCAATCGTAGTTGCAATTCATTCAAATTTACAGTTATTCGCGAGCGTAACAAGCTGCGAAATATCTTTCTGTGATGCGCGTGGAACTCTAATAGTGTAACACGCGCTACGCGCTCTTTTGGACATCGAGTAGATACAGTAACCGATAATACTCTGATGTTGCTGCGCGGACCAAACCGCATTCCCGTTTTCGCTTCAAAGGATACCTCTGCCACTACCCTCGCCCCCTCGTGTCGGGACAGGAGCCTCCGCAAACCGCAAGAGTCGCTCTCCGAAGCGAAATCCTCTCGTTCGTCATCCCCGGGAAAACCACTACTGGTGCTTGGGGGCCGCATGGTCAACTCTCGCACTGCCTCTCTACGCTTTGGTCACGAGAGATGATCGTTGCCACGAAGATGAACATAGAGCAAAAGCTCTGCGTCAACGAGAGAAAACGGTGTTACGGTAGCGCGACTCCGTTTTTTAGCTTTTCGTTTTACGCTCTCTATCCGTAGATTTGACAACAAAAAAATTAATCGGCTTGACTCTGCCGTTTTTTCACGTATGCCCCGCATTCGCTGCCAGAGATAAAGAGTGTTTGTTTGTTTGTTTTTTTTTTTTTTTTTTTTTTAATAGTAATATACTATTCTAGTCATTAGCAGCACAAGCTTTTGAATAAAGAGTCGTCTCATTTGTCATAAAGCAAAAGGAATTTTTAATCTTCAAAGTCCGACGTTTTTTTCTGCGCTCTTCCATGTTGTCTTTTAGCTCGACGCTCCGTTTGCATTGTTAATGCTGGTAAACGAGTAGAAACACACGGAAAACTACTCGGAACGGAGGTTAACATACGTTATTTCTATATTTCCGTTGGACGAAATTTCCGTTCGAGATTCCCGGTTGGCGCGTAAATTGGCGTGACGAATTTCGAAGTCTTGTGCAGAGAGCCATCGGCCACGCTGATGCGTCCTAACGACAGGATAAACACAGACCGCAAGAGGGTTCACAACACGATCGGTGTGCCCTATGGGGACCCCTCGAATTTTCTTTCTTTCCGGTATTTTTCCACAGCTCGACTATGTCAGCACGAAAATTTGTGTAACAAGATCGAAATTAATAGGAATCGTGGGGTTGTTGTTACCAAGCGCGATATTAGGGAGTCGACGGGAAAGTTACCCTCGTGTTCTATTCGACGAATGGGACTAACGCGGCTTAACGAGAAAATAAGTGAGGATCGCGTGGCGCATGTCTGATTTTTCTTTTCACGGCAATTATCAAATGTGAACAAATAATATATATAACCCGAGAGCTCGGAGTTCCGAAATACCTCGAAAATTTCAACCGTTCGGAAGGACGAGAGGACAGTTTCGAAAATGCAACCGGAAATCGTTCGCGCCATATAATGGAGCAGGAAACATATGCGATGTAGTAATGATAGAAGGAAGTTTGCGTGTTGCAGCAACGCGACCATCGCGGTTACCGCAAGAATTTTTGTCGGCCCGTTTCTACCGAACAATAAACGAATTCTCTTCTCTAGTGTATTTTCTGTTGGTTCTCGATGTGTTTTTGGGCTGCTGACGAGGTTACCAACGATATATATATATATATATATATATATATATATATACATAACATACTATCAACAAAAGCGCAATATGGCGTTCTGCGGTTTCGGGGGTGCGATAGGAGGTCGGCCATCCGGACACTCTCGATGTAACTATTATTCGCGAGTGGTTAAACGAAGGAAAAATAAAACGCATCGATGCCGGAAGGATACTGCGGTGTGCGATGCTCTCCTCGTTCCGAGTGTGCGAAGGAAACGTAAGAGAGAAACGGATCTCGCGCCCTGAAGATAATAGGAGAGTTCCCCTCCCCGGGGCCGGCACCTCCGGAAGGCACCGCAAAATTGCACCGTGTCGCAAGGAGCGAAAAACGAAGAAGAAAAAGAAGAAATAAAATAAAGGAAGAGAAGTTTGCGAGAATGAAGGCGTCGAAGGTGCCGGCGGTAGCGCTCGTAGGATAACACACAAGCATTGGACGAGAGCCCGTGCATCGAAGAAAGAAGACTGACGCGCGCACGCACGCGGTGCGCGTTTGAGCAATTCTGAGAAACTGAAAGCATCGCGGAAAGCACAACGAGGCGATTCTCGACAGGAAGGAAGTTTGACCGATTCTGTGGTCGTCGACGACTCTGGCTGTGACCCGCACGCTAGAGAGCCAACGACCCACGGAAGAATTATTATATATATATATATACTTCTCATCTTTTAACATCGGAGGTCGTTGCCCACGAAAGAACACCGGATATAACATCCGTCGTTTTCTTATACCGAACGTGTAAAATATGTAATAAACTATTTTATCATCGATAAATACTAAAAAGGAACAAATCCTTAAGTTTTCAAATAGATTCTCGCGGAATCATCGATCACTGCCACGTTTTTCTTTCGTGCATCTAGAAGAGGAAAATATATTATCCGACAGACCGCGGCTATCTCTCGGTCAAGTAGAACCAGAAGAGCCGCAGAAGCTCCCGATGAAAAAGCTTCGTGCCAGAAGCATCGAGAGGTGTACGTCGTATAACACCGTAACGCGTACACGCTTCGAGTAACCAAGTATTTCTTCGAGAGCAGACGACCCGTGAAACTCTCTCGTAAATCGTCGATTCATTAGTTTTCTCTCTCTCCCCCTCTGCCAACTTCTTCCTCCTTTTATCGTTTATTTAATCTTTTTTCATTTTTTTTTTTTTTTTTTTTTTTTTTCGAACTCCCAGTACGATAGCGCGGGGAGACGCGCACAGAGCGATCAACTCGACTCATCGAGAACGAGTCGAGGAATATCGAAATAAATTGGCCGTGTCGCGTACCGAGACGCGCCGAGCTTCCAATTATTTTCGCATTTAATTTACAGACGATTATAAAGTCGTTAGAATGCGCTATGTGCGCACTCGCCGGACGATAGGATATATACGTACATATATATATATTCTTAATACAGTATATAAATATATACGTATGTGGCCGCGCGTGAACGCCCCGAGAATCAGCACTCCGGTTCAGTTTCTCTTTTACTATAAAACTCGTTTATTTTATCATTCCGTCTTTCTCGTAGCAATTTACTCGCGATTGCGCGCGTGCGAGTCTTCACAGGCCGTTTCTCACTCGTTAGCTCTTCCACCTCTGTATTTGTTCGTGTACTCGTGTGTGCGTTTGCACCAAAGTAAACCTCTTCGTATTGATTCGTTATCGCGAACCTCTCGGGCATGTAAATGGCGTCGTATTTACACCTCGACGAATCTCGGTACATATGCATTTATTAATAAATCACCGTTTTGAATACCGCCATTTTCTACCTATACGAGGACGGGACGTATTTTAACTTTTCAGATATGTTTACCGGAATCGCGCGGGCGCGTTATCTATGTGTCGACGTTATACATATCGCCGCTGAAAACCCTCTCGCGAAAGGGCGCACACGACGAGAGGGACCTCGGTTAGCAAGCACAGAGCGAACGGTCGGTTCCGTGGCGCTTTCAACAAACCCGACAACAATACGATCGGAACATATTGCTCGCCATCCGGGTTATTCTGATTTAAATTTGCCGACCCGGCCTGCGCGTTCACCAGTTTATACGCTGTCGGTTGGCCGGTATCCGAGAAGCTTCGTTTACCGGAAAGCTGCGTAAACGCATACACAATTTAAATTGCAAGAGGAATTTATGTATAACGCTCACGCTTGTTTTCCCAATGTGGACAATAAAATTCATATCAACTTGTACTGTTCATTCCCTTCGCAAGGGATACTTCGATTGAATGGTAAAATCGATTACAGGTATACGTCATTTCTCGTATTTTACATTGTTGCAGTTTTCGCGTTAAAAACTTTATAGGCCTATAAGAATAGCAAACGCACCGATGTAAAATCAGATCGCCAATAATTTTTGGTCGGTTTTCGGAAGCAATAATTTTTTTGAAACATAAATAGAATATCTGCAAAGCAAAAACCTTATTGCGGGTAATTATAACATATTTTTGCACATCTTTAACGCCGCGCATGCGTCTCGTAGATCCAATGTTTTTATCGGTGTGAAACTTTAGCAAAAATTAATATTTTTAATGTTAATTGTAAAATGGAAGATTGTAAGGATGTGTTTGTTAAATGCAAGGAAATGTCTGTTGCGACGTAATATCGATTTTTGCAAAAAACATTAAAAAAAACGTCGCCAAGTAGTTTAAAAAAAGTTTTCAAATAATTTTTTCGAAATATAATGAAAATGTCTGTTTCGGAAAAATAACCTAAAATTATGAATTTTAAAAACTTCGAGATTTTCTTCAAACAGCAGAAATCCAGCAAACTCACGTGTGGTGTTCCGTGGTTAAAATTCTTATCAATAATAATCTATTTTTACGAAACATTTACAATTTCCCACTCGAATGAGTCTTTAGCCAGCGACTCCGATAATATAAAAATATCATTCAACTAACCTTTTTTTTTTTTTTCAAAAATTTACTCGAAGCACATCTGCATCACGAAATACTTATTTTTGGTCGATTGCCAAAAAATGGTCCGCGAAATCTCATAGATTTTAAATCATTTCAGAACCGCCGCACTGCAAAGAGTCGAAAACAAAAATTCTCATAAATTATACCTCTTTCTGTCATTCGACAAAATATTTGTAGTACGCGTCCCCGCGTTATTTGCACGAAAATGCCAGTAGTGAAAAAAAAAAAAAAAAAAAAAAGAACAATCATCGAATGTCCATCGACGACGAGCGTAAACTGCGTCAATACACACGTCGATATCCGTTCGGTGGTGCGATTCCGAACGCTCCATAGAGTCATCGACGAGGATCGCACACAAAACGGGGGGGAAACAACATTGGACAAGCGTTAGCGAAAAAGTCTGTATATTGTGAGTGTATTGGTGAACCGGTAACGGGCAGCGTACTGCAGGGGTTTTGCCCGCGTGGCTCTTTCCAACATAATATATATGTTTTCTGTAACCGGGTGCGGATTGAAAGCGTTCCCGTTGCGTCGATGGTGAACTCCATCGACTACTGTTTGAACCATCGTGTTTCGTACTGCGGGGGAGCGAGGACGAGGGGAAGGGAGGGGGGGGGGGGGGGGGTGAATGCCGTGCGGCAAATCGAAGGCGAGTAGTGCGAGGGTGGCTTTAAAATGAAAAGGTAATGACTTGTGACCGGAGATCATTTCGAGTGGTGACCCTAACTCCCCCGCGCGCGCGTTCGCGTACAATGGTCATTGTTGACCGACACGGTCACGCTTCGACGGCGGAATGACGCTCGAAACTTTGACGGCGGAGGGGGAGGGGGGGGGGGGGCGATTTCCACGGAGGCTTGATTTATTTTCGCTCTCGCGAGAGATTCTCCCGAAGTGAGCTCTGACCAACGAGCTGATCCAACTCTGGATAATGCCGTTCAGAGAATACTTGTGTCAATTGATAGCTCGAAACAGGCTTGACCCGTGGACACTGGTTGAAAAGAACACGCATTGGGACACCAACGGCGATCGGGAGAATAATGACCGGTTTTTCCACGATCGCTCGTACTTTTATATTGGAAAACGTGATTGTCATTTGAACGCTGTGCGTTTTAGAACGATCAATCGGCATTCCGCGCAATCTATCGAAGAGAAAAAAAAAACGACGAAATAGCGCGTGAGAAACTGAAAAAGGGAGGTATGTGGGGCGTCGGCTCGTCCGTCGGTTTTGACGTTATCACTATCGTCATTATCCGACGTCGCTTATGAAGCTTTTGGTTCGGTATATCGTAGGATTCTATCCACACGAAGTTCCGTTGGTAGGGCGCCATCTTAGTCTGCATTCCATTGTTTTAGATGATTCATACGCACGCTGGACCGTGCTGCGGCGAGGCCATTCGCTACCCGGCAACGTAATTTATTAGTTTGAATATCGAGCGAGAGCAAAAGGGATGGTGGCGAGAGAGACTACGGGGGGTGGGGAGAGGGAGGGAAGAAGCCGAGCGTTCGGCGTCGCGGCGACGGGCCGAACGTCGGGCCTCGGGGGCCCCCGAACACTCGCGGGGGCCCTCGGAATAAGGAACTGGCGCTCGGACTAGCTGGGTGGCCGAGGACCGTCTCTTGTTTATACTCCTGTCCCTCCGACTCTACTCTTCTCTGCTCCATCTCCACCAAAGGCTCTCCTCTCTTTCGCCTTTTCTTTTTTTTATTCTTCATCTTCGCGCTCCTCTTCTGTACAGAAGAGCGTGCGCAACTGCGCTATGCGCTATATATATCTTGGAGTTGAATGATATTCGGGAATCGCGCGCGCGAGTGGTATGTGTCGCGCGTAGTCCCACAGATCCCTATCTGCGTCGATTGAAATTTTTATTCAATCTTCGCCCGAACGCCGATCGGCGAAACGTATCGCTTTGCAGGCGTAATATTTACGGTTGACAATATCGAGATCAACCGGAATATCTCGTATATATCGAATGACGTCCGAGTCGCCGTCGAGGCTCGTTCTATTTTGCATTGTGGCATTTAAAATTATTCCGAAGAACCGAAAAGTCACCGAAAGTCAGTTTTGCAGAGGCGCATCACGTAGCTCTCGCGATGTCCCGCGAATCTCCGAGAGCCGAGCTTTGCCTCCTCATTCTTATTTCTACTGCCGAATAAATCCTGATTCCGCGAATTTCTCACGAGTCCTCGATCCTCGCGGTTTCCTCGCGCTTAATCGTTTCTCGAGTATTTTCGGCTTTCAGCGTCCGTTCGGCATTTCGGTGGCCGTAAGACGAAATAATAGAAATGAAGAAAACAAAAAACGAAAAAAAAAAAAAAAATCCCAGTCAGCACCGCGTCGATACGCGGTAACTGCAAAATAAATTAATCTATCGCTCGCCGAGGCCACCCTTCGCGAATTTATAAGAGAAGTGACCTAATCCACGAGAGGCCAAGTTGTACGCGTCGCATCGACGCGGTACAAATAAAATTCGGCATCACTTTGAACGCTAACTGCGGAGCCCCCGCCCTCTCCCCCCATCGATATCGCTCGCACTCTCGGTGTCACGTTCGAGACGCGACCTCGTTGTCGCGCGATTCATTCGCGAGCGTCTCATCCAACGCACGACGAGAGAAACCAAAGTGTAATCGAGAGACGAAGGCGCGGAGAGACGACGAATTGTCTGGGATCTATCCCTTCTCGCTCGTTCGTGGGGTCAAACGATTTAGCCTCGCGGCACGTAGTCCGCGCGACGAGGAGAGATCTTAGTGCGTTCACAAGAGATACGCATCTTCCTGTGGGAATGACGACACTGGTTACCCGCTTCGTGTCTCTCTGCCGTTATAGCACCGAATAAAAACTCTGGATGAAATGTTAAAAAAAAAAAAAACGAAAAAAATAAAAAGAAAGAAAAAAAAAAGTAAAGCGCGGGCGTACAGCTGAGAGGAATATTCATCTCGGGTCTCGCGCGTTGTGCGTGAGTAAGTCGACGAGGTCAGCGAGGGCATCGACGGGCCGGGGTATGAATGAAAACTAGAACCGGACCGCCGGGTCCGGCATCACTGAAACGGAGCAAAAGAACTTAACAATTGAATGGACTCTACTCGACGTACACCATACTGTACGTATATATACAGTATATATACATATATATACGCATACTTGACAATATTAAAGTAATACGAAACCTCAGCGGTAGCGCACGAAGTAGCGATAAACGTCTTGATCGCGTACCGAGTGAATGGTCTCGCGATCCAACCGAAAAGTTATGAATTATACGAGTGAAATACGGCGACGAAGTCGCGAGAGCGGCCCGAAAAAACATCGCTCGCAGAAGTGTGGGAACGCGTGGTAGCGCGTGGTCACTCGTTCGTTTCGTTTCTCTACCCGCCCCGGTTCGGCCGGTAGTTTACTTCGTACAACGTACGTGAGCGAATATCTTATACTCGCGAGAAAGACGAGTCGCTCGCTGACCCCACGAGAAACAGTGAAATCTTTCGCTGACGTCGGTGGAACTCTAGCCGTTGCCCACCTACGCGAGAAAGGCGTAGCGGACTACGACGCGACAGACATGAATGAAAAACTAGATTTTTATCGCGTTGAAGGTGAAGACGAGAAATTACGCGGTTGTAGCAGGTGAATACCAAAGACATGAGCATTTTTGCGATATGTTATATTTCTGCAACCACCAACCATTGAAAGAAACATTGGAAGATTCGTTCGAATAACTGACTATTGGTACCATTTTTTAATCGATTAGAAGTCCGTGCAAAAATCGCGTTACCTTTTACTAAAACGTACAAACATCAGCAACATCGATATAGCATCAGAAGTAAATATGCGCAAAGAAGAATCGAAAGTCCGCGAACTATATGCGTTTTCCCTCCGCTCTGCACACCCCTCTCGTTAGGAGCTTCGACATGGGTGCTGAGAGGTTCGCCAAAGGGAGATGCACTCGAGACTCTCGCATCCCTTCCTTGCCTCGCATACTCGCACGGTGGCTCTCGTCGAATGAAGAAAAAAAAAGGAAAAAAAAAAAACATGGCTGCCACAGGGTGAAACGAGCGGGTTAAGCGCCGAGGGCGCCGAGACTCGCTTCTATGAACTTCTGAGTAATCCATCCCTCATTCGCAATATATGATCCTTGGGTTTGGTACGTATGTGCGTAGTTATACGGGAATACGGCGTATATGCGGTAGCGTCAGAACTTTTCGAATTTTCCTGGTGGAATCCTCAGCTCAGAAGGCTGGAGACGTAGTCTACGGAACTTGAACAACAACAGAGGGAATCACAGAGAGAATGCGGGCAAGTAGTACAGTAGTATAGTATAGTTGGAGGACCAAGCCACACGGTATGGAACGAGAAAGAGAAGACACTCGAGAGCTACTGGGATGATGCCTAATTCGACTTGGAGAGGCAACTTGTACGGATCCTCAGGAACCGTCGTACACTTCCCTCGGCCGTTTACGGGTACCGGGGAGAAAGAGTAGAGGATTCTCTTCGAAGAGGCACACGAGTATTGCCAATTAGTCAAGCTACCGGCGATGCGGAGAGTAGCTAGGATCAGAGAGAAGCGGAATAACATCGGGATTGTCCGATGTTCGATATAGTTCTGGCGGTCCAACGGAGCTGTACATAAGCGAGAAACGTCGACGATTTCTAGCTTTCGTAGTCTCGTCACGTATTACGTCCCAGCGGGGTTCGTCCCTCGTTCGGTTCGCTCGGTATAGATAGAACGAAATCTCCGCCAGAGTACGAGAGAGAGAGAGAGAGAGAGAGCGCGAGTTTCCCAGCTCGTGCTGGACGTAGCGTGTACGTCAGTGAACAACGCTGGACCACGGATAGAACGCTCGGAGAACGAATTCGCAATGGGTACACACGACGTAGCTATATGTTTCATCACAGGTAGATACGGTATGTATATAATCCTATATATGTATATATAGTCCCGATAGTACCTTCGCTAGTACGCGCGAAGCGATTTCTGTCTCTCGCAATCAAGCCGCGTAGGCCCGGTCAGTTTGTTCTAATCAGTGCTGACCACGAGAGAGCGAGAGAGTTAACTCAATCAACTAACGAAGCTCGATCCCATACCGGGCACGCCATGTTACCGTACGGCCAACTGACCAACCCCTACATCACGAGAGTTCGTAGATACCTAGTATACGGTAGAGTAGGTGGAGAGATATCGGCGGCTCTGCGGAATCGTCGCATCATTCTACCCGCTCTGGCCCCTCTTTGCCTTTCCCTTGGACGCTATCAACGCTAAACCCTTTCACAGAGAATATCTGTATACACATACTCCTGGCGCTTTTCGCTTCTCGCACTTCTTCTCTCTTTCTCTTTCTCTCCCTCTCTCTCTCTCTCTCTTGGACTAAATCTGCCGAGAGAGCCGCAAACACTTGGCGGGTCAGCTCTCCGCCCAACTCGTTCAAACGATGCTCTACTCTCGTGCCTACGACGAAGCATTTTCCCCGAGATCCCGGTAGACTTTTGTAATTTTGTTAAGGGGTTCCGTGCTGATGCGCGGACTATGCTTAAGCTTGAAGCGATTCATCTTTTCGTTTTACCTTTGAAAATTAATTATTTACCCAATGTAAAGTTCTCATCGGTTGGCATACATGTACGACGGTATATTATATACTCTCACTGAATAATAGTATATTGTGCAACAAGAGCCGTAAGTTGGCGATGTCACGAGTGTGAAGTTTGCGGCCCGCGCGAAGCGAGGGCTGCAATCACACGAGTTGCACACTGTATTTGTCACGAATGCACGGGAAACCGACGCATTTCATGGCAGTTTTGCGGGACGGATAGTGAAATGTGAGGTTATAATTTTTCGTCCCAAGTGACGAAAGTAAAACAATCGCGAATTGCGCATACGCGAACCTATATTTTCGTTATTGTCATG
This sequence comes from Buathra laborator, assembly GCA_934046635.1. Taxonomy (NCBI): domain Eukaryota; kingdom Metazoa; phylum Arthropoda; class Insecta; order Hymenoptera; family Ichneumonidae; genus Buathra; species Buathra laborator. The sequence goes on from OW203894.1 coordinate 20,684,896, forward strand.
AAATCGACCACTTTCGTCCCGTAAAACTTCTATGAAATACGCCGCTTTTCATGCACGAGTTACGAAAAAAAAATTAGCTGAAAACATGTTTGTCATTCATTTCTTCAAGATTATCTCTGATTTATTGATGTAATATCCGATAAGTATTTTCGGCACGAAGGACTGTTTGTTCTACATGTCTGGACAGTCGAAAAGCGAACCATTAGCCTATGTATTGCGACGAATCGTCCAGCCTCCGCTCTGCAAATATCATTATATATCCGTGGTAAGCGGTATACGAGTAGCAACCACCCCCATCGAAACGGCGGTCTCTTTCAAGTTGAATCATATACGTCGGTTTGTCGTCGGCATGCGTTCCCACCTGAAGAAATTCGCGCGCTGAACGCGCCTCATTGTCCTACCGTCTCGGCATATCTGCGGGTATACAGGTTGAACAACGACTCTTAACCATTCGTCCGGCGCACAAACACGATAGATGCCCCTTTCGTCTTATTCCAATATTCGCAAAGAAGTCTCGATCTCGCTTCGAGAGGAAGCAGCAGAGAAACGATAAATTAACGAAGCAACAGAGATAAAGAAGGCGAGGGAGGCGCGGGCGAGAGAGAAATTTCCTTGACACGCTTGGAGCTCAACCCCCCACAGCGCGGAACAACAACGACGACTCCACTATGGCTCATGAATAGTCATGATAGCAAAAATTCGCATTGATTCGCCGCGCGAGACTTGGTGAATTAGCTAACGTTTGGCGGATATGGATTCTCTTTAAGGGATCCGCGCTGAGGCCCCGAGGGAAACGAGTATTCATCGGTGAAGCGCCCGACCACACAAGTAGCTTCGACGTACATCGCTTCTACCGCTGATGTACCGATGAAATCAAAGATTTTTTTCGATTATTCGCACGAGGCCGCTTCTTACGCGTGACGCAAGCGTCCCGGCGGTTACTAATACGTTAGACATTCGGTACGTGTATATATGCACATAGTTCGATAGATAGACTTTGTAATTATTTTTTAAGAACACGCGATCTTTTTTAAAAACATTTTACACGAAAAAAAAAAAGTGAGTTGGGGAATTAGCAATTAATTAGATGACGAAATTGATAATAATTTATACGCCATATTTTTTTTTTTAAGTAGGTTATCCCAACTAACTATTAGTTAAAAATCCTTGAGCTTTTTTCATGAAAATGTACCTATGGTCCAAAGTCAAAGACACGTAAGAAAAATTTGAATTTCGGTCAAATAGATTAATATTAACAACAGCAACTCGATGAAATAGATTTTTTTTTTTTTTTCGATTGCCAAGCGGCAATATTCGCTTGACAACGAAAAAAACCCATAAAGCAAACAACTGTTATAGATATTATTTCATAAAAATGTGTGCTTTGAATTCGACTGCGTCACGTCCGAAAGATTCACGAGTAACCGCAGGGTAGCTACAGCACCAGAATTACCACAATGTAGGTATATATATCGTGTACGACGCATCGTGTGCCCACCGAATTCGAGAGAGACGAAACGAAACAAACGAACGAACGAACGAGCAGCAATCGGTTTAATGCTGATCACGCGCTGTATACGATCGGCGAGCAGCAGGTATATCTACGCGATGCCGAGTGCGTAGGCGAGACGTGCGTTTGATCGAGAGCCGCGGCGCGGGACCGACAGGAGCAACGAGCGCACCGAACGAGAGAGAGTCCACAGGGCTATCGTGTTCCAACAGCGGCAGCTTACACAGACGCGAGACTCTTTGTTATGACATTTGCTGGATATAATAAGCTAACCCCGTATCAAACTCGTGAATGCCTTCGATTTTCCGTCTTTTGCGTGTTCTCCAAAAATAAAAAAAAAATTTATTCAGCACCCAACCAAATTTGATTTTTTACTTTTTTATCTTTCACTGTTTGACAAATAAGTATTAAAAAAAAAAAACATCCGTACAAGTGTACGCAATGATCCAGATACTTCGATACTTCGATCGATCTGTTCGAAGCTTATAATTGAAGTACGAAATAAGCTTATCAAAGACAACGAAATACAAGGGTTGCGGGGGCGTTAATAACGGAAATGGCTTTGGAATGGTTTCGGTTTTATCCCGTTCGCGTTTGGAAGGTGTACCACCACCGGGTGAGCGGGATAAAGAAATCTTCGTGTTGAAACGAGGAAAGCGAGTAACTAGGCGAGGCGGAGAAGCGAAGAGGGGTATACAGGGAAAGACCAAAGGGACGAAAACCAATCAGGATATATTTATCGAACGCTCGTTCGTTCGGTTCTCTCTGTGGCTGTGGCGCGGCGCAAGCACAGGCAGTCAGGCCAGAGTCCCATGGCGTGACGGCTAAGAGATTACTTACTTGACTTAATGCCGCGGCGAGTTCTCCCGTAGCCCCCGTTCACCACCGTTCGCCTCCAAGCTTCTATCTCTTCGCCTTCCCTGGACGGGAGCTCGCGCGTCCGAGAGAGAAAAAGAGAGAAAGCGAGAGTTCTTTCGAGATCCTCTACGAACGTTACACAACCGCAGAGCGATGAGGGGCTGCCCGCTCGCGCGCGCCTTCTGCTAATCTCTTCGCTCCCATCGAGTCACGGACTCGAGAATGGATCGTGTACCTATTACACCTGCCGTCTCAACATATCCTCCCTTTTTCCGTTGTGTATACTATACATAGTATACATAATATACCGTAGAACAACGTATAAGATATGACGAAAAGGCGTGACCACCTCGGCTCGTGTAGACACACAGCCTCGAGTGAGCTTCGACCGTCGTATACGCTCGTTCCGACTCTTTTTTCGCTTCGAACAATCATCCCCCTTTTTTTTTCCGAATACGTCACCGATCCGCAACAAAAATCAAAAATCACCGATTGGCCATTGAAATATAATGATAATTAACATTGTCACCGCCGTTCGTAACCGCACGCTATCGTATATCGCTCTCGGCTCAAGCGTTCTATATTCACACCCTGCAACCGTACCAAAATTGTGCCGCCGAGATAAATTTCCTACCACTCGAAAGTGATAACGATCACTCGGCGGTTGGAACAGCCGGTCGCAATAGATCTCAACGTATCTCAACGCAAAATCGTCATACCGACGACGCGTAGACAATCTCGATTATCGCAAACTCGCGCTAAGATCGTGTGCGACGAACACGAAATACATTTGACGTCGAATCTGCTGCTACTGATGATTTCGAAGCTCTCGTATATCGTTTATAGTAAATTCGCAGGACCTTTGCACGTATAAACAAAGAAGAGGGTGAAGAACGTGTGAGATTGCTTTTAGCTCCGCGGAAGAGCAATCGAGGGAAATCTTGATATTTCCTCACTCGCTTTCTCGGCCAACAGTAGCAAGCCGCAGGATTATACATACACTTTTATCTTATCAGATCGAGGGGCGGCTTTCGAGCAAAGCTCAAAGTTATAGAGACTATATATGCCCCGCGAGGAACTGCGCGTTATTGTGTGCGCACTTGGTCGTCGATGTATAGTTTTACACGGCAATGTACGTAAAGTTCTCGCGATAGAAGGAAGTAAGAGAGGTGAAAATAGGAGAGAGAAAGGGCGAGACAGAGAAAGAGGGATGGAGAACAAACTCGCTGGTCTTCTCCTAGCTGCCTCATTACCGTAATTAGCCCCGGAACCTTGCCTAGATCTCGGCGTAACATCTCGGCAGCTACCGTAGCACAACCGCCACCAGCAACGACAGCGGAAGCAGAAAACGACCGAGAAAACGAAGAGGAAAAGGAGGACGAGTTCGTCGCGTGGCCGAGAGATAAAGCGAGAGCCACATATATATGTGCTTATATATATGTATACATATAAATGCACAGGGAGGATCACGCGCTAGTCCAGAAAAGCGTTCTATCCTGCGTTCTATACTTCGCTTTCTCACTCGCGTCCACCTACCGGCTGCTGCTTAATTATAGGTTTCATCTCTTGTGCAAACAGTCGAATTTTTTTTTTTTTTTTTTTTTTTTTTCGGAATCATATCGGCTAACAGAACAAGGGGATGATTTGGTAGAGATGAGGAAGAAAAAAATGTGAGCGTCGGAGCCATTAAAAGGAGAATTGTAGAAGCCAACTGTCGTCGGGAAACCAACACTGACGATTATTAGGTAACATCAAGGAAGTAATAATCTGCCGAAAGAGGGAGAGATCACAAAAAAAAAGAAAACATATATATATATATATATATATATGTACGTATATGTCTCTCGCCGGTCAGACAAGAAGCCAAAGTAGCCTCGAATAGATCGAGTCAGCATTAAATCTCTCTCACGTTTTATCCTACTCTATTTCTGTACTGGAAATTCTCCGCGGGTGGCGATCGACCACGCTCCGTCACACACTTCGTCTATATTTATTATTCGTTTGTGTGCGAGTGGTATAATACTGAAATGGCCGACGCGTATTATTACGTCAGAAGAGGGCCTTCTCGACGCGTTGCACCGGAGAGATTCGCTCGACGCACGTATTATACTATATACATACGTATAATCTATCCATATATCGACGTAGTGGATGCAAATAACGGCGGTTATGGATGGGGGTGGAGGGGAGGGGGGAGGGGGCAGGGGAGGCTATGACAATTAGCGTTCGGCGACCTCGACGACCCCTTGCGCGGTGGTCCAATTTGCGGCTGCTTTGTTCAATTACCCAGGCAAGGCATTAGTCATTACCCACGATTCGACGACAACGACTATTCGCTATACCAACTTCGCTTGCATTATGCGCGCGGGCGCGCGCGCCCGCCCGTCCGCGAGCTCCTACACGATGCACGCGTGTCCTGCGGTTACTAAACAATGTTTTATCCACAATCTTTCTCGCGCGAAATTATTCAAAAATCCGCGTGGATGCTTCCCCGTGAAGGATATTCATGAATATGGGATTCTTCGAGTTCTTTTTTTCTTTTTAATTCTTTTTTTTTTTTATTTCGGGGCAATTTTAACGCGGGTCCCGAAGAGGCGCCAGAAGTCCGCGTCGAGAGACGCAGATCCTGAATGAGCTTTCTGTGTTGGTTATGTACTCGTTACTGGACTACAACAGATGAATATATATGTATATATATATGTATAGTATATATATATACACATATATATTATGTTATGAGAGACGAGAAATCTTCTCAGTGTTGGTCGTCGCGCTGGGGGCCTTCTCACCGGTCCTAACAAGGTGGGCCCGCCTCGCGTAATGACTGGTCTCGCACGGGGCCCCGCACTTATTGCCTTTTATTTATTTTTAATCTTCCTCTGCGAGGCTCGATGCTCTCCGCATGCCCCGAGACGGGACCCGTGGGTGCACGCAGCTCACGGAAGATACGTTTAGACACGAGGGGATCGTAGGATATAGTAATCCTAGCACTACTTGGGCGGGATTCTCCAAATTTCGGAGTTTTGCGAAACGTCTCGGCATTCGGGTGCTAAGGCAAAAAAAAAAAAAAAAAATAGGAATTCTTTCGATTTAAGCGAATTATTCATATGATTGATACATTTGCCCCTTCTTCGGGATAATCGATTATCTCGGTGATCCGATGATAATTGGTTATCGAAGACTACACTGAGAATGAATTTTCGTTTTCGTTATTCAAGGATCTCAATCGAGACACGAGAGAGGAAGTGCGGATGTCGTCGAATGGTAGCGATAAAAAGTGCCGGCAAACCATTTAACGATCCTGAAACATCGAATCCTAATATCAGCCTTTGGGTCGTCCCGGTTATATTTCGGGGATAAAACCCGAGAATGAGGCGAAATATCTTTGGCACACCTTCTCCCGTCGTTTCTGTGTGTGTGTGTGTGTATGTGTTTCTGTTTCCTCAACGACAAAACGTAGTGTAACTACGAGAGAAAGAGAGAAAGAAGCGCAGAGGCGTATAGCTTCGCTGCTGGTTCCCAGTGCCGTTTTCGCGCTGGACGTAACGTATAATCAACACATTTTTATATCCCGCAGCCGAAAGTTCTTTCTCAATGGGGGCCCCAGCGGCACGTCGTCGGAGGGCGCCGATCGCGTCCCCTCGTGCCTCCTTCTCCTCCTCTTTCCTCCCTCTTGTAATCGTTCTCTCGCTCACGTTCGCGGAGCCAAAAGCAACCGAGCGAACGGGCGATCTCTTCGTTTTCTCGTAGTGTATACAACCTCAACGCAACAGCAGCAGCAGCATCCTCGTTGAGCCGTTGAGGTGTGCGCTCGCGCGCGCACGCGGTCCGGGGCAATATCGTGTTGTTTCTTTTGGATCGCACGAAATTACCCGACCACCTTGGGCGCCTCTCAACGCGCACAGCACAGAAATTTACTCTGTCTCTGTTTAATTTCCGCTTTCGCCGTTTAGTTTCTTCTCGCTTCATTCGCGACGACGACGACGACGTCAACGACGGCCCCGACCAACCTTCTTTCGCAATTTGCCAATCGACTCGGCCCCGGGGATCATTCATTTGCATTTTACGATTTTCGGAGTGAAATTAACACGCGGCAGTTGCGCCTGCGCCATCAATAGACTCTGATCTTTTAAAAATTAACTGTATTACTGTTCCATCTCCGTTATTGTAATATCCTACGAGTTATTATTAGAGAAGTTGAAAATCTAACGCTAGACACGAGTCTATTGTACATCGTAGAGAGATACAATCGCGCAACGATGAGAGACACTCAAACCGGTATATTGTGTTTGATATAATGCCCGTCCATCCGTGTATTCCACGTGTGTGCATTGAAATTAGGAAGCAAGTTAAGGACTCGTTGTGTAAATTAGTCGATGAGCAATTGAACAATCGGCCATAACACGCGCGCAATATACGCATAATTCCATCGAACGCTCAACTCTCCTCTGTGTACGTTCGGTCAGTTAGATACATATCATTATAGTATACTTTGATCGAACTCGTGGCATGGAATATGCCATTACGCTCGATTAGCTTTTTACGGGTATCGATTACTGATAAACAAAAGGGCTCGTAGCACACGTTATCGCGTGTTAAACGTTGTGGAATACGCCTTTCTGCGTCTCAATGATCAATTCACGAATTGGCTAATCTCCGCAACATCGAACGATATTACATCGGTATAATAGCGAAACTGAAAGATGATGGAAAAAAAAAAAAAAAAAAAAAAAAAAAACGCAAACAAAAAAAATTGTTATTCGGAACTATAACACGAAAGTATTAATACAGTCGAGAGTCCGATTTTTCGAGCTTCCGTATGAGTTCAGGTCACGTGGATACTTCACTCATCTCGTCCGATTACCCGCGGCCAAGAGAGAGCTTGGGCTCTAAACGATTTACAACCGATATGGCGTGCGGATAGTTGTCTCGCACGCCATCCCCATGTTAAAGCGCCAACAGCACTGACGCTGACGAGGAGATTGGGAGAAACTTGCGGCTAATATAAATCCAGTAAAAGAACAGGACGATGCGAGAGTCAAAGATTGTTTCGCGAGAAACGAAAAGTACGCGAAGCGTATATATCATTATCCGTCATATATTCATCGGTGAAAAATAAATAAAAATAAAAAAAAATCCCTAATTATATGTATGTATTACACACCTCTGTACTTCCGCGTCGGCTAATGAATATATACATCTCTCGTAATGTAATAATACGTATCACGAGAGTACGAGATCGTCTACACGTGATTGACGTCGTTTAATTAGGTAAATGCATACCTATACTCTCGATGAATGATCGCTTTACCATTGCTATATGGATACGTATATATGGACGTAATGATAGTTTCGCGCTGATTCCTAATAAATGGATGCGTGCGCCCGGTTGTACTTACTTGCTACACGAGATTGTGTATTTACCGTACATGAGACTCTCGTCGTCGCACTTCATTATTATATACATTTCTACTTGAACGTACACTTTCGAGTCAACTGGGGGAATGTATATCCTACTTCTGTAAATACCGGGCTCGCGAGAAAATAGTATACTCTCCGGGGATGAACACGCCAATGGTTGTTACATCAGCGCTGCGAGAAGGAATGAAAAAAAAAAAAAAATCGAAAAAAAAAATAAAAGAGATCGAAAAAAAAAATAAAAAAAAAAAAAATATAAGAAGAAAAGTTAAAAGAAGGCTGCTGATCCTCGGTGAATTCGCAGCATCGGCAAACCCGATGTTCCCGGGAGTGGACGCTGCGGAGGATATAACGACGTTGTGAAGAGGGAGCGAGAACGTCTTCGCTGCGGGTGCGCGTAGCCAATTTGCGGTTTCTAAAAGCAGCATTTATCGCTTAGACTCCGGACGTTCTATCTCTCGAACTCCTTATTCCGCGAGAGTCGGAGATTATTATCCGAAGCCTGAGTTCCCTCTTCAACAGCTCGTTGAGAAAATCTGGGTAAGATGTTGCATCGAAGTGGCAACTGAAAGACGGTGTATACCTGAATGCCGGTTATGGATTTATCCGAACTCCGGGGTCCAAGCAACACTTGCCTCGTAAAGTCAAAGGAGGAAAGGGAAACCGAAAAAAAAAAAAAAAAAAAAAAAAAAGAAGGTGATCGCTTCTTTCGCGGAAGCTGCAAAATGTCGACGAACCGTGACGTATGCCCGCGTAGCTTCTACGTTACTTTTCCCCGATATTTTCTGCATCACGCTCGCGCGAGCGGCCTTGGGGCCCGCGACCACCAGCACGAAGACGACTTGTTCGGGTTATGCTTGACGCTGAATGCTCGCCTCGAGCGAAGATAAGAGAAGACACCGTGGGACCAACCGCGAACACCTACAGGAGGACTCCCGTTTTTCATCTTCGTCATTGCCGAGATATATATATATATATATATATATATACATATATATGTGAAAGCGATACATAGTACGGTGTTCGAAGGGATGTATGGCACGAGAAGGAATTGACGAAATTGGCGAGAGAAGGCAATGAAAGAGTTGCAGCAGCATCAGCGGCATTCAGGATCATGCGCCCAGGCAGCGAGAAAGAAAGAGAAAGGAATATAAAGGATCCAGCATCTTACGTGCTGCTGCTGACGATGTGAGGTCCGAGCGTGCGGAGTTCGTGACCACCGGATGCTCGAGGGGCACATCATGGTAGAGCGACGACTCTGGACGCGCGCGCGAGCGAATGGTTGTGTGTATACTATCGCGTCTGTATTTTATATATATATATATACATTGTACATATATGTATACGTGTATATAAATATATATATATATACAGACTCGGTATATAATGCTGCTGGACGTTGAAAGGGGGCGAGTGCGCGAGTGGGCTCGTTACGCGGTAGTTACCTGTACATTGGCGTAATCGAGGCCGTTCCATCGTCGGAATTATCAGCAAACTCTACTCTACACGAGTATCCTAGAAGCCTTATCGTATCTTCGTTTATTATACGGTGATTCGATGCTCCGATATAATAAAGCTATATGTCTCGATGTTTGTCGAGAAATTTCCGATAATCCGCGGATGAAAAAAAAATTAATAAATGCGTATTTAAAAAAAAATAAAAAAAAAAGATGGATAAGCCGCGCGAGGAATGAGATCACGAGTTGCTACGCCTTTGGAAGACCACCAGGGAGCCGCCACGCCCCCGGCCGAGCCACACTTACCTGCATGCCCCGGCGTGTACGTGCACAAATGATTTTAACGCACCGTGCGGTGAGTAAGTGAGACAGAAGTCGCGAAGTGCATACAACGTAAGAGGAAGGGCCGGAGAGCGGAGGTGGTGAACCGGCGAGAGTACACGAAGAACACGATAGCGCAATGGCGGTCGTATAATATGCACGATGCATCGCTCGCTTTCGCGATCTCTCTCTCTGTCTCTCTCTTTCGTTTCGGCATTCTCGAGTCCACGATTTCGCGTTGGAAAAATTTACCACCCCCGAGTTTCGGCGTGTATATGGTACATAACGACAAAGAGAGTGTCGACAGCATAATCGTCGGCTTAACCGAGAGACCACGGCAGGCTAAACTTCTCGCACACAAGATATTCTACGCCCACGCGACCTCCTCCGGTTCAAAAAACAAGTCCTGGCGGAGATCGATTAAATTTTACGGTTATCAAACTTGCTTCGTAATTGTCGTATGTGTGGGAGTTGAAAAAAATTATCATTAATTCGTTGATTATGGGAGAAGATTTTTTACGAATGATCGACGATATTTAAGGTTATTAAACGAAAAGATGCATTTTTGATAGATTTTTTAAAGTCATCTCATCGGAATTGTAGGGAATCTTATAGAAATTAAATATACGTCAGAATATATTATAGATGTATCGTCATTTAAAACGGCAATAAGTTCTGTAAGTCATATATATATATCTTCTATATATCTGCCTGATATAGTTCGGAAAATGTATACCCAATATTTCTGAAATATATATCGATTACGATAGTTACAAAAATTTCTTAACTTCCACGTATGCGAAAGAAAAAAATAATTGTCATCAACTTAATCGATTGTATCACACAAATTAAAAAAATTATGCGATCACATATTTTCAAGCAATCGACGATGTATTGGGTGATTAAAGGAAAATGTGCATTTTTAAACGTCAACTTATCGGGAATAGTAAGAAATGCGTTCGTGGTAAGTGAATTCAGTCGAAGCGAAACGATTACTGTGGGCAAAGGGTTGGAGGAGGAAAAGAGAAGAAGAAAAAGGAGAAGGAGAGGGCATGCGGAGCTGGGCGATGTCCGAACAACGAGAGGAATACGTTCTTTCGATGCTCTCGAGAGCTGTTCTCGGACCCCGTAATTAGACGGATGCTTCGTGGGTGAGTAAACTAGCAGTAAATCAGCGCTTGCTCGCGTGATGACGGCCTCGGGGTAGCCACAGCGAACGGCGGTGAGGAAACGCGTAGCGTATATACTTCGCGCGATGCCGAGAACCGAAACACGTTCGTTATTGGTCACGGCACGACGCCACCTACCTCGACGTGAATTCTATACCGTAAGCCTTTTTTTTTTTTTTTTCTTAATCTTATTTGTTTGTTTATTAGCCGGCATGACCCAATTATAGAACGATGAGAAATTACCTGTCGGTCAAGCATAAGAGCGACGATAGAAAAAAAATTTTATAATCGCGATAATCGCTCAAAAAAAAAAAAAAACAAACAAATCATAACGAGAAAGAAATAAGAATCATAGAAATATTGCATAAAAACACGAGTATAGAGGCATTGCGCGAATAATGAGCGGCGGAAATAGTAATCTCGGAAAAACTGGAGTACCCGCGTAAGAATGTGCGCAAAGAAATAAATAAAAAAACTATTCACGAGAAATCAATAATAATAATAATATTAATAATATTTTAATGATTTTTTCAATCATGAAAAAATGTGTCCTTAAAAATTCGCCATTACAGTGAAAATGTTGAGCTGTTATAACGGAAAGAAAAAAAAAAACGACATCGATCGTGAATATTTCGAGATTCCAAAAAATCACGTAACTTCACCCTCGGAAATTCTTAATATATCTCGCAATATCTCGCGAATCATTTCTGTCGGTTATTGTTATCATAGATGAAATCTCGAATTGTTGGTACATTCATTCGTCGCAGAGCTAACAGCTGGACCTGTTCTCTTGCCTCGGCGAGGAAACAGCGTTGTAGCTGGTATGCTTGTTTTTCCTTGACAAATGATGGGGTGCGAGGATAACGCGTGACGGACATTCGCGACTATATGACGTTTCTCTACCTACTGTTCTCCGATAGCCATAGAACTCGGTAGGACGTAGCTTACCAAATTCATGGAGAGATAGGAATGCGCAATATTGCCCGCAGTCCGTCACATTCGATTCGGTTGAACGCCGAACGATGCGCGGTCGTTCACGACCCCACGAATCTTGCACTATGCTCCACGAGGAGAGAAGACCCACAACTGTACCCAAGTATAACCACCGGGACTGTGTACTTTGTGGATTCTGGGACGAGGAGGGAGGGGTAGAGTTCCAGTAGTTTTATTACTCGCGACCGTACATCCCCGAGTATTTCCCCCAAACTGCACGGATATCAGACGATAAACCACGAGACCGTTTCGGATTTGTGGCCGCGTATTAATCTCGATGTATTTATGTGCCGGCGCGTGGATAACGGGGGATGATATAGAAGAGCGAACCAAAAGCGGGGATCTTCGGTTATTTTTTTTTGCCCAAACGGCCGCAAAGAGATTGGAAGTGCATAGCCAATTGAGAGTATCAAGTAACATCCACACGGAGAGCGCATAACTCGGCTTACCTCTCGAAGATATGCAGACTTACGCGATTCCCCTTCGTACTCGTGTTTTGTTCGATCTCAACGCACGCAATTAAGAATACGTGACCGCGAAGACGAAAAGTCAGTGTCTCGAGATACGCGAGGAGTAAAGAAACCATCGGAGTTGATCCGTGTCGTTTCGATCGTGAGATCACGCCGCACTATCTCTCTCGCGGAGTTCTCCACTTTATACGATCGCGAACGATCCATAAAGTTTTTACAGACCCGCGAAAGAAAGAGAGATAACTGTAGAGTGATTCGTCGTGAAGTTGAACGCACACATTGCCAACGCGGAAAGACGCAGAGTCTCGTTAAGCGTTACTCTCACCTGCTTTTCGCAAAGGGAACAAATTAAGTAATTGGTGTGTCGTTTCGGAGCGGATGAGACAAATTGCGAGAAAGTCACGACGCGCGTAAACGCGATAGGTGAATCGATAAGAAACATTTAACTACGCTATCACAGTTCGAATTGTATGATGCAACGACAAACTATTAAGATATCTTTCGGATATCTTGCGGCCGCGTCTGAGCACTTGGACTCCGAAAGTTTCTTTTTCGATGGCAGGTGGAACTCGGGACCAGTCGTTCATCGGCCCTCGTTTTATGCTAATGACTAAAACGATGCATCCGCAGTTGTTTCTCAAGATTCCTAAGTCAGCCATATGTTTAGCCAGTTGTTTGAATAACTCCCGGATAATAGACCAATTTTCAAAGTTTCTTGCATTTCGATCGTGAAGAGTCGAAAGAAGTATCCCGGGTTATGCATAATTGAAAATTCGACAGCGCTCGCGGCTCGAGAAATTTATGCAAAATTTGTTGCGCTTGAAATTTTTTTTTGGCATCAACGTGTAATCGCAGTAACGCCATTTGGAATATCGCGCGAGTTATATGACCGAAGAGGACGAGGAGAATGAGGTATGCGGAGAGTGAACGCGCGCGGGAATATTGCAAAAAGGAAGCCGAGGGGGTTGGCGCGGTGAGGCGCAGGGCGAGAGACTCAAAGACTTCGGACGAGTGAGCTCTCGTCGTCGTAGTCGGGGATATCCGAACGAGTCGGCGCTTTTGGCGAAGAGGCGCCCCGTGGCGCGCGACATGCCCATCCTGACCGCCATTTAGCGTGAACCTGTCTGCGAGCCACTAGAAACAACAGCCATCGGCAGCAACAACAACCCAACTCGACGCTTCTTCTTCGCGGATATCGTTGTAGAGCGATCGAAGCTATACTTCGGAGCTTTTATTAACGAACAATTATTTTTTTAATATAATTCATTCGAATTATGATTTTGATCAGATTCTGCATTTTTTTTTTATTGAATACGAGAAAATCGTGAGACTTAAAATAGTAGTTCGGCTAGTAGATTATGCCAATTGGTTTTCCGAAGACGGTGTAATGTAGACGAATATAAAAACGAAGTTGACGATGATGAGATGGATTTTTTGGAGCGCAATACTAGCTATATTTCCCGAAAACTGCTATATGTGTTTTTGGTGATGATGCTGCGAGAAGGTGGTCCACCTTTCGTCTTTGAATCAGTCCCCGAACGGCGAGGAGGGACGTGAGATGTATGTTATATATATATATATAGGGATGAATGTGTATGTGGGATATGTATCTCTCTTTTTCCTGGTGTGGTATCTCCTTCTCGAGACCAGCCTCAGCCTTAGAGAGTTATGTTACGGTCAGCCATAAACGAAATGAGAAAACTGTCCAAGCCCCGCCGCCGCAGTTGAAAAATCTCTGCGGAATACAAATGTTCGCTTGATTTCTGTCTCGTGTGCGTTTCGACAACGTATATATATACGAATCCTACTATCCATAACCACGCTACGGTATAAGACACTCTTTGGTAAAGAAAAATTTGCAAAAATGTGTTCGATAGAAATGTATATCGAGGCAATAAAAAATAAAAAGTTTCTCTAAACAGCAAATCGCCGCTGCGATAAAAAAATGTGTATATCGTAATATTGTTAACGAAATTACAAATCCGAAAATAATTCACCGTTTGATATCTTACTCTGGATTCACTACGATTAACAAGAAATTCGAAAGAAAAAATTGTTTTTGGGAATCATTAATTGTCGCGCTTCACATTACCCCGTTATGGCTATCGGATTCGTATTTCGCCCGTAGAAATACGTGAAAAAATGTCTTTTTTTTTTAGCTCTTTCATTTTGACGCTAAAATGAGACTATGGCAAGTCTTCGTTATGATTTTTTGTCCTTTTTACTACCTCTGCCAAGAATCCTATCTACTAGATTTTTCCCCCAAAGAAGACGATACAACTCCAGATTTTTTTTGTAATTCCATAAAAAGGCAGAAACATTACTGTTTAAAGATGATAAAAAAATCACTATTTTTCCCGAAATGATTAAAAGAAAAAAGAATTTTTGATTCTCGACTCTATATTCATCGTACTATTTTTCGCTGTTCAGAAATCTGCCGGATACTCAACTCCTAGATAAATAATCGATACGTCAATTCGCGGCACAAAGGGTAAAAACAAAAAATTCGATCGATTACCATCTTCGAAACATGTATTGAAGCGCTGAAAGAACTCTGAGGCAAGTAGTGTCAATCAAAAACATCACTCTTTTGATTTGGAATCACATAAGAAGTTTGATTTTGGCTGATCTGTCGTCAGGATCGAGTCCAAGGACGATGATATGTGCCCTGTGTCTCTGATGTCCACTAAGCGGTCTGTATATATATGTTGTAAGTATACCCCGTTCGCATCGAGCACAAAGCGAAAGCAAAAGCAACAGCAGCTCGGCGACGACACTTGCCGAGAGGAGCGGCGAGCTGGTGAACAGACACGATACATGGAAGCCTACACGAGAGGCCGATTCGGAATTAGATGTTATCTTTGATGAGCCTTCTCTTTATTCCTTCTCCCTACTCCTTCCTCTTCTTCTTCTTCTTCTTCGTTCTCGAATCTGTTCGCGTACGGATTCTGCGGCTCGCTCGTTCGATCCTCGTTCAGCATTTGCCCATTGGCTGGAACTCGACAAGGAGAAAGAAGAGAAACGCTGAACGAGGGAACGAGAACGAGAGTTGGAAGAGAAAGAAAACTGTTCCTGGTCTCCAGTGGAAGAGTAAGAGAGAGAAACGGGGAGAAAAAGGGCCCAAAGAGAACAGCCCACTCTCCTCTAGTCGGCTCGGACGCTCGCGCCAAGATACGAATCTACTTGGCGCCACCGTAAGGCCCCGCCGCTGTCAGCCTGAGGACCTCGTAAGTCCTAGTCGCCCTAAGGCCCTAATACCAAAGCGAAACGAGCCAAACGACCGTACGAAAGAGAAAGAAATGCTTTTCGTTTGGGAACTCTTTAAACGCGGTTTAAGCGTAACCGATACCTTGACGGGGGGTCACCGTTTTCTTACTCTTTTCTCTCTCTAACTCTCTGCAAGGATCGGGCTAAATTTCTACACGAATGCGACTGCTGTGACGAGACCACGGAAAACCCTCGTGTCCAAACGATTATGGAATACATAGTTTCGATTTGTTATTTATTAGGGGAGTCACTCCGGGAAAAGAGGCCGGTCTTCGGCGACCGTGAAGAATTATCATTATCATTTCTTCGTCTTTTTTTTTTTCGGGAGCCATCGAAAAATCTAAACGTGAAATAATTATAAACGGCCGAATTATTATGGTCGAACGTTCCATGTGGAAGATTTGCTCATTTTTAAAAAAAGATAAAATTAACGTTATTCGTACGCGAAGAATAGGAAGATGACACGGATAAGGCGTTTATCTGTTTAGTGAACGCGTCTTAGCTGAGAAATACTAACAACTAAAGTCCGAGGAGGTCTCGAGTCCGACGATAATCTTTGTCGTATCCGCGGGGGGTTACAGTGAAAGAAGAAGATCATCGTATAATTGCGGGAAACATTGCGACAATGGGCTTTACGGTCGGCGTCTATAGGGTGTATTAGTAGGGAAATAAAAGAGATTAGAAATGGAGAACGGTCGCGCGCGCACAGCAGCAATTCGAGTAGATTTGTCACTGCGACAACAATGTCCGAATGGTCCCCAACCTTGTGGCTCTTGGTTTTCGTACTGTTTGCCGAAGAAGAAAATTTTAAGGATAATCCAAGAGTTTTCCTCGTGACTGCTGATGCAATTCCCGTGTAAGTTTATTACGAGACCTGAAACGGATACCTTGGAGAAACGAAAGGATCCTACGGGGTCCCTGCGTTCTCAACTCAATGGGAATTATCACAGCAATGCCAAAACAGCAGCAGCCTAACGACGGATCCGCCTGACGGCTGTCGGACGCCGGAGGCGTTCGCACAATGGGGCCTCACTTTTCAGCCGCTCGCACACTCGATATACACCTTAATGTACATCGAGAATGTGATAACTACGATAACTATTATTTTTTTTTT
Source organism: Buathra laborator (assembly GCA_934046635.1). Taxonomy (NCBI): domain Eukaryota; kingdom Metazoa; phylum Arthropoda; class Insecta; order Hymenoptera; family Ichneumonidae; genus Buathra; species Buathra laborator. Next base: position 20,701,473 of record OW203894.1, read on the forward strand.
TTTTTTATGAAAAGTATATAAATTTTTATTTCAACGTAATCTAATTCCACCAATCAATTATTACGAAAAACTAACGAAAATTTAAAGAACGTAAACGCACTATGCGTACTTACATTTTTCTGGTTTATTTTTAGTCGGCTTTGAACGATTTATCGTTTACTGTGCAAAATATTAATTATTTTGAAAATAGTTTATTTAATTTTAGTTAAAATAGTCACTTTTTTTTCAATTAACTCTTCGAAAAAAAAAAAATGAAAACTATGTAAATTTTTTTTACAATAAAACTCAATGCGACCGATAACCTTAAATTTTTAACAAAGTAAACTGTAACTTAATTCTTCTTCTTAATATTTAATCACCTTCGAGTAGCTTTTTTAACAGTGCAAAGCAACAATTATTATGAAAATATAGGATTTAATTTAATTAAAAATAATCACGATAATTCCTTTTTTATTCTAATTTCATCTTCGATCGAAAAAAAAAAAAGATTTAACATTTTTGAACACTAACTTCTCGTTAATTCAAAAAATTTTGAAATCTACCCAATGACCGCCGATATCGTAAAGAAATCAACGTTATCGCGAGAATTGCACGCGGAGTTGCGAAAAAAAAAAAAAAAAAAGATTAAAAAAAAGGGGATAAGAGGCTCGGCGCCGGTATAACGACATTCGCCGATCCGCCCAGTCTACGTAGCATGACGTTGTAAATATTTGCTGTCATCGGTGGTGCTTTCCTCGGGATCCTCGGGTGAGGATCTCGCAGCGAGGCGAGCCGTTTATCCCCACCTTAATAAGGGTGCACCCCTTCAAGAGCCGTAGGTCACTTCGTTCGACGCGAACCAAAGGACCGAATATATATATGTATAGATTCCCCAATCCCCATAGGCCACTACTATATCCCGTCCTCTTAATTTTCGTGGACTCCCGTCCCCGGTGTCTTTAGTTGCGAAGAGAAACCGTGTCACCTGAGCCTAGTATCGGACACTGATGGTGCGGATAGCGGCGCTTTGTGTTTCGTCTCATTTCACCGACCGCGGTCGCTGTAGTAGTCCCCGGAAAGGTCCCAAAAACAATGACGAAGAGGACAGGTCACGTTTGTCTCTTGTAATTCTCTCTGAAAATCTAGCGGAGCTACAGGGCGACAGCTTATACACCGATCTCGAGACGTCGGGCGGTTACCGTTGATTTCGACGAGCATCGAGAAACAAAGATCGATCAGTTTGCATTATCTTCATCCGCTCCGTGAGCACAATCGTGATATGCTAAATTATTCTTCGTTTCACCTCGCGAATGTACCGGCTGAACGAAGACTAATAAAACTTCGTTGTTTTTTTAAAGCAAATATAAAAAAAAATAAAAAAAATACAATTGAATGAACAATAACTGTGCGAAGGCGCGTTGCACGCAGTCATTATCTAATGATTGCTCGGTTATACCCACGTGCTTACGAGTGCTGCTGATTGAATCAATCGTGAAGAACGGTGGCGGAGAACGCGGTCATCATATCTGCACGCGGTTCCGGTTAAGCGTCTCTCTTCGACTATCTCGCCGTTCATATGTATAAAGAAACTCGTCGATTTAATCTTTCAAGTATAATATATACTGTGCTACGTAGACGTGTGCGTAAGGGAAGACGAGACGAGCGAATGCCGATGCCGAAGAGTTACGACGAGCAGTATGACGAGCTGAAGAGATTGTCAATGGTACGTCATAACGAGAGACGCAGCATGCAGCATCCTCCTCGTGAGGCCGGGTTACCATTACATCGATGCTTTATGGTACGCTGCAGTCCCGCAGAAAGAGAACGGGACGTACAGCGAGGAAAATACATGGGCGACGGAGTCTTTGTCTCGGAAGCTATAATTAAAAGTCGAACGGTCCGGCTGCTGGACCGTCGTCGTCCTTGTGGAAAACGCTTGGACCGAGAAGTGGATCCAAAGGGTCCTCTATATACGAGAAAAAAAGAAACCGAGAGAGGTAGTAAAGATCCCGTGCGGATGATAGAAACTACGCGCGAGAGACGACAGCGGTAGATCCTATCTCTCGTTTACACCCATCGGCTGCCACCTCGCTCCAGCCTTCGTCATCCATCTAATTTACCTTCCTTCGTGAAGCTACACTCCAACTATACACGCGGGGGACTCTCGTACAAAGCACAATACAGACGAGATTTTTCGACCCTTTGGATATCTAACGGACCGAAGCCACGGGCCCCCGTGTCGCGCATATTATAAGCGTAAATATCCGAAAAAAGATCGCGAGCACTACCGACGCTCTGGAAAAACTCGAAAAAAAAAAAAAAAAAAAAAATTATGGAAAAATAATTCTTTTCTCCTTGACGATCCGCCGAAAAATTTATCGGTTTCTCGATGTATCTCTGAAGCGTTCGCCTACCAGCGGAAATATCGTCGAAAAAGGAAAATTTCGAAACTACCGAGAAGACTTTTTCAACACATTTTATTCGGTAGCTTTGCGTATTCTCGTTTTACTTTCGCGAGATAAATTGAAAAACGAGACTGAGAGAAAAGGTCGAGCGAAGGGCGAATAAACGGCAGCAGCTGCATTCACAATCGTATTATAATACTTCGAAAGTATATGTACGTACGGTACCGCACGGGAGAATATCGCGCGGGTTGTATACAATTATTTACTATCGAAGATAGATTATCGCGGTTCGTAACATGGACGCTGCAGAAAACACAAAACCAAGTCGGTTACTTTAACCAATGGCGTTATACGTACTCGCGAGGATTATGTACAGGAGACACTGTCTCCTGTTGAGTCCCGACCGAGGATCACGAATGTAAATGTGTGTACAGCATAAAACGCTATACTGCAGTATAATACTTATATATATACATGTAAAAGATCTCTTGGAGTAAAGGAGCGGAGGCTCCGCGCGAGTGTAGCCGGGCGTTTACGTAAATCTTTCGTGTATGTAACTCATCTGCCGAGGAAGCCCAGTTATACGCCACCGAGTTGTTTATGCTTTCCTGTGCCGCGTGCAGCGGCTTTCTGAAATATGCAAATCACGAAATTCGCATAATGGTATTATCGCGATAGGAGTACGCGCGAGAGAAGGAGAGAGAGATAAACAAACGTAGCGGAGCTTCGGAGCAATATAGCAGCAACTGAAACGGCAGACGAGGACTACTACACGACGATGCCGACACCGCTTTGTACATCTCCCAGACGGATAACGTACGCATTGTGCATATTATTTTGTGTACCAATGTGTGGTATATATATATATATGTATATGCCGAAGATTTTCCTGCAATCTTTCTGCGGCCAATAGATTTTTTTCTACCGTTTTAACCCGATGGAAATTCCATAAATCAGAGCAATACGATTTGACGTGATATCTTACGATTGAAGATTACGAAATATTAACTATTGTTCCCCATTCTTAAGGATACAGTTATAAGAACGTAAGCAGATAAAAAAAAATGTTCGGGTTAACTAAATCGCGATTTCCGGGCTTTTGTTCGAACGCACTTTTGGTACAACTAAATGATACGCTAAAAAAAAAGCATGTGATTTTAAAAAATACTCTTAAAATTAAAAAAAAATACGATTTAAATTACCAAAATGTTCGTTATACTGAAAAACTTTTTTTAAATTTCAACATACATTTCTTCGAAATGTATTACACGATTTATACAACCTTTCAATATCTGTATTGGAAGTAATTTTTCCGCAACAAAAATATGATTGTCGTAACCAAAATTTGTGTTTTACCAGCTGAAAATTCATTTGAACGGAGATGAGCGCCACTTCGTCGATCCAACGTTTTTTTTTTATTTTTAGTGTATATAATGCGACGAGAATGTTTGGTGTAACAATGTCGTCGTTATGAAGAAAAATCTTTTTCAGATCGTATCTATATATACCCTATAAAAAATGTTTTTCTTTACTCTCGAGACAAGATAAGGGATGTAGCTACGCGAAGGGATGAAGTTTACTGCAGGGAAGCAAATACAGTCGGTATAGTAATGAGGTTGCAAGAGAGAAGCGTGTTACCTCGAGGGAATATGTTTGCCGTGTCTAATTCCATAGTTTACCGCAGGCTTCGATCACTGGCCCTGTAATGAAAGGGGGATGGTTTGCTTTGCGGTACTAGCAGTAGTAATCAATCGGTTTTAGGGCTTCGCACGCTCGGTAACTAACGAAGCGTTACTCCCGCGAACTCATTGGAGGATTGTGCGTACGGACTTGAAGGATTCCGAACACAAACACTCGATGAACGTCCATATAAATTCCTTCCCCGAGACTGCTATGATTTTTCTTTTATCAACGGCTCGTTCATCAGCGAATAAATACATAACACCGAGAATACGCTATATACACATTATTCGACGATATTTAACGCAGAGAATACGTGATTTAGCAAAGTTTTTTTTTTACAACCGAAATGGGAAATATATTACGTAAACGAAAAAAAAAAAAAAAAATCGGTCGAGTCGAGTAAATCGGCAATCGGAATCGGTAATCGGCACTTGCGGAAAGCGAAACAAATATTCGTTTAATTGAACAAAATACTTGTCGAAAGGGAAGAAATAGTCAATTTAACTAACAGTTAGTATAATTACCGAAGTATTTCTTTTAATGAACAAAATATTCGTTTTCGCACCCGTAAGCGGCAAATTAATCGGACAAACGGATTTTTTTTTCAGTGTAAAAACCGTTTGAACATCAGTGACAACGAGATATGTCGAAAATTATTCGTTAATATTTGACACAGTGAATTCAATAAAATCGATGCATACATTATTTATGAGGATATTAGAAAATATTTGCGATGGTTAAAGGGTAAACAGTTCAGTAATTCGATACTCGAGCCAATAAATGAATATCGATAATAATCGATGTTAAATCAGAACCAAAGCTGAATTATTTCTCCATCTTTTTTTTACATAATGCAACGTACGCTGAAAGGTCTCTAAATACTGCAAATAACATCGATGTTTTTTTTTTAAATCAATTATCGAGTAAATATAATATGATATTTATTCATTGATGGATGTTCACTCGTTGGTATGTTTACCCTATGTAATTCCGCCATTAATGGATGATATAAATAATAGATGTCCATCAATGCGACGTCTTCGTAATTATTTTAAAAAAAATGCAATTTTTTTGAACCTCTGTTCCTACGAACATATAAAAGAAATTCAACCCCTCAAATGCTATCGCATTGCGCACCGGAAAAAAGAAAAAACTGTTCGACACATCACCCTGAATAATTATTTTTTCTTACCATTCTTTGCAACTTCGTGTAGCGCGCATAGTAACTAATTAAAAAATTAGACTTTGTTTAAGAGGCAAACAGTATATCAGAGATGCCGCTGAGAGAGTATCTGCATTTTGCGTTTGTAAAACTCTAAACCCGGCGAACGTTCTACACACGCGCGCGCGAACGCGTCCGCCCGGTTTATTATCATTTTATTCAGATGCGCTTTACCCGTGAGTCGTGTTACGCCGAGAATTCTACCGCCCCTCCATTTGCCTCCTACCGATTCTCTCAACGGCAACCCCTACTATCTCTCTCTATCACCTTACTTTTCCCCGTTGTTCAGCTCTCTTTCTCTATCTCTCATCCCCCATAGTTAGAACACAGCCTCCGCAGACTACGGAGCACGTTAAATTTAAGGTTTCCGTCGACATGCCGGTGCTATAAATTTCCACATTACGCGCTTCTCTATTTCTTCGCTCTCTTTCGACTCTGTCCCCTTTTTTTTTCTTTTCCATGCGCAAAAAAAAAAAAAACATGCTGCTCCGAACGCGTCCGCGTTTCGCGAGACTCCTAATCCGTGTCGAAGAGGGCTAATTAATTATTGTTAACAAAAACAAAACGTGTAATGCAAGAATATTGGATTCTATAGATCAACGATGAAGCAATATGGTATTATCTCCATAATCTGTTGCATCGATTACTTGTTTAAACCCAAATGCAAAATTACGCGTAATAAATACGAAAAAACGGGTGTAAAAGCTGCGAATACCTGCAACCCTTAAATCGTGATATAGCGCGCCATCTATCGGTTTCACGAAGAACCCGTTGCGCGTTCCCTCACAACCCATATAACGGGTGTCTCGTAACTGAAAAAAAAAAATTCTTCTCCTCCCTCCGATGGTATTATCGTCTACCCGCTAAATATTTTAGCGCTAACGGACTTTAGGAAAATACAAAATTCTAAAAAATTTGCGATACGTGATAAAACAATTTATTCATCCGCCTCTCTCTCTCTCTCTCATCATCTCTCGTGCGTTAGTGGAATGTTAAAACAAAACGCGGCCTCTTTCTTATATATTGCTTTTAAAAATTGCGTTAAAGTTCATAATAGAATTTGAATTCAAAAGCTAAACGCATACTAAAGGTATCAAATGCTACGTCTGAGATTCTTTGTGATACATCCTTTAGAATTGAACGTAATACTGCGCGCACTCGAGCGATCAACGTCAATTGTTTTTCTTTTATTTTTTTTTTTCTTTTTTTTTTTTTTTCTTTTCTTCATTTATTTTTTAATACTGCCAGGTTTCGGTACAGTCTTCGAATGGAAGTAATGCAAATTCATCGCGTATCGAAGACTGTCACCGAGAAACGCTGTAATCATCGATGTAAAATACCTCTCATTATAAGCGCATCAACGAATTCGAAATTCTCTATGAATCATCGATTGAACGGTTAATGGCATGTTAATTTCTACTGTATAATATATATATGTATATATAGTATATATATATATAGTATATACACGTATATATATGTATATATATGAGTATCTTACAATATATTAAACTTATAGTAGAATTTTATTAAAATCGTTCAATATAATTCATCATCATCTAGACAATTTCAAAACACTTTCTATCACAGACAATTAACGTTTATGCATTTCTGGGTAACGATATTGAAGATCTATCAACGACTAATCAAAATATATATATGTATATGTCAGATCGTTGATACGATTTTCAATACAATGGCCAATATATAGTCATTTTCTCGTGGACAGACGCAACCGATTCAGTGTTGGTGTAATAAATAAACGCGTAAGTACATCTCCGTTGAAAAAAAAAAAAAAAAAAAAAAAAAAAAAAAGTTACGATCTTCAGCAACGATAATCAAACTACCGAAACACACCACTCGAAAAATTTGTGTTTGCAACGTGTACAGATCTCCGATAAACAATATCAATCAATTAATAATAGATATATAAAACGCACGCCGGATGGACGATGTTTTGACAATTAGTTTACAATAATAAGCGTACCGTTAAATATATATAAAATTACGACGAAAAGGGATGCGACGCTTCGCGTCGCGACAGTATCTTCAAACGATCATAACACGAGCGAAGTTTATATTGAATAATGTTTGTTTTTTGATAGTTAACGAATCTCGTGATTCTGTACAAATCTATGTACAAGTTGAAGGTACCAACGCAGGTCCGTTTCTATCGTGGGATGAGTCTTCGGAATAACATTGTAACATTACGTTAGACCGCGACGAAGGAACGATAATTAATACTCGATGAAAGGATTAGGCCTGTCGATTTAAATTCGATGATAAACAATTAATACGACGATAATATCTCTCGCGGTACCTGTACACGATTACGTTGCTAATTCAAATTGCGTACTAAATTACATATTCATTGCGAGTGAAAGTATTACTTTGTAAAAAAAAAAAAAAGAAACACAAAAAAAGAAAAAGAAAACGCGAAAAACAGTTACAAAAAGATTTCCTAAACATTACGTTGTGCAAATAGCTCGCGTTTAAAAACTTACGACAGGAGCGCGTTTGCAATTTAATTTTAAATTTAGGATGGAATGTTTCTTCGTTAATAGATTATTGTTTCACTCGGACAATGTTCGCGACACGGCAAGATATACTTTTAGGAATGCATTTGGTTGATCGGCAAGGAATACAGCATTAATACAATCCGCAATCTCTAAATCTTCGTCAAGTGCAACAATATAATACATGCGATCAAATACGAGGATCTTAAGGACGCTAAACCGAAAGTTGATTGAAAAAAAAAAAAAAGAAAAAAAAGAGAACAAAACAAAAAATGAATAGAAATATTAGTATTTGAGATTAAGGAAATATGGCTCTACGTTATTGGATCGACGGGTCTCCGAGACCCCAAAACCTGTCGTCGATCTAAATTTATACGAACTTGTAAAGTTCTCTCATTTTTGTTTTCTTGTAAAAAGCCTGAGCAGTAAATTTTTTACGGATTCAGTACAATTATTGCATCAGTCCCTTCGGTCCCTCCATATTTTTTGTTTGTTTGTTTGTTTGTTTTTTTTTTTCTTGTATACCGCTTATTTGTATAAATATATCGAATCTTAGATGGTTAGTTATAGTGACGTGCATCGAAGCACCTTTCGTATATATATATAACTATAAATTATAATGCGGTACTCTCGATAGGCGAGGCACCGCGATTCGGTGTTCGACATTTGTCCGACGTACGGCAGATCTCTCGGGTCTCATTTTCCAGTCTCAGTTTTCCCAAATCGATGTCGGCAAAAAAATCGCTTCTCATAGTTCCAACAGCGCTGTCTGAACCGAAGCTATCCTGTCTACACAAGTCGAGGCCTTTGTAACACGACGTATAATCAGCAATAGAATTAGGCGACAGCCTAAAACTGCTTGCATAAGCTCGTTGCGCATTGTTCTCATGACACGCAGGTATTTCCGATGATTGACTACCGTCCCGATACTCGCTACTGTACGCAAAGTCATCATTTTTCCCGGTGGCACTTATATGCGGTTCGATAGACGCAAAGTCTCTGTTAAACCTCTCCAAATCGTCTTTCTTCAGTGTACTTTCATTAGAGCAAAAACTATCGGTATGATACAGATCTGTTTTCTTTAAGGTGCTGGAATTCGAGGCGAAACTATCTTGTCTGCCGATATCATTCGTATCCCTATTGCGTTCGGCAGGCGGACTTTTCTCGAGTGGTTGTTGATTGTTACGTTTCTTTTTTGTCAAAGTATCGGAAGCCGCGAGACTCGTATGCCTCGACAATATAGCGCCAACGCTCGACGCTACGCTTCCCTGTCTCGAGAGATCGTTGGATTTTAAATCCTTGAGGATTTCTCGATTGTACGGAGGTCTCGACTTGTCCGATTCCGGAGATATCTTATCGGACGTCGAACTGCTTTGTCGCGAAAAGGCATTCTTTGTTTGTTCCTTCGTTGGGGATATCTTCATTCTCCGTAAATACGAACCGGTGGAACACTTGGCGTTGTCAACCGGATTCTTCTTCGTTTCGCTGTTATTCACGTTTAAGCTGTGCTGTCGTGCCAGCGACTTGTTACCTCTGTCCAGTGAATTCTTCAGTTTGCTTATCTGCTTTATATAGGAACCTACCAAACCTGCGGTATCCGGAGATATCCACGATTTGTCCGGTTTTATTTGAGCGCCGATCGTGCCACGAGTATTTTCAACGATCGTTTCCTTGGCTCCGTCAGACTTTTTACAACTCGACGTGTTTACTCTGTACATATAATTATTGTCGACTTTCTTCGGCTCGGCGGGTGTTTCGAATGTTCCATCGACGTTAGCATTGCCGACGTATTTGATTTTCTCGACGAACGGTAATTTCGCGTCAATCGGGGACTTTATTCGCTGAACGCTCGGTCGTCCGGTCAACGGAGTCTCTATACTCGCGTTGCAGCGATTGCCATCACGTAATTCATCGCCGGGTGAATCTCTGGCTTTGTTTTGTCGCAAATATCTCCCGCTAAAGCCGCTAATGTCCGGTGATATTATGATACCCGGTTTTTCTACATCGATCACAGTTTCGTTTGATCGTGAATTTTGCCTCGAGAATCGGCCGGAGCCTATCGCGGCGGTATCGTTTTGCTTGCTGTTCTGTCGGGAATATCTTCCGCGGGCGTTAGGCGCTTCTGGAACTTTGAATTCATTGCTCTCTTTGATACTCGGCTCGCGTTCCAGCGTACTGTCTTCGCAACAATTCGCTCGTTTCTTCTCTTGATGCACGAGACCTTCTCGGATGGGTTTTAGTTGCGGTCCGAGCGTTTCCGGTGTCGTGGACTCGCTGCTACTCGGACTCGGACCGGTGTAATGCCTTATATCGGAATCGAGATCCGGCGGAAGGGGCGCCCCTACCGATAAATGCATCGCTAGACCCTCGAGCCAAACTTCCATAACTTCGAAAGGCGGCCTCTTGTCGGGATTCAAGTCGCAGCAGAGAAAGGCTATCATATAAAACGTTTCCGGGCAATTGGCGCAAAATTTTTCTCGAAATACTTTTTGATTCAATCCAAAGTCCGACGATCTTGGTAAGTAATCGGGATCGGCTTGTACCCTACCGATTATCTCGCAAACAACGATCCCAAAACTAAATATATCGACTTTCTCGTCGTACTTGTTACCTTTCATCATTTCCGGTGCCATCCAATAAGGATTTCCCACTACCGTGTAACGTTTCTTTCGCTCTTTCTTTGAACATCGCACTTCGCCATCCGCGTGTTTACTATACTTTCGCTTGTCCGGTGAATTACCGTTCTGTATTATCCTCGCCAAGCCAAAGTCCGCTACCACGACAGTCTTATCCTCGCGCACAAGACAATTGTGAGAATTCAGGTCCCTGTGTATTATGTTCATTGAGTGAAGATAAGCCATTCCGGCGGCGATGTCTTTCGCGAATGATGTACGCTGCTCCCATGGCAATGGCTCGTTACCATCGTGAAGCAAACCTCGCAATGTACCACCGGATATGTACTCAGTGACGAGATGAAGCTTTTTTTCTTTGTAAAGAACACCGATGAAGCGCAAAACGTTGTTGTGATGAAGCGAACGGAGAACGGCAACCTATCCGGGCGATACGATAAAACTATAGTCTATGCTAATTTTTTTTTAACTTTATGCTTTACGCTCTAATAATTTATGTAACTTGATAAAAAAAAAGGAAACTAACTTTGGCACTGGAAAACCCATTTTTTTACTTTTCCTGTGCAATTCATATTTTTTTTTTACACGATTTTTCGTGTTTATTGTGATTTAGTGACTAAAAGTCTCACCTCTTTGAGGAAATTCTTCTGTGCGTCTTCATCGACCCTGTATAACTCTTTCAATACCATAACTTCGTTAGTGTCCCGATGCGTCACTTTGTAAACCTGTCCGAAGAAGCCCTTCCCCAAAAGTTCCCCCTTTACCAGATCACTGGCGCGGAATATTCGCTGATTCTTCGGCTCGACGCGGAAGGACCTTGTGCGGCTGAGATCGCATGTGGAATTCGAGGGCGGCGAGCTTAACGACGAAAAAAAGAAATGTTTTTGAATGAACATCGCCCCACCGAACGACGAGCTATTCTACGACGAAGTAAATCCAATACCCATCCAGTAATCGTGACATCGAACTGCTGCGTTCCTTGTTCGTTGGGTCTCTCGTTCGTCGCAGTTGCCTGCTTCGATTACCGCTGATGTAGCCCTCGTCCCGACGTTTGAAGAGTCTCTCTTTGCTGTCGGGACTCGTTCTCGGGCTAACAGCGGTAGTTAGAACTGCCGAAGGGGCAGTCGGATAATTCGTTCGTCGCGAAAGAGCGTCGGGATCGTGTTCGATCGTCAACTGCACAACCGCGTCGGAGTATCGAATTAAATTTTCAATACTCTCGACCGGCTGATCCTTAACCGGCGTTCCGTTAACTTCGAGAATACGATCGCCTATGTGCAGAGACATGAGATCGCCGGACATGTTCAGCCTGGAAAACATCATCCACTCTTATAATCTAAACGATAAAGGGGATTTTATATTCATTGGATTCCAGGAAAGGAAAACGCTGGATATGGATGAAGCAAAACACCTAATCTAACGAGAGGAACGACATAACTAAAGAGAAACTATAGTATAAAAAAACCGTGTGAGCCTATACGCCGACGGAACAATGCGGAAAAAAATACAGTCGTGACGACACACTACGAAACTGATGAACAGTGAAAGCGTGCGGTTTTTTTTTTTTTTTTTTTTACCACTCCAATTTCCTATCGTAAAAATGAAATACCAACGTGACATAACTACGTGTGCGAATACGGGATGTCGTGCATACAGATTATCGTTATTTATTATACCTATGATTAGAGAATCGGCAGCAAAGCCTAAACAGAACCTCCATCACGGAGGACATCAGCTTATTGATTTTTCCACGAACATTTCTCATTAACCTGCGATTATCAATCCATTTGTGAGTCATTAACGACCTTCGTTTCGAAAAATGAAACGACTACCCTTAAATACCCAATTATCGTATTATCGATTTATCTCATACCGCACGAACGTTAGGCAACAACAATAGTTAACACGTTACTCATTCGCAGCGTTATCAATGACGGCGCGTATACGACGAAAAAATTCCTATCGTTTGGTATATTTAAGGGTTTCTCAACGCGGTCATCGATTTTATCGAATTCTTCGAGATTAATCGATTATTATCGTTAATAACGGGATCCAAGGTACTCACTCGGAAATACGGAGAAGCGCGCAACCGCAGTTACGCGGACTCGGCGTCGCGTCTACCGTTAGTTTGATATCCCTCGTTTTTTCGGCATTTTTCGCGCTCGGAGGTATCTCCACGAGTCTTATGCTGTGCGGCTTTCGTAAAAACGGATAATTCGCCGTTCTTTTCAGTGGTTGCATCTGACGTTTGTAACAATTGCCGCAATACAACTTCGATCTCTCGACGAGAGCGTAACTCTCGCCGTCGCCGATGAACGCTCCGCAGGAATTGCAGGCGAAACATTCGGGATGAAATTTGTGATCGCCAGCCAACATAACTGGTCCCGTAATAACCTGTCCACAACCCTGGCATGCCTCTCCGTAAGCCGCCCAGTAATCATCCTTGCAGAACAACAAGCCGTCCTTCTCAAAGTACCAAGACGAGAGCGCAGCATCGCACGCCGAACACCTAAAATAACGATATATAAGAATTAGAGTGATCTAAAAAAAATTTTTTTCCGTGAAAATTTTTTTTTGGCAAACTACGAAAAACGTAGAATATTTACTGGAAGCAGTCGATGTGCCATTCTTGGCTGAGCGCTTGAATAAATTCATCCTCTTCTATGGCGTTGAGACAGCCGGCGCATATGAGAGGTCCTCCGGCTTCGTCACCGCCGGGATCTAAAAATACGAAACACGGAAACAGCGGTTAACGTAAACAAGAAAAATTCAATCTCCGGACCACTTGGAAATGTCGTTGTACTCTCCCAGACGGCTGATACCGGGAAAACATTAATATTTGCGGTGAACGCGCGAATGATTCATACGAAAAAACAAACCTATCATATTATTATATTCGTAAACAGAGAAGCGTCAATCTCGCGTATCGTAAACGAAGCGTTGAAGGAATAAAATCGAATCGATCGTCATTCGCGACGCGCGTTAAGAATTCGCGTATGCAATGGTAACGTTGGGGAAACGTTAAATTCGAGAGGGTAATCGTGTATATCTTGTTTCGCGAAGTCTGTAAGGCGAGAAACTTGGAAGGACGAGACGCCCACGCGTTACGCGCACGAGACGGTTCCGTAGCGAAAAAAAAACGTTAGGCGTCAGTGTTATCACCCAATGGAGTCCTCCTTCGAGGCACACAAAGCTGATCGAATATTTGAAAAGAATTTTGTGCGTCGTAATGATACGTTGACGATACGAGGGGATCGCCGAAGGCCGATTGGGTCAATTAGACAAACGTACCGTTCGTAGAGGCCTCGTCCATCACGGCATTTAGATCGAGAACGGAGATTGACGCACTCCGCCTTGTGTGAGCACGTCGCAGGCAAATCCCATACACCCACGATCAACTGCGCGATCCGACTGACGTTCAACTTTTGGCTTTTCTTATACCCCCACGAAACACACACATTTTCACCCGGAGAAAGACAACTCTGTAGTTTCTTTTAGTTTCTCGTTGTACCGCGAAGCGTCGTCGCGTCCCGCGCACCCCCCACGCGCGAGACGAAACACGATAGTAGAAACTGAACAATACTTGTCAGACTGGAGTTGACGTACTCAAAAAAAGTCACTCCACAAACGTCAACAGATAACTCCGACTAATTATTGAATTGTTGCAAAAAAAAATTATAAATAAAAGAAGAGAGACTCGACATTCATCGACTCAGTTCATCGGAGTTCGAGGTTAATTGTGTGCAATTATGAGTACGAATACCGACAAGAGCGGAAATTCCGCTCTGGTCCGTAGAGTCAACAAGTTGCTCGAGTCGCGGCCGGAAAATGACAAGGTAATCAAAGTTTCGTTTGACTATTATTAAATAATTCGAATAAAACAAATCAAAAAAATGTGACGAATTTGCAGGAAACGCTGGAAGCCCTCAAAGAATTGTCAAACTTCTTTACCGACAATACGCTCAACTCGAGACGTAATCTCAGAAGCAAAATAGAGAAGCGAAGTTTGGCGATAAATGAGAATTTTCTATCCGCATTCAGAGAAGTTAAATCTACTCTGGACGACATACACTCCGAGGTGTTGGCTATGAACAGTTCTATACAGTCGATGACCAATAGATTGCAAACTACAAAAACGCAAACTCTCAGTCTTATCGATAGAACTACGAAACTTCAAAACGAAAGGTAAAATCTACGAGACTTTCTATAAAATATCATTTAGAAGCAACTTTCTATGAATTTTCTAAAACCCGTTCCACCGTTTCAGCAAAAAGTTATCTATGCAGCAAGAAGTTGCGAAGGCATTTATCCAGAGCTTTGAACTCACGAGATCAGAAATAGCTATACTTCACGGTTCAACCAGAGAGGAACCCATAGCGGAGGAGTTTTTCGCTGTTGCAAACAAATTGCAAACTATTCACGGCAGTTGCAGAATCTTAATGCAGTCGGGATATCAGACGCTGGCTTTGGATGTGATGCAGAGAATGACTCTCCTCCAGGAAGCGGCGCTGGAGCGTTTGTATCGCTGGACTCAGAGTCAATGTAGACATATTGAGAACGAGCACTTGGTGCCATTGTTGATAAAAGCCATGAGTAAGCTTCAGGATAGACCAGTACTCTTCAAGTATATCATCGACGAATATTGCACGGCGCGAAGAGCCGTTCTCGTCGGTGCATTTATCGACGCTTTAACTCTCGGAACGGTGTTCGGCGTAACGCCGAATCCGATCGAAATGCATGCCGACGATCCGACTCGTTACGTCGGCGATATGCTTGCGTGGCTTCATCAAGCAATACCGGTTGAAAAAGAGAATATTCTCACTCTCATGAAGGCGTGCGACAAAACAGGTTCGTTTATCGCGATGTCTAAATCTCTCTTTACACTGTGAATTGAATTCTAATAGAATTTTTTAACGAATCTGTTGCAGATATCACGGATCAAGTGAGACACGCCTTGGGTAATATAACCGAAGGGCTTTGCCATCCGTTGAAATCGCGAATAGAACACATCGTCGCTGAGGAAGCACCGGCGACGGTTCTTTATTCCGTGATGACGTTAATAAGATACTACAGAGCGATAATCGCCGGTGTCGTACCAGAAAGCGTGTTGGTAACGACACTCGACGATTTACTCGAATTAAGCGAAAAGAGCTTTTCGTCGAGATTGCAAAGAGAAACTCGTGCCGCACTGGGAGAACGTGCCGAACCCCCCGGCCAGGATCTTGTACCCGCAGCATCGGTTGCGCGACTCTTGTCGCTTCTCAACGATGTTCTCTCCGTCGCGAGTATCGTCAGTGGCGAGGATCGCGAGAAAGATATGCTACGGGTATTTTATAATACACGAGACTTTTCTTTTTTTTTTTTTTTTTTTCATAAATTGGTTCATCGGTTACTTATCTCGATATATTTTGCAGATCGTATCGTGCATTATTGATCCGCTTCTCCAAGAAGTGGACGAAACGGCAACGAGACTACCCTCCGTGGATATGGCAGTCTATCTTCTGAATTGCTTACATCAGATTCAATCGACTCTTTCCCTATACGAGTACATGGATCAGCGACTAGAGAGACTGCAAGCCCAGTCGGACGCGCAGATAGATACTTTAACGTCGGAACTCGCGAGTTCGCTTGTCGCGAATCTGAATCTCGGTCCCATCTATACTATTCTACAGAGTCGAGAGCAAGGTGCCTTGTCGTCGATACCGGGAATGGATCCGGTTAGCATCAAAGAATTTACGGTATATATAATTCCGAGTCTTCTTTTCTACTTCGAATTTTTTTTTTTTTATTCATTAATCATTTAATCTATATATCGAATTTGATTTCAGAATAAAATGGAGGAATTTCTGATAATGACGGAAGCTCTGCTTTTGCCGCAAATAAGTTTACTGCAGAGTAACACGCATCGGGCGATAACACAGAAGCGAGCGTTTCAGGTGATCGGAGCGATCTACAAACAGCTATACGAGGCGTGTCACGATCCTAAAAACTTGTATCAGAATCCCGAGGGTCTGTTCGTTCGAACACCCGACGATCTTATAAATAAGCTAATATCTCAGTGACTCACGAGTCAATGAGACAAACCATTGTATATTATTCGAGAGCCCAGTAAAGTTCTGTTATCGTTAATTCATTGGTCTGTTCATTTATCGAGTCACAGTGAATCAATTGATCGAGAGATCTTCGGACGGTCGCGATAACTCGAATAGCGCGCTTCGTCGAGAGCTTTAAAGCTTTTGCGAAGGACGATGATTGGCCGGACGCGACGGTAGGCGCGGTCTGAGTGCAAGAATAAATGTTTACCGATTGGTCGAAAATTCGCTTACCGTCAGTCTCCCGTTCGATGCGGTGGAATGCGGTCGTGCGCTGCGTGTGTTTCATCGCGGCTTCTCTCTGACTACGGATCAGTCCCTCCACCCCCTCTCCCCCCTCCCACGTTTCACTCGCACACAAACTCCGTCTCTGTCTATCGTTCGCGAGCTCTCTCAAGAGCGAGGCTCATCAGCTCCACCGAAGACGTTGGTTGGACCAGTTCGCGCTAAAAGGAGTGACTAATTACTCGTTCCGTGCGGGGATTCGGAGTGCCTTAGTGCGTCATGAAGATGCGGCCGGCCTGACCGCTCTCGTTAACGGCCTCGAGTGTGCGCGACCCAAAGGATTATTAATTTGTATATTGAAGAAAGATCATGGACTTGTCGGACCGTTCGTGGACAAAGGACGGATAGAAAGTAACGAAGTTGTGCTGAGGGGAAGTTTTAACCAGCGCGGTGGCCAAGATGGCGGAATCGGGCTATTATCAGGTGAGTCGGAGGGTCTCTAAAAGAGACACACACTCAGGTGTAAACCCATACACTCATTCCCATATTTTTTCTACACCGCCCACACTTTCGTTTTCTCCGCGACGGATCCCAGACGACGATCCGAAACGAACGTCCAGTTATTCTTGTTGACGGCTTAACCGAATGCCTTCGTGTGTGCGACATCCCCTCCCACTCCCTCGCACTATTCTCTCGATTACTCTTGCTTCTTTTTCCGTATATTTTTTCTCTCATCCGTTCTGCCCAGTGTTTGCCTTGCTCTCCCATTTTTCGCTCTGCTCTCGTAACGCGATCTTCTCGTCGATGTACGGTGCCTCGGTAACTATACGAGATTAACGCTCTCGAACTCGCGTTCTTCTCGGTTACTGTGATGACGGGGGAAGATGAGTTAATTGTGCCTGCAACCGTGTAACGCGGCGCGTTCGCCGAGAACACGAATGGGGCGTGTGGGACGTGTGCTCTCCTTACCGTCTAGACGTTTTCGGTGCACCGTGAAACTCGTATCTGTGACGTACGAACCCGTAAATGTCATACAGACGATTTTTTTTTTTTTTTTAACCTGTCTTTAATACCCTCGGATAAGTTTGATACGGAAACAATACGGATTAGCCGGACTTCCTCACTATGGTAATTACAATCGTTAAGTGTTTCTATGGGGTTCGTCGTCCATTGTAATTGAGAGACTTATGAATCAAGGGACTCGTATCAGAACCCGGGGACACGCATTGTCGCTCTACCATGGCATTGGGAACAAAAAAAAAATGTTATTGATTTTGCGTTTCTATTTTCAGAGCGATTACGCAAGACATCCGGTGCTCAATGAATTGTTTCACAAGTACGGCGTCGTCGGGGGTGAACAGGTACCCCTGCCGGCACGCCTCGACGAATTGCGCGAAAAAATACGCAAAGATATCAGAAAAGAGCTAAAGATCAAAGCAGGAGCAGAAAAAATTAGAGAGGCATCGACGGACAGAAAAGTTTTGTCCGACGTTGCAATGGTCGTTAAAAAAGCAAATAGCAAACTTAACGAGCTTCAGGCTGAATTGCAACAGCTGGAGAGCCAAATTATTCTGACGCAGGGTCAACCGCAGTCGCCGCAGAGAGATTACTCAAATGGTCAAGGTGATAGAAACAAAAGACTCAATTTTTATAGATTCTAAATTTTCGAAATATTTAATTTGTTTTTTTTTTTTTTTTTTTTACGTTACAGATACGCCTATGTCGCCTATGGGACAGTCGTCGCCGAGTCAGGAAGGCCTTTTTACCGATCTTCGGCTAATGTCGCTGGAGAAGCAGCTAAATATCGAGCTTAAGGTCAAACAGGGAGCGGAAAATATGATCCAAAGCCTAACGAGCGGCCATAGGGACAAAAAACTTCTCCAAGAGGCCCAACAGATGCTCGACGATTCGCGGGCCAAAATCGAGTTCCTAAGAATGCGTATAATGAAAGTACGTCAGGCGCGCCAGCAGCAACACGCCCGCGGCGACGCGCCGTTGCCCAACGGCGAAACGACCGGAAACAAAGGTAATTTTGTTCGATAAACATCACGCCATGCGGAGAGAATTAAAAACCATGTAACGCGTCTGTTAACTTTATTTCAGACAAGTACGAGCCGAGTTTAGAACTCGCGCTCGAGGAGAGAGTCGAGGAGCTTCGTCATCGATTGAGAATCGAGGCGGCAGTCGTCGAGGGAGCGAAGAACGTCATACGATTGCTGCAAAGTGCCAAAGTAGCCGATAAAAAAGCTCTCACCGAGGCACAAGCGAGTTTATCGGAATCCAGTAGAAAATTGGATTTACTGAGATTGTCGCTTGACCATCGAAGGCAAGAATTGCCGGCCGATAGCGCGACAGCGGCGCAATTGAAACGGGAATTGGCGAGCGTGCAATCTGCGAGTCCTGTACCGGTGACTTATACCTCGCTGCAACCGTTCCGTGGACCACTCGAGGGTAGAGCCACGATACCGGTCTCACTTTCGAGATGCGCTGCCGTTACCGGACAACTCGAAGTACGATTGATGGGTTGTCAAGATCTTGCGGAAGAAATTCCCGGACGAACGAGAAGGGATCATCATCCGGCGAGTCCGGATCTGCGCAGCTTTGTTAAAGGTGTTACGGGTCGCAGTTCGAGCAAATCGTACAGTGTGAAAGACGAGACGAGCAGTAAGTACAACGATAATTTATCGTCAATATTTTGATGGTATTATTCTGAAAAAATCACATTAAATTCCTTCTGTTACAGACGATATTATGGCAGTTATTAAATTGGACAATCAGACGGTAGCGCAAACTAATTGGCGGCTCTGCTCGCAGCAGGCTTGGGATCAGAGGTTCTCGATAGAACTAGATAAGTCGCGAGAGCTCGAGATCGGCATTTATTGGAAAGATTGGCGTTCGTTGTGCGCCGTAAAATTTTTGCGTCTCGAAGAATTCATCGACGACGTGAGACACGGTATGGCGCTTCAACTGGAGCCGCAGGGTCTTCTTTTCGCCGAAATTAAATTCCTCAATCCAATGATCTCGAGAAAACCGAAACTTCAACGGCAGAGAAAGATCTTCAAGCAACAGGCGAAGAATTTCCCCCGTGCCAATCAGATGAACATAAACGTCGCGACGTGGGGAAGACTTCTAAAGAGATCGGCACCGTCGTTGCACAGTACGCGAAGTTCCGAGAGCCCACCGTCCGGTAAATTATTTTTAAACGATATCTCTTCGTTCTTTTTACGGAATTGGCGTTTATTTTTTCTTCAAACTCCCGTTTTCCCAACAGGATCTCAGATGCAGCTTGCTTTCGATACTTCGATGGAAGATAAAGTCGAAACACCCGGTGAATTACCGGATCCTGAGAAAGGAGGACTCGGCGGAGCTCGTCCGCTCGGTATGTCCGCGTCTAGCAGCAGTTTATCGTCTCAGATGCATCCTCCACCACCGCCGACGGCTCCACCGCCACCCCCACCGCCTCCGTCCCACGCGAAAAAGTCATCCTCGATGATGGTACATCCACCGCAGCCAAAGCTCGATCAAGAAGTACGTACAGTTAAACTCCATGAATCACAGATCTTTCATCCAAAAAGCAATTCACGCATTACAATTTCGCTTAGTAAGAGCGGTGGTGATGGTGGTAGTATGGTTCTCATATATCTTCGATATATACATAAATATATATATATATATAATTTAAAAATCCAAAACTCTGCTCTTTTCTACTTTTATTTCGTATATATATTTAATTTCTTTCGTTTTTTTTTTTTTTTTTTATTTAATTTTTTTTAAATTAAATTTAATTTGCCGTCGAAAAATCGCTACTACTGCCACATACTCTTCTCATCCAGTCTCACGTTCACCGAATTAGTCAAGTAGAGCACAGAGAGTTGAGCAGGTAGTGTCCGTGTAGTTACAGAGTGCACTTAAGGAGTTTGATTTCCTGCACAACGAGGAGAAGGCGGGTGCAAGCTTGAGGCCTCTCGTGACGGAGCCTCGTCCAGTGCTGATAGCACCACCCTCTCCGCGCACCCCTTCGCCCCAACCTGTCGTCGAGTTTCCCGAGGATGAGGTAGATAAGACCTCTGTACAGTATTCTAAGCGCGTAAACACGCGCCTGGTTTGCCTTTGTGTGTTTCATGTTCTATTTTATTCTTTTTTACCTTTTCATACTCTCTGCGTGGGCCATTTATTTCCATAGGTTTCAACTAATACGACGTCCTCGTGTATCTAACTTCCTCGTCAAAAGATCGATCGCTATTGTCTCTCGTATTAATGAAAAACGTTGCTTCCATTATCGAGAAACCCGTCGATGCGGAACTTTGTCCCATAACCGAACGGGTGCGGATGCATGTGAAAGAGGAGAAAAAAAAAAAAAAACGAGTCTTTCTCTATTGTTACAGAGACTCGTCGCCTGAATGGATTTTGCGCTACTGATACATTTCACACAACTGTATTGTACCGCATACGGTGTATCGCATTGCAATTGTTTACAGTGACTAACCACACAATGATACGAGCCTTGAAAATTTTACACGTTTGTTCATTAACGATATAATACCATACGATTTACGAATGTACGATAATCCTCTATGCATGAATAACGGCGTCCCGGAAATTAAATAAGTACAACAAAAAAAAACAAAAAAAAACGTATTTGTGTCGCAAATAATAATAGTTTATTGTTTTCTTTAGGTTGTTTACGAGCTGCCGGTCAGGCCGCTGCAGTATCGCGACAGCGCTTACGAATCCCGAAGACACTCCCAACTCACCGGCATGACGCTGGAAAACTTTAGACTACTCTCCGTTCTCGGACGCGGACACTTTGGCAAAGTAATACTATCGCAATATCGCAACACCGGCGAATATTTTGCGATAAAAGCGCTGAAGAAGGGCGATATTATTGCGAGGGATGAGGTCGAGTCGTTGCTATCGGAAAAACGTATATTCGAAGTTGCGAACGCGACGAGGCATCCGTTCCTCGTCAACCTGTTTGCCTGTTTTCAGACCGAGGTGAGTAGTCTGATCTCTTGCTAACAAGGCCTCTGTATCCTGAGGCACCATTTTTTGCTCAAACTTCGAGAGAGTCAGTCGTTTGTTCATTAATTTGTGTTTCTTTTTCTTTTTTTTTTTTTCTTGTTCCTCGGAATACAGGCGCACGTATGCTTCGTCATGGAGTACGCTGCTGGTGGCGATCTTATGATGCACATACATGCCGATGTATTCGGCGAGTCTCGTGCCGTTTTTTACTCGGCTTGCGTCGTTCTCGGTTTACAGTATTTGCACGAGAGTCGTATAATTTACAGGTAAAGACCCGCCGTCTTCCATTGACGTCGTGATATTGTCTAACGCTTGAAAAAAACAACTATCGTTAATTGTTACAAATTATCGCAGAGACTTGAAACTCGACAATCTTTTACTCGACACGGAGGGCTACGTGAAGATCGCGGACTTTGGCCTTTGCAAAGAAGGAATGGGCTATGGCGATAGAACCGGTACTTTTTGCGGTACACCGGAATTTCTCGCACCGGAAGTACTCACGGACACGTCTTACACACGCGCCGTCGACTGGTGGGGATTGGGAGTTTTGATATTTGAAATGCTCGTCGGTGAGGTAAGCGACGAAAAATTTACTTTTTCTTTCGTCATCAAGATAACACGATAACGCTGCTGATTACATACATATCATACGCTACAATTTACAGTCACCTTTCCCCGGTGATGACGAGGAAGAAGTATTCGATTCGATAGTTAACGACGAAGTCCGATATCCACGATTTCTCTCCCTCGAAGCTATAGCGATAATGAGACGGTTACTGAGAAAAAATCCCGATCGACGATTGGGAAGCAGCGAGAGGGATGCCGAAGACGTTAAGAAACAAGCGTTCTTCCGTCATATAGCATGGGACGACTTGCTTCTCCGGCGCGTTAAGCCGCCTTTCGTACCGGTTATCGTAAGTATAGTCTTTTTTTTTTTTTTTTCGTCGCAAGAATAGGAGTTGCACGCCATCATTATTAATATGTATTACCGTATACACGAGAGGGACATAGAAAAAAAAGTCTAATCAGATTTAGCTAATTAACTTGAAAATGTTGTAATGTTTTGTTCTCAGCACTCCGTGGAGGATGTGAGTAACTTCGACGAGGAATTTACGTCGGAGAAGCCCCATCTAACGCCACCCAAAGATCCACGGCCGCTAAGCGACCTGGAACAAGGTCTCTTCCGGGACTTTACGTATATGGCGGACTGGTGCTAACGCCACGAAATAATCCGTTTGGATCGATTATGAAATGCGATAACGCGCGATTTTTATGAGGCCGAACTAGCGAAACAAAACAAAAAAAAAAAACAGAAAAAAAAAACATACTTTTGCCGGTATCAAAGCCGAACGCATAATTTGCGTGTCGCAATCAGGCATCTGCGAGAAAAAAAAAGCGTCTACGCCTAATCGCGATAATTTGTATATTTCTAATGATTTTAATCCAACTATCAGCTGGTTATGCATGAAAAAAAAAAAAAAAAAAAAAAAAAATGAACGCA
Organism: Buathra laborator; assembly: GCA_934046635.1. Lineage (NCBI taxonomy): Eukaryota > Metazoa > Arthropoda > Insecta > Hymenoptera > Ichneumonidae > Buathra > Buathra laborator. The sequence continues at coordinate 20,724,748 of OW203894.1, forward strand.
AGATTCCAAGTCGCTTCACGCTTGACTCTAATCGAGGATAAACCGACGCACGCCTCTCGTTCTCGGAGATGGCGACGAGCGGTTAGTAATTTATATAACACTTTGAGAGTTTCTTGTCTATTTTTCCTCTCCCCATTCCCCCTTTTCCCATCGTTCCCCGCACCCACTCACACTCTCTGTGTCGTTCATTCTCTTATATTTTTTACCAACTAATCCAATATTGGTATTCGAATCAAAGGCTAGACAACTTCATGTACTTCGTAAATTATGAACGAAGAACCGGAAATGCAAAACGCAAAAAAAAAAAAAAAAAAAAAAGAAGAAGAATTTAAAAACTAAACAAAATTACGGCTTTTTATATTAGGCTATTGTTGAAATCGTAAATGTTGGAGATGAGAGTGCAACAAAAAGGAAAAACAAATGGAAAAAAAGAAAAAAAAAAAAAAAAAAAGAAAGAAAAGGAAAAGTAAGGAAATCACGGCACCATTTGGTACGATAAACTATTGAACTACTTGTGATATTTCCGGCAACCCGTCGATCTCCAGTTGCCTTAACGCATTAATAAAATTGATATAGTTTGGTAATCTATTTTGTACTGAAGATAATGGTTGTACATTGTGACACGAATGCCCGTTTCGAATGAGGTGCTCATTTGTTTGTAATTAAAAAAAAAAAAAAAAGAGAGAGAAACTAACTTGTAGCGCGCTGAACAATAATCGAAAGAGGCTGAGCAAACCGAAACCCGATTGTCTGAAACCCCCTAAAAGAACATTGCGATTCTTGTACGAATCTTATATCCTCGAAGTGCCCTTACAGAGAGCTATTATCATTTTTTCTTTTTTTTTTTTAGACAAAACATTTCTTACGCGCGAAAGCATGTATCGCGCGTGTGTCTCGAAGTAAAAACAAAAAAAAATCGGTAATCGGGGGCCAAGTTGCTTGTTATCCAGGTGGCATTGTGATTCGACGAGATTTTCAATCCCGGTGAACGCTGTTGTTGTAAAACTAATTAAAAAAAAGTTATGAACGCAACGCCCGACTCACTCATTGCCCGAGTCAGGAGTTCGCGGCAATAACTTTAACGATAATAAGAAATATACTAATATACGATGAGATTCTTACATATTAACACTGTACGTCCGATCCGCCGAGTCACCATCTACCTCACGGAAAATAATAATTTTAAACGAATCGAGTTCTTCGTTATATAGTTTGTTGCTTTCTTCAATTGTACACAATTTTTATTAATTTTTTTCTTTTTTTTTTTTCGTTTTTTTTTTTTTTTGTTTTCCTTTTCGTATATATTATAACTATACACACCTTATATCGTCCTGTAAATCGTATAGACATGACTAACAGATTGTAAGATAATAATGTTTCAGTAATTAAATTTGTAAGATGCATATGAAAATATTAACGTCAACGAGTATACGAAGTTTTGAATTACAAGTGTTAATTTTTTTTTTTTAATTTATTCCACACAGTTGATGCTACGCTTTCGCAGTCGGAGATTTTATTATGGATTCGATTTTGCCAATTCGTACAAATTTCTACTGTTGTTTCGTATTTCCCTTTCCAATTCTTGCTTCTTGTCGCTCTTCGACTTGAGATCTTTGCTCGTTTGCGGCGACGCGGGTCTCGCAAGTCCCTCGCGTACCCTGTAGAAGATGCTGCTGCTCTCTCCACTTTTCAAAACTAAGGTAAAACTGAAGATTCCAACGAGTTATCAAATGAGTTTATCAACGCGATATAACGTCGCGATAAATCTCTTACCAATCGCATTTCAATTGTTCCTCGATGCGTTCGATACTTCGCAGAGTAATGTTATTGTTCGCTGGCCACGGTACGTATATCTCGCTTTCGGAATCTTTACGAATTTTTGCCGTGAGATAAATCAAATCTAACTCGTCATTGTATTTGTACTCGACGTCCCACAATCGTCGTTCTACGATCGGAGAAAACGTTTTTTCGAGAAATCTATCGAATATATTATCGCGTAATGATTAGTAACGCTAATACGAATACCTTCGCACAGTTCGATGTACACGTAAAAGGCTGTGGTGATCTTGACATCATCTTTGCAGCCGAGTTCACCGATTTTATAGTACTGAAATCCCAATGAAATTTAATTTCTTGAATCAACGATTGTGCTGTTAATAACGACGATGGCAACAATTCATTTGCAATTTGACTCACACTGGGATGACAAATATCGTACATTTCGAGGGGTTTTCCACGCACTGTTTACCTTTTCGGTAGACAGAGCGGATCAGCCGGTCGACGGAATCGAGTAGTGGGGTGAAATGCGCTGCTGCCATTAGTGGATCGTCGTGCGGCATATCCTCAGTTCAATTTCATGTCGATGTGGTAGTCGTTGCCGCGAAGCGGTTCTGTCCGAAATTCAGTGTATCGCGTCGATTGCTATTGTAATTAATGTTGCTTTTCCGTGAAATGAGTAGTGTATCTTGCGTCGCGACGCGTAAACTTGTGAATCTATTAATCATTCGATAATGCCGTGAATATTTGAAAATCGTCGTTGTCTCGTGATTGACACGTCCCGAATAACCGGTGAGTTTAAAAAAATGGCCAGTAATCGCCTTTTACATATATTTCTTACGATGCGTCGCGCCGATTGTTATTGTTTCGATGAATACTCCATTTTTCAGTGAATATTTAATTTATTGCATCGACATTTTACTTTCGACATAGTAGTAGGATACACGCCATTTCATCTCGAATAAAAATGATTATTTTCGATATTATCTATTATATTTCGATTAAAATAAACCAACATTCTTAAAGATTATATAATACATCGGGTTACATCTCCATATTTAACGCTACGAAATATTGTTCCTGCGAGACGAGTTAAATTCTACATACAATAATGTCGGTAAAGAATATACCAGAATGCATCGCGATTAACGATGCTGTATGAAAATCCGTATAAGCAGCGCGGGGTTCAAAAACTCCCGTTTCATAGTCAGTATCTCGTTGAACGGATACAAAATAATATTAATATCGATTAGACCATTTAATTACAAGTACAGATTGAGGTTTCCGATTATTTTCTTTATTTTTTTTTATTAATTAATAATATCGCGCGGCGATCTTTTTTTTCTTTTTTTTTTTTTTTTTTCAAATTATAATGTACAAATGGACCAGATATATCGTGCTAAACAAACGGTTTAGCATTTTTATTCGTGTTTTACGCGAGTCATAAACGGCTCTTCTTTTTTTTTTTTTTGTTTTTCGTCGCTTTCTTCATCATGTTTAACATTCGGTAAATAATTGAATATCGTAAAAATGCAGGACGTTGCTGTATGCATTCGTAGAGGCAGAATAATTGCCTCTTTCCGTTACACGTAACTCGAATTTCGGCAGCATAGCCGAACACACACATACATATATATCACCTTAGTTGCTCTGCCAGACGATTATACCGATTAGAATCGACAAAACTACAGTTCCTAATATCACGAGAATGCATTTCTTTTTGCGTAATTTATTTTGATACGTAGCCGCGGTACGTAATTGTTGGGAACCCTCGTTGACAAATACTTCCGTTCTTTCGACCGATGCTTCGATCGAGTCTATAACTTCGCCCTGATCGTGCACGAGCGCTCCGAGATCTTTGAATATTTGATTAACGTCGCTGATGTCGCTCTGCAAATATAATATCATTTTAGATAGAATAATATTCGGTATTCGTTATTTCCCGTTTCCGTTATCGCGAAACGAAGATAAAGCCAAACAAAAACCCACTTCTAGTTGGCGTATGCTCGCCTCCTGCTCTTCCAACATCCGCAAATTTTGCTCGTCCTGCAAATGCTGCTGTTGTATCTGCTTCTGTGTTCTATTGTCCTGAAGCTCTATCAGGGTCTCTTGTTTTTTCTCGCCAAAGCCGACAACGCCGGCGCTCGCCTTTGCTTTTCTAACCATTTCCTTCTCCTTGGATGCCGCCAATCTTTGCACTCCCTGAAAACAATTCAATAATTACCCTCCGTTTTTTCGCGATCTTTGTTATTGACGAAAAAACGTAAAATTTTTTTTTTCATTTTCTTCTATTCGTTTTTATACTTCTTCTGCTATTTTATTATTTTATCGAATCACCTGAAAACTATTGAGGGCACTCGTGAATTCATCCTGTAATCTCTCCCTCTGCATTTTTCTCTGTCGCTGTTCTCCCGGACTGCCGGACGACGAGTTGCTTGCCAAAGCTGCGAGATCTCTGAGATGCACATTGGTGTCCTTGGCGAGTTGCTGAGTGTAGTGTTGAATTTGATGCCTACGGCAAAACGATTTTACACAAAGATCTCAGCAACGACGCAACGATAAAACAATTATACAGAAACTCACAATTGATTCCGCAGCTCCTGCGAATCCGTCGATCCGCCCAATTGATTGACCATTTTTTGCATTGAAGAAACTGTACGGAGGCATAAAATAAATTAAAAATCTTTTCTAAAAAAAAAAAAAAAAAAAAAAAAAAAATTAAAAAAAAAAAATTACAAACCATTTTGGGATATCTTCAGTATGGATGTGCCAACCGTTTGCGATAGTCTGCCAAAGTCCTGTTCCCGGGCCGGACCCCCGTTGTGATAAGACGAGAAGCCGATATCCATTGTAGTCGCTTCTCCCGAGTCTCGTCACAACTGCGGGAAAAATTGATCCAACGATGAATTTAAGAAATAACAATCGTTAAGAAGATATATCGTCGAAGCGATAACACAATAAGCACAATAAAAGCAAATCGAAGTGAGCGCTGTATATGTTGAAGAATTTTATTGCAAAGATTGATCCTCCAAACAATGATTTACCACGACTAGGAGAAAGATCGTTGAACTCGAGACACAATAACAGTGTTTTTCCGAAATCTACTGATTCGTCGCGATCGCTGTCAAAGAGGAGTGACAAGCAGAGAGATAATAAACGTAGAACGCCAGTGTGTCTCCCCGTGACTCACTGACAGTCAAAGTGTTAGCGTTCGGTGAATCCGATTTTTTTTTCGTTTTCGTGACCTTTCGATCTTTTTTTTGTTTTTTTTTTTTAATAAACTCTCCCGCGATCCTTACCCAGTCTCCTTCCACCAAGTTCACGAAGAAGCACTAAAACTTCGGGGATAAATCGATAAAGCCTATTTGTAAGAAAAATCTTGAATGAGGACTGTCGTGACGAGAAACGCACGTCGATGGGGACGGTACACTCCAATTACTACTGTGCGGTTATAGGCGCGCCGACGAGTTCCAGAGGAAAATGGCGCGTATACCGGTTGCCTCATTCGCGGAATAAAGCCGAAAGGCATAGAGATATGCAAGACTTTAGGGTGCATTTGCAATAAACGTTCGAACGCCTGCGGCGGCTCACTGCTTCTCGTGTTGCTGCTACGATATATAATTGCTATCGCGCTTGTGGTTCTCTCTCGAACGTCATCGAGGTACTTATTTTGAAACCTAATTTGCCAGATACATCCTCTCGCGCGTGTGATGTAATCGCATTCTTTTTTCCGATTACGGAGCACGTACGCTATATTTTGCGTGACGCGAATTTCTGTTAATCACGTTACAGCGCATTAAGTTACATTTGTATTGAACTTTTAATGGCTGAAAAAGTTTTTGCTCTCGAATTTTATTTTTGAGAGATCGTCTTTTCGAATTTTCGGCTTGAATGATGATTAATGACTGTAACTATACTTGTTGCGATCCCACGTTGTTTTCCACGAGCAAAATTACTCCGCATCTCCCCACTTGTCCAACTGCCGACTGTGTACCGATGTGTACCGATATAATGCTCGATAAATCGTAATTTTATGTACGAATTCATTGAAATAATGACGGGAATACGATTGAAGGAGAAACTACCGTTGATTCTTCATAAAATCCGGAAATTCTTCGCTCTTCGATGATTCAATGTGTTTCGTTTCGTTTTTTTTTTTTATTTCATCTACATTTGTTTTTTTGTTCGTTCGTTTGTTTGTTTTTTCATTTTTTGCCATCGATATTTATTAGAAATCTTCGGATTTCAATTTGTTCTGTAAACTTGTTCGCTATAGATTCGATTCTATATTATATATCGGTTTTTTCTGCGCAATGTCACGTTTCATCGTGTTGCACTCACACACATTCACGTCCACGCATACTGTCATTTTCTCGTACGAGTTTTTTTTATTTTTTTTTTATTTATTTTATCTAAAGCTTATCTAATAATGAAGTGGTCCGCTTTCATATCACACTCTGCACACACATAACCAATGGCTTTTAAAGTTTATCTATATCTCGCGCCACCGGGCTCTGCGTGTTATATTTTACAACGGGTTATTCTTGGCACCCCCTTTCACTTTTCTACTATTTACGGATTTATCATCGTTCAGGATTTTTTTTTTGTTTTTTTTTTTTCTTTTTTTTTGTTTTTTTTTTTTTCATTTAAATTAATTCTCTCGATAACGCTCTTGCAACTTGGACGGAAATCTCAAAGAACGCATAATTCTGTCAGTGAATCGTGCACTTTAATAAATACTTTTTGTTTATTATTATTTCAACACGTACCTTGTCGCTTCAATTAATGAATATAATTGGTTCGCGTTTTCGTCGCAAGGGACTTTGAAAAAATATATGTACAGAATTATTTACAGATAGACGGCACGGGTCTGTACGTGCGTAGAAAAATAATCGTGTGTAGTCTAAGAGTTTTCGGGACGCTTCACGGTGATCGCTTCCGGATTGCATGATATCCGATAATCCAGAATGCAAATATATATATATATATATATATGATCGATCGCGAGTCCCATATCAAGCTTCTTTGGTCTCTCAGGTTTTCTATCTTTGTCTTTGGTCGTTTAAATATTCTTCGCGACTCGTCCTGATGGGTATATATATATATATATGCAAATATATATCTATATATATATCCAGTCGCGATTAATCGGCCACCCGCGGCCGTTCCCCGTTTAAATGTTTTATCATCGACGCATCGACAGGACAATTCTCGAGGTTTTATCGCCATCACAGATTCGTCTCCTCCAAGGATTCCATCCTGAGGAGTCGCCTTTTATCGTCAACTCCGATAAAATAAGTCGTAACGAGGCCTTTAGGTTTTACCCACGTTTCACCGCGCAGATGGCATTTTATGCCGTCGTGTTCCAGAACCGCAGCGGTTTCCGTTGTCACCTACGATCGTGTAATGAGAAAAAATTTTTTTTTAATAACTTTGTCTTTAGAATTTTTTTTTTTTTTTTTCGCTATTTTAACATTCGTTGCAAACCTGAATTTTTCCCGGTACCCCTGTAGTGTCCATTCTCGATGCCATATTTACAGCGTCACCCCAAATATCGTACAGAGGCTTTTGCGAACCCACAACACCGGCCGTTACTTCGCCGTGCGAAATTCCAATGCGTAGTCTATCGCGACAAACCAAAACGGTATAACAATTAACGCGACGTATTTTTTTTTTTTTTTATCACGCCGAACGTCAAGCGTTCACATACCTACATGAAATACATACTTGTAGGGCTTTGTGTTGGGAAAAGACTCGACGTTTAGTCTCTCGAGTACCGCTATCATTTCCGCCGCAAATTCTGCCATTATTTTCACAACGTGATTCGTATCGCTCTCCTCGCTTCTCATGGAATCGCGTCTGTGAGCCTCGAGACCGCATGCCGCCATATACGTCGTACCCGCTATCTTTATCTTCTCTATTCTGCACACGAAACTCGGTTCGAAAAGCAGCTTGTCGAATTCGCATATTATCTCATTTAAATCTATAAGAATATTGCTTTCATCGATCGACAATTCTGTTAGAGACGCAAACATCACTGCGACGTTCTCGTGAGCCTTGTGATACAACTCGTTCTCGGCGTTTCGGTTCATATTTAGATAGAAATCCGCTAAAAACAAAACATCCCTTTCATTGGCATCGAATATTCATTTTTTTGCTTCTTCGATAAAAGAATTTTTAATCCAGCGATACGAACCAACGTGTTCCGGTAGGATATTGCGCAGCAGCAGCTTATTGGCATTTCGCGTATGAAAAGCTTCGTCCTGTTCCTTCATCAACTGGCGCTTCCACTGGTAGTCGAGTCTACTGAGATACTCTGCCTAAAGGAATAAACGTAAATTCCAATTAATTCCGCGAGTTGATATACGAGACTTTGAAAATATGTAACAAACTCACTTGGCGATCGATAAGATGCAACGAAAAGGTGAGAAAAGCAACGTTGAGGATGTGAGCTAATCGCGGCTCCAAATTAGGATTCCAAGTGTCGCCGGACTGTAAAATATAATGTTAAATGTCTTGAATTGCGATTAACTGATATTCGCGTATCTTTTGACTTTCCGACGGCGTTTTTCTTACCTGAAATATTACCGATCTGTAGGAAGATATATTCCAAGCGTAAAACGTGACGATGCTGATGCCGATTAGTAGTTTCAGAACGAAATGCACTCGCAGGAAGAGAAAACTCGTCAGTATTGCTAACGAACACGTTTCGGACATTTGCTGCGAAATTTTTCTCCATTAATGGCGTTTTTTAAATTAATTTTTTATTTATGCCGAAACATCGCTGTGGTCACTTACCCAAGGCGTTGAGAGACACTCGAGTTCCGCCGCTCCTCCTGCGGCTATACTCGCCGTACCGCTATTGTTCAACAGCCTATCAGTATTTTTGCACTCGAACTGAAAAATTTCGTTACAATGATTTAACGCTTGAAACACGCGTTGCTTCTGTGACGCGGATTTTTTATGGCGATTCTTACCATCATATCGAACATTGCGCAAGCAGCGAGCATTATCGTTATTACAAGATAGAGCGTTGTTCTGAGAAGAGCGCTCCAGACAACCTGTAACTCGTTTAATGTACAAATTTGTTTTAGCAAACGCTGTAGATATACGGAGAAAAATAAAAAAAAGTTAGAAGATCTATGATTGCTTCATAGAAATAAAAATTCGTGAGTAGATTTTTTTCGTAAAAATGTTGTGTCAACAATTAGTTCTTCGAACTTATAATTTAAAAAAAATGATAGCGCCTCAACGAGCATTGAAATTTCGATATCACACTTTTATATTCGTAGAGAGAAAAACAGAGAGAATAACTAATGATTGTTTGAGAGAATTAATAATTCATGACTGCAATTTTTTCGTAACAATGTTATCCCAACAATTAGCTCTACGAACTCATAATTTTTTTGAAAATGATAGCGCGTCAACGAGCGTTGAAATTTCAATATCACACCTTTATACTCGTTTGGTACATGAAGTGCAGAAGTTTGTTCCGCGGCTGTGGCACGTGTCCCTCGTGTTCGTCGTGCGGATCTTTGCAACGATTCCAAACAAAATGCATCCACGTGAGCGGTAGCAAAGCAACGAGAAATAACATCGCAATCGTGTAGCCAACAGTTGTGCTCAGGTGCCATCTGTAAATTGACGCAAAGATTTATCGTCAAATCGCTAAAACCAGAGGCCAATAGATCGTGAACGATATTGCGACTGTGTAAACTCACTCCGACAGTATGATAGTAGGTACCAAGAATATTAGGCCCATGCAGAGCAACACGAGGACGGCGCAACCGATGTAAAACTTGAACAGAGGATCCGGTTCTCGCAGAAACGGAATTTCCCAGCTGAGTTGCGAAAACGTGAGAAACAGAGGATTTATGTGTTCCCACTTGAACCACTGCCTGCGTAACAAATTTTATTAATTAAAATTCTTTGAATTAAAATAAAAATGAAAAAAAAATGTTCAATTAGCATTATAAAAAAAATTCGATTAAAATTTTTTAAAAATTCAATAATTTTTTTTTTTATATTTGAATGAAAAAAAAATTCATTCAGAATTAAAAATTTCTTTGAATTAATTTTTTTTTTAATTTAAATAAAAAAAATTCAATGAAATATAATTTTTTTTTGATACCGAAAAATTGACGCGAAACAATTTTTTTTATCGGGCAACTTACTCCCACTTGCTGAGAGGCATTTGTTTGATAGCTTTCTCCATCTCGGCGTCCGCGGCTTTGAGCATTAGATGATAATCCTTTAGACAAGAATCCATAAAGTGTGTTCGCCTACGAAAAGTTCCGGCAAACACGTCGGCGTGATTGTTCATCGTCGTTGTGATTCTTCGGGTTCTCGAGTTCGCACCATTGCTGGTACTCGGTCTCACGCTGTACCATCGAACGTAATGCTTGTTCGATCGCGGCGGTGTTGTCGGCCTCGTGATCGGTAAGGTCTTCTCGCTGTTCTGCAACAAGGCTGTCTGTCAACGAGACTCAACGAGCGTTAGAATTCAACGCGTAACTATGTTAGCACACCTGCGATATCGGTGATCCTTGGGACGTCGGCGTTATTAGATAACTGCGTATGTCGTATTTCTTGAGAATCTCGTCGTTTAAACTTTCAACGGGTACGCAGTCGTATTGACTGGCGTCCAAAAGATTCAGAGTCTGTTGAGTAACGTGAACCTTTCCCGGCTGACCGGTCTGTTCCATTTTATTGGCAATGACGACGTCCCGCGACCAAACGTCGTATTGCCACTTGTTGGCACCCAAAATTCCGGATATTATTTTTCCGGAATGCACGCCGATTCGCATATTTATATCGACGCCACACTCGCGTCTCACTCGCGTACGTACTTCTTTGATAATTTTTATCATATCGAGGCCTGTGGAATACGCAAAGTTATCAAACATTCTATGTATCGGTAAGAATTTTTTTTTTTTTTTTTTTTTTTTTTTTCGGAACATAAGAATTCTTTTGTTTTAACTTTTACCTAAATCCACGCAACTCTTCGCGTGTTGGATATTTGGAGTGGGCACTCCGCTGACACAGTAGTAACAATCGCCGAGGAATTTAATCCGAAGAACATTGTGGCGCTCCGATGCCTCGTCGAAACTACCGAAGAGATCGTTCAGAGTTTCCACGAGTTTTCTCACCGGTAATGTTACCGTGAGACCGGAAAAATTCACCACGTCCGCGTAAAGGATACTCACGTTGTTGTGAGTCTCGACGTAAAGATCACTGAAATTGCCGATCAATATTATTATCTTAACATATCGAACTAAAAAAATTTTTTTTAAATATTAGCGATTCGAGAAGAAAACTCACTTGCGTCGGCGACCTTTCGGTGGGGGTTTCTTGTGTTCCTCTATAAATTTGAATATATCTCTGAAGTCTTTCTTAATCTTTGCCGCGAAATGTTGCGGAAGTATACTTCTCGTAAGTTGTTCCTGTTAAATTTTTTTTTTTTTTTTTTTTTTTTTTTTCATAAGCATAAATTATATTTCGTAGCCGTTATCCGTTTGCAAGATTAAAAAAAAAACTCACTTCCTGATCCTTCTCGTAGTTGAGTCGAAGGGTCGATTCGACGCATTTCCGTCGATCCAGAAAAGATCTTCTTATGACAATTTCGTTCATAAATCTGAAGTACAGCCCGAGGCCGTTTACGCAGGCGAAGTAAATTGCGTCAGCGATTATCTGCACAAATTCGGCGATAAGGAATGAATTTTATAAATAACTCATGTAAGACGAAAAAAAAAAAAAAAAAAACATCGAAGAATTTCCAATTCTTGAGGATTTCCATCCCCGAGAACTTACGCGGCCAGTGTAATCCGGCATATTTCGGTACGTCACGAGCGAAAGACTCGCAAGATAGCATAGAGTTGCGGTAACGCCGAGTATGAAAGCGTGGAGATTCTCCGTCAGCGGTAGGAAGACATAGCAGGCCAGTAGTACGTGAGTCGCGTATGCGGGCCTGAAAAACAAAAAACGTATCACGTCTCGGCATACATTTACTCGCTGAATTCCTCATCCACCGTGATACAGGTTTGCGAAACCGGAAGCGGCGTATATATCTTCTTGGGGTGGAAAAACGCGGTAAGAACGGGAAAAAAAAAAAAAAAAAAAAAAAAAAACGGAGTCCCGTAGTTTGCGATTGTTATAGGTCGCCTAAGCCGCGTTCGTAAGTCAAGTAAAGCGAAGGTGGGATTATCAAACGAAGGTCAATACTGATAATTAGGAACCTCGAATGATTAGCGGCTCGCTGGCGAGTCTTCTCTCTTTTTCTTTTTTTTTTTTCTTTTTTTTTTTTCTTTTTTACACCAACGAATCTCGTACTCGGTGGTGGTATTCTGCAACACTTGCATATCTCGTATATCCATTGATAGCGATCGTTTTATACTCGTCATAGTGTGCGACGATAAATAATGAAGCTTAACAGCGAGACTCGGAGAAATATATGTATTCCCATCCATTATCGACGCGTGCCGTCTTGTCTGCCAGTACAGAGTTTTGCACTCCTCGTAATATACATATACCAACGGCAGCAACTCGCGAAGCTCGTTTTGATAATCGCAAGTAATAATTTGTTTACTTTTGCGTTGCGGAAAAGTACGTCAATATTGCGAAAGCAATAAAAATAATTAGCGGGTTCGCAATCAGTGGGAAAAAAAAAAAAAATCTGATGTACCAGCGAAACAATGTTTTTCTTCGATTTATTATGAGAAAAAAAATTTCGATTTTTCGATATTCTCGAAAAATTATGTTTTTGCTTCTCAATGGAAACACGTAAAAACGCAGATATTTTTCGCGCTCTATAAAAAAAAACACACGACGCACTGTATTTGGCGGAATTACTGAATCGATTTTAAGGGGTTACAGATCTATGAGAAATGTAATAAAAATTCGATAAAGTGCTCGTGCAATTTTTGAAAAAAAAAAAAAAAAAATCTTAATTTTTTAAAAAACATTTACAAAAAAAAATAATACGAAAAATAACTTTTGTTTTTTTTTTTTTTTTTTTCGCGTTTCCGATGCGATCGATTTTCCTCGTTAAGGGAATCCCACTTGAGAAACAGCGATCACTGAACAAACACAATGACAACAATGCTTTCTGATTTTTTGCGGTGTATTGCGTGACATGAATTTTTATTTCGACAGAATAGGCGACAATACAGAGATACATAATTTTATCGTTATTACCTTATCGCGGGTGCGTTCTCCGTGCAATGTATAGTGTACCATAGTGGAACTGCGAGGTCTCCGATGACCAGAAGTATGACGATGATACATGACAACACAACCGGAAGATAGGTCTCCTTTGCGATGAGTTTCGATCTGAAGGACAACGCTATCACTGGACACAAAAGTGCACCAACGACGCTGTAGGTGACAACGTCCGGTAGGGACGACTCGATCTCGACCTACGAATGTAGTAATTTTTTTTTTTTTTTCTTTTCAATTCTTCCGCAAATTTTCTAGAAATTCCGCGTTATTTTTCGTCTCGAATCGAATTATTTTCTCACCGTCATTATTAATACCGCACAGTGAGTGACTCCGAGAACCACTTGGAGTAAAACAAAAAGCGATAGATATCCATTCTGAAGTCTTCGTTGATAGATCGAGTACAGTTTTTCGAGGTTCTTGTATTGAAACTGTTTCTGCATTCGGCAAAAAAGCAGACGGCAAAATGTAAATAAAATAAAAGTAAATAAAAAAAAAAAAAAACAAAAAAAACAAATACGTTAAGGAGGGTAAATGAATTCTATATTAGCGGAGTATCGATCGTTCGAAATAATATAGCAGGTGTACGGCTGGGAGGACGAAGGAAGGAAAGTAGCTTTTGTATTATTTATAGAACGACGCGAGATCTTCGGAGCGTCGACTTTTTTTTTTATAGCCCCCGCGGATACGCGACGATTATTGCCGATAAGTAAGTATAACGTGACTCCCCGCGAATTCGAGAGTTTCGTAGAATATCCAACGCAACCGGCGCAATAATTATCGCACCCTTAAAAAAAAAAAAATTTTCGATCGAAAACGATTTCGCGATGTCAACGATAAAATCGTTTTTTTTTTCAAATAAAAACATTACCTACGGAGCGGAAGAAAAAAAAAAATCCACCCGTATCGCAAGATGACAAATGGTTTTTAAAATTTATTTGTTTAAAAAAAAATAAATAAAAAATACTGCGTGTAACACCGTCAGGTAATGCGATAGATCGCTGACTGTCAACCTGCATGCGACAGTGCCGAGAGGAGAGGAAACCGCGTACGACGCTAACACATGCACTCCCACTGCCCGTCGATTTACAACAACGAGTTTAGAACTTCGCGTGTATGTAGAATGTACGTGCCCCGTGTGTATAACGGACTCGATAGCCGGGAGTGTTAATATATTTGCATTGCTTATACCCAGTGATCTATTTATAGTCATCCCGTACGTGTGTATATGTCCGTTCGTATGTATGCCATCGGCACCATACGAGTGAACAAAAAAAATAAATAAAAACGTATCTATTGTACTTTTCAATGGTGTAGTCATCCAAATAACATATATCGGTATAGTCGGGTCGGTAAAATAACGAACGGCACACCTGTAGATTTTATTACATATGTCGATTTTCGCGAATCCTCTATTCCGCGATCGGGTAGTCTTTGACGATCGGACACTCGAAGTTTGTGCGGTAAATATTGATATTAATATTAACACCGAACGAACGAATCACATACAGATTAGGATGGAGCACTCTGCACATTTGATTCATCGTTTATCGCGATTGGAGGAAACTTCGCGACTGAATGTACGTCTCGTTGTCGTGTTATACGACGACAGCGAGGGTTCTCGTTGCGCCCGGACGAGACCCGGGGGCTAGCTGCGTTTTTTTTTTTTTTTTTTTTTTTTTTTTCACGAGAACAAATTTCATAGAGCGCAGACGCCTTCCTGCCACCCGGAGAGAGAGACATACACTCTCTCTGGTTACACCCGGCTGTAAGGCATTCAGTCTTCTAGCGGAGCAGCAGCAGCAGCAGCCGCCACGGGGGCCCTGTAGCTTGCAAAGCTTGTGCCTTCATATTGATCTTCAATCGCAGTAACGAAAGAGAGACAGAGAACCGAGGAAGAGAGAGAGCGAAACTCTTGGCGAATCTCTCGCCAACCCTGCGAACTGCAGGGACACCTGCGATTCATCTGCATTCGTGTCGCATAGGAAATGAACATGTTTCAGCGGTGTCCTTGCGAATCTCAATTCTCGAACAGCGCTTTTATCGTTTTCATTCGGAAGCAAACTTTTCGAGAAAATTAGATTTTCGCAATTTACTTCGCAATCGTTCGATGAATGGGGACGCATCGTATATTAAGCGTCATGACTCATAGCAAACTAATGGTCAATCGTCATTATCGATGTTATCGTGAAAATAAAATGGGGCGCCTCCGATATGAATATAGGTTACGGTGTTTTATCGTATTAAAGAAATCGATTTTTTTTTTCGATATTTTGTGTTTTCTCGATAAACAAAAATACGGTATGCAATTTGTTTATAAATACTAGAATACTTCGTGGAAACTGAAAATCTTCGTAATCGCGTCGGAAGCAAAAAAAAAATCAGTATTATTAGAATTTTTTAATTATTCTTAGACCTGCAAAAGGTATTAATGTTCCTATAACGCAATAAATTAATTACTTCGTTCGGAGATGGAATGTCCGACATTATAACCCTTTTTTCTATAAACGTTTTTTTGAGAACGAATATCCTATCTTCGAAGTACGCGAGCGCTCAGGCTTCGTTGATAGAATAATACGCACACATGCACTCCGTACGCGAAGGCCACGGTCGTGATTGAGGATCGATTCTTTTTATTGTCATCGGCTCCGTCGTGTTATCGAGTACCTGATAGGACATCCCCCGATTCGCGTTCGCGATAAAATAGTGCAGAAGTTTGCGACAAACATGCGATGAGTTTGCGGTCTGCAATCGGCGCATCGAAACTGTCATCGAAGCCGCATTTTTGCTTGTCGCCGAAGTGAAAAATAATAGATACCGAACAACAGTACCGTAACATTGTGGGTTTCCCCGTTAAAAAAAAAAAAAAAAAACTCGATAGATAACGATGGAAGACAAAGGATTTCGGAACCACAAAAACACGATAACTATTGTGTACCCAGCGTTATTTTTACGCAGAGTTACCTCTGTTTACACGCAGTGACCTCCGGTTACTCGGTCAGAACACATACCATCCACGTGTTCGTATACCGCGATATACATTTTTTTTCTCTCTCTCTCTCTCTCTAAACCGTTCTATCGAACAATTGATTCGCGCACGTTTATCGCGTATATTCATTCTCGGAAGTAATCAATAGGCATTCTCATCTTCTCGGAGATCGAATTACGAAAAAAATAACCTCTGTTACACAAATTCGCGACATAGAGCGCCACGACTATTACTCGGGATAATAACGAATCGAATGACTCTGCGGTACGTGATATAATTACGGTACTATATAGATAAATAATTTGACGACTTACTCTTAAGCTCGACCACGTCCACTCGTCAAGGCTGTTGGGCGAGACGATTCTACCGTCGTCGACCTTTTGCAGCGAACTTAACGATGTTCTCGTTACGAGTTCGACGTCCATCGTGACTTCGACCTCTCGTGTTTTTTTCCGTATTCGTAAACCTCCGTACTTCTACGATATACTTCGCGATTCTTCCCTCTCGATCTTCAGTGACTTTCGGTTCTTCTTCTGTTCGCTTGATTATCCATTTTTTATCCAACTTCCAGCTTGTCGTGGCATTGGCTGTTCGAAAAATCCCGAATTCTTATGGTCTTTCGTTTAATAGACACGTGAATGTTTTTTTCCTTATCGAGATAGGCTCGCGCGCGAGAACTATCGTTCACCGCGCGAACCCCCGATGATTTTTCACGATCGAAAACTTTTTTATCGTGATAATGAAAATGGGCACTCGAGTGACGAACGAAACTCTATCAGCGAAAACTCTACGTTCGCGAAAAAAAAACGAGCATTATCCCTTTCGCGATACGAAATATTCTTTACGAAGTATCGGATTAACGCGTTAGTCGAACACGCGGTAAATCACGCTGATTCGCGTGCGCGAACAATACGAGACTATAATCGTCCGAGACGAGTATAAAGGTTTGGTGAAGTACACAACGTTTGTTCGCGTGCGAAGGACGATTGACAGGTGAACGCAATAATAGTATCTCCGCGCGGAGTCGTCGTCGGGAGTTTCGACAACCGTAAAACTTTCTCCTGGCGTGCCGGTGGCCCCGCGTGTGTGTAACTCGATAGTCCATGCAATATATATATATATATATATATACAAATAAAACTGTCGGGGCGTTCAGGGACTCGTAAATTATCGTTAATCGTTGTTCAAAATATCAAATAAGAATTGTGATTACGAATCTCTGGAACACGAAGATATTACCAATTATAGATTATATCTCAAACACGACGAGGATATTCGATAGAAATATAATCGACGACATTTTGTGTTTTATTATCGTAGGCAAACAATACGAGACATTTTTATAAATAATTTTCGGTCGATTAATGACGCGATACGGAAACGGAAACGTGCGCACGCATTAATGACGCGCATTAATGGCGCGATACGGAAATGCTGCTGCGGTAGGTCCGAAAAGTTTCTTAGCGACAAACAACAGGTAGACAATTATGTGTGTAATATAAATATACATATGCGCCATTTAAGCTCTTATGGTCAGAGAGGCAATGATAAGACGAGCGGTATACGTGTACAAATAAATTGAAGAGCCCATACGCTATCGCGTGTACGTGTTCTTTGGGTTTCACGAACGAATTATGAATTATAGACCGAACAAATGAAGTAAAAAACTATTCGAGAATCGGGTTGACCGTCCTCCTACCTACGTCCAACCCGTTCTATCGTAATTCGTAAAAGGCTACAACGCTTCCCGTGCGGCGATTGTCGACGTTAAAGAAGCCTCGTTTAATCGACGGCTCGCGTCTTAATTGCATCCTGTCACAGACTAAAGAAAAAAAAAAGCATAAAATAAGGCCCCTTCCATGCTGTAGGTACGAGATCGAGTAACTCATAAAAATGCCCCTTCCACTGGATTCAGATAACTAAATTCAGATCCGGCTGCGCGTATACGACGAGGAAACTCGTTGGCTAAACATTACCGAATATATCTATATAGAGATTCCTGCTCGTTCGCTCGAAGAATTATTTCAGGGTCCTCGCGGCGCGCTCGAGCACTTCTCAATTACATTGTCCCGATTGAACAGATTTCCCTAATTCGAAACTCATGTCTCAACCGAGACGATTGATTTATTTATCGTGTTACTCTTGGGATTCGAATCATGATGCGTCGCGCCAAGGCCGCAGATGCCCACGCGTTCTTGACGCGGTGCCCCTGCCGCCCGTCATCGGATTCGTCGAATTCAACTTTCCTGGAAGCCCTCGCGCTATGACCGGGCTAACACTCGAAAAAATGTGGGAGTCAACGCCGTTCGTTTTTTTCGCACTACATCGCGCGCTCCCTCGGTTTTCGTATACTTATATATATATTTCTATATCTATATATGTCGAACTGCATTTCACGTCTATCATCTTCACGCGACGCTTGACAATATACTTTTTTTACTCACCAATTCGTCACTTCGAAATCTCGAAGTTTTTTCACAATATTTCAAATCATTATGGCGCCAATAAGGGCACTACACACATACATATATATGTATATACAATGTATACAGTTTATCACGCACTTGGATATCACAGCTCTCAACACGATATATTTAATCCATCTGTCGTAACCCGCGAGTTAATAAAAAAGCGTTTGTGAATCTTTCCACTCGATCGAAAAAAAAAAAAAAACCACCGATCGATCAACGCGCGATCTCACCGAAATACGAATTTTTTCTTTCTCCCGTGTCAGTTCTCGTGCCGTCGCCTTGGAGACATCGTCTGGCGTGCGTTCGGCGTCTCGAACGATTCCCGGCACCTTTCGCGTGTTACCGTGATTGTCTCCTTCTTATTGTAAAACATGTGCTGATTCTCCTTCTCGTTGTTCGGTATTATCGATCATCGGTATACCGCGCTCGATCGCCCATCGATACGAATCGTAACACTTATTTTATTCAATGCCGAATGACACGCGCGTAAACCGAGCCGCGAACCGTTCGGATACAATTCTCGCAAACTTCGCGTTATCCTGTATGCTCGCGGCACTGTTTTCCGGTTTGTCAGGATCTTTCGGCGATCGAGATTCTCTACAGAGACTGTTGGCGAAAGTTGTAGCCTGATTTTTCGAAATCTTGCTAGCCGACAGCGATACAATTATCGTAAAACTCAAGAATCATTTATTGTCCGTTTATGATTATCGATATTTTTCGTTGACGTTCCGCGGCGCGAAGAGAACGGATTCTCGAGGTCCCACGGGACAAAGACTCAATCGAGTACTGAAAAGTCGAGTAACCACCGGGAGGGCGACTACCTATCTACTGGCCGTCTCCCGATAACGTCACGATATCAACCCGGCATCGTTCGATATCACTATATTTTCTCGTTCGACATATGCTATATGTATACGTGTATATTTACGTGTGTATCTGTGTAATATAAAACGTTACGGAAATTGTGTTGTCCCATGTTATTTCTTATCGGCTGGTCGCGATGCCCACGATCGACTTCGATTAATGAAGTGTTCAGTTTGAAAAGCAAAAAAAAAAAAAACGTTCGAGTGTCGACTCCGCTATTCTTGGACACAGCGGCCGTTTGACGGCAAACAGTTCTCGTAAACTTTCGATCTTAAAAAAATATTCCCGTTATACATTCTCTCCGAGTTTTCTCCAAAAATTCAATGAAGATTTCGAGACAAATGAAAAAAAAAAAAAAAAAAAAAAAAAAAAAAAACGGGATAGAGACGGTCAACTTCCTGTCTTTCTCAGTAGTAACGATTAACCGGTGCTTAAGGCGATTGTACATCGATAACGATCGATCCGATAGTGTAATCCCACCGGGATCACTGATAGTTTACGACTCAATTGACGCGAACAGAACTTATTGAATGCGAATACGTTTATTGGAACGATACATTGTTGTATTGGAAAAAAAAAAAAAAAAAAAAAAAAAAAAAAAACAACGAATTAAAAGATGCGAAACTTTCTTTATTGCAGTCGGAACTATTACAATCGCTTCCAATGCGCGAAAGTTTCTCGATATATATATACGCTTCTGTTATTCTTATGTAATCAACACTTTTCAAAATGTAAAAGATTTTTAGACTTAAAAACTAACAGTGATATTCGACACTCGAGACACACGCGATAATTGCGTTGTATGTAATGAACGTACGTTTCCGTGGGGCGTGAAGAACCATCTGTTGAAAATATTAGCGTTAAAAAAAAAAAAAAAAAAAAAAAAAAAAAAACAAGATAACAGTCGTTTTACTCGATTTCACCGGATATAAAAGGCACGCGTTAGAAAACCTGCTTCTCATTGATAAACTAACTCGCACGCGGCTTACTCCACTGTAAACGTATAGTCCACTTGTTGGCAATTTTTTTAATTTCTTTTGATAATATCCTCGAACGACGTATACTTTCAGTATCGCGAGAGGACGTTACTTCTGTTAAACACAAAGTTACGTAGAGACCCACAATATGTTCCAATGCGAATAATAGCGCGATCGGTACTTAGTACAAACGCAACGCTTCGAATTATCGCATACATTTCATGGAGAAATATATTGAAAAAAAAAAAAAAAAAAAAAAAAAAATCGTGAAATGTTTCACGTCGGCGCAAATGAGAAGATTGGCGAGTAATCGTTTTTTTTTGGTATTCGCGTCCACGCGAATCCGACGAATATATAAAAGTTGAGAGAAAAAAAAAAAACATTTTAGGAAAAGATGCGCAGCATGTTAGCGGCGACTTCGGGTGAGAGACCGGCGTGAACGGCGTTGTAGATATCCGGGAAGTCACGATGGACGGATTTGATAAATTCCACGACGATTTCCTTCGTTTCTGAAATAAATGATAAAAGTAAATGAATAATAAAAAAAAACATCGAGTCATCGTTACAGAATCTCGATATTCGCATATTTTTGACGAATTTCTATGATTCTCACCGTCGTTCGGTGCTTTGTCCTCGTGAAGCACGGTAATCGCAAGTTTCAAGAGATCCTGAAGATGCGGTTTGATTACTTCGTGACCGGCGCGATAGAGCGTCACAACGCTGTTGAAGACCGCGTGGTACTCCTCGAAATCCTGCGCCAATGGTAGCTGCTTAACGAATGATGGAAAGACCTGATCGATATCGAGAATCGAGTAGTTGGTGACGATCATTCGAGCGATAACGCCGATCATATTGTCACGGGGTCCAGCGTGATCTTCGCGACTGGAAGCTGCGATTAGCAAACCGAGAATATTGCTGTAGTGAGCGTACATCGCTTCCTTCGAGTGAAGAATCAATTCTCCGAGACCGTAGAAAGCGTTGTTTCGAACTTCGGGACTAACGTCGGTGGAACTCTTATGAAAAAGAGGTAACAACTGCTCGACAAAAGCGGCGGAGGTGTGCCTCAGTCCAGCGATACATTCCGCTATTGTGCCGATCGCGAATGATCTTTGCGCCTCCGATCTGCTGGCTTTCTGCAAATGTATTAAATATTAGTTCGGGAATTTCATGGATGTTAAATGAATTATAAAGTAAAAGATATGTCGAGGAATTCATTAAAACTTACGGCTCGCGCCTGAAGCAGCGGTAGAATAGCTTGGAAATGAAGAGCAAAATCTTCCGGGGAAATGATCTTTCCGTATGCGGAAAAAACATCACCCGCGCACTCTATGAAGTGTTCGTCCTCCTCGGCCTCATTTTCGCCGCTCTCGCTGTCTCCCTCATCGTGATCCTGACATTCGGTTTTCTCCGTCATTACGTCGGTGACGCAATTCATTATAGCGTCTCGGTGACCCTCGCCGATAAGCACGTCGGCCTTAACTTCCTTCAGCAGCGTAGCATAAGCTCCGAGACCGTTTATCGCCACCATTCTCTCGCTGTCCAGTCTAATAAGTTCGGACAATTTTGGCACGAAGACGGAAAGTGCCTTATGCAACGCTTGTTTACCTTCTATGGTACTTATCTGCGATAGATTAATGCAAAATTGGAGCAATCCGTCGATAGCCGCCGCTCTTATATCCTCTTGTGGATAATTCAATGTTTTGAATGTTTCCTCGAAAGCTTTTTCGAGATACGGCAGAAAAGCGTCTCTGTGAAACGAAATTCAACAATGTAAAAGATAATGTATTTTGTCGTTCTTTGCCATTAATAAATTACGAATACTAACTCTGTATACTGCGCTATTTCTCTGAGAGCCAAAATTGCTTCCTCCTTCTCTTCGACGTACGAATTCGCGACGGAAAAACCCACAGCAAGATCTTCGTAATCGTCGTCTTCCTCGTTGTCGGTATTCTCGATGTCTTCCTCATCCTCGTTCTCGTTATCGCTTACATCCTCGTACACCGGAAAGAAAGCTCCGGTTTCCTCGTCTTTAAAGTGACTCTGCGTATACCGGAAATCAAATTGTTATTTTTCTTTTTATTCTACATGACGTCGATGACGATACAATTTTTTTTAACCCTTCGCCTACGGGAGACTTTTTGCTGGAAAAGTAAAACGCTTATTTCGTTTGCTTGTAACAACAATACGCAAGAGAGTAAAATAAATTTCTTTGAATCATTGAGAAAACAACAGTTCAACGTTATTTCACAAATTTTTTCAGAATTTCTTCGCGATTTTTTATAGTTAAACGAGGAAATTAAAGGTAACGACTGGTCGAGAAAATGCGGATTTGTAGTTACGTCCTCCGCACGTGAGGGGTTAGTATACAATTAATTGCACTCACCACGATGCCCTCGGAGCTCTGTATACTCTCTATCATGTATTCAACGATCTTCGGAAGCGCCGGCGCCATGTCCTTTTTCATGACCATACTGATAGAAGCGAAAAGGCCGTAAACGACTTTTCTGATGTCCGGATCGTTCGTTTGCTGTATGAGATTGAGACCAAAGTCCAGCGAGCGACCTATTACCGCAGTGAGATTCTCGGCACCAATACTTCGTATGAGAGCACCGAGAGTTTCTTGAATAATAAAAAATAACTCCATGTAAATATATTTTCGTTATTCGAGAATAAAATTTCGTCAGGTCGATGACTCACCGACTGCCTGAACCTGCAAAAACAGCGTCTCCTCCGGTTGTTTCTCGGTGAGATATCTATTCAGATGCGACATTATATCCTGAAAATACGGCAGCATGTGTTCCTTACTGGCAGTCGCCGCTGCGCCGATAGCGCTGAAAACCAATCCGTGAACTTTCAACGAGGAACCTTTGTTGAGATACTCGAGGAGTCTCTGCATCAACGTCGGCAAGTATGGCAACAGACCGTCGTTGAGATTTTCGCAGAACGTTTCGAGGGCGAAAAACATTTGGGTGACGCCACGGGGTAAACCGTTCTCCTGATCCGTGTACTCGTGCACTCGTTCCAAATAGTGAAACAGTACCGGCAATAATTCGTCGGAATAACGACTTATCTCCGGTTGCAGACACCCGGAAAATTGTCCAGCTGCGTACAATGCTGCGTTGCGAACTATCGGGTTTTCGTTCATTATACCGTCGCGTACGCATTGCAGAAAATCCGGTAAATAGTTGTTGCGAATGTGTTCGGAACATCCCTCGGCGAGAACGGCCATCGATAGATACGCAGCTTTTTTCGCGTAAGGATCGTTACCGTCGAGACTCGGTTTGATGCGACTGAGCTGTAAGAAAAATGTTATTCTATCATTTAAAAAATGAAAAAAAATTAAAAATGAATGATAAATGAATGATTTTTAGTGCACCGAATCACGTATCGGAACTAATCGACATTGACGGGGATACTTAATCAAAAAATTCGTAAAAGATATTATTTTCCGTTGAAATAATTAAATAAATAAATTACCAAGTGGGGAATTAATTTTTCCGGTTTAAAATGCAAAGCCAGAAGATGCATAGCGTGAGTGGCGCGCATCGACGGTTTTTGTTCCTCGTTTTCGTCGGTGAAATAATCTTCTTCTTCATCGTCGTCGCTCTTCGCTGACATCAACTCGTATAATACATCTGCGCAAAAAAAAAAAAATCATTTACAAATAATGAAGAATAGTTATAAAAATTGTTGTACATAAATGAAAACTTCGGTAAATAATTATATTTCGTACCGATTATAGGCTCAACGATTTTGTGTTTCACGATGGCTTTTTTCTTTGTTTGAATGAGTGTTCCCAGCAGCGTCATAGCTCGCGATCGGAGATCGTCGCCGTACGCGGTGTTTCTCGCAATCGCCAGACACATAGCCACGAGTTCTTTAACGTGCGGTCCAATAATGACGAGCGCTTGATCGCAGAGTTCGTCGAATAGATCCAACATTTCGGTCGCTCGTTCCTCGTTGCTTGTCGCCAACGATTGAACTATCGTCATCGCTGGTATCATCATTTGATGATAGGCGTTAACCATCTATCGTCATTACCGCCATTATTAATATCTCGTATTTTTTTTTTTTTTTTTTTTTTAACTCGTCGATAATCGCGATACTTACGACCTGATTACCCAGCGCCAGCGAAACGAGATTCAACATCACCTGAAGAAAATAGTAAGCAGTCGCGTTTCCCGAATTATCCTGACGGCTCATCACTTGTCCCAGAAGCGTCATTATCGACTCCGAATGAACGATATAAGCGTCAGGCGCGATTCCCGTCATTGTCGCCAAGGCGTACATTCCGAGTTCTCTTTTTGCCTCCTCATCGCTAGTCACCAACTCCCTAATTACTTGAAAGACCTGTGGCCAACCGTTGTTCGGCAATTCGTGTTTAACTATCGTTCCGATCAGCTGAACTATCGCATTTCTGACTGGAAGTTCCGTCTCTCGCATGAGTCCCTATAAAAAAAAAAAAATTTGACCAAAAAATCGAAAAAAAAAAAAAAATTGACCAAAAAATCGAAAAAAAAAAAATTAGACCAAAAAATAAAAAAAAAAAAAAATTGACCAAAAAATCGAAAACTGTATTTAAAATTTCCCAACGTTACCTGCATCAGAATTAATTCTTTAACGCCGGTGCGAATATCCTCCGGTAGCGCAGACCAGTTTTTTCCTTTCGAATAACGCTTTCTTAATAATACAGCGGCGTATTGTCTTACCTGAAAAATCCGAAATTTTCGTATATATATATTTTACTCCAAAACCTGAAAGACCGTTTATTCTGATTTCGATAGAATCTAACCATTGATTTTTGCGAATATATCGCAATTTGAAACAGCGCTGTTATAGTCTCAGGTTTCTTGAAAGCCTCTTTCAACTCCGCCGTAGCCTGCGTAGAGACAATTTTACGAATTAATATATCAATATTTTCGGAACATATTGTGCGCGTATACAAGTATTGAATTGTAGTGGCATAAGGAACACAAAATAATAAGCTCGAGGAAAATTGGATAACGTGTGGGAAATG
Organism: Buathra laborator; assembly: GCA_934046635.1. NCBI lineage: Eukaryota > Metazoa > Arthropoda > Insecta > Hymenoptera > Ichneumonidae > Buathra > Buathra laborator. The sequence continues at coordinate 20,750,056 of OW203894.1, forward strand.
CCGGTAAAGGAATCTTAATGGCCGGAACCGGGACGAGCACGTGTTTACTATAACACAATTGGTTATCATTGAAATTTCGTAGTTTTGCGCTGATAAAACACTTACCTCTTGAACGACGTTGGTGTCGGCGACCAAAAGTCTGCTCAATATATCCTCCATAATTGATTTTTATTATTCGTCAATATATCGTATTTTCGTCAATTTACCGCTCTTCGTCGATGACAGACTTCGACATATCAGGAGTCTTCCCTACTCTCAACAAGTCTCCATTGATCACCGTTACCGTTTTTTACTGGCTATACATATATCTAGTCATATATATAATGATAGCAATCGCATTATACTGCGCATCTTCGCAACGGGGGAGGGGACGAGACCTGTATAGTAGCGCTATCTGTGTCCAATTCTATGCATTATCATACGAATTCCTTTTCGAGATGTCGCTGCTTGTCTGGATTGTGAGAGAGTAGAGAGTTCCAACGGTTATTCGCCCGGCCGACTCGTCGTCTTGGAAGATATGTTGATGATCAACACGGCGAGCCATCCGTGAGAGTTGTTTAAATGAACTTTTTGTAAATGTTTAATGTGAGCCTTGTTTACTACGCGAGAAGGTAATAATATACAATAGTAATCTTTTACATAATCCGCATTCATTGAAGACTCGGTACTCGGTAAACTCAACGTCGAATCTTGTTGGGTATATGACGAGCACTTCGCCGGTTTTCTCTATTTTCAACAATTTCCTAATTTCTGTTTTTAACCACTTCGTTCGTATATGTATTCAATCACTGTAAATTTCTCGATGTTTAAACAGCGCCGAGACCCCTGTATCTCGCTACGCGGGCACTTTCTCTATATCCCTCTCACGACACGACAATTGTATCCCAAGTTTTACGGGCATAAAAAAAATAAATATGAGAGGCTTGCCGATCAAATAAACAATTTTCCCGTATCTCCGTTTCCGCCATATACTTGTCGGAAATAACTTTTCCACGCGGGATTCCCTCCCCACCACCCACCCACCTCGTGTTTTTTCATGGTACTCTACGTCCGCGCATTAATTCTCGATAGGGTACGTATCCCAAAGACTCCCGATTGTGTAGCGTAAAAAATATATGTTTTTCATCGTGCAAGTTAACGTCGCGCAGGAGAATTTCGGAATTCTTTTCGTTCGTTTTACCAAAGCTTTCCCGACTGCTCAGTGTAAAGTCGCAGTCCGTTAGAAATCGCGGTCTTCGTCTAGTCTCCGGGTAGCTCTCGTACGTTGCGAGTTTATTATTTTAGAGCTAACCCCTTCCTTCCAGATCGCTGCGAACCCGCACGTAGCTCTCCGCTTCTTCGACGCAGCGAGTTTTTTTCTTTTTTTGTTTTTTTCGATCGAGCTTTGAGATAATGCAGTCCCCCGTCAGATTCCGCGTAAAAGCTCGTTCGATCGAAAAAGGGGGTTTGATAGGGGGGGGGGTAAAAAATATATTCCGGCGATCATATAAATATATATACGCGCGTAGTGCATATATCGTTTTAATGTGAAATAGATGTCTCAGAGTGTTGCCGGGAAGGCGAGAAAAGACAGAGAGGCATAACCAGGCGCTGCTTTGGCTGCTAAAATAAAATCGCGTCTCGACGAAGCATGCCGTGCTCTGTTCTCGTAAGGACAGTGGTGCGGTGCCTGTCATCATTCTCGTTGAGTGGCTCAGCTTGCACGTCGTGCTTCTCCGAGCCCTAACGCGCATTCCACATAACTAGCAACTTTATATATCTCGCTTTTCTTCTCTGGATATCCGTGTCGGTTCGTAGGAGAAATGATCTTGCATGCAGTTCGACATTCCTTCGGCTTTTATTTTGTCGAGAAACAATGAAAAAAAAAAAATGTTGAATAAAAAACAAAAAAATTCTCCCAGCATTGATGAGTGTTTGACGAATCTGCTTCGTGCGAATCAACGAGCGCGTTCTCATTTTCGCGTTGCAGAAACGACGATGCGATCATCCGTTTCGTCGTGCGTACGTGACGTATAATTTATTGTGTAAGCAACATATCGCGGGCTCTCGTACGCGCGAGACGGCGCGTCGAAACGGTCGAAACTACGTGTGCCTTCGTCACTCGCGCTGTCCGTTATGTACGATATATCGATAAGAAAGCGAGGAAATATAATCGTTCGCGAAAGGGTTATTAATTATCGTATTTTATATATACCTATATATATATACACATATGCCGTACGGGAGACACGTATTTTAGTCCCCGCGCGAGTACACGCGGGCGATCATATGCGAGAGTGTTTTTAATCGGCGCGGAGTCTCGGACACTCAATCTCGTGCTGTGATGAATTTCTACGGAGGAAATCGAGACTCGGCGCAAATGCTGGTCAATCGGTGCCGACCACTCGCGTGTTTACACACGTGGTGTGCAACTATCGTAGAGATATATAGTCGCACGCACCTTCTTCCTATTTACTACGCACACACCTAACCTCCCAACGGTCTCGCTTATTCGGCATTGGCTTTCGAGAACTCCGGAGAGCATACGAAGGAGAGCGGAGAGATTACCTAAATAGCTAATACTCTAACCAAACTCTAGCAACAGCAGTAACAACGTGCGAGCCAACTTTGCTCTACCCACGTGGAAGGTCTGCTCCCGCTTTACGACAGGGTTAGGCAACCCGCGGTGGCAGTGCAAATACTCTGTGCCTCGTCTGCTCGCAACGTGTTTCTTCTATAACTCGAATCTATTCGTTGTTATCTCCGGTTTTTTCTTCTTTTTCCGAAACTTCGAAATGTTCGACGCAAATGATTCGTAATTTTAATGCATTTATTATATTCACGACGTACCATACTGTCTGGTATCGCCGAAACCGCAAAATCTCGAGTTAATTTCTTACTCTGGATTTCCCATACGATAATGATGCCGTTATCTACGACCGCACGATCGTGCGGCTGCCGACGGTCATCAACTTTTATAGAAGTTACGATCGCGTTTTCTCCGTCTACGTCATCGTGAAGTATCATCGCTCAAATGACGCGCCCGAACGATTCACGAGGAAAGGGCGATTGTTTTTTTTTTCTTCGTATGTTCTAAGTACACATTGTTGCAGATACGCGATGTTTTTTTTTTTCTAGCAAACAGTTTTTTTTTTATTATTATTATTCTACAGTTTCTAGGAACTAATCCTTAAATTAATAACGACAATCGATCGATCGCGGGATGATCGATAAATATAAATATTTTTTTTTTTTCCATTTTTTTTTTTTTTTTTTTTTTTTTTTTTTTTTCATTTTTTGGACACATCGAAGTCGATCTCACACACCATACTTGATTTGATCGTAGTACATTGTTGCCGGGGGAGGCGGGGGCGGCGTGGACGCGTGTATATTCGACGCCACCGATCCCGTTATACTCGGTATACTGAGACCACCGAGATTACTGAGACTCAATGAGCTCAGCGATCCCAACGAGCCGAGACTCACGGAACTCGCTGGATGATGACCGAGGTACGATGATTTGCGATCAACCAGACCGCCGCCCGAACTGTTTGAACTCGAACTCGAACACTGCATTCTCATTCCTGAAATCAATAATTATACACGCGTTTTAACACCATTTTTTCACATCGTACGCAATAATCGTTAAGTTTGTTTCGCATTTCGACCGCACATAATGTTAAATAAAAAAAAAAAATCTCAAACTCCGAACCAAGGAATCGGTACTTGTAGGTAGTATCCGATAAATACGAAGAGTCCCGGCAGCACTCGAGCAGATATCGTTCAAGTGCTCGTGCACTTCACTCGTGTCTATCGTGTTTTTTTTTTCGTTTTTTTTTTTTTTTTTTTTTTTTTTTTACAGCAGTCTCATTTGTCCCGTTTACTCCGAGGGGGGGAAACGGTGAAGAATCATTTTTTTTGGCAATTTATTTTTACGGTATTTTTCTCTCAAATTTACAGGCGCGAGAATGCAAAGAACACCAGTGACGGAAGATCGACGATTGACAAAAGAAGAAATTCTGCATGAGGCTTTCTACGCACGAGAGAATGTTTTTTTTTTCCGCGAATTCTAAAGATATCCGAACTGTGAGTATAGTTTGCAGATAGAATATTAATAGGGAGTATTAGTAGGGATTCGAAGTACTCGTCGTTCTCGAGTAGTAAATATAAGAGATCGACAAATACAAGTAGTAAAACACCCGTAAGGTCAGCCGCGAGTTTTAATCGCCGAAATTTTATTTTTATTTTTATTATATAACATTTTTTAATCGTCCAAAGGGGGAATACCAGTCAAAGCGAAATTCTCTCATGTCGTTTTTCGAGCGTTCTTCGTGTGTGGTCCACGCGCAAGGCTGCCAGTCAAAATCGCTCTCACGGATCACAAAGTTCCCGGTTCACTCGAGCGACCCGTTCGTATATGCCGCGCGTACGCGAGAGGCGAGGGATTCGGCACAGTGGGTATATATAACGCTCGGGATGAACTAAAATCTCAGCTCGAGATCGGCGTCGGCAACACAAGGGTTCTTGGCGAACAACCAAATAATTTCTCAAAGCGAAATTACAATACGCATCGACGAAGATTCGCTTCACAATTCACGAATGCAAGGATTTTGCTATCGTTGCGTTTTTTTCGCGCCTAACGAATCGTAAGCGATTTCGTAATAAGTCAAAGTTGAGATACTTGTTGCGCCGAAACGGAGGGTTGATGATGCGAGAGAAAGAGAGAGGGGGATGATGAGGATCTCTTATTTCGCTCGAGCAAAACAGCAGCATCTCATAGTAGATTAAAGAAGATCTTGTTTATCGGACCGGTAAACATTTGGACGATAAACGCTCAACGGGCTCGCGCTCGCGAGTATCGGCGCTCTTAGCGGCGCGAGAGCGAAAGAGAGAGAGTTACACGTATATTTGGTACGAAAGAAAGTGTTAAGAGCAGTTAGTCGATGAGAGTGGATTAAAAAACGCTTCGCATACCGATTTATCGCGTTTCTGAACATTCGATCGTTTGCCACTATCCTAATGAACTTTTTCTCGGGCGGAAGATAACTTTGCGTCTCGAGAATGCAACGTATTCTCCGCGCGTGTCGAGTTACCGAGAGTCGCGAGTCACTAAAATTTCAACCGCATGGTGCGTTCGTTAACGCGCGTGACGGCACTGTCAACGGAGCTAATAGGCGCTGTCAACTCCGTGGTTACTTGCGCGCAGCTTCTCTCTCAGTATCTTCACGTGTCGCTACCGTTTTCTTCGAGTCTCGTCTCTCTAACTGAAAGTTCCATTAGAGTGTCGTGGAGCTTCGAATGCGCGACGTTCTCGTCAAGTTTCGCCGGAACTGAAACGGTACGAGACGAAAGTGCTGCTGCGGAGACGCGAGTACGCGGATAACCGACGAATTAATAAACAATTTTAGTACTCTCGACTCAGGCGAATTGCATTGTTAATATACACGTTGCGCGCTTTTTAACGATGAAATCTCGAGACCCGAGAGACTCTTTGGTATTACGTGAATTAGACGAAAGGAGAGAATATATTGGAGGATTTGATGAAGAAAAAAAAATGAAAGATGAATAAGAGAGAACTAATCGACGTTGACAGTGTCGTGTTACGGGAGGATAGCGTCGACGGCGCCCCGACGATCGTAAAACGTCTCCACCGATTTTCCAGATGGCCCGGCGTCGCGACTCTCGTCCATTCACCCAGCGTCACGAGTCCTTTTTCTTCATTCTACAGGGCTGAGACTCTCGATGACCTGCAGTCAGTATATGTCTCCGAGGGGTCGTACTTACGTCAACACATTTCACGAGACTCGCGCGCCGCCACCCAACACGCGACTACCCTTTTGCCAGATCTCTATTTTTTTTTATTCTTCTCCCCCGAGGGATTCGACGAGATTTTTCATCCCTAAAGATCCTAATATATGCATCGGTAATACGAATTTTTAGATTTGTCAATCTTTGTTTTTTTTTTTTGTATATTTTTTTTTGTTTAATGTTACTGAAGAACACCATTCAGAAAATTCCCGACCATTAATTTCATTACGATGTTTCGATAAATGTAGAAATAAATCTCAGATTTTTATCTAACAAATTGTCGATAAATATCCATTTTTTTAATAGGAAATATTATAAATTGCCATGACGTCAGCCTAAACCCAAAAAGCTACAAAAAAAGAAAATATCCGAAAAAAAATATTGCGAAAAATCGGAATTTTAACATAATTAAAATTTTGTCGCGAACAATCGATCTTTGAAAATGTATAATGCGGTTGTTTTTACCGATTAAACAAAAATATACTTTTTTTTTTGCCGGAAATAATTAAGGAAGATAAATTCGCTCATTCAAATCGGTAGTTTATAGAATTTTTTGTTTTCTTTTATATTATTACTCACCGTTATCCCCCGAAGGAGTTTGACAAGAATCGCTGTGCGGCGAATTAACGTTTCCGATTGGACTGCTTGATCCGACTTGAACTTGCAATCCCCTCATAGCCGCTGCCGCCGCTACCGCATTAGCATTGACGTTGTTTCCGGTAGCAGCGGTCAGTCCATAACTGACGTAATAATCCTGATTAGGCGTCGAAGCTTGTTGAGGATTTCCCGCAGTATTACCAATTCCTGTGCTCTTGTAATTACAATTGATCATTGTTTCGTGATCGTTTTCACTCTTGTAGCCGATCTCCTGATGATACTGTTGATGCGGATGATGTTCCTGTTTACTCGACGAAAAATTATCGTTGCTTCGATAGCCGATTTGCTCCTGACTTCTCGGATATGTTGGTTCGTTCTTGAAGCTTATCTCCCCATTTCTGTACAACGAAGAATCACCGGTTTTGTAAGTAACCTCCGTAGTTTTATACGTTACTTCCGCTATCGGCGGAGGTTTGTACGGTGTTTCAGGATAACTCCAATCCGTAACCGCAGCGCCGGGACCGTACATCGCGTACTCTTGATAATTTTGATACTGATTTTGATAACCGTTCGTATAATCGACACCACCGGCGGCGAGATTATCGTATCCGGATCCTTGTACACCAACGGCAACGGTTCCCGTTCCGGGATAATATTGGGGATACTGAGGTTTGAGCGCTTGGCACTTTCGTCGAAAACCACGGGGACGACGACGAAAACTTCCCTCTTCGAACATATATTCGCTCGCCGGATCTATCGTCCAGTAATGACCTTTTCCTGGACGTCCCAAACCCTTCGGCAATTTGATAAAACACTCGTTGAGACTTAAATTGTGACGAACTGAATTTTTCCATCCTTGATAAGCGCCCCGAAAAAATGGAAATCTTTGCTGAAGAAACGTATAAATTTCGGATAGCGTAAGTCTCTTGTCGGGACTCGACTGTATGGCCATTACGATAAGCGCGATGTACGAATAGGGTGGTTTTTCCTGACGTCTCGCACCCGGTTTTCTCGCGGCTTCGTTGCTCCCAGGATTACCGCTCATCGAATTATCCTGCACTTGCTGCTGTTGCTGCTGTTGAATTCCTTGAACTAAACTCTGAGCTCCCATCGAAGATACGCTCGTTCTTCCGCTTATCGTGAGCCCCGGATGAGATACAGGACTCGTCGAACTCGCCGGTGACAAATGATGATGAGACTGATGATGCGAGTGATGTTGTTCCTGCTGCAGATGCAGACTCGACGGAGTCTCGATCTCGTTCTTCATCGCGCGAGCCAATAGCTACGTACCAACTTTTTTCACTCAGTTGAATGATCAATTCACCGTTTATACATCGAATATCGATTTTATAAAACACTTATTGTCGATATTGATTATGTTACTTAATTATATACTGCAATAGATCACAGATACGGCACATGCGGAGAGTCACTTTGTTAAACGATATTCACCCTTACGATTGATAACAATTTAACACGTGGATCGATTAATACTTTAATCCTTTCACTCGCGACGCTTGAAGCACAGATAAAATGTAAATTTGTTTGCGAGATTACGAATTAGTAGATATTAATGAGATCAATAATAATAAATTTGTTTGGAGAAACGCGGCAAATGCGCAGCGCGAAGCGCGGATACCGCGATATGCTTTACTCCCGGCGATCACTGACTACCGCGTGTGAGTGTTACGCCTGACTGGAGCTTTAACTTCTTCGTTGGTTTTCAGACTCCCTCGGGGCCTCGCGAGAGCTTTGCACGTCTTGGTGCATCACGTTAGAACGAACCAAGAGAAACGAAGCGAGACGAGGATCTATGTTTGTCTCGTTCCCTCGGGACTGATTGCGTGGGAGTGACGCCTTCGCCAACGCGGACACGCCTTCCAGGCGGAGCGACACGAGATGAATACCAATGGCAAAGATTTTGGCTACCATCCGGATGAGACTCCGGACCAATACTCGTTCTTTTGATACGTCTTGAGGAAAGCACGTCCTCTAATAATTCATTAGGTACGGATTGATGATAAAAATCACTATTATGGTAAACGTACCGTTTTTTTGTCACCTTAAGGCCGATTGTGACCATCACATTCGAAGCAATAAATCGAAATATAATCGAATTTAAAAAAAAAATTGAGCGGATCATTCGGTGAATTTATATGAGAACTTTCGAAGAATCGTCATGTGGTTTTGAAAAAAACATAATTCGAAGAGTATAATAATAAAAATGGCTACAAATGGTACAGTGGCCACTGACGGTACATATACCCTAATTTTCAGTCTCCTGAGAAAATCTTACCATTTTTAGTAAACGCGATACGCCTGAAAAAATTTAATTTTGTGCACATAATTTAATATTTTTTTTGCAAAAAAAAAAAAAAAAAAGATTTTTTTCGCTATTTTTGCTTAACTGTGGAGTCATTTTATTTATTTGTTGTGTTAATCTTTGAAAAGTACCTAACATGGTCCACCGATTACATGTAATTTTTTTGTCAGGTAATAATATTCGTCTCGTTGTTCGTTAAAACGATCAAATGGACGTTTGTAAATCCAAATGGCTTCGGGTCAACGAAAAATCACAACATACCCTTTTTTTTTAATCTCGTGTTATATCAGTGGTATTCGGAGTACGTCGGGGACAGTCGGCCATTTATTTAAATAACCTAATCGACAATCGCCGCGTAAGAGAATTTAGAGCGAAATTAGCAAAATTAAAAATGTTAAAAAAAATCTGCGGCTGAAAAATCATTAATTCAGAAAAAAAAACATTTCACAAATTGCGTAAAAAAGTTTCGCCGCTTTTTCTCAGTCTAAACTTTTTTTCTATTTTTTTTTTTTTTTTTTTTTTTTTTCATTTTTGCAACTCTTTTTTTTTATTACAGCATTTTTTTTCGTGACGCGATACTTTCGCGTTCGCGTAACGGTTGATGCATAAACTTTTTTTTAAAGTATGCCGAAGGATAATAAAAATTTTGTTTTGTCGCTTCGGTGCGCCGCGGGTTTGTCAGTCGATTGCAAAAGCCCTTAGTAATGGAGTTTCGGGTCCAACGTTCCATGTCGTTCGAAGCGCGTCTCTCGTCGCGCCAATAACGAGAATTGATCCGACTCTCGATTTGTTTATTATCGACGAGAGGCGTGACGGGATATCGAGTGACGGGGGTCTCCGTGAGAAGAGTGAAAGGTACCAAAGCCTTTTAATGCTCGGAGTTCTTCAACGATCTTCGATTATGCAGCGAGGAGTTCCGGTATCGGATGTTCACGGCGTTCACAAACCGGTACTTCAGCCGGACGCCATTAAAGTTATAACTCATTGCATCAACACACCCTTCACGTTATTCGTTTGGCCGTTTTATTTCACGAGTAACAATCGACCCGTTCAAAACTCAGCTCTTCAAATGGAATTCGTGACAAGAACAATAAGTCTCGTAAAAAAAGAAAGAAAAATAAAGAGAAAAATCAACTAGCCGTTCTGTTTTCTACATTCATCGACCAAATGTAGTTAAATCTATAATTTCAGCATTTCATACCGGAATTCGATAGACGAACAGAAACTGATTTCCCCAATTTTCAAACCGATCGTTTCACATTAATTTTCTTTTGCTTCAACGATCCCTTATTTTTATCCAAAATTCCTTTGAATATTCGTATCAATGTAAAATATCGTATAGCGTTCAGTATAATTTTCGTAAGTAGAGAGAGACCACCACTGAGTGCCCCCTTACGTGCTCTTCCCCAGCATCCCCGGGGTATCGTGAATTCTCAAGGAGTTTGTTTGGCTCAGCAGAAGGAACGATGTGACGAGAGAGACGCGACGCAGCTTGTCTTTTTCTAAATTTCTCCTTCGCCCTCCTCGCGTCGTGTATTCGCTGCTGGTCTCGATACCAAGCCGGGGGTACCAGACTCGCGCTGACAGCATACGATTCTTTTTTTTTTCAGTCCCAAAGATGCCTCGAGTCTCGAGAGAATTTGTCTCGAATCTCGTCTGCGCCTAGAAAACTCGTGACAATCCTCACAGAGGCCTCTTGTATTAATTTATCGTCATACGTTAGCTGCAGAGGATAGAATTGGTGCGCAATGCGCAGTGAAAACTCTCGTACCTTAAGGGTTGAAATCTCGAGTATTTCGAAAAGACTTCGAGAGTATCCTCTCTCTCTCTTTCATTCGAGATTCGTTCCTCAGCTTCGCTCTGAGCTCCTTGGGTGGGTTTTCTCAAAACCAACCCCCCTCAGCACCCTCGGATAAGAGCGCTGGCGCTTCTGTTTACCGTTACTCCCTTTTCTCTCGCTGTGTCTCTCGTGACACACTTTGTACGCCACAAAACTCAAGGGTCTCAGTCCTCGACAAGCTGGTCGAAAAAAATACTCAAAAAAAAGAAAAAGAACAAAAATACAAAGATAGAAGAGGAAGACAACCCCGTCATATAACTATAAAAATCCTTGAGACCCATTCCTTTTCATTTTCTCTTCGTCTATTCTAAACTATCATATTTTTTGTTTCAGCCCTCGATGATGCAGTAAAAATGCGCAATATGTTGGAGAATCCACTCTTCGTGATTCAGCCGAATGCTTGCAGAGGACAATCGTTTCTCTTGGGAAAAAATGAAAGGACGCGAGACACGTGTACCAAAAGATTGTTCGGTCTAACAATCCGCACGCTTTTGCGATAAGGCGCGCGGGTTTCTATCCGGCGAGGAGGGAACCAGGATGCCGAAGAGGAACCGGAGGTTAGTTGAGCGTCACTCCGTTTGCTATGAATCTCCTCTGCTCGTGGCTGCTGTGTAGCACGTGAGGTCCCGGGATGCGCGGGTTACAGTATCGGGCGAGAGTCGCACGAGGGAAGAGAACGAACGGGCGGCCCACCCAGGCGGCCATCACACGAGCCGACGAGTCCCGCGTGTTTACACGATACCGTAATTTTATACCGCTGATCGTACACGTCTGTTACAAGCCCCCTAACGTTCGCGCGCGTGTATCCGCGCGCGAGCGTCTTTCCCGTTACCGTCTCAGACTCGGCCGACGTTACTGTCACTCGGAAGCTACTCTCTCTCTCTCTTTCTCCCTTCTCAGCGATGAGAGAGATCCGTTTTTACGGACATTTATACCATCGCGATCCGCTGTTAGTCAGCTAGAAGCCAATCCACTGAGAGAACTCCCATCGTTTTCATAAAGCGTTAAGGAGGATCGCCAACACAATAAGCGCCCGACATTGTCCGAAATGTATATTTCTCGAACGGAGGTGATGCTGTGAAGCTTAGCGACAATGGGATTCGATTACAAGCAGAGACCCCGGTGCGCCCGGAAGATGGCGACCACGTGGAAAAAGGCTTCTCGGTCTCCGTCGCACGGGTTTCGAATCTGCGACCGCCGCGCGGCAGGCAGGGACTCCACAAAGGCTGAAAGAGACGGAGGATCATCGGTCAACATTGTTTGCCTCGAACACCGTTTAACGTCGCCAGTCAAAACAACTCGCGTCTACTCGATGGCAAAGTTGTAATCGCTTATTGTAAAGCGCGACGAAACGGTGCCGATTTCTTTTCTCGAGTAGTTGACAATCATTTAATCTCCGATGCGGCTGATCATTTGATTGCTCGTTATCTTATTATCCAGTGGAATAGCATTACAATTAATTGAGTCGATTTGTCATTTCCGAAATAGTATCGAATTAATTCAATTATTTGCGGGGGAAACTGAAATTTGGACGGTGTTACTTTTGCTCGATGAATCGAGATACTCGCGAAAAGGCGCGGAACGAGCAGCCGAGCGCATAATCAGTCGGAGGAGAGAAATAGGATCGAAAGCCGCTTCTCGAAATAAGACCTGTTTATTCGCTCTCCGCAGTATGCTATTTCGGAAAGCGCACAGGAGCAAGTTACACCCTCCGCGTATTTCTCTCTCGTTCTCGCTGGTCTGTGCGAACCTATTAATCTCGATCGAGAATCACTGTGGCCCTCTTTATTATTCCTGCCATTGATATCAGTAAAGAGAGATACGGGTCCCGGCTATCGATCGAGAAGGTCCCTCTGCCTCGTCGTCTAATTATTCTCATTTATAAACTTGACGCAGAAGGATTTATTTTGAAAGTAGAAAAACTTGAAATATTCAAAGTATAGTGTAGCGTAATATCGGGTTACAGAGTAGAAACGAAGGAAAAACTGTGTTTTTCCCTCATTCGCTTGTTTAAAGCTATTAATTTCCATCGAGGAAGATTGTGTCCTCTGGATATTCATCTGATAATATCTTCAAATACATCTCTTTCCCCCATTTGCTTCTTTTTTTTATTTATCAAATTTGTAACCATTGTTATCGGTGGCCTTGCAGGAGGATCAGGTGTATTTATTTTGAAAAGTGGCATATCGTCCGATGTTTAGTGTATATAAACAGTAAACTGATTCAGCGAGTTTTTCTTGTATCCAACTTGGCTATTGTACAGCTATAGACTGTAAACTTCCTTCTCAGCGCCACGCTACCCCATGGTGAAGGGTTGTTTACGTGTTGATAGTGAGATCTCGAGCAGAAGTGAAGCTCCGGGCTTCTTGAATTTTTGTCTACCAAGAGGATTCCTTGCGACGAGCGTCTCTAATGGGCTCCATCCTTCGCTACTGAGACTACCGGAACTTCGGTGTGGCTGTCGTCGAGCGAAGGGATGATGGATGCGATCTCTTGAATCTGTTTACCACAGTTTTTCTGTCGTTTCTACCCTCTCTGGCTATCCGTGAAACAGGTATCCGTGAAGTATGATATATTCTATACTATAAATATCTGTGCTTTTCAGTCGATACATCTAGCATACGAGTCTATCGTAACGTACTGTTATACTATATTTTTGAAAAATTCCCTTGCTGCTTGCAGAAGCCAAAAGCGAAGGCAGAAGAAGCAGCGACGGGTCTGGGATGCGTCGGTGGTCGATCCGGTTATTTTACACTGCCGAAGATCCCGCGAGGGCACGCAGGAAGATATAAACAATTTACATTGCAGGACCGCAATGTTTCAGTCGTTTCTACCGACCTTAACTCATTCTGCTTCGCATCTTTTTTCCCCGTCGACTTCATTTCACCTTTTCTACTCGTTGCCGCTTCTTTCACTGTATCTCGTAACTTTTGGCTTCTCTTCGATATCCTTTCACAAGCGTTACTGTATTATTTGTATGTAACCCGCAAGTATCTCCAACATAATAGATCCTCATCGCTGTGAGTTATCTCGAGACAATTTTCGTGACGCTTCGAAAACGAACGGTCGAATTGGAGCGCAAGAAGTAAGAAAACTCACGCGGTGGGTGGATAACACCAGCTGCAGCCATCTTGCCAACTCGAGATTTAACGGGTGATCGTTAATATCTTAACGACCGTTTGTTAGAAGCGTCGAGATCATATCACCGGAATAGAATCCCCGTGAACTGCGCGCGAGAGCTCTCTTGGTATCCCTTGGAATTTCATCGATGCAAAATATATGTTCTTCGTAATTTCGATGAATTGTCGGAAATTCATTTGGCTACAATGAGAGAGTGTAGTCGCCGATTTCGTAAGATACGCGACGGACAATGAAGTCATCGAAGTGTTGGTCTTCACGTTCCAGGAAACTCTCACGACAGACCGGATGCTGTAAATCTCGACAACTCTTTTTTTCTTTTTCTTACCCACAAACGCATCTCGCGCGACGAGAATCGAAGAATACATCTCGTATCCTCCGAAACTCCGCGGGTCGTTAAAAAATCTCGTGGACAATAGTTAGCGCTTTTCGTATTTCATTTTGTTTACAGGACGAAGTATATTTCGTTACGAGCTTTTGGACGGGAGACATCTGTTCTGTCCTTCTATAGGGAAAATTGGGAATGGAGGATCAGTTTTCGTTTTTATTTATTACAATAGATAAGATTTTTCTTGACGAATTATTATTAAACTTGAATATTCGTCATATTGGGAAATTTTACGTTTTGTTTATGTTATTACACAAAAAAATTATTATTAATTTTGGAGAATTTCTTCACCGCGAATTAAAATTACAAAATGATGTTTGGTACCGCGTGATGATTATGAATCAATAATAACTATTGTTTAAAGAAAATAATAGTCATTTTTATCCACAAACTTTTACTATTTCTTTTTTTTTAAATATATTAATGTGCTATAAGTATAACATATAAAGAAGTACTCTACTGATTATTATGCAGCAAAATTTTACTTGTATTTTTATGAATAATTATCTCAAGGAAGCCTTCCGTACCGTTAATAATAAATAAATTCCTACGTAGCTAAGACATGATATTTCGCATTTTTAATACATTTAATTCTTGGAAATTTGTACAGTGGGATCCCCTTAATATGGATATATCTCGGACGGTACTGAAGAACCCTGCGGAATATATTCACAACAGTGAAACAGTTACCATTCGTATCTCCGGTCGAAATCCACGCTGAAACCTGAGGCCATTGCAGTTCGGAGGAAAGAGCCGACGGCCGGCAACCTGCGAGTTCGGTGGGTAAGTGAACTGATCTCCGTTAAGTTAGAGTCCTACTTTCGTTTCCTAAATATACTTTAGTCGTCGCAGTAGGCATTCTCTTTACCTGCGCGGCTTCTCGCGCTCTCTTTCAACCCTAAGAATATGTATCCGCGAATCTATCAGAGGACTCTGTAATCTGCAACGCACCCTGCAGTATTCTTATCTATTAACCCTTTTCATCATCAATATACAATTATATTAATACTTTTAACGCTTAACTACAATGTGACGATCGAAATTTATATGATTATTTAATCGTTTTCAGAGACCTTAAGGAGGATACAATATGCTTTCTCGTTAAATTTCGATTTTTATCATTGCTATGAAAAATGATACCCGGTGCGGCGGTCGAAGCTTAACGAGGAGGAAGTATCATCTCTAATGGGCTAAATGATACGCTCCCGTTAAGCTCCCCGTGGCATCCTTAAATGCTTTATCCCAGACTAAATAAAAACATTGTTCGAACGCGTCTTATCCCGGACCTGGCGCACAGCATCGACGCGGATTTCGTATATTTTCTGAATCAATATTGGCGTTAGCCGTTTTGCGCCCCTCGCGCGTTACGGCGCTCTGTGACGACCTTCTACGATCGGCGTAATATATAATCACAGGTGCGACTCGATACGAAGAGTAAAGGGGAAAAATATTGAGGCATTAGTATCGAACTTTGAACGTTACCGTTTGGAATGTCTGTATTCGTTGTATTCCGCAGTTTTCCTTCCACTCGAAACGTTCCCAGAGAGAAGATCTTTATTTCGCTTCTTCCGTTCGAGATAACGAAGAATGAGGCGAAGAAATAAATAATCAGGCAGAGCAATAAAATCGAAAACGTACGATCCGAGCTGTTAAGTGAAAGTGTAAATACCAAGAGGATAGCGCTGTGTAACTCCGGGAATCCTCGAGTTTAACGACATAGGAGTAGAATTTCCCGGTCGATCTTACGTCTACACGCGAATAGGGCTTCGGCTGTCCACTCGAGAAATATCGAAGAACACGGGCAACGCACTCGAAAAGTCGTGAAACTCACGAGTTCTCTTATTCTTCAAGAACGTTTCACGACTTGTGTGATCCAATTTTTTTTTCGTCACCAGCGATCGTATTTTATCCAATTTAATTGCGACTTTGAGAGTTAAACTGGCGTCACTCCGTGACGAGAATGTTCACTGCTCGACGAGTGAAGATTGCAGCCAATACAGAATATCTACTGATATATCGTTTTTGAAAAAAAAAAAAAAAAAGGCCATGAGGCGTTATACCTGAAAACAATCGCAGCCACTTTGGCGGCTCTCGACAACACTTCTTCGAGCGTTCGAAAAACACGAACGAAACTATCCTAATTATCATCATCGTCATGATGAGCCATCGTTATCGAAACAAAGCGGGCAAAAGTTGCCCTTCCTTCTTCGTCGATATACACGATTGCTATAAGGAATTCAGAGTTTATTGTCGAATATTAATATACCAGTTATTACAAGCACATGGGGGTTATGAGGGCACTGTACGAGTTATTCTTTTACCACTGAAACATTTGTTTCGGCTTAGAATTCAGGAGTCGAGGGCGATGCTCCAGCTACCGTCCGCGGCTCGCAGACAGAGACACAGAGGCTATACCTGGGATTCTCGTTCCGTCGCCATGGAAAGCCGGTGCGAATCTCCGTACCCTAACTTCGCCTCGCCGACGCATCTGGAAGGACTTACGAGACCTCGGTGACCGAAACACAGAGGATGTGGGACAGAGCAGAAGACCGAACGTTTTCGTTGCAAGAAAAAAGAATGAGATCGAGTTCTCTGTTCTACCGTTTAGGCTCCACGGAAGATCGTGTACCAGCCACGTCCGTTCTACGTGCAGGAGCCTCGGCAACCCGGATATTCTTCAAAGGTCAAAAATTTCAACTCTTCTTGTCACACGGAGCGTTGACCGAAAAATTGTTATTATTACTATTATATTTAATACGAGGGCCGACTTGCTGGTGGTGCGAGGATTATCGCGTGGGCTTCGAAACGATTTAGATCCCTTTTCGTGACGAATAGCGCCACCAGTTAATCGCTCGTTAATCCGATAAGAGTTTCTAGCGGTTTTGGTATTAACTCGCGTATAACGAAAAACGTGGAAATGGGCTTCGCTAGGATTTTCCCTCCTTATTCGCAGATAAATCGCTTCTTCGCAGTCGTGATGAATTTGAAGCTTCTACGGAATATACAAACCCCGGGAATTCCCGACGGCACGCGCTATCCTCGATATTATTCTACCTGATAATTCAAGTTGGCAAAAAGCCGAAGAGCTTCCGGAGTAGGAAGCGGAAATCGGGTCTCATCTCAGTCTCAAACAAAAAAATTGCCTGAACGCACCCGCATATATATGTATTTATATATATACATATATATTTCAGAGGAGGTTGTCGCAAGCGCGAGAGAGGGAGAGACATCAAAGGGCCGCGACAACGGATATGTGTAAACCTCTGCCGAAGCGAATGCCGAAATACTGCAGAAAATCCGGGACACTCCGGGGGCCACGAGCGATGCTCACACTTCTCAGGAAACTATTTCATCAAAGACCCGCGAACGGATAAATGTAAGCGGCCGTTTAGCGCGAAACTCGCGTCGCTAATTTTAATTATCGGCTGATTTACGTCTCGATATTCTTATGCCGTACATTCGCGTTACCGATTTCGAGCGCAAACGCCGTAACATACCTTTCGACGCCAATCTTTTCGCGCCAAATTTTCTGACATAAAAATATCACGACTCCTTTGCGTTTTTTGTGCGGAGCTTTCGTTCGAATTCTTTCGCACGACATCGCGAGACTCACTTTTGTTTTTAATACACTTTGATGACTCGATATTTCGAATCATCAGTGTTGCCGTCCATTGAGAAAATGATTTTTTATTGCGTCAACTAAATCCGCGTTTGCCGGAGTTTCAACAAACATTGGATTGGTTAATTGAAAGATTAGTTCGTTCCAAAATATCTCTGAGGCAACGAAAAATCCTTGTAAACCTCCGTTAACGCCGATTTAGTGAATTCAACAATTAATATTTTCTCAGTCTATTGTATTATATAATTTATCAAAAAGGATTATAAGTCACTAATTGATAACTATATAAAGACTTGTAGCTTCAAGTAGGTCAATCGACATAGAAGCCTTCGACGAGTTCCCTAATGACAATTCGACTCGATTAATTTTAATGGACGGCAGACACCCATAAAGCCACGTGCCGCGCTACCAATTCTCCAAGAAAAGTACACATTCATCGATCCTACTGTACGGAGCTATAGCTCTCGTTCGCCAAAGAAGTACTGACACAACAGTACATATAGACATAAACGTCGAGCGTCTGCAATATTCAGTTTGATTTGATGCCACGGTCCGTCACCCCCGGGAGCTGTTTTCATACAAAACAAAGATATAGCCCCTCCCCTCTCATTCTCATCGCTGCTCCGTTTTCTTCTTTGCTTCGACATATATTTCCTTCTTCCTTTTCTACTCCGCGACGACCCCAATTCTCATCTCGCTGCTCGCCATCGTATATAATATTCTTTTTTCACCCTTTCATTATGGTACAGTAAATTCTTTCGTGAAAAATGTACATTCCAAGTTTCGCGATTAAAAAAAACTTCGCGATTTGTGTCTCATCGCCGGCAGGATAAATGGCATCGGGAGTATCTTCGAGTCGTATAGCTTCGATGTGTTTCGTCTTGTGTCGCGCGTACCGACAACCGAAATACACTGCCGATGCCAGACAGCGTGGCACCGAACGGTAGGAAACGAAAGAGAATTTTCTACATATCTTTGCCGAATGCGTGTTCCTCACGCACGAAGTTTCACCGAGTTTTCGGGGTGTACCCGGCAATAAGGAAGTAGCCCCCGCTGCTTAAAAAAACACGTACCCGCTAAATATCGGTATAGTCTGTAGCCTGAGAAAACAGTAAGAGTTTCTATATACGGGGAGCAACGGTTGTCACCGTCTCCTGGCTTCGCAGGATTGCCTCAAACTTGTATCTCGTTCTTCAACGTCTTGTGTCGGTCCAATTCGTCCCGTTCTTCGCCGTCAAACTTGCGATATTTTACCAAAGTTCATTCATTTATCGCCGAGACACTCTCGCGGTGTCGCCGACGATAGTCCGCTCTCTCTCCATAAATACGAGAACACTCGGCATCCTTGTTCTCGTCGGCTCGCCGAGACCAGACAGCGTGGCACCACACGAGTTGAGAAAAACCCTTAGGTCCTTCGTTGCCGTCTCGTATTAGGATTCTCGCCGGCGGATAGACGAGTCACAGGACTCCGGGAACGTGACCGGGTCGGCAACCACCGACCGCTCAAGTCCCTTTTTTTTTTCTCTCCCCTCGCTTCGTACTCTAATTAACGGCCTGACGAAAGCTAAGAGCAATTAACGCCCGAGCCGTTTCCTCGCGCGAGTTTTCTCTATTCCGCATATCTATGGTATACGCAGCCGCGCGGGGAACGCTGGTACGTGGGAAATCCTTCGAGGACCTCCGTGCCTCACGTAAAAACAAGAATATTGGAAAGAATCATTTTTTTTTTTATTCATGTCTTTCATATTTTTTCATTCTTTCGAAGAGCGGTACAACGATCCTTTGAATTTTCTCCCAAACGAGTTTTACGATATTTCTAACGACTTCATTCGTCCCGCAAACTCTATTCGTTACTTGTCAAGGCGAAGAATTGATATTTGGTTTTTAAGGGAGCGATGTAGAGAGAGATGGCGAAGAAATAGGGGAAGTCTTTAATAGAGCTTAATAGAGCGGTCAGTCGGTACGTCATTCATTGGTGAGACAAGAATACGAGGGGAGAGACAGGACTCGGCCTCCCGGCGATTACCTGCGTGTGCGAGAGAACTCCGACAACACCGTTGAGGCATTCGCTTGATGATGGTCGACGTTCACCGGTAGCCATGCTGCTGTCAGTTAACAGCGCGCGGAACACCTCGCTGCCGGAACGAATAAATACACAGACGTGGTACGCCCACTAACTCTTTTATCTCACTCTCTCCTGGCGCTTGTACGATATATATACACATACAGAACGTATAAAAAATGAGAGGATCAAAGTCAAAGGGAAGAGGTGCTATAAAAATATGGCGGAACGGGTCTTTTGTCCCGAGCAGTTCACTCGCTAACAATGCGATTGAAGAATATAAAGATAGTAGCGAAGAGATATAAATCGCTCGCATGATTTATGCATTTTTTATAACGTTTGCCGAAAAAAAAAAAAAACACACAATTTATGAATGAATGATTTTTAAAAATATTTTGTCTGTATATTTTTTTTTATCGATCGTAAGTCGATAATAGTTAAAAATGATGATAGGGATGCAACTAAACAAGAGTACCAGTAGCATTAACGAGTTTGTCACTTTGTCGATCTCAAAGAGAAGTAATTATCGCTTTTAGCCGTAAGACCATAAATATTCCGTACAAAGTTCTTCGTAACTCAATGATCTTTCCTATTTGCATGTAGCAGTAGCCCCCTTGGGTGTCGGCAAAGTCAAGACGGGATGTACTCTCTCTCTCTCTCTCTTCGCCGACGATGCTTTCTCGGTGTTTTGACACGATGGCACCTTCCGGGATAATCCTTTAAACGAGCACCGCGGGTGGCGACACAGAGAGAAGGAGCGGCAAGCGGTTCTTGCGGCCTTCGGTAGGACGTTACATGCAAGACGAGTCACCTCGTCGCGTTCTTAACGTCGGCAAATTCTCGTCGACTCGACAAGGAAGCAGCAGGTCCTCGTCGGTCCGTTTTGTGTTCTGAGGGACTCCTGGGAATAATCCCTATGGCCAATCCGGCACACGAGCGCTTCTCGGCATCCGGAGGGGAAGCGCACGAGGAAAGTACGCGGGTAATCCTTGGAAGGGGTAAAGGAAGCCGAGCGTAGAAGTGTGGACCACGCGCGCACCTCTCGCGACCAGAGACTATGTCTCGGATGACAAGAGAAACGACAGCATTCTGTACAATATTACTTCAAGGGATATTGAAGGATCGATTAGGCGGGATTATTCCGTGAAGCGGTGAGGAAAAGAGTCAACCGGTATAACCCGGTAGGCAAAAGCTTCGTAAGAAGAATACTAAACTGACATTCAGCCTGAAGAATCGTATCTGAGAAACTTCGAGAGTGTTGAAATATTTTCAATATCGGATCTAAAATCAAGAGATACAAATCGAACGTTGAATGAAAAAAGAGAGTAGTGAATAATGAGAAAGAGACATTGATTCAAAGGCGAAGACCCTCTCGTCGTTCATCGCTGGCGCGTGGACTCGATCTCTCTCTCTGTCTCTCGTCAACAATGAAATCTTTATGTTGCTCTCTTAACGGGCAACGGAACGATGTAATTCTATCTTGAGGATAGGATTGAATCTTAGAGACCTCTGATGGCTGTCAGAAGACGAATAGAACACACGCGCGCGCAAGCGAAAGACGTCTCTCGGTGGAGTATCGACGCCATCGCCACGGGCTCGTCGACGATGTCCAGACAATTATTTCGCAGTAGCACTCACCAATGCTGATGTATAATGCTGATCGGGAGGCCTCTGCCTTCTTGAGATACGGTATGACGGTCTTCACGAGGAATGACACGAGGAGCAGCAGATATTTATTTAGGATTTGATACATAACTCGAGTACTCCGAGAGTGTGTATGCGATGCGCGATTGCTGTACCTACAATACGTAAGGTGGATGTACAAGTAATTTACTGTTCATCAACCTTTCTTTGGCATTAGAACTTTATATATATTATTATTTTATCGATTCGAACAATTGTTTGCCGAGCTATCGATCATAAGTAACATCTTCTTATTTTCAGATGAGTCGAAAGAAATTTAAAACACTTGCTACAAGCGGGGAACACCCGGTGTTATTTGACCGAATTGTTTGGTACTTCAATTTAGTGGCGTGAACAGCCGACAAAAAAGGAAAAGAAAAAAGTGTCGTTCTCTTGACGCACACACGCAGCGAGGCGTTGAGAGAAGCCTCCGAGCAATTTATCGGTCTTCGTTCCTTCTTGACCGCCCGCCTTCGGCTTTTGTCTTAGAGGAACGCGAGGCTGACATCCGGTTCCGGTCCTTATCTTACGTTACCACGTGTAGAGCCAAACCCCCCGCTCGCCCCTTTCCAAGCATTGTTGGCCACATGTGCATCGGACCCGCTACTCCTCGAGAGCCTACGAGACCCATACGAGTCTGAGAGAGAAGTTTGCTTACGTTGGCCCACATAACACGGGCGAAGCTATGTGGCCACCGTGCGGGAGTCTCTCAAGTATCTCTTGATCTTTAGAACCGTTTTGGTAACACCGACGCAACTACTAGAGGTTTATATGAGTTCTTGCAACGATTATGCAGTCGGTTGATAACGAGTTTCTGCGGTAAACGACGATTAGAGAACTATAATACTTCGATACGAATTCGAAACATTACGATACGTTTCATAGGATATTGAATTTTTTTTTTTTTTTTTCGCTTTTGACGAGAATTTCGTTATTATCGAATAATCGAAGAGTACAACGGATACAATTCATGAATCGACGAGTAAAAAATGTGCATTTTTACTGAATTGTATCTTATGAAATCTTCGATTCCCAATGGAATTACGGAAAAAACGATCGGTCTATTGCATTTTTCGGAGAGAAATATACTATTCTTGGCGGTTATTATTTTGGGGGTACAATTATTGGGTCGTTAGGTGGCGATGGACACGGTGAAGGCGTGAAGGCGTGTCACTGCAATTCAGATTTCCGTGTAGAATTTTTGCGATGCATCTGAATCTGATAGAAATTTTAGTTGATATAAGTTAAGCGAAACGCTGGGAATCGTCAAGAAAAATATAGATTCCGATACGATTGAATTTTCCTTATAATCTCTAAGAATTTTTTTATCCTGATATCGTTCTTTGAAATATCGGATATCAATAACAAGATTGCCGATTATATGAATCGTTCTTGCGACGGACGATAGTGAGTTTTTTCGAGAAGTTTTCCCAAGAGATTTATGAACCTGTGATCTTCGGGTCACTGAAGCGAGAGCAATGCCCACGAGGGATTCTCCTACCGAGAATTCTCGTTAGAATTTCTATGAGGGTGAAGCCACTCTCTTTCCGCGAATCTGCGCGAAACCTCTTTTCGAGCGAAAAGAAAAAAAAAAAAAGAAGAATCACACGAATGTTTTGTTGCAGGGGCGCCTAGTAGTTCGGAGCTTTAAATTTCGAAATGGCCACAGCGCACGAAGACGAGGACTTTTAATAAACGAGTAAATAATTTTCGTCACGTTCGTCGAAGATCAACGAGGAGTTCTCGCGCCATCGCGGTGCAGCAGCAGCAGCAGCAGCAGCAGCATTGTCCACCGGATCACCTTCTTAAATAGGATTATATTAAGCTGTTTCACGCCGGAAGAATAGAGTCAAATGGAAGACGTCGAAGATGTTTTGGTAGGGCGACGGCGGGGTAACCCATCACACCGAGAAGAGAGAATACGAGAGAGAATTCTCGCGTTCTCAACGGCGAGGATCGGTCCCCTTCGGTTTGCTGTTGCAGCGGACTCGTCCGCGACGATGAGAGAAGATCCCTCGCGGTCACCGCGCGTACGGCACAAACGCGCAGCGTGTAGAGATCTTCTCGAGTGCAGAGACGAGGAGAGAACTACGGAGGGCATTGGAGGTGAGTTGACAGGTGAATGCTTGTGTGTAACATTGAGTTCGAGTTCCTGCGCCCACGCGAATTCCCACGTCGGAATATCAACTCGTATATATACCCAATTCTTTTTTTTTTTTTTTCTCCCCGCAAGTCGTACGAATTATTTAACGATACCGATGTCTCTCAGCAGCGAACGATGTATTAATCGCTTTTGCCTTTCATGACCTCATTTGCTCGCGGATATTCGCATTTAACGGCGCCAAGAAGCAAACCGATATAGCGATAAAATTCGTCGTCTCCAGACGACAGACTCTAATGCGAAGACTCGTCATCGTTGATGCGCAACTAAAATGAGAAATCCGCGATATTCCTTCTTGCAAACGTAGAAAATACGCCTTTCTGATTTTAGTTAAGTCGATATATACGCTCTGCACAACGCAGAGCACCATAGTAGCGTCAGCATACCCGGTACCGTCGATTTATTTTAGCGTCCCGATATTTCCATCCGTCCTAAACCGGCCGAAACCCGGCGACGGGCCAAAATCAACAGCCCGACGAGAGGACCGGCTCTTTCCCTGTCGCTGGCTAACCCGCTCCGCTTTTCTCTCTCGTATTCGTCGCCTGTACGCTGTCCTCGCGAAAATTCTCACTCTTTATCTCTCATTCCATACGCAACTGTGTCTCCCATTGCCATCCCTCATGCGCACCGAGCGCTCCGTATACTCTGCGCGTCGTCCACCGTCGCTTAAGGCATCACGAAAAAAAAAAAAAAAAAAAAATCTACCGAACTTCACCGGTTTTTAGTCCGCAGTCGTTAGTCGACCGATGCGATGGCGGAGTCGCCAAGCAGTCTGACCCTTCGTTCTCATCGAGAAACCATCCCTCTCTCGATTTATCTCGAGTGAGAAACTTCTTCTCTTCTCTCGAGTAGTGGAATCGAGATGTTTAAATATTTAAGGAGGATCATGCATAGCGTGGAATTTCTCTCGTGCCGCTCTCGTGTGGTTAGTCTCTCGATCGTGCGGTAGAAGTATTGAACGGTAAGGTGCCACAGCCAGAGATCGAAGAGGGGAAGTGAAGCGACTCCAGAGAGATATCTTAGTCCGAACAAAGTGCAATGACGCGCTTGTCAGAAATGAAATTCCATATGGTCAACTAGGAGTTCTATATATATATATATATATATGTCTTCTCGTTCTTCGTTCTCTTCTTTAACTTCGTATCCCACTCGAGGAGAGTCCGAGGGCTCGAGAGGTGAGAGCAGAATGAATGCATGAATGAACGAACGAAGGAACTGCCTGGAGTAGAGAAGAAGCACCAGAGCAGAGTGACTCGTCGAGGCCTTTTCGTTTTTCGAATACGTCTCTCGCTGCTCGTGTGGTCATATTTAGAGGTTGCGGTGCATAATGCCACTGGTGGGTGCTGCTGCGTCACCTCGCACCTACCATATCCTCCTCGTCCACCGGCTACGAGTTATTATACTCTGTGAATATATATATATATATACGTACGCGCAACCTCTCGACAATCAGTGGCCGGAATCCAGCGGACTCCTTCGTCGATTCAACAATAGGGACAATTCAACGAGTGTGATAGAGCGAAGAAAAAAGAAGAGAGAGACGATAGATAGCTATGATTTTGTAGAGTCAGCAGAAGGCAAATGCAAAAGTAAAGTTTCGATATTAAAATGCTTCTCTATCCATAGATCTTAAATGCCACATTATCACGTATTTATCTCGCGTCACGAATATTCCCGATCGATCACTTCTCTATCGAATTTTTAACATGAATAAAAAAATTTTAAAAAATAAAAAAGAATTCGTGACGCGTGATTTTTGAACGAAGAGTTCGCGTATCGAGGGTAGCTAGAGATTTCGCCTCCGAGTTCCGGTCGATCGGTCAAGACGTTGACAAGTCTTCGGAGACTCGTGTGACGACAGGGGCGCGCGCGCTTGGCGAAGGAACCCTGTAGAACGTCACGTTCTCGCGTTTTGGGGGCGTAGTCGTGAAACACTCTCTCTTGTTGCTCATAGCGTCGACAGGTTTCGGAGGTCTCGAAGGCTTCGCGATTGAGAGATTGGAGCGTAAACGAGGAGGAGGATCCGGATATCGTATTTTAATCTGCTGGTTAGTCGGAACTCACGCCTTTCAGTTTGCGCTTAAGAGAAATATCTTTAGCATTACGCTTACCATTCTATCGTGAAAATACGACAGATCGTCGCTATTCGAAATTGCCGTTGTTTCTTGTCATTTTTTTTTTTATTTTTATTTTTATTAACCGGCGGTGAACCGAACCTCTTAAAACACTCTCGTTTGTCACGGCCTATTTGTCGCTTCCTCGGTCTCGCGCCTCCGTCGGTCGACTGCCCCGTTCTCTTCAACCCCCTCGAGGACGTTCCCCAACGCTCGGCCCAAGTTCGCGATCAAACGGCTGAACGCCCCTGCAGACGGACGACTCTCGCAAACCTCTCGTCTCGCTAAATTAATGTTTTTTTTCTTTTCTTTTTCTTTTACGAGACTCCCGTCCTCTCCCTCTGCTTCGTTGTTTCTGTCGTGTTGCGAGATCTCTCGCGTTCGTCGTGTTCTCGTCATAATCATCATCATCATCATCCCCTTTTCAAGTACGCAGGCTTCATTACCGAGCGCTTTTAGACCTGCCGCTGCTCTCGTCTCGTTCCAATGAGCTTTTGTTTTTATTTATTTATTTTTTTGCCGCCCTCTCTTATAGCTTCACTGTTTCGAGCCGCGAAAAAGTAAGAAGTTACCGCGAGTTCCCGAGAAACGGAAGCGTTTGTCGTCCGTTCGTCAGACGGTTTAAGTATATCCTGAGCCTCCGAATTATACTAATACACGATTTTCAACAATCTTAAGAAATAAAAAAAAAAAAACAGCGGCAGCAATGGTAAACTTAAACGGAAGAATCTGATGATTCATCTCCGGAGTTTCCATTGTGAAGCCTTCCGAGAATCTTGGAGCTATGGCTTCGGAGATGAATTGAATAATTGCCAAGAGGCGATCTCCGCTGACTATGCGCGTCCAGAGGCTCGGAACAGTTTTTTTTTTCTTCTTCTATATCGCTCTTCCCTCGTTGCGCGTTGTGACGAGAAATGATGGAGTGGATCGGAGGGAAACTAAAAAAAAAAAAAAAAAAAAAAAAAAAAAACGGGTTGAGTGAAATCAGCTCTCTTTGTGTTGTTTTATTAGACGTTACTCTTGAAAAGTCGAATAAGATATTCCGTCATCTCGCTTCTCGTCGCTACAACGTTCCGGAGTTCCAGTAAAACTCGCGACTCCGCAAATGCGCGCTTAACGCTATATAAGAGAATTTACAGTTACAGTATTCCAAGCGTAACTGACATATGAATAATACGAATAACACAGACCGTACGGTAGAGAGGTATTCTCTATCGTCTCGTCGTATAATATAGTAGGTTGGTAGTGTCTCGTAGCCAAGAGACAAGCGGCGAGGACAGCGTGAATTGGATCAACATGTTGCGATGCCAGTATCAACAAGATGCAGTTACAATTTGGATAACACAGTCTCGGGAAAGCTCTCTCGGTGATGAGGATGACGGATAGGGTCGTGTACCTCGCGATTCACGAACAGACCGCGAATTTCTCTAATACAATATGCATTTAGACAGCGACCCCTCGGAGTTGTAATCGTATCGATGAAATCGATGATTCTTGCATCCGATTCATCGTGTTTTCGCAAAGTGGCATTTTTTTTTTCGACTTTTTTTCGGTTTGTAGGGTAAGTCGAGACGCTCGAGCAGACAGACTGAGAATATATTTTGTCAATCGTCAGTTAAGCTCGTTAGCGGCAGCTTCACTCGGAGATAGAGACCGACGGCGGAGTCCGACGCTCTCCCCCTCTCTTGGAGGTCTCGAAATAATTTTGCTCTCGTAGGCGCGCGACACATTTGCACGACAATAGGCGAGAGACAGTGAGCCAAATTGCCTTAACGTCGGTGCGATGGTACCGGCAATAATTTCACAAAAGTGCAACCAGAGAAGAGTCGTAAGATTTCGAAGATTCGTATAACAAAGTCATAAGTTCTCGGGGATAGGATAATCGTAAAGGTAAACAGGGAAAATCACGATCGGGGATGGTATAAGATGAAGAAGAAGAAAGATTCGGAATGATTATATGTAGCGAGCGAGAGAGTGTAATGATAAGAGTAAACGGGAAACAGCGAGAGACAAAGCATGAGAACTCCTCTCGTCGCAAGGTGGCTGTGCGCCCGCGAGGATACTATAGTACCCGCAAGTTCTCGCGATGGTCCCCGTCGTCGCTCACTCTGTTTTCAGAACAAACCAACGACGGCTTACACTCATAACAGGAAAAATATTAAATCACTAGGAGCATCGGCATCAGGCACCACCGCGTTCCTGACCTACCGCTCGTCGTACTTTGCACTCCTATAGTATCCGCGATCTAAGCGAACTACGAATGACTTCAATTTACAATTCGTCACAAGCGAAAAGCCATTTTTTTTTTTCGTTTTTTTTTTTTTTTTTTTTTTTTTTCGCGTATCGATTTATACGAGTTAACGAACGTTTTATAAACTCCGGTCTCTAAAGTAAGACAACACTACGATCTCTTTGGATCCATTCGTATTCTCATGGCACACAGGGCAAAGCATCAAATCCCGTCGGATTCGGTCCGATTGCATCCATTGTCCAGATGAACTCGGGCTCCGTATACGCGAGTTTGTAATTCAATTTTACGAAGAGTATAATATCGTCGTACCGCGGGCATTTTTTTTTCTTTCTCGTTGATCAGCGAGCCGTCTATGCCGGGGTTACGACACCGCAGGAGGCACCACGAGAGTATACAATAGCTTTGCGTAAAACTACGGTAACGTTGGATCCTTCACGGTCTCCCACGTTCGAAGAGACTCGATTTACCGTGAAATAGTTGAATCTTTTAGCTCCGGAATTGCGTTGATGGTCTTTTCCAGGGAGACGAGTACAATCTCTCCTATCCGTAGCTACTCTACTGTCTCACGAAATTCCATGCGATATTTAGAGCGCAATGCACCGAAGCGTCTATACCGACGATTAAAAAGCTTCATAGGCATTACTCTACGCATATAGAAACAACAGTATCGAACTATTGTACTTTTCCAACCGCCCGTAATACGCCTCTGCCGTCGCCGTCACCGTCTTACTATTTACAAATTTCCCTTTTACGCATTTTTTTTTCTTTTTTTTTTTTTAACTCTCAGCGGACTTTTGCCGATCTCCTGTGAATCTCAGGTAAAACATTCCTACATTATAGCAGTAATTGACGCGGTATTCAAGTGTTATTTAAAAAAATATAATTATCCTGAGATGCTCCGCATGTCGCAAGCCTTCCGTAATCCGTGAATCGGCCGTAAAAAACAAAGGTAGCGAGTAGTTTGTCTGAATAACAGTCTTCGCTGCGACAATTTTTTCGGCACGTTATTAGCCAAAGAGTGTCGAAAGCATCGCGACTCGAGTGTATTTGACGAAGAGCTCGTGAGTATTTCGTAGAGGAAGAGGTTTCTCTCGTCGACGTTCAATGACGTTTGAGACTCGTACACACGAGAAACGCGTACGGGTACACTATTTGGTTCGTATAAACAGAGGGAATACGCGTGAGGAGGGCGAGACGCAAGGCAGCAGTAGCATCACGCGGTGTCGCGGCCAAATAACACGGCACGGAGGGTTGAACACCCTAAAATTAGCCCCGAAGCGTCTCTCTGCCCTGTGTGTGTTCTCTCTCGGTTACCCGCACGCACGCCACCGGGAATTCTCTCATCCATGCATGCGCGCATCCTTGCATATCCGCTTCTCGCTCCTCGATGTGTAGCAGCAGCGGCAGCAGCTCGACGCGGTCGTCTCGTCGCGCCGAGAGCGTGAAAAAATGCTTACATTATCATGCGTAATTTTGTAAACAGCCTCGACGCATCTCCTCCCCCTCTCTGAGTTCCTTGTGTTCTCACAAATTCTCTTTTATAGTATATACGATATATAACTGCTACGTTATGGGATGTGTGCGGCTGACTCCTGGGGTGTTATAGGGCCGCGAAGAGGGAAGAGGCTGAATCTGGTCGCGTTGCGGGTGGCCAAAGTGGAACGTGGGAGCGTTAATTCGTCACGAAAATATTACTACAACGCGAAGGATGAAAAAAAAAAAAAAAAAAAAAAAAAAAAAAAAAAAAAAAAAAATGCGATGAAAAATACATTTTTTTTTTTTTTGTTTTTCGAAATTGTTCATCGCGAGGTGCGATGATATTGTAATTTTCAAATTCCGCGTACAGCCGTATGCAACGAGAATTGCCGAGCCGACGAAACAGCAACGCGGAATAACGCGCGCGACGGGGCGACATGGCCCGGGGGTTGATTTCGTTACTCGTACGCCTATCCCCGAGAGCTATCGACACGACGGACGACGCATCGCAACGCGTTGTTTCACAGCTGCGATCGTCTGTTTCGGTATATCAATTAAACTCGCGTTTTCATGTTTTCGAATTGTCGTCTGTGTGTATGTGTGCGAAATCGAGAATCGAGAACTCGCGTAGGTCACTGCAGCGCAGATCCGACTCGCCGTCGGGTCCGGGAATTAATACGCGACGAATCAATGTTTGCACAAACAATTTAGCATTTAATGTCATAATGACGATTGTAATTTTCGACGAAAGCGTCATGAGAAGCAACCCTCTGCGCTTACGCGTGTTTACTTCGTTTTGGATTAAAAGCTGACGCGGTTCTCAAGTTTGTCGTACCGCTTGCAGGGAACATTTTTTTTTTTAATTCTTGAATGAAAATGTTTTGTCGAGGAACGTTGTAAATTTCATGGTAAATATTAAAAAATGCTAACAACTGCTTTCGATAAATCTAATACATTTTTTTTAGTTCAATAGACTTGAGCAATTTTTTTTTTTTTTTTCTGGCGGCTGTTCGTCTAATAATTCCTTACAGTATTGTTGTGACGTCCATAAATTCCAATCATTCGTCTAAATCGATAAGACACAGACATATTGTAAAATCGTCGGAATCCTCCATCGCTGATTTCAGTTCGCTTTCCTGCGAGAATAGGTAGTCCCGGGAAAGGAGCAACGAGATCGCGAGGGGTTGGTAGAAACGAGAAGAGGGTAGACGAGAGTTCCGGAGGGTTGAAGGACGAGGAGGATGAAGAGAAGCGAGTGGAAGGGGGGGTCGCGAGAATTTCCAGAGAACAGTTTCCCCGTTTCGCCGTGGGGTTGCCCTGGGAAATTGTACACCTGACGTCTTTCCCATTCCGGTATCCGAGAGATAGAGAGAGAAAGCTATGCGCGCAATGCACGCCGGGAGACAGCGTCGTCGAGATAGAATTCTGCAGTCAGTACCGAGAAGCGCAGAAGCACACGAAGCATATGCTGATACGTATATATTCTGTATTCAACTAGAATAACCCTTTAACGGGATTTTTTTTGTTTTCAATCAAAATTTAACTTTCAGTACCCTTCAAACATTTTTTTTTATCTAAAAAAAGAAAATTAAGTTTAACTAAATTGAAAGTCGAAGTCGAAGTTGTGTTGAAATTCGATCGAAATCAATGAGAATTTTGCGATCGATCTAAAAATACAGAAACAAACGAATGATACGCCAATCGATTACGATTCGAATCCAACTGGAGCAACGTTCCCACTTTTTTTTCATGAACTTTCAACTCGCAATACACGACCTTTTTTTATATCTTAGAGAGAAAATTAAATCGCAATCGAAGTGAATTAAATTCAAATTAAAAACAATTTCTGCTCATAGTCCGGAAGCATTGAGATACTCGGAACACGAGCAAATCTCTTAGATTCTGTGACCAACCGAAGCAACCCTTAGGTTTTTTTTTTAAATTAAAATATATCGTCCCGTAGTTCACTAAATAATTTTTGCCTTATCCTCCCGTGCAGAAATATGACGACGATATTTTTGCCTTTCGACGTATTTTTCCCACAGCTCGCTGTGTCGTGGCTTCCGTTTGTAGTTAAGATACAGAAAATTACGAAGACTAGATAGAGACACTGCGTGGCTTCGTTATCACTCGAACGACAGAGATAAAAGATGCACGCCACGCGCTTTGGCCCGATGTTTATTTTATCAAGACCCACGTCGTTACAGTACAGGGTGTGAGCGTCTTTGGTTTTTTTTTTTAACCAAATTGACGATTACACAGGCATTACGTACGCGTCGCCACAAAATCGTTCGTCTCTTTTTCCGTCGTCTCCAGACGAGAAATTCTCCTATCTCGCTATTCTACGACGATTATCGCAGAGAATTCAGGTAGTCATTCGACCCCTGTGGGTATTTGAAAATGACTTAAATTCCCAAGTTTACATAACGCGCACCTCGCCACAGTTTACCAGAGAGAACGGCGAATGTTTGCCGTTCGTATTTCGAAAGGATCAGTCGAGTGTTTGCAGTTCGAAGGGATGACTTTTGCACCCCCTCGTCCACGCTTCGGCGTCGTTTCTACTCAACTTTTCCCTCTTCGTGTGTCAAGTATCGTAGAATTGGAGAATATTTCATCAATAGTTAAAAAAAATTCGTAACGAAACTTCGCGGTTTACTAAACAATCGTTTCTCGATAATACCGATTCGTTCTTCCGCTTCTGTAGAAGTTATTTCACTCCCAATTTCGTGAACTCGCAAAGCCTCGAACGGCTTATCCAAAGCACGTGTTCTTTTGCGGGCAGATGTATTCGCCAAAATCCCAGCCTGAGGCGCGATCAACCCCCGAGGTGAAGCGTTACCAACGAGCGAACGTGCGCGCTTCGTTTCTCGATGTCCGACAATGCGTATCTACGAGGCACGCGCTATCCCATCTCTTTGCCTTCCCGGCCCATCGCGCACTTCTCTTTTCCAAAAGACCGCGCGAGAATCGTTTCAATTGTATACCTCTCGTCTATATCCCACCCTCCGGCGGGGATACATCTATATCGTACACAATTAGAAACATTCGGAAACGCGTGTGTGCGCGAGATTGCTATTGAAATTTCAAACTGCACGGCACACATTAACAAATTTTCCACGTTCCCCGAAGCTACATATCCGCGCGGCTCTCTATCTTCCGCGCTGCTTATATTTCTTTCAATCTCACGGCGGACGTTCCGTACTGGCAGCTCGATTGGCATATAAACGTCCAATAAACTCCGCGGAAGAAAACGAAGAAGAAGAAGAGAAGATCGAGAAAACGGAGGATTAACGGTGGAAGAAATTTGGACAGTAAGGATTCGTAGCGCTCACGCGTTTCCGAATGTTTGGCTCGATATATATCCCTCCGCGCCCCGCCCTTTCCCAACATCTGTCTTGACTCGCGTATATTAAATGTCGGTTTGGCATCAACCACTGGGATATCTAACTTGCAGGTTTGTAGTGTACACACCGAGAGAGTCTCACAGGCCGCAAGTATCCGCGGAAGTATAATCAATGCGTATATCTCGGCGTCTAGTTTCTCGAGCTTTTAACCCTCTTTCTGACTTCTACCATCGCTACCGCTCATTCCGGAGACTATGTTTGCTCGTAAATTGAGCAAAACTCCTCCCCCCGACTGCGGGCGTTCGAGTGATATAGTTGCCATGGTGTTTGGAGGGTCACGCCAAACGTATCGTCAATATAACGAAAGCACACTGGCGATGATCGAGGACGGCTGGCGCGTGCCGGTAGTCCACAGATAATCGATTGCGGGATACGAGGATTATATGAGGAATTTGATTTTCATTTTTTTTTTTTTAAATCAACAAAATTCGTTTCGATCTTTGTATAATATTTATTGTGGAACGTTCGCATCCGTGCGAAATATCCTAAGTTAATAAGATAATAATAATAATAATAATAATAATCGATCTTCCGTTACTCACGGAACGCGCATATACATCACTATCGTACATATAGACTATCATCTATACAATCTAATATCTAATATATATATATATATATACTCTTCATATATAATAATAATATACACGCAGAATTGGTATCTAAGGGCATTAATGAAGAACCGAGCAGTTGCGCTCGGCTCGACTCTAATCTCATATGAACGCGTGCGATTTTTTTTTTGTCTATATTCACATTTTTTTTATTTTTTATTTTCGGTTTTTTTTTGTTTTTTTTTGTTTTAATTTTTCGTATATAACCGCTTCATCAGGCGGCGTTATACCATTCGAATAAATTATATCTCAGCTCTCTCATTACGAACGTCTCGATTATTCGGGGTTAGTGTTTTTTTTTTTTTTTTTTCGCGGATGTTCAGGAATGACTTTACCCTGTTAAACATTACCGAACGGATGCGAATGGATGATAATAATATTAAAAATTGTTTATCGATTGTCCAATCGTTAATTCCGTCGGATAATTCAAGCAGTGTACTCGTTATTAAATCGTGTAAATGCGCATTCACCGCGTACGAGTGATTTTCGGCGACTGAAACTCCGTGATTATCCCGTGATTATCGAGCGTATTAACACAATCGTTCGCGGAATATTTCGTTAAGTGACTTTGATTCGTCCTCGTCTGCGATCTCGCGACTTCCGCGCGTACATTTTCGTTACGCCACCGCGGCAAAAGATACGGGTACAGACAATCGGCAAACAAACATAACTGCGCACGAAACAGCAATGCGAAGTTTATATATATATATATATATATATTAAAAAAGAAAAAAAAAAAAATTTCTTCGCCCGTCTGTTACTGTTTGCGCCGTTTCGTTTTCACGTTGCTCTGTCGTTCGGCACAGTTTGCACAGTTGTCTGTCGTACGATTGCAAGAGTTGAACTGCGCGAGCTATGCACGGAAAAAGCGAATAATGACGCGAGAACGGAAAAAAAAAAGAAGCATTTCTTGCATTGAGCAGGTCAGTACGTACGAAATTCGGCGGGATTTGTACAGGTGTCCGCGGCGTTTTTTTCGACTCGGCGACTATATATTTTATTTTTATTCTTTTGTTTCACCTCTCAAGCGCGTCGTTTATTCACGGTCTCCGTAGGCTGTCTCTAGTTCCATTCCTTCGGAATATCCTCGTTTGATATCCACTCTTGTTTAACGTTTACGTGACAATGATCGTTGTAACTCTGCAACGCGTTAACCTGGGAATGATGCATCGTCGATGCTGTCGATTGTTCAAGATCCCGACCGTGGGACCTTGAATTTCGATACTCTCAGTATTTGTGAAGCGTTATCGGTAGATTGCCGCTGGTGTTAACGGCATTGCAGTCTTGATAATATCGATGATAGAGCGGCGGCGACGGTGCGGCACCCGATGATAGAGGAGTCGGTGGACTCGATCTGCGTAAAGAAAAATAAAAAGGCACACAATGACAAAAGAGTAAAAATGAAGGGATGAAACTTCTTTTTATTTGTCGAGTCATCAATGAAAAGTATCATAACAACGGATGTATCATTATTTGTTTGTTAGTCATTCGTTTTTTTTACCTGTACAGTTGGCAGCTGGGAGACTGTGTATCCTGATAGATCGCGCCGGGATCGGGACTCGCGGATTCTTGGTACCATTGCGTGTGTCCGGCGCCATGATTTCTCACAGTAGCGGCATTGTAATCGGCGTGATCCATGATGTAACCACCGGTTGCGGACGTTGGACAGTAAGCAGGATACATGCTACCGGGTGGTGATGGTTGAAGTCTCGAAGTCGTAACGTGACCGTAACCAGTCGATGCCATCATAGCCGCCGCGGCGGTCGTAGTGGTCGTCGTACCACCGGAAAGATCTCTGCTTCCTATCGAACTCATAGGATCCCTCGATGCTGCCGCTGCCATCAACGCGTGACTATGACTGGAATGTGGACCGTGGGGATGCTGAAGAGCGTGAGTATGATGAGAATGCGAGTGCGAATGATCTCTGCTACTCGCGCTCATTAGAGAACCATTTTCGCGACTAGTCATTAGCGCATCAACGCTGAAAGCCGCGGGATCGAGTCCCATGGTGACGTCGTTCATCGTCACGTCCTGATGAACTCCCGGATGTCCCTGATGTACCTGATGACCGCTCGGCGGATGTCCCAAAGCGCTCTGTATAACGGATGCTGTTGTTGTTGTCGTTGATGTCTTATTTGCATCCTGAATCGTCGCTACCGCGTGTCCACCGTATTTGCCGACATTATTACCCATACAGTGCGACTGTTGGTCGTTGATCGGTTCTCTCTTTGGCTGTTTGCACTCCATACCCGCGAGTTTCTTCGCGCTACCGCTCTCCGACGCTTGTAAACTACCGGCTACCAGTGGTTTCGTGTCCTCGTGCCGCTTCTCCTGCACGATACCCTGCCGCTTCATTGCTTCTTCCTTCTCCTTCAACGCGTCTTTCTTCTTGAAACGTCGTCGACGTCGCAGATACGAACCGTTGTCAAACATGTTGTAACTGTCCGGATCGAGCGACCAGTAACTACCCTTTCCCGGCTTCTTGTCGTCTCTCGGTACCTTAACGAAACACTCGTTCAAGCTGAGGTTATGCCTTATCGAATTTTGCCAGCCCTGTTTATTCTCGCGATAGTAAGGAAAACGCTCCATTATGAATTGATAAATTCCGTTTAGGGTGATTTTCTTATCCGGAGCATTTTGTATCGCCATTGCGATGAGAGCGATGTAAGAATAGGGCGGCTTTACCATATCCTTTCCCGGATGATGCATGTGCTGTTGCGTTATACCGGTCACCGGATAACCCGCCGCTGTCGCGTAACCACCGTAACGATATTGTTCGTAGTATCCCGGCGCTGCGCCAACCCCCGGATAGGACGGTGTACCCATTCCAACCGGTACACCCGTCGCATGACGATAGTAAGCATTCTGCTCGCCGAACAGCGTATGCATCTTGAATGCCGTTTATTTAACTTTTCGCGAATCGTTTCAATCGTTTTCGTATTTTCTACACTAAATCGATGTTATCGTCACTTAATATCCTTCACCTTTTCATCACAGTTATTTAATTCACTCTTTGCGTTATAATGTATACAGAGGCATATGTGTCATTCAACTTGGAACTTTCAAACTAAATTTCGAGTAAATCACTGTTATCGCGTTTCTTCACTCTTTTCACGAATTTTAAAAATTCTACAATGTTTCGTATTTATAAAACAAAAATAAAAAAAAAAAAATTGTATGTATTTTTTGTTTTGTTTCAGAGAACTTTCCGACGTTACGAAAAGCGTTTATTGTCGCGTTTTTCGCGTTGACACGATGTGACAAATTATTAAGCGCGACGATTTCGCGCCGGTAAAACTCGCGAAGGCAAAGGGTGAACGTTAACCGGGGTTATACTTTTCTGGTACGAACGTTACGCCGCTGTACCCCGTACGGTTTCCTCGGCTCTCTTCGCGGTATTATTATACACAACAAGGCGCTCGTTTACTCAGCCCCGAGTAAAAACACACTGGGGCCTCGTCGTGCTCGTGGCGGAGTGTCGGAGGCGTTCGGAGTCGGAGAGCTCGGAGCTGCTGGGCTGCGCCGCGGCAGTGTAGTTACACTCGATTTTCCAGCCGCCACCACCACTATCGTCGTCGTCGAGACCGTCGCTACCTCCACCGTCCTTCCCGTCGTCGGTTTCGACGCTACGGAGCCACAACATTCGTTCGGCATCCACACACAATGCTGCTGGGGTTTCTCCAACACCCCCCCGCGTTCGTTAGAGTGGGAGAATCGACAGTCTCGAAGTGGGGAGACGAGGAAAAATCCGGAAAATCCTCGAGACCAGCCCCGGAATAGAGAGACGAGGAGACACGGCGATTGGTTGAAAATTCCGTGAGCGCCACGCCCGGTAGTTTGGAACGTCCAATCCAACCGCGAAGAGACCGGGGAATTACCCCGTTCGTTGTTCACGCCTATATTCCACGATCCTCTGCTTCCTCTATCGGATACTCGCGCTTCGCTCGACATCGCCGAGGTGACTATCAGTCTACCTTGTCAACGAGAGCCTCGGTAACGCCCACGGAAGTTTTTTTTTTTTTCTTTTTTTTTTTACAGTTAAAACATAGTATCCGCAGAGAAATTTTCACCGTCTCCGATAACGAGGAAATTGTTGATAGCGAAGAGTCGAAGGGTGAGAATTAATTTTTATTTCATCTTCGCACTGTTTCTCACATTCCTTATCACGGCTCAAGCTATACAGAGATCGTTTTGATAAAAGGTCAGCGAGGGGTCTTTTTTTTTTATTACGAAGAGACGATATGGAGCGCACGAGTCACAGGGATGGTATCATACGCGATAGACTGGGAGAAAAGCTCGCTGAGGGGTTGAATAGAACTCGTAGCGAAAGTTGGCAAAAGGCTCGAGGGCACAGTGTGAAGTATGGTACGATGTGTATATATATATATTGAAGATAGAGTGACGAAGAGAAGAGAAGAGAACGATAGAATATAGAGCGATGTAGAAGGCGCGGTTCTTATACTCGAGGGATTCAATTTGGCGTATGTTTTTCCAAGGGTTCGACTCCCGCCTTGCGAAAACACTCGAGGGACACCTCTCGCCACCATCTTGCTTCTGCGGCGACGAGAGGGGTGGGACGGGGTGGTAGAAAGCTCGAGTTAGTCTTCCCAGCGAAATCATCCCTCTCGCGGTATATATCCCTCTCGACTATACTTTGGTTATCCACGGTACCTTTATGATAGTCGAATATTATAGTATATATATACACACATATATATATATATGTATATACACTTCACCGACTGTCCGGGGACCGTCTTCTCTGATATTTCGCTCTCATCCCGACGACGAGTGAGTCTCAGTCGTCGGTCCGCAACGAGAGAACTCTCTCGCTGATGATGCCAAGAGAAACGTTTACCTTGGAGACCAGCAACCGAAAGCCCATACTTCGTATCGAGAAGGATATCAAACAAGTGTCCCTCCTAACTCGCGTAATTCATATCGAGCATTTGCGACCTCAACAGATGCTCAGCAGAAGGCAACGTGTGTTATCTTCGTTATCAGAGTCGAGCGGAGATCCGGAGAGGGGGTTCGCG
Organism: Buathra laborator; assembly: GCA_934046635.1. Lineage (NCBI taxonomy): Eukaryota > Metazoa > Arthropoda > Insecta > Hymenoptera > Ichneumonidae > Buathra > Buathra laborator. Next base: position 20,788,546 of record OW203894.1, read on the forward strand.
GTATTTTTTCCTTCGAAGCCAGAAATACCGCGTTCATCAGGACGAAATACCTCGAGACTATAGATACGAGACACCGGAGTGTGTTTAGGATATTTCAAAACCTTTGGAAAATAAACGGCGGCAGAGAGAAGATCGCGGGCTCATCATATGCTTGCAACCCCTGACCTATCCTAAAGAAACTGTGTGTTCGTAGCTCGTGCGTATATCCAATCTCTACGTTATACTACTACACATACTATGTGTACAGTAGTATACCCTTTTTTTCCCCCCCCCCCGCGCGAAGAAGAAACAATAAACCATTTCTGTTTGGGGCTCCGCGAGTAATAGGCTAAACGATTCAGAACTTTCGGTAATTGTTTCTTCTTTCTGTGTATATCAGCTTAGATAAAAATGTTCACCCTTGACGTTCGGTACAGCCGCAGCATCCCTTGCCGGTTAGAAGCCTCTCGAGGGATCACTACAACGATTCATACCGAAGAATCATCCGCATGTCACATGTCTTTGCTGTGTTTACATAGAGATGAAATTTAATTCCGGGGGTCTAACTGTCTCTGGTAAACCCATATCAGGGAGCTTCTTAGTTTTCCTCGACTTTACTTTCTTTTTTTTCTTCTTCTTCTCAACGTGACACGAACGCGTGACAGGTCTTCCTGTCCCTCAAGAGAAACGTGTCGCGGCATCCTGTTCCCCAAAATTCGATAGCTACTGTCAGCGTTTTTGCTGGATGTATGTATGCGTTTCGTGTTCGTTTTTTTTTTTTTTTTTGTTTTCTTCTGTGTTTCTCGATCGGCGTGAGAGACTCGTAACAATTACGATTAACCTGACGACTCGAGACGCTACTCGAGTATTTGGAACATCCGTTCGAAAATTTGCGCTTTTGAGACTCGACTGGTCTCGTCTGCACACGGCGACTGGCCTCTGGATCGTGTCTATCGCTTCGACATAATTCCACGGTTTATGCCCGCGAGAGACACACAGAGATAACAAACAACACGTTGCAGGGTCTGCTGCTTCTCGTTTCTGCTAATGCTATTCGCTATCTCCGTATTTCCTGCTTCCTGTCCTATCTATTCGAACGAGAAAATTGCGAGAAGTAGCGAGATAGAGAGAAGCTGCAGATGTATCCGTGAGATATACCTAATATACGCGGTATATCTTCCCATCGATACTTCCGATGTTACGAAAATGCTTGTTGAACTTCTCTTCTTGTTGTTTGCAATCGTATTAAATGTTTTTTCGTCGTTACCGGAATCTTTTTGACGGAGTATCGCGCGGTGTTGGCAATTGGAATTCTGCTGATTCTTACGCTGCGTTGTAATCGAAACGGAATTCGTTAATTAAACAAGAAAATTGCGAGAAAACTCTATCCGGAGAAAATATTTGTTTACCTTTAAGATATATCTGAGATTCAAGAAGAGATCGCGGGAAGCCGATACCACGTTGCAAAAAAATCGAATGTTCTCCGTAGCGAATGCGATCTTCCGACGAATTACTTACCGTCTTATGCACTCTAATTCTTCAGAGAGTAAACTCACTATCCGCATCCTTCGTCGTTTTTCTTTTTTTGCAGCGCGGTTTCGATTTGCTTCGGTATCTCCTATAACTTTCCATTGACCCTTCCGATGTCCCGAAAATTGTTGTTTTCAACTTTTCACTTGTTATTCGCAATTGTATAAATTTTCTTCGTTGTTACAGGGAATCCCTTCGAACAACGGTGGCTTGGTGACGAGCGATATGATTCAATTGATGTTTCGGTGGTTCGTACACTACATATAATAATAGGATAGAAATCCGTCGATTGAAAAAGGCCGTCGGTACCGAATCCCGTCGCCCGACACAATGTACCCAACTTCGCCTATATAGACTCGCATAGTACAGTGCAATATGGATACCGGGTGGCAATTTCACGCGACAAGTACCCGCCATCAGCATATGAATGGAAACGACGAGGATTATCTGGATGCGCGGTTGCGGAGCAGTGATACTCCGCGGTTGGTTCGGATAGATAGGGTTGCGGAGCTCTATCCCGTTCTATATATCTCCTATCCGTTCTGTACAGCATATACTCTCTATATCTCTGTACTACTTACACGCGCACGACTCCCTTATTATTCGCTCACTCGTCGTCTCAGCCCTTTTTTTTTTTTTTTTTCTTTCCCGCACACGATACCGAGCCGATCTATTTAAATACAGTTAAGAAGGGGAGGAGAACCTATTTCGATTGCGTATAAACAGGGGAACGGGGCGACGCACGCATCGATCTCACCGAGAGTAATCCCGTTGCATCGACAGAGACAGCTTAGTGACAGCATCATTATTTTCTGAACGAAACATATTTAGATTTTTCGACCTGTCGCCTTCTCTCCCGCAGCTTATTCGATTCTATACACTAACGGAAAAACAATATATCGTATCGAGAATAATAAGAGACTTCGTTCTTATTAGCACGTTATTAATATACATCAGAGTGATATTATTTACACGGAATAATAAGTCTGTTGGCGGATCTTTCGCTGCAACGAGATAATACTCGGTGTGCACAGGTGCGAGGCGCGAGTCCCACGAATTTACCTTTACCGCTCGCACTCGCTTTTATTTTTCTTTTTCATCTTCTTCTTTTTTTTTTTTTCCAATTTTTTTTTTGCTTTTGCGCGTCTTTGTATACTTATTGCAGTGTAGCAGCAGTTTTTTTGTTTACAGAGCAACAGACGAGGAAAAATGTATGAGATTGTCGGCGATAAGAAAGGGGAGGGGAATCCGTCTGGTCGCGAGTCTCGATGTTTTTTATTCGTGTTATTCGGTATGTTTCTTTATTATTATTGCTTTTTTTTTTTGTTTCAGCTCATTAACGGCACGAAAGACGCAACCCTTTCGAAGTTCGATGGAACCAACGAGACGGGCGAAACGATATCTTGACGATATCTCGCAAGCGCCCGTTCTTCGATGTCTCAGGTACTTAATAAGGAAGTTTTAAGTAGCCAATGTCAGCCTTCCGGGAGGGCGATTCATAGCGCGGACGTCGTTCCGGAGTGCTTCTTTCTCTCCTCGCAAGTTGAAAACGCGAACGGGAAGAACCAGAAGGAAGAAGTTCGGCTCTCTGTCGCTCTTGAAACCACTGGGATAACCGCGCGCGAGGGGCAAACGCTGGCTAATTCCGACTTGTTTTGTTAGCAAGCATTTTAGGTTTGTCTTGGCCGTTGCTCCGTGTCTTTTAGACAGCCGATCTGTGTTTCGAGCAAACGACATGGAGCTAAACGATATAGTATTTCTACGGTCTCTCTATGCTATCGTCTGCTATAACCCCGCCGACGATGATAATACTGCTGATGCTGCTGGGCTTTTGACGAGGTGACGAGACATCGCGACTCACTCTCTCTCTATTCGCCTCTATGATTTTCTCTCGTCTACTTCACCGCACTTCATTGTTTCGATTACAAACCACCAGCTGTGATTGTTAGTCCCATTTGTTTGAAACAACTAACAGCCTCTGTTTCTCTCTCTCAAACATTGTTTTGGGTAAAATGATCGACAAAAACAATATTTTTTCCACTTCTCATACGGGTTTCATCAGTAAATATTCATTATCGGTTTGAAATAACAATATATATATATATCCGATATAGTAATGAAACAATTGAAGAGAAAACAAATAAATTCTCAGTAATATTGGAAAAAGTATTAGAAATTTTTGATATTAAAAAACAAAAAACAATATCTTTGCATCCCGAATAAAATTGACGAAAAAAAAAAAAAAAAATGCTTATGGTTTTCTGGGGGAAATAGGTAATTTGGAGAAGTTATTTTTTCACCGTTTCAATGCAATAAAAAACATTTGATGCACATATTTTTTCATGAATATGAAATATGATAGAAAAAAAAAATTGATAACTGAAAAAAACCGGACTTCGTTTTCCCGCGTTTAAAATTCATTGTACATAAAAAGCTTTCAGCTTCGACAGAAATATATTCGATTCAACAGCATCGTGTTTAGCGTCATGTCGAAATTAATTAGCAACCGCGAAAACATATATTGACGAAATAGCGTTGTGTTTATGAATCACCCTAATAAGTGTCTTCTGCCGACTCGTTTCAATACGTTTAACTTATTTCACGGTACGTCTCTTGCGCAGACTGGGGAAAAGCATAGATGGATTCCATACTTAGCCACATATGTAACTGGGCACGAGACAAGCGAGCAACCAAAAGCCTCACTCTCTTTTCTCTCTACTCGGCTCAATACCAGCCACAAAAGATTTAGAGAAGTTGCGGCTGAACAAACACGAGGCACTGCTCCCTATAGTGCTTCCCGCTTTTCTTCTCTCTCCGGCCCTTCGTCGCTCCCTTTTCTCTCATTCACTCGGGACGATCCGCGCGCATACTAATGCGTACCCACACCCCTTGTTTATAATTAACGCGCGATCTCGTAACCCGAATAATTCGACGTTTCTCCAATTTCATTGTCGTTCATCGAAATTGCCTTGAAAGCTCACTATCGCCTCTCTGCGTTGCGCATATATGATGCATACCTGACAACCGCCGCCTGGTTAACCGTTAAACTCCAGTGCGGTTAAGCCTGTTGTTATTTCCCGGCTGAAATGTGCGTCGATGGCGTGAACGTTAGCATCGCAGTCACGAGAAATATATATAGCAATACAGAGAGTGGAGCGCGAAAGCGATGGCGTTAGTTCTCTCGTTAAACCGATTTGCACATCGAATGCACTCTCCTCTCGGTGGGTTTCGCGGTCGATTCGGCTCTCCCGCAACACATCGGACAGTTTCACAGGCGGCTTCCGTCATAGTTCTCTGAGTTCAGCTTTTCAGGGACATCTCCATCCCTTCCGGCTGAATTTCGAGTCAAACTATATGTTGGTGTGGCCATCGGAGAAAAATCATTTTTCGGTTTGCCACCCGCGTGTCTCGTTCGACTTTGGTAACCCAATATCTTCTTCTATCTTCGACTGGTGTTATACATATACAACGAAAAGCTCTTTTCTCCCCACACGGAGAGAAGGATCTACCAGAAGAAATTACTATGTCATCTGGTAAAATTCGGCAGTGGCGCCACCTATGCCGCAAATACTCTATATTATGAGAATTTTTACCACATTTATAGTGACTTTTACCATATTTATGGTAAATTTATGGTATATGGTAAAAATTCGCATAGTTCTCGTAATTTTCGACAGGTGGCGTCATTGACTCCGCATTATCAGAAATTTACGATATTTTTTACTAGATATATGGTGAATTGTATCAGATTCTGCTCTCCGTGCACAGAAGTTTCTCTCGGTTCACAAATCCATGAAAAATTCTTACATCGGTTGCATCGATTGTTAAAAAAAAAAAAATTCAAAACAGAATTCCATATCGCGCCGTTTAGAGATAATATAATGATAGTTTTCGTTTCAGCGCGAGCGCATTTCTCCTTTGAGCTATGACCGGAGGGGGCATGAAGACCCCGCCGAAGGCGCCATAACAATTTTAATAAATTTGCTTGAGCCTCTCTTCCAAGCGACTTCGCTAGGTTTAAGCTTAAGCTGGAACAACAGAGTCGAGGCGTATGAATTAAGAGAAGCGAGGAGGAGATATCGAGAAGGGATCCTCGTCGTTGCTTCTCTCTGGCTTCTAGTGTACGAAGCTACGTGGCCCAGTCTTGGATAAACATCTCGAATTAGGCGCCCATCCGAATATATGCGTTCGGGTTTTTTTTTTTTTTTTTCTTCTCCCGTTCACCCTCATCGCGTCTTTACGACTTCGGTATGCCGCCACGCAACCACACTCAGTGTCTCAATTAATTATAGAATTAATGAGCATTCCTCGGGTTCACGACGTATCGATGATTCTGCAGGTAACACTGAAATTGCGTGCGCCTGAAAAAAAAAAAAAGAAAAAACTCTCTCGGTGGTCCCATCGAGAATCCCCGCGACGAATATGTATCCCGCAAGGATTCTCGAGAAGAGATTTTTTTTTTTTTTTTTTTTTCTTTGAAAGGACACGTAATCCGGCATACCGTGTGCTATTTGGTACTGGAATTATCGACCTTATAATAGACTCGAGAAAAAAAAAAGATGGACGAAGGCTTGTGCGCTAAGCATCTATCTTCTTTCGTTTCTCTGTATTCTGGTCACATTTCATAGTGATCCGGACAAAGAATTCACGAAATAACGTTATGCCACACGTGAATCACCTGCGCGACGAAAGAATCTATCGCCTCTATAACACGCGATCGTGAAGATCACTCGGTTGAGTTCACGGACACCACAACACGAATTACGTAACGCGCGCATCGGAGAACGAAGTTGTCGAAGTGAGTAGAAGAGATTGAGAATATAATGTGAAGACGAAAAGGGAAGAAAAAAAACGGAGGCGAGGATTCGACAGTGTATCGGACGACAAAGAGGCCAGCAGAACTAACATAGAGCTGCTGCACTTGTCAGCCTGAGAGCCGAAAGGTGCACAAAGCAGAACCCCCGAGAGATTTGACGGATTCTTTAAATCCCCTACCTGTCTTCCTCCGCTCTGCCTCTCTACCTTTTCTTCTACGCATTTTTAACCGCCTCGTCGTCTCTTTTCTATCAATCTTTCACTCTGTTCGTGAATTCACTTACGTTCTTCGCGCTCGATGGAATTTTCGCGTCGACGACGTTTATTGGATAATCGTGGATTACGCGTACGACACACGAGAGAATCACATCGCTTCGACGGATTCCACGAGGATTCGAACTCAATCACTATAATATCGAATTGTCGGCGTAATAGTAAAAAACCTCAATATTCGTGTTGACTATACATCTCATTGATATTTTATCAGTTTATCGGTAGAAAAAATCTATAAAAAATGGTACTTTAAGGGATGAAAATGACGGTAATGCATCCAATATGAAATGCGAGAGAAAATAATCTAATAGAATGTAATATAAAAAATTGCCATTTTACATTTGCATTTATTACAAATATCTGTACGAAAAATCATTAGTTATCACCAAAACTGCCTTTTTCGTCCGCCCAATTTTGGAAATATCTCATTTCACCGCATTCGGCATTTCGACTCCGTTCTCTTTTACTGACGTTATCAAAAAATTGATTATTTTTTAAAAAATGTTAATATTTACATATTTATTTCAATCGAATAAATATATAAAAAAATATTAAATAATATTGTTACATACAGAATAATAATCATAATATTATTATGAATATTTAATTAATTTTTGTATTTTTTGAAAATTTTTTTTAGTATTTCAAAAATGTAAATATTTTTAGCGTATCCCATTTTGCTCCGTTTCTGAATCGTTGCTTGTGTCCCCATTATGCCCTCCAAATTCATTTCGGCAATTCAAGTTGCCTTTTGCTCCGATGTCCTCAAACTTATTTTTAATGTATCGGCGAGAAGGTCTAAAACTTGCGGTCGAAAGAAAACGGAGTAAACGACAGAACGAGAGAGAGAGAAAGAGAGAGTAGAAAAAAGAGAAAAACAAGAAAAATCGAGAATGCGTCGTCTCGAAGCGATGGCTTGTCAGCCAGAGCCACGGTGAGGAAGACAGCTTCGGTATTGCCGTTCGCCGAACACACCCGTTCATACTCTCTGCTCTCAGACTCTTCGTCGTCTTTTCATTCCCAGTCGCTTTATACGTGTCTACGAAGTTCAAAACTGAATCTTCTCCAACGCGTCAGTCGCTGAGCCTTCGCGAGAATTTCCAAGAGGAAAGGAACTCTGTTTCTGACAGTGTATACAGCTCATACTTCCTCCGGAGCGTCGGACATATACCACCGACGTGGTAAACCTTCTCTTCGCATGAAATAATATTTAGAATGAATAATATTTAGCTTCTACCTGCTTAAAACGCGCATATATCTCCTGTTGGGTTCCGGATACTCCATCGGGGGGGTTGTTGGTTGGACGTTTCCAGCTCTTCCACCCGAATATCATGATTTAGTCATCGAGAAGCCATTAGTACAGTTGTCACGAGTTACACTGCGGCAATGTTAGCATTGTTGTATGTGTATTCCAAACACACAACGATGGTGTACAATGGCTACCTGACACATGTGTTTTCCAACGAATGCCCAGAAAGTATGGATCCAATACATTGCGTAAGCGAACGAGGAAAAAAAAAAAAGAAAAAAAAAAAAAAAAATAGAAACGTAAAAAAAGGTATATATACGGATAGACAAGAAGGGAAGCCGATAATAGGCGAAAGGATGATAGAGCGTGAAAAATAATTTCCTGGGCGTTGGATATGTGGGTCGGAAGAGTGAGGGAGGGATGTTACGGGGTGGCAGTGGCAGAGCTCTCGTCGGGCGCTATCAAAATATTATTCGAGGGATGCGTGCGAGGGGTAGCGCTTGGCTTGCGGTTCTCTCGCTTCACGAAGGCCCAAGTGGATATGGCTCCACCCTGTACCGTCTGTCTTCGTCCATTCGCAGCTCCGCATTTTCGCACTCCCTCTTTGCACAGCTATATGTCTCTTTCCCGAGTGGTTACCAACTCCAGTTATAGTATCTCCGCAATACGAAAAGTATAATATTAAACTATCGTATTCTTATCCAAAATAATACGATATTGTAGAATATGTAAATTTACGAAGGAACGACAATACGATATTTTTTTTTTTTTTTTTTTTTTATTACGAGAGTATCGCGGCAATTCGGAGTATAAGGTGCGGAGGATATATGCCGCTGCAACGGCGTAAGATCGGTCGATACGTGGTCACAATGGAGGGTGTGGCGTATACGTTAGAGAACCAAAACCTCACGGGGTCTCTCTCCCTTCGGTTCTCTCGTCCTTCATTGGCCGCAACCGTTCACCAAAGTATTGAGTATGGCGACTCTGTTGATTCAATCTTCTCTGATATCGACTTTGCTAAATGCATTATACGGTGAGTGTTAATACGATCGGTAAATCCGAATCAATTATCTCGCGAAGACATCGATATATATATATATAGGTGAAAAATAATAGTCTCGACTAATCTTTCAAAGAGGCAAATATGAAGAATTACACATAGTTCACTATATATATTTAATCATTTATGAAACCAAAAATATGTTCAATTCCAGTCAACAAATACCGTTCTGTTGTATTTGTTAGCATTCTATAGTCTCAAAAAAAATTAAAAAATAACTAAACATCGAATATTTATTTATGGGCTTTTAATGCTCATTTGCTGTTTCGATTCACTCGATTTTGTTAATTTTTCATATTCTATTGACCCTAAAACACCGTCTAAAAATTGTCTCAGCGAAATCTCATTTTTTTTTTAATTTGCCGCTTCAGGTCTGTTTTACGGGGTCTTAATTTTTATAATATTTGCAATCAATGCATCATCGTTGTAGCAAAAATATGGGGAGTGTTGCGCGATGAACAACGCGCATTGATTTACAAGACGTTCACGTAGACCCTTAAGAATCATTCCAAGTGTGTTGGTCGAGTTCTCCGGATCAAAGAGTGAAGAATTTTGGCATCTATAGCTTCTCTTGCCGTTCTCCCGTCGACGTCGAATGATAGATAGACGATATACACGGCGCCTTACGGGATTTAATGGATACACGTGTCGCGGTCGTACAAGTTGCAAGGCGCTTAGCTAACGCGAAGTTAAGATATTTCGGATCCGGTAGAAGCGAAGAAGTTAATATACGAGAGATAGAAGCGGTGGGTACAGTCGCCACCCGGCAGTCGCGCGGTATCCCAACGATGACGGCTTGGAAGATTGATGAGCTGTGTTTACCGCTAACTAACTTGCATACCCATCGCTCGCCTCTCGGATCTGACGAGAGTGCGTGTGCGGCTAACCCGCGAGAAGTTCCTCTGCCCTCGAAAGACGTTCCTCAATACCATATTTCTTTTTCTTTCTGCCCGCGTTGCCGTCAACCCTTCGCGTGTCTCTACTTCTGTCTCCGGTAGTAATCATTAACGACCTCACCGCGCGACGACAAATTACTCCAATTACTTCGAACTCGACGAATATTTCACGCGGTACCAAATGAAATGCGACGAACGATCGATGCTCCACGGTATCGACGGTGCAGTATAACGATACCGATTATGAGACGCGATCCGAAACCCGCGTCAAGCCACAAAACCTCAGCCTCTTCGTGACGATTTCGTTCTTTTTTTTTTGCTTTTTCCATCTTTCTTACTCTCGTTACTTTCCCGGATGAAGAAACCCGTAGGAGTTATTCCTGGTTGAGCAAACACTGGAATGGGTCGCGTGCGCCACCCACATATTTATAGATTTTATCTCTTTGAGTTCGGGCAACGGTAGCCCTGCTCTCTCGCTTGGCGCATCTCGTTTTCTCGGTATATGACGACGAGAGACCGGAGAGAGCACCACAAGCTTCACTGCTCGGTTGGCTCGTCGTCGATGCTCGTCCGCAGCTTCATCCCAATTCTCCCACAACATCGTTGCGAAAAGAATTTTTTCGATGGTATGCGAATAAGAGACGGGGGAGGGGGAGGGCGAGGTATTTTTCGTGACAATGCGCTACTCCATACACATCTTTTTCTTTTTTTTTTTTTTCTTCCGCCAGCTTTCTCTCGACAACTATATGTCTGCGTTAGAGTCGGAGACTCGAAGCGAAACGGACAGGGGGCGACGGGGGAATTGAATCGGCCAATTGTTCGATCGCGAGGCGATGGCGACGGTCTGTTATTTTTATAATTCAACGAGCGGCTCTCCTCTACCGTGTTTCTCTCTGCTCCGTTCTCTTTCACTCCGCGCTGGAGAGAGCCCCCGAGTAGCTTTTTCTCCCTTTTTTCATTTCTTTCTCTGCCGCTTCACAGTGCTGCGGATAGTACCCGCGGAGGCCAGGAGTGTTGTTTTTATTGGCCGCGTTTAGGGAGCAAGCCAGTGAGAACGGGGTGTTGTTTCACCCCTCGGACGGCCCCCGGGTTCGCCGTAGCACCCCTATATTCCCTCACTCTCGACATCCCTTCCCTCGTTTCAACGCTGTACTCTGTTACTCTGCGCCGCACACAGCGCGGAGAACCCGAGTTCGACGACGGCACACACTAAGCCTTGACAACCCAGAAGGATAGGTACTTTCAACAGAACCGCTTCTACGGAGTTGGAAGGGAACGTCATCCTCGTCGTCGCCGTCTTCGTTGTGGCATCGGCAACGAAGGAGCATTACTAACGCCGGTTGACAATACCGCAACGCGTCACCCAATGTTATTCCAGCGCGAATTTACTCTCACCGCTTTTTTTTTTTTTTTTTTTTTTTTTTTTCTTTCGTTTCTCGCCTTATCCAGTCCACTATAGCAATTTCGATGACAACGAGACAACTGACAACCGCACCTCTCGAGACTTTATTTCGATCTCGAGAATTCATCTCACTAATTACTTTCCAAACCTTTTCTCGAATACGTGACTACGACTCGCTATATTTAAAAGGTTATTTCTCGTATTGGCATCGGGATATATTTGGCCAATTATAGTTATATATATAATCTGTACGTAAACCAATATGAAAACATTCTTCGATGTTTCATTCTCATATGATTTTCTTCCGGATCCTCGTTCCCTTAATGCCTTTGCCGCGTCTTCTGCTTCCTTCAACCTCCTGCCTGTTCCTCTTCTTCTTTGTGCCTGAAATACACCATCGGGATCCTCGTACGAACCGGCATCTGTAATAACAACGCGCGTGTTCTTACCCTCTCTCTTTCACTCTGTTTCGGATCTCATCTCGCGAGACTCGCCTTTTCCCCTTGCAACTCCGATGCAACATTCACGTATGCATCGATGAAAAACCATCGATCGATTTTTCAGGAATTCATCGTCGCGATTCATTCTATAACAGTGTTATTTACGCTTTGCGACGATAAATTAAAAAAAAAAAAAAAAAAAAAAAAAAATCGTCAATAAAACTGTTTTGCCTGATGAGCGTTAAATCAATGTACCAAATAACAATGCCCCGGAGACGATCACACGGAGGGAATCGTTGATTATTTTCGTTTCTTTCAATCGAAACGTCTCCGTTCCGAAAGGCCGCTATCTTAATCCTCGAATTTTGCCGTCGCGAGAGTTGCGGATGAATGAGGATCGCGAGATCGTGGATAGACACGCACCGCGTTAGAGACGAGAGGAACTTTAAGTAAAAGAGAAAATATTCGAAGAATATCGTCATTGTCGAGACTCAGAACTTATGGATAATGTATTACCGATGAAAAATTTTACGAACGCAGACTATAAACACGAAAAGGAAAGGATGAATGGAGAGATGTTGCCATACTACAGCGAGAGTAATTCGTGAATGAATCCGCTTGGCGTATACTATACTACGGCGGATAGAACATCGAGGGCAAAGGGAGAGGGGAGGGGGGCGCTGCTGCTACTACTACTATGTCGCTTGCCCTCCTCGCTATACTCCTTGTATTGTTTTGGTTATTTTGGCAAACCTAACACAACATCGGCTTGTTGTTTAACAAAATAAATGATTTTGTCGCCTCGTCTCGCGCTCGTTGGCGAACCGCGTTGCCCGGGTTCACGACTACTCGCGCGTTCGTAATGTTCCCCGTGCGTTCACATATCGTACACATATATATATGTTATCCTGTCTCGTATTACACCTTTAACAAAACCATCGTTATGATGTTTGGTGTAGTAAGCGTTAACGTATGCAAAGTATACGTATATATATATGTATATATATATAATGTGGTTTAGTATACACAATTTCGGGTTCATCGTAAATGCGTGCGCGAGGGTTATCGCTTGTACGCGTGCCGTTCCACGGCAATCCGACTACTTAACTACACATCGTAGAAAAAACAAATTGTACGATCGGTTTGTTTGTCCCGGTCTCGAGATCGATTCTCTTCTTTTTCCCGGTGTAAGAAATCTTTCTCACTTCCACTCTCGCGGCGCCTTCAGTGTCAATGTCAATGCCACTCGTCTCGCGAGCGGTCTGATTAATATCTGAATTTTTTTTTTCCTTTTCTTTTTTAAAGCGGTACAGTGTATTTAATCAGTAGGTTTTTCGAGGAAGAAAATATTGATGCTTCTCGTGACGCATCTGCCGACGGGTGAGACGTGATTATCTTGACGTCATCGGGAAATGTTGAGAAAAACATGAGAGATATAGAAAAAAAAAAATGAGCGAGAGAAAAATTCGTCGGGATGGAGAAGATTAACTTCGATGACGGACGACGTCCGCGGCGCTCGCACTGCCCTTTGCCGTTACGCGAGTTTCTCTTTCTTTCTCGCGTATAGTGGACTTCGAGAGTTTCAGCAGTCCGAGAGGTGAAAACGAGGAGACCGCGTCGGGCTCTTTAAAGCCAAAACAAATATTATCTTGGATAGATACACGTCCGCGAAGGCCGAGTTTTCGTCTCTTTTTTGCGCCATATATCTGACCCTCACTACGGTCTACTGGGGACATTATTCGGATTCATTCGAGCCGAAGGAATGAAATAGCACGCTGTAGACTCGATCTCGTTAATTCGACGGAACGTCTTTGCTGCATTCACGTAACGAGGAAACAGCAGTCGATATATACGACACGTTTACGTTTCCTGTTTTAAATAGTTTTTTTTTTCGGACGAGAGATAGACGAATTTGTGGTATCATGGATGACATTCCGTATCTCCGACCCGCGTTCAAACAAGTGCGCAGGAACGAGAACGAAACGCGATCCATTAGGTAGAAAATCCGGGGCTTGACAGCGTAGCCTCGAACGCTATCATAACACGCCTTAAAACTTATATTCCAGTAGTCTGGGGGGGATCTTCGTTGTGTATCTCGTAGTGGTGAAGGAAAACCGCGTGCGTGAGATAGAATAACAGAGTGCAAGTTAACAGACTGGAGCGAAAATATTCACGGCTTTCAGCTCACATGTACTTTTTTCCAATAGAAAAAAGAAATCACGTTATGGTTCTCCTAAACGGTGTTAGAGATTTCCACTGTGCATTAAATAAAAGAATTCGTAATCGAATGTTCGCACTATAGTGCTTTTTTTTTCTTTCTTAAAAGCGGAAGATCTTAAAGACCGGAAATCGAGTGATCATCTCGTTGTGTCGCGGTGGTACCAATATGGCGTGGAAAGAGCAGACGACAAAAAAGCGTTTCTCCGCCAATCGGAGCGTCGTTCTGCGCGCTCCGCTTTATCGGCGTAACAGTAGTTTCGCACAATGACACGGTCGGCAAAGTGTTCAGGATCCGAGAATCCTTCGTAATTTTTGTCTATTATTGCGTAATGAATTACACGATAGTGTGCAACGGGTACACGTGACATTGATGACAATAACGAGGATACGAACGTCGTCAGTTCAGAGCGAATCGCGCCGTCGGCGCAACCGGACAACATAACCTCCATAATTTGTTATGGTTACGAACTTCGTGCCGTATTACATTCGAAATTATCTATTAGAAGCATCAATACACCGAAGAAAACATGCAAAATTTATCAAAATGCTCGAGTCGGCATTTGTTTCTGCCGAGAAGATTGTTGAATCCTCTCGTCAGTCAAACGGGAAAATACGATTCGCTTACGGAGCGACAGTTCATAAAACTTTGCGGCGAACCGCAGTCTGCTCGTTGTGCTGAACCACTGTCTTATAATGTAAGAAAATCTTCCCATTGATGAATAATTGCTGCATTGAAAATTCCTTCCGTTACGATAAAAAAAAAAAAAAAGGCTACGCATAATTTTTTTTTCAGGTGTATCAGAGAATTCGCAAGGAATACAGAGCTGCTTTATCGCTGCTTCAGCGCAGTGGATTTTTGGAAACCGCAAATCGCAACAGTCCCAGAAATTTCGGTACTTCAGCGACAAATTATCGCAACAGATTGTCCAATCGGGATGCCGACAAAGGAGCCGAATCGTCAGATTCCGGCAAAGATCCTCAAAAGAATGAAAACGAGCAAAAAACCTATTTGCTCAAAGCTTTGATATTTATGGTTCTAACTTACGCCATATTTGTATATCCCATTCACAGATTGAAGTATAAAATTGAGGTTTGTATTCGAAATTTTTACCGTTTCTAATAGACGCGAAATTTCGGTAATTTTTTTATTTCATTAACTCAACAATTTTCAGGGTTCGCAATTTATCTCGTGGAACGAATTCGTTCACACGATGTTAGCCAAAGGCGAGGTACAAGAGCTCATAGTAAAACCCGAGATGGATTGGGTAACGATAGTGCTGCACGAAGGAGCGATAGTAAAAGGTCGTCCGAGCGATCACCGCGTTTATCAGATGTTCGTCGCCGACGCGGCTCATCTGGAGGAAAAGCTCCGTGAGGCTGAAGCGTCGCTGGGTATTCGCGAGGGCCACGGAGTCGCGATAGTTTACGAGAGGCGAAACGATCTCATACTCCTTATCGCGCTCGTTGGTATTACGATGTTTATCATAACGCTGATCGCACGTTCGAAAGGCGCTCGGAGCGGTTTTCCCACCGATTTCTTTTCGTCGATGACACGAGCGAAATATACGTTAGTCGATCCGCTAACCGGCGGGGGAAAAGGCGTACGTTTCGCTGATGTCGCTGGTCTTCACGAGGCGAAGATCGAAGTTATGGAATTCGTTGATTATCTCAAAAATCCGGAGCACTACAAGACCCTCGGGGCGAAAGTGCCGAGAGGTGAGCGTGAGAAAGAATAAACCATTACTCGATATTCCATCAGATCGCTTTAACATATGCGAATAAATATTTTCAGGAGCTTTGCTACTCGGACCACCGGGATGTGGAAAAACTCTTCTGGCTAAAGCCGTAGCTACCGAAGCCAACGTTCCCTTTCTCTCGATGAACGGCTCGGAATTTATCGAGATGATCGGCGGTCTGGGAGCGGCGCGCGTTCGAGATTTGTTCAAAGAAGGAAATAAGCGAGCGCCTAGCATTCTCTACATCGACGAAATCGACGCGATTGGAAAGAAACGTTCGGGTACCGGTAGCGGCGGGGGAATGGACAGATCAACGGGAGAATCCGAACAAACGTTAAATCAATTACTCGTGGAGATGGACGGCATGGCATCCAAAGAGGGCGTCATAATTCTCGCGTCGACCAATAGGGCGGAAGTTTTAGACAAAGCGCTCTTGCGTCCCGGTAGATTTGATCGTCATATACTCATCGATCTACCGACTCTCGAGGAACGAAAGCAGATATTCGAACAACATCTCAAAGGCATATCCCTCGAGCAGAAACCGGAGGTCTACTCGCTACGATTGGCTCACCTGACGCCGGGTTTCAGTGGTAATTTTTCATAGGATTTTTCCCAAAAACGATTTCTCGACGTGTAACGATATATAGAGTAACAAAACGATGTAATTTCTTTTTTTTAAGGTGCCGACATCGCCAATGTTTGCAACGAATCCGCGTTGCATGCAGCGAGATACAAGAAGAAAGTCGTCGATACCACAGATCTCGCCTACGCGATCGACAGAATGGTCGGCGGTACCGAGAAGCGGGATAGCGCTATGTCGCCGAATGAAAAGCGCGTTGTCGCTTATCACGAAGCTGGACACGCTTTGGTAGGATGGCTCCTGGAGCACACGGATGCTCTTTTAAAAGTCACCATAGTTCCGCGAACGAATCTTGCTTTGGGTTTTGCTCAGTACACACCAACCGATCAAAAGCTCTATACGAAGGAACAACTTTTCGAAAGAATGTGTATGGCACTCGGTGGTCGCGTGGCGGAGAGCCTTTCTTTCAATAAAATTACGACCGGCGCTCAGAATGATCTTACGAAAGTAACGAAGATGGCTTACGCACAGGTGCAACAGTACGGTATGAACGACAATGTAGGACTGTTGTCCTTTGACGAGGAGCAACTCGACGAGGTCCGTAACTCCGAGATTAGAAAAAAAAGAAAAAAAAAGAAAAAACGGTTTATTGTTTCGATTCGTTGCGTTAATTGATAATCGATTGAATTTGTTACAGAAAACTAAGAAACCTTACAGCAAAAGATTGTCGAATCTTATGGATGCCGAAGCTAGAAGACTGATTGCTAAGGCTTATCAAAAAACGGAACAGGTCTTGCGAGACAACAGCGATAAATTGGAATTGGTGAGTTCGTCGATTTTTTTTTTCTTCTTTTTTCGTGATTATCGAGTTTTCTGTAATTTTTGTTTTGTCTTTTCTTTTTTTTTACTCTGAAGCTCGCCGAGACGCTTTTGAAGCAAGAAACGTTGTCCTACGAGGACGTAGTTAAGCTTATAGGTCCACCGCCATTCGGCAAGAAACGACTCGTCGATCCCGCAGATTATGAAAGTTCTGTGAAAGTCGCCGATTCGCCACCTCCGCAAACACCGGATGCGCCGCCGGTACCGGCTTAATGTCGCGCAATCAAACAACGTAAGTGGTCTCTCCTATCCTCCATGTAACTTTGTACCATAAACAGTGAGATGCAATGCAGTCGAATTACATGTAATTGAAGGAAAAAAAGAGTTTTATTTTTTGCTGTACCTATAAGAACGGCTTTATCGCTGTTATTTTAATATCTATGGATAACGAAAAATAATGAGGGAAAACAACTTGACATCGGTTTCTTCAAAGTAACGAATTAAAGAGCGCAATTAGGTATAACTATATCTCGGGCAGCGATCGGTCGCGTGAGCAATAACTATGCTTTTGTCGATCCGTAAAAAACGGTTATACACGCAAATATACATATTTATAATCCTATTAGAGTTCATTAGAGTTGTGTGTAACTAAAATATATTTTGTTTAAAGTAAAAATCATTAACGTTATATCTTGTACAGTGTTTCTTTTAACACGTGGAGGTACGCGCAGTTATTGGCCAAAGTTTAGCGCGACACCACCTAAGCGTACGAACGGGGTATAGCGCAATAGTTTAATTCGTTTGGGATATTTTGCGGCAAACCCTGTGAACCGGCGAAAAAATCACCGAATGGAATACCAATTCGATGACACTGGTGAGCCATCGTGTTGTATACTTCTAAGAGGCAGTAAGCGTCGAGGGCTGTAAAAATAATAAATTTCTATGTTATTTTTATGTTCCACAAACGAACAAAAATTATCGCGATAATCGGACGGAAGTAAATTTACCAACCGGCATAAATTATTTGACTCTCTCGCAAAGGTCTCCGTTCCCAATTTGAGAACTGATCGGCCTTATTGAGTCTGCGACCGAGACATATCTCTACGAGTTTACTAAGACTCTGTTTCGTAAAATTATCGTCGCCTTGGTACGGAAACTTAAAGTTCTGATCCTTGGCGAGCCTTTGCCAGACATTAAGAACGTCTACGTAGTCCTGTCCGCAGGCTTTTACGTGCGACAGCGCCGGCAAACTCTCGTGTATCAGAGCGATGTCGTGCGCGAGTCCAAAGCCTATCGAGATAAATGTGAAAATCTTTATATTCAGTTTCTCATTTTTTCTCAGCTAAGAGAATTATTGGATTCTTACCGAGTTTAATTATATTTTTGTTGTCGAACAACGCGTGTCCCATACGAACCCACAGATCATTGTACTCCGTTCCCATAGTTATCACATCGAATATATATACTCCCGATTCGGTGGCTATTTGTATCAGCGCAACGGCACTCTGTTTCACTCCTGGAAAATACGAGGCGTATTTTATCGATATATTTTTTTCTGTTTTTAACGAATGGATTGGAATTGTTAAAAGTCTCACCAAAGCTCGGCTTCCATTCGGCATCGATTCCCACGACTCCGACGCCGGCGAGTCCTTCCATTAAAAATTCTTTGAACGTTCGTGGATCGTCTACCAATCTTATGCGCTCTCGTGGCAGTCGCAGTACGTGATAACTGGCGTTATCCTCGTATGGTTCGTCCCAATTTTCCTCCGTGCTACCGCTCGCTCCATTATTCGTTTCTGTATTTTTAAAAATGATTTTTTAGATGTAATTTCGTTGAATCATCGATCGCGTGAATCTTACCATTGGAAGACTCTGCCACGTCGAGCTCCGCAAGTCCCCACGGCCATTTATCTTTGGGAATATCGTAAGCCTGAGCCCAATACAAGGATTCTTTGTTTTCATTCATACTGTAGAGCTGCCGTACCAAGTCTAACTGCAATTTGTCGTTCGTACCGACAGCCTCGCGTACCATTTCTCGCCAACTCTCACCGCCTGAAAAATTCATTTTTATTGATGAATAAATTGCGAATCGCGAATACGGCGATTGAAAAATAATCGAAGAAACATTATTGGAATAGACATTCTTATTATTGACTAACAAAAATAATAATAATAATAATTATTATTGTTTATCGTTTTATGTATTACTTACGTAAACTGCAATCCACGCAATGTTTGTATATTAGAAAGTGTAAAGCCCCTTCGCCGTGTTTCTGATTTGCGTTCGGATATTCACTCGGCGAGAGTTTGTACAGTTTTGCGACACGTCTGATGAGTTTGTTCATCGCGCGACACTGAATCGTCGACATTTTCACGTCCGGTATATCATTGTCTCTGAAAAGTTACGAAGCAACGAGCGTTAATTTCAACTATTCGAGGATCTCGTCATCAAGAAAATACGAAAAACATACTCGATATACTGTTCCAAAGTTTGTGGCATGTTTTTTCCCATTCCTACAAGACCATCCAGATAATTGACGAGACTCTTTTGCATTGCCGGATAATCCGCGACGAAGTGTTCAACGACGGATATCTTGTCTTGTATTATCAGCGGTAACAACAACGTTTCCGGCTGAGCGAACGATGTCTGAAGTCCCATTATAGTCGCGTATTGCGCTGCTTCCTTGTACTTCTTTTCCCTTATAAAAGACTGATAAAGCGATTTAGAATCAATGAATCAATGAATTAATCGTCGTGCGTCTTGCGCCGCTTTACCTCTATCCAAGGCAGAAATATCTCGGCGTCGGCTTTGAACTCGTAAGCTTTGGCGACCAGCGTCATGAGATGAGAATTCTTTTGTTTGCTCACTAATCTAAAGGCGGCCAGCTTTATCTCTGGCTCTAGGTACTTTGAGTAGGGCTTGCTTTGCTCAGCCAACCATCGTATGAAATCCTCCATAACTGCGTTTCATCGATCAAAATGGAATTATTAATAAAAAAATTTAATAATAATTATTATTAATCAATAAAATCTATAAAAAAAATAAAACACATCGAAATACATTTTTATGATTTTTTTTTTAAAATAAATACTTATTATTATTTAATAAAATCTATTAAAAAAAATAAAGACAAAACAAAATACATTTTTATGCATTTTTTTTTAAATGTATAATATATTATTATTCAATAAAATTCGATAAAAAAAAGAATATAAAAAGAAAACCAAATACATTATTTTGACTTTTTTTTTTATAATATAATAATGATTATTAGTCAATAAAATTCAATAATATTATGATTATTTTTCGGCTCTTAATTGGAGTAACAAATTGTTTTGTACAAACCTGTGAGCGCCAGAGAAGCCCGCGGCTTAATATTGTGAAAGTCGCGAGTGTTGACGAGGATTCTAAGAGCCGATAAATGAGGATTTGGACTCGTGTCGTAATAGTCCATCAAAACTTTTGTCACCGTCTGACTCTTCTTCCCTGAATGAAATAATTTTTTTTGCCGTTATATAAATTTGAAATTTCGTCGTGACGCTATACTCACAGGCTGCCCAGATGGAGTGCAAACTGTCTAGCCATGTTTTTGTATCTGCGTCTATCGTACGGTAGGAGACGAGATCGTCCTCCGCAACTTTTTTGGGAGGCGAATACTCCGACGGTAGCGTGATAATTCCAGAGCTTGCGGTATCCATGGCTTTATCTTGATGCTGCGAAAAAGCACAAGTGTTTTAGGGGAATCCGGAGGATAAATAACAGATTGAAATGTTGCGAATGGCGAATCTTCGATTTACCAAGAACGACGAACTGCAAGCTTGAGAACACAGTGGAAGCACCTTGTTAAGTTAACTGGCAGTAGTAAGTGTTATTTTTCGATAAGAAACAACAACAGGGCAAAAAAAAAACAACAAATAAACGAAATTATTCTATCCCTCGGAAATAAACAATCGGAGAATCGACGATCGACTTGAATTCGTACGACGATCGCGAGCAAATTGTACTATCGTGAGCATGACAGATGAAGAAAAACGAGGATACTTTCAAACTTTTTTGTGCTAAAAAAATCCCGATGGGAAAGAGCTCACGCCCGTCGGCCCGTCCGTCCGTCTGCTTGGGTTCGATCAAATATACTTTCGATATTTGCCCGAATCCATTGTGGCGTCGTTAGTTGTATTTTCCATACGGCGAAAGAAACACACAGTGGAAAAGTTATCGACGGGAATAAGCGCGATCGTAGAATTTCGTGTTTATTTATGATCGAAAAAAAAAAAAGAAAGAAAAAAAAACAACAGCACCCTGCGCAAGAAAGGCAGTTTCGCGCGAAAAAAATTTCTTTGTGCGAGTTCAGCCCGGAAACGCAACCGTTGTGAATACAAGCGAGCAATATTTACGTTTTGACAAAACGAGGTCATTTATTTAGTCGCACGAATTTCTTTGTTTAGCCTCGGCATATCGGTTTCAATGTCACGGCTGCACGTTTCATGCACTTTCTAAGGGAAGCGTAATCGACGAAAATACGTTGATGATAATAATCGTAACCGTTAGATGTAGTTGAATCAAATCTACGCACTTGTTGCTCGTTCGACCTGCTGGTACAAGAAGAATTTTTGGTTAACCATGAAACCAACAAAATTGCCGAAAGACTGGATCGTCGTCACGTCGCAGAGTCATCAGAACAGAGTTTACTATTTCAACGTTAAAACCAATCAATCATCGTGGGAAACACCCGTCGAGGAACCGAACAATGCCGTAAGTTTTTTTCGTTAATCTCGCTAACCTATAAGTTTTTTTCGATACAAAAACTCGATCTATTCGAATTTGTTAATGATTTTTCTGCTTTAGGGTACAACGAGCCACGAAACTAAAGGCAAAAAGAGGAAGAATAATAATTCGAATGATGATGGCCTTCAACACAGACCCACGACGCCGGATCTCGAAGTGCCGAAAAAAGCGAAAGGCGCCGAACGTCCTACGCTCAGAGCCAAACGAATTATCGCGTCCTCCGAAGACCGAGATCCCCGCAGACACAGTGCTGCGGCTTCAGGATCCAAGGAAACGCCGCAGATGCGTGAGTTACGAGAAAAAATGCTCGAGAGACAGGCAAAAGGTAATGCCGTCAAAAAAAGCAAAGTTTCAGTTGCAACACCGCCACCTATGGCAGTTGAAAAACCAGAAAAGCCGACGTCAAGTTCCGCTGAAATTTTGCAATCGCAAAGTCTGACCCCGCAGATGAGAGTAGTTTTGGAGAATATGAAGGCAAAAAACAAAGCAAAGGGCGGATCGCCGAAAAGTCCAAGAAATCGAGTCGTCAAGGAAACAAATCCGGAACCGCAAGCCAGTCCTATGCGGCGTCCAAGAACGCGATCTCTGACGCCCTCCGACGCGTCTTCCAACAATTCGGCAACGCGAACGCGCAGAAGTTCGCGATCGATCGTTGCATCCGCGGCCGTCGCGTCGACGAGTAATAACTGCACCAGCGTGAAGGAAGAGGACGTCGTTTCCGACAATTTATATTGCGAGCCGTCCGTCGTTATTTCGCGTCTCTCACCGAACACCGTTAAAGACGCGATAAAATCGCCCCCAAGGGTGAGCCCTCGTGTGGAGAAAACTCCGACGGCGGTTGCAAACGCGAGTACCGCGAAATCGCCGGAAAAAGCGAAGAAAACCCCGAGATTGGGAAGAAGCGCAATTCTCAAGAAAAATCTCGCTGAGGAGCGTTTGGCGAATCTGCAGAGAAGCTTCGGCGAAGATTCCGTCGTCGACGGTGCGGCCTCAATAACGTCGCAGCTAATCGACGAGGACGACGATAATTCGCCTTGCAAAGTACCGATGCCTTTCGCCAAAGTCGCCAACTCGATGTCGAGTATCTACAACAACGCCGAAGCACGAGCGAAATTTCTTTACGAACGTATAAACAACAAATCGCTGTACGAAAAGAGAATGGCGAAGACGTTGAACGTCGAATCTTTGTCGAATCGCGACGCAGACGCGGACGATAGCCCGACGATTGCGTTAAACACGTCGGATTCGTTTTACGAGGAAATGGATTGGGAACCAATCGAAGACGAAAAGATAATGCAAGAGATCCAAGCGGTAAGATCGCACATCGGCATGTTGATCGATGCACCGACTCCCAAGGAAATCCCCCAGAATAGTCTCGATCTCACGGATGGTCCGTCGCGCGTCGCATTGTATATCGTCGTCGACACGAATGTCTTTCTCTCGAATGTCGAGGCTATCGAAGAGGCGCGGGACGCCGAGTTTAAGATTTACGGTCGACCCCTCATCGTTATACCGTGGACAGTAATCCGAGAACTCGATTTCATCAAGGATGACAAATCCATGACGAGACCCGAGTCGTTGAGAGCGAAAGCGCGCAAAGCCGTCCGTTTTCTTCATCAACATTTTTCCGCGAAACATCCGAGAATTCTCGGACAAACACCGAAGGATGTGGCGAACAACCGAAACTTATTCGACATCGATTGCCCGGACGACGAAATACTGCAGACTTGTTTGCAAATAAAAAACTCGAGAAATCGCGTTGTTCTGTTGTCTTACGACAAGAATCTTTGCAACAAAGCGATGATCCACGATATATTTACACTCGGACGGGACGATCCCCTGGAGAAAGTTGACTACATTCATGCGAGCGAAGCTAATAATGGTTCGCTTCTAACTCAACACTTGTTGGGCATCGAAAGAGATCCAAATCTCGTTCCGTTGTACGTTAAGGAAGCGAGAGAAGCCGCTGAAATCTTCGAAGCGGCCAAAGAGCTTCTTACCGATTTCCTAACAGTGGTGAGTTTAGCGCTCGTCAATGAACAGATTAATTTTATGTATTTTATTGCTTTTATTCATTCATTTGTATTTTTTTAACGCAGGTAGTGACGAGGGAGATGCAAAATCTGTATCAGGAGCATTGGCAGAGGTATACGGCTATAAGACCGCCTTGGAATGTTTACGAAGTTCTCAAGTGCGCGATTAAGCACTGGATAGCCGCGGTCAGCGAAGCTTTCCACAGACGCGTGGAGCCGTTACTCCGACAACTGTTGGAAATTATGCAGAAAGCTCCAGGTTCGCTATTTTGTTCTAATGCTCCGCTTTATCACGAGAAAATTAATTTCTACGCTTCGCATTCAATTTAATCGATTTTTTGCAGAATCAGCGAGAAGATTGACTGACGTCCTTCATATTCTCGAGTTGATCTTTGAACTCTTGCAGTCCCTTAAAGTTCAGAAATATGACAATATGCTTGAGCATTCAAAAGGCTCCATCAAGGTACAATCTTAGAATAGTTGGCTGAATCTTTTCGGTTCTTTTCGTTTCCCTGATACCGTAAATTAATAACTTTTATCGCGCAGACTTTGAAGACGAAATGCATGACCGCCATGAGGAGTCTGGAAGAGGAGAGGCTTCGCGACACTATCGGGACCAACGAAGTCGAGGCAATGGAAGAGATTAATGCCAACAGAGCTTTTCAACAGTTCGAAGAAGTTTACGCATTCGCTCGTGATATGTGGTATAAAATACGCTATTCACAATAATAACTCTGTTTACGCTGATTTTAAAATTCATTATTCTCATCGCGTAATCGTTTTTAATTTTTTTTTCTGCAGCGGACTGGCGTCGGAAGTCATTGGAATGTCTTGTCCATTTCCGTTCAAGAAAATCAATCCGCGACCGTCAGTAGAAGATATAAAGGAGATGCAGCCAGACGTAGCCGCTAATCTCACTCGCTTGCTACAAATCCTCAGCACGTGAGTATCGGCTGTTTTTTTACATTGTACAATTTTCATTGATCGTCCGATTAATCCGAAAAATCAATATTTTAGAGCGCTGGAGGAATTGAATGGTCTGCATGCTGATCATCGAGCGGTTATAGCGCTGTACAACGCCTTATCGAACTTTAAACCGGTCGGTATAGGCGAATTACCGCACGAATTCAGTGCTCTCGACGTCTACTGTTGTCTCAAAAGGAAGCACAGTATGCTGAAATCGGGACTCGACCAGTTGCAAGAGCTCAGCAGTCACTTTTGCCGAATGGCGAGTTTCAGATGTAAATAACAAAAATCGGTATGTACGGTCCGATTCGACAAAACTTGGTATAAGCATTTTCGATAAACCGCATTATTACATTATATACTTATTTATTTTCTTAAGTAAAACGGCAATGTTGCTTACAACATTGACTCGAGTGATCATATAAGTTAATATATATATATCCATTCGGCATATGTGAAACGGAAAGGAGGTAATGGTACAAATGAAACGAATTGTTACAACGATAAGGATAGTTTTATTTTGTACAATCGTTGCCGCGAAATAAAAGTAGCACAGCCGTGGAATAGGTTCGTTCAGTTCTCATTTGGAAGGGTTTCGCCGATTGTTCGTAGCGGACGAAATGGTTCGATAGGAATTATCGGTGAATATTCAAACTTATTGCGAAGTGAGGCGAAAGCTTTCGAAATCCCGTCGCTTTTCACTGATTGTTCGATTGAATACTTCATTGCGAATGAAATTCAATAGAAAATCTATTAGATAACGAGGATCGCTTCGAAATAGGATTTTCGCGTTGCGTTAATGTCTGTAGAGCAGAGGAAAACCACCGGTCGGAGGTTGCAGCCAGTTATCCTTCGCGTACGTTACATGTTTCGTCTCAATAATGTGAAAGGTGTAGGCGTGTCGCGATTTATCGCTCTTGTTGGCTCTTGAAAAATGTACAACTTGTCCATCGATCAGAATACAAGTTCCCTTTCGTACCGGAACTGCGCGAAAGTTACTCGCCGGATAACACGGTGCCGGTCTATCGTAGATTAGCCGTTCAGGAGAATCGGGATCCTTGTTTTTCATGTATCGTCGATGAACTCCGCTCTTGTGGGAACCGGGCGCAATCCACAGACAGCCGTTCTCGAGGGTTGCGTCGTCTAAAGCGATCCAATATCCAACAAGTTTCACCGGATCCGTGTATAGATAGGTAGCATCTTGATGAGCGATAACTGAGAAAAAAATATTAAGTTTTACGTGAATCATCGTACTTCGCGCTTAAAGTAGTTTCGTCGCTTCGTGTTCATTTCGCATAATTTCGAGAAAAATTAGATAAAATTGCAAATACTTCTCGATGGTATAAAAATCTGAAAAAATTCATGCATATTAAAGATACTGAAAAGATTAATTTTCCATAATAATAATTCAAAAATGTTATTAACAAATTGATGAAAAAATGAATTGGTCAACAAATTACCCGAAAACCCAATTTTTCTTTTAATGAAAATGATTCGTTCATTTTTCTGAATACGTATGAATTTTTTCAAATTTTTTAATTTGCTTTAAATTTTCGTTTTTTTTATATGGAAAAAATGTCTGAAAAAAAAAAAAAGTGTATCAACGTATTTGCAATTTTTTCTCATTTTTCTCGAACTTATGCCAAATGAATACGAAGCGACAGAATTACCTTAATTCCTGTTTTACGATTATAATTACGTACCCTCCGAGCCGAGTCCGGGATTTTTGTAGATATACATAGACTGGCATATCGCTGGTTCCTGAAAATTCAATTGAAACGCCGCTTCTTTGATTCTCTCGTCGAAGCTGAGTCTTCTGAATGTCGGATGTAACCAGTGAAGCGCGTGTCCAACTTTGTTCAGCGCTACACGAGGATGTACTTTGAGTTTTCCGTCGTCTTCTAGGGCTTCCGACTCGAAGAAGTAACTAATTTTGTTCGCACTGTCGATGAAGTATTGATCTTTGCTCTGCGAAAGGAAAAAAAACGGTTCGTTTGGCAATTGCTACTTAAGGATAGCAGATTTCGAAAGGAAAATTTCTATGTCTTACCTGTTGCTGATCAATAGTGTTGAAAATTTTTCTCTGATGTTCCGGTGGCAAATTTGTCGTGAATTCTTCGCCGCATGTTTTAAGCTCGTCAACCTCTTCCGGCCTCAAAAAATCTTCTAAAACGACGTAACCGTCTCTCTGCAACTGTAGTTTAAAGTATATATAATTATGAATAGTCGCGAATGGTTTGGCGGTTTATTTTAAAATATATATACGACAGTTTATATTTATTGGGTCGGTGACATTAGAAGAATCGCGAAGTCGTCGTGCCAAATTCATTTCGGCGCCTTTGGACTTTCAGGACTGTGATGAATTCGTTTCGAACGTCGCTGGCACCGCATCAAAAGCGTAACGATATCCACTCTCGATTGAGATTTTACCGGTCGATTACGAGTCTTTGTTCGACTCGAGAATTCGCCCGATAAAATCTTAATTCGACGATTCGCATTGATTAAGGAAGCAGCGAATGGAATTATCGAAGTTTCCTTGAAGTCAAACGCCGGTGCCAAAGGGATATTCTTGCGAAGTCGTGATCTTCGGTGATCTGGCATCACTGGAGACACGAACGGTGAGAGAAGGAGAGAGAGAAAGAGAAAAACAGCTTTCCCTTCCAGATGCCCCGAAAGAAGGCCCCGTGAATCTCTCGGACAAAACCCGCCCACGATATCGCTCGTGGGCCCCTGAACTCCGCGGCGCGTTTTATAGGTGTGGGAAATCTGTCGAACACGTGGGATATTTTTAGACCGGCAGAGTAACTCGAACGGTCCCGCGGCGGCGGGGATATCTCCGACAACGACGTGATCCGTTCGCGACGAGAGTTGTAAACAGGCCAAAGGTCACCACGGAATGCTCCGTGGAAAGCTTATACCTGCGATTTCGATCGATGCAGACCGGGGGACTTCGAACCTCCGTCTCCTTCTTGTCGATCTATCGCTCTCGCCGTTCGTTCCTCATTTTTCTTTACGCACCGAGATAAAAACAGAGAACGAGAGGATAGTACTACTGTTCGGAGATTCCTTTTTTAATAGACGGCAAAGATAGACTCTTGTGGCCTCTTTCATCCGATATTCAAGCGCACGAGCGTCTCTCGTAATTAATGATTGAGGCATTTTTATCGGATCAACTCAATGCAGATAATTAGCGATCTCGTTGAAACTCGTAAACATACTTGAACTATAAATAACAATGAATCTCAGGTGCGCTTCGAAGTCGAGTATATCTCGACTCTTGCGTTCCGTGTGCCGTGTGCGCGTATGAGAGATTCTTAAAGAGGAGAATAACGAGAATTTGCAAAGTGCGCGGGCGGCCGTGACTCGGTTTTCGCTCGCGTGTTCGAGAAAGTGAATCGTCGCCGGTTAAAATAGAAACTGATGCGCGAAAGATGTGTGACGTATTCTCCGGCGGTGAATGGGCGGACGAAGATAGGTTTCCTCATTCCTGGCGATCTCCGCGGATCGCAAGGTTGACTCCCCCGTTATTATTATCCCGCGGTCTCTGCCGGTGGTATTCGCGCTTCGTCGACGTCGGGGGGGTAATCTGCTTTGCAACCGGAAATCCGTAGGAAACGGAAGCAGACGCGTATCACGTCGCGCGTAAAGCTCGCAACTCGTATATGGTAACCGATTGAAGCAACTGACCTTTCGCAATTAGCTTCGATGATAATAACTCAGTTAGAGAGAAAACGGCGACTAGGCGAAGCGCTGATGTACTTATTAGCACAGGTGGTATAAGCAAAGCGGATGTTTTACTCGCATAGCGGCACTTGATAAATGCTCTCGTTGTACACACGTAATTATGAATCGTCTCGCATCCTTTTCCCGATGAATTTTCGACGAGAATAACAATATATTTTTTCTTCACCCGATCGAGAATTCCGTATAATGAGCGTCGAGCGATAACGACACTTCCGAGACATGTTTTTTCATCGTAAATTTCATTCCGCGTCGCGCAATCGTCACCTTAACCGAAATCTAAATACTATAAGAGCGAAGGCTGTCGGAGGAATCAAAACATCGGGTCAACAATCGTACGATTCACGATCCCTCGAAAAAAAAAAAAAAAACAAAACGAATCGAGAAAACAAGAAGAAAACTTCACGTTACGCGTAAACACGAGGAATTCCATATTAAACAGCTAATGTACGAGCGATAAGCCGAGTTGACGAGTTTTTCAAAAGGGGTCGGCGCCAATACGATTGATCGCATAAAAACCACAAACGTGAGATTTAAAACGATCTGACGGCGAGAAGGCGCCACGGATCTACTGGTGAGAGAAGAAGAATATTGACCTCTCGGGGGGTCTCGGGGTTCGGAAGAGAGTGCCCCCCTCCCTTCCGTTCCCTCGAGTAACTCAATTATGTCAGTGATATTAAGGAAGGGGAAGAAAAACGAATGCTTTGGCTGCAATTAATGTCGATTTCCAAAGCTTTGAAATATCGTTACCCATAATCCCCCGGGCGGGAAGTACACGCGGCCCCCCCGCGTACCATCAATGCCGGCGAGGTACGCGGGAGAACGGAACGTTTGTAGGTTATAGTTATTCGTTGTATCGTTCGCAATAACCATAAATGGAGGAAAGAATAATAAATAAATAAAAAAAATCAAATAAAAAATGATAATTACTCACTTGGGTCTGTATGTCCTTCATCTTCGTCGTCGACTCGGTGCTCTCGTGAACGAATCCAAACTGTGACTGTGCCCCGTGTCTGCAGCTGCAGCGAGGCGGCCGGGCGCTCTCTTGGCTCCTCGGCTGTTAGGCAGAGAGCTATCGGCGCGAGTCGCTCTCCTCCTCACACACAGGCAGACCTCTCGCGGCACGAGAGAATCACCGGACACTGTTGAATTGTGCGTAACGCTGCCACACGAGAATAATGTTTGTCGGTAGACTTCGATTCATCCCGAGTGTCGGCGATAATCGCGGTCGGCGACAAACGATAACTTAACAGTCGATTGTTTACTGGCAATTGTCACGGAAAGCTTTGTCACGAGAATATTAACGATTCGACGACACAAAAGAATGCCGGACTTCGGAAATCTCGCGATGTATATGTTTTTCGTGGGCTTTGCTAATGCACAACACACGCGAAATCGGCCGGACAAACGCGATGCCAGCTGCGCGTCAGCCAAGATACGCCGCACCAATATTATCTTATCTTCGCGTATATATACCTCTATACTTCTGATTTACTTATATATACGAATGCTGCGGTACATGTTGCGTTCGTCACACACGCGACTCCATCCCGGTGACAGTATTTATACGCTCGCGTGTGATCTGACGCTTCACTTATTCTAAGCATCTCGCGTGGGATGACGAGAAGAATCACTCTTCTCGGCTCCACTCGGTATCAACAGTTTTGCGTTTACGCACGAAACGTATCTCGTTACGTTCGCGTATTGCGTAAAATTATTTCACTATGATAATAAAGAGCGGAGAAGCAATGAAGAGAGAGAATCACAATGATTACAACTCATGAATTCTCGACTAGTTGACGGAAATCGCGCGCACGTGGCTTTGACGAATTTTTCCTCAATGAAGTTTGAATTTCAGCCAAAAAATTTAACTCATTCCCATTCCGTAATTTCGTGAGAATTTCATTTTGTCTCGCGTAGTTTATCAAAAACAACGCGCGATACGTGTCATAACACTTGGCGAGTTTCGAAGTTTGTCATAACTCTCGAATTACTACGAACGACCAAATGGATACTATGTAAATTGTACAAATTGTTTCTTATCGTCGTAACCCGATGATTCTATGTCCGGTTCAATTCACTCCGCTCTTTACGCTATCTCTCGATAAGTATGTAATCGTAATGATTATGCAAGAGTGTCCCGATATAACCGCAATTATTCGGAAAAATCATTCGCCAACCGGTTAGTTTCTAATCGCAATATGTTTTTTTTTTTTTTTTTTTTTTTTTTTTTTTTTTGCGAAAGAGATTTGCGTCACGTGTTCGTCAATCTCGATTTTCAGGCAATGAGTCCACGTGCGCGATGGGAATCAACTGTCATATATTGCTTGTTGATCGTTCAGGTCGCAGGTTTATCGTTGAGGTGAAGAGATCGTTGGGAATCGATTTCGTCGCAATACCGACAACACCGAGAGCTTTAATAAACGATGTTTTTTTTTGCTGATTATCGCGGTCAACGGTAATGACCCATTCCTCCGTAAGAAAACGGAATTTCTCCAATGACTTTTCCCCGGTGAATCGGGGCTCTCGTTCTCGGCGATAAATGCAATCGTCGTGTACCCGATATATACGTTTATTGCGCGAAATACGAAATATTCGTAACCAATTCGCATAGATTAAAATTGTATGTTGAACATATACTCGACGATTTATTTCGCGTCGAGTAACCCTTCGGGAAGATTAGAGTGCCTGCGGGGCACGTGGACCATTCGCGATTGCAGATAGATCTCGAAGCTTACGAATAATATGCCGACGAGAGAGCGGCGCATAGAACTGTTGGCTCTTAGGTCTCTGGGTTAACCAATCTGTTTGTGTTGTTAGTCGGCCGGTCCGTCAATCTCTTCTACATCGCTAACGCGCTTTTTTCATCTTCGTCTTCATCGTCGCTGTTTCTCACTCTTCCTATCTATAGTCTCTACTTCCCTTGGGGTAATCTTATCTCGTCAACTGTTGTAGAAGCGTCTCGCCAGCGCACGTTTCGTATCTTCCTTTGGTGCGGCATGGACTCTCTCCTCAATGTCTCCGGTGTCTACGAAACCACTGCGGTGTCACGTGCGATGCGTGAGGGCGTAGAGTACTACGTATCCGCACGCATAGCCTGCGTGTCCGTCAATAAATTCGCTACTGCGATAACTTCTACTCTAAAAACTACGCGTGCAGAATGTATAAAACATCGTTTCAAGAAAATTAAGAGTGTTTTTCCAACTGATACCGAAGGAATTTAAATTTTTCATAAAATCGCGAGTTTAAAAAAATTAAAAAGTGTGTTAGGGATACGCGTATGAAACCCTCGAATTTAACGACTTCCTGACGTCAAGACGTTGACCCAATGGTGTAGATTGTTGTCCGGTAGTCGAATCGATGTTGCAACGCGGATTCTTCGACAGGCTCTCCGTTTCTCCGTCACAATCTCGCTGATCCATGCCGATCTAGGCGTCGGTTTAGTTCTCAAAACTCCAATTTTAGAATGATTTTACGACCTTCCCGTGACGGGGTTATCGACGATATCAGGGTTATCGCCCGTATAACGCGTGTAAATACGCTGACTTGAGATGTCTGAGGCGAGAAAGATTAAAAAACAAAAAAAAAAAAAAGTAAAAGAAAGAGAAAAGAGAGTGGTCTGTTATGGCTGTAAGACGGCTCCGCTTGCATCGTCAATACCGACGATACGAAACGAGACGAGAGTGAAAAATGTTTCTTCTCCTCCCCCCTCCCACGAGAGTGAATCCTGAACTGCGATCAAACGCCGGCGTTTGATCGCCGGCTGTCGATCACACGTGATGATCCATCGCTCGCGGGTGCCAGCTGCGGTTTGCGTAATCGGTCTATAGCTCGTAAGATATACAGTGTTTTCGCGTTTTCGTAATCGTCATCGTCCCGATATAGATTTCCGGAAGTAACGCGTGACTTCCGGTAAGTATGTTTATTCAAAGATGCGAAATGATGTATCGGTGAGACGGAAGAAAAATATAATGGGGGATGAAAGCGCCCCGTGCTGAAACGAATATTATCCCGTATGTAAGAACCGATGCGGGGTCCCCGTATCGAGGGAGGCAAGCAAGAGTGAGGCAGAGCCGGTATAAATCGCCAGGGTCCGCGGACGTGGCAGTTATTATAGTCGGGGCAGTGTATAGCCGAGCAGCTAGGAGCTCGTGGATCGCGAGCGCTGTGAGAAAATCGATAGAATAAATAACAACGCGACTGTGAGATCGATTATGTTAAATCGATCGACTAAAGAAGAAATTTCATCGTTGGATTGATCGTCGCGATTGTTTTCGACGTTATAATATCGATATCGGATCCGATCGTCTTGGTGCGTCGCTGCAAAATTAGAAGCCACTCGCCCGCTCGTGAACGGGGCGGAGTGCGTGTTCGCCACTCGTTTACCCCCGTTGTTCCACACCTTTCTCCTTTCCGCACCACCGGTCGAATAACGCATACTCTCCCGGGCGGTTCCGCCACCCCTCTCGTTCGTGACTCGCAAAAAAACGATACCCGAGAGCTCTTTGGAAGCTTCGGCTACCGGGCACATCGTCTACGGCGGTCCCACCGGCGTACGGAGGGAGGGACACCCCTCGGATTTTTTCTCCTCTAACTCACCTGTCGGCGAACTCAACGTCTGGAATGTACAAAGGTGTGCGAAAGCTGTCTGTGGCCACACGAAGACCCGTTCTCGTCGCCGAGACCCCCATTGCCGATCGATTTCGCGCTATACTTCTAGTCGGTTGTTTCCCCCCTTGTGGAGAATTCACCGCGCGTTGAGTGACACAACAAGCCCGGTGCAACGAGGAGACGGACAGAGAGGCGAGAAAGAGAGTTTAGAACGACGCAAAGAGAAGCAAAGAGAGGCGCAGAGTTTCCGAGTTCGGACAGTCGCGAGGGGGTAGTTTCGCGTCGGTCTTTTCGTTTCTTTCCGTTAGCCAGAGGATAGTATCCATATCTCAGCCGCAACATTGTTACCGTGTCTACGCAACGCATACGACGAGGTGGAAATCCCAACATCCCGAAGACAGAAGACGAACACGTAACCCAACGTTCTCTTCCGCACGAATGCGACTCCGAGCGTACGAGGGTGCAGAGCGCGAGTCCGACAGCGGTCAAGAAGAGGAAGAACCGGAAGCGGATAAAAAATTCAACTTCGAAAACATCGGATAAGGATAAGATTCGAACAGCTGTTGATTCCGGTGAGTTTCTTTTTTTTTTATTCTAAAGTATCATCTACCGTATTTTTTTTTTCCGATCCGCTGAAATTATTCGCTGATATAAAATCCGCGCGGACATAAATGACGAAAGGGTTGAATGCCCCAATGTCCATTTTTTTTTTAAATTTAAACAGTGGATAATTAATGATATTGCATAATATAAAATATATTATGGAATTGTGTAATATTTTCAGTCATAATGTTAAAAAAAAAAAAAAAAAAAAAAAAAAAAAAAAAAAAAACGAGTAAAAATTTGGCAAACTTTTGATGATAAAATAGATGGGCAGTAGAGTTTACGCAGTCGTAGAACGATGATTTCGTTGTGGTCATTTATTGGCCTCAATTGGTCATTCACTGGTATGTCCAACCCTATTGTTTACAAGCGCTTCGATAAATCGAGCGTACAAGTGTTTTCGCGTACCTATAAATAGTACAATTATATCGTGAGATAACCCGGCTGGCGGTGCACTGTTGTATTATAATGTGCAGTGGTATACTGACTGTGGGCCCCATTAGTGTGTTTACGAGAAATACGATTGAAAAGTAATTTGAATCGTATTTAATAGACGTATCTCGATGGGGGTTCGGGGGCATTTAAGGGATGATGAAAGCTATAAGTCGCAATTTCATTAATCGATTACATCGCTACAAGTCTATCTACTGATTATATACAGTAGTGAAATAACGTGTGATTAGTAAAAGAGTTATGCGAGGATGTAACGAGTGTTGCGTGGACGAGGCGCCGTCGTCGTCGTCGCCGTCGCGACGCCGATGGCAATGCACTCGATGCAACGTTAACAGCAGCAAACCCGGAGCTCCTCTTCCCACTCTGAATATTCCACATTCCGTGTACGCGACTGTAGTTAGACGATAATACAACACGTAAAGAGGCGTATGTAGGCACGTAAGCGCGTGTATACATATATTTATGTATATGTTAAAACGCCTTCGTCTCTCGTCGCGGGTAAACCGCGCGGAGACCCGCCGTCACCAATCCACAGTCTCGACGAGTGCTCTCATTATCATCTAGCGCCACGTATACTACGGTTACATGCTGTGGGCAATGCGTCGTACCCTTGTACCCTTCCCGTCCGGCGCAACACCCCCAACTCGGTCGAGTATCCGCAATCAGGGTAAACACGATTGTTATTCGAGGAATATCCCCCGAAGATAGAGAGGAGAAAATCGCGTTGCTCGCGCGCGTACACCAAGCTTTTTCCAGCTACGAGTCTCATTTAGATTCGACGAGGAATGTAATTTTGCTCTCGATGACTAATCGATCGATCGATGACTCTAACTATCTTTGGACGCTCGCGGCTCATTTCTTTCGATTGTGTGTCAATAAGACGATAATGGAAAAAGGCATTGATTATCGGAGGCTGAATTGTGTTGTACATCGAGGTTGCTACGCGCGAAGTGCGTACGGCGAGAAAGGCGAAATGCAAACGAGGAAGTCTAAGGAGATCGAGAGATCGGAGGACGCGGAATAAGAGCCATTGGCTCTCGTCGCAGTTGATACTATATGACATAATGATTCTGTTGACGCGCGGTTAATGCGATGATCGAGATGAGGGCGAAGTTTCCTGACATGACAATGAGAGAAACCAATCCGGACTGAGAGAGCGAATGAGATTTTGGGGAGTCCTTGCGGTACAATCAAACCAATCGAGGGCACGGAAAAAAAAATTGTTAGTTACGCCAACGACACGGTTAAATACGCTGCAACTAGTTAATTGGTTGGACCAACAATCAATCAGGAAAACCAATCGTATAATTGGCTTACAGAACCATTTAATTAGTTGGGGCGTATTTAACCGTACAATTGGCGAACTCAACCATTTTTTTCTCCGTGTACGTGGAGAGAAGGATCTGATACAATTTATCATATATCTAGAAAAAAATATCGTAAATTTCTGGTAGTGCGGAGTCAGTGAAGCCACCTGTTGAAAATTACGAGAACTATGCGAATTTTTACCATAAAATATGGTGAAAATCCCCATAAATATGGTAAAAATTCTCATAATATCGAGTATTTTCGTTATAGATGGCGCCACCGTTGAATTTTACCAGATGACATAGTAATTTCTAGTAGATCCTTCTCTCCGTGTGTGAAATATCAAGAACTCGAGTTTTACACATTTTAATGGCAAATGGAGTGCAACTAAGTTGGATTAAAGAGTTTTGGCTTAATATAGGAAAATATGTCTAACAATAAATTTATCGTAAAATCACACAGCTTACGCCGATCAATCTATATTTTTACGCAGTTTTTTTTTTCGAAGTTAAATTTGTTATTTTAATTCGATTTGAACAGATGACCCCCTTTTCGTTCTACGATAGTTAACTGTGTGAATTTGTTAAATATTTATGGTGATATTTATCGTTTATATTTTCCAGCCTTTTGTAAAAAAAAAAAAAAAAAAAATCAACAAAGTTAGTAATGTAAACTGAGTTATTTTTTTGTAATTTCATCATTATCATTTTTTTCGACACTACGTATCAATAAACACTCTTTAAACGATATCGACTTGGTTCACGTAAGTTTCGTTTAACACGAAACGTTTAAATATTACTGTTTGATTGACACAGCTGCACGGAAAGCACCACTTCGATCGATATACACACATTTTTTCTGTTATGTACGAAATTACCATTGATAATATTATCGACAAGCGTTCGCGGCTTAACGCGTGGTGAACGAAAATACAATGATCCCGCGGTGACTATCCCACCGCGATAAACGCCATCATCTCGCTTTGGTGTGTGTCAAAGGCCTGTCGTAGCTGACAGAGGCGTCCCAAGATAACTAATAGCATACGAATTATCGCAACGCCCTTCTTCTCGCCGCCCTGCGCCCCGCACCCGTTGCTCCGTTTTTTTCTCATTAACGCCGAGCAATCATCTCTTTTTTTCATCATCTTAACCCCGGATAGTTATTTTTGTGAACTCATGCTTCCTCGGCATGGGTCCTCTGTACTCTCCGATTATCGGATCGTCTATTTTTCTCAAAGATTTTTTTCAACGTTAAACATTTGTCGATATATTCCCAAGTCTTTGCGAGAATCACGGTGATTTTTTCTCAGGGATTTGAACGCGTGGCAAGTGGAAGTTCGCGCGATGTTTTACAGCTCCCCTAAAATCGCGACAAAATCATTTATTTTCCGATTTTTTTGCGGATATTCATTGAGTAAAAAATTAAAAATAATAGAATCGCCACGAAAATTCGAATGTTATAATATCGTAAATTTCGTTTAAATTACGAAATCGTGATGCGATGTTGATTTGCTCGTTCTCGTTTCCTTGTTGTTGTCGCGGGTCCAATGCACGCCGAAGAAATCTCGGCGGGGGAGAAGGAGGTCGAAGAGGCCAAGGAGGCCTCGGGCATCAGACCGATGAATTTTAGACATCTCACTCTTGCTTCGCCTTCCTTCGTCTTCTTCTGCTCAGCTGAGAGATTTCTCTCGTGTTCTCGTAGTAACTAAGGGGGGGATCGCTCGGAGGGGGCAAAGCTGTAGCATTCTTCTCGCGGTACTGCGGCTCTTGTGTTATGTTACACTTTGCTTCGTGGGCTTTTTAAGGGCTGCTATAGCCACGAGGCTACCAGTCGTCGTCAAGCTTCGCCTTAGAATGTAGCGACGCGCTCATCGACGTCGGGGTTGCAGTCGGTTCTTGTCGATAAACTCAGATTCTTCTACAATAACATCTCTAAAATTCTATTTCAACATTATTTGCCTCAATTAGCCAATTTAATTATCTTTTTATCCATTTCGTTGAAATTTTAATGCCATCAACAGTGATTTTTCGTCATCGATAAGAAGAAACAGCGATACAGTACGTACAGCTTTACGTACCTACAATTATACAGTGTCCACGTGACACAGTAAAACCTTCGGACCGCGCGATGTTTATTCGCGCGGGAAAATAATTTTAAAAATATAATAATAAAATAAAAGGGAGGAAAAGAAAGGAAAAAAAATAACATGGATACAGTTACTGTTTCTTGAGATCGAAGGGTACATTTGCCGCTTCGTCTTCTCGAGATATTCGCGAACACCCCGTCGTCTCTTTAAACATTTGTTTTTTTGTCGTCCATTAACGACTCGCATCTCCTTCTGTTGCAGTATCAGCTGAGAATTTTGCGAAGTAGAAAGAAAAATAACTTAATATACGAATACGAAGAACCAACGGGACAACTATGAAGAGAGTTGCCATTCTCCTCACTCTTCTGCTTCCGGCTATCATCTGCTCCGACGCTTCTTCGATCCCTCGTGAACCATGCAGAACGAAAAGAAATCGAGACACAGCGACTACCGAAGCTCCGTACGTTTGTCTCGACGCATCTATCGATTTGCCGTCTTGTAACTTTGGTTCGGAAACTGACGAAGAGACACGCGAGAAATCGTCGCGACATAGCAGACAACTCACCGATACTTCAACTGAGTCCAACGACAAATATGTATCTTCGTTCGAAGATAATGAACAGCAATCCCGAGCGATGATTATCGTCTACAAAATAGAGGGCTGCATCCCGTCAAGGTAAACGATAATTAACGTAACGTAAATATCCGTAAATATAGAGCAACGTAAATATACGTTCGGCATTTTTAACCAGTCATTGCCTTCAAACTATCAGTATAGTTAAACTGATCATTTGAATCAAATTTCAAATATCGACATTTTTCGAAATCGAAAAATCAATTCGATCAATCGATTTTTTTCGAATTTTTTTGCGATATTTTATAGTTATGAAATATCGCAAAAAAAATTCGAAAAAAAGTAGAATACCCTTAAAGTGGACTTTTTGATGGTTTAAAGATATTTTTTTAAGCACTCGCGCATTGATTTTATTAGCAATACATCAGCGTTGCGCGTAGCCGCTAAAAAGTCTTCCGTACGTAAGGAGTTCATCTATTTTCTATGGAATATCGACAATCTTTACGGTCGTTTCAAGATCAACAGCATGTATAGGAACATTATTACTCGCAATGATTAACGAAGTCAACATATTCTGTTTATTTTCTGATCTGAACCGATATTTTATTTTCCAGATTGCCCTTCGTATTGCCGACGTGTAAACAAGAGGATTCCGTCGGAAAGATTGTACAGGTGAGACGACTATTACCCTTCAACGTTATGGCGTCGTCCGGCTACAATCCCGATACAACTTTAGTCTTTCCGGAAATTGATATGGATCAGTGGCATCGATTTATGCGCGGTCCCTGGACGGCAAAAAAAGTGAGTAAAATTAATGACGAAAGAACAAACGTATTTTTCATCGAAACTGTTGCGTGTTTAACGAGATATTTTTGTCTCCTCTCTTATCCAGAGCGAAGATAACGGGGATCAAGGCAACAGAGTGAATCGTGAAATTTCTCAAACGGTCGATAGTCCAGACCTGTCGATGCCAAAGATATCGAAGCGAAAAAAAGTGATGATAGACAACATTACGGAGAAGGAGAAGCTGCTGAAGAAAATTAAAAAATTCGATTGGATGTACGGAATAGAGGAGTTCGACGAGACCGATATATTCACCAAATTTCCATCTGAGGAGAAGAAACTGCAACCGAGTGACGAACGTGACACGACTTCTCACAAACATCGAAGCAGTCGATGGAACCGGATAGACGTTGATAGACGAGAAGATAGCCATAAAAATCGGCGAGTAGCCGCGGAGTCTTTTGCGAAGTATACCGAAGAATTTCCTTACGCCAAGGCGATTCCTTACGATCCGGAGAAGCTATTGGCGGCCAAAATTGACAGCGGCTTCTCTTATCCTCCCGTCATTGTCCCTCATATCGAGAAACTTTCGATTCCTCGACGAGAAAACGAGTTCTCTTACAGCAGAGCAGTTATTCACGAACCAAGAAGAAGCCAATCGAATGGAATTGTCGGACAAGAAAAACAAAACAGTGCGGCAAGTCAACGCGACGAGCTTCCGTACGATGCGGAAGAACTTGAAGTTACAAGAGCCGGTAGTGAGTTTCCATATAATCGTGCAATTCCTTACGATTCCGCGAAGCTTCAGCATCTTCGAGGTTCGAGCGAATTTCTTCACTCCGGTGCGTTTCCTCGTGAGTCCACAGGCAGTTCTTCAAATGAGATAGTCGACGAGGACTATAATTATGCATTTCCGTACGCAAAAGCGATTCCATACGATCCAAAAAAGCTTCTCATCGCGAGAGTCGGCAGTGAATTTCCGTATACGCGCGCGATACCTTACGATCCGACGAAGCTGCGAATAGCAACGCGCGGAAGCGAATTTCCATACGCCAAGGCAATTCCATACGATCCGAAAAGATTGGAGGAAAGATGGAGCCGAATTATCAACGAAGGATCGATACCATTTTACTCGCGAGGATTGAAGGCTACTGATCTTGAATCGAAAACCTTTGATTCTCGTGACGTACCTTTCGACGCGAGAATGCTGGATGCCGCTAAAGAAGGGGGTAAGTTTCCCTACGGCAAAGCTGTTCCCGACGATACCTCGAAGATTATCGAAACAATGAAACCTCCAAAGCCAAGAGACTCCGAGACGATCAAAGTGCCGGTGAGATACGTGAGGACTTTCTGGAACGAAGAAATTCCCAATTTCACGCAAAAAATACAAATGGAAAAGAATGAAAAAAGACATGAGAAAGTAATGGGAAGCAGAGAAATTCAAAAAAATATTATAAACACGGGAAACGAGGATTATCCGAATAACCGCGTGAGAGTCGCGCGAAGCGCCACCGAATTGAATGCTTCGAGCGATATTTCCGCGGCAAATGGCCATTTCGAGATTCCTGGTAGATGGAGCGAATTTCCGTACTCCCGAGCGATACCCTTCGATCCGTCGAAGCTTCGACGGCAAAGATCGACGATGGAATACGATGTGAATTCGTCATTTCCCGTTCCGCGAAATTTTCCGTACGCCAAAGCGATACCGTACGATCCATCGAAGCTCGCCGCATTCAGAAGAAAAAAAAGTAATTCACAACAGGAGATAACGATTTTTTGAGAAATCGAAATTTTCACGAGGGTTCGAAAACGGAATCGTCGCGTTCGTTTTAATTAAGAGAAAGAAACGAAGTGGCCGATTTAACGAGATACGAATGACGCGAAACGCGAATGACGACACTCGGCGAAAGTGCAATTTATAACGTTGACCGCGAAACACACTATTCTCGAGTCATCGAACCCCCGCCGCCTCTCGGCGTTTGCGCCGAAGGACAATGACGTTAGAGGCGAATCCGAAGGCACGAAAAAGTTATTGTACGAAGCTGTAAATCCATTCGTCGAACAAGAATCGTCGATTGTATTCGACGGCTCCGTTAGACTGCGGAAACGTCATAAGTAATTAGTATATGAAGAAATCAACGTTTTGTACGACTTTACTGTACTAAAAATTTCCATGATCGATCGCATAGCTCACGATCGGCAATGGCTGTCTCGGTTTACGGCCGAAATATGTGATACGTATACTAAGTTACTACATTTACTATAGTCAATTGTTTGTGATCATCGCACGCCGTTCAAATGAGATACGAAAGAAAAAAAAAAAACGAAAATAGAAATACAATATGTCGTTTCGGACGTAACGCGGACGATCTTGCGGCTACTGCGGCGAAATCTATAGTAATTTTTTTTTTTTTAATAGGAGATAATAGGATAGATATTAAACACAAATATACACGCGCGCGATGCAATTTGTAATCAAAAATCGATTTTTTTTACTCTTGTCATCACTTTTTATTTTTCTCCCTTCCTACCTCTCTACACAATATTCTTCTATTTACTTTTCTCGTCTGTGTTCTAGTTGTGTGATTGATAGAGTATATATAACGAAAGAACGGATATCATCTTACGCTCTCATCGAAAAATCCGTGTTCCCTCTGCGATATCACGTGTTTTTTTTTTTTTTTTTTTTTCCTCTTCATTCGCTATATCCGACGAATGATTTTTTTTGTTTAAATCTTTAATCACTTGGCGAATAATATATTTTAGCGGTGATAATTATAAATACGAATGTGAAATTTATGAATGTGACAATGCAATAATAAATAAGTAAGTGATGAGCGCCGTTGTGATGTTATTCAATTATTTTACGCGATGTTGTCAATTGCAGAATCTTCTTTCGAGTTATCCGCTTCGTTGATAATATTTTCCGATTGCGGCGCAAAATTCGTCTCTGATTCCGGAACGATTTCCTTCACTGCTATTGCATCTTCAGCTTCGACGACTGGACCCTCAGCAACAGAAGTTTCCGAGGCTTCCGAAGATTCGACGACAGGATTCCCAGCAACAGAAGATTCCGAGGGTTCCGCAGATTCGACGTCTGGATTTTCAGCAACAGAAGATTCCGAGGCTTCTGAAGATTCGATCGCAGGTTCATTGACAATCGTTTTCAGAGGAGTCGATTCCGCAATGTCGATCGGCTCGTTAAGCTCGGCGTTCACTTCGCTAGCAATATTTTCCGGAATTTCATTGAGAGGAATCGCCGATGCGGCTGGACTATCGATCGGCGCCGATGCTACTGAATTTTTTACCGGTACCGCGGCTTCTTCCGGCACCAAAATTGTAGATATCGCATTGGATTCACCTTCGGTCGCCCCGACATCGCCGGTCGAAGCGATGTCGATCTCTCCTTCTTCGATCGCCTCTACAATATCTTCAATGGTTTCGTCGTCGATTACACTTTCGTTATCTTCGTTTTCCAATGGTGTATCGGATGTCTCCAAAGGCGTTGCCTCTGCCGCAACAGATTCAGTATTCTCGGGTACTGCCGATTCGCCGATCTCGCCGATAGTCGATGATCCTTGCGGCGCAATTGGCGATCGTAGATTTTGTCCCGTCTGAGAAAACTTCTTAGTTTGCGTTGCTTGCTGTTCTCCATTGCCACCGAATAACGCCCATCCTTGGAAGAAACTTGGACCGGTGCCGAACACGTTGCCAAGAATACCTGCCGTTGTCTGTGGTTTCTGATACACGTAAACCGGTTCCTTGATAACCTGAAACAAAGATAAATAATAGTGAGTATTGTTCGATCGCGAAGTTTATCGAAGTATTATCGTGATTTGTATCATTGCAAATAACTTACCTCGTGATCGACGGTCAAAAGTGGTTTGTTGGAAGGCGGAATGAAGAAATTTAAGAGACCAGCGGATTCAACGGGTTTTTCCTGCACGTAAA
Source organism: Buathra laborator (assembly GCA_934046635.1). Lineage (NCBI taxonomy): Eukaryota > Metazoa > Arthropoda > Insecta > Hymenoptera > Ichneumonidae > Buathra > Buathra laborator. The sequence continues at coordinate 20,831,440 of OW203894.1, forward strand.
TCGGTTTCTCGACCAGCAAAGGTTTCGCTCCGGGTCTCTCGATTATGAGAGGTTTGTTCGTGGGCCTCGCGAATAAGGAACTTCCCATTCCCAATATTGTCTTCGTATTCTCGACGCTTTCGTCGATTTCATTGGGTTTCGTTGGGTTCTTGAAGAGCCCACCAAAGATTCCGGGCGCCTGTGTGGGTTTCGCTTCGTTGTTCGCGTTACCAGTTATCGCTCCGTTGAAGATATTCGGTAGAGCCGGTCGACCGGAAATGTCGTTCTCGGGTTTGAACAAAATTTCACTTAATTCCGGCCTCTCGGGTACCTCAACCAAAGGTTGTCGAATAGATTTTGTTTTCTCGTTGGTCGGCTCCATCATCTCGTCAGCGGGGGGATTGTCGGCCGGAGGATCGTCAGCGGGAGGATCGGTAGCCGGAGGATTGTCAGCGGGAGGATCGGTAGCCGGAGGATTGTCAGCGGGAGGATCGGTAGCCGGAGGATTGTCAGCGGGAGGATCGGTAGCCGGAGGTTTGTCAGTTGCAGAATTGTCAGTTGGAGGATCGTCAGCCGGAGGATCGTTAGGTTTGCTCGTCGTTGTGCTCGTCGTTGTGCTGCTCGTCGTGGGGATCGTCGCGGGGCTCGTCGTGGGGCTCATCATCGTGCTGGTCGTAGTCCTCGCTGTGCTCGTCGATACTCTATTAAAAATTCCAAAGTTTGGCGGATTCCAAAGACCCCCGAAAATTCCCGGTCTAACAGTTGGTTCGACAACGAGCACCGGTTTGAATTCTGGTTTCTGGTTGGTATTGAAGGTCGACGGACGATGAATAAAATTCTGAATGCTCTGAATCACTGGACGTTGACCGAGTAATCCACCGGCGATCGGTCCGCCGGACCCGGAAGCCGCCGGTCTTGAGGTCGTACTTCGGTTGAAGATGTTGAAGCCATTGTTGAAGACGTTGTTCAGAATAGCGGGTCTCTGAATGTTGAGCAATGCGCCGATGAGACCGGGTCTCGGGGTCGCAGGCAATACTTCAATAGTATCGCTATTTTCGGTGTTCTCGACGATTTGTGGTTTTATTTCCGTTGCGGTGATGGTCGTTACTCCATTTCCGGTGTTACCGGCGTTAGCGATAGCCTGGAGGATCGCCGGATTGTTGGCGAGCGCATTGATAAGCTCCGGCGGTATGGCGTTTAAAACGCCGGGCTTATTGACAACGTGCTGAATTGCTTGAATCAACAAACCCGGAGGTCTCTGTGGGTCGTTCTGGGCGCTACCGTCGTCAAAGTTTGGATTGGTCGGGTCGTCCCAGAAGTCCATGGTTTCGTTGTTTTCCTCCACGCTGCCCTCCGTCGTAGTTGGTGCTTCGACAACTTCGTCAGCACCTTCTTCGGTGGTTTCGTCTGTATTATCGACGTTACTTTGCTTCTCCGCGAAGTTCGTTGTTGCAGGATCCTTGTAGATCGTTATAGTTTCCTGATAACTGTCGCAGAGCGGTACACCGATGTCCGGGAAGCAATTGTTCGCCACAAGGGTCGCCGTTACCGGTGAATTCAATACTTTGGTAACGTAGATAGCCGGCGGTGTATCGTGAACAATTGTGGAGGCTTTGCCAAAACTCGACATTACCAAATATTTTCCCTGTCTGCTACCGCTTGTCTTCTCAATTTCCGGGGTACTCGAGCGGAGATTCAAAGTTACCGATCCATCGAAACTACGACCCGAGTCGTCCTCGGAACCATCGAGATTTACACTGTCGACGTTCTCGACGTTGAACTCGTCGACGATATGAGGACTCAGGACTTCGGGTCGTTTCTTCGCGACAGTCTTGGAGTTGATTTCTTCGCTTCCTTTGTCACTGTTTGACTCGTAATCGTTTTGAAACTTACGGAGAGACGTTAGACACGGCTGAACGTCCTTTCCCGGGACCACGCAGACCGGTTGACGCCATCTGACGACTTCGACGATTTCCGGCTCGGCAGATGAACGAGTGAGTGCCTCTTGCCAATTTCTTCGCGCACCGAGTAACGGAAGTCTCATAGATCCGAGACCAAAATTTAGACTGTGCGCTTGCGAAAATATCGCCAATACGACGAGAATTTTCAGTGATTTCTTCATGACGCTTTCGTCGTCGAGACACGGTTACAAATGCTCGTCGACAGTTTTCACGACACTGTGATGCATCGGGAGAGTTACGGCCCTTATATTGTATTTTTCTTCGGATGGGATAGCCAATGAGAATCGAGGGGTTGCTGGAAAAGATTTCACCCGCGTCGATGTGGGGTCGACCGCCGGAACCCTAACGGTTCCTTCCGACTCGTAGACGAGATCCCGGGTATAATTATACAGCTCGCATTATCCAGGTAGCTTTGTACCGACATCGAGAAAGCAATGAACGGTGGAATTCTGGCGATGTATATCCGTCGAGACGCTTTTCGTTAAGTCGTAAACGATGCAAACTACAATAGTGGCGTTCTTTCGCGCGGTACAAAAAATTTTGTGGATAGTAATCGACAAACGATTCTTTTTTTTTTCGCTTCTGGCGCTGTATTTCTTATTGAGTATTACTAGAAATAAAATAAATCGGGTATTCGTGATCAGCGGGAAAATATACGTTGCATATAGCTTTCGAAAAATAAATGACAACATTTTACTAATCTTACGTAAAATAAAAAAATGTACGATTTTTTGTTTTGTTAAATAGCAATATCTTTGATCGCTTATCGATGGAATATCGAGAGAACCGAGGCGTCTATAGTGATCAACGCCAAAAAATCACGAGATAGGATACTCGAAGGAAGTACAGAATATTTTTTTTTCGTCATTACAGAGCGACGAAAAACATGAGAAAAAAATCACTGCAAAGGGATTCATTTTTTACGGCAAATCGAAGAACTCCAGAAAATATTTTGGATGACGTAAAGTATTTCATAAAAAAATGTTCGATGTGAAAGAAAAATGTAAGAGTTACAAAAAAAAAAAAAGGTTCAACAAATTTCCGTTTATTATTACGCATTGAACAAATTCGATTGCATATGTAACCTAAAGTTGAAACGCAATATAATAAATCCTAAAATCAATTCATTTCGATAGCTTTCTTCTCGATAAAATATATATCTCCGGGACAATTCGAAGTGCGTCATCTCCGAAAATATCGATGGCAATAAGAGAGCGCGCGCCTGGATCGCCTCTACATGTTTGGAAGTTGTCAAGACTTCGATGTGACCATTGCGCACGCATAGCATAGTGTTGTGAAATGAACTGGAAGGTCCTGCCGCGATTGGGTGCGTGGGTGACCTACGTTCTCACTTTACTACCTACTTATAAAAAAAAAAAAGATCGTCGACTAAATGGTCACAACGTCCATAAAAGAAAGAATTGATAAATAAAAAAGAAAATCATCGACTCAATGGTCGTAAATTTCATAAAATGAAAGAGAAACGAATGAATACATCAAAAAAATACATTAGTGTCACAGATCGTTCGCGATTACGCCAATTATCTTATTAGTCTCTCGTACTCCAAAAAAACGCGATCGTCATATCTCTTCAACGAGTTGTATTTGATTACCGAAAGCACTTGACGAAAGAATTAAGAAAAAAAAAAAAAAAAAAAAACGCGAGTCTTGTGTATTCTGTTCGTATTGGGGGGCATAACGATAAGACAACTAGAAGGAGAGGATAGCCATGGGGGGGAACAACGAGCCGATTTCGAGTTCTTCCGAGACAGCGGTATAGTGGGAGTCCAGTCGAGAAACCTGCCGGCGGTTCCCACCTCTACATGCGCCAACGCAAACACACACACGTGTAAGTAAGTAAAATAAGCTTCGTCGACGCTTCGTCGACAGAGAACACGCGAGAATATTGTCTGTGAAACTTGAAGCAATCGTGAGAGAGGAAGAATCCACCTCGTCGACAAAGGTAACACGCGATACAGAAGTGAATGTTCTGCGTTATAGTGCTGCGTTAGCGCGCCGAGAGATGGTCTCTCGATGCTTTAAAGAAATACGCACGAGAAGCAACGAAAACGGGAGGCTGTGTGGCTGTTGCATTCGTGTGGTTGTCCGCGGTTAGAAAGCCTTAAAAGCAAAAGCCACACACAACAAGCAGCCTATACTCGATTGTCTCTCCTTTGATCTTTCTTTCTCCGAAGGCTTCGCAAAACTCTTCGTATCTCTATCTCTCGCCCGATGCATTATACCGCCGTTGCCTCTGGGCCTCCGCGCGCGGTTTTCATACACTGGACTCTCGCGAGAGAGCTCCGCTCCGAACGAGGTTCGCTCTTTCTCACTGTGGTGTGTCGGACTACGGATGCCTGGCTACACCTCGTCGTTGTATTAGTTCGTTCCTCGTACTTTGCCATCTCTCTATCTCGCTTAGCTTCTCTCCTTCACTCTGGAGAACTTCTGGCCTTCCCGATCTTCGCTGCGCGAGTCCGCTGACGGCAGTGCACAGTGCTCGCTGGACTGTGGATTGTTTAATAACGATTTCTCGCGTTCCCCGTTCGTGTTGTGTGCGCGCGAGAGCGCGAGCGCAATTTTGATTATGATAATCAAACAGGTGGATTAAAACACGCGGGATACAGTGCGAGATTATTTGAAGAAACTTTATTTATTTTTTATCGTAAAAGATGGGATTATCTCGACGAGTGTTATCAGAGGATTGAAGAAACACAAGTGCCGCTTGATTGCTTCTACAAACGGATGGATTGTAGATTCCCTGTATTACCGCGTGTGACGAATCGGAGTAACGAGCTACGATCGATCGAGCGATATATATATATATATATATATATTCTAGTCTGCAAAACTACCTCACCGATACTGCCCTCCCGCGAAGGTGATTCACGTGTGTTGAGTTCTATTATAGAGATGTATATAGTTATTTGACGTCACGATTCGGAGAGCAACCGGTACCAGTTGCCAGTGCGTGACCAGTCTCATCGCCTTCCGGGTCTCTTGCTTTATCGCATTTTTATTTATTTTTTTTCAATTTTTTTTTTTTTCTACTTAATTTTCGTTAACACGATTATAAGATCAACGACGCAACGGAAAAAATCGTTAAAGGTATGTTGAGCAAAAAAGTAAATAAAAAAATTTGCACGCTGCGGCGTAATACGCGAACCGGTAGGAAGTCGCCCGATGCTCATTCAGCCCCGAGGCTTGCACCTCGTTGACACGAAAATCTGATCGAAGGTAGCATCATGCTTGGGCGCTTCTCATCTCGCAGCATCAAGGAATTTTGTTTTCGTTCCTTCGGTTGCGTATGGAATGCAGACACCGGCGTTGTATCCACGCATCGGAACCCCCCCTCTCTCGCTCCCCCCCGGGTCAACGGGTTGCGCGCTTTCCCCACCTGTGTCCTCTCGTACACTCGAGAAACTTAAATGTTCTCTCTTTAGCTTAACTCGAACTATACCGGAATAGAAAGTATTATTTCGCCGTTCGTTCAATTTTGTTCAAAGGCAAATTACCGGCTAATGCCACAGGCACGAGAGCGAAAAGAAAAAAAAAAAAAAAATTACTTGACCGCAAATTGCATATCGCTTTATACCGGTACATTGTAATTTCATGGTTTTATGTCTTTCTGCGATTTTTACAGATCGGGACCACGGTGTGGATTATTCAGGAGAGAAGAGTTCACGGAATTGAGGATCTTCTCGCCTTGTCCTCGTCGTTTTTTTTTTTACTTCGCGGTTATAAAAATCTCGGGAGCTAATTAATTAGAAGGCTATCGTAAATTTGGGGAGCCGAAAATTTTAAACCAGCGAAGAGTTTCGTGATTATTCGGCGTTTCGCTTCGTTGGGGCAGGTCATGAGAAACTTGTGGCATCGGTGCGCGATGACCCACATCCGTTCGATATATCGCGCGTGCGAGGAAGAACCGCTGCACCTGCTACACGAGAGCAAGACACACGGATGAGAGTGATAGAAAATTTTCGCGATAAATTTTCGAACACGTGATAAATCGAAAAAGTTTTAAAGATTTATATAAAAAAATATATATAAAATATATATTTCGAAAAAAAAAAAAAAAAAAAAAAACAATGGGACAAGCTTGGTGCAAGGAAAAGTCGACGAAGGCACAGGACTCCAAATCTCCCCTCGACAGAGTCTTCCTCCGTTGTGCTCATCGAGTGAGTATACAATTTAAAGATTTAATCAATCGATTATCGATTTAGTGTAGAAAAATTAAAGGTTTTGCTAAACGATGTATATTGCATACTCGGGACTCGTCATCGTATCGTACATCGTACACCTGTGTGTACACGTGATGACCTACTCATTCTGTTGTTAGACAACGTGTGATAATTCTTCGTCGTTAATAACAATGAGTAATAAAGACAATCCGGAAAAAGAGGGTACGACAAACGCGAGCGAGTTTGACTCGGGAGTATATCCAGGACGAGTTTCGTTCGAACCGTTATCTTTATCGTTGTGCAGCCGCGGAGAGTCGTGTAGTTCGCGGTCTGACTTAATGGGGCAACGCGGCGATTCCAGTCGAGGCTTGGCAAGCTTTCCGCTATTTCCGGTCTGTACAAACTTCTTCTTATCTTCCTCGTTTGCGGAGTACGGAATACAAGCCGAGGATTTAAAAAAAGACGTAGATTCGTGACTCTGAACGAGTCATCGAAGACGCGAGAATGGATTATACGGAAAATCGTCGAAGAATTATACACACGAACGCGAAGCTATGCGAAATCGACCTCGAAGCTGGGAACGTGTTTCACTGCATATTCCCTCCCCGCGCGCACTTACACACCGATTCTCGCTGACGAACTCTCTGTTAGAGTAACTACGCTAATGCACAGGCGTGACACATCCACATGGAATAAACATGCGAGATGTTTGCGTGCCGGCATAGCCTGCTGGTACCGTCCGAACGGAACCAATTCGCTTATTCAACGAAACCGCGAGAAATCAACGGGAACCACTATATATAGACACATAAAAATCGTGTTAGACGCTCCGAGAGTGTGGAACATAAAACTCCGATAATATTTTTGGCGAAAAATATTTATTATTTTTATTGGAGTAATTTCCATGGAAATAAAGTATGTATCACACAGTAAAAGAGATACGAACATTTCCCGTTCACAGAGGTGAAAATATTTTTCTTGTTAATTAAAAAAAAAAATTATATATGTGTTATAAATCTATTTTACAATTTTTTTTTTGGTACTTTTAGAAATATTTTTGGTAATTTTAACAATGAAAGATTTGGAGACGAAAAAAAATTGTCAAAAGTACAATAATTTTTTACTGTGCGGAATGTTTATACAAAGTATATATCTTTATATAAAACGGCAGAAAGTTCGATATCTCGTATATATATCTCAGTGTATCCTTCATTTCCGTGAGGGAACAACGATGATAATTATTCTTATCGATTAATTCGCAATTGTGAAAGTTTTTTCGCGAGTGAAATTAACGGGAGTTCCGGTTTGTCGGGGATAAAATTTAATCGACAGTAGACTAGAGCGGGTATTTCAACGAGAGATGGATAGAAACAGTGCGCGAGAGTGGGGACTGTATAGAGCAGCCTGTCCGCTACGGAACGTACCGAGAGAGTTTCCCGGACGCAAAATTTGCAATTTAAACTGCTCGCATCCCTGTCGTCGGGAGAACCCAGTGGCCGCATACATATGTACGCGGAAAGAGGGATATACCACGGGTTCGAGCTTTAGTTACCCTTTACACTCGCCTATGGATATACAGTATAAACCGTAAAAGCTCGCCGCGGTCCACGGGGGTTCGTATCTCGTGATCCGAACACGATGAGCAAGTTGACCATACGAATTAACCATTCGGTGCGGTGTAGCAACACAGCCGGAGTAGGGATAGTCGTTTTTACGAGTAGGAGTATCCAATGTGTTGCATTCGAATTGCGCAAAACACAATTTTGTCGCAATTCCGCTAGTTTACCAATTTACAACATTAAATCGCAATATTGGTTTTCCGAAAACAAAAAATTAAATTTCAACAAAGTAACAACATTATCGTAACAATGAGATATTCGTGAGCTGTATGCCATTTTGTTTTTGTCGAATTTACGTTTTGTTAAGAATTCGTAAATATAAGAACGAGATATGTAAATTGTGTTTCGATCGTATTGTGTGCGCGATAATGCCGAGAAGACGGCATTATCCTGCCGTCGTTTGTCAACACGGGTTAATCGTAACTCGGGTTAAGCAGCAGGTAGAAAATCGCAGGTATGTTAAAATAGCTCGAGGATCAAAGTAGGTTGCAAGGCCGCTCGTTACAAGCGTTGAAATAATCGTCCCGTAGTAAAGCAGCCGGAGAGACATGCGCTTCACCACTTGTGGCCTATAATTTCTTGTTTTTTTTTTTTTTTTTTTCGCCACTGTAGCCTGCGTTTTCGATGTTGTATATGCGAGTCTCGAGATATATATAGAAAAAGAAGCGAGGATAAACGGGCGAGAATACAAAGCGATGCTTATGCAACGCGGCGTTCTCGCAAACGAGTAGACCGTTTGATGGGTATATCACAACAGCGCTACGTTTTCGAGTGACGTAACGGAATGACGTGGTTTGGCCCTTGAAAAAAATTAGAGTCACCGGAGCGGAATATCGTACTGTCCACAGCAATTCGATTCAGATTTCGACAGAAAAATTCGAACGTGATTATTAATCGATATATAATCGATAATTAATGCATCGATCAATTTGCAATTTCGCCTCCACGCCGATGACGACGCGACCAATGACGAGCACCTAATTATCGTTCCCCGTACATCGAAAATAAAGTTAATGTATAATTCACAAACGGACAGTTAGATATGGCGGAATAATTGGTTTGCTATTTTAACCAAATCATCTATTGGTTAATTATTAACAAATATTATCGATCGTCATTTGGCTTTTTTGTAATATTATTCGATTTAACTGATATTTGTTAATAATAACTAACCATTAATTTCCTAATATCTAACTATAAAATTGCTAACTGCAAATAAAAAATTTTCTCGGTGTATCCAGAAACCTCAAAATTATCCGCGATGTATCGACTAGTCGATGCAGTATTCGTTTTAACTAACGATCCAACGAAAATACCCGAGCGAAGCGATCGCGTCTAGACTTTCTCTTGTACAGATTTTCAGCCGAACGAAGGATAAATGCGGAACAAATATAACGGAGCGCGGAGGGTTACTTTATTGCGGTAATGGCGTTTCAGGTATGCCGAAGTCTTAGACGCCCGATATTAGCCCGATATTAGCCCGATATACTCGTACGACGAATGCCATCGGGATTTGTTCCAGTCGATCGATTACCCCGAAACCCGATCCCTTTGCTATGTATATACGCATTCCAATTAGTATCCCGATCTTAATGGGGTTCTGGGCACAACTCAAAGGAGAGGAGAGTCGACTAACTCCCGGTGAAATGATAGCTTTGATGTCGCGTGTAATCAATCGTTATACACAGCCCCGATGACTATCTTCGCTAGACACGCCGCGGTAATGCAACTTGTGATAGTGCAACTTTCGCAGGTGGTACGCAGTAATGTTGCTATGTTCTTGTTGCTCGTCTGTTTAACATAATTCTCGGTCGAAATGTCGTGTATAGGTAATGCGGTGTGTATGTGTGTCGGGGGCATATAGATCGTACGAATATTGTACAACGAAATTGCTCTGTCTTCAACGTCACGTATTACGCGCCCGTCCATCAGTTGCGCACATACGCACGTAGACAGACTTACAAACTGTGTATTTTCTGTCACACTACCATTTGTACCTACGCTCTCGTGTAAATCGCGCTGCGCCGCGAGGCTCCGAAAGCAACACACACACGCGCACACATGTGTATTATAACTGCAGCAACGTTATTAGTTATCGCCGTGTGGTACAACGCGGTAGACACTCCGACATACGTTATGAAATGTAACTCTCGCACCGTTGCATTTAGAGAAGGACCTATGAACAGTTTATTGTAGTTGTGTAGTTATTTTCCTCGTCGACAAGCTTTGCCACGAAACGTCGTTGTCTCTCGCGTATATATATCTTCAGACTCGAGCGTTGTTGGCGCAAACCCGGATATATCTGGAGTCGCGAAGTTGCCTTACGATAATTGTATGCATTATGCATAATCCTCGAGACGCTTTCGAGTTGCGTCTCTTACTCTTACGCGGTGGTTAGATAGAAGAGATACGAGAACGGCATCGGAAATCACAATACTCCGAAAACGAGATTCTCCGAAATGCTCGTTGCATATCGGAGCAAAATTTTTGACATAAATTATGTTTCTGATTTAGTGATATCCTTTCGAAGGTTCGGAGAAACTCGACGTTGTCGGATTTATTGCCAATGTCGGTCAATTGTAAAAGCAACGTTTTTTTTTTCACTTATTTTTAACACCCGACTAAAAAAAGGGAGTTTCAGATTGCCGTAAACTTATCCTCTTTGTGTCCATACTATTCTCGCCGTTTACGCCTCCGAATGAATCGTAAAATGCTCCACAGGCAAAATGCTCGGAACTTTTTGCTGAGTCGTTTTTAACTCGACTGTTAGTTGATACGTTCAGCCGTAAGTTCATAAAGTTCCGTGCAGTCGCGAATCGGGACAACGATTTGTACGTTGAAATAAAAAAATATAAATAAAAAAACAGATACTTATACAATACGCGGGAAAAACGAAAAAAATTAAATAAAAAAAGTTAAAGTAAAAAAAAAGTTAAATAATTTTACAGATTATAAAAAAGCCTCCGCTGCAGTCGGGAGAACGCCTGTTGGAATTTTTGTAATCGTATTCCTCAACTGCATCGGAGACATTTTTATAATCTGTAAAATGATTTAAAACTTCTTGTAGATTAACCACTCTTCAGTTGGAAGGTTCTTTGCAAAGTCTTTATTTTCCGTTTTTTTTTTTTTTTTTTCAACAGCAATAGTAATTTTTCTAGACAGCGATTGCTAAAGTTAACGAGTAATTCTTGCGACATGTTTGCACCGCGTTTTTCGCAATATTTACTCCAAGAACTCGATGACACATGCATCGTTCTTAATCGTTGGCAAAGAGGAACGAAACGTGTTCGGAAGATGCTCTTTAATCGCTTGTGTTTTACTCGTCATTACGAGTTGTCACGTCGCCGTTTCTTTATCTATCTCGCGAGTGCATTCCGTACGAATATTACATTTGAAACACGTCGATTCACGAGTACAAACAGCGGTACTTTAATATTGTAGCCTTTTCTTTATAGTGTATAAAAATTTATTCACGGCTCGCAGTAGCGCCGGTAATTAAATTTATGCGGTAAGAATCCTACAGCGATGCGCATCACCTCCGGTAGCTCCCTCGATATAACGTAATAGAATACATCGAGGCGACGCGATCGATCGAATCGATTTTCCATATCGACAATATAACTCACTGTTCTCCCGCATTAATTGTTGCAGATATATCCGGGATTGAAGGAGGAGGGTTCGGTACTGGGCGGTGCCACTCAGAGAGTAACAAGGTAAAAATCTTATATCTTATTACAACACAGCAGAGCGGCAACGCGCGTCTATGGACATTTCGTTTTTACCTGCGTAACGAGTAGTCGTACGTGACTGAAAGAAAAATTGGCTAGACGAAGGAAAGAGAGGCCCCTATTACCCGGTAGATACCGCGCATATATACACCGAAGCAGCGTATTCACTATGCAACCGGCGTTCGCCAGTCCTCGACCGTAGCATATCTCGCGCGCTATCTCGCAACGCAAAGATAAAAGAAAAACGCAAACATCGTAAAGAAAAAAAAAAAAAAAAAAAAAAAGAAAGCAAAAGTGTACAATAACCATATTCCATGAGCACTCGAGTAAAAATATGAACTTTCTCGTTGTACCATTTATAGGGTGGCGTTATGTGCGTTAACGCGAATTACGCAATAATTAATTCCTCGAACAGCAGCTGTGAGAATTATTATAATTTTTTTTGTAGTCTCGAGTTCCCTCGTTCTCGATGCAGATAATGATTTTCCCATCGTCGATCGTTGACGGACCTTGTGCCGAGAACAATGCTATGTCGAGCGTGTAGAGCAACCGTGACGAATCTCCCATCGAAGGCTGCGCGCCCTTGTATATTCTTTGCATCAGTATTTTTTCTCTGGAATCTCCTTCGGTTAATAACAGCAAATAAGCTTAAAGTGAAATCGGGAATATCCGGGGCACGCGTCGAAAAAAAATTCGGTATATATAGGACATTACGACGTTTTCGATGTATTCGAAACGGACTCTCGGGGAAATAGATAATCTGCGAATGAAGCTGACGGAATTTGAGATCGTGAGGTCTCGGAACATGCCGCGCGGCCCGGAGAAGAGAACACTCCCGGCACACTGGACCGTAAATGGTCACGTTCTCGAACGAGAGACAGAGAGGTGCGACGCGTGACCGGGCCTCACGCAATTCTCGGACGCATGTATATAGTCACGTATATTACGGAGTTAGTATAACACACGATATTAGCGGTGGTGTGCGTACGTGTATACTGTCAAGAGAAACGCCCTTCCCCTCCTCTCAACCCCTCTGATTTAAATCCTACTAAGCTGTTTGGCTCTTTAAGGAAGCGAAGGCGTTTTAATTTTGTTGTGTGTTTTTTTTTTTTTTTTTTGCGATCGGAGATTTCACGCAAAATCCGCTTTCGCAAACAACAATTATAAGACGTAGAACTCGCGTCGGAGAGTGGGTGGGATAACGAAATTCAATCGTCGATTCAAGGCGAAACGAAACTGAAGATATTTTTAACATGGAAGTGCGAATCAATTCCGCGCGCATAGAGATCATCCACTGGGTCAATACATTTATTATTGAAAGAGTGTCGTAGCGACGACGTTTGCGCTTCGTGTTATTCCAGTGCAGTTTTAAATGCAAGTGAGCATTATAGATCGAGAGTGGAGGAGGGATTTATGTAGCCACTGGCAAAGGCCAGCAGTAGAGTTATACATAATGTTATTTATAGTACAGTAGAATAAACAAGCGCTTGTCGTGTGCGCGCAGCGTACTTCGCTGGTTACGAAGGTTTCTCGTTGCCTTTGCTCTGATGACTTTTTTCTCTCCCGCGCGTTCACCTCGACACTCCTTGCAAATATACGTAACGCGTGTAGTCCCAAGGTACTAATACGTACCGAGACACGTAACGTATATTCGCAACGCCCGGGACGCGCCACAAGAGTAAAGCAGATGACAGAAGTAGAGTCGCGACAGACCAGCAATTTTTGCATCGTCTATGACACGGGGTTTTCTATTTTATTCCCTCGATGACCCTTCATTCTGAATGTATCGTATTCAATTCTCAAGGGTATTCGATATCTTGCATATATATAGAATATCTTAACTTTATATTCGTTATTTTTGAACATCTTTTTCGATTTATATTGGTTCTTTCAAAAAAAATTCTGTTATTTTTTTTTTTACTTCTTTTGATCGACTTTTCAGTTATTTTTTATTATATTTTGCTTTGTCATAGACGAAACTTCGTTTCGGTGAGAAGTCGTTTTTTTTTTTAGATTTTCATGACGTAAAGTATCAGAATGTTCTAAAACGACAAAAAACATATTTAGATAGTACTTTGCGATACTAGTGCGAGAAACTTTACGGTGAAGTTTGATAAGTGGCCGCACGAGCCGAATCGAGCGCTATACAGCGACGTGAGGCGAAGCCGGATTGGCGTATATTAAATTTGAAGAATTGAAACTTTTGCAATGACAGAACTCATTGAAATTCATTTAAAATAATTTTTTATTTTTATCGTTGTGGGAAAATGTCGTAATGCATAAAAAATGTTGAAGTCCGCGATAACCCTTGCAATTTTTTATTTAATTTCGGTAATCAAATGCCGTCATCAAAAAAATATAATATTGGCACATCGCTTCTTCATTTTTTTAATCGGTGTTTACCAACATTTCTCTATGAAGAAGGAAAACAATTGGTCAAGCGATTTTCTCATAGACGGGTTTAATAAATGCCGATAAAAAAAAAAAAAAAAAATGTGAAAATATAATTAAAAAAAAATGAACTAATTGACAATTGTATTTATTATTAACAGTTCGGAGATCGGGTACGCGAGTTCGCCGCCACGCGAGGTGTTGACAAGAGGTCAAAGCATCGATTCCGTCGACAGGCCTTTCCATCCGAGTGACTGGGTAGACGTGAATCTTGAAGTTCCGGGAACGCCGAGAGTGAACTCGACGATGACAAACTTGACGCTCGACACGGCGCTCTATCCGTCGACGACGTTAGCGTCAACTAATTCCAGCGGTAAGCAAAGCAGCGTGTGCACTCGATTAACGGATCTAATCCTGTTGTCGTAGGATCCGCAGTGGATTCGCGTTTTCCTAATGAGGATTAATCGTTTCTATCAAAATTAGGATCGAATATGCGAGATTTTGCGCCGATACCGCCGCCGAGACGCAGAAAGAAGAACAGAGGAAGACCGCTGCCACCGAAACCCGATCAACTATCGGGAAATCAGGTCGATCGTGTAGCGATTCCAAAGAGTAGTTTCCGAGAGTCGAGAGACTCGAGTCACGAGCCTCTCTACTCGTCGGTCAAGTCACGAGATCCGACGCGATTGAATAAGATAGAAATCTACGAGCACAAGGTTCGTTGACCTCTGAAATAATCGAATCTTATTCGATAAATCGAAAACAATCCAAAAGCCGCTCGATAAACGACGAAATCATTTTCTTTTTTTCTTCTTTTTGATTTTATCAGGTCAATGGAACCGGAAGAATAATACCCAGTTCCGTGGTCGCTGGTAACCGAACTAAACGCGAGAATTCTAGTCGAGGAAGTAACGACGACAGCGAAAAGAAAATCTGCAGACCGAAGAACAGCAGTACGGTGAGTCTGCCGAATTATTCGGAACTCGAGGTTACCAATGCGAGTGTCCAAGGGGACGATGAGGAAGATTTGAAAATTCACAAGATCACCGCAGCCGGTTCGTTGCCCGCGTTGATCACCACCGGTGCGATTGAGACTATTGTGAAAAACGACAACGACAAGAGAATGGAAAAAACAGTCGCGACGACGGAGCGCAATAAAGATGAGATGATTGCCCGATCGATCGACGAGGTTGACTTCACCTTCGATGTATCGAAGAATCTCGATACATTAAGTAATATCTACAAACTCGAAGGACCGAGGGGAACATCGACACCGGTGAAGAATGGCTTTGATAACGACACGAGAACACCGACTACCGGTGGCGGATGGTTTTTGCATCAGGATAGGTAAATCGATGATCAATTATTTTGTTGCAACAAAAACCGGAAAAAAATTGATAAGTGAACAATGTATAATTGGATATATATGATTTTATATATTCATTTATATAATTAATTAAATGTTTTTTATTCGTTATTATTTAATTATTAATTTTATTTTTTAATTAAATTTAAATAATTAATTAATAATTTAATAGTTTTGTTTTTAATTTTTAATTGTTTATATTTACATTTTTTCAATATAAAAATTCGCGCAATTGTTATTTCACGTTATATATGTTTCGATATGTATCGATCATATTGTTTAAATTATTACTATTATTCTTATTATCCATCGACTGAACATAAAATTTCAACGAAACGTATTCTTTCGCAGAGATTCACAATCCGGCGAATGCGATTATTGTCCGCGAGAGAATACTCGGGACAAACACGTTGCGGATAGCACTCAATTTTTCGATGATACGAAAAATTCTCGCAGCGATACGTTTTTCGAGGCTGAAGAAGATCGACTCGAGGAGAGCATAGGTGAGTCCACCGTTACTCACGTACGAGTTACATATTAACGGTGCCGACGCCTTAGTCGTACATCCCATTCGCTCGAACTATTTGAAAGCCTCGAGAGTGACCAGTGTTAACCGCACACGTTTCCAATTTCGCAGATAACCGCGTGAGGGTCGAACGAGGCGTTGAACTCGTTTCGGACAAACCGAGAAGGAGGACAAGTCTAAAGAGAACCCTGTCGAACGAGAGCGAGCCGTTCGACAGTTACGAGGAAAAGGAGCTCAGGGAACCGGCGTTCATCGCTGTGCGGTCAAATTCTCAGGTCAAACTTGTCGGTAGATCGATATCCGAAGAATCGTTGCCGGAGGAAATGCTCGCGGATCAAGACGACCCGAATTCGTTGGTGGCAAAGCGATCGATCGAAGCGAAGAGTGTCGATGATAAAACCGAAAAGAATTTAGTTTTCGATCAGTTAGAAAAAAGCAACGATACGAAAACACCGCCGCCGAGTCCAGAGCCGAAAATCAAACCGGAGCTTAACGACAACGATCACTCGACGTTGCTGAAAGTTTTGCGCGACGAAGCCGAAGAGAGTAATCTCAGCTCGATGACGCCGAGCCTCACAGAGCTGGAAGCCGCTCTCTCCGACATGCTTGAGCGCGAAGACGACGATCAATCGTCGGACGAAGCATCGAAGAAGGTACACGAAAAAAATGTCTCGATCGATAATATACCGACTGAAAAAGCTCTGGAGGAGCCGATTGAGCCAAAAATTGTACATAACGATATCGAGAAGAATGCGAAAAATTCCGCGGTCTCCGTCAGCCTAAAAAATATTCTAGGCGGCGCGGATGACGCGAAGAGCGATAACAAGTTAACGGAAAAGTCAGAAGACGATGTAACGAAAATGACGGAAATCGATCTTTCGAATGGAGACAATTATTTCGATCGGCGAGAATCCCGAAACTCTCTTGCCGATTTCGCCGTCGATGGCAGAAGCAGCGCGATTTCCCTTATGGAACCACCGGAAAAACCGAGTAGACTTCATCAAGTTAGTCTCGGTGAACCATCGGGGATTTTGGAAAAAGTACCGACACCACCGCGTCGAAGAAATCGCAATAGCGTCGGTGCCAATAAAGATAATCTTCGAGGATCGATCGATAGAGCTGCGACTCCCGAGAATCCGTATCCGAACGACAGACTTATATAAAAAGAAAAACGGGGGATTAATCAGGGTATCGAAAATACGGTATAAATAATCTAAGCGTTAAGGACGAAGAGAAAAATCGGACGGCAGAGAGTCGGAGGACTTGACGCGAAATTTTCATGGTGCTGCAAACTCTCGAACAAATCCTCAGGAAAGTCCTGCGAACGTCAAAGCCGCGAGAGGAACAGAGTAATACCGGGGTGCATAGCAAAAAGTTGATCGAATTCGAGAGGACAGCCGGAACTCGTCGATGCGCCACGGAGGAGGAGAAACTCGAGAAGTTTCTAACTATGTCCCGGAGGAAAACTTCCCGATGCCTCTTCCTCCCAATGGAAAACTACATACGTTCGGTGAACAACACTTTTGATGAAAAATCAGACAAGACATTCGTCGAACTTCATCTCGAATAATAATAATAATAATATATATATATATACATATATAAATAAAAATAAAAATATATATAACGATTATCCAGTCAGTAAAAAAAAAAAGAAAAAAAAAACAAACTAAAAGTATAACTGTAACATAATGTAATTATAATCAGTCAATGAACGAGACGAGAGATAATGCCGATTAGATTCTCGTAACTATATTTGTCACGATGAACATTTCGCAAAAGTGTAATTTTCGCGAAGCTATCGACGGCTCGCCAACAATTGGTGAAAATTTTTTCGAAGTAATAATAAAGATAGAATCGTTGAAAATTCCGGTGGAGACGAAATTTTCTATGTATTATTCTTATGAACCCCGTTTCGGAGGCCATTCTTGATTTCAAGCTGAACGAAGAACACGGAGGAGCATCCAGAGCTCATACTTTATTTTTCGCGGTTGGCTTGGATGGCTTCCGACTCACTCACTCTCTCCATCCCTTATATCTACACACCTACACACGTATATATATATATATACACATACATACTTCGAGTTTCTCTGCTTCACCCATTACTTTTTTAATTATCTTCGCCGTGCAGGAGGCGGCGAAGGCTCTTATATCGTTATGCGCCAAACGGAGCGCCGCCTTAATCGCTTTAAGAACTAACCCCGGGTGGGAAAGCGCGAGAGAACGTCGACGTCGAGCCCCTGAAATGCCGTGCACGCCATCCTCGTGTTTTCAAGCCCTCGACGGCGAGTGGCCCCCACGGAGGGTGGCAAGTGCGAAAAATTGCTTCTCGGACCGGCCGGAGAGTCAAATAGAAAACGCCAACAAAACGCCATACGTGCAGCAACCTCTCCCTTCGTTAACAACGAAAATGTTCCTACTTTTGTCTACACGGAGAGTACAGCTGTTGGATAAACGTAATGCAACGGTTTATGAAAATAATCAACCGGTCTCTTGTACACTTACGATGCGCGTGAGCTTTCAACGAAAATTCTTATTCCGTGTTACATTTTCTACTTGTTATCCTCTCTTATTCCGTTGGGTGAGGATATCTCCCTAAGCGTTTCACTTAACGAAGAAGAGGTCGAAGCTATATCTTTCTCGAATAGCGGAAGTGGAAGGGTCGCGGCTGCATGGCTCGACACCGTACCGCACCCTCCAAGTCGTTCTCGACACCTCGTACCGTTTCCATTGCGCCGGATTCGGATAAAACTCGACACCTTTCCCCACCTCCTTCCACTCGACAATGGCAACGTTAGAAATCTCGGCGAGGAGACCCACCCACATCCTCTTCTACGTTCGGGTTAAGCGACGAACTTGTCTCGTAGAAACTACTCCGCTATATAGGGGTTCGGAGAATCCACGCCGGTGAGATTTTGCGTGGAATGGTATGCGGGTCAACGACGATGAGACCACCCTGCGCCGGGAAAATAAGTACGAATCGCGCTATGCGTTATTTCTGCGGAATTAGAGATACCGAGCAAAAACACGGCGATGGCTTTGCGAAAAGCGATGAAGCTAATCGTTAGTAAAATTCGCGGCGATAAAAAAAATACCGACGACGATTGGAATGGAGTAAAAATTATCAATGTTTCACATCATTTTATTGATTGATAAAATGATCGAAAAAATATACATAGTCGGGAGAACCACCAATAAATTCGTTGCAAGAATCATTCAATTTATTGATGTAAAATTTAGTGACTCACTTATTAATGATTCACATAATTTTATTGATTGAAAATTAACGAAAAAATATACATAGTCGGGAGAACCACCAATAAATTTGTTGCAAGAATCATTCAATTTATTGCTATAAAATTTAGTGCCTTAAAACGTATTTTTTTGATTGATGATAGACAAATCTGTGTTCTGCATTTGTCAATCTTTCCTTTTTTTAAAAACGTATGTGCCATCAAATATTTTTGGCACCGGCGCATTGAAAAGTTTTCACTTTACTTATCTAGCGAATTGATTGCTCTAATCAGTAACAGAAAATTTAAACCTCCGACCAATTAATTTTCCGTTGCAAATTGAATTGTTAAAATTGGTCACTGTAACCACTTTACGTTTGTAACCAAATACTTTAGTTTCCCGCGTAAATTGTACGAGAGAGGCTCCTGATTGACTTGTGAAACAATTAATCCCCTCTCTCGAGTTTGCCACGACGATGATTTTATATTTCAATCTTTCGTTAACATTGGTCGCTTTATACCTCTGCTAAAACGTACCGCTCGAGTGTTATTTTTTTCCATATTTTTATTTATTCACGTTTCGATTTAATGTTTTTAATACCAAGCACCGGTTTTACCGAGGGTTTGATTATAAAAGCATCCCGAGCTATCCACCAACACCGACCAGCAAATACGACGAACAACGACGAGTGGCTCGTTGACAAAAATGAATAAATAAATAGGTAATGAAACGGTCGGTTTGCCGTGTTGCGACCGATAAACAAATTTGCGAGGCTCTCGTGAATATTCATGGTTTAGTGGGCTCGATACGGCGGTATGCCTTTCCCTGTACTATGGGAACCAAGCGAAACCGGAGGTAGATTTTCGAGGCTTCGAAGTTCGCGTCTCCCGTCCCTCTGGACGAGTGCATAGCTTTCGGAAAATGTAGAACCGTAGCGGGATAACCACGTAAAATTTATCCAAAGCTGGATTATCCCCCTTCCCCTCCCCTACCCCCCTCTCCGATCGTTAAAGCGCTACTGGAAAACAAAAAGTGGCCGGGAGTCACACCGCGAGGGAGGTGGTTGCTTTCTGGCACTGGGAACTCGATCGCGAAGGATCGTGTGTGCTTTGGGCGAAATACACAATGAAACAGAAGAGGACAGGGTAGGGGGGGGGGGGTGGGTGGAGGTTCAAACTACTGACTGGCGCAACTCACCCATTTGCTCAAGTCAATTGCTGAGATAAGGCCCCCAGACAATGCGGTACTTCGTCGCGAGGGACTTAGCCAACTAATCCTCGAGGCGTGGTAAGACTCCGACATTAAGTCTTGCGTGTCTCCCTCCCCCCTCCCCCCCTCCTTTTGCACACAAGAAGCATCAACTCTCACGACTGTTGGTTGTTCTCTTGGAACTCAAGGGTGACCGCAAAAGATTGGTCGACCCAGGAATCTTCCTGAATCTCCAATTCGCATTCAAGCAAAAAGCTATGTCTCTTGGATAATTGTCGTCGTATAGACCATAAGGGTTACTGAAAAAATGAATAACTGGATGAATTAATAATACAATGCTCTAGATACACGTTTCCGAAACACTCAATGACTAAAAGTCGTAAAAAAAAAATACGAATCGGTTAAAAAAAAAAAGAGTCCGAGACGAGAAAAAAACAAATCCTACTCCCCCGGAATTCTTGGTCTCATCAAAGTTGATTGAGTTAATCGTTTATCATTGAAAGGATTCCAGTACGGATTTATCTCTGCGTTTAGGGTGCGAATATTGTATATATATATCTGTATAGTGAAGCGTTAGTTTGGGCGGCTGAAGGATAAGCGTGAGGGACGATGCTTTGTGAGGTGTGCGGAGAGGGTTGTTGTTGCGCTGTTGGGGGTAGGATGAGAGCTTGAGCTCGCGGCATTCGCCGGTCGAATTTATGGAGTCGGCGAACTATTTAGATAGGCGGGATATAGAGCCGCTACCGATCCGGCCATACCGCGACTCGAGCGTAGGAGGGTGATTTCGAGTTTTTGTCCCTCGCTGCGAAGTAACTCGCTCGCTCTCTCGTGCGCGCACCTAACCTACTATTCCAACATTCGACAAATAAAACATTCACCCTCTCGCTACAGACGGCGATCGCGAAGTCGACAAGGGTAGTAGGGGACGATTGGAGGGGGTGGGGGGTGGCGGGGGCGGATATCTGCCACAACACACAATCTTGCGGGACGCCCTTCGTGGACAATGTGTTTCCCATCCGAATACCAAAACGAATAATTCCAACAATTGCGAGGAGTTTACGAATTTCTCCGAAGCTCCGAAAGGATCTCTTTGCCAAATAGCGTTGCTCGCTAACTCAACGAGGCCTAATTAGTTTTTCGTTGCCATGGATTATCCCGGCGAGAGCTACGACGTTGCTCGCCCACCTCGCGAGGAAGTACACAGTTTACTTCTCAAACCCCGGGCTATCTGTCTCTAACTTTGTTCGCTTTCTTACCCGAAACTCTCTAGCGCGAGCCTTGATCCGAGACTCGAGATTAAGGCAAAATATTTAAACGAGACAGCGAGAGAGGCCTGGAAGTCGTTTCTCTCTTCAATAAACTCTTTCCAGCACAGTTGTACGATATTTATACTCCGTTACCTCGCTTTATTTTGAATAATAACTTTAAATCCAAGAAACGACCACTCAGTTAAGACAGCAGATGAAATCTGCTATTATCAAAATAATTTTTCGAAAATTTAGTACTTTTGCTTTAACTGCGAAGGCACAGTGGACCTTTGGGAACAATTCGCTCGTTATATGACAAATTATTTTCCTGCCACCGTACATCGTTCTAGGAGATCGGGGCAAGTCGTGGGGTAAGTTGGAACACACCTATTAAAAATTTTAATGTTAGTCCACATAGAAATTATAGCACGGTATGGAATAAAAAAAAACTGTAAAAAACTGTAACTGTAAACTGTATGTACTGTAAAAAAAAAATTACATATGTTTTTTTTAAAGAACAGGTCTTCCGGTTG
This sequence comes from Buathra laborator, assembly GCA_934046635.1. NCBI lineage: Eukaryota > Metazoa > Arthropoda > Insecta > Hymenoptera > Ichneumonidae > Buathra > Buathra laborator. Next base: position 20,853,417 of record OW203894.1, read on the forward strand.
ATGGATTATAAATATATTATTATAAATAATGATTGCATTGCTATTATTATCGAGAAAGTAAATTATTGGCGTCAAAGGTACTTTTGTAGTAAAATCAAAGTAATTAATTAAAAACAAAGTATCGACTACAGTTTTTAATAAACCGTTTCTCGATTTTTCATCATAATTTTTACGTTAAATTTAATGTCGCAATTTATGTATAAAAACTTCCAGTATTAGTAAATTAAAGATTCACCAATTTTTTTTACAATGGAGGGTGCATACGATAGTAAGTAATTTTTTAGAGTGCCATATTCATTGGATGAAATTACCGATTTTTTTTGCCGCGAATGTTCCAATTGGCGTCGGTGTCCCCTACCCATCTGAATCAGCGGTAGGGGCACCTACGCGGCGCTTTTTCGGTTCCGATCACTCGGCGGAAGTTCACTACACCGTTAAGTACTTTAATATCTTGGAACAAGATTGATGTTCGGTGAGAAATAATGCTCATCGTCTGCTCGAGTTTATATACATATATATATATATATATATATATAACACAAAGGAGAGAATAGAGCGGAGTTCACGAGAGCTTCGTTCGGAGTAGGAAAAAAGTGTAAGTGAGGAGTGCGCAAGAGGTCGGAGGACGTTAAGAGAAAGAGAGCGGAAGTAAGAGTGGATAAAAAAAGGGATGAAGGGAGGGGGAGTAAGGAGTATACGGAGAAAAGACGAGAGGGAAGAGAGGGCCTGGAGTCCACCTTATTATACCTCTGGAAACGAGTTCCCAGCAAGGACGCGGCGTAAAGAAAAGTGTATATCCCCGGGCAATTTAAAGTAAACGGTAAGAATCTTAAGGCGCACCACCGTCGAGTGCACGATCCTATAAAGAAAGGTGTGCATCCTCTGCGCACATATATATGTATATACAATACCCTCTTGTACGTTTTTTTCTACAACCCCCCCCCCCCCCCCCCCCCCTCATTCCTTTCGGCGTTCAACCTCTCGCGCTAATATTCTACTTCCTTCCACGTCTGTATAAATTATCATAAATAATTACACCTTATAAATATAACTGTGCAAGAAGCGGTGTAAGACGGTAACCCCCCGGTTCCTCCACTTCCTTTTTGTTTTTTTTCTCCCCCTCAACCGCTCACAATTTTTTTACAACTAATAAAAAAGGCTCACGCGGAATAATTTAATTTAATCAAACATCGCCGGATGCACAGGCCAACTGGACGCGAGTTGGGTGCAACGATGCACTTGCAGTCGTTGAAAGGGATTATTATTACAAGACGTTTTGCGTATACGCTCAACCCCCCTTCTTGTCCGTTTCCCTTGCGTTACCCAGAAGGGGAAGACTTTGGAATTTCCCGACTCGAGGACCAGAGCTCAGCATCGCCCAGCAGCCTACGAGTACTCGCACTTCTACGACAACCCCCCCGCTAGCAGTCGCATACTTGCGCGTAAGTTATGTCCTCATAAACTCGCCAAGACATTGCTACGTGTCTCTTTTGGTCTCACCGGCTGCCTCCCCCCCCCCCCCTTCTCTCTCCTCTTCTCTTGGCGCTCCTCACCTCTGGCTTTTCTATATAACGTATCTGTTGCCGTGTCTCCTTGAAAACGTGGAGAACCACGCAATACCGGGTTACACGTACGACGCGGACACGCGAAGAAACCGGAAGGAACGAGAGCTTCCTTTAGCCGCTGCAGTAGCCCCTCACACCCTCTGTGCTGAGTATATATAGTATATATGTGCTTTCTGTCGTATATGTTCACGAGCTGCTGAGCATTCGTGACTTCGGGATTGCTCCTTGGGCTTTCTACGTCCTTTTACGTCTTACGGTATTATAACAGTCCCTCGGTATGTGTGTGTGTGTGTTAGCAGAGAAAGCTCGTGTAGTTAGATGCATTAAGAAGCCCCACCGTGCTGCATTGCTCATCCGGTAGTAGGAGCAATAATTTTTGCACGGCGGAGCGAAAAGATTGCCTCGTTACTTCGCGCCCTCGCGTCACCTTGCGAACTACTGCCTATATACAACACACCGCGTACTTTTCCTCCACGCTCCCGCGGTTTATATTCTCCGCGGCTGCGGTATGCCATATCTACACCTACTATTCTCCATCCTGTTGCTTTACGTTTTGTTGTTATACCTTCGTTACATCCCCGTATCAAAGTAGAAAACTCGAGGCGAACGCCGGGTAGATGTTGGTGAAAATAAAAGACTTTTGTTTTCTTTTGTTGTTTTTTTTTTTTTTATTCCTTACAATCGAATCAGTGCCGCGCGCCAAAGAGTCGAAAGACTAAAGCTTAAACCGACTTTTCGCTCGATTCCGTTCTTCGGTTAGTCTCTCCTTAAAGGTGAAAAATTATCGTCGATGTCTGGACTTGCCGCGATGTTAATTACTCCATCAGAAGGGACTCGCGCGCTCCTTCCTCCCTCTTTTTGCTCCTTTTTTTCACATTTTTCTCTGTCCTCCCTTCATTTACCTTTACTACTTTGACGATTCACTCTTTGCATAGTTTTCTCACTTAGTCTACTACGCCATTCGGTTTCAGGCTTATTTTTCTCTACGAGACAGTCTCGCGACTTTCGTCTTTCTCTCGACGTTCTCGTTGCGGTGGGGCGCGTTTCTTTTTTTTTTTTTTTTTTGCGAAGGTACTCCAGTCCCCGCGGAACGTATACAGAGAGCGCAAGAGAGCTCACCGAGCCGAGCCGGTAATTATGACAGACCCGGATCCTCGTAATAAGGTAATTTAAACGCATGAGTTAGGAGGCAGTCGGTTGCCACGGCTATTGGCCCTTCCGCACCGGCCCTTTTCTCTCTCTCTCTCTCTCTCTTTCTCTCTCTCTCTCTCTCTCTCTGTACTCCTCTCTCGTATATAATTTCCCACTAGTTCCTCTTCTAGCTTTATATATAGCATATATAGCAACGAGGCTCCGCTACTATTCTCTCTTCTCCCTCTCGCGCCTTTTCTCTTCAACGTAGCCGCTCTCGCGAGCCTCTCCCTTTCCATGGCTTATGCACGCTTTTGTACTCTTTACGAGCCATCACGATACCCTGGTATTACCGGTTAAGTCTTCGAGGGGCGGACTGGTAACGTCAAGCGTGCACTACGCGCACCGAGCTTTTCCGAAAGAGGTCACGTTTCTCTGACGTTTATATCTCGACGAACTGTACTAAACACACAACTATGGCTACGAATCCGAGCCCTTCCGCATATTATAAATTGCGCGCTTGTTAAAAAAAAAAAGTACATATATCTATATATATATTTTCTTTAACACGCGCGCAATTCGAAGTGCACTTCGAAAGCTATTGCTCGAAGCAATAGCTTTGAGTAGTTTTCGCGCGATTTCATCTAAAGTCCGCCGAGCTTCACACATCTTTACGGAATTGACCTCTATATATTATTCAATGCCGAACAGCCGGGCATTGTTGGTCAAACTAATAAAACGTAGATTATCGACCGTAGGGGTCCGTGTATCGGTGGAATATTTTTTCTCCCTCTCGACGCTCTTGCTGCGAAAGTCTGCGATGACTTGAGAATTCGCGACGCGTCTTTCGTTGCTAGAGAACGAGTGATCGACCACATGAGCTGAATAACTTCTACAACTTCGGCGTTGACGCGTAAGCGCTGAAGAAATAAAGTCATTGCCTTGAATTGCAACTATAAGGAAGTCTAGAAAATTGAACGTACGACGAAATAATGAATAGTCATTAAAGTCATGAGACTTTGTTCATAAAAATCAAAATTAAATAATAATAATGAAAATAGTAATTGAAGAAAAACTATTATTATTATTTTTAATATATTTTTATTATTATTATTGCTTTTATTTTTATAATAATTGGAAAAATTATGTTGAGAGTTTTTAAAAATTATTTTTCTTTTGTACAAATCACGAACCCCCCTTCGTCGCCGTTAGATTATTATTATATGTTGCAGAATATCACTAAATATTCGGTTTAGAAACATCCGAAGAACGTAATAAAATTTCTGCAACAATTTATTGCTTGTGGACGAATATCTTGTAGAATTAAATGAATTGATTGATGAAACGGATACATATTTATCGTTGAGAATTTTAGGTGTCAGGTGACCGTTCGTCGATGTTATTCGCCACTGGCTATAACCCAAAGGGACATAAAAGAAGAGATATCCAATAAAACTTGGTCAGTGTACGTAGAAACTACTTAACGAGCAGACACGATCTACACAGTACTAACGGAAATAATGGAGAACGAGAGAACCGACGCTGAGATCGTTCTCCAGCTTATTAAAAGCGAAATAGCTTTAATAAACAGTATGGCACTACTTGCGGCAATGTTCGTGGCTCTCCCGGGCTTTTGCCAGCGAGAGATCGAATACGAGACGCTACAAACAGATGACAAAAAAAGAAAAAAAAAAAAAAAAGATAGAATGCCAGAAAAATGAGTTTATGTCGAAGAGATAAACAGGGGCAGCAGGGGATTTAGAAAAGGATATTGCGGTTATACAGTAGCTCTCCGGACGCTCCGGAAGTAAATTATCGTCGAGGGTTATCGACTATATCGGAGTGATTGGTGGCTCGACTTGGGTCGTAGCTTCTGCAACATTTTTGTATACACGCCGATGCTCGAGGGTGTTGTTTTTTTTTTATTCCCCCCCTCGTAAAAGCTCTATCCCCTCGGACTGGACAGTGGGAGGACTCCTCACCCTCTCGTTACCTACCATATATTATCCAGGATTGGCTTTTGCTTCTGGAACGTACGAGAGTTTTAGTCTTTTCGTTCGGCGCCTGTAGATATTATTTTTTTTTTACACCCAGCGGCACATCGAGAGCGAGATATAGAGAAAGAGAGGCTCGGTTTACATCGCCTCGAAAAAAAGGGAATCCTGCGAAGCAACGAGAAACCGCGATAAAAAGCTTTTATTACCGGCAATTAGGATAAGCTCTGGCTGGTACACGCGCGCTCTTCTTTCTCTCGTACTTCTCACGGTACTGATTTCCGACGTGATTTTTTTTTTTTTCAAACCAAGTAGAACAAACGATAGAGTTAATGTAGCGAGAGTAGCAAGAACGAGGCTCGTAAGCGAGTAGTAAAGCCCCCGCACCGGTCAGACACAACGACAAGAGAGACGTATCTAATCCGTCGGGTTGACTAATTAACCACTTGGCACACGTGACTTTTGTCGGGGGGCTCGTGGAACGAGAATCGTTACAATCCCGAAACCCACCCCCACCTTTCTCTCTCGTAGTTTCACAGTCTAATTCGCAAAGTCTCTCGTTTTCATTGCACGGCTCGTTTACCGCGTACGATTATTGTTGTTGTCTGTACTCAAGTTACACGTGTGAGGGATATAATGTTAGAGTATCCGCCACTCCTTCGGTACGGTTGTTACACTCGTCCGGAGTACATTATCGCCGATGTTGCTCCTGAAACGCTCGACGACGAAGGGTGCAAAAGCTCTCCCATCCCACCTCGTGATGGCACGCGCTCTCATCTCATCCTGGAATAATATTTTTGGCTGGCGTCCACGTACTCGCGTTAGACACGAAAAGCTTCGAAGGTATATACCGAGCGAACAACGTCGGCGAATGAGAAGGACGAGGCTGGTGGTCTTTCAGTATGGCCGGCTGGCGAATGTTCCGAGACGTACGAGATATGGGATATAAGGATAATGCGGGTCAGCGGAGCCAAAATTCGTAAATTGTAAATTAACTGCACTTTTACCGGAAGTTTGTCTGCACAAACGGGTACATTGAATTTAATCGATAATAGTAATGAAAAATGTAAGTACTTCTATAGCGAAAGTAAAAAAAATTATTGAAAGTAAAGAATCGACAGAAGTTTTTAATATACCGTACGTTATTAGTTTTTCATCGTAATTGCACATTAAATTTACAGCAAATACATGAAAATATGGGGGTGAAATCGTTTTTGGGAGCCTTTTATATTCGCTACTAAAAAGATCGATTATCCCGGCACCATTTTTTTTTTACAGTTTTTCGACACGCTACTGATTGAAAAATCTGTTCTGTTCTGTATGCATTTTGCATAATATAACACTCTAAGATAATTCGCGATAGGGAGAAGCCAAATTGACCCTCATTACCATCGCCTACGGTATTATAATCAAGAGAGAAGATAAACGGAAGGTGAGAGGGATGATTTTGTATAGAAAAAAAATGTTGGCTGAGATGCGGGACGGCTGTTGGTAGTGCTGTTACAATCTCGATCGCTGTTGGCTCCGCCGGGTGTACGAAAATTTCTCCGTTGTCCCCACGCTAAGTAGGCCTTACGAGGGCCCATTACGCGATGCACGAGGGTTTTGATACCGCAGTCGCATGGCAACGGTGAGGGTAACAGTAGTACGTGTATAACGAGCTGCCCCCTTGGCTCACTGGAGTGGGTTACACGTTACGTTACAACGGTGTTAATGCGTCGGGGTGGCAGCGAAGCTCTACCCCTAACCGCGAAGAAAGAGCGAAGAACGAGATTCTCTCTCTATTCTCTCGTTCATCGTCACCTATTCCTTCCTCCTTCTCCTCCTCTTCTTCCAGAAGCGATTGCCAAAAGTTCCTGCTAAGGGCGACGAGTCTAATAGTAGGTATATTACAGAGAGGGTACAGAGCTGCAAGGATCACCCTATGAGAGAAGGTTAATAGGAAGGCAGCAGCAGCACAGTTATCGTTTGGCAGCTATGCCAACCGCATCTTGTGTGCCACTTTGATACGATCCTCGCCGCTGCCAGCTATACACAATCGCCTTACGCGCAACCCTTCTCTATGCTCCCTATCACCTGGACCAGCGACAATAACCCTACGAGCCGCCTAATAGCCTTGTCCCGCGAGAAACCGCACGGGGGTGGGATCAATAACATTTTTGATACTGTGTTGAAGAAGTGCAGTTTCTTTCCGAATTTTTCGACATTTCCTGATAGTAGCGAATGCGAAGAATACATATCTTTGAAATGTCTGTTCTATAATTACAATACGAGGGGAGACATGCAATCATCATTTTATAAAACAGGAGTTTCGGAGGCCCGTGCTGAACTAAGTTTGACTGTATTAACATCGTACCTACATCACCAGAGCAGACTAATGTAAATGTAAATGCCTCGTCTTATTACTAGTTATTATTGTAGAGGGCTGAAACAGCACAAGGCTTTGGAGAGAGGGTCAGGGGCTCGCCGACTATTTGCCGAGGGTACGAAGAAGAGAGAGAGAGATACGGCGATGGCGGTGGTTTTTGATGAATGCTCGTAGATGGAGAGGAGAGCAGGGATATCTCTCGCGCCTATGTGAAAAAGAGACCGAGGAATTTGTCGTTATGACCCGTCGGGTGGCGTCTGCTCGCGGTGCCTTTACTCGTAACTTCGTTTGCTCCTAATATTCGTAGGACGCTTTGCTAGCACATCCCTCCGCTCTCTGCGTGTGTTCCACGCTTGCCAACAACTCGACGCCCTCCCGAGATCTGGATTTTCCGGCAGGATTCACTGTGTGTGCCATTTCTCCCACACGGTCCCTTTAGCCTCGTATCTATGCGAATTTCGCGAATCCAAGGGAGGCGAGGGAAGGGAAGGATGTGTAAATAACAATTACGTCGATAGTCGAGACCGAAAGGTCTTACGAGGGATTTCTGGAAAGGATCCGGCAAAGTTCATGAGGGACCGCGGGATATGCTGCGTCCTCGGGGTCAAGATTGACGGGATGATCGTGGCTCGATGCTGCATAGCGTCAGGGTCCACATCTGACCCTCTGGCAGGCATGAGCTGCGGTTATCTCGTAACTTCGTTTGCATGTAATAACAACGCAAGGAGCGGGACAATGTTGGCAGGGATATCGAGGGGGATCAACTTCAACGGAAGAGCACATCGATGAGTTTTTCCGAGAAGAAATGAGAAATGAAAAAAAAAAAAAAAAAAAAAAAAAACGTATACCACAAAAAATTCTAGTCGGCTTGGCGAAAGTTTCGTTCTTTTGTTCTGCACGAGACGGGAAATCGAAGAAGAAGTAGAAGAGATTCAAGGACGACGGGGGCGAGACTGAAACGGGAATAGAGTCGATTGAATGAAGAAGATCGAAAGGGAGTATCGTTGTGAAGAAATCTTGCGGAATTGATTTATCTTTCTCAAAGTCTACCGCGGCCTTGTAGCACGGGGCCAGCGGCCATCCCCCTCGTGATTTCTCCTTCCTCGTTTCTTCTCCCTTTTCTTCTCGTAGAATCACCGCGGCAAAGCTTTTCACGATAGAATTCTACATTTCATCCCTTCGTCTGGCCGAAAAATATAATTACACAGCGTCGCAGAAAAAAAAAAAAATTCTCAAAAAGGTGTATTACAAATTTGCAAGAGTCGTTACGAGATTGGAAACTTTTTCATTTAGCACCACAAATCGAATCGAGAGTTATATGTTCCATTTCGAAGAGTCTGGCAATTTCGTTTCGATGGTTATTATAACCTCGCGTATGAAAAAAAAAAAAGTGTATCGCGCGTATTCGCGTACAAATTAATATCTTTTACGATTTGATACGCGAAACAAGTGTATAGATCGTACCGAACGAGGATGAATACATCTGATTCGCTCGCGGAACCTCCCGCCGCCCCGTGTCTTTTCCACTTTCATTTTATCGCTTCCAATGGTGTACTATATTTCTATATATTTATGCCTCGCTGCTTTTATGCTCGAAACGATACTACTCAACTATGTGTGTGTATATCCATCACCCACACTGTGATATACTTACTATGTACAGTGTATATACATATATAGTATTATGTACGGCAGGTGGACGCCGGCGATGCAGCCGCCGCCGGGCGCTAAAGCCCGATAAAAGAGCGGACGATAAAGACGAGCTTTTATCCAGCCATTTTATTTGTTTTATCGCTCTCGCGGGGGGTGAGAGAGGGGGGGAGAAGGATTGGCAACGGAGATAAATAGAGATCACGTTGAACAATTAAATCGTCCGTCGGGATACGACGGCGGTTGGGAATATACATTATTGTACGTCATTAAGCGAAGCTAAACCGAGTAACCGACGTTTGAGACAGAAGCGGATGTACCGAGAACTCTGAATAGAAGCAGAAATACGCAAATATCTCCGTAAGTATATAGACTCGCTTGCGGACAAGTGAAAAGCTCAGGGATACATTTAGTTATGTACTTTCGAATGTACTAAACCGAGGAAACGTTCGAAATGAATTGATTGTCGAAATTTCATTTATTTTCGAGGGTCGTCGGGGAGTAAAGCAAAGGGAGAGCGGTAGAGTGTCGTTTATAACCGGGTAATTAACGGTGGACAAAACCATCCCCGAACCGTTGCTAGCGGTGGTCGAATTAATGGGGCGACACGTTCGTATAACGGTTATGATGCGGTGATGCTGGGTACCTAACGTTTTGCAGGTAGGTATAACGCCGACTGGTTGACGTTATAACGTTGTTGTCGACCGTTGTACCCGCGATGGTCGCCTCTTGCGAGGTTGAAAATCGTATGGGATCATAATCGCCAGACGAACGATCGATCGAAAAACAATTACTCGCCGCTTAATGTTCGTCTACGTTATTAAAATCTGTAAAATTCCGTATGTTGCAGGAGACCGAGGCTAATTGCAACGCGGGGCAAGTCGAAACGCAGAGTTTTCAGGCACTAAGTATGGTACTTTGAGGAATTACTTCCCATAGTGTGCACAAATATAAAATATAAAATATAAAATATAAAATATAAAATATAAAATATAAAATATAAAATATAAAATATAAAATATAAAATATAAAATATAAAATATAAAATATAAAATATAAAATATAAAATATAAAATATAAAATATAAAATATAAAATATAAAATATAAAATATAAAATATAAAATATAAAATATAAAATATAAAATATAAAATATAAAATATAAAATATAAAATATAAAATATAAAATATAAAATATAAAATATAAAATATAAAATATAAAATATAAAATATAAAATATAAAATATAAAATATAAAATATAAAATATAAAATATAAAATATAAAATATAAAACCCAGTTTCTCGGACGAAATAAACTGAAGAATTTGACTGTGGACTATGCGCGATTATTGAATTTCGTATGATTACTGTAGCGTGTAGGTGTAACGATGACTCACGTACAGAGGGGCTGTGTTACGATTATATAGAGTCGCGCGTCAGGAAGCGTAAACTTGAGACAAGCTGCAGACAAAGTGACAGAGAAGCTTCATCTCGGTACCTCTGTACTCTTCAAAGTCTTAGCCTTCCGTAAAGGCTGACGAAAGTTGTTGGAGCTTTCGGGTGTTGTGTATCACCGGATACCGGTGCAGAGTATATATATAGCTATATACGTACATACGAGGAAATATATGTACATATATACGATAGACATATGTAATATCTATAGATGTTCAAAATTGCTATACTCCGACATTCACAAATACACACATAGAGATATAGAAGCCAAAAGCGGGGAAAGGACTCGGAAAGATTTCGTCTCTGTCGTTCTCTCGCGCTTTATGAGAGAAAGTTGCCCCGCTTCGTCGGCTCAGAGGTGCGATACGAGAGCGGGGGTTGTTCGGGTTTTAGGGGCGCAGGCGTCGAGCGGGCTCGTCGTCTCGTGAGGGGTGGAAATCGGCCTCGAGGATACGAACGAGGGTGACACCCTGCAGTCTGACGCGGGACTTGGAACCCCGCGGCTCGAGCTCCAAAAAAAGCTCCACGGCTTTCGGTTAGCCAACCAAACTTTGCGTTCTCGCTGACTGGTACGCGGTTGTTTAAATTCTCGAACGATCTCAACTATTACCACGAGTTCTCGATTGTTATAAAAATATCTTTCGAAGTTTGCGGCTGTAGCAACGCAAAGTTTATCTTACCGGTCATTGGGATGCTGCGGCTACTTATCGATTGTCTCTGAGTACTGATAATGATTTTACTACCTTTGCCGTTCGCGTTTCATACGCGCGCGTTGACAATTTCAACGTTGATATGTTCGAACGAATACCCAAAAAGATAGTCAATTTTTAAAAAAATGTTATTTATTCGACGGAGGGTGAGTGGTCGGGCAACGATTGAGGAACTCTTTCGCGAGTGAATTGGCTGTTTCTGAAGAAGCGGAACGAGACCTCGAGAGGACAGGAAAAAAAAAAAACACAAAGAGAATGCATTTGAAAGGAGAGGAAGAGAAGGGAGAACTTCCGATTACATGGTAAGTCGATTACTCAGCTTGACAGTATTCTCGTTGGTGACTGCGGTGACAGTCCAATAATTAATTTCGCGTGTTGGAAAGGCACCCTTCGCCTGTTCTCGACCGTCATCGATATATATGTATATATATACGTGTGGTACGACATCGAAGGCGTATAACAATTAGGAAAGGCGAGACTTGTTAAATAAAAAAAAAAAAAATGTGGAAGAAAATAAAATGAGAGCGAAGCTGATAGGAAAAAGTGGCAAATACCAAGCGTGCATTGCTCGTGACTCGCCAAACCATTTTACTCGATCGTCCTCTATATTCTCACTTTGTCGACGATGAGAGAACTCAGTTCATTCCGATAATCCTGTTTGCTGCCCCACACACGGCACCGATACCCTTACTACTCCATGCGGAATACGAGATGGAAAGTAGTCGAACTGCCGAGAGAACGACGGGATTAGTTCATGTAATCCAATAGTAAAACCTTTGGGAGTAAAGTTTTTGCGGTGCATCGCGATAGTCATTAAAAAAAAGTAAATTTATTCACTAGCTGACGCGACACTTTTTTGATTGAATTAAAACATCTGAGAATTTTATTTTCTAATCGATACTCATCTCATGTATTACTTGATGCAGATAACTAAAAATTTATACCTAAACTATTTTTATTTTGCGGTGTCTTACAGAATTTATGAGTCATTAATTAAATTCAATTATTTATGAAATAATCTTTTACACCAAAAGTATGATGTTTGGGCGAAATCCTTTTTTAGACAAGTTATTATTATTATGATTTTTATTGTTATTGATTTTTAGCAGTTTTGCTACTTTCGATGAGTAAATAAGTTTTTGCATATAGAAACAGTGATAAAAATCAAACAAAACAATTCTTGTCACCACATAAATTTTGTGTTCATTTTGTAGAGAACTTTCTACATTTCCGAAGATCTTATTTTGCCAAATTTGTCACATCAGCGAGTATTTTGAAGTTAAACCATAAAAAGATAAAATTCCGTCTCGTGCAAAATTTTTTTTTACTATTTCTCGTTACTTCAGAACTTTTTTGGGATAGCGATTTCTTTTTTACTGGTGATAAATCACTGTGATCTAAAGAGATCACAAAAGATCTCGTGTTCTCTGCGATATGAAAATAAATGTATAAAGCATAGAAAATCCATTATAAAATTTTGTAATTCGTTTGTCGTTTTATCTCTGACCCGCCCGCCGCCTGCTTAATTCCTACGAGAATTCCCTTGTGCCGCGTCCGTGATCTTTCACAACGAAAGAAAGAAAAGTAGAAGGTCGGAGACAGAGGGAGTGCTTATTTGAGCTCTTGTTCCCTCCTCGTTCCTTTTTTCTCCGACGACGTTGGCGTCGTCGTCGTCGTCGTCGTCAGGAGCAGAGAGAACCGGAGTCTGGCAATGCGCCTTCCTCGAAGCTCGACGTGAAACGGAGAATGAAAAAACGAGACGGGATGGCGAAAAAAAAAAAAAAAAAAACGAAGGGAGAGCTTTGCAGAGAGAAAGAGGAAGGAGGTAGCGGTGCTTCGGTGAAAATCCAGTTTGTAACTTCGACGAAGGAGCAAAGCGAACGAGAAAAAGACGCGGTATATGCGGAAGGGATGGTTTTTATTTTATTTTATTTCAAGTGTAACAGAGAGTAGACGACTGGAAGAGAGAACTACAAGAAAGAGGTCGACTTCGTGCGTTGGCTGCTAGTGAAGACTGTAGAATACGTAGTGGACGTTAAAGAAAATTTGGAAGGGGTTGGAAAACCGAACACCGACAGTACGAACGACATGTAGCAAAAAACAAAAAAAAAACAAAAAAACTCTACACGCACTGGCGTCGAAGCATACAGGGTGATAATTTTGCTGAGGGCGAAAGGCATCATATTTCTCGCTTCGGTTCTGTACCAACATATATTCGAAACCCTTCGGTAGATGCTGTTGCCTCGTGCGAGAGTTTCGCACGAAGCAAAGGGCAAAAAGGAAAGGCCATTACTCCTGGCAATTATGACGCCCTTTGAACTCCCGCCTGGTTTACTCGAATACCTGTACACCCATCGTCGAGTCCCGTGGGAACATAGATTCGCGTTCGTGCACAACCTACCCCACGTTAGCGGCAACCCTCCTCATCACGTACGCTGTCACGACACACGGAATGAAAAAAAATCCACCCTCTGAACTCCTCTCCGTACTCGAGTAATCGTCAACCGCTCATCGTTGTCTTTGATCTTTCTTTATACTTTCGAGTGATCGTGACTACAGATTCGTGAACGTAAAGGTGAAGGAAGATATATGTCTCGAGACTAAACGTAACGAATCATTTTTTTCCAACCGCGAACAACAGACAAGTAGGAAAGTGCTCTCGGAGCGAAGAGAGGACCCGTTATCTCTCGGCTTTACTGTATGGAAATAAAGGGGCCCTCGAGCCCTATGAAAATTACCGTCAAATCGCGGTTAACACTGAACGAACGTTACGAGTTCAACGGACATAGGAATTCTACATAAATGATACATATATATATTTTATATATAAACGAGAGTATTTCAACTACTCGGAATATATGGGTGAATAGTATGCGTGCGCAATTTACTGTGCTGTCGTGTATACGAAGCATCTATGGAGAGTTATCGTTCTTTCCTCGTTTATCCCTATCTCGTTGCGTTTATGTATTTACCTTCTTTGTACGAATGCGAAAGCGTCGTTGAAACATCCGAGATATCTATGTACAGATATATAGAAAGCCTTACACTGTACGAGGTATATACCCTGAATTTCCCTGCACAGAGAGACACGAGAGCCAGAGAGCGCAGAGGTTGAGTATCGTAGTGCACGTGATATAGTATACCGCGAGTGCCATTACGGCTTAAATTCCACAGGGGAAGGGGCGGGGGTTGGGGGTGAGTTCCGAGGGGTTGAACTGTGTATGTCTCTTCTCTCCTTCTCCGGTGCTACGAACTGCGTGGGTGGCCAGCACCAGACGGACCGTGCCGGATACCGGGCATACTGGAACACACAAATTCGGGGACGGACAGTAACAGGGGTAGACGAGGGGTGTGAGCACCCCTGCGCTGTCCGAGAGACACCCGCAGACACTACGAACCCTTCCAGTCCTCCCCACTCCCCTCTCCTGCATGAAACTAAATTGTTGAATAATTTTCGGGGGCATTGGTGAATCCGTTTGTGTGCGAGTGCGAGTGTGTGTGTGTGTGTGTCTGTGTCTGTGTATGTGACTGGTCGATAGCAGCGGAAAGGGTTTGCCGCATCGACTCTCGGCTTGCGTTTAGGAATCGAGGATTCGCGAGAGCTATCTCTCTGTACCCCTCGACCGGAGAACAGAAATCGACTCGGTAACGAATTCTTCTTTGCTATAGAAATTCATTTAGCATGAATTTACCGAGAGGAAAAAGGTGTTACCCGTCGAGACCAGCGACGAGCGAATACCTCGTAGCTTATGAAATTTCATGGATAAAGTAAACTGCGAGAAGAGCGGATGGAGGCTACCGGAGAACGAAAAGGGTATATTTTGTATATTCATACGGGATTTCGCGAGGTACTGAGAATAAACAGCGAATAGAAGAGAGAGAAAACTGTGTATCCTCGATATATAAATTCGTAACGCTGTGTAAATGGTAAGTGGAATCCGGTAGGAGTGAACAGAGAATGTACGGAAGAACAACGACGTACAGTTACATGTATCCCGGTAGCGAGCGCGATGAGAATATTTGAAAGTGCGAAAATTCGCCTCGGGCAACCAACGCGCGCATGAAAGCTGTAGTTACTAATTGCGTATATCTCGAGCAGCTTTCAACGGGGATACAAAATAACTAAAGAGAAACGACGTACGAAAGTGGTGGAATTATGTGGCGGACGAATGAACTTGTCGGGCGTAACGTTTGGAATTAATTCAAAGTATGTCTGACCAATGAATGGCCGTATCTACTATACGCCGTAATGAGAAAACGGTCACGTATATTTATCTATGTTTAACGAGCCAAACTTACCTGCTAAATTGACCGTTGCGAGCGTTCGAGTGAAAATGATCGACTAATCGCGCCATCGCGGCTGATACTGATCTATTCCTCACCAAATTCCTAATTGTACAGTATTAGTGCAATAATGAATGCAGGCGCGGTAATTAAAGTACAATCACGTTAATTTTCTATACTTGATGAGCCAAAATTACAAGAGATGCTGCATAGCATCTGCAATATAACTCTGCAAGTATCTGCCGTCAAGTATATCTGCAAGATATATAGGATATATATGAACAAATATATATATATATAAATTGTATATTTTGGGTAAGAAGTTCAATATTCTGGAAATATCTCTCTATATACTTAATTTCCAATAGCAGTCTGAGGGGTTACTGGCCGTATCTACTGCGCGTTTTACCCGAAGTCGAAACAATCAAATTTCAGTATTCAACGACTAAAGGGTCCAAGAAATCACTTTTACATACATTAGAAGTGAAAATGATCGACTAATTGCTTCTTCGTGGTTACTATCAATTTCTTCTCAGACAAGAGATCTAATCGGACAGTATAATATGCAAATACGTGTTGTATCTCTGTCCGAATTTCTCGAGTAGAAATGTTGCCTAATGTATTGCGATGCCAGCGCTTCTCGTGAGATATTGTCCCCGACATTAGCCAGCAGAACGCGTGGTGGCGAGATGCACCTACCGATGAAATTAAAATGTAATTCCAGCTCTTTCTCTGTATATCTCACTCGCGCTCTCCGCATTGCACCCTCGTAATCTCCGCTCGCGTTTCTCCTACACTCTCCCCTCCCGGGGGCTAGTGTCGCGTCGGCAAATACGTACAGGAGAATGTTGGCGAGAAGCAAAAGGGAGGATTTGGAGGATGAAACGAAGGAAAGGGGTTGCTGCTGCTACTAGACAGCCAGAGCTTTTCGCGAGCTCGCGATTCTCTGGATACGACCTTAGCTATGCCGTCCGCGCTATGCGCTATGTATGTGTCTCAACGCGTATGTGTGTCGGCTCGGTGTTATTTGCATATTTTAATCTACCGGCAAAAAGTCGGGCGACGCTAGTTTTCCCATTAGTCTCTCTCTTCTCCCTTCTTGCATGTCCCTGCGCTATGTACTCTTCTGCCTTCCTGCGCCAGACCAACCTCACTTTCCCCTTCCCTGTCTGGCACACGCGAATAAACCCGCGGGGGTGCCACTGTTCGCGAGCTCGTACTATCCACTCTCCCGACCGTCGAGTTGCCTCGTGAATTTTCGAAGCCACACAAATGTCTCTCGCTCTCGAGATTTTACAATGTGGCAAGTTGGGAAAATCCCTCATCGCCCTCTTCCCCCCCTCGTGCGTTATTATTATATCCGTATACGCTCCGCAGCTTGGCTGATGAGTTATGCGAGTGCAATTTGTCAAAACAGTAAAATAATCGTGAATACACAAATTTCTCTCACGCGACAATTGGGTTACAGACCAAAAGCTGCTTCGTCATTGGCAGCATCTAAAATCATTTTCCGGCCTCGTGCTTGACAAATTTCCGACTATCGAAGGGAGAAGGTACAGGTTTATCTATGATGAAGCGCCGAGGAGGAAGCCGAAGGATACGGAGGCTGAAAGACGGGACGATGCATCAGGGCATCAGGAAGCTTGCTTGCACATTAATTGCCGGCGGTATATCACGGAGGCGAGAGTCCTGAGTATAGAAAGCCTCTTCGAGAAGGGTGAGGGAGGAGCAACGATAATTTATACGGAAATAACGCTGGGGTTTACGCGGTGGACGAGGCGATGCACTGACACGGTGCCCGACAACACCCTTTCCATGCATCGTAAACTCTGACCTACAGATCATTCGAAAAGCCAGAAAAATGCTATATGCAAAAAGAAAGGAAATAAAAAAAAAAAAAGTGAAAAAAAAAGTCCAATCCCGAGATGAAGGGTCGTTTTGCCGGGCTACGAGTGAGAGAAACGAGCGCAGCAGAGGCATGAAAATTCGACTGCACCCTTCGCTTCTCCCGCTGGCTGCTGTTTTCTTCTATCTCGTTCTTCCCTTCCGACCGACCGCGGTGGCGGGAGAAAGCCGCTCTCTCTCTTTCTCCCATTTCTCGGTTGGCTGCCACTTCGGGCGTTTCCACCCCTGCGCTCATTAAATCATTTGTTCTCCACTACCGACCGCACCACCGTATACCGTACCAAGCAGCAACGGCAGCACGGCTGGTGGCGGCTTCTCTCACCCCTTTTATTCCCTTACCCTCAAAGTTCGACGATCAACCCCCTCGCGCTTTACAACCCCTGAATTCTGTGGCCAGAGCCCAACCTACCCGCTATGGGCGCAAAATATATACCCCGCGAATTTCGCGCGCGGCTACTACCACCAACGACGACGACGAATTGCTCTCGTCAGATCATTGCGAACTTTTTTTTTTTTTTTTTTAGAAAAAGACCAGAGACAGGAGAGATCGCTAGCGTGCTTCTCGCCTTTCAGTTGGATTTTCAGCCTCACCGGATCCTTTTTTACGTGATAGAAATCGCACGACTGCGGTTTGCTGAATTTTTTTTTTTTACGACGAGATATACCGTTGGTTCGATTTGCGAACCGCGGAACATAGTGGTCTGCGTTTTTTTTTCAGGATTTTCCGCTAGCTGTTAGCGGAAGAGACAAACGCCTATCTCACCGCACAATTTATAAAGTTTGCCGATAACGTCCAGCCTGCCGCGCTTTTGCCCAACGTAAATATAACGGGAACGTAATAGCTTTGCTTTTGCAGTTGAAAAAGAAATAAATAAAAAGAAATTTCAAAGTACATAGTGACAAATCGTAACTATTGGCCCGCGTAGTTACAACGCGTAAATTCGTCATGCGTGCAACACTCTGTGGCGCCTTCGTTTTTTTTTTTTTTTTGCATAGTAACACTTCCGATCGACTGTCGACTCGATCGAATATCCACGCGCATTGTTCGAAGTTGTTTCCCAAATTGAACACGCGCCCTCCATTGTTTCACGATACATTTCTCGACTATTCTTTTTTCTTTTCACGCTATTTCATTTAATTCTTTCCCGCAGTGTTCGGTCAGTAGTTTTTTGTAGGGTGTAAAAAAAAAGAGAGAAAAAAAGCTGCCGCATCAGCATGCCGCGTACATCACGCCTGACCAAGGCGACATTCATATCCGACGTTATAGTATAGAAAAATCGGAGATCGCATACTCTCCGTTCGGATGGCGAGCGAGCGAGAAGCTCTCGGGGAGACCGTGTTGTTGCTTGAATGCGCGTTAAAGCCCGGATTATCCTCGGGGCTTAAATTCCTCATCCCTATATATATCTACCGCTGCTTCACCCCTTCCAGCCACCCCCGCCCCCCGCCCCCGGGCCGTTTCGAGTAACGCGCACCGCTGGCCAATGCTCATCCCCTTTGAAGCAAACCCAGTGACGGACGGACGGACAGCCGCGTACGGGAACAGATTACAACGGCCGAGAGCCGGATGCTAATGTTATTAAAAAAAAAGAGAAAAAAAAAAAATCGCTGGGTGCGCAAATTAAAATTCTCATGCTCGCCGGGCCGTGTCTCCAGCGCCGCTTGTATTCAGAAGCGGCGGTGACGTTCCGCGCGGCGAAAGCTCACGGTTGTGATTCGAGGTATGAAAGAAGTTTAAAATTTTATCGAAACTTCTCGTACGTTTCATAATAAGGAAATAAAAATTGTACAAATAAATAAAAAACAATCTATGAGTAGATGTGCGCAACAATGTTAGCGGGAAATTTACGAAATGACTTATAGAGTTACAGAACGCGTCGGCGCAACGCTAATTAAATACCCGTCATCGGTATAACACGGAGCTACAGAACGCCCCGTCAACTCTCTTCCATTTTCTATTTTCACAGAAACGTTGGACCTCCGCACACCGAGAGTGAGAGCTCCCAATGCCCGCGCAAGCCGGGGCGACTCTATGGGTTTGCTTTTTTAATCAACGTTGCCCACCAGTCATTATAAAGCTCGTTCAAAGCCCTATAACTCTCGAGCCGACTGTTGGCGGTGCGCGGCTCGGCGTTCGCTCGCACACACGAGGGGATCACAGCGAGAAAAAAAAAAAAAAAAAAAAAAAAAAAAATGTTCGCACACGTGAGAGAAACAAGAGGAGGCATGGAGTGTAGAGCGACGACGACTACGACGACGACGCGAACGTCGGCGTTATAAAAATTGCAAAAGAGAGCGTCGTCTCTCCCTTCGTTATGGATAGCCCCGTATATTTTATAGCGTTAACGAGTGCCGTCGTTTTGTCGAGACTATAAACTCTCGCTGTCCACCGGGGCAGCTACCCCGTACGATTCTCGCGCTGAACAGACGCGGACGGATGGTTCATCTACCGCGTTTTTCCTTTTTTTTTTTTTTTTTTTTTAATTTCAACGGTACCCCCTTTCCATCGAACCTCTGTTCCGACTACGCGAGACTGCTGTCGACGTTTAAAATGACCGTGTAGCAGTCCCCGCCGCGATACCAGGAACGGTGGTACCATTCATCGTTCGTCGAGGGATTGAGGGACGAAAAAAAAAAAAAAGAACTGTTATAATGCGAGATTAAAGCGAATGCCTCAATCGTTCGCGTTCGTTAGACGAGTTGTCTCTCGGAGCTTTTCCTATGGGAGCATCTCGACACGTACCACTTTCTTGAATATTGTAATACTAACGAGTGTCGTGGGAGTGGCTGAGAGTAAAATGACTCTTGGACTACTACTGTAGCGTGCGTCCTTCGATATTGACTTTTCTAATTAGAAGTCAGGCACCCGGAACGAATTGCTCCGCCGAGAGAGAGAGAGAGACTCATCCATGTTCCGATCTCATTCTCGAGATTTTCTTTTCTTTACTCGTGAGCTTTGAGAACGCAAAAAAAAATAAATAAATAAAATAAAAGAAATTCCATTACTTCACGAGGACCATTGAGAGACGTTTAGAATCTCGTTTCACCCCTTTATTCGTGCAAATTAAATCTATTGATTATTTATTGAAAAAACAATTGTCGCTCGCGATGAAACGAATAATGACAATAGCAGAAGGCGGAAAAAACATTTTTAAAAAAATCAAAGAGAAACTTGAAATTTCAACCCTTTCCTCCCTGCGAATTGTAATAACGGGTTATTTATTCACGAACACAATTATCGTTTATGCTGACATAATTCCCAACGATAATCAGAGAATAGAATAAAAAAAATTAACAAATTAAAGGTGATCGATGCATAATAATAATTCGGAGTAGCGGACTAATAATTCAGAGCGGCATCGTTCGTCTCTGAGGTATCAGAATTTTTTAATAAAGAAATTTCCTACCTGTCGCTTCGTGACAGTATCTCTGGTACGATTTTTTTCATCCCCTGAGCGACGGAGGGCCGGCGGAAGGGCTACGCTGTCGCATCGTAGCTCGCGCGGATAGCCTCCTTCCACCTTAGGGATTTGACTCGAAAAAGATCAGCGAAGGATTATCTCGCAGGATAGAGCCGCCCGGATAAAGCTTCGCTGTCTCCGAGACTCGATTTTTTTTTCTTTTCTTATATGCCCCGTATTCCGTTGCGGTTCTTCTCAATCCACGAGAGGCAAACTCGCGCTTCCATTAACTCGTTTCAGTAACGGAAAGCGATCTCGACCATCTTCTCTCGTTAAAGAACACTTTCTACCCCCGGATTATACAATCTTATAAATATGTATATATATATATACCGCTAAAAAAAAGAATAGCGTATCCTCTGCCATCGAAAACATAAAATGATTTCAAGACAAACTCTTCTGTTTTTTATCAGTAGTTTATCAGTAGCATCAGCTGGCGTTGTAGCATCAGTACGCTGTTTTACAGCATATTATTCCGATACGAAAATTCGAAATTTCTATAATTGAGTCGAAATGCTTCTGTAAATCAGCACTTACATCGTGCAGCCAAATAGGTTTTGTCTGTTTACCACGCAGAGAACACCCCAAGCTGTGTCCTGATGTCCGAATCCACTGGTCGTTCACCGACTCTCGAGGATATCTGAACGCCCCCGCGCTGCCCGATTTCCACGGCAGTGCTTACATATGCGCCGACGCCCGAGCTTAAGCCTTCCGCCTCTCCCCCATCCCTCCTCCCTCCTCTCCCGTTCGGGTTAATGGGGACGCTTAACGTTCACCGCTTCGCCTCAACCACCCCTCAGGCCCCGTCAGGAGCACCGTAATGGCAGAGAGCGAGCGTCCTGTAATAGGAGAAACGGATTTGCTTCAGCACGATGATATATTCGTTTCATTAGCCAGGCTTAGTGCGACGTGTTTGCTGGCTTCCTGTACCTACACCTAGCTATGTGCAGGCAACGCTGTTTCTCAACCCTCTCCTCACTCCCTCCCCCTTCCCTCCGCACTCCCTATTTCAGCGATCTCCTCCTTGGAAGCTGTTCAGTCTTTCGAGACGATAGCAGACACTACAGGAATCTCCTGATATCCTGTGCTGAAACTAACGGTCAGAATCTCCCAACTGGAATTCCGGTTGCCCAAGCAGTTGAGAATCTTAAATCTCTACAGAAAACCGCACTCACAGCGCTCGCCTGCTTTTACCTCTTTCCTAATTTCCCTTTTAAACTATTTTTTCTTCAATATATTGTCCGTACTTCGTTTTTTGTTAATTTCATTGTTTAAAGAAAATCCGTTTTTGAGAATCTTTCGATTTTTAAGAGAAGTCTAATTTTCAGCGTTTTTTCGTGTAGTTGAAAAAAAAAAAAATTGGAAAAATGCGGTTTCGACCACCGCGAGTGAGCGGGAAATTCGCGGGGCGCGAGGGACAAAGAACTCGAACTTACGACAGCGAGAGAATCGGTGAAAAACGATACGAGAAAGTAATGTCGAAAAGTGAGACGATAGCCGTTGATGCTATACCGTCGCAGCATTAGGGAAATTGAAACGGTTTTCTTTATCTGCTCGAATACGCGTCCGTGCAGGGAGGGTGGAGGTGGGGGTGGATGTGGGTTTGCGACGAGCTGGTAGGTGGTTCAATTCGTGTCTTGCATCGCAGCGGAGGATTGCAGAGGAAGGGGGTCACCGTTGAGGTCGAGAGCTCGGTCGCGAATCTCAGCTCGTATCTCTTCATCGCTATATTCCTCCTAGTCTTCCTCTCCTTCCACCTTTTCCCTCGTCACTCTCTTCGCTTTCACCCGCCTATCTTCAGCAAGGAAAGGGTAGGGGGTGAGGTAGAGACCGGGGGGGGGGGGGGGGGGGTAAGGGGATAGGCGATGCCGCGTCGCCTCGCGAAACTTGAAATTCATTGCCGGATGTCGTCCGCGCAGGGTCTCGATCTGTTTCGCACAGAGAAAAGGAGAGAGAAATAGAATCGCGAGGTTTTCTGTAGGTAGAAAAGTCGAGAGATAGAAAAGTGAATGCGCGGCTTGTATAGTACGTGAGCCAGGAAATAAAATGAAAAAAAAAAAAAAAAAAAAAAAGGTATGAAACCTCGTCGAGATTTTTACCACGAGAAGAATTTTCCCTGCTGGAGAAGAAACCCACGTTCCCTCGCTTTTGCACTCGCCTGGTTCTCGTTTCTTTCCGAGAGGACGATGGAAAGAAAGAAAGAAGAAAAAAATCTATCTATCTGACTCCTTCCTCGTAGGATGGAATAATTTCGTTCGCACGAGTGCGCAGCCCACATAAGCGTCGCGTACGTGTCGACAAAGCTGAAGAACCATATTCGAGATGCCGGCTATAGGATAAATATTATTTTTTCTTCATTCGTTGCAAACGTATTTCCGGTACACAAACACGAAGAAAAGCTCTATAACATTTGTTGGAAGGGGCGTGAAAGTCCTTTGAGAGCCACTGCCCTCGGGGGTGCGATATACGTTAAGGCCGAGAGAGACTCGGGGCATCGCGAGGACGGAAATAGGGGATGAAACGGATGAAAGTCAACGTGCCGTGTGCAAACGTTGCCCGCTCCTGTATATGACTCGAGAGTTGCAACACCGCAGAAGAAGACGAGACAAGAAGCAACGAAAGAGGGATTCAACGTTAGCCAGACTTCGGTAACCCGGAAAGATAGAGACATAGAAAGTTAAAAAAAAATGAAAAAAAAAAAAAATAAATAAAAAGTAGAACCATCGCGAGCAGCCATGCGGCCAGACTTTCTTATGGTTCATATGTATAACTTATGTTCCGCGTGACTTATAACCGCATATACATAGCGTACAAGCGAAACCTTTTTTTTTTTTTCTTCTTCTTTTCCGTCTTATTCCTCCTTCGTCTTCATACATATTTATAATAAATCTACAGACGGTGAAAGAACATCGTACAGAAGTCCAAAACTTCGCGAATTCTTACTGAGATATAATAATGATGATAATAACAATATTATCTACATACTTTCCATACGTATATGTTGGATACTATAGCCCCAGGAATCTCTTTGGATCGACGAAAGTCCGGGATAGAAACACGTTGACGCTGCGGACGGTTATAAAGGAGCTTGGAGAAACGAGGATGGTTCTCGCGGTAGCACACAGCAAGGGTTGCGTATCCGCTTTGGTATTCATGCTGACAGGTTGCCTTTATTGACTGTGGATAAACCCCGCGGAGTAATGTAGTGGTAGGTGGCAGTAGGTTTGTAGTAGTGACGGTGAATATATCATCCCCCATGTGCCCCTTTCCAACCCCCTCGGCTCCGTTATATTCGAGCCTCCAGCCCGTGTTTCACATAAATAAATATACAACGACTATATTGCAATACGAGAATCATGGATACACTTGTATGAACGCACATACGAAGGGTATAATATACTTCATCGAGAGGGATAAGCATCGGGAGATTCTCCGCGTGAGCTTCGGTCACGTACATCGAATATATCGGAGGTACTACGGGCTCTCACACGGTTTGTTATACGATATACCGACGGCCAATCTACTCCGACGTCGATGTATTTCGATTTATGTACTACGTACGTACGTGCGAGCGTCGAAAGCCGTACGTATACGCATCCCTGTATCCCGAACGCGAATAGCTATAGAAGACGAGTGTTGCCTATCCGTATGCGAAACTCGTTGCCTGTGACTCGGCATCGAGAGAATCCGTATGGATGCGTATGCGTGTAGAACAGCGACGTTGAATACGGAGAAACGAGAGGATGACGAGAGGGACGAATACATGATAGAATCAGCGAGATCCGGAGTAATGAGAGTACGAGATTACGATGCGCAGATTAAATATCATCATAATCATCGGGTGTCGTCAATAACGAAATTACAAAGGGTCGGTGATGAATTTCAAATTACGGGTAGAACTTTTTTTATTAGAATAAAATCGGATTTTTACTCTGTCATTAGTCCGGTGGTAATATCCAGTATATATAACATTTTTCGTCAAAATGGCTTTATACTGTTTATTCGTGATAAAAAAAATACATTTAAAAATTCTGCATCTCCTATCCTTTTAACCTTTAGGCATTTTGTAAATGGTAAACACGAAAAATTATTATTATTATTATTCTGTTCAACACTGAGGCGAATTTTCGTATCACATATTAAGTAAGGAGTAATGTTTTGGATTAAAAAAAAAAAAAAAAAAAAAAAATGAGTTATTCTCGTATTTGCAAACCGAGATATCTTTCCGTTCCCAAGGAATGTCGGGAAAAACCCGAAGCGTCTATTGTTTCTACAGAATGCCGATTTCCAAAGCCACGCAACTATGTTGTGGTTCTTCGGTATGGGATCACTGGTATGAGTCGAGATCCCGTTTCCCTTGTATCATTATAGCGTCGGCGATACAAAGTTAGAAGAACGTCTGAATCACAAACTTTATTAATTACGAGACTAAATGAGGCAAAATTTTCCAAGCAGTGCACCGTTCTCAGTTGCTTCCTCGTCGAGTCTATTTTTTTATTCTATTTTTTTTTGTCCCGGACAGTTATCGAGAACACGGGTGTAACGTTGCGAAAGGTATATAAAGCGATAACAACCGATAAAGCGAAAGTTATGACACTTTAGGGAGGAAAAAAATGGAAGTAAGCGGCGCTCTGGGAAAACGAACTCTCTCCCTCTCTCGCTTTATCTCGTGGTTTAGGTTACAAGGTTTTTTAACATTTTCTTTTTGCCCTTTTCCTTTGTCTTTTTTTTTTACAGCGAACACGTAGTATCGTTGTGGGTGCCCTCCGTTTTGCTCTCAAACGCCCTCCGTACCTGTCTCTCTCGCTCTCTCGCGTATGAAGCTCGGTCTCGATTTTTATTTCCCCGTGGTAATGGCGTCGGGTATATTGCGTTAAGTGGCGCAATGAAACGTAAAATATGCTTGTTAACGCGACGCCCTGAGAGGAAGTGTCGGTTGGCTCGCGAGGAGGGTTTTGTGTGCAGTCAGAAAACGGCGAATAGTGTGCGAGGAACGAAAAAAAAAGTGAATGTAAAGAGCAAAAAAGAAGAAGAAGAGATCGAGGGAGAGGGTAGTTTGTAGTTTCTGGTGGTACAGAGAGGCGCTCGCTTCCCGCTACAGAGGAAGATATGTTGCCGACGAAAGACTCGTCTGGCGCTTTTATCAGACCCTCGCATACATTCGGCTTTTCTCCTATTTCACCTCGGAGCCTTTATATAAACGGAAGTCAGAAGAAACACAATTTCAGAATGTTACTAAAAAGCTTCGCACTGTCAACCCGCAACCGTAGCAGCAGCACCAGCGGTATAACGAGCCGCACAACGGAAGACTCACTGCAATTATAACACACAGAGAGACACTTGGGGGTGCATAATTCTTTAGTTTATTTGAGGGTTCGCAGAATGTCAGTAGTTCGTCAAGAGTAGTCGTTGAAAACGGTAAAGAATCCTCCGAGAAGCTCTCTATAATTTGCCGGTCTGACTACGAACGGCCTTTACCACTTACAGGTACTAAACGTTTCCTCTAAACGAGAAATATAGGCTATGCTTTTGTTCTTTTTTTTTTTCGTTTCTCTATGGCTACGCCACTCCCGCTTGGGGTTATTCGCGCGCTCTTTTGCACCGCGTATCCGGTGGTCTCACTTTACATACAATTACAATTTGTATCGGTACGGTGGGCGGGCGTACGCCAGTGCTATAGAAGGTCGGCAACGTAATTTTCCACTCCTGCTACCTCTCTCCCTCCCCTCCCCCCAGACTCGGTTATAGAGGGTTGTTCTCCTATGGGCTATTCTACTACATACCGCTATATCGCTCGCTAGACGTGCCAGTTGGGTGCAGAGAGACCTTACGCCGGCACGTTTTACACGCGGTGTGTCGCGCCCGACTCTCGTTTCCCAGGAGTTACGGCCCGAAATGAAAGTCTCCCCCCCGCGGGCGAACGAGTCCGAATCCTCGCGTCTCTATACTTAATCTTCTTACACACGCAACTACCTTTTTTCTTACTTTTTCTCGCGACCTTTCATTTTATTTCTCATCCCTTACCTCATGCCTCCAATTATTCCATAAGAAGTAAGAAAAACAGGAAAGGAGAGACGGGAGCGAGAAAAAAAAATAAATGCGGCGAGCCGGCAAGAATTTTTTTCTTTTTTTTTTCGTCAAGAAAATAAACATTCCCGAATTAATGCTTAAAGCTATAAGGGTGAAAAACAAGGTTTGCACGATAGTACTAAACGGTCTCATATAAAAACACGAATTCTTCGTGATGTCTGTATAAAGCTGCGTGTGTGTGTGTAAATATTTTTTTACGAAACTTTTTCGAGTATCGGTTTGACTAAAAAGTTGGTGTGCGCAACAACAACATTCACAGGTAAAGCCAAACACGCACACACACGGAAAGAGAGTTAGAGTTGGGAGTTGGGAGTGAGAAAGTCGAAACCTCCGCGTCGGGAATATATAAACAATGCGTTTTAATTAGAGAAGCCAGAGGCAGTGGTACAGCAGCAGTACAGCGAGGGTGGTCTACCGCCCTTCCGGGTACCGAAGCTCTGCAGCCACCCTCGATGAATGCGCAATTGTTGTCCACTGTAGGTAGCTTTCGGGTTCGTTTCCAGCCACACTCTTCTCTTACGGTGGTCGCACGCGCCTTTTAACAGAGGGTTTTCTCTCCAGCATTTCCGTTCTTGTGTATCCGCGGAGTTAGATGTACGTGCAGCCAGCCGGTAAACTTTGCTGGCATAGTGTGTGTGTGTGTGTGTGTGTGTGTAACCGGAGTAGAAATCGTCGGACATTGCTCGGCACACTCGACCTCGTTTGTCCCGGGCGCCGAGACTCGCCGAAGAGTACATATAGTAACAGGGGAGGTTTGGCGAAGCAACCGACGAGTGTGTTTCGAGACCCCCGCGGATGCGTCTCGGGTCAAAGCGAGTCCCTTGCCGCGAGACAACGTATATAATTTCGACTCTCTCCCTCCAGTTGTTTCCGTATCTCGAAAAACCCTCCGGCTTGATCGCTCAAAGTAAACGTCTCGGAGGCCACTGAACCGACCTCCGCAATCTCATTTTGCACCGATATATATACTACATACATATACATAGGTATAAGTACGTATTGTTCACCTAAAACGTCATTAACAAACGTAGGAAGCTCACGAACCATTAAATCTTCTTTGATTCATCGCTATCGCGTTTGACGAAATTCGTTTGATCCCTGTCGAGCTTTGTATTCCTCTGCGTAACCATAGAAACGCGAGAGAATGAAAAATCCACGGCGAATCACGTGAAAATAAAAAGGACCGACGCGTGTTTATTAAAATACGACGGCGAAAAGGAAAAGGCGCAACTTTTCTTTGTTTGAAAGGGTTGGGGATGGTTTGTTCCCTCCGGCGACCAAATCCTTTTACGGGAATTGTGATTTCGCAACGAGTATGAAAAAAGAGCTGAAAGGGAAGAGAGTGAAGAAGGAAAGAAAAAAAAAAAAAAAAACATCGTCATGACGGAGGACCGGAAGAAGCTGTTTAAGCCGTAAACGTGTCCTGTACCTGCGCGCCGGGTCCGCATCGCACGTGATCATAATGCCGAGAGAGTGTCGCGAGCGCGAGAACGTACCAAGAGGGTGCCAGAGCTTCCGAGGCTAAGGGAGAGAGGAGTTCTCTTCTTTTCTACTCTTCGTCGAAGCTCTCCGACGCTCGCTGAGAGCGGAGACCAGATGAACACGTGACTGGGATACGTAACGTGGCAATGGGTACCGCAGAACCAACAGAAGGGAAGCGGTGTGGGCTGCTGGCAGCCCATTGTCGCGACTTCCTCCAGAATCCTATCTATAGTATACATCTATCTATATATATATATATATATATAGAGTATATATATGGATATACCGATGTATAATACGCACTTGTCGCCCCGTATCTATCTACACGTAATCCCTCTTCTCCCTTTATATCTCTGTATCCGCAGATGCATTCACACGGTATGTGTTCCATTACCTCAGTTCTGCACAGTTGTACGAACAAATTTATTACGATACTCAGGAGAATCGGTTTAGAGACTTAGGTGACGATGATGGCGAGGGTTACGGTTTATCTGGTGAACTGTAATATGCGGCCAATGTTATTGCCTTGTTATACGGCAACGTGAGAGAGGTATGCATAGCGGTTATAGCACAAGCCGAACCTCCTCTCGATGCTGAAACTATACCATACCGCACGTACGCTTTCTACGGCATCGATGCCACACCGTACCAGCAACATCAACGGTTCCGACCATTTAGCTATACCCGCCACACACGTCCCCACTTACCGAAATTCTAACACACCGTTACAATGTATACAATGTGTGTCGTACACCCCAAGCGACGAGAGGCTCTACTCTCTCACAGTGTGTTTGCATACCTATGAACCACCATCACGATACTCCTACCCGATCGTCGTAATAGCAAACCTTCGCTCTATCCGGATAGACGCGTTGTATATCCACGCGAAGACGTAGGAATATAGCCAGGTGCAAGTTTGCCGGCAAACTGTATACTAAACACACAATTTAACATCCCCGGTTACTGAAGTACTCTCGATATCCATGTGTGTACCACCATCCGTTTCTGGTGTCTGTGCCCAATAACGGCCTCGTTCAACGGATATTTGAACGATACTGTATTACGGCTTCGGCACATGTTTGTCCGAGGATTCGGCAAGCGATCGATGTTAATTAAGATGTTGTTCACACAGAACAGCCTTAAGATCCACATATCTGAATGGCGATCCAATTAATCATCGTATATAATTGCATACGTTTTTTCGTCGATGTATTTAGTTTTTATAGACTTTTTTTTTTTTTTACGTGTGTTACGCGCGATATGTGGAAACTTTTTGAGTTAAATGTGAATTAATTTTAGATTTTATAAATACCATTTTTTTTTTATTATTGATATCGTTTATTTCGAAGTTATTTTTCTCGTGCGTTGTGATTATTTGCATAAGAAAAATTATTGAATTTTTTGTAGAACAGTATAGTATCGGATAAGTTGAATACTCGATTATTCTTGGTATTGACACTGTCGTTACAGTTGATGCATTCCCGTCGTTGTCGGAATTCCGGTCGATCAACGACGGTTTTTTTAAATTACTTTCAGTCCGTCGCTTTACCGGTGAAGACGTCGACAGTTTATCGGGAATGTTTGTCATTATGTTTTGCTGATTTTTACTGAGAAAAAAAATCGGTTAAACCGGCAAAATCGGCGCTTGCGGTTGACGAAAAAAATATTTTATTCATTGAAAGAAATACTTAGTTAATCATACTAACTGTTAGTTAAATAGAATATTTTTTTTCTTACTATGACAATTCTTTTTTTTAAACAACCGATTATTTGTTTCGCCACTCGCAAGCGCCGGTTCGATCGATTTTTTTTTCTCACGGTTGTTCCACAACTATTAACGCTTTGAAGTGTTGGATAATAGTCTGCGAGTACATTGCGATGTACTCTCATCAATCTCTACTTTTCCCATCAATCCATTTGCAATCTTACTTCCGCAATTACGAGACACTTCAAAGGATAATTATTGTTGAACTGTGCAATTAGTAATTTCATATATATACGTGTCGTGCTTTACGTTGCAATCTAAAATGCGCCGTTCCATTTGTATCGGCAAATGCTGTTATGTGCGTGCAAAGCTTAGCAAGGGTCGGCTTTTCTCTCGCACGGGGTATTTTTTTTTTTTTTTTTTTTTTTTTTCACGGAGGGAACAAGAGTCAGCGGGTGGTTCTGGCTTGAAGCGTGAGTCGCGCACCCTCGGCTCGACTGGCGAGGCACATACATATAGAAGAGAACAGGCTAAACGAGAACGGAGTATCGCCAGCCGGGTTAATCTACTTGGAAGTGAGACGAACGACTTGGCATATAACACGCTCAACGTGTACGTGCGGGGAAGGAACGAATTGGCGACAATTTGTCCTGCGAAGTGGGAATATAAAGAGAAACGGAAGGCTAGAAAAGGGGGAGGGTGAGGGGTGTTGCAAAGAAGTGAAGCATACTACGGGGGGGTGGAAGAGAGGACAGAGAAAAAAAAACCCTCGCGCAATGTTAATTCCCGGGGGTAGTAAATGCGAAAGAAATTGCGAAAAAAAAAAGAAAGAAAAAAAATGAAAACGAAAAATGAATCGTCCACTTTTGTGTGAATAAAGGAAATTATTAAAATCAGCAAGTAGCAGTATAGTAGAGATTGTAGGAAAACGCGAGTGGACGTGGTGCGCTCTCTCGGGGCATTTATTCAGAAATATCTTAGTGTATATACTCAACTGTGAGGAAAGTTAATGCAAGAATAATACCGGCAATTAGATAAGAGAGACGATCGTCCGATGAGGGAGGGAAAAGGGCGGATGGAAGTTGACTGATTGCGCGAGAGTCGACTCCTGAAGTTGAGTTTAAGCAAGTAGCAGCTTGAGGAAGTAGCAAGGAAGTCGCTCGAGTTAACCCTCTCCCTCCCCCCGGTTGGCTACAACTATGGTCTCCAGCGATCTAATTGATCTAGTCGAGCGTGTCGACGAGGAAACGAGACGACTCTCGGCGAGACCTCGTATTCCTTGTTTCACCATTGGGGAGAATTGGTTAATCGTCCCTGATTTCTCGATCGCTTTACCAGAGCTTTCCCTATACTTGCATCAATGGATGTATATATCCGACGGACTGTTTTATATACTATACAATACAATATAGGGCAACTATAACAGACGTTGTCCCAAGTAATTCATGCTTGTACCATGCCATCCTTCGCTCTTCCCCTTCCGGTCTCTAGATTCTCGCATAGCTCCAGATTCAGCGCAGAGCTTCGTCGTTCTACCTCCCGTCTCATCCCTTCCGGTAGCTCGCTGTGAGAAGGGATCTCGAGAGGGCGAGGATACCGCGGGGGTTTCGAGGCAAATCTCCGTGGCGGCTACCGCGCGAGTTTCAACGGCGATGAGGAAGAGGAGAAAACGCGCCCGAGCGCGCTTACGGGGCGGGGAGAGGAGGATTGCAGCCGGAGCTTTTGGGTGCCGCGCCCGTTGTTACGAGACGACAGGCTCGCGACGGCTGCACAGAAATTAATATAAATCTCATTCCCTCGGCCGCCAGCTCTCTTGGGTTACGTTGTTGGTAGGGCCCCTTGGCATTGTCTTACGCAACGAGCGCGCGCTTCCGCGATTTTCTCACTCGCGCTTTCGCGTTATAAAGCCCTCTCTCATTACCCATTCCCGGCAATCCAGGCGTGACGCAAACAGGCTACGGGAGTATTCCGACATTAATTTATACGACGAGAACGGGGAAAATCGCGAGAAGGCATACGGCACATTCGCGATTCTCAAGGCGAGGGGTTGTAACTCGATTAAATATCAAATGCATCTTGAAAGCCCCGAGCAAAATATGTAATATACACGCTTAATGAATTAATGTCATAACGTCGACATTATCCTCGATAAATATACCGCTCGAGAATAACATTTTTTTTTTTTTTTCCAAATCGATGGGCTTCGAGTTTCATAATTATTCGTTAACTTCGTTGTTTCAAAACTTTACCCTCTATTTATTTTAATATCACTTTACAATTTGCCTACGGAATGTCGAAGCACCCTTAACAGAAGAGAAATATAACCCGTGCAAAGGGGTCTAATGCAATGAGTGACTGAACCGAGAATACCGCAAATGCAAGGGAGGGTTTCCGATTGCCGAGATAAATTTTCGTTCGGAGAAGTAAAGAGAAAACAGTGAAAGCTTGGCGATGCGATGGGAGAGGGTTACGAAAAAGCTGCGCCGTTGCATTCAATGTCTCGGTAAGCCAACAACGCGCCTCCTGCACTATACGTGTACAATCTGAACCGTCCATTTTCCACCTACTCAAACCGTAAATACGAAACGACACTCGATAGCGCAACTGTCCCTTTTTCCCTACCCGCTTCGCGTACATATATATATATACGGGGGGACGTTCTATACCCCGCGCGTTCCAACAGAGTCTATGACTATATACCGTACAAGTCCTGTGTGGAACTTCATCCCCGCAAACTCACGCGCGGTTTAACCAAGCGTGCCATTACTTTTCTCACCACTAACACGAGCCTTACCGAGCCTTGTACATACCCTATATACATAGATATATGTATATAGAAACGCAAGAGTACCGAGTATACGAGGTGGAAAGAGTGGATTCTACGTATATAGCTCGCGGAACCAAACCCACCCCCCGGGCGCTCGCCTGTCGCTGGAAGGTCTTCCTCGATTTACGCTCCACTGGAAACACCCTCACACTTCGCAACAAGACATACACAGGTACACACAGAGACTTATCAAGCTGAAGGGAGAGCGAGAGAACTACATAGAAGATTCCTATTTCCCTTTCGTAGAACGGCGTCCCATGTCGTTGTAAAGCGCGAAAAGCGCTCCCTCCCCCTCAGCGCTCCATCCAACGAGTTGTTACGAATACCTTATACACGTACACAAGAAAACGCAATAGTCGAGCTTCGCGGCAAATGCAAACGGCATACACGGGGTCTCTTCCGTGTGCGAATTCGATGTATAGTAGAAGTAAATGTTGTATATAGTGCATTAGCTACACGATGTTAGGGGGGGCGCAGTGTGAGAACACAGAGAAACATCGCGCACACTATGGGCTCCGAATAACATTTGCACATAGAAAAGCTTAACGCGTTGGAAACGGTTAAACGAGAAATCCACAATCCTCCGGGTACCCAATGTTTCTTGAAGCGCCAAGGCTCGGCGATACAGCTGTATTACAATTTAGTTGGAATATATACCGAGGCGCCTTTAGTTACAACGTTTGTAGATAGGAGCTTTCCATTGTAACTCGAATCTTAACGCAAATTGGACTAAAACGGTATAAATACAGTGTACGCGGTGTTTATGTTCAAAGGTTCCAAAGAGAATGATAAATTCGGAGTTAAGCTGCTACAACGAAAGTAACCCTTTCCCGAGACTCGATACAGCGGCATTCGTGAGCCTCTTGCGATTCAAACAAACGGAAAGTGTATATTTAACAGAGTTTCCGGAGTCTCCGCTTGGAATAGCCAAAGGGCGGGCATAGTTTAGAGGGGATGAATTGGACTGGGAGTACGTTGGATGGGTGGTTTAGAAGGCGCGGATTCTCCACCCCCACCGCGTTGTACTATCACTGGGGTAATAGTAGACGAGGGCGCGAGGGATAGCAGAGACAACTCGGTAGACTCGGTTAATTAACGAAACTCACATGGGACGACCAGTGGCAGTGGCAGTTTGGACGGGCATTCGCCGTTCTGTGTCACCTCGTACTCTCCCCCCCGCCTCGCCAACGATCATCCCGTCCGGACGCGACTGAGGGGGTTGCGAGTCGAACAACGAGACTCAGCGTCCACTGCCGCGGTGGCGAATACACGAAGAGCTACACGAAGAGCAACAGACCAAACCGCTTTTGAAACATTCTGCGACCGGAGCGCAACTCCCGAACTACTGAGCTTACGCTCTTCTATATACGGAATAAACGAGCGTGACGCTCGTATCGCGCTCGTGATCCCTTTCCCTATCGGTTCGCGTCGTCATCGTCGTTTTGTCGTGGTACCGCGAGTCAAACGGATGCCTTGTGTATGTACACCGGTTGAATAAGTTATTTTGGAAAAGCCGCTGCGACTTTAGGGTATTTGTACTTTAGCTGAGAAGGATCAGAGGGCAATATAAGGACTACCAGATTCGTGGGAGATCGGGGGGGTGGATATTCCCCTCGGGGAAACATAGTCCCCGGCGGGCTTTGCCTTTGGCATGTCCGCTCTTCGATGACTTCAAACAGTATCTCCACCGACTCTTTGACTCACCCTGTGTGCGAAAAACACTCCCGTGAATTTCGTTTACTCGAGTTCCCTTTAATTCGCTTTATATGTTTCCACGAATTCGACTGCGATTGAAGCTCGTCGAGAGTCAACGCTCGAAATCGTTAGGGTAACGGAATGGAATTCGAGAACGTGTCGAGAGAAATTGTCGTAAAAGGGCATACAGATTGAACGCAGGATTTGGCGATCCGAAACGAACGGCGATGACAAAGCGAACACGCAGAACTGTTCAATAACGAAGAGATCTCACTGGCTATATTGTGCGCGTTCGTTTACGTGGGTGTTGAACAGCGTTGAGAGGAAAATTAGAAACGATTCCGGTACGATTGGGTACTCTTGGCTCCGACATTGCCACCGCTGAAGGGGGAGGGAAGATGAAAGCATCAAATGGGGGTGAATTCTACGAGGCGTTCCTCTTGGTTAGCAAAGGGTCATCGGTCTCTCGCTTCGATCTTTGAAAATGGTCCAAGCGCTACGGGTCTCTGTGAATGTCTGGAACTATCGCGGTTAAGCACACTGCGGACTATAGCGGAGAAACTGCACAGAGATATAGTGGAGTTTGAAGGGGAAGGAGGATAGATTCGCCAAGTGCGGGTCGACAATCGATTATCCAGGAATCTGAGCGTACGAATGACAAAACGATATGCCCGATATCCTCGTACAAGAGAATTTCTCGCTTGAATCGCGTTACTACGTCAACGAAAAGGAGTGAAAGCGAGAGAAGGAAATATATAGGAAGGAGAATTAATAGATCCTGTAGATGACACCTCACAATGCCGAGATCGCTGACTCCGCGGCAGTCCAACGGATAGTCGACCAAAAGGGTTGAACGGAGACGGGAGAATGTTTGATTCGAATCTACAACCTCCTTAATTCCTTTGAATTTATCTCCCGAACGTGCGTTTCATCGACAAATTCTCGTTGTTACGAGAAATTATTAATAACGATCCGATTGTAATGTGACTTATTTGCGATGCGGCATTCGTATAGAAAAGACAATTAATTGTTCGGGGAGAATATACAGAGCACTGAATAATACAGTGTCTATAGAGAATAGATATAAACAGACAGGAGTTGAGAGGGTGAGAAGGTTGGCGGCAGCTCGTTTCTCGTGCGATACATCTCTTCTCTACTCCTGTCTGGAAGATGGACGCCGTTCAATTATACCAACACCGACGCAAGCGCCGGGGTCGTTCTCTCTTCGGTATATACACGGTGTATAGCGTATAGTTGCACCATACAAATTCTCTTGGCATCGGGAGCGCGTCTCGTTCTCCTTGTGCTTGTCTCGGTTGCGCTACCCACAACCCTCTGCCTGTACTGTGTCGCGGACTCCACTGTTCTCTTCACCTTTCTCATTTCTCTTTGGTTTTTTTTTTTTTTCTTTTTTTTTTTTTTTGCTTTTCACTCGACATACACGCAGACCGTCGGGCGATAGAGTTTCTCCGAACCCCAAATAAACCCTCTAATGGCACGAAATACTCTTCGTCTACCCGCTCTTTCGTTCGGAAGTTCTCAATCTTCTTCTGTCTTTCTTCGAAGAAACATTTCGCACGTTTGCACAACATAGCGAATGAGTGCGAGTGGTTCTCTAATAGATCGAGGAAGCAGTGAAAACATTGAAACAATAACAGCGAAAATGGGTCCCCGAGCGTAAGGATAAGCGCGGCGATAGAAGAGACGAGACAAGTGTATGTGAAACTTTCGCACGTACGTAAGTGTCGGAAGGGTGGGGTAAGTCTAAGTGAAAGGAGTCCGAGCCGAAGAAAGTCGAGAACTTGACTCAGAATTGAATATAGAAATAGACGTGAGCGGGAAAGTTGTAGATGGAGAAGAGAGTGAGGAAAAGTACGAGACATGAGTTTGCAAACGGCATACAAGAGAGCGTTAGATGAAGGATAAGAGAAACGAAAACGGCAGGAAAGGGAGCGAGAGGAAGAGATATAAAGGGGAGGGAAAGTCAGAGAGAAGTGCCACGAGGGTTTCGTCCCTCTTGCCATCCCTCCCCTCACCCCTCCATCTTGCCGCGGAGAGCTTAAACCGAAAACATAATCAAATCTCGCTGAGAGCGCCTGTGGTGCAAAGTTACTAATTGCTTAATTTCCCTCGACCCGCGCGCGCGCTTCGCTTCCAACTCTCATTCTATCTCTGTGCGACTCTCGTACAGCGGGAAAAGCCCACGGCAAACCTTAACCCCGTCGCTGTTTCTCTCGATTCTCCTCTCACCCTCTTTGGTCGTCGCCACCGCGACGACCCTTCCACGCCTCGTTCCACGCTTGAGAGCCGACAAGTGCGCGGCGCTCTCCAAGTGCGGAGTCTGCTGGGCTGTGCCACCACCATCGGCCATTACCACCAACGTTACCGCGCCTCTCGCTCGTCTTCTCCTCCGTCGTTGTCCTCTTTTTACTCCCTAACCCCCCGCTTTTCGCGTCTCCTGGATACTCAAGCGTCTTTGTTTTTCACGCGATGCCGAAGTTTCCTCTCACAGCTCCACCGAGTGTCTCTCTTACGATTCTGAAGCTCGTTTCTCCCTGTATACGACGCTTCCGGCTTCTACTACTCAAACGAATTGCAAATGGAAACATCTATGACTCTACCGATTACAAATGGTACTCGGAAATGAGAATGCAATGAATTGTAATTAAGAATGAAACTTCGTGTGAACAAAGTTATTCTCAACAACGTATTAACATTTGATTGTTCCAATGCAATTAATTTTATGCAATGTAACACCTTAGAAAGATCTCTTTTAACAGCTCGTAGCATCGTCACAGACTTGCGAGAAACGAGAATCCGATTAATCGAGAGAGCTGCGTCAGTGTAAAATCTCCCCGGGCAACGTATTAAACGTTTCATTACGTGCGATACAATTAATTTTGAATTATGTATCGCTTCGATGAGATCTCTCGTAACGTTTAGTTCGAAACGACAGTTTACACATTCGGATATACAGATGCAGAGAGATAACGGAGGTTATCTCGCAGTTGTAGATACGCCACACAAATCGTGCGGGAAGTTCGGTTAGGCGTGGCGGTGCGCTTTGCCTGGGCTGTTCGTCCAGCAAGTGGCTATGGCCCGCAGGGCAATATATCGAGGGGCGCCTCGTGGGTAATCGATCTGTCCGGCGGTGGCGCGCCAATGAATCGCGGGAACACGATTCCCAATGCGGGATGAGAGGCACCCTATCCTCGTCGCACCGGATCACAAGCTAACTAGCTATAGTGCTACGAATTTGAAGGGAGGGGAGGAATCGGGTCGGTCGGTTCACCCTCCTACCACTTTCAAGCTTCAGGTGAGGGATGGCCCGTTCAATCGCGATAAAATCATTTCTTCGTCGCTCCGCGTTTCCTCCCGCAATGTCCGGCGACGATGTCGACGGATTGCTTCTGATAAATCAGCGAAAATGTGCGGAACGTGCGCGAGAGGTTTCAGAGCATTGGATGGAAGAGAAATTTCGAAAAAAAAAAAATGAAAATAATATCCGTTCGACATACGTGGAGATAACAAGACATTGTTGCTGTGTACCGGTTGAAAAGAATGATTGAACGGAGAGAGAAAGAGACGAGGGAATAATCTCGATTGTCATTCGCCTCGTTTGACGTGAGAATCGAGAGAAGTTTTCTCTTCTCTTCCTCCCCCTCACCCCCCCCCCCCTCCCCATCCCCTGGCCACGAGGAAACTCCGGAAGAGCGAGAGAAGAATGCTGCAAAAGGTACAAACGATTCGATGCTAGGCATTCCGAACGATTGAACTCCAAGATCTCGTTCGATCGGGGACTACGACTACGTCGACGAGAAACCGTCTCCTACTGTCTCGACACTTTTCTTTCCACTTCCACGGTGCGATTCACCTCTCCTCTCTTCGGGTGTACTGTCGAGGTCTCTTCTCTTCCCTTATTTTTTTTTTTTCTTCTTTATTTAGACGATTTAACCGATCGCCTCTACCTGATGCTGGTAGAATTCAACGGCACGTACGGACCGGTCCTTTGTGCACCCTTCGCGGTTCGTTTGATCCAACGCGAAAGAATTCAGTCGTGCAGAGTGAAATTTTTCTGTTTTTTTTTTTTTTTTCTTTCTTTATTTCGCAACGAAGGAAGAAAAGAAAATTGCTTCCGCAAAAAAAAAAAAAAAAAAGGGCGAAGAAAAATATGGTGAAGGCAGCTGGGATATTTTTCGATTCTCCGTTTTGTTGCATTTTTATATACAGTCGAATTATTGTAGGTCGCGAAAATATATCTGTATTCCAGAGTGCATATAGCTCGCGGCTCGTTCGTTCAGCGCGCGGTACCTTTATCTACATTTTCCTGATATCCACGTAACCCGCAGGGGTCGCACTTGAAATTTTGTTCTTGAAATATATATACGTTTTTTTTTTTATCTCTCTCACGATTCTCGGTGTAACCGGAAAGGCTTTTGAGAGGATGGTATCCTTTGTTCGGTCGGTGAATCGCGGCTACGAGAGAAGGGGCCAAGTGCCCTCCGAAGATACATTCCGTTAGCCCGTAATCTGCTTGTACCGCGAGGCAAGTCGTACCCACTTCGCTTATCTACCCCTTTCTGTATTTTCTCCTTTCTGTGGCTTGCTTTGCCGGTCCGTGCTGCTGCTCGATCCTGTAACGTTTCCTCTTCGCCTCGCGAAGCCTATTACCCCGGGGAGCCTCTTTGACTCCAAAGACTACTCGTGAACTTTCGGGACTCTCTCGGCTTTAAATTTCTGCCGGTCTCTCGGAAAGATAACAGTTTTTCAGTGACCGAAAATTATATTAACGTAAAAAAAAAAAAAAATGTTAATAATCCGTACACGTAACTCCGCATGTTTCAGATTTTTCTCTTATCATTGAATCTCTAAGAATCTCTAAAAAAAAAAAAAAAAAAAAAAAAACCTTCGAGCAAAAATACATAATTTTTTGACTCTTCGGAGATTTTCCAGAGATGACAATTGTTCTCGCGGACGAGAAAAAGTCAAAAAGAATGGATGAGCGGGAATATTCCAACAGAATAAACATGCAGAGGACGTCGAGGTGGTCTATTACACTCCCTGCGGATTTCATGAACAAAGTTGCCGCCTTCGCTATCCTCGAGTTCTCGACTTTTCTTTGCGACCACTGACTCATCCTTTTCGTTCTCTCGGAGAATCCTCTTTTTTTTGTTCTCTCGTAGTTCACAGACGCAACGTATATTTGCATATTTGCCTCGTTTTACCGGTCTCAGTTGGTCTCGAGGTTCCCAAGCCGTGTCTGTGCATTGGCGAGTCTATCTACTTACGAGTTTTTTCGACTCGCCACGTTCGCCCACAACGAGTCGCACTGCGGAAAGCTCCGTGAGCTTTCACTTCGCGCGAATGTTTCTATGACGAAAAACATCGCTCGACGATCCGCAGCGAAATTTCCACGCAACTCGACGGCGTATATATCTTCTACTAGTGTATAAATATATGTAAACCACCGTGTTGGGTTTACATTTACCCCGAGACCTCGTCTCGTTTGCATCGCCGGATATGCTTGCGGGAGTCACCGGTGCATAATTCATTGGCATATAACTCCGCGTTAGACGCTCTCGACGCATCAACAGCGTGAGAAACCTTCGTGTCACCGGGGTTGTTCCCCCGTGCGAATAGAAACGAACGATGAAACGGCAGATATAAAGCAACGCGTCCGAGTTTCATGTTTGGAGAGGTCAGCCACCGCGAGCTGAAAGCCTCCACCGAAACACGGGAGAACGGTTAAATTTAATAAGCCGCAATGCCCCGGATCCCCGGTGCGACCTTTCGCGTATATAAAATTTCGCGAACCCGTCCAGTTTTTTTCAAATTTATTTTTATTATATTTCTTTCTCACCCCAAAGGATATTCTCACAGTTTTCTATATGTATATATAGAACAAATCCTTCGCTGCCTCTCCATACCGGGAGAGCGACACTCTCACGACGATATTCACGCGGTCGACCCTCGGATAAACCTCGAAAATCCCATAAATAACACTGCAGCAATATCGAGCCAATGAAAATAAATTGAGTAGAACATTCGTCCGTCGCGGGTTTTTTTTTTCCGACAGATCCCAGGGATCACCCTCCAGAGTCGAAACCGTCGAATAGCCCATAGTAAATAATCAAAGCAAACAGAAGGAACTTAATGAAAATGAAAAGCTCTTTTTTTTTTTTTTTCGTCTTTTTCCAAAAACCACACAGTCCGACGTTGAAATCCATCACTTATTTCGCAATTACGAAAAAAAAAAAAAAAATGAGATTTTTTCATTCAATTTCGCGTTTTTTACATTTCTCTGATTTCGTGAAAAAAAAAATAAAAAATCGCCTCCATTAATTTTTATATTCATTTTTTAAATCATTTTGAAATAACCACAGCATCAGTCGGTAGGTCGACAGCGCATATGGGAAAATAATACGTTTCAACTATATTCTCTCGTATATACGCGTTGGCACTGCGGGGAACACCTATCTCTGCTTACCACTTATTTCCTCACGTCCTTCTCATTCCTCGTATGTTTCTATACCGTATTTACGTATATAGCTGCATATACAGTATATACGAAGGTAGATTATGGCTTCGTGGTTGTGTGACTCGCACGAGAGCGTTATATTTCGCGCAACAAAGCCACCGTCGGTTACCACCGCAGTCTCGTACGACCTTCAGTATTTTGTGTTTTGCGGCCATTGCCTCGGCGAACACTCTTTGACCGACCCGGTAATGCTTCGTTCCATGCATCCGCCTTGTGTGTCTTCCTCCATTATATTGCTTTCTCCATCCCCCTCCCCCTCCTCCCTTCGCGATCTCTTTATCTTCTCTCGGCCACTGACACAATTACATTTTCCGCGATGTATTATACATATATAGGTACATCGCTTTTTAGTCTTATTTCTGAAACGTCGTTTCACCTCTCGTCCTCGACTCTCTTTACGGTCGCGCGAGGCCAAGCGCTTTAGCATAACAATGCTACGACGGGGATCGGGATCAGCTTTGACTGCGAGCAGCAGAGGAGGTATAGCTTCGTATCCCGACGATAAACCTTAGTCAGGCCAAAAGTTATTGCCGCTACCGGTGCTTGGAGTCTCTCTCGCTTGCTCTCGGTATCCGATATGAGGGTCGAAAAGAAAGAAGTTTAGAAAATCCGCCCTTTCCTCACCTCCGGACAATGCCCGATGGAGGTTAAGGGAGAAGCGATAGAACCAGCCGCCCGAAAGGTTAGTCGTTATTTTTATTTGAACTTCGCTCTCTTTCCCGCCGTTGTGTATAAGCGACGCGAGAGAAACTCACGCGCTATGAAATAAATACACTTGCCTTCCCCTCTCGTTTTTTTTTTTTTTTTTGTTTCTTCGCTCTTAACTTCCAACACTTGGCTTTCACCCTCTTTCTCTCTCAGTCTTTCGTACGAACGACACCCCTTTATTTTTCTCATGGCTCAAGCTAAATTATCGCGCTTCGCGCGGCGGTACACCGCCGCCGTCGAGCGGCGCAGGGGAAGAGGCAGTCCTCTCCCTGAGGGCAGTTCTGCTTCCCTAGAACCGCCGGCAGGATGTACAATGATAATAATAAAAAGCTCGGTGGACTCGCGGAGGTACGGACGCGACAGAAATATGGTCGAGAGGAAACGCGAAATGCTCGACGTCCGTGTATACTGTGCGCGTATATCGGAGAGCGCGGACTCGAAAATAAAATGCGCTGTGAAAAAAAAGTTTTGCAATGTACCTGCATACATGTTTATTGCACGAGTGATGAGAGTGAGTTTTGACTCCTCGGGGAAAGGGAGCTTCGAGGTTTACGCGGGACAATCGACGCGAATGACCTCGTGTTACGTTCGACCAGCGTTTCCCGTGTGTCATTCGATATTACTTAAATTAAGCTTTAAATTGGACGATAGCCAAAGCTGTCGCGCTAATTTACGTGGCAATCACTCACGATACGCTCGACGAAATTGTCGAGAGATCTCGTATGTGCGCTATTCTCCTTTTTTTTTTTTTTTTGCTCTTTATTTTTAATCTATTATTATTAATCACTGCAAATTGGTCGTCGAGGGACGAAAGAGCGATTAGTGTTTGCCGCTATTACCGGACTCTCTTTCTCTCTCTTTCTCTTTCTCTCTTTCTCTCTGTGTTGCCACTCGAAAGCGTGCAAATGCTTCGCGTTAAAACGCTCGACGGCAACTAACGAACGACGAGATCCGGTGATCGTAGCTCCGTGAAACAGCGTTGAGCAATAATCAATCGAGCGTATGGGCATTGGCACGACGTTATGCTATGGCCGGCTGCCGTTGGATGCGTTCAAATGTCAGCCAGCAGCATGGGGCATATCGTCGACGTCGTCGTTGAGTTACACCTTCCCTTCCCCTCCTTTTGACTGTAGTCGTGCGAAAAACTATACTAGTTTGCCGAACATATACGCGAAACGAGAACATGTTGAACGCTGAGAGAGGAAAACAAAACGAAACCTGCAGTATACTTTTCTGTTTTCTTGTTTTTTTTCTTTTTTTGTTTTTTTGCCGTTCTACTCGTTCCTTCCCTTCGCTATTTCCTATACGGTTTCCCTCGTAACCCTTATAGAAATCCCCGGCGCCGCGTGTATAAGTGCGTATCGATTGGTCGATGAATTACGCTAAAAACCCCATCCTCTCTTTTCCCAATCCCCGTGGAGCGCGCTGCCGTGATTGACCTGGCAACGGGCGCGCGGTTTCCAATTACGGCCAGCAGCCTCGTTCCCGGCTTTCGCGTCAACCCCCTCACCATCCCTCCCGCTCCATCGCTTTACCCATCACCGAAGGCAACACTCTGTGTCAGTCAACGGACGTGCTTTTCCAATTTTCGTTTTTATAGTATTAATTCGAATTTTTCTGCTACCCGCGCGTTTGCCTACTCTTTTTCGTATTTTTTTCTTTTTCTTTTTTTATTTTTATTTTATTTTTTTTTTATAAAAAAAAGGGGTATTATTCAATGTTACAAAAGCTTCGAGGATGTTGATTAATGTACTCGTTAACTTTTGTTTGAGCGACGAAAAGTTATTTCACCCTTCTGCGGAATCAATTTGCCGCTAAACACAGAAGTTAGTTGACGCAGCGTTAGAGTTTGATAAAACAAAGGGATCGGGAGAGAGTTCAGGGAAAACAGACGATCAGGAAGTCGTCGAAGATTGACGTTGGCGACATGAAAGGAGAATAGTTTTGGCGGTGACTCCGCTACGTGGAAAGTCTCTCGAGGAGAGAAATGAGAAGGAGTCTCTCCGTTTGGCAGGTTGAAACTCTTTTCCCTTCGGGGCAAAATGTTTCGTGATGTGTCTAGAGCAGCGTTTGATCGAGGAGCGGGAGGCGCGATCGGTGAATGCATGTACCACCCAATACGGTAGAGAAGAAACATCGAGAGAATGTGATGTACGCTGAACTCGCGTTGCTCTCCTTCTTGAGTTCGCCTACCCTTAGCTTCGCGAAAGTGCTGGAAGTGCCGTGGAGCTTTCATCAGTCAACTGTCACGAGTCTCGTGAAACCTCTGGTTTTCTACCTTTATCCAGATGGCTCATCCGACTACCGCGCCCCGAAAGCTTCTGGTACATCACCGACGATCACTCCCTTCTTTTTCTTCATGTCGCTCACCGCGTCGTCTTTCTTTTCTTTCGTTTTTTTTTTTTTTTTATTTTTCTCGTTCTCGTAAATCCAACGAGAGATGCCTGAATCGGCGAAGAGACAACGACTTTACAGATCTGTTTTTTTTTTTTTTTTTTCGTTATTTCTTTTATTTTTATTCCATTTGCCAAGTTTTATCGAACCTCGAGAGTCCGGAGATCTCTCGATACTTTCGTAGATTCGTTGCTGAAAATTTCGCAATGCCAAGGATCAGCAGTGAGATCATTCTCGTCGGTGAGGATAAAAACTGTGAAACCCTTCGAGAGGTAAAGAGGACTCTTGGATAGGGCCGTTTTTTTTATCCCCGCGATTACAAAGCTCTGGTAGCCAATTCTACTCGAACAATAAAAAAAAAAGAAAGAAGTCGGTACAGAGGTGAGGAGAAGAAAGCTGGTGGGATAAGGGAGGGGTGGTTTGATGGAAGGAAATAAAAAGGAGAGGAAGAGTAGAAGGATCGATAGATGGGGGTCGGCGTTGTTCGGTGGTTATATCGAGCTACTGATGCAACGAGAAAAGCGAGACGGCGAGAGCCAAAAGAGAACAGCGGCCACAGCCAGAAAGCTTCGGTTAAAAGTAATCAGGGTAAGGTATGGCCGCCATTACGCGCACCGTCTGGTCTCGAGGCCCATCGAACAACTACCGACGAACCGTTCTCCGCCTTTCCTTCCCTCATCCCGATCCTTCGAAAACAGCCCTTATTTCCTAACCGGAAAACTGCTTCGTAAATTCTCAATGTTCCCCAAGGGTTACTGTTAGCTATTTACTGTCATTACCGTGAAAAAAAAAAGTTAACCATCGCTGTACGGCTATACTAAC
Organism: Buathra laborator; assembly: GCA_934046635.1. Classification (NCBI taxonomy): domain Eukaryota; kingdom Metazoa; phylum Arthropoda; class Insecta; order Hymenoptera; family Ichneumonidae; genus Buathra; species Buathra laborator. The sequence goes on from OW203894.1 coordinate 20,898,200, forward strand.
CGCACAATATTTTGAAGTTTAATGTTTCGGTAAATTTACCGCAAGCATAACTCTCAATTATTAATAGACTCGTATCATTCGCGTTTATCTTTATCAATTTGTATAGTTAAAATTGGTTTACTGGATTTGATTGGTACACGAAGAGAAGCGTCTGATACAACTTACTATATATCTAGTAAAAAATATCGTAAATTTCTGGTAGTGTCAATGACGCCGCCTGTTGAAAATTACGAGAACTATGCGAATTTTTACCATAAAATATGGTGAAAATCCCCATAAATATGGTAAAAATTCTCATAATATCAAGTATTTTCGTCATAGATGGCGCCACCGTCGAATTTTACCAGATGACATAGTAATTTCTAGTAGTCTAGTAGTCTCCGTGTATAATGGCATTTATTTATATTATAAAGTCGATAACATTAATTTTTTTAATTTCTGTGACCATTTTATCGACAATAATTTATGTTATTTAAACGAAGTTATATCGATTGTTTTTTTATAAAGATAGAAACGTATTTTTATTCGTTATGCAATTCAAATCAACTACTTCGTTCCTCATTTTTACGACAAGTATATCGAACGTCAGAGAAAAGACAGTGCGCTCGCTGTAAGCTCTGTTCAATCTCTCCACGTTCGCGTGCAATTTTTCTCTCCTTCCGAGTTCCGTTTTGTACCCTTCCGAAGCCATCCACCCCGTTACACCGGATTTTTCCCTCTCCTTTCTCTCTTACAAAATTTACGAGTTCCCGTCGTTCTCGCGACCATCCAACCGCATCCCCGCTCGTGCTATAGTTATATATACCCCCAACGCGCGAACCACCACTCGCACACTCGTCGATTTTCGCGTCGGAACGGAACAAGTCCGCGGGTGGCCCCCGGTGTGCCCGCCGTTTTCAGCGTGATTTACAGGCGGATCATAAGCGAGAAGAATCGACGATTTATCGTGAAATATTGGGACTCGTAAAGCGTTACCCACGACGCGATGGTGGTCCCCGAGACTTACTCGATCTCTCGGATCTTCACTCGAAGATTCCTCTTCTCTCCACTTTGCCACAGGAGTCCGACTTTTCTTGCTTCTTCACCCGTTCCTTCGTTTTTTTTTATCCATCTTCTCTCCTTCTCGTTCCCCTATTGCGAGTTTTCTTCGCGAGAGGGTTACCTTCTTTCTCGGATCCTCTTTATTCCTCAACGAGCCGCGAGATAGACTCTACGAGTGGTGACCCCCTCGGGTAGAGATCGTTACCCAGTTTCAGGATTTCCGCAGTATGCCCGTTACTCGCTCTTTCCAACCCATCGCTCACCACGTACACCAACCAACTATATATGCTATTTCGATTTTTTTTCTTTTCTTTTTCTTTTACTCAATTTTCTCGTACATCTCTCCGCTATTCCCCGTACAACATAGTTCATCGGTCCAATAATAGACGATCGAAGGATACTATCAATACGAAACTCCTTGTACCGAGATATACAAGTCCGCAGAGGCAAGAAATCACGTTAAGTTATCGTCGTATTATCTTGTCTCGCGTGTGCGTCTGTGTAACGAGCTCCCTGGTGACTCGAGCTTTTTTTTTCCTGTGCAAAGTCCACACACTCTCGTCCACAGTTGTTACAGGAGAGGGAAGAGTGTACCTTTATCTGGATTATCCAAAATAATAATCCATTAGATAGAGAGTAGTCACGTAGGGCGGTCGAACGAATCGAGGAAATAGACTCCTCGCGTTCGCCACTCGTACTATCGCAGACCCGACCCTCCGAATGTCCTGTTCCAATATTCTGAGATCGTACCGGATGGGTTGGGGATGATAGGGACAGAGATCCTTTCATTAACGAAAGTCGTTTCGACGAGAGGATGACGCGATCCAATTAGAGAATTTTCCGTTCGTTCGTGCATAACGTCGCTACTTCCATACTAACTATAACGTCGCCTACCGTTCTCTTCGTATTTTTTTTTTTTTTTTTTTTTCGTTATCATACCTCTCGTCTGTAGTTTCCGCTACTCGCGTAAATAATAACAATAAAAATAGTAACGAAGTCGGAGCTTTTTGCAATCGGTAGTAACACCCGTCTCGTATACATCGAAGCACCGAACTCGCGCGAAGCGACGCACAGTAGTCACACGGGGGGCGACGTTCAATTTGCATCGAAATATCCGGCTGTGGAGATTCCGCGATTCCATGCATACCGCGCGCTTCTCGAATCGTGCGAATTCTTCGGCCAAAGAGGACTTCGACGATTCGGAATCGACGATTTCAATACCCTCTCCAGTTAATCATTCGACGTTATTCGTGAATAAGAAAAAATACGAATTCTGCTTTCAAAAGTTTGCACAGAAAGAAGAAAAAAATTTTACGTTTCTGTATGTATATATATATATATATATCAAGAAACAAAGTATGCCGTATAACGAATAAAATACCAGTCGCCAAAAGTTTAACTCGTTTCGCGTGAACGAGCGGTGTGTTCGGTTCGCGTTTCGCCCAATAGAGAAGCGAAAGGTTGGAGGTTTTCGGTATAACAGGAGAGCGCAGGAGAGGTCTCGGTGATATCCGGACGGTAATTTCACGCTTCGTCGCACCCCTCTCGACTAACCGACGTTATAACCACCGCGGGGTCATACGTAACTATATGTAAACCGTGTAGACACTATAGACGAATGAACGATGGGGTCGAGAAGGCGAGAGAGTCGAGTGGGAGAATGAGATATCGCGACGCGAATATTCACATATATATACTCCGTACATAATATCCTCCCCGTTGGATCATAGTTGCATCACATAATCGTCGAGTTCTCTCTCGTTGACTCGCGACACTTCGGTAATAGTTCCTTCATCGAGACGAGAGATATTTGCATAACGCGCTCGTTACTGCATACAAATTAGGATATTTGCAATCGCAAAGGAGTTTTCTTTTTTTAATTACTTTTCAAAGATACGCACTTCCGAACGCTTCCTACTGTATATGTAGTATATATATATAGTATATATATATATATATGAAAAAGAAAAAACAAAAAAACGATTTTTCGTAATTAGTGTCGTTTCGTCGAATTTGCGGGACGCGTAGTTCGTGAAATCGGACAAAACGATACGTACGGGTATACAATAGTCGAGTAGAGCGAATGAGTTTGGAGTATAGCCTGCGGTCGACGCATAGATAAGCACAAAACGTTAGCGGCGGGAAAGGGGTGATGCACATTGCACGGCGATACAGGCAATTGGATCGGGGTATCGAGTAATGGCCAATTGGTAAGCCACCCTACCGACCCCCGCTGGTGGTCCCGAACACCAATGCTCAGGTACCATCGGTGAACGCTTGCAGTTGCTGCTGTACTTGAATGATGCGAGTCGAGAGCGCTGGGGCCACATTCAGCGGCACTCGAAACGTGATTATAAAGCCCGATTCCGGGTGGGTCAGTCCGCGCGCTCATTCATCATTTGGATCAACGAGAGGGAGAGAGTGGGGTGAATTTCGAAGGGGTCGGAGGGAAGGGAAAGGGCGAAATGAGACTGCGATATATCACACTCGAGGTTCGCAGGAGTGAAAAGCTCACTAGCCAACGGGCGGAGTAAAGAGTACCACCAGACGGAAAGCGCAGTATGGCAACGACGCGTCCGCACGGATTATGCGGCATTACGCGGTAACGTGAGTACTCGCGTCTATATATCGTTTATATGTACCGGAGAGAGAGAGAGAGGAAGAGAGACCCGAAGTGGACGAGTATGCGATTCATATATCTACACAGATTCCTGGTACAGGGAAAGCGCGAGAGCAACAGAGATGGTACTCTCGTCACGCGAGCTGCCGGGCTTTGGCGATGCGGTGGAAACGAGACGGGGGGTGTTTCCAAGCTCTCGCAAAACCGATACGGCCGAGTGGCTCGTTCAACTCGGCCACGTGAAACTGATACACGCCCGTGTCACGCAATCGTAACATGCCTATCAATCTCACGAGGATCAACGGCCAATCATCCGATCCCCAAACTCCCACTTCGACGATCCGACGGTATAACAACGCAACAAAAGCTTTCGGGGTATAGGCAAAATTGTTTAGCAAGAGTACATATCGACGAGGTGAAGAGAATTATTCGTATCGCTCGACGAGGTACCTTTATTGTATCGTTGTAACTCGGATTTTGTATGAAAATGAAATCGTTCTTTTTTTTTTTTTTCTTTTTTTTTCTTTTTTTCATAGAAGAATAGAAAATGAAAGCATGAATAAACAAAAACAATAAAAAAAAATCGCGTTTAGAAAAATCCCTGAACACGAATAGGCAACGAGAATCGACGCATTATTTCTATTGTTCGCGATATATTTTTTATTGAATCGTTGAAACTCGAATTCTATCGGAAAAGTATTTTTTTTTTTTTTTTAATCCGTATACAAGAAATATGCAAGAAATATTAAAAATTAAAGCGGAGATTGGAAAAAAGAAGGAAATAACATTTTTGGAGGTAAAAGCTTAAAAATTGTGAAGAATTCGTCGGGATTTCACGGGAACGAGTTAAATCGTTCCTGGAACACTAGTCTCGCCCTCTCTCTCTCTCTCTCTCTTCCCGCCTACCGGAGCTCTTCCAAACGGTTAATTAAGCTAATTAGCGCCGACCGCCGTGCGCGACGCGTGAGCACCGAGGGCTGCTGAGCACCCATGGGGTGGACAAAGCGTCGAGCCGCAGGAATACAGAGGCTTGGCGCGCAGGGGAATGTATGTTACGTGTGTGCGGATAGAACCCTTCGATATCTCTACTCTCCTACTCTCACTCATTATGTTCGGGGACTATGCGACGCTCATAGGAAACACTGGACCATCGAACTCGTTGTGTTACGGCGAGAATACACGATGAAGCGAGGCTTGCGAACCCGTAACGATTCATCGTGTGTTCGCGCATAAATTTTCCTCGCGAGCCGAACGACGATAGCCAACCGCGAGAGTTTGTCGTTCGCGTATATAACGCTTTTAACTTCCCTTGTTGTTTGTCGTGTTTCGTTCGCAGCTCGTTAACGCGTATAATGCTTCGCGCCAGTTACACTTTTTGTCGTTTTTTTTTTTTCTGTTTTTTTTTTTTTTGTCAAAAGTTAGGAACTGTGTGTGCGTAGAAAAAAAATGTGGTAAAGAGGAGAAAAAACTCGAGGACGCCACGACGACGAGGCACGTAAACGGGATAAGGGGATAAACGTTGTCTCCTTCGTTTTCTTTTTTTACCTCCCGTTCATCCTCTTGTCTTTCGCTTTCACGCGACAAAAAAAAAAAAAAAACGAACGGCAAGAGAGCTAAAGCTTTTATTGCGGGCGCTATAGGCTCTCGGGTCTTACTTTCCATCGCCACGATAGTCCACAGTTACGTAGCAAAGTATCCTCTCCGCACGCGGATTGTCGGTTATTTCGATCTCGTCGCACACCCCTCCATCAAAATTTCCCGTCTGTATAGTGTCGATGTGTAGTTCGAGAACTATATCTCCCCAATCGGATGCTCTCGTGAAACTTGAATCTCGGGCTTTGCGTAAAAGACTCAATGATCTCGTAGAAACAAAGATCATAGCGAAATGCGTTGGGGAAATCGGAAGCAAAGATCTCCGGTACCCCGAGGGTAGGAATTTTTACTTCCATAAAAAAAAAAAAAACATCGGCGATCACTCTCCCGCTCTCGTAAGAAAGCTCGTGCTCTTCCACTGTCTTTCGTCTTTCTATTCTTGTCTCTCGACTCGTCTCCGGCACTCGTGAGACCGGAGGGACACATAGATATCCGTGTTATTTACATATTTAACCGTAATCCATGCCGGTGACACGCGAGAAAAATATACGTAGAAACAGTACGCGCGCATAGCGACGATTCGTGAGCATAAGAAGTCTCGTAGTTTCCCTCGATGAAGGGAGGCACCCCGCTTACAAAAAATGCATACGTGTATAACAGAGGGAAAGGGCTTGAAAAGTTTACGCAGTAGAGATATCCCGTAGCTAAACAGACACGGCTTTGGCCCTCTGAACGCTATCTTCTCGAGCGCAGCGAACGAGTTCAGGGTGAAACAGAACAGCAGCCCAACTAGCGAGAGAACGAGAGTAAAAGTGGCCAAGCAGAGTAAGAGATGCCTCGTTGAGTACCAGAAAAAAAAAAAAAAAAAAAAAAAAAAAAAAACGAGCGCGTGTAACAATGACAGAGAATGAGAACGAGGAGAAGAGTAAAGTGGCAAAATAAGAGAGGAGCTCAAGAGAAGAAAAAGAAGAGGGCGAGAGGCTTTTGCTTGTGCTGCTGCTGCTGCTACTACTACTGCTGCTTCTTCTTCTTCTACTGTGGATGGGATTTTGCGGCGGAGCATTAAAAGTTGCCAAGTGCAAAGTTTTCTTCGCGTCACGAGGGATGATCCCGCGGTAACGGACTTGCACTGGGTACGCTTAATCCCGTTACCTGCAACCAATTTTTTTACTTTCTATATACGAAACCCGCTTTACCTTAATCTCTCGCCTCTCTCTCTCTCTCTCTCTCTCTGTATATCCAGATACAATGTATTATCTCGATTTTTCTTTACCCTCGACTACACCTCCACCCCTCCGTACTTTTCTTTCTCTGATACTTTTCTACTCTCGTCACTGATTCTTTATACATACCGACGATAGTTGGCATAAAACTCTTTTGGACTCTCCGACTCAAGTTTTCATCTCGGTAGTCACTTTTCTACTTCGTACCGATTCTCGTCGTTATATATATACAAACATCGAGAGTCCGCGACGGTAATGCATACATATTTATCGTATTGCCCGATCCAGATGGAGAGGAAGAAGCGAATGGCACACGATTCGTTGCTTATAGTAGCCAAGCAACGGCTACGGTAAGGAGGATAAAGTCGAAGCCGAAGAGAAAAGAAGAGAGGACGCGAGCACTTTTATATTGCTTTTGGGATACATGGGCTCGAAGCTCAAGTCTGACGTTCCTCTCCTTTCCTGCTGCTGCTACTTCCTCTTGACTAGAGCTTCCGAACCCCTCTCCGTCCTCTACTTGTACCCACACCCCTCGCAACTCGGCGCACGCCATCGGTTCAGGTACTTAAATAAAACTTTTGCTCGGCAACCGGCAAGCCTTCGAGAAATAGATATCCCCCCTTGAAAAAGTGTAGAAGATAGAAAGAAGTACCTAGACAAGTGCGCGCAAGAGGTAACCGTCGACTTTTCCGGTATTTCAAGACTTTTCGCAAGAGAGACTCCACCACCCGGAGATATACTTGTAAAAAAAACATCGCATAAGTCTTTAAATCTCGTTAGATGTTTTCGAGGCAAATCTTTCGTTTTTTTTTTTTTTTTGCTTTTTTTGCTTTCGTACTGTGCAACCATTTGTAGAAATCACGCTAACGCATTAAATTCGTCGTTCTATAGCGGAAGCAACACGACCGGGCGGCATGTCACGGAGTTGTCTCTAATGGTCGTATACGATTTCCCGGGGGATCAAATTACCATACATATATCACCGAGCGAAGCGAAGAAAAACCGACGCGAGATAACGGCTTTCGATCGATTTTGTGACGAGAGACGATACTGTTTTTTTTTTTTTTTTTATTTAGTTTCTCATTTTCTTTTGTATTATCAATCTCTCCATGTATCGTTCGAATGTTTGGCTTATCTTCGAATAGACTTTTTTTTTTTTGTTACGCATTCAGTTATGTTGTTGCAAAGAAACTACTTTTGCCGCGATGACAATTGAACTCGAAGAAATAAAGTTTTGGCGAACTTAGTGGCAAATGGGAGAAACTCGCCGCTATCCACGTACGCGTTACTTTGCAATCAAACTGAGAGAGATGTAAACGCTTGAGGCTCTACGACGACTGGACGGGTTTGCGTCGCGCGCTTTTCGCAGGCGTCGCTTGATCCGTCGAGTTTGTTCGACGTCACGTTCGTCACGTTCTGGAAACACAACGACGATTCGGATCATCGACTCCCTTTCAGACTTGAATGTTACACGAGCAAATAACAATGCGTTACAGGTTTCTCGGGGATCTATGCGTTTCGCCGAGAACCGCAACGACACCCAATGAATAGTTCTGTAATCGTCCCTCTTCCGTATCGTTCCAGCAAATTAACTGATGCAAATTCGTCGAATCAATTATCGAAATGCAAAATTTTCGTCTGGTTACTCGTGGCGAACACGACGATATAATGAAGCGCGTCCCCCCGCGACGGTTCGCCCGGTTCGGCCAATCGAATGACAACTTGAAAGCCTCTACTCGTCTACTCGACGAACGGCCAGCGGATCAATTCAACGAATAATCCGATTTACTAACTATAATACGCGTATATAACTCTCCTCGTTTCTCTTCGGAATTCTCGTTCCGCAATCGTACACTCTTCTCCATCCCGAGGGGGAGGGGTGAGAGTCGCTCGACGCGGATACATCGAGTTTATCACATACGCGAGATACGTTTTAGAGTGGAAACATTTGAATCGGTCGAAACGGCCGAAAGTTTCGTCAAAATACAATATGAATATTCGATTACAAATTAGCGGCATCGATAACCAGCGTTCCTCCGCTCGTTTTCCCGACAACGATGTATTTCGCAAACAGTAACACCCCCGCGACTCGATACTATACACTCGAGGCGCGGTACGAGGGCTCAGTTCATTCCAACGCCGCCTGTTCCCCGTCACGGTATCGTGAATATCACCATATTTCGAACAATTGGGGGATTGTTGAAACTATAGGCTTATAGTATATTCCACCGATTCGAAATACATATGTTTTCGCGATGCGTACACAGCGATCGCGTGAATTTCCATCGTCCCATCCCATCCCATTGCCCCATGAGACGCGAGTGAAACACGTTGTCGTATAATTTCGACATACCGCGAGGAGAAACATCGAAGCTTATTCGATGATCGATGCGCAACAAAATCACAGAGTATTCGGAGTTTCTCGTCACCAGAACAGTAGTTAATAACGTTACGGGGACTCGTTTGTCGCTGCGTCTGATCATTACCGACATTGTCTACTTTCGATCTTTTTTTTCTTTTTTTTTTTTCTTTTTTTCGCATTGCCGTACTCGCTTCGGCACAACGTACCGGAGAGTGAATCCCGAAGTTGCACGGTACGGCAAAGTTACGAAGAGGCGTGGTTCGTCCTCTCCACCTCTTCAACGTTCGCCCGCTGCTCTCCGTACAGCCATAGTATCCCAGGAGCTCTCTCTCTCTCCCTGTATACTATATAAAGTTTGAGACGACGACGAGGCGACGACGGCATTAGAAGCAGCGATATCGAGTCACCCGGCTCGAGGTTTAAGGTGCAGAGGGAACGAGAGACAGAGGGAGAGCGAAAGAGGAAGGAGACCAGAGGAGGGCTCACGGATGAGGTCACGAATCTCCGAGGCCAAGAGCCAAGCAAAACTGGATTAGTCGCAGCCTGGTCCTCGTCAACTACCACTCTCTCTCGCACAGCTTCGGTCTCTCGTTCCCGAACTCCGTCTCGCTTGGCTGCTCACTTTGATGCATAATTATTACTCGTTGTTAGTCAGCTAAGTCCTGAGCCAAGTAACGATCAGAGATCCCTTCCTCCCTCGTTGCTGTACGGATCCGAGAAAGACGCGAACAAGCGAAAAAAAAAAAAAGAAAAAAGTAGAGAAAGAAAAGTCAGTTGGTAACGCATAAAGAAAGAAGGAAGAAAAAAGCCTGATGATCACCGTGCCGATGTAATTTAAAAAGTTCACGTCTCCCGTGAAATTGATAAATCGCGAGTGCCATCTCTCTCGGGTTTTTTTTCCTCCCCTTTCTTTATCTCCCTCGGAATTACCAAGGGCAGCATCCCGTACGCTGACGCGTTCGCGCAATCAGCGATAATCTCTTTGGATGCCGCCGAGTAATAAGTTGAAAAGTCTATTTTTTCACATTCATCACCGTCGGCCCCGATGGTCCGACACTTTTTCGATCGGCAATCCCTGCGCCCCGCGGTTGTCTCTATCACACTACTATCCCTTCGCAAACACACACACGCAGCACACTTAAACCGCAGGAAAAGCTTTTCACCCTCGAGAGTTTAACGTCATTCATTAATTATTCAATTAGTCTGAAATGCCACCGGAGGATAATTAAATATTATCCTTTCGCTTCGATCGCTTTGAAATTATATAGAGTTGAAAAAGCAAATTCTCTCCTTCTGAACTTTGCCGGTAATGTTGCATGTTTAATATAAAATAACATGAAATCGTAGGATAAAACGTCAACACATTTATTTTGTAACGAGTCTCATGAATTATTCACGAATTCCCCGTGTAGATACTATCGTTCATCCGCGTTTCCCCTCTTCATTCTTCGCTCGGCCTCGCGTTACGTTTTTTTTTTTTTTTTCTTTTTTTTTTTTCTCCTTTCTCTTTTTTTCTTCTTATTTATTATCCCAGAAGAGGCCGCGATGTAGGTACAAAATAATTCTAATTTCCTTCCGGTTCGCTGCGCTTCAAGCTCCGCATGAATTTATGTATGAATTCCTGTGTGTTGTTGCCGGTGCTCGTGCGAAGCGTGATCCTCGTGGATTGTGTCGACGATATACGCTCCTTCCACAGTATCCCACCGACGGAAGAGGGATGAGATCGGTTAGAGTGCCCCGTTAGAAGGTAGTAGATGCTATTTCATTCAGGTGAATGCGCGAAGAGGGTGCGGCGTCGTCGGAGAGAGGCTAATGCACGCCTACAGGGCGTTTCATGGGATCAGTATACCCGAAGACGTTTCGGGTATTAACGTCATCCCCTGCCGAAGATTGATGGACCTATCCCGACGGGACGTCAGCCGGTTCACCTTGGAGTAGTACACCGAAGACGGCAACGTGCCTTCCGCTCGTTTCGTCTCTTGCCTGCTTGGTAGTCCGCCCGAAGGGGGTCCCCTTACAACCCTCCGCGACTCTCAGCGAACAACCCTCTTCCCTATTCGTACCGAATCATCCACCGGTACCCTCCTTCATCCATGAAAACTTGCGAAGGCTTTTTTTTTCCCCTACAGCGCGGGATTTTGATCGGCGGTGCTAAAAATCCAATGGTTCGTCCCATAAACGTTTATGAGCCGAGAGTCTCGCCCAATATTTATCATCGCGGCTCGGACCGAAATCGCACATTTTGTTCCCCGACGCGCGATGTATAATAAAAGTGTATAAACTTCCTTTCTCCTCGAGTTAAGAAGCAAATGTATATACACATCTCTATGATATATGACGGAACTGTATTAACAGTTGGGTCGGCTTCACGCGCTCAAGAATACTCCGAAACTTTGCGAATGGTAAAAAAAAAAAAATTTTGTATGCGGACACGAATTTTCCTCAACTATATTATGAAGTAAATAATAAATTGGCTATTTAAAATTTCATTGTTATTTATCGGTCGAAAAAAAAAGTTCCGTAACACCTTCAAATATTGTATCGCGTGTTCTCCGTAAAATACGACGGGCACCCGGATTTTATTTTAACGCCGCCGGAAATCGAAATTATCGCGATAAATATCGAACGTTTTTTGTTGTTTCTTTTTCGTGCCCTTTACTTCTGGATTTAGGATTAATTCTCTTCACTCAATTTCTTGGTACACAATAATATATAGATAAACGCGGGTCTCCCTTGAAAATAGCATCCCCACGAAATATCTGCCCCTTGAAGATAGATACGTATTAGGTAATGTGTACGCGCGATTCGAGTGGTTCCCCTGGAATCGGTTGAGCAAACAAGAATTTCGCAGCCCTGCGCATTCAATGGCTCTCCGGCTTTGCCGTTCTCTGTTTGCCATGTGAAACTTTTGGTCCGCACTACGGAGAACGAGGTCGCGGAGACTTGCCGCCCCTCCTCTCCGAAAGGACTAAGGTAAAGCGGACACACATCGTGGGATCGTCGTAGAATGGAGTAACAGCAAAGGACTCCATCGAGCCGAACACTCGAATCCCAGAGAAGGGTGCAACCTGCTCCTCGTAGTTGGCGAACTATCGAAACTACCGAACAATCGTCGATTAGAAGAGCGACCGCCACGAGACGATGTCCATCCCGGGTCTCTTCTCTAGCGAACGGCAGGGGGATGGAGGGCACCATCGCGTACATTGCGAAAGTAGAAGAGCAATTTGAAAGCACTCTATCCGACTACCTTTTTCCTCGAAGTAGACTCGTAGACGCGAGAATCCGTTCTTCCGTACTTTTCAACCCCTATGTCCCACCTTATCGCGTTTTACCGTGAAAAACTCTCTCTATCCGTTGTATGTACATCTCGATATTTCTACATTCTTTCTATACGTTTTGCTTCTATCTCAACGTACTTATATCTCATCGGCGCTACTTTCCATTCCGACTCTATTTTCTTTGCCATTATCCTCGATAGATATCGACAAAGTAAAGAGATAAAAGACAAAACGGAAGAACAAATGTGCTGTGTGTTTCATTGTTTTATCAGCAAGAATACTGCCAAGAAATCGTGACGAAATTTCACGTTGTACGACTCACCTCCCCGTCGACAATCTGTAGTGACGAGTCCTCGTCGTCGAGTGATCCGTCGTCTTGTGAGAGGTCTGGAATTTATCATTTCTCGGTGTTGAAGTGGCGTAGCGGGCGACAAGGCTGAAATTGCAGTATTTGGGAGTCGAGTGGCAAAAGTGTCGCAGCAGCGGCTTCTCCATTCCGTGAAGCGAGGCGTGTAGAATGGAGTGGCGAACTGCAAGGGTGTGTGCAGTGCTGTAAAACGAGAAGGAATGAGACTGCGTCTGGTATGAGCAACGAAATCGTAGAAACTTCGCTGGTGTCGCGACATGAGTGACGAAGAAAAGAATAAATCGATTAAAAAAAAAAAGCTCACCGATTGAAGAGTAATAAAAAAAATAAAATCGCGTCTATTCGGCGATACGAACGCAGGGGACTGCGTTAGCCAATGTCTTCCCCGTTCTACTGCTGACACAGTGATCGGAGGGCAGTTACGGTATAAGTCTGCAGACTGTATAGAACGGTAACAGCGAAGTAAGCATAGGCAGCCAGAAACGAAGAGATCCCTTTCGAAGGCCGGTAGATGGTGGAAGCGGCTGACTAAACCTCTGCCTACACCAGTACCGCACTGCGACAATTCGATGGCTCGATCGGGCCGACTTCGGGCGGCGCCCGCGGTTCTCGACCCACCACCGCACCGGTATCATATCGAACTTTCGCCAACCACCCTGACGTACGAAACGCGTCTTTCCTGAAAAAAATTCGTTCTCAAACATTACTGCGAATTGCATGACTCGAAATACGGAAGAATGTGTTCTCAAGCGATTTCCGATACAGCGGAAACTTTGTTTACAGCGTCTCACTGTTGTCGCGACTGGATAAAACATTTTCCGAGAACGAAAGTCTATTTTGAAACGTATGTTACGTTGTTAAAATGAGTTGTATATTACAGGAAACAAGGGTCTCGCTTACTCCCATTGGAAGAGCCGAAGCTCGACCCGAGGCGTGGTGTTTCGTCGTACCTCTGTGTCACGAGAGGATCCCGTGAACGCGGATGAAGCGCATCCGTTCCCCGCGTAACTACACAGAGTTTCTTGGATGATAGCCTCGAGCGTAGTGTTGAACCCTTTCCTTCCTTGGCTTTCGCAGCTCGCACCGGTTTCTCTCACTCTCCTTCGTTGTCGACTGACTCGTCGTCGCGGCCCGGTAACCAAGAGTTCCGAGGGCTTTATCAGCATCGGAACGGCAATTTGTCGAGTCGGTGAAATTTCGTTGATGAAAGCGCGTCGTCTCGTACACTACTTCGCAATGGTTTCCACGATCTAAAACAGAACAAGAGATGCAATGAGTAAAAGGGAGAAACACGAGAACTCGCTAATATGACGAAGTATTTCCGCTACGCCTTTGGGTCTCCATGGATATACCGTTGAGAACGAAGACGCGCGTCTCCTACTGACTGTTGCCTACTTTAGTACTCTTCTCTCTCTCTCTCACTCTCTCTTTCTCTCCCTCTCACTCTCTCTATGTTCTGTTTCAACGTTCTATTTCATTTCAGAAGACGAGAACGAGAATTCTGTTCTCCTCTGTATTGCGGTAACGCGAAAGCTCCGTCGCTCGACTATACATCGCAGACAATTTCTGCGGCAAACGTTTGCTCACACAGATGTAGAAACCAAGGAGAGATGAGAAATGCCAGTCGTGGGACCTCGGGAAACTCGTCGGACGCAGGACAGAAACTCGAGTTTATGTCGCGGCGAATTCAGTCGACGAGTAGACGAGTGAATCGCCCGCTCGCCTCGAGAGCTCGACGAACCGGACTCGTAACTCTACACGGACTCTGATTGCCGTATGGCCCTTCCGCGTCTCACGGACCTAACACCGAGAGACCATAATAGTATTCCCTCGACGATCCAACGACGTTCTCCTTCCGTTTCCGTCCTCTCTCACCCGATCCCCACTCGACTATGTCTATCCCTGTATATTTCTCGTACGTCCCCCGCATCTTCACCGATTTAATTGGGACGTTTTGCTGGAATTCGCGAATCGTCAATTCCCGAGTTGCTGTGAAATGTATCCTTTACGATTGCGAGTATCTTTTGTATCTGTTCTTTTATTTTTTTGCAGGGAATATTTAGTCTCTCGATAAATGTTCCGTATCGAACGAGCCGATGGTTCACGAATACGTTGGGTGGATTTCATTTCCAAGTGAAGTGTTGTTTCGTGTCATCGATCTTTCTTATCCGGTGTGGATTTTGGACGGAGGCTTCCATAATCCTATGTTTATCGCGTGAACCCGATCGTCCATTATCCTCGTCACTTCGCGGCTCCCGTGGTCTCTCGCGTTTGCGAGAAGTCTTCGTATGTATACACCAACTGTGTTACACAACGAGAACGTTGGGACCATCGGTAGAAGCAGCATCCGATGTCCACACCGAATCCTCACGGTGACAGGATCCATTAGAAGCGGTTTACTTAGGGCCCTTCAGGATTAGTTCGCTTCCACGTCACTGTGACGTTTGTCACTCTCATCTCATCCGTCGCGCTGTTCTCTTTGCTCGGGAGCTTCGCTGGGGCCACTCGATGCATACACCATATCGGTGACTCAATAGCTTTTTCCTTTTATGTTTCGAACAAAATCCCTTCAAAGTCCACCAAAAAAAATCGACCACATCGAGACTTCCACTTTCACGCGAATTGTTTGTTTCACAGTGAAAGCATTAAAACTGAATTACAACGGCAAAATGGATATCAAACAGCGTTATTAGCATCGGATAGCGAGCAATTAGACTCCCGAGTTACTGACCTCCCCGCGTAATATGCACAATCAACCAGGTGGTCAAAACCCCCCCAACGCTTGCTGCAAATCCCTTAAGCCAATTAACGTGCGCTTAACTAGATGCCCTTATCCCGGATGACGCGAGAGCCGGAAAAGCGGAGCAGCGAAAGAAAGAATATTACACAACCTGACGGGGGTTAAAAAAAGAAATCTGCACCAGCAGCGATATACGCGGAGCGCAATAGAGTTGAGAGGGGTCGGGCGATTGCTCGAGTGTCGTAACGAGGACGCTTCCGGGGACGAAGGCTTCGCAGAGGAGATTCGAGTCCCTCGGAAGCGTTGAAACTCCGTTGGCCCTCATATCCCGTCATTCCTCCATCTCCGTTTTACTCGCCGTCGCGTCGTCGTTTCTCTACCCTCGGCTACGGAAAATAATCGCTGACTATTAGGAAAAAACCCGGATGTAACGACGACCGTGTTGCCGGTTCGCACGAGCGAGCGATGCGGGATCGGCTATTAATCTTGGAGTTTCGCTGCTTGCGGTTTGGACATAACAAGTCCCCTTTTCTCCGCTATACCCGTCGCGAATGAATGGATCGAACCGTGCGTCTCCCTTCACAATCTTTCACCAGAACTTCCGATAAATCCTGCAAATCGTCTCTTTGCGAATTTGACGACGAATACCGAAACCGTTTGTTATACGGGATGTTTTGACTGAAATCTCGATAAAATTTTCAATCGCTGAAGCATTACTGATTCCATGACAACTGTGGGTCTGTTACGCAACACCGGATGTACGCAAGCAGCAGCAGCAACATCGACGAGCGAAACTGGAGTTGACTAAAGGGATACGCGTTACGCGTCGCTCACGTGCTGCTGCTGCTGCTGCTGATGCTGTTGTTGCTGCCGCTGCGGTGGTCACGTGTCGAGGACACGTGTCCTTCCCTCGCGACAGCCTGCGAGAAACCCCGTCGAAATTTCAGACACCGAGAGGTAGATTCATGCCCCGTTGATGCTTTGGCTTTAACGATAGCGCTCGCTATTCTATGACATTAAACAGCAACCGTCTATGATACCGTGCGAAACAGTGTATAATTGTAGAAATTCTACGCCACGGTTCTCCGACGCGACGTAATTAAAACGTGATTACGACAAAGCATGACCCAGTTTTCTTATAGATCTGTTTTATATTATATATATTGCCAACGGGAGAGAAGAAGTAACAGGAATGCGAAGCGACGGACAGCGAGTAGCAAAGGTAATACAGCGAGAGACTCTGCTGAGGGTGCAATTAAGTGAAAAAGAGAGCAATGACCCGGGCGGGGAGAGAGAAGGGTATCGGAGTACGAGTTTTTCACGAAGCTGAAGAAGAAAAGAAGTCAGAGTATGAGAGATAAAAAAAAAATGAGAGATAGACAATGGAAGTGCGAGTGGCCGTAACTTAGTAACTCTCGAGGCATGAGGCGCGTGCACGAGTACAGGCCACGTGCTGAACGTGTTTCGTCAAGGTACAAGCCTCGACGGCGACGTTAGTGAGAGTGAATGGATACCAGTGCCTTCGAGGCAAAAAAAAAAGAGAGACGCTGCGCACGAATGTGAATTAACGGGAGAGAAAGAGAGAGAGAAAACGAGGAGAGTCGAGCGCCAAGCCGGTTGAAACACACCACACCCTGTGAAGGGACTGTGTGGCTGCTGGATCGATAGTCGACCCCCTCACCCACCCCGTTGCCGCTCGCCGGCGAATTTCGCGAGCGAGAGACCAGATACTGGGAAAGGAGAAAGAAAGGTCGCTATAGGGAAATGGAAGAGGAGTAGATGAAGAGGAGAGAAACGGGGAGGGGACGTTGGGGATCTGCTACGGAACTGTAAGGGAGAAAGGGGTGGAAGAGACAAATTGCCCGAGATCTCGAACGCTGGAACAGGAGCAGAAGCTACGACGACAAGACTCCAAACGCTATGGGCTATATGGCTATTGCCGACGATGCCTTTGCACTTCTGTTCTCTCCGTCCATTCTATTCTACGGTATAGACAATCGAGAATTCTCGGTATAACTATGGATAATTCTGGAATCTACCTGCCAGTGACAACTGGAACAAGAAACTTTCACAAGTTTCGCCAATTCTTTCTATTCTCTACGAACTATTTTTCCCCTTAATCTTCAATCTTCTCGAACACACCGTCACGAATGTTCGATAGTAAGAACTATCGGACACTCATTGTTATTAACACCCTTATTATTATTTTCTATCGTACGCTGAAAAAATTTCTTTAGCCTCACAAATGCATAGAAATATTATACATAACGAAATATGAGAACGAGAAATATATATTTTTATGCTTACGCGATATAGAATTTCAATCCGGGCGCGAAAAATTGAAGAAAGCTCTTTCCATACGAGTAGACGTAAACGGAATGAGAATAGGATGTGCAGTAGCGGGTGCTACGTATTTCACAAAAATCTCTCGAAGCACTTTGCTGGGCGACGTCTCAGGGTATTCGTTCGTTTCTCACTCAGTATTTGACGATTCGTTTCGGATCCATGGCGCGCCCACGGCGGCGAAACAGGCGATACTCTCGATAACGATAAAATCGAGAGATAAGACCCTCGAGAGGTACAGAGACTATTTCGCAGCTCCCACCGGGAAGTTTAAGTCTCTACGGTATATGCATACAGGACAAGAATACGAGGACCGAGAAGTAATGGATTCCACGGGTACGAAACGATTTTTGTGAATTGTCCCGAGTTCTTTATACGATGTGAATCGTATTCCGCAACGGTGAAATCTTCCGCCTCGTTGAAGTCTGAAATCAGGCGTGATTATCGTTAAATAAATTGAATATATATATTTTTTTATGGTGTACTTATATTCCTCGACATTTTGTGTTGCAGGATTGAACGACGAGGGGGAAAAAAAAAAGAGTAGAAAAAAAGGGCGATAGGGAAGCGGACATCGTGGAGCCGATGCTGAAAGTGAAGACGAGACTGAGAGTCCCTCGGGGAGTCTCGAAGGAAAAGGGAGAAAGCAGATTCGAGAAGCAAGAAGAAGCCGTACTCGCCATTCGCGGAGGTGAATTCTCCAAGGGTATGTTTGACTCGACTCACAACGTTGGCCCTCGCTGGCTCTTCGCGGAAATAGATTTTAGGGAGAATAATTATTTTCGAAGCTTCAGCGAGGGCGAACGGGAGTCTCTCGCTTCGGGCGAGATGAACGGAGTTACCCTAAGAAGAATTTGTTAAGTAAGAGGGGGGAAAAGAAAAAGAAAGGGAAACGCAAAGCATATATATAGAGAGAGAGCGTGAAAGGGATGGAGAGAGTCAGCAGAGGAACGAATCGAGAAATCTTGGAGAATTTTCGCGTCGATCGTTGTGAACCTCACCGTTGCCTCGCGACCCGCGTGGACCGGAGTTCCAGTCATTTCCGGTCCTTTGTACTCACTTCGCCCGCCCGCGCTACTTCGGTGTTGGTGAAAATCTCTCCGAGGTTTCGCGAAACCCGCGAGAACACGCGCGAACATCTCTCGCTGTCCGGTCTTTCCAATTTCCTCGTTCTCTACCCGTGTCTAGTGGCTTCGCGCGCGTACCGAATTCGAAATCGATAATACGCTCGTGTTACGCAGTCGGGGAACAACTTTAAACTGACAATAGAAGAGAAAAACGATCGCCGACACAATAGAGAGGACGAAAACATTAAATTAAACAATATGAATCTTTACTCGATTCACATTTAGTCCAATTTAATGAATTAAAGTATGAAAATTGAGTTTTCTTTTGTTTTTTTCTTCTTTTTTAAAGAAAGAGAGAATTTTCGTTCTCTTAGCTTTTGACTGAAGTTTCGTCTCATGTAATTACCTCTTTCGTGCCGCCGGCTCGTGGTTTACCCGTTTTAATTCCTTTGTCAAACCAGCGATGTTTAATTACAACCACTCGGGGGAGTTGCGGAGCCTCTCGAGGGACTTTACTATCGCGAAGAATCCAAAGCATCGAAACTCGAGAAATATATGTACTATGCTTACAATTTCAAAATTAGCTGTTTTCCTTCACGAATCTTAAACTTTCGAATGTCACGAATTCTTTGATTTCTTGACTCGTGTCTCTCAGTCTTCATTTTTTTTTTTTTTTTTTTTTTTTGTATACATTTTCTCCCCGAACACTCTATGCTTTCTTTATCTACTTTCGTTGAATCTTTAACGAGATCGCCAGTTTCGTAGTCATTATCGACGTGGGGCTCGCGTCTCGAGTATCTCAAAGTAGCGAGAGAACGGAGAAAACGAGAGAGGAAACACAGCAGCAACTTTGTACCAACGAACGCAGGGATTCTTGATGGTTCTCACAATTCAGCACCTCGCGCTTCCATCCCCCCGCCCCCCGTTGAGAAGGAAGGGACGAAAGACGAGGAGGAAGTAATTTATTTGCAATTTCATCATTATACTTCAGCTCGACAAGGAATTTCATATTACCCAACGGTGCTATTTCTGCTGCTTCTTGGGAAGAGTCATGTACCCGCTATCTCTCTCTCTCTCTTTCTCATAGTCACTGACTACTCGACCGTGCCGCGTCGAGATTAATAGTCGAGTTTTAGAGATATCGGCAAATGAAAAATAAAACAAAGTCAACGAAAAAAAAAAAAAAAAAAAAAAAATCGTCTCTTTAGCGAGCGACTTTATTATGTCGGTCGCTATTTTCACGAATGCGACATACAGTTGCGGAAAACAGAAGAAAAAAAAAAAAAAAAACAAAGAAAAAAAAGGAAAAATAGTTATTTTTGCTCGAGTCACTTTTTCAAAGTATCGAAGAACATATATAGCCGAATGGGGAATAAGTGAGACTGACTCGGTGAGACGGTTATAGAGGTATTGTCGAATGGATAGAGGCTGCGGTGCGGGAGTTGCAAGAGGGTGGAAAACCCGGTTCACGGAGGCTAACACAGGCGGCGTTTATGGGGGTTGGGAGGCGGGGGGAGGGAAGGGGGAGGGAGGCTATAGCGGTAAAGCGTACGATTTGATGGGAGCCAATACATTTCAGCTTATCACCTTATCGCCAATGGCGGGGCATAGTCCCCGACTAGCTGTGACCCCGCTGTCTCTCTCTCTCTCTCTCTCTCCTCCGTTCTCCGTTCGCTCGGTCGCGCCATAAAATATCGCATGAACCTTCGTTGCTACTGCTAGATGCTCTACTGCTACGTTGCCGGCGAGGTTGATTCTCTCGACTAGAGCGGTTGGCGTCGAGACCCTTCTCTTCCTCCAACCGACCAGAATCGATTCTGGCTACCAGCAGCAGTAGCAGCAGTAGCAGCAGCAGCAGCAGCAGCAGCCAGCAGCACGACTGCCACTACCAGCAGCAGAAGCAGCAGCGGAGAGTAGCAAGCAGTAGCAGAATGCCAATAATGATCGATCATCCCCCTCGCGCTCAACGACCTCAATCCCGAAACTTCGCTACTCGCTGGTCTGCTTATAGCTATACAGCTCTCACTCGCGAGGCATGGATTCCCTGTATAATTTTGATTAGCAAGGAGGAGGAGTTCGAGATCGATTTATCGTACGCAATTACTATAGAATAGACGGATTCACGAGATAATTGATCGGACAGTGATGACTAGCGAAATTTCACTGAAACCTCTCCGTTACGTAGATTGCAATTAAAAGTTCATTTAACAAAACAGTGAATTCGGGTGAATAGGAAGAGAGCGCATTTCACTTGTCAAAATACGATAAAAATAAATGACATCGGGAAGTTTGGGAGACACAACGATTGACAGGGCTTCGAGTGGCTCGAGTGTTTACATGCCCTTGGGGATCGAGAAAAACGAGTCAGCCGCCGATATCTCGTGGGCCAAAAAAGCAACCCTCCTCGTCGTCCTCCTCCTCCTCCTCCTCATCCTCTCCCCTCACCTACGCAGATCGAGTCAAACTCGTTCTTGTTCCACTTCCTCTTTTCGCTCCGGCGTATATAAACTCCCCTCTCACACATCCCCGCAAGAGTTCGGAGCACGAATTCCCATCTAGTCGCGGGTAACCCCCGCGGCCGTTTTCCTGCATATTGGAAAAATAACGCGACTACGAAGCGACTACACCCTATACGCTTCGTAGTTCTCATCTTCGTTCCTCCAACTTCGACATTCACTGGAGCGCTTTTTTTTTTTTCTTTTCTTTTCTCTCTCGTTTTCTCTTCATGGTCTCTTGCTCTCTATCTCGTGTTTTTCTCTATTCCTCAACTACGCTTTGCTTCGTCCCTCGCAAACGGTAACCCACGCCAACTTCCCAGTCCGCTCTTCTTGTTTTTTTTTTTTTTTTTTTTTATCCACCCCTCTACCGGTCGCTCGATCATTCCGCGTTTTTTCCTCTTGTCCTCTTTCTCGCATCTATGTAACACCACCGACGATCAGAGAGTATCGCGTCCTCCCCCGGGGTGAACGGGAATGCCCCAGCGCCGCTACCACCGGCGGGCACACCATAGCGGCAGAGATTGTTTTAAAGCGGAAATCTGTCCCCGGCGAGCAGTAAGGAGACGCCGGGCGTGATTCCCGTAAATTGGAAGACCCTTCGCGTTAGGTGACGCAGCTTTTTCCCTCCTTCTACTGGTACCCTATCATCCGCCTCAAGCGTATATACACTCACACGCCCCCGCGTATTCTCTCTCTATATCTCAAGCTGCTGTTGCGTTTTTTTTTTTTTTCTTCTTCTTCTTTTTCCTTTTTTTCTTTCGCTCGCCACGCCCGTCTGGCAGCTCTCTCTCGTTTTACCCTGTTTCCCAAATCCCCGAGCTGCGTTGAGGAGAGGACAGCGCAGCGAAGGAACGAGATGTTGAATGATGGTTCTTGACGAAAGAGGATGAAACGATGCTGAAAAAAAAAAAAAAAAGAAGAATGAAAGAAATTCTCGAATAGCCAGAGGGACTTTGGGGCGGAAAATCTTCATTGGATTACGCCGACTGATGACCGAATTGATCGGACGACCTCGAGTTCTCGAAAAAAGAAAGATGGGAGAGACACGATGAAAGAAACGTCTTGAAATTTGTGACTTTCCCCGCAGTTTCCACGGTGCTTCCTACAGACGACATAGACGAGACGTTACGTGTGTTGAGCAATGTGTATTATACGTTTGAAATGGTATATATGCGTGTCACGCTCCGAGATCAACCCGCACGTCAAACGTTCACTGTATACCTGAAAACCTGAGGGAAATCTCTCTTCGCGAGTGGCGCAGGACACGGGAGTGCCATTTATCCTTGCGGCGTAACCAGCGCCCGAGCATTGCTCCGACACTCTCGGATTCAGACTATTCTCAGTCCAATCGTTCCCTACGTACGTTTCTACCCGTTCCTATATCCTTCTCTTTACCGCGCGCTACACCGCAAGCTACTTTTCTATGCACACGCGCTGCATCCAATGAAGGCGGCTGTGTGTTTTTTTTTTTTGTGGTTTCGAAAAAAAAAAAGAAAAAAGAAGGAAAGATGAAATCGCATCCTTCCGAAACCACGAGTGGCGAGTTCATGAATAAAAAATCAAGCGGTGAGCCTGGAAACGATAATGGAGAAGATATATACCGATATACGTCTGCATCGCTATTGCGCAGTCATCGACATCAGAGATGATAGGCTTCGGAGGATAATGAACCGAAATACATGAGAATGAAACGCGGTCAGGTCGTTGCTTATCGTCTTATGCGTATTGTGGTTGTTTTCTCATGCCGTTCTCCCGCGAACCGAGACTGTGGAAAGTTATTAGTCGGAGGGCAGTAAAGCACGGAGTCGTTCATTCGTTATTATCGTCGGGCGGCGGTTATACTCTTGTGAGATATGAAGGAAACGAAAGCGAGAGAATAAAGGTACGAAAGAATCAAAGAGGGAGACAGCCGGCGAGCGCACGAACGGTCGTTGCGGTTATAACGAAGCCGTTGTTTTGCGAGCCTCTTTAATGGTCGACCACGATGAAAAGTCCCGTCGTAAGTCGTGACTCTGCACTTTGCTTCTCCCGTGCCTTTTTCTTATTTTTTTTTCTTTTTTTCTCGTTGCTCTCTCAGTTCGCCTTCTTTCCTCTTACTTTCTTCAAAATCAGCGGCAGCGCCGAGTCTAGAAGCTCCGAGGAAACATCTACCATCCTCTCTGCTAACCCATCAACATCGACGCCATTATCTCTCAGTCTCTCTCTCTTTCTTTCTCTACCTCGGCTGAGGGTTCTTGCATTATTTTCCATTTTCCTTCGGCTTCTCCTTCCTTAGCATCTCGCGTCGAAGCTTCTTCTACCATCTGCATCGGGGAATCCCTCGAGGAAAGAAGTCGAGGCGCGCCGTCGAAGAAAACAACGGTAGCAGACGATCCGGTTTACGCGTATCCCCTGTAAAGAAAATGAGAATTAGAATGAGAAACGACATTGATTCTTTCGCGTTTCTACCGACTCATTTATTTCAGTCGGATCGTATCGGAAGCATTCAGTGACTCGTAACGTTTTTTTCTTTTCCTTTTTTCACCGTTCAATTTCATCGTCGAAGTTTGCCAATGAAATTCTCGGCGTCGAGAGAAGATTAGTGATCGCAGCGATGTGCGGTCAGACGAGGCAGTATAACTCAACGGTCAGAATTATAGGCGCGTAAATAAAGTTCCTCGATATACCAAATCGAATCTCTATCTGTTGCCTCATCCTCTCAAATATATATATATTTATAGATACATATACGCCGCGGATGAAAGATGTGTACAGTGTATACGAAGATTCGCCGCAGGGATTTCTCGGATAAACGAGGCAACGAAATGGTCCGTAAAAAAAAAGTTTGCCCCGTATATAGTATAGGTAAGGCGCGGCAGAGGGAAGGGGCGTTATATGCGATGCTTTGCGAGGAAAACTGAGGTCACGAGAATCAAGAAGTCGAGTCAGCCTCCCGGTCACGTAAACTCATCTCAGTCATAAAACACAAACCTTGTCTCTCGCCCTATAGACGAACAGTAGAGAAGGCATATACCGGGATTCACGGGACTTCGGGTGAAAACGAGAAGCATCACTCGGGGGGCGGATAGTCGCAACGAACACACACGTCACGAGATTCTCTATCCCGCCTCTAAAACGGAGCATTCGTCGAGTCAACATCGTGGCGTCCTCCGGGCGCCTCTAAAACTATGAAATTGCGCGTGAAACACGCGTACAAACATCGGGGGGATCGCGAAACTCACATCCCCGTTGTCCCCTGAGGGAGAGAAGGAAAAGAGAGACCCGTAAAAACTTGTAATCGTTCTTCGCTCTGTAGGAAAGCAGCACAACCCATGAATTGTGTCGGGAAGCTAAAAGAGAGCGCCTGGTTGGTTCTGTTAATAACTATAACAGTAAGTTAATTAATGGCGAACGCTGCTACACATTTTTTTATGAAAAGCTTCGCCGATAGCAATATAATTCTAAACTGTATACACTTTCCATCGTGTAATGGACCTTTCGATTACTTAAATTATTCGATTTATACTCGCGTTGTTTTGATTATAACTATTATAGTCAATTAATTAATGGCAACGCACTGGTATATTTTTTCATGAAAAGTTTCATGTGTAACGCTATCATTTTTAACTGCATGTGTTCGCCATTGTGTAATGGAGCTTTCGATTACTCGAATGATTCGATTAATATGCCCGCAGTTTTGATTATAACTATTATAGTCAATTAATTAATAGCAACACTCCGATATTTTTTTTTATTCTAAAGTTCATGGATAACACTATGATTTTCAACAGCATGTATTTGCCACAGTGTAATTACCTTTTGTTTACCTAAATGCGAGTATTACTCCTGTAATTTCTTTAATTTAATTAAAACTATTATAATTAGTTAATTGATGATTGCGATATATTTTTTTTTGTGAAAATGTTCGCGGATATCATTGTTATTCTGAACTGCAAGTATTTTTTTCTATAACTCTAATGACCTTTCGACCCCTCAAAAGATTCTTAAACTCTAATGAACAAAAACGATCGATTAACATTATCGAGAATTAATCGTGAAGAAAGCTATTCTCTTGCATCACAATCATCGACCTTTTAGGCCTTAAGAAAGGCTCTCTAATAAGTCGTCGAATATACTGTATGTACTTTCTGTCGTTTCGTTTCTCGTTTCTCGTCGTTTCCAGAACTGATGAATAAGCCTTCTCCCGCAGCTGGCTGAATCGTTTCAGCGTCGAAGAATGAGGTGTATATATACATATAGACTCGGTGGGTCTTTTCCGAAGAGAACTGTAGAATGAGAGACGTCGTGCGGTGCAGCGCAGTGTGGAAACGAAGCCGAACGGAGACAGCAGAGAGGAAATATGGGTCTCGCGGCCACGGGGGTGGCGCGGAAGTAGAGGCATAGGGGCGGGTTGGGTCGACGCTCGACGGACACATCGAAGAAAGAACATGCGAGATGTACAACACAAAGAACACGCGATACACAACCACAAATATACTGAGAGAAAGAGGGAGAAGCAAGGAGTTGTTAGAATAACGACGGCAGGAAAAGGGGTTGGCGAAAGATACGCGGTGGTACCGCCGCAGCGATAGTGTAGCGGGCATAAATCCAACCCGTCGAGGTACAGTCGGTAAGACACTCGCGGAGGTGGATGGAAAGAGAAAGAGGGCTTTGGATGGTAATGCGAAGGATAGGCTACTGTTCGAAAGGGGCTCACGGGCGTTCGAGAGGGGTAGCAACGCGGCATTAAAGCTGTGGCGAAACTCACCAACTCGCGGATACTTTGGTATTTAAATGTTAGGACAACCCCCCCGGGCTCGTTGCGGCGGTGGCAAATGAAGTTGTGCTGGCAATGCTCCCGATTCTAAAACCTTAGTAGACACAACCAACTTGGTGCATTGAAGTAGAGAAGGGTGAAAGGAGGAAATGGAGGTAAACGAGAGGCAATGCGGGCCGAAATAAAATTTAAAAAAAAAGAAAAAAAGAAGAAGAAGAAAGGCAAAGAGAACGAATAGAATAAGTACGAAGTATTTTCTTCAAGGTTCGGGGCAATGAAATTGGAATGACACGAAAGGTTTGAAGATTATTAGAGAAAGGAGAAAACGAGGCTAAGGCAAAGGTACTTTAAATGGCTTGATTGATCGAGACAGGATGTAATTTCCGCGATGATTAAAGCAAGAAACAGTTTTCGCTCTTTCACGAGTACGGGTCGGGACCGCCGCACGAGATTCCTTTTTCGATCGATCTCCAAACCGATTCTTGTCGGCTCCATCATCGTGTACGCGGCCACGTTCTACGGTTATTTTTCAACAGCCAGCGAACCACCCCGCCCTCCCCTCGCATTGTTGGAAGGACAAACAATGAAACCGTTACGGGACCGCGTTAACGGCATCTATTGTTTCGAAACGTCGTTCTATCGTCTCTACTCCTACGTTGTCGTCGACGTCGCAGTGACACGACGAAACGTTTCGCCACGAGGACAATGGAAGATCGGACGACGCTGCTTCTGGCTGAACGCGTGGAAATCCGTGAATCCACTATCTTCAATACCGTATTGCTTCCTGTTCAAAACTCATCCGAGGAGGAATAAAACGAATTTCGATCTACTCGCTATCGTCACCCTTCGCTACCGACGTCTACCCGTTTTTTTTTTTTTTTTTTTTTTTTTTTTTTTCTTTCTGTTCGAGTATCAGAGACCGCAATACCATTGTAACTCGCTGAAGCACTTTGCGCGAATTCTCGTTGTACTGTGTGCCTCGCGTCAATCTTTAACTCTCTCGTAGATTCTCCCGAATTGATAACAACACGCTCTCCAGATCGACTATGCTATCGCGTTAACGTAACTCCGGGTACTCAGGGACGTGTGTGCGAAAGATAGGAGAGACCGCTTGGCGTTAGCACGCGATGTATCTACATACATAGCTACATAGATAGATAGACGGATAGGTAGATGAATGTAGGAACTATAGAATATATAGTATGGAGGATGGAATCACAAGGCTCGTCGCTATTAGTTTCGTATGCAGAAGCAGCAGGAGTTAGGATCCCGAACGCACTCGGCCTATACGCCCCACGAATCCTCTATATTCCACCCTTCCTGGGAAGGCTCCCTGCTGCGCTTGGCGGTTTAACGAGAATCGTATCGACCACATCAGACACAGCTGATGGGCTCTCGTGTACGAGATGTACCAACCATTTCGCGGAAAGTGTGTGAAAATGGACGCGTAGACATAAGGCAACCGAACTCTGGAGAAAATTCTCTTCTACCCAAATACATCGATGATCCGAAATTATGAAAAAAAGCTTATCAATTTACTACTTGAATTTTGTTTCTGAGAAAATATATCTGCATTGTAGCCTCGGGTTGCAAAAAAAAAAAAAAAAAATAGATTTTTTCAGCAGTTACCAGTTATCGGTTTAATAGAGGGGAGGAAACCGGTTATCGGTTTCGTGATCAACGAAAAAATAAAAATACCTCGGATTATGTAATATAGAGAAAAAAAAATGGGGAAACGTCGATGGCATGTAAAAAAAAAGTACGAATGCAACTCCTATTTTATTTTCAGCGAATTTTTTCAGCTCGTATAATGATACGGAGAAACGGTTTCGTTATTTCACCGAGTACGATATTTTATGCATTTTTTCTCGTGAAACGCGATTTCCGCAGGCAACATATTTGTTTTTGCATTTTCTGTTTCATTATTAAAAAAAAAAAAAAAAAAAAAAAAATTCCAGTGAATGCTTCACGTTATCCAGTAAAAATAATTCCATATTATTCACTACTCACGTTTATCGTTTCGCTTATATATCGCTTTATCTTTTTCACCGTTTATCGATCGCCCTTCAGTGAGCTTTTCTCGGTGTCTCGGCGCGAGTCTCGGTGTCTCCAGAGACAAGAACCGAATCAGTTCGTGATCTATAAATGAGAAAGGAAAACCTGTTACGAATATCGTATTGTATACCATCGACCTTTATACCATCTCGTCATTCCCCGGGCGAGCTTTCGATTATACCAAAACAGCTTCGTCTTTATTAATTTCTCCTATATATCAGTGGTATACAAGGCTCCGGACAGGCCTCAGAAAGACTTCCAACAAAACCGGCATTATTGTTTCCCGTAGGCGCGTACATGCTTTCGTTTCACCCTTCAAGAATTCCAAGTAAATCCGCCCCTATTGGTGTATTACGTGACCCTCCCACAATTATTCTCATCCTCACTTGCCCCTCTCTCTCTCTCTCTCTGTCTCTCTCTCTCTATCTCTTGATACAATTTACTCAACCGCACGTAATTCGTTAGGTCTGCTTTATATTACGCATTGTATCTGATCTGACTGAATGAGATTCGGTCGGCACCGGCGCGGTAGTTGCCGTGTTCAACTTCCGGTAGATATCTCTCGTTGCCAGTTTCTCTGATTCGGACGGGCCTTCCGAGTAGCTGTTTATTTATGCGTACACGAGCCGATATATGGATTGCCTCGGTGAGAGAGTGAGAGGGTTATTGGGAAACAGTTGGTGTTCGCATTGGGGTGGCTGTTGTAGCGGTATCACAACTGCCGTCTACCCAGCAGCGCTGTAGCGCGCATAGAAGGTACCGGGAAGGGAGGCGGAGGACTCTCGCCTGCGGAGGCTGAACCATCCCCCGAAAACGAAATATATTGGCATTGTGGCGGCGCGACGCGCCCGCGACTCTCGCTTCTCTGTTGGCCCCGATCTGTCACACAAATCACCCCCTGCCAGCAGCCTGCCCACCGAGCGATGCTCGTACCCCGCGTTGTTGTAGTACGCATATATGTATACCGTTATACCGTGCAATCCGTGAGCAAAACGTCCACCTCCTATTCCCATTCGCTTCCTGCCCCTTTCCAATCCTCGTACTCTACTACTGCCTCTCGTACAATTTCACAGCTTTGCTTCATCCCCGCTGATCAGAGATACCACCCCCAACCTCTATGTGCCGTTTCCGCGGGCTACGCGGCTCCTGGTAACCCGCTACGAGCTCCAAGCGGCCAGTGACCTATGCTTCCACCCTTTTAATTATCGAAATTTCACACAATTTAATCATTTAATGCGAAACCGTGTTTCAGGGGTGGGAGGGCACACGGATTCGTAGGGTCACGTAGATTGCACACTCGAAATGGCACGACGTTTTAATTCAGTGCTTTTTAACTCTCTTCGACTCCAACTCGCGTGACCGATGATTCGATGCGATACAAGTACAGGAAAAATACCGATAGATACATCGCGAGGATATTGGAACCGGAGGAGAGTTACCGGTTTCGAGTTATCGTCTCAACACTGAGTATCTATCCGCGTTCTGCGAAGGCAAAACGAAAAATGGGGGAAATCTATTGGTTGGATAGAAAATATAGGATAGGGGTGTCGGGAACGGTAGGAGAGCGAAGTCGTTCGATATATTCTGATGCTATATTATATTTTATTATATACTATATATTTTATATATATATGTGTATATATACTGCTGAGACCACTCTGGCGAAATGTTCCTAGGAGAGACTTTCACGATAGAGTTTACGCTTTTTATTTCAGAGGTGATAGGGATAGGAGTGAGAAGGCCAACAGGGGGATGGGTACCGTATTAGGGGAATATAACTCTATTCCGTCGAAAACGATAAACCCCCAAGTAATATACGGGGTCAACCGGGAGTTTAGCGAATGCGAACCTATCGATAGACTTCGGACTCCCCACCGAGAAACTCGCTGATCTTCGCTAAGTCTCTCAGTCATTTTTCAATCGTCTTAAGAGTCTCTGCCATCTCCGCGTTTACCATCTTTAGATGCAAGCAGTCTGTTTTTTTTTTTTTTTTAAATATTTTCTGTGTTCCTTTCTTCTTGCCAGAACCAGAAGAACGTAATAAATTGATTGAGAGAGAGAAAAAAAAAATTCTTTCTACTCCGCGAAGCGCGTGATGGCGTGTCGCGACACGAGAGACATAGAGAGATGGAATGATAACGAGAGCGAAAGGGGAAAGCGTAGAAGCGCTAACCGGAACTAGCGAACCTTCCGGTCCCAATTTCCAGTTTCCATTCTCGCGTGTGGCCGCTATGCCGTTGAACAACCCCCGAAGGGAGTGGAGTAGCAGAGCCGTAGATCGTCGCGGTGCTCTGGCATTGTTTCATCCCCCGCGTAGCCGGGGCGACGTAACGTTCGTTTCATTTTCCCCGGACAGGTTTTTTTTTAACCCGCCAACCCCCTCTCTCACTCTCCCACCACACACCGGCGCCCGTAACACGGGTAGTATAGTCAATCCTAAACGTTTCTCTTGGCGCAAATACGCCAAACCCTCTTCTACGCTGGAACATTGCGAATACATCGATGGACACACAATCGATGCTCGTTCGACGAGCTTTTACTATATATATATATATTTTTTTTTTTTCATTATCTTCCCTCTCTCATTTTTTTACCGTTTATTTCGCTTTTCCCCGACACTCGTTCAATCTCTCGTTTTTTTTTTTTTTTTTTTTTTTTTTTTTTTTTTTACTGTATTTTCAGTCCACGCTACTCGTTTGTCCGACGCGGGGGCATTCGTCCGGCGTATCGATTATCACGCTTTTCATTGGAAGTATTACGGACAATAAAGCGTTGCGCAATCCACGGAGGGGCGGAGGAGAAGAGAGAGTTTGGTGAACGGACAGTCCAAAATGCGACGCTTCCCAATTGTTCTCACCCTACGAAATTTGCCCAAACCCCCTGAATTTATATATAATATATGTATACATATAAAATATAACTGCATTTACCGTCAATTGAGTATATGCATACCGCGCATAGAGATATCTGCTCGAGCCGAGCGTGCGGAACTCTCTCACACCTGGATGAACGACTATAAAACGCCATTTCACGTGCCAAAACTGTGCAAAATAAATTATATCAGAGGGGGCGAGAGAGTTGAGGATGTAGAAGAGAGAATATAACTGAGCGGGAAAATCGGCGAAGCGACTATCCGGTCGCACGTGGCGATGAGGGTCGCCGGGGCTCTAGTGGTTGAATTCTCTCTACCGTTTCAAATTTCTCTTTCTCTCTGTCTCTCTCTCTCTCTCTCTCGCACCCCGCAACCCCCGCGCCCTCTCCGCTTTGTCAATTTCGTTACGATTTTCACAGCCACACACGCCATTATAATCGAAAAGCCATTAATTATTACGTGCTGCTCTTCGCAGCTCTTGATTAAAATAAACTTGTGCGGAACCGTGAGCTTTATAACACAGTTTCGTAACGATTGTGAGTACAGCAAACGTGTGTTTGTGTGTCGCATGAGCTTTTGAACTGTCGAAGAACAATGGAATTTCAGTAAGCAAAAGTATCGAAACAATGACGATATTGAAAACAAATAACATAATTAACTTGAAAGTAGAAGCAGAGAGCTTCGCGCACTGTTCCAAAAAGTTGGTAGATTACGAAAAAATGTCGGATAGAAAAATGGTCTCTTTCTCTATCAGAGAGTTCTATTTCTGTGAGGACTCTCAGCAGGTGATACGGAACAACTGGGTAGACTCTTTCTCCCGTACGACGAAGCACCATCGTACGATGGATAAAAGAACGATGATGAATCGTCCCTTGATGATCGCAAGAAACTCGGGAAGATCTCTGCCTGTAGCCAAGCAACGGAACTGTCGCCATAGATTCCGCACTCGTTCTCTGGCCGACATTCTCCGGTAACGAATAGAACGCCTACGTTCATCTGTGTCCCGTTGTTATTTTCGAGAAGCCACGACGCTAGAGAAAAAAAAAGAAAAAAAAATTAAAGCCGAGAGAAAGGAAACCAACGAGGCTGCGGATATACTACCATAAAAATGAAAAGTCATACTTCGTTACGAGGCAAGTTGAACAGAGGGCTCCGCGGTAGCGAAAGACGATTACTTTTATCCCGAACATAGATCGTAAAGAGCGGTTTGAAAAATTAGAGAAAACCCGAGAGCGCGGTGAGGAGAAAGACTTTTTACGGAACGATGCCGTGAGAAACTCAACGGCCTGACGGCGTTTTCCATAATAAATTCGTTTATCCGACGTTACCTCCGACCACCGGCACCTCCCTCCTCTCCCTCTACTCTTCTCCATTCTAACCGTTTCTACTCTATCGCTCGTTCCCGACGAGAACCCGGGCGAGAGAGCTCTCACTTCTATTCGACGAGCCACCGGTATACCACCAGCCAAACGAAGGGGAGAGCGAAACGTTTTCATTTAAGCGAAGCTTTTCAATTATAACGTATTTCACTTCAACCCCACCGTTCGTTCCCTCTATTCCGCGCTTTCGACTTTTCCCAATGTCGAGGGCATAAAGACGGAACGAGATGGCTTTTCTACTCTTCCACAAGAACGCCTCTCGCTGGTGCTTACCGGCAATTTCTCGTTCTATGCAATTCTCTACATAGACACCGATCTGTGATTTACCCACCCCTTCGAAACACGCGAAACGGACGTCTGCTTGGCCACAGCGAAGTCACCGCAGCGCGATTTCCTCCTTCCGCGGTTGGCTGAGATGCCTCTCTCTCGCCTTCTGGCCATCGTTCGACCGTAAGACCCGCAAACGTCTTGTCCCTCCGTTCTCACCGGAACTCGAGAATGAAAATCGAGGAGTTTCCAATCGATTCGACACTCGGCTCCCTCTCCGCCAAGTCTGGCGTACGATCCAACTCCGGCTCTCTGGCACCCGTGATTCCCCGCAGAGACGTTTCCCCTCGTTATCGGGAATGTCGTGACGAATCCGTGGAGAATTCTCGAGTTCCGACTTCATTCGTGTCCCTCGACGACCAGCTGCCAAAGCTACGCTTCCGGTCGTGCGGCTGCAAAATCTCGGGTACATCGCGATTGCCAAACCCATAAGGTTTCATTATTCCTCTATAAACTCTATTTTCATTCGGCTCTCTTTCACTTTTCTCGTAGAATCGAACGAAAAAAAAAAAAAAAAAAAAAAACATAGCAGTAACACTTTATACTTGTTGCTTCGTTTCAATCGGTTTCCTCTCAAAGAGACGACGATTCGGAAAACTCGTCTTATAGACTTGTAAAAAATTGTGAGAAGTTGTTGAATTCGCTGCTTATCGCGATCAATTTCCATGGATTATAACATTGCAGTTAAAGATTGGAACTTTGCGTGTCTATTGTATAATATGCTGTTACCGTATGGATCTTTCGCTTGGTAGTCAGAATATCTCGAGACAGCCTATTGGACGCTGAAGTGAACTCAAGTGAGAGAGTCTTCGTGTCCGTTGGAGATATGCGGTACAGTAGTGGTGTTTCTGCCGGTCGATCAATGCGGTCCTCTTTTTTGCTATGGTCCGTTCTCGTACCCACGTTTACCCCGCTCACTCCAAGGGGGAGGGAAGGGAGGTTTGCAACCCCCTTAGACGGCCTCTGCACCCTCTCGAACCTCGACGAGAATACGCCAGCCAGCAGAGTCTACACAACGGATCGTGGAAACTTCTTTCTCAGCTCTTCCTTCTCCGTCGTCTTATGGCTGGACGTCTTCGCCGTTCCGTCTCTCCCCCCACATCAACCCTCTCTCGGCTCCTCGTAGACTTTCTATGCTCTCTTCTTTCGTATACTCTCTTTCATATTCCGCATAGCACAGCCACAGAGGTACAGGAAAATAGGAATGATTCTCCTTACGTATATACAGCGTCCTTCATCTGCACCCCATTTTCACGAATTCCCTACTCTCTTGTCGCCTCGTAATGTCATAGGCTTTCCGAGGACTCCCTCCCTCGCGCACGACGAGAAGCTCTTAACGATCCCAACAACGACAGAGCAGTCGACACGTTTCCGGACACGTTTTTCACATCGACAGTTTGCTCTTTCACTCTTTTTCCCCATCGTCGCTGTCGTTCGCTCCTAAACTCGAATAAAAATATTCGATAAACATCCCCCAGACATCTTGCGTATAATGTTGGATGTAAACGGAGAAGGGAGACATTAATGAAATTTACCAGGCTGCGGTGTCACCCTTCGTAAAACTGTTGGCGCGGCGTGTTATAGCGTCACAGTTGCGGTCGGCGTGGCCGACCGATATCGATGAAATAAAATTGATTGATGCGTTGTGTTTTATTAGTCTTCTTCATCTTTGATCGACCCTATGTATATCTATATTTATATATATATATATATATATATATATATATATATAGCGAGGTATACCAAAGAGGCGAGATATTGGGGGAAAGGAAGATATAGCAGAATGGAAAAAAAGAGAGTGTGCGGGGGATGGGTTTTGTCTGTTCATTTGGCGAGTAACGAAGTTACATCCGAAGCTGCTAACCCAATCATCCAATCATCCGGTCACCCTTTTCCCTATCTCATTTCTATCTTTATCATCCTCTCTCTCTCTCTCTTTCTCTCCCACAATTCGCCTTTTTTTACGATTCTATTCCTCTGTACCGTAGTCATTTTCTCTCGCTATCTTCCTTCTGTACATTTCAACGCGGATTCACTATATTTCGTAACCCATTCCGCATACCCATTTTCTCTATCTCGCCACATCCAATTCGCGGTTCCGTTATTTCGTCGATAGTCACTGCCATCGCCACTTTGGGAAACACGTATGAGGAGAAACGAGAACCGGAGGATTTCATATTAGCATTCGACGACTTGTGAAAATTGAACGTTGAGAATTGAACTTACTATGCACATCGGGCGATACGGTTAAAATTTATTCGCAGTCGTATAGAAACCTTATAAAAAATTATGTGTCCGAACCAATCGCTGCGATACTCGAATGAACAATTTTTTCTCATTTTACACTATTCACTTGAAGCGAAAAAAGAAGAAAAAAATCGATGTTAAGAAAAATCTCGAGAGATTCGAAAGAATCTAATCGTCAATTGATCCGCACATTGATTGCTATCTATGAGAAATACAAATGAAAGCATTTTTTTTTTTTTCTTGTAAGAAATAACGGATTGAATTTTTTTTTTTTACCGTTAACAATCTTAAACTGTTCTCGTCGTTATTGGTACGATTATTGCAATATACAATCGTAAAAGATGTTTTTTTTTTATAGCGAACGGTTTTCTTATGCGTTTACGGAACACCCGTTGTGCCGTTCGGGTGCAACGGCCTGCGCATGCATCGGCATATCAACGTCGTCGTCGGCATACCTACGAATATGCAATTTTGCATGTTTCAGCGATCGGTACGAGAGTACAGCTATATATAGTTGTTATCCAGTGAGAGGGAAGAAGAAGAAGACGACGGAAGACAGGGCTCGCATCGTGACACGAAGCGAGCACCTCGATACATCCTCAACCGCGACGAATATCTCGAGGGGTCTGACGGCGCAAGAGGCCATCCATAAAGTAGGCTAAGTACTTTGCTGCTGCTGCTGCTGCTGCTGCTGCTTCTGCTTCTGCCTTCTCTCTACTTCGTTCCGTTACTCATACGAGGGGTTCATCCAACGAGTAGTAAGTCTCCTACAAGTACTAATCCCTTGCGGCCAGCAAGGCAAACGCTTTCGGAATATTATTCTCTACATCCTCTCAGAATTTCACCCTCAAGCCTTCCATATCCCTCCTCTCAATCCTCTTTCTCCTCGGGCCACGAATATGTATAATATAATACAAAGAAGATTTTTACCAGCAAACTTTCATACGGATATGGAAGACAATATCCCGAGATCCCCAGATTTTCGAGATCAAGAAGGCTCTCAGCAGCGAGAGAATTTTATATTCAAGGAAAAAGAAAAAAAGAAAAAAAAAACAAAGAAAAACAACAAAAAACAGCATCCCGCAAGGATAAAGTCGTTGTGTCAGGCTATGATTGTCCAAACGCAATTCTTGTCTGTACGATATGAAATCAAGGATTGTGTGGGGACATCAGCGCTTGGGGCGCGTATCAACGCTCGTCGTGCAACAAAACGACGTTTCTTTCTTATCTGCAATATTCTCTTTTACGATATAAAACTCCGATAAAAAGCTCACCGGCCATCGTCTATGATAAAAAAAAAATATATATATATATATACTCGACGTGTTTCGGAGGCATTAAGGTATTCAACTTGAATCCGCGTATAATCCCGATGTAATATCGTGTATAATAGTCTTGTACACTAATATATTTTCACCGAAGCCGGTACAGGAGAGAACAATCACGTAGGTTGAGCACTCGAGAACGGCGAATAGTTGAGATGCCGTAGCGATTAACCCGTTCCGAGAGAACCCTTTCGGTCACTGGTAACACTCGAAGTATTTCTATCGCGGTGGCGCATAGCGCAACTAACGCACGTAGAAACCAACGGGGGTTGTTATCGTTGGCTTTATTATTATTACTATTACAGCTACGACTACCATTCTTATTATTATTATTATTATTATCATTATTATTATTATTATTATTATTATTATTATTATTATTATTATTACCATAACCATTACGTTGCGGGAAGGGTGAAACCTGACGGTGAAAGGTACGCTTCAGGCAACTCGAGAAAGAGAGAGTCTCTCGAAGTATGGAAAAGGAAGCAGTAAAAATAAGAACTTCTCCCGATCGAGTTTCCAGCTACACTCGGCAACCCCGGAGAGCACAGACTCAAGGTAAGCGCGATATTCGTACCACCCGTTCCCGATGGACGAAACCTCGCAATGATTCGTTTTACAAAGCGGCAAAAAAAAAGGGGGGAATTCGTGGAAAAATACGCGAGAACGAAGGGTTGGGGGTTGATAATGGAAAAATTGTTGAACACGAGGTAAGCGCGGCGGAGAGAACAACTTTGAAATGGGCGCACTATGCAAACGATGGATGTGTGTACATACTGGTGAACAACCAGACCGCAGCGTTGATGCTTCGCGGTCGTACAGAGGAGAAAGCTTCGGTGAAGAGAAAAGCGAGAAGAGAAAGCAGCATAGCGAAAGCGTGTTAGCGGAGACGAAGCAAAGTGCGCGAAGACATGATGTATCGTGAATGTTGTAAGGTGGAGACGATGCGGAGAGCTTGGATACGAGGGATAGGGATGAGGAAGAACTCTCTGAAATCTTTGCGTTCTCCCCTGTGTTCCGCTCCGTTCTATCGCCTCTCTCGTTTCTCGGGTTGGTTTTTTTTTTTTTTTTTTTTTTTTTTTTTTTTTTTTTTTTTTCTTCCGTCTTTCAACTCCACCGTCGAAGAAACATACGTATACACTCTCGCGTACGCGCTATACGGATATACCGGATACATTATGCAGCACGGATTTTATCCTGTATAATGCACTTGTTACTTATGCAGATAGTACACGCGGAGGAGAGCGGGAGAGAGAAAGAGAGAAGAGAATAAGGTTGAGAGAAAGAGAGATGAAAAGGTGTGAGCGGCGTCGAGAGAAAAATTGCTATCCGAGGTCGACGCTGACGAGGTCGCTGAGTGCGAAAGGATAAAAATCAGACAAGTATATTATACGCGTCGGCACGAAGAACGAGAGTATTCCTCGCGCCTCGGAAATCGCATCAATTTTTTTTTTTTTTGTTTCCTTTTCTTTTCATTGTTTGTTATTTTCTTTCACTCGGCTACTTTAACATTTCGCGATGAGTCTATTAGACTACGATGAAAAGTGAATTAAGGATTCTTAGCTTCGAGAGATACGGCCGCGTAATGCTATAACCGGCAAACACTTTGAAGTCGTATATATATATTTTTTTTCTCTCTTTCGCCTTCTACCTGCCACACTTTAAAAGTTTGAGTTGCTTGGATTATTATTTTTCGCCTTGGGGAGAAATAGCTCACGGCGGCCGAAGGAAAGCGATAAAAAAAAAAAAAAAAAAAAAAAAAAAGCCCCTCACTTTATCTCCCTCGGCTTCTTCTACACAATCCTAACTCATCCTTTCGTTTCAATCCTCTGCCTCGTCCTCCTCCCCGTCTTCGTATCCGCGGCAGAACTTTAATCAGCGTCAATTACTTTCGAGGAAAGAGATGCCTTTCGCGAAAGGCACGAAACACTTTCACCGTACGCCCTTCTTCTCTTACACGTGCCTACGTATTACTTTTCTCTCCTCGTGCGGAAAAGCGCGCGAAGAGAGAAAAATTCAATTTGCAAGGTACCGCGAGGCAAAACACGCCAATGAAAGACGAAGAAAGTAGAATTAGAAATGTAATATACAAGAAAGGTATGGTATATGATGTCCTGTAGCTATATACAAGAAGAAATAGCGCCGGTGCACGTAAGAAGCTTCGCAGACAAGTGGTTCTCGCGTAGTGTTCACCTTGGAGAGTTACTCACCATTCGCCGAATACCTCACCGCGACCAATCTGCTAATTGAACTCGTCGTCGTCAACGTTTTCTACTACCGTTCGCCTTACACTCCCCTCTCGTTTCGCCTCGTGTTGAAGAGAAAATTTTAAATTAATCTAATTAGCCGTTCAATTACCATGGGGCCTGCGATGAGATTACGCTAATCGTATTATACAGGTCGTACAATTAGTGGGCGAACCCCTCTCGACCGGCGGTCCTCCTCACGGCTACGTGCCCGCGAACGTTTACGTTATCGTGCGCGCGTTTGTGCCGCTTTCGAATCTCCCTGTAAACTTGCAACCAATACTCTCCCTCTGCGCTTCCCATCCCTTGTTACTCACGTAGTGAGGCAATGGAGAGATGGCGGCTTCGTGAAACTTATCGCGATATCGACTCGACGCACCCTCTGCCTTATCGTATCCCTCCCCTTCTCTCGTTGGCAATGGATATATCCCCCCGTATCAAATACTAATTCAATCGTCGAGTTCCATCAAATATTAATTCGTTGTATCAATTACAATCGAGTCACGTAATGAGTAACCGAGCTATTAGATAGCGTCTACGTTTCGCTATCTACAAATTGAACGATCCGGGGCTCTGTGTGAATTATTATTCAACGATAAACGTCTGAAGGGTTTCTCGTAAATTAAGGAAATTCTGTACCCTCTTCGCATGTTTTCCGTATTCCAAATATACTAATAGATTATATATTTTCACTGGAATGTTGTGCTGAAACTATCAACTGAAATAACGTTTTCGACAACAAGAAGAAATGCTCTTCTCGTAATTGGTCTGTCCTTTGAGTTCATCATTTTCAGACCGTCGGAGTGCAAGAGCCTGTCGTTCCGGACGTTGATGCGTTTCCCTTAGGATCTTAGAGCAAAAGCTCGTACAACGTTCGGAGAGGACCGCCGAGGCTCCGAGGTCTCTTGCCGACTATCTTCGTAGCTTCCAGACAGTTGCGAAGCTCAACGAACAAGAGACCTCGAGATTCTCGGGAAAAATGGAGACGAGTAGTAAGACGATCGTCTCGTAACTTTTCTCTCGCCACAAGGATGCTGCTGGGCACTCGCTCTCTATTTTTCGACTGCGATACCCGTCGTCCAAGAGATCTTCTTGGAAAGATCCTATTTATGTATACATAGCCGAAGCTTCTTCGCTTTTTCTCTCGTCTTCGAGAGTCTCTACACGGAAAACGCTGTATTAACTATACCACGTGGTAAAAGGGTACAGTATCCATATATGTATACGAAAAAAAAAAAAAAAAAAAAAACTCGAGTATAACAGTCTGCACGTACCAATACGTATCCTTTGCACACAAACTACATATTTCAGAATATATGTATATAAAGCGAAGTATATACGCTTTGGGAAATGCACACACCATATCCTTGGCAAACATGTGGATTTTATATACGTCGAGATGTTCAAATGTGTGGAAGGATAGTACACGTACGCGAAAGAGAGCAACGAAAATTTATGTTTTCATGGATCCTTGAGAAAAGTACCTCACCGACTCTTTCTCTTTCTCTCTGCTTCTCTCTCCCTTTTTGTCTCGATTCAGCCTTCTATATATTTTTTTTTTCTCTCTTATCTTATTTCCCCCATTTCTCTTTCGTGATATCTCATCCTATCCCTGGCTGCGGCACGGTTACGTACAGATAGACGTATATATGTGCGACGAGACTAGAGAAATTTTTCTCTCTCCACCGCGGGCACGAAACTCGTTCCGGTAGCCCTCTTCTCTATGTGAACACAGCGTTTCCCGTACTACGGGCGAAAAGAGGGTACAGAAGGGAAGGACAAAGTAGGTGGAAGGGTCGCTAAATCTCGAACGGCCGATCGCCTCGGGTGGGGTGGAAGAGCGTTCGAGCGAAGGATAAGAGAATTATTCGAGTCCTACGTACCCAGCGGTAGCTCTCTCCCGCGCTACTTCCACAGTTTTCTCTGTGCCGGCGCTGTCTCTCTTCGTCTCTCGTCTGCGAAATGATATTTCTCCATTCGTGAGATCGAGTAGGAGAACCTCGAAGAGTCGCACGGCTGACTGGACGCTGACTCGATTCGCCCTTTTCTCTTATTCTTCTTCCGTGCTATGCTCGCGTTGCACTCGAAAAAATCGCTGAGAGAACGTTTTTCCACGGGATTCGGCTCTCCTATATCTCTCGTAACGCGTATATCCGGTATATACATATATCTTTAACTCGAATACAAGATTTTCGCGATATCGCGAAACGGAACTGAGTATCGAGATGCGATATCAGATTTTTCACGATGTCGAGAAAAAAAAAAAAAAAAAAAAAAACAATGAGAACCAGCGATATATAAAATTATTTCGAACTCTGTCGAAATGCCTGCGACCCCCGAGGCGTGGTGGAGAAAAAAAAAAGCACATATGAACCTTTTCCAAGGCCTCTGAGGACTCCCGTGAGACGCGCTGAGCCCGGAGAGTAAACCCAACGTCCGTTAACTCTCCTATTTCGCATCCACGTTCGAGGCGAAGAAAAAAAAAAGAAAAGGAGTGAAGGAAAAAAAAAGAAAAAAGGGGGCGCAGAAGCTCGAAGCACAGACAAGACCGTGGAACGAGAGGGTCGATACGTGTGCGGAGAACGAAATAAGCGGGCAATACCCTTCGCTATGCTACGCTTATACGAGAGAAGAAGATAGACACGGGTAAGAGGAAGGCAGAGGGGTTGAGGCAACGAAGAAGAAAGTATGGGCCACGCGATTGTCCGAGAATGGCACCGACATCGGGCCAATCGTGTACGCGAGTAGCGCGATGCGCGCCTTCCCAAGAGCCAGCAGCACGCCAAATATTGGCGAGTCGCCAAATAAACTCTCTCGTGGCCTGCTGCCGCTGCTCTCATCTGCTTTCTTCTTTACTCTCTTTTTCGCTTTTTTTTTTTTTTTTTTTTACCATTTTTTCACCTTTTGTTTCCAACCGTTCTGCAGTACCGTGTGAATTAGGCTATTCTTCGTCATTGTCCAACGAGATTGTCGTCGCGGCAAAACTGTTATTTAATGAAACTCGATTTCTCGAAGCGCTTTGCGGAGAAAGCAAACGTGCGCGCACTTCCCGTTAACTTCCTTCGGAGTTCGCGTGTATGCAAGACGTTCAACGGCTCTACTTATGCCTTCGTTTCGTATATTTCTCGGCGTCTGGCATTGCGGCTATCTTAGTCAGGCGCACAACACGAGGTCGAGAAAGTTGAGGTCAAAATACGGTGGGTTAACCGGCCGCATTACGTGCGCTCGATGAATGCCGGATAGAATTGTTGCTATAGCTTTTCACTATAGTTATAATATCCCAATCCCTTTCCCCTTAATATCAGGAGAGCCGAGTGCTGTACAGTATGTAAAAGCGAAGCGAATACCCGAATGCTGGGAATGGGTTCGGCGAGAGAACACCGAGAATACGATTTCCACAGCGATATCCACTGTAATTCCAAAACGGCTGTGGCATTGCCTTCTCTTTTCATCCTATCTTCTCCCGTATTCTCTCTCCGATATTCTGTCGTCCCTACGGAAATACATATACGTTGTGCATTCGGACCAAAACGATACATACGATGCGCATCGAATTCGCTCGGTCGACCCGCGCTATTATATATATCCCATCGGGGCATTGCTGGTACGAAGGTGAATTGGAATAAAGGACGTAAAGGTGATGCGAGAGCCCTCGGTCGATCGCCTCGGGATTTGCTGTACGCAGATACACGAGTGGCTTCCGGATCAATTGCGGAGCAATAATATTTCGATTATCATGCGGTTCTCTCTATAATTCGAACGATGGAATATTATCATTCGATATGTTCGGAGAACTCGCGGATTTTCTTGATATTCTTTTGTCGCTAAAAGACGAGAAAAACGATTCACAAGCGAATCCTTTCAGTTGCGCTTCTGATTTTTCTTCGTGTTTCAAATATTTATATTCAATCGCCGTAATCGTCGGACGTAAGCGTAGAAAATAATGGTATTTTTGTAATTTATAAAGTCTTCATTTCGCGTAAAGTAATCGAGTCCACTGCATTCCTCGAGTTTTAGTGCGCATGTGGAGCTCTCAAACAGATTTAACTCCGATTATTTTAGTCTTCGTTTCCGTCTACTCTGTCGCTATGATTTCAAACCCGAATTGTATCGAAGTTTTCATACCGGGAGGGAGGAGGCTACAGCCAGGTGTCGAGACACGGACCGTTGTAAGCGATATAGATTGTCAAAGTTCACGGAAGCGAGGAGCGCGGAGTAAGACTGTCGACAGAGAGAAAGACGTTTCGAGGATACTATACACGAAAGGAAAGGATGGTGGAAACTGTTGGCCGCAGAAGCTTCACAGAGTTTCGCAGAGTATAACTTTCGCCTCCAATCCTGTTGCAGCTACGTTACTCCTTTGCACGGCTATCCTATAACCGCTGTTTCCATTCTATGTTTCACTTCCACTCGCGCCTTTGCGCTTTCCTTGTATCTCTCGTTTCAACCCTCATCTCCTCTCGGCGACTCACTACCAGTCCAACGTCTTTGTTTTCATCCCCGGAGTGGAAGGACGAGCGAGGAAAATCCTGATCACCGGCAACGCCGTTACGCGAACATCACTAACAGTTTAACGAAGTGGTTACAACTCTACGAGGTCAGACACATTTTTTTTTTTTTTGTTTTTCTTTATATCGCGCGTACACCACAGTATACCAGAAAGCGAAGCGAACTACAGGAAAACATTGAAACTTCTCGAAAGCGCGAACAAACAAAGAGAAAAAAAAAAAAAAACAACGAGAAAAAAAAAATAGCGAAAGAACGGGAAGAGTGCACGTAGCCCTCTGGACAAAGAAACATCGCCCGGCATCTCCCGCCGTTCCACTGTATCACGTGCGCAGTCAATTTACAAAAGATAACAGCAACAGAAGGTTTCTAAGTAATGGTTTTCATCGAAAACAATTTTTTTTTTTTTTTTTTTTTTCAGTTTTTTCACCTGTTGGTCGAGTTTTTTTTATTAAATATAATAACCGACGAATTCGTGACGAGCATTGCGGAGAAAAAGTATTACCGTTACTGTACAGAACTGCGAGATAAACTACCCTCACTAATTAATTGTCCGAAGCCAACGAATTATTTGAGTGATGAAACAAATTAATTTGTCCGTTTAATCGCTTCGAAACTATTTAATCGCGAAATTTTTTCGACTCAAACATTAAATCGTGTAAATTAAGTACTCAATATGCATAAAAAGAAAAGATAATGTATCTCGTAAAGAAATAGTACAGATAATATTCTAGGAAAACACTCTCTGACAACTCAACATTTTCCGGTATTTATCGTCGAGAACGAGCGTTGGTTTCGTCGCAGTGTAATAAAGTGTGTATAACGTTATACGGGCGTAAGACTTACGGGCGTCAAGACACGCCAGTAATACGGGAGACGAGCCGAGTGAAGAGGGTGTGGAAAATGCGTCAAAGTA
Organism: Buathra laborator; assembly: GCA_934046635.1. Taxonomy (NCBI): domain Eukaryota; kingdom Metazoa; phylum Arthropoda; class Insecta; order Hymenoptera; family Ichneumonidae; genus Buathra; species Buathra laborator. Next base: position 20,941,964 of record OW203894.1, read on the forward strand.
AACGCGATTTAACGAGGCGTCGTGACGGCCGAACGATTTATCAAAATTCATCTTCTCGCGAGGCTAACTCGATTCTACGAGGGAGGATGGTTGTCGGGGAGCAGCAGCAGTAGTGTGGGACGAGAAAAAAGGAATAGGATAAAGCGTGAAAGTGTAGAGAAGAATATAGGTGGAGGGGGTGCAGGTCGGGAGGATTGAAAGGATAAAGGTCGCGTCGATGGAAAAGAAGAACGGAAACGGAGACGATCGTAGGATCGTCTGCTTGCGACCGTAAGGGGGGTACGCTAGATATTTTTCTTCTATTCTTTCTCTTCGGTTCTGCCGTCTTTACGCCCGGTCCGGCGTATAGTCTACGAAACGATAAAAATTCCCATAAAACGACGGTAAATTTTCCGAGGCGTACAGCCGCCCCGAGGGCACGTTATGGCTTTATACACGTTAAGGAATATCTGTACCAGTCGTGTGGATGTACAATTGTTGATGCAACGTGTGGAGAGGGTGTGTGCGCCACACGTATCTATACCGTTACCCAACCCAATCCTCGTATATACACATTGTACAGAAAGGAAATGGTAGACATGAGGAAATGAGGATTGCGCACGCGAATGAGACGACTACAGACGTCGAGGAATGAAAGTTCGGTAGATATACACGTATATTTTTATATATGTATATATATATATAGATTTTTTTTTCTCGGTTTTTCCATCGAAACGAGAATGAAGAGTGATACTTGAAAGAGAAGTGGCCTTCGAGAAACATCACGCGTTGGATATACATTCGACAAAGGTTGCCGAGGCGTCTAGATGCCGTATCCCGACGGCCTTTTTGCCTTTTATTCTTTATTGGATTCGTCGAGTTTTCACGGTCGTCTCATATGAGAAATTCGTGCGCCTTTCGCGTATCTTGGCCCATTTCCCACGAATGGACATTTAGGATCTAATAAAGAAACTTCGCGAAACGTCTTCAGCGAGAGACTTTTTTTTTTTCTTCTTCTCTCGCTTTCCGGGCGATGGCCCCTGAATACTAGAAGATTCGCAGAGATTTTTCTTTTTTTTTTTGTCGATGCGTCGTCCTTCTATGAAACGACTAAGAAGAGCGGATAGGGTTTTTCGTAGGAGGAAAAAAAAAAACAGCTTGCGAGGATACGAGAGTCAAAGTGTTGCCGCAAAAGTGGTGAAACAAGAGTGATGAGATAGAGGAAAGACGTTTGTGAGATAAGAGGCCACGAATGAGAGATAGAGAGTGAGAGAATAAAGTATAACGCGATAGGAAGGCCTCTCGTGAAGGCAGCGAAAGTGCTGGTGCGGCGAGGTGTGAGACACCATCTTGAAATCTGCGCGGTATCGGGTTTCCTGGCTTCTCTCCTCTTACCGCACCCTTCCGAGAAGCTCGGGTTGGGCGAAAACGAGGCCAAGGCATACAACAACGAGATAGTTGCGCGATTCTCCGACGGACTTTGCTCACAGTGTCCGGATATGCTTGATGCCTGATGTCCTTCCAGTTGACGCTGAAACAATCGGCCAGAGAACTCGAAACTCCGCGACGATGGGATGCTGAATTTCTCGGGGAATGGGGATTAGCGGGAGGGTTATACGTATATATGTATACGTATAATTGTCGTTCAACGGAGAAGGCATGTTAGATCGTAGAAACGAGAGGAGGAGGAGGAGGGCAACGAACAGAGACCACTCTGGAGAATTCTGTGGTCGGTAATAGCTCCGTCGAAGGAGTTCACCGAACGCCCGGATGGCTGAAGCACACAGCACGCGGAGGCCGATTACTACTTGCGGGCGCGTCCGGTGTTCGGCTCGTACTCTAAACTCGACCGAGTGAAGTTATCGATGTGCGGCTCGTTTGGAGAGGTGGAGAAACTGTGGTCTACGACCGAAAACTCTCGTCTTGTAACCACTACCGCTTCTGTAATACTAGTCGTTGCTGCTAACGTTCGTGAGCTATTCGACGCGACGAAAGCTCCGATAGCTGCTCATTCTCTTGGGTTATATTCTCTAATCTCAGGATTCTCAATACACAATGTGATGCAAGAAATTTGCTGATTTACCGAATGCCTTCGTTGAGTTATAATTCGAAATTCAATAGGAAACTCCAGTCGGCACAGAATTGAGGGCTCAGCAAAATTAAGAGAAGCGAAGGGAATAAAAAAAAAAAAAAAGAAAAGCGCAAGTATATAGATGACGATACTCTTACGCGACGTGCGGGAACCTCGTAAGGGAGCGACCCGGAGAGGGGAGATGACGAAGGGTAGTTTGAAATGCTCGAGAAAAAGAGAGCGAGAATGAGAGGAGGGCGGAGGCATGTACAGCAGTATAGCACAGGCCTGCTGTGTGCTGCTGGCTGATGACTCTGGTTCTCCACGGCTCGCTGGGTGGCTCCCGGGTGCCAGACAAATTGCGAGAATTTCAATGCAGAACCGTGCCACGACGACTACCGACGCGCTCAACATTCCCGTCGACGTACACGCCGAGTTAACAAATGAAGAAATAAAACCAACGCAGTTTCGTGCTCTTTCCATGTCTTCTTCTGTGTTCTTTTTTTTTTTTACTCGTTTTTTTTTTTTTTTTTTGCAATTCTCATCCCCCGGTCTCATTCTCGCCCACTATCGCTGTTTCTCTCTGTTTCCTACGGTCGTTGTGCTCGTACCACCCGCACCCACCGAAGTTTCAACGATAAGAGAGTAGGAGAGAGCTTACACAGCGCGCCGAGAGCTTACCGTCGTACAGGCGAAAGCCTCCTCATCGAACCGTCAGAAGCAGAAGGGACCGGCGGAAAAAAAAAATAAATAAAATAAAAAAGAAGAGATGCGATATATATACCTTCGACCGTCGTATACTGTCGTGCCGCTCGCAAAGCTTGCGGCTCCCCGAATGAAAAACACTCAAGTGTGTGGTAAAGAGCTCCGGGAATGGGTTATTTTCTTTTTCTGTTTTTTTTTTTTTTTCCCCTCCAAAAACTAACATCGCCAAACCGCTAAAGGTCGTACGGACCTACGGCCGGGAACGATTTTTCAGACGAAAAGAAAGGTACAATATAATAAACCTGTGTCTACGCGAACGAATTTCAGTAACTTCGTTGCGGTAACTTTCAATGACTACTCAATTTAGCGTGAAGCCAGTGAAACAAAGATTGAACTATACGTACCTCGCGATGTATTACGCCTTTCCAACGTTTTACAAATGTTATCCGTAACTTTGACCCTTTTTATTAATCCGATTCCGAATCTCGATGAATTTAACGAAACAATTTTTCCACTAAGTAAATTACTCCTACTAAATCGATCGAACGCGAATTTCTCCTCATCGTTTGAATGAAAAAAAAAAAAAAAAAAAAGGAACAGAAAAAAAAAACGAAAAATGTTATCGCAATTGGGACGATGCGGTCGCAGTATATAATCCTATGACCGGGAGAATTGAGACGAATGCGCGGATGAGAGGATGAAAAGCTGCGGCATGCGAGTTGACGGTATACATTTTGTTTATACCGTCAGACCAGTGACGCGTGCCCCGTCGAGAGATGGTAAGTAACGCGAACAGTCGTGAATATTCACCGGAATGATAAATGTACTCACGCATCTATTCACCGATACATAGAAATCCACCGTCTCCCCTCCGTTCTCTTCCCCTCGACGAAAATAAGTGGTGAACTCGCGAGAGACAGAGAGAGAATACGTTTTTATTCCGGCAGGCAGACCTTAACGAAGAGAAATGTCGTTGACGCGTACGTGATACTCGCGTTAGCGAGGTCGCCTACCGGTGGAAGGTAAAGGGATAGTCGCGAACGATGGAAGAAAGAAAATTACCTGGTTGCATCGACGCACACTGCACGCACGAACGTGAGCACAGTAACAGTCACGATTCTTGAAGCGCGTTGCAAATCCGGATTAACGTCGCGTTTCTCTATTTCCCTTTCCCTGCTGACTCCATGCAATTCCGCTATCTTTGTTCTTGTTGCCTCCGTTGCCTCTGGGTATCTGTAAGAAAAGCATTGTTTGGGATAAATCTCAACTCTATCTTCCTTCCGTTTGTAACGCCGACGACCGTTCGTATAAAGCGACTCGTATATCGTCGGAAATAAGTTTTCTTCGAAGGGTCGCGTATTCGTTCTATGATTCCACGGGCACTGCGAGATTCGGTTGCGTTGCGAAACTCCGTCTCTCCGTCGAAAAAGAAACAAGTGGCCGGTAAGACACAGTTGCGGACGAAAGAAGAGAAGAAAGAAGCGTTTGGAGTGCGGAGTCGAAGAAAATTCACGGGGAGGCTATGTGAGGGCTGTTGGGGGGCCGAAACTCTTCCCCTCGAGCCGCTTCGCGCTCCAACACGAACAGAAGCGGAAGGAGTACGAGCGGCAACCGAAGTTTCGCAGATATTGAATATCTCGGACCATCAATCACCCAAGCGTACCAATATCCGAAAGTATTGCCTTTATATATACCTGTGTGCGATGGGGAAGGAGGCGCATAGTGCATACCGATTTATAGGTGAACACCCGTCACTCAGTTATTTCTTTTGCTCTCACGACCCTCGCATACATCTTTCTCTTCTCTCTCCGTCGTTCTTTTATCGTGAAACTCTCGCGATTCTATAGAATATACATATACACCGGGAGATCATCGGTACGCCTGCAGTATCGTTGCTCGATTTACTTCCCGAGAACTGTACTCGCCCTACCAAGAGACTCGGCAAACGTTCCGATACGTACGGAGTATTCTTATTGGAAGTTACAGAAGCGTCTATCGAGGTTTTTTCCGTCATTTTTTTAGTCCCTTATACCTTTTCCTCCATTCGCGCTCAGTGAGAGAAAAGTTTTATCCCCCCAGTTGTCCGGAAACACGAACAATGTCACGCGACGTTCATTTCGTCGTCGAGAAAGATAGGGAGAGAAAGAAAGAAAGAAAAAAAAAAAAAACGAAGAAGGGAGATTCCGAGGTTCTCTTCGGACGAAGAAGAATCGTTGACCGACTGCCCCGTCACAGTTTCGAAGGAAGGGAGAGAAAGAAGAGATTCGTTCGTTCGCGTTGAATTGTTTTTTGCTCGGAGAGTTCTTCCCGGTCGGTTGTCCCCTGTGGAACCATTAAGGGCACCGGCGCTACTGACACTCGGCCTCTCCGTTCGCGAGAAGCTCCCAGAAGCTCGAACTTTCAGGGGTTTCACGGTGGATGAGAAGACAAGGTGCGGGAAAAAAAAAAAAAAGAGAATGCGAAGACCGTACGAGAGTGTAGCCGGAGAGGATTTCAGTAGCCCGAGATACACGATAACAACCGAAGTCTTCGAGGGAAACAAATGGAATCCCCTTATGATCATTGCGGTATGCTGCTTCTTCGCTGTACCTTCCCTTGAAGCACAATAATCCCGAGGGATATTGTTCTCACTTTTGCCCCGCGATCCCCTCTAACCGTATCCGTCTCACGTGGCAAAAATCTCTTCAGGCCTCTGTATTACCCAACCGAATTCTCGTCACGTCGCGCACAGAGAAAACTATATTTAACTCACTCTCGTTGCTTGACTTTTCAATAAGACCCTCCGTAACACATTTTACCTTCTGACAAATACATTCTATTTATATCTAAATCAACAAATGTTAATCCCGTTATTACAAATATGAAGCTACGAGAACCATAACTTGGTGCTCTGTATGATCAAACAAAGAGCACCAGGAATAATGAAATCTGTTTCTACTATAGGATTTGTTTTCTTCCCCATTAACTTCATTTACTTAACTTTTTTTTCTTTCTCTTCCACCAACGGAATGAGAAAGAGGGATGCAATATTTGCAGATAGCGTCTTGTGTATCGAGTACTTCGCGCGAAAGGTCGGATCCCCCTGCGAGAGTGCGTTTCTCCCTTTCACGGTTCTTATCCTCTGTATACACACAAGAATTCTATGTCTATACATCCCTGAGATTCGCGCGGAGTGGTTGTGCGGGAACCGAGCCACCGTTGTCCGAACTTGGGAACGAGTTTTCCTCGTGAAATGGCCAACGAAGGGAAAGGGACGCTTTGCCGAGGTGCGGGAGAGAGCGGGTTTGGCTCGTTTAATACGATATTAAGCCAAAGTGGGTATAGAGATAAGACAGGTGGATAAACCTGAATGGGAGAAGGGGATAGGATCGGCCCGAAGTATACGCGAGAAAGCGCGGAGCTAGAAGAGGGCGAAGGCGCACCGAAAATCATACTCTCTCACGCTCCCGATCTCAGTCGCTCCATCTCGGCCCGTTGCGAAAGCCCCCCGCGTTCTTGTAACAAACATTATTGATTCTTTCAATGAAGAAATTAATTAATTTTCGTAAACTTGTTAATTTCATCGTGTACTCTCCCCTCTCTCACTGTTCGCTCTCCGTTTCGACCATTAATTATAATACTGTAGAGTTAATATTTCCGGGTGAGTATAACGAAGAGAAGATAGGAGCAGAGAGAGAGAGAGGATGAGAGTTTGCGTGGCTCGATTCTCTCACGAATCCCTTGGCAACTCGTTCCGGATGAAGTCGTTAACTCGAGTATACTATGTACCCAGTCGATTCGAACGAAGAGAAAATTGGAGAACGCCGGTTCTCGGCGCTGTTCGCGGATAGAACTCGCAGGTGAGAATGAGAATTCTTTAGAAGATATATATATATATATACATGTATACCCACTCGGACGATGGTATAACACCGTCTGCTTATCGTCGCTGTGGAATGAATGATCGTTTTTGTTGTTGTTGTTGTTTCTTTTTCGTTTTCTGCCTCTCGATTCTCAAATAGATGAATAAAAAGTTTTCGCGTGCGTATTGACGGAAGCGACTGTAAAATTGATCGATATACGCGCACCTCTCGTCGTTTGATTTCTCGCGTCATTGATTTTCGATGTCTGCGGCTGATTAAACACACCGGACTCTCAACTACTGGATACCGGTTGTCCGGAATAATCGACGGAAAACTCAACCCACCGTTCTCACTACTGCTATAGTAATTGGGTAGTCGACACAGTGCGGATATCCTGTTTCTGATCGAGTGAAACCTCCTATCCTCCGGACATTCGCGGATACTTGGTATTCGGTCATTTCGATCGAATTTGATCGGCAATCGATCGACGTTTCTTCGTGGGCTTACGGGACTGCAGGCAAACCGCGAATGCAACGAAACCTTGTTAACACGACCGCGACGCACGCCCTCGTTGCCTCGTTCATCCGTGCGTACCGCGTACCCGCCACGTGCTGATCCCGAAGAACTACTGAAGGAAAGAGAAAAACGATGCATTATGCACAGCCTACTGCAACGACTTTGCGGTCGCGTTAAAACAACTCGCTACCAACTACGACGAACGCATAAACTAATTAAACGCCGAATCTTTCTCGCAAACTCGAGATAAATAGACAAACATAATAGAGCGGAGGGTTGGGAGGGTGTCGAGAGTTTGAATCGAAGCTGAAGGAGAGTTCTTTTACAGTTTGGTATTTTCGTTGTACAAGTGGGAGGATACATAGATACGAGTAGCGTAAGAGTAGTAGCCTAGCAACACCCTCAACGAGAATGTCGAGTTTTGCGATTGAGGTGGTAAGGGGGAGAGGCGCAGCTCTTCTTCCGCCACCTTCTCGAGTTTCAATTCGCCTTATCTTTCGCAATCTACCTTCTGCTATCCGGTGTCTTGGACCCTAAGGTTTTTCTGCCACAACGCCTGCCGGTGATACCGAAAAGGAGTGCAAGCAACGGAGGGCAGTTCCGATTCTGTTTGCTGTATCGTATGCCACAGCGGCGGTGATATCTGGAGGCTGATAGCGCGCGCAAATCCATAGAACGAAATGATAGAAAGAAGAATGGCGTAAGAAACTGAGACGAGAATGTAAGGTGAATGGGATAGAGTTAGATTCCTCCTTGCAGTGGTTACGAGAGGAGAGGATGTGGCTGAAGATAGGAGATATCCAGCGGAAGTGCCACCACGCGAGATCGAAAGAAGATGATGCTACTATCGATTTACCTCGCGCAATAGCCTTCGCCGTTTCTTCGCCCGTCCGCGCCACTTATTTCAATACATCGAACGAGCGAACAGGAAAACCAGGAAATTCGAGATCCACCTATCCTCTCGTTTTTCATCGGCTCAATGGTAACTATCGCGAATGAGAGAACGCGAGTTGAGAATTGCCCTCTGAATTCACGATAAAGTTGCGATAAATTTCTATCTGACGTCTACTTATTCAATTAATGCCGGAAATAAATTTAACACGCCGATCGGGCGATGGGCATAAATTGAGAGAATAAAAAAAAGAAGAAAAAAAAAAGAAAAATAAACCGACTTTTGGAGTGAACAAAACTTTTTGACGGCTTTTAAAACTCGGGGGGCCCATAGGAGATATCTGGTAGGCATATTGACGTTGATTAGTCATTCGAACGTGGCGTGGCGTCGATCATTCCAAAAGTAATCGCCGGGGTTCGCCAGTACCGCGATGTGCCCTGCGGGGGAGAAAGCCCCGCGGTCTGACAGTTGAAAACTGCGGAATCAACGAACGAGTGAACGTGATCCAACGAACTCGAACCCAACACTTCTACGATTTTCGTTCGCTTCTGCTATCTATATGTATCTCTAAATATATATATATAGATATATAAACGCGAAAGGCGAATCTTTCTCGCTTTCTGTTTCTCTCTTTCGTCGTTGGAAACGAGAAACGGAAGCTTTTGCCCGCTATCGAGAAAGCTTCCCCGGGCTATAGCATGAAATGTGAGTACTGTAGCTATACCGTCGGAAGAGTCCCGTGAAGAAATGTGAACGAACACACGCTGACGCTGGTTCGCTCACCTCGAAGCTTGTACAGCGTATTAGTGGAGACATAAACCTGTGTTTGTGTCTATGTGAGTGTTTCCTGTGTATATATATACTTACGGTAAGGATTCAGGTCTTACAAAAAGTCTGTGTGTGAGTCTCGAGACGAGTCAAGAGGAGAAACGAGGATAGAATAGGGAAGCGAAGAAGAGGTGGAGGACGATAGGTGGAAGCAGGACCCAATGGATTCGATGTGGCACGTTAATTAAACTTAAACTTACTTCTCGTTCGATCAGCTCGGTTTCGGGGGTTGGTGCCGTTGCTACCGTTGGATGGTCTTCCCTCTCTCCACCGTCGTGTCTCATCCCTCGTCGTTTCCGTCCGTGGCGTGTGCGGATGTGTGGGGAGGAGAGCACCTGCCAAAAGTATTACGTTGAACTCAGACTCGTCGGGTTGCCGCGAGTTGCCGTTCTAAATACGCGAGCGCGAAAACCCGTGGGGGTTTCGGGATCCCGAAAGTTCGCTAATGCGTTCCCCGCTCCCACCTCCCACGTTTCTACCGGGGGAAAGCAAGCTGCGCCGAATGTACCAGCAGTACCGTCGACAAGCTTGCAGAGTATATGCCGGTAGCGCGTTTTCTTTTACCTTTTTTTTTTTTTTTTTTCAGTTTACTTTTTATTTTCATCGTGTCTGACGCGTTGCTCACCGTAACTACTGGCGTGCGCGTTTGCGATCTTTCTCCCACTGGCTGAAGTCTCTCATCCGTACGGTTTCAACTACTCGCAGCTTTCATTCGAACTCCGAATAGTACTTCGCGCGTTCATTCACAGTGCACCCGGAGTTTCCGAAAGTCTCTGAAATCATTAGCTTTAACTTTGGTATGAAAAGATACGGAAAAGTCGGAAAGATGAAGGAAAAAAAAAAAGGGGGGGGATGAAGAAGAGAGAATATAAAGGGGAGAGAAGAGAAGAGAAGGCAAAACTGCAAGCACACAGTGTGTTATGCGGCACGAAGGGACGGGGGAGACAAAGCCCAAACAGCCTTATACCGTTCACGCATTATAGGTACCTTCGTAGAATCGTTATATACCACAGCGTGCGGGTACACTTGAGTTATAAGATTGCCATGGACACTTGCCAGGGTAATATCAAACTTTAAAGCCCCGGATCCAAGGGGATTGGAGTCTATGGGTATGAGAAGTTGAGACGACGAGAGTCGTCGGCTTTCCACGAGAGAGAGAAGCTTCAAGCCATTTCCAGTTCGTCGTCAACGTTCCACACGCTCCCTGCCACGTGAAAGCATCGATTCTCTATATAGTATAACTAACCCTTCTCCACCTCCTTCGCAAGCCGATCGTACCGGCAGCTTCCATTCGATGCGCGAGTGTTATGCAATGTCATGTACGTACGTGCGCACCTGCACGCGAGGGACGCCAAGGGACAACGCTAAGCTTCGTTATCAACGCGTTCCCATATACGCCCGCTGTGACAAAGCCACTCGCCAAACGATCAACGCCCGATCGCTCGATTATATATACCAGAGAGAAGCGGAGAGCCGAGCAGAGCGAGAGAATGGACCGCAGTGCTCGTTTCACTAAACAGAATTAACGAGAATATGCATCCGTGCGACTCTCGCAAGGAAGATGAGAGTCGATTTCGGAAATAACGTTCGAACATCGGAGGGCTATTGTGATCCCGGAATGATTATGATAATTCAATAGAGAATTGTCATCATTGTCCTATTGGGTGAGAGAATGAAGAAAAAAGAAGAGAAAAAAAAAAAGCGCGAAATAAAGGAGGAAGTGAGTATAAAGGGGTCGATCAAGAGGGCTGCCAGGTACGTCGACGAGACTCCTGAGAAAACCCCTACCGCCTTCTCAAGATCTCTCTCGCGAGGCTCTTCTCTTCCGTGTACCCTACGCTGGTTTACTTATTCCGGTCACAATGGGAGAGTCACCCTCATAGCACTGTCCCCATAGCTCGTCGTCAACCGTCCTCTGTAGCCAAACCCCTATCTATGTGTCCCTCTCTCTCACTGTGTATCTATCGCCAATGCCATCCAGCAGGTTTCGATCCCTCTGTCCTCTCGTATCTACTCTCTCGTGTTGGTCCTTCGGCATTGCATCCCCAAGCGAGCGAACGCCCGCTGACGCTAATGCATATTCAATGTTACACCCCCATGCGCTTGGAATTTCCAGATCTCTGCTCTACTGCTGGCGCTGCTGCTGCTGCCGCTGTTGCTGCTACTCTGGATAATATCTCTCTCTCTCTCTCTATAGTCCGGTTATCCTGACCGCCAGATATCAGTCTGGAAAAAAAATTGTTATGGATGAGATGAATACAAAGATTTAGATCGCATACGAGTACAAAACTTTATGGATACGCCGAATTTTTTTCATAATTCTTCAATGGTTATTGCGGATATCTATGAAACTAATACCGTTGAATCTAATAGATTCTTGTCTCCGGAAAGAGACGTAAAGAAACTTATCGACAAACAAAAAAACATTTCGTTACATTGTCGAAATTGAATAATAATAACGCTAATGCGATTCGCCATCGTTCACCGGATTTTTACGATATTTTTCACAATGTTCAACTCTCTCTCTCTCTCTCTCTCGTCTGTATTGCATAGCGTTATGAACGCACGGTTCGACGGTTTTTAATTTTGACATCGTAACTTCTCCTCCCCGTTGAGCTTTTCTCTGCTCTCGCAAAGTCGATATTTCGTTTGCAAACATCCCCTTCGCGTTTTAAAGCGATGGCAAGTATTTCGCGAAATATTCGGCGCTACTTGGCGTTGTCGGCTGTTGTTTGGGTGGGGCTTCGGGGCCCGTTCTCCTCTTTGTATACCCGATCGTTTCTCGTTGCGCTCGTGTATCAAATGATTGTATAGGTTTTCGTTTCGCGCGTCGGAATACACATCGGTTGTAGTGCTTGACGCTTGTGCCGCACCGCGCGATTTCTCCGCTTTCCTATATCCCAATCAACTGTGAGAGAAACTGCGAAACTGTTTACCGATCTGCTTCCAATATAGCGTCGTCATTCGGAGAGAAAGAGAGCCTCCGCGCTCCGCTCGGGAAATATCGATTTCAGAGTCCTCTCCCCCGCCGGCAGTCGAGCGCCAGACGAATCTCCTTTATCTTTCTTCATTTCTTCTTCACTATTCCTTCTTGTTCTCTTATTCCGTAATACACGTATACACAAGAAAATATATTTCTATATAGATATCCAACGGTCGACGACAGAGGATAGTATAACAGCGGAAGTGAAACGAAACCTATAAGATTAAACGTAGTGTTAGAGTTTGAAATATACAAGAAAGATAGAGTGTGAGAAAGTTACGAAGGTGCCCCCTTAATATTTCTTGCCGTTCGCCGGTAACCTCTTCCTTCTCTCGTTTATACATATATATTTACGTACTTCAACGTCGAGTCCCGCGGGCGAGAAACTTAATCCCGGAGAATAATAAGTTTCTATTTCAAACCTCTCTTCCCCTCCGTACTATTTCGTTCCGTTCTGTTTCCTTGCACTCTCACCATCCGAGTGCCTACTCTCATCGGAGGCAAGAGTCTCGGCTCTCACCACCCGTTCCTCCTCCCGTTAACGCTGCTTCTCTCGCTTCTCCCCTGAAAGTAGTTCCTGCACGAGAACGAAGCGCCGGGGCTTCGAGAATAAGAACGGCTTCCTGCATAGAGAAGAGGAACGCCCGCGTGCAAGAGTAGCGAATTTGTACGGAGAACTCTCCGAAGCGTGGAAGAAGTGTGCGAAGCGTGTGGAAAGAGCGGCGGGACCAGTGGTTCATGTACGCACTATGGTCAGACACACGAAACGTCCTTTGGATCGTATTGTATCGTTGCGATATATTGCCTCGCGAAGCGCGCGCGGAGAACCGCGAAAAAGACTCGTATAAATAATCACTGAACATATAAATACGAGAAATAAGGGCAATAAAGCTGAGTCGCGGTGGCGGCCGTTATCATCCGCGGTACCAAAAGACCCGTAAAACTCAGTGCCAAAAATTTCTTCTACGACAATCGCTGAACGGCACGTTCGACGATACGGTCATTAATATCCGATATAGCGGTTACGTTAGAATCAGAAATCGTATACTCACCGACGATACCCGCGAAACGGATGTGCGATGAATAATAAGAACGATTAGCCGTTGTTCTTGATGGCTACTGCTTGCCAGAGCAACAGAAATATTAGTATTTCATACGATTATCACTTGATGCTGCGAGAGTCAATTTGCTTTCGATTTAAAGACGTGAAATCAAAGAAATATATTTTTTTAGAAATACTATTGTTATAATGATATAACAAAATGAACTTTGAGAAAAAAGAAAAACCAAAAAGAAGACATTGTTTCACCGGCATCGCAGTGAGTGCCCACGTAGTTGCGGCTTCCACTAAGCACCGCTTAAACCTCTAACTGTGCGTGTGCGTTGCAAAGACGAGGGATAAGCTAGCGGAGAGAAGAGAAGAGTCTCGGTAGCTCCCCGACGATGCAACCATAGCCTGCGGACATTGGCCGCGGGTTTATGTATACGCCGGGATAACGATCGACGGTCACGCAATGAATCCTCTCTCTACCTTTTAACCTCAGCGGCTAAGTACATTTTAGTGACCCTTGGCGCTCATCCGCGCGCCTCGGCGTAGACTTCGACTTAACGACCACGAGCGACGTTCATTTCGGGCCACTCACGTGGATACCTCACAGACGCTACCGAGCACATTGCTGCTTTATCACAACCGTCAACGCGCGCGTAATAATTGAATCAAAATTCCGTTACGTCAACTAATAAACGACAATCTATTGTCTTCTGATGTTGTAGTTATGATGTATAATTTTGTGTGTCTTACGAAAAAATTGTATGCGCTTTAGATACGAAGTAATAGGATTAGCTACGGGATTCGCTGGATGAGAGGCAAACATGAAAAATGAGATCTTTTTTTCGAGTTTAAGGCGAATATAGGTAGAAATATATTGTATATATAGGTATAGAAATATATTGATTTAGAAGGAAGATAAGTAGAAGATTCGTGATTAGTTGACGTGGAAATATACCGGATATAACTTGTATTTGGGAAGTGAGTGAATTTTAATGTATTTATTGACGACCTGTTTTAAGAGTGTCGATTTTTTCATCGGCATACAGGGTTATCGTTGTTTTTTAATCGAATGTCGGAAAAACTAAAGTTTCTATCGTTTTCTTCGAGAAAAGCGATGTAAAGTGATGAAAAGCGCGAAAAAAAAGATTACCCAGGGATCTTTCTTTTTTTACGTTATATCGTAGACTGTAAAGTAGTACTAGCGTACAATATGACTTTGATCGCATTTGCGTGAAATTCAGGGGGATTTTACAAACACTTCTCAATGGGATAAAAATCTGAAAAAAATCAAAGATTGATTTTGCATAATAATAATATCAAAATGTTATTAATAAATTAATGAAAAAATTAATTGTTTAACGAATTACCCGGCAACTTAACTTTTTTTTTTATGAAAATGATTCGTTAATTTTTTCGAATACGTATGAATTTTTTCAGGATTTAATCTAATTTTTTTAAATTGCGTTTTCACCCTTCATTTTATCAAAAAAAAACGCAATTTTAAAAAATTAGACAAAATTCATGTGAATTCAAAAAAATTAACGAATCATTTTCATTAAAAAAAAAAAGTTAAGTTGCCGGGTAATTCGTTGAACAATTCATTTTTTCATTAATTTGTTAATAACCTTTTGATATTATTATTATGCAAAATCAATATTTGCAGCACCTATATGCCCAATTTTTTTCAGATTTTTATCCCATTGAGAAGTGTTCGTAAATTCTCTTTGAATCTCACGCAAACGTGATGAAAGACAGACTGTACCCTATTACTACCTTAAAAAATGTTTTAGACCACATAATTGTAATGTATCTTTTTCACGCTGACCGCGAATCCGATAACCCTTTTACTCTGAATTCAATGCCGATATTAGCAAAGGCAAAAAAAATGTCCGTTGTCGGCGCGACTTAAGTTTCCAATGAATAAATCCTCGTCCGACAAGGAAAAAAAAAATCATCAACGCCAGAACACGATGCCTAATACATCAATAATTCAAAATTCCACGATACATCGAAGCTGTTTAAATGAGAATAAAACAACTTCGCATAATCTTTCTATCAACAGAAACAAAAAATAATTGTGAAATAAGAAAAAAAAAAAGAAAAAAAAATGAAAAATTTCAATGTTTCTTTACGAAAAGCTAACCGCATTATTAAAAAAAATTATTTCAGTCTAAACGATAAAATTCTCTAATAATTTCAAGATTTAAAAAAAATTTAATCAAATTCTCTGGATTTCCAAAAGTTCAACAAATTTCCCTGACATTCTCGGATTTCCCGAATTTCCATCTTCGTTGGATACCATTGGCGTACACCGCCAATAGATAGAATGATATTTCGCGACTAGACGATATGTATCGTGTAAGCTATATATCATTTTTTACTGCGAGAGATGAACGATGAAAATCTCGACGTCTTATAAGCGCACGGTGGCAAAGTTTAAGAGCTCTCATCGTTGGGTACGCTGGTGGTAGTTGACGGTGAGCGTTGAAACTCCCTCTTGGGAGAGACACTCGGCGGTAGGGTCGCCTATCTTCCGTCTATAAATTATAATATGTAAATTCACGTTGAGGTTGGCGCGCGCGATGTAACGCCGGGAGGAAGAGAGAGAACGAGAAAGAGAGAAAGAGCGGGGCGCGCGGTTTCGCCACAGGACGGGACGGGTTTCGCGGGTGGGTAGATACGTCCGGAAACCCCGGCAATTACCAGAGGCTTACTGTACATACAAATTTGTTCGGGTAAAACTGCTCACTCCGTTTCTCTATTTGCAGTGTACTTCATCTCGCGTGAACGGAGACGGATCCTCTCAAGAAACTTCTCTTGTCTGTGAATAGCACTCGAGGATCAACAAATATCGCTAATTACTGCATCGCGTAAACGTTAAATAATGTATACAGAAAAGAAAAAAATAAGAACTGATAACAAAGTATCGAGAAACAGGATTGCACTTTCATCAGAGTTTATGCTGTTCGTATTTTCATCAGTGTATCTCTTTCCGATTTTCATTCCAGCGGCCAGACGAGAGACTTCGATTACGAAGAAAATCACTTCGCCTCGACTTCACCGTCTTCTCTCGTCCTTCGTATTCCTGTTGCCTCACCGCTATTCGCTCGCTTGCTACGTGTACAACGAACTGCACGGGGATCGGAGGGCACACTGTCCGGCAAGTTTCGTAATTTCTTCCACCGCAAGATACGCCCGAAGCTTGAAATCCTCGTAGCAAAACTCTCGCGTCTGCATGGATCGTCGAGAACATGTTCTATGGGATTTTATCCGCTGGTACGATGAACTCTCATTCCCCGTCTACCGCTATGGAATTCTGTGGACCAGTGCTCGCGTACACCATCGCTAATAATCGAATTTTCTCGTCAATCCCCCGAGGATGCTTCCGGGCATAAATAAACCCCGCGACTTGTGAAATACTCGGAAAATCTCTCGTGAAACATGCAACTATATCTTAATTATAAAATAACTGACGAAAGAGTAGCAAATAAATGATAAATCTCGCGAAGATGCCGAGCAACGGTGGCCGGTAAACCTCATGGGGAATTGCGAGTGACCAGCAGCAGGGAGTTCAGACCGAGCAGACGGCTGCTGCGTGCCGTTACGTAAACGCGTACTACGTGACTAGACCCCGTTACTATCCACAAGGGCTACTGGAACAGCACCGGAAGCATAGAAATCGGCACGGACACCTATTTGAAATTCGGGTCAGCGGCGCGCAAGTGAGCGCGCGAGTTTCTCCTGCCGGATACGACGAG
Source organism: Buathra laborator (assembly GCA_934046635.1). NCBI lineage: Eukaryota > Metazoa > Arthropoda > Insecta > Hymenoptera > Ichneumonidae > Buathra > Buathra laborator. Next base: position 20,958,589 of record OW203894.1, read on the forward strand.
GATGTACTCTCCTACGGCGAGTGTCGCGTCGGTGGGGTTGGGACGAACGGGACTCGACAAATTATCCGCCTCCCTTGCCTCTCATCTACCCCTTCGTGCGGCCGTCCTGCTGCTGCTTCTTCTACTACTTCTTCTTCTTCTTCTTCTTCTTCTAAGAGTTTCGTCGAAGGTACGGTACTCTCTGCGACGACCGATATTCGTTTCTCTTTCAACCTTTTTCCCGATCATACGATTTCTTTCTCCGTCGTTGAAGAAAGAAGAAAAAAAAAAAGTATCCCCATCCTAATAGCTGCCCACGGGGACGCGACGTAACTCCCGATGGAGCCAACGAAATCTCGTGCATTGTGCAATCTTTTTCCTTTACACGCTTGTATACCACTCTTTGCCGTACGCGAGAGCCGAGAAGATTCTTCCAATTTGTCAAGCGGACCGTGCATCCGACACTCTTCGATCTTCGAGATATCGAAACGGTAAAAATTTCTATTCTCCCCGATCGCCGCGACTCCTCACCACGGAGAATCGATAAAGGTTTTCCAATGCTCGCGTAATGTTGGGATCATATTGAAAGTGTTAGCTTTGCCATAATTGTGTTCTGTGGAGAGTTATTGCGGTGAGTCACTCACGGATTCGACGAGGCCGAGCACTTGCGGCACTGATACTCTGTGAGATGCGACAAGATCCTTGTTTACGACATACTATCCACAACTTCCATTAAGTTGAAGGATCGAATTACATACCTCGACGAAGTACGAAGGACGATGGTGGACGCAGACACTCGATATTGTAACGCTGGCCACTGCGACGCGATAAAATCTTGTTGATTTGATTCATCGATCCTGTCTGCATCTCCACTGAACGACGAGCGGTTACCTACATTCGAGAAATAAATTTTCATCAATGCGTCTGTGTACTGACCAACGGAAAAAAATTGTATTTTATACGACTGCGAAAATGAATGAAAATAGATGCCGCTGAAAAAATTTCGAATTCTCTAAAATGCTTGAAAAAAGATTCACAGTCTGTTCCGTATTGTGCCGAAAAGTCTTAAACTCCATTTCGCTTCTTCGCGAAATGACTCGAATCCCTCCGAGGGGTATACACCCCTCTCGCCGAGGGAGTTAGACTTACCGAAATCGGCTGAATGAGGAGTTTCTCGTTGGAGTTTCGGTCGGCGAGAAAGAGAGAGAGTATCGTTCGTTGGTCGTCTCATCGTACGAAAACGACGGAGAATGAAGAGTACAATGTTGGTGGAAGCATTTGAAAAAGATGTAACGTGAAACCATCTCTATCTCGCTACGGCTCATAAAACCAGACGTTTTATGCTGATGGCTCGCGCGTCTCTTTCCCTTTTCGCGAGAGACATTGTCACGAACCCGAGACGAAGAGACGAGATTCTTCGAACCACTCGACGAAGATGGTAGAGGTACACGCGGTGGTCCGAGTAAAAGAAAGAAGAGGAGTGGAGGAAGCGGATGGCCCTGCGAAACACGTTCCGAGGCAGAAGAATGGGTTGTTTAGAGAGGTTTTCCTTCGCTACTCATCGTTCGATATCTCCGTCACTCGGAAACGGCGGATAACTGTTGGGGTCGCGGGGGCGGGCGGGAGCAAAGCAGAACGAGGATCTTTCATTCAATTCGATATCGAAGGAGATTTTTTGGCATCGCAGCCAAAAGCAAACGTCAGGTGTTATTCGGCATGCATCGAGCCGCGTGGTTCTAACAGCGAGATTCGTTCGTTTTCACGGACGACGATTCTCTTCTCTATCCCGTCGTTCGACGGTTTCCTTCCCATGGAAGACGACGGGGATTCCTCGTTTGGCAAGCTAAGGTTTAAGCCTATACGCCGTCTCGTTTCCGGAGTCAGATATCCCACAACGCGCGGTCGGCAGAGGGGATGGTGGATCCCTCGGAAAAACAATTTTCCAAAGTGCCCGGTTGCCCGCGTCTCTCTCGTCCCAGTCGTTCGCGTGAAGACAAGCAACGATTGCACACACAACGATTCTATACCCGAAAGAAGAAACTCGAAGAACAACAGGTGTAACGAATGGCCCGTTCACGTTTTCTCAATACTTCTTCTTCTTCTTCTTCTTCTCTCTCGATTTCATCAAAGATCCGATTTGCCCGGAGACCTTGGCGCCTCGATGCAAGCCGAGAATAACTCAAGTCGTATTACCAAAGTTTACGAGTGAATCGCGCGAGAATAAAATCCCTCGATCTCTTTCTCTATCATGGAAAACAATTCGCAACCCCTTGGAAACGTTGTTCTTCGAAAGGTCAAACGAGAGAAAAAAAAAAGCCTTCGTTCCCATTGCACTCACACGGAGAAAAAGTGTCTCAAAGCGATAAAATGATTTCGATCAACCGATCTCCGCAATGGTATCTTAATGCATATAGATCTACCGTCCGAAATTAGAGTCCCTTTTGACGAAATTAACTCTTCAATTACTCTCGACCTCGATATCACTTTCGAATATCGTTTGTAATAAGGGTGGATCCCGGGTATATGGCGAGAGTTTTCGTAGTCGAACTACATAGTTTCCAGGCGATCAAGCGATCAGATTCTCCACGAAGGATGGCGAGTTCGCACACGGCTCGTCGATAATCTATGCAACGTCGATTATAGATAGCGGCTCGATGTAGGGGGCTGGCGATGGTGGAAGGACCACCTGGCTGTTTCGACCGAACTATCCTCCTCGTCCTCGTCCTCCTATCGACCCCGATATATACCGACAATTTCGTTACGTCGTGACGCGACAAATTTATGCCCTGTTAACTTCGTTCGATGCAGGCGAGAGGAGGGCTCAGGGCTTTCCATAGCAAAAGCGTTGCTTCTCTCACTCTCACTCTCTCGCAATGCTCTCCCGATGAAGCGCAAGCTGAACGTCGAGTGCAGCGTGTGCGCACGCGAACGGATCCATCCAACGGCGTGAATTCAATCGCGGGATAGAGGGGGTGTAGGGAACGCTTTAACCCGGGCGAGCAAATGGAAGGATAATTGAAAATATATAGAAGCGAAATTAGCGAAGGAACTTGGCGTTGCTGACTTGTGAAGCTATATAGAGAAAGGGTTGAGAAGCGTTTGGAGAGGTAAAGGTGTATAGGGGAGATTGCAACTGAGACTGGAGGCGTGGAGCAGAGAATTGGAGGGTACAGCTACTACGACGACGACGACGACGAGGACGACGACGACGACGAGTAGCTGCTCTCGCCGGAAGAAAGAGACCGCCAGAGACCAGCCTCGAGAACCGTTAAAAGTTCAAGACGCGTTAGCGCGAAACAGTTTCGTTGTAATAGCCAAAGTTGCCCCGAAGCACACACAGTGCCCGGGGTTCCTTCCCACTCTCTCTCTCTTTCTCTCAGTATTTTTTTTCCTCCAACTCCCGGGCGATTCTCTCTCCCAGCACCTTCCCGACATTTCGCCGGTCGCTTATGATTTTATATTTCGGTGTCTGCCACACAGCAGGGGAGGTAAAACACACCCCGGCCGTCGCGAGATAAGAGAAATTTCTATACGCCATAACGTCTCACTCTAAGCTCGCAAAGTGAAACAATCGTTAGCGCTCGGCGAAAAACGAGTTGCCAGACGCTTTGAAACTTTAATTCGAACGATCTTTTCCTCTCATTCTCTCTCTCGGGATTTACTGTGACGAAACTTTTCATCCGCGCGGGAAGCATTTCTTTTAAATCAGCGTAAAATAGAAATTTCGATTTAAATATCATATTTTTTTAACGCAAAGGAAATAAAAGCGTATTTATCGTGTTTCCAGGATGAAAAAAAAAAAAAAGAAAAAAAAAAAAGTGTTGTCAACCGACTCGCAGCTATGCATCTGCATAAATCCAGTCAACAACGAGAGGGAGGCACGGGGGAGGGGGATTGCAACTGAATAACAGACTTCTACGAGCATCGCGGTTTCAGGTGCACGCCTCGTCCGTTCCCATCGTTCGAGCACGTAACCAACGCGCCATCCCGGGGTTTCCGTATTGCGAACAGCATATCAGCCACTCCGCTTTTGCATGGATGCGTGGAGTGTTTCGCACTATCCCTACCATCCCCCTGCCTCTCCCGTGCGTCCAGTGCACAGTAAACACGCATGGTCGGGCGTAACGCACAATCCGCATCGCGAGGCACGTATGATATGACGCGAGATTCTCTCCTCTCTATCTCTCTCTCTCTCTCGAATAAATATCGCTTTCTCTCTCTCTCTCTCTCTCTCTCTGTATATATATATATAATATATAGTGTTGGACGTAGGATTCAGGGTGCGTATAGACCCGTACAGTGGTCCCACACGCTGATGTAATCATAGGTGACACAATTAATCACAGAAGCATCGCGCCCCCGCCGAGCCATTAGCGATCGAGTCTGGAGCTTCGGCTCTCCGGTATATCTCACGTTTCCTCTCCTCCCGATATAGAACATACCAGTCTCTCTGTGTCACAGCCTGAAAGCCGTAACCGATTTGCAGTGAGTCAAGTTGACAAGTTGACGGATTTGCGGATCAGCGCAGAATCAGAGAACGAGTTAACGAAGCGTCCCAAGGATCCGGTGTCTACTCGCGGCTGAAACAAGCAACGGCATCGAAACGTTCGTGAGATATATCCGGAAGTAAATGGTTCTCCGGATCGGAATCCAAACGATTGTACTGAAAAGCATAATACCGAAGCGCATAATTGTTCCAATCAAATCAACGGAGACTCGTACAAACCTTGAAGTATTTTTTTTTTTTTTTTTTTTTTTTCATGGAAAAAACTTTATCATGGAAGTCGATAATAGGCTCCTTTTCTCCGTTGGCCCCTCGTTGGCTGCGGCTCGTTAGACTGCTTTTTTTTTCATCGATTTTTCTCTTCTCTTGAGAAAAGAGAGGGGGTTTTTCCTCCATCGGCCGTATGATTGATCGATTCCCATTGTTCCACCGCGACGAGATCGCTTCTTCGGCTTCCGTTCCTCCAGCGTCGTTGGACGAGAGAAAACGCCCTGAGACGTGTACGGTATTCTCGTAAAGTATCTCCAAGACCATTGGTCGTTTTCTACCTTTACTTTACTACTCGCCTCTCTCCCGCCCGCGCGGGTATAAAAAGAAGAAAAATATTAGATGGAAGCCTCGGGAAGGTTGCATTAGTGACAACGCCAGTGGGACATTCGTACTGTGGCCGATTCGGGAGATAAAGGGGTGCGAAAGAAAAGGGGAAAAGAATAAAAGAATCCTTGGCGTTACTTCACTTACCTTTGACCCTCATTCTCGAGTGATATCGCACGAGATTGCCACCTCTTACCTTTCGTTGCCTCCCCCACCGTTGCAAAGGGAACAGTAGGAGACTTCAGTGGGGCGACCACTGTTCCCGACGTTCTTTCAAAATCAAACTCTTTAGCTCTCTCCTTCTTCTTTCTCACCGCACAACCCCTCATATTCTATACCACGACGCTTTTCTCTTTGAGCTCAAGGAGCCCACTTAAGGGGTTGGCACACCCCTCTTTCTCGCTGCCGCTCTCCTCGAACCTCATCCACCCCCTCGATTTACATTTGGCCAGGAAATGAATTCTTTCTCACCCCGGCTATAATTAACGAGCCAAGTTTTTCCGCGGCAATAAAGCAAGTCGGGCGGCAAGTGGGAGCTGTATGGGTGGCTAAGGGAATCCACAAGACTTCGCAAAATGAAGAGAAAAACGAAGAAAAGCGGGAGAAAGGAGGCGTTAGATGAAGCGGAACGGAGAAGCGGGAGAGTGGGTCGCGGGTAAAAGTGCGAAACTTTTGTCTCGCCATGTTAATTGTAACATAATATATGTAAAGCTGTACACAGACTTAAGTACCCAACAAACTAAGTGACGGGCGTGCTGTTCACCGTCCGTGCAGAATCTGCGCGGGGAGAATGAAACATACACAGTTACAGAGAGTGAAATGGGGTATAGGGAACTCGGAGGGGAGTCCTTCGCCCTCGTCTTGGAGTGCGAGAAAATAGGGCTTCCCTGAGAGGGGAAAAGGGAGGGGGTATACCACGGGGTAAAGCAATAACACCGGGAGACTCTTGGAAACCGGCCAAAGTGTCACCCGTTATATTATAGCCATTACGTAAAACTTATCCCGGACGTACGTCGTCCTCGCGGGTGAGGAACATTTTATTCTACTTCGTTCTCAGATCTATATGTATATTCGGTGGAGAGTAAAATGCGACTTCATACTCGCATTAACATATCGTAAATGTTACAGTAATAAAACAGTGTGTATATTTGCTTTTTTTTTTTATTCGTTTTTTTTTTTTTTTACGTTTTTTTTTATGCGTAAAAAATGCGTTACATCGGATTATGATAACATTATCGGGTTTTTACCCCCCCCCCCCCCCCCCCCCAATGGCGATGATTAACCACCGTGAAGAGTAGAGATGAAGAGAACGGTGTCTCTCGGGCATAACTTGTAGTCCCCTTGCCCCTGTGAAAATTATAGTAATTCGTGATACGGAAAAGTGCTTCACTACGACTTAATTATGGCGTCAATTAAGAACGACCTAGAAGCCACGATAGAGAGCCTACCGCAAGAGTACTTACCGCGCGGAGGCTATAAACGTGCGCGCGATTCACCCCGCGCGAGCTTTTCCCTCTTTCTATCCGCTATCACCCTTTTCGTAATTTACGATCCCGAGAAACGACGGCAAAGGGAACACGCGCACCCGCGCGTACGAGAGGACGAGAGAAATAACGCGAGAAACGAGAAAGTACGAGGTTACGTGAATAACCGACGAAAAGCGAGTCGAATACAAGAGAAGCTTTTCACGAAACGCGAATATTATCATAATAATGGACGAAGTCATCATTTTTCTCGACAGTCTGGTTTTCCTCTTTCTTCGTTCCGCGCTCGTTTGTGTACAATAAAGTTTCCTTCTCGAATTTTTTGTTTTGTTTTGCTTTTTTTTTTCTCGGGCGCTACTCGACTCAACAGGGACTCGCGGTGAAGGGGGAAGCCACGCAGAGAGGTGAGGATACCTTAATAGGACCTGGCGGTTTGTACATTTACAAATTTAAAATGATAATTTTTCCGGAATGGGAGTGGCGAACCGAGGTCATTTGCACCCTCCACGTCGTTCCACTGCCGCGAACGCGGAACTTATTTGTAACCTTCCCCCCCCCCCAACCGCGATGTTCCTCACCGCGCCAATTCTCGAGACCCCCGAGGCTTATATCCCCCGTATGATTTTGCGAAAAAAAAAATCCAGACGCCCGCATTAGTCAGACGTCGGGACCAGCTGCACCGGCTGTTACTGCTCAAAGTTGTGTGGAAATAAAAACCTCGCTAGGCAAGTCGGGAATGTAAAGGTATTCATGTCTTACCAACAGCTCCCAGTCAGCGTCGTTCACCAGTACGAGAATTCCCGGTCTTCTGCTCAACGAGAGACAACGTTATTGTCAGATTTTTTACGCGATATTTCATTTATTTTATACATCGGGGAGAATGGTTCTCCAACAACGAAAAGCTTCTCGACCCTACCGAGATCGTGGCAGGAATGAACTCGCGCGTAGAAAACCGTTACACCGAGAACACCAAGGCTTCTTGGGTAATGGACGTTAAGCGCACTCTCTCGCGAAAAACTATAAGTTTCACGACTATCGAGATATTATCCGCCATTTTTGAGTACGAGCACGTCGTATTAATCGCGTGTTTTTAATTAATCGACTTTATTTAATTGCATAACATAATAAACGTACAATTTTCATTACTTCGAACGAGAAGAGAAGACTTTCGGGGAGAAGTTGCTTGCGTGTCAAGGGGAATTACTTACACAGTGTCGTCCTGCAAAAAGAGGTCTTCTCTCTCCGTGAGTAGGTTATCTCGTATCCAGTAGAGGAGCCGCTTTAACGTCCCTGTGAATGCGCGTATATTATCAATCAATGCCGTCGGTGGGGAGAAAAAAAAAACAAAGTTCACGAGTAAAATTTATTCGGACTCACAGTCTTCACCACCGGGTAAATTCACTTCATGCTTTTTCTTCTTACCGAAAAGCAACTCGGCTCCGCCACTGTGAGAAAAAAGGAAAACAAGAAAAAAAAATAGAGCGCTTTGACGACACGATCAGAGGTTAAGAGAGCAACGCGTGTTTACCCGAATTCTATAGTCACCGGTAGTTCACCGTCTCCCGAAGACATTTTTACGAGTAAATTGAATTCTTTCGATTAATTTACGTTTGCGACAATCACGATTTTATTTTCACAATGCGCGAAGCGACTTATCGCTTTTGTCGATTTCTTTGTAAATCCCGGGTTCCTTAGGAGCGCAACGAGTCGACGGTCCCTTTCCAGCGTTTCGCCGTGTCTTAGCGCTCGTTGACTCGCACACTCTCGATACTGTGCTTTATAACTATCGCACCAATGGTACCCAATTTACAAGCAATTGATTACATTCCTATATCTTGACAAATATGCCAATTTCGTCGTCCTCTCAATAATTCTTTGCAGCGTAACAATCATCGTAATTGTTCCGGAAACGACTGAACGGAAAAAGAATATAAAAAAAAAAAAAACAAACGTCGTTGATGAATGGTTCGATACCGTCTCAGCACATTCAGCCGCGTGGGTGGTGGGAGAAAAACCGATTACTATTAACTATTCGATAAACAAAGTTATTCTCGTTTAACAACCAGCTATTATCGGACAACTTTTGTTTTTTTTTTTATTCGTTACTAATCGATCGAGAACTTCATTATTATTATTTTTTTCCCTCGCGTCACTGAGGCAAAAACAAAAAAGCCGGTCGTGACAGAGCGGGTCAGCGGTACGGAGAACCGGGCGCGCCATTATGGCGGAATACCGCGAGTTGTTCGCGATTCGGTGCAATTATCGATATTAAGCAGTTGCTTTTTACCGGGAAAGAAGGCCGAATTTTTCGGAAGTGCGGCAACGGTGTTCGAAAACATCGCGAGTCATTGTTGGTTATTGACGATTGTTTAGCGTATTCGAAGCCATGTCGGCTTCGGGTGAACCTCCCGCGGACGAGGATCCAGGTGTCGCGGAACCCGACGGCAACGAAAACAATGACATTCTCAACAACAGTGACGCGGACACGGAACCCGCGATGATTGAGGAGGAGGAAATGCCTACTTATATGAGTGTAACAAGTTCCTCGAGACTCGACGAGTCCAGCAGAGCTGAATTGGAAATCCAACGGCATCCAGAGTCCGGCGAAATCAGAGGACCGAGACCCAGAGTTCCGTATGCCGACGACGAACAGGCGGGAGAATGCGTATATGTTGTTTCCTCTGGAGATGAAAGCGAACGAAGAGTCTTCAACGACGACGATATGGAAGATTACGAGTCGGACGGTAAAATTTGTCGTTTTAACTTTATATTTTTTTTTTATCAAAATTAATTCACTTAAAATCATAAATCACATTTTTTTATCTTTCCTTTGCAGAAATTGATGAAGAGGAGGAGGAAGAAGAGGATGACGAAGACGATTCGCGTCTCGGCGCCAACGACGAGGACGACAGTGACGCCGACGTGGAACAATTCGAAAGATCCTCCGACGACTATAATTTGAAGTACGACAGCGGTTTGGAGAAGCATCACAAGGCACGGAGCAGGTCTCTGCAGGATCTGACAAATTCTCGTAGCAATTTATCGCGTTTCGTCGGCAAAAGACGAAGCATAGATCTCTTCGATAATTACAGTACAGGATACGCAGCGCCGAACGCGGAATGTTTTCGAGATCCGGAACGTCTTCGAGATCCTCTCAGCGACGGCAAGAAAATATCGCGTCCGAAGCCCTATGCTGGTGTGCAGAGTAAAGTAAAAAAATATATTCAGGATATAAAGGATCAGAACAGACGTTCGACGGAGAATAAGCTTCGGGAGAATTTGGCGCACAGAAATTTCAACGAGTCAAAAGCGGACGAAGATGCGCCGTGCACGAGGCTCAATCCCGCTAATCGATTGATTAAGGGATACGCGCAAAATTCGATAAAGCAAATTATCGCCGGTATCCCCGAGGAGGCGAGAGGTACGATGGAAGGAGATATTGATTTACCCGCCGAAATAATACCGCAGATTCAGACGGAAATACCGAATAATCTATCGAAGAACGAGAGATCCAACGGATTGATAGACTACAGTATGCATAATCACGTGGAAAAGATCGTCGAACCAATGGAGACTTGCGCGACGAACGGACAGGAGCAGATCGCGGCGATTTTCAATCTCCGGACATTGAGTTACGAGGAATACGCAAACGGTGACGAAACGACTGGCGATAAGTTCGATACATGCGAAGCGCTTCGACCGATAATCGACGAGAAGAACGGAGTCACGGAGTTCACGGAGGAACAAGTTGTCGGCACAACGGAAACGGAAACAGCGCGGGTTCCAACATCGTTGAAAAGCGAAATCGTGAAGACGGACAACACGGTGCCGGAGGAGGCGCACGGTGCGCGTGAGAGTTCGGATTTTCCGAAATCGGCGAATCACGAGATCGACGGGACAAATCGCGATGGTACCGATGTCGCTATGCTGTGGGCGATGTTAAATAAAAAAACAGCGCAGTTGAATGAAAAAACGGCGCAATACGATGGTATACGGGATGCATTTCAAAAAACTCTCACGGAGAACATAAGTATGAAGCGCGAGATGGAGGAACTCAAGAAAACACTCGCGAAGTATCGGAAGGATAATGAGCCGCGAGAAACTAAAGTAGCAGCGGTACAGACGGAAGAAATTATTCAGGAGATCGAAGAGCCGAAGATAGCGATGAGCGAATCTAAAGCACCACTTCCGAAGCTTCTGTCGACCAGCGTGGGATCCGCTTTAAGTTCAATCGAACAATGGTCCGACAGTAATTGCAGTCCCGCTATATCCATTAATCCACCGAACATGGATAACGTTCTGAATTCGGACGACAGTATGATTGGTGGCACGGGAACGCCTTGCAGACCTGCGCGACAAATGTCGCAATCGTTCATCACGAGTTCGAGAATACTACAGACTCTCGCGAACATCACGCAGGGTCGCACGAGGGCAACGAGTTCACTCGCCACGAGGAACGTCGATTCGCGCACCGACGCGCAACAAGGTCAGTCGAAACGAGAATCGAACATTCCCCACGCGTGCGGAAACGAATCCACGATCGGTAGATCGAAAAAACGAAAAGCTTCGGATATGCTGAGTCCCTCGGATTACTCGCAATCGTTCAAAATTCCCTATACACCCGGCGAACAACGGAGGAAAGTCAATTCGGATTTTGAAACAGATACGGCGGTTAAATCGTCTCGGGAACAATCGAGGAACGGCGGACAAAACGAACAAATGGCTGCTGGCAGTAGCAACGTCGACGAGAGTTCAGAACGCTTACCGGACGATTTCGAGGATAACGGTGCTACCGATGTACCCGAGAATGTAAAATGTTTCGTCTATCAGGAGGAAGCCGGCAGTAAGGAACGCAGCTTTCTCATACAAGCCGACGATGTACCGAAGGACAGCCCGGTCGGCAACAAGGGCGGTACGGTTCGCGAGTGCGGACCCTATCTGCTCGGCAATGTGGAGATTCGAATGACTGAGGCTAATGGTACTATCAACATTTGGGGCAAAGAGGTAACAATATCGCCAGAGTCTTGATATTCTAAAATTGTAAGAAAAATTAATTTTTTTTTTTCAATTATTTTTTTGTATTTTTTTTATTCATTTTGAAAACAATGTTGACGGTGTGACCGTCTCAAAGTTTTTTTTATTATTTTGACCAGAAGATTAACACCCTTATGTAGGAGAGTAAGTAAGTGGTTAATATTTATATTTTATTGAAAATAATTTATGCAAAATATATAACCGTAACACGATTCGTAAAACGATTGTTTTACGGAGATCCGTCGCTCGATAAACGGAATTCGATTGATTCGCATTTGAACGATAAACATTTTCTTCGCAGATCAGTCAATGTACCGACGATTTGAACGTCGATGATGAAACGGAAGAATCCGAGATTTACGAAAAACCATCGACGAGTCGCAGATCCTCTCACGATTGTCAAAAAACTCCGCGATCCAAATTCGCAAACGTCAGCCCATTCATGTGTTCCACAAACAAAAAATCGAAGGACGCAACTTCGGCGTTCAGCAGATCGGGTATCGGGAAATATTTTCGGCCGGCATTCGCGAATATGACGAAAACCAATAATCTGGCGGACGAAGGACAACCGGGACACTATCGTAGCTCGCCAATCCTAAACAACCGAACGAGCGGTTGCGAGCACTGCGAGTCGCACAGAAAGCCGCAACGTTTCAACTGGCCGAGTTGCGATCACCTCGCTAATTCCCGACGTAAGCAACAACAACATTCCTGCTGCATTCACGGAGTCGAAGTCAACGAGAGAGACGGCGACTGCACCAGCGATGACGACTACGATGTGAACGACGACGACGACGACGACGAGCGCGCTATCTTCCAGACCGTCTCGAATATTGTAACAAATCACAAAAAATGCATTTCGTCGTGTCACGACGCCTCGAGGAAACATTCTCGCAATGCAGGAAATCAAAGACTTCAAACTTTATACGATCGTCATCTGCCCGACGAAACGAATTGTCATCACGCGAAGAAACGTCGTTCGTCGAATACCGGCGATATTCCGTCCTGCAATACAAGACTGACTCCTGGAAAGGCTGCGTGCTGCGACAACAAAAATCGCTCGCACTCTCATCCTGATTCGTGTGAAGACGATGATCATCCGTTGCTATCGAATGGACAGCATTTCGAGACTCCGGAGGTAAACATTAAAAACAAAGATTATTTGCATTGACAAATTATTTTATCATTATGTTTACAATTCATTTTAATTTTCGAATTACATAGTTACATGAGAATTTATTTTCGCAGACTAAACGGCGAAGACTCAGCGGCAAAAGGGTGCGCGGTATCCTCACTGATCTTCTCCGAGGCTGTGGCGGTTGTCGAGAACCGAACAACACGAGTTTCGTGGCAAAGGAAGCCTCCAGTTTGCCGAATCTCATTCCGTCGGTGCGAATAACTCCGTGTACACCGACGTCACACCCGTCGTGTTCGAAGACGTCGGCGACTTACACTTCTCGTTCAAAACAACAACCTCCTCGCGATGTTCCCAATGAAAAGTAACATTCTACTTGTAATCCTCTCTCATTTTATCCGTCGATTTCGATGATATACTTATTTTATAATCTCGTTACAGCGGCTGCAGCTCCTGCGCTCGACGCGCCGCGATGACCGCCGAAATCGAGAATAAACTCGAGATTCTGACCGTCGAGATGGAGAGAATGCGCTCGCGTTCGGCTACATTTCGCGGAATGCTTGATCTACTGAACTCGGAAACCGACTAAACACGGTTAACACGCCGGTCGGCCTTAAAGTTAGCAAACTGTGGCTGTGGCGATCCTCTCTGTTGTGCTCAAGAAAAAAAAAAATCCATGCGGAATTTTCGCAAAACTCGTCAACTTAGAGAAAGCAAAAACGAATGGAAGGAAAGAGAAAAAAAAAGAAAAAAAAAAAAAAAGAACTTTATTCACACTTCATTCCCGCTTACTGTAAATAATCGCGCGTTCCCGATATATATTATCGAAAAAAAGAAACCTCTCGTCGCGTCACAAAAGTCTACCATCCTTTCTTTGTTTTTAATACTGTTAGATCGTAAGGTTCAAATACATTGTCGATTTTATTGAGTAACAAAAGTGAATACAGTGACCGATACAAAAAAAAAAGAAAAGAAAATGTTTATTGAAACTCAGCAACCTTCGGGTTCGCAAAGGCCGCCGAGAAGAACTCGCGAAAACGTGTTCGAAAAACAAAAATACTACGAAGGAAACGGGAAAGAAAAAGCAACAATGCCCGACGTTTGGCTGAAATTTCTTCTTGATAATTCGTTCAGTAATTACAATCGCAGGAATCGTAACCCTGACCCTGTCCAGGTGTCTCGCTGGGCATAAATCCGGGCGGCAACTCGCCTTGAGCACCCGGACTAAAGATATTGCTGTACGATGTCTTCAAGTAATTTACGTGTCCCTGAAGCGAGCGTATCCTTCCCTGCGCTTGTTCGAAGGCTTCGTTCAGATTGTTTATCTGACTTTGCATCTTTTGACGAATCTGTGGGGATATTAAAAAAAACGGAAACGTTTAATTAACTTCTCTTGATTCGTCAGTTTCGTCTTTAGGGGAAAACGTACCTCATCTCTGTCCTTCTGAGCGGATCGCGCGGTCGCTCTGCATTGCGCGAGTTGTTTCTCCATCTCGGCGATCTGTCCCTGCATAGTGCGTCTAACAGTTTCGCACCGTTCCTTCGTCCTTGCGACTTGCCTCGCCGAATCCTGTCGCACCTGTTCAAGCATCGCGGTCAACTGCACGATTTCGTGTTGTTTCTCGTCGATACGTTGCTGCAATTGCGATTCCTGTTCCTCGAATCTCGCAATCGTATTCTTCATGCGTTCATTTTCATTCCTCAGATCGCTATTTTTCTTCTCCAACTCGTCGCAACGTCCCGATCCCATTCCCTTCTCATCGCGAAGCGCCGATAGCTCGCTGCGCGCAATGCTCAACTGACTTTGCAGCGTACCGAGCTGATCTTTGCACGTTAGCAATTCGCGCGTTAAATCCTCGCAGTTGCGCTCCGCTATGAGTCGCATCTGTTGAACTTCCTGCAGCTTCGTCTGCGTTTGTTTCACAATATCCGCCAACGGAGCGAATTCGGCGAGTTTCTGCAAAAAATGATTCTTCGCGCAGAAAAAATTGAGATATCAATTTTTTTTTTTCCTTTTTTGCTTCATAGCAGACAACTTGTTACATTTTTCGTACTTTGACTTTGCCAATTTCCAGATTAACGTTCTGATTCATTCTCGCGTTATCCATTTCCATCAGATCGAGTTGCCTACGTTGTTCCTCGACCTGTTCCTGCGCTTGAAGATACTTGTTGCGATAGTCTTCGAGTTGATTCGCCTGATCCTGTATCATCGATCTTAATTCCTCCAATTCATCCTGTGCCTCCCGATATCTTTGTTTCGCTACCAACAGCGCTTGTTCCTGTTCCACGAGTTGTTCCTTACTACCTGCACACGGCAATCGATTTCCAAAGTTTGAAGACATCGACTTCGACGCTCTCG
The DNA here is from genome assembly GCA_934046635.1 of Buathra laborator. Taxonomy (NCBI): domain Eukaryota; kingdom Metazoa; phylum Arthropoda; class Insecta; order Hymenoptera; family Ichneumonidae; genus Buathra; species Buathra laborator. Next base: position 20,973,678 of record OW203894.1, read on the forward strand.
CCAACTTACCGTGAAATCTGAGTTTCTCGGATTCCATTATTTTCAATCGTTCCTGCGCGTCGACCAAACGATTTTCCGCTTTTTCACGTTCCTCTCTTGCCTCGCGGGTCTCCTGTTTCATTTTATCGGCATCCGCTCTCAGCATCGACACCTCGCATAGTTTGTTTCTATAGTCTTCCTGAAGTCTCGCGTACTGTTCGCGAAGATCGCGGAGCTGTTGCTGCGGACAATTACTCGCTCCCTTCGCAACGAAACGATAATAATTTAATCATAGCGTATCAACCGAACTCTGCGGTCAGAGATCGTGAATGCTTTGTGAATACGTTACCATAGGTGCGTCAACGCAAACACCGGAGCACGTCGGTGATTGATGCTGCTGTGCCATCTGCGTGCGATGGAAAATCAATCAACGTGTACCGCCAACGTTTCTCTCATCTCGTCGCTTCTCGTAAGATATTTTTTAATATATTTCACACAACTAATTCTTTTTTTTTTTTTTTTATTATTTTTACTGCGGAAGATTCTTCGAGATGCGATTTTTGATTACAGGATTATACCTTAGCAAACGACATCGGTACAGCCGGATGAATCGGAGCCTCCGGAGGAACCTGCGAAGGCAATGATTGCGAAGCTCCGGTTACGCAAGGAATCATCGGAGGCTGATGAATCGATGGCGACGCGTGCGGCATTCCCGGAGGACAACAGGAACACGGAGCGCACGGACCGGTACACTTAAGCAATTTTCTCTGCTGCTCCAGTTGTTCTCTTTCCCGATGAACGTTCGCCAATTCCATCTGCATGTTTCGCACGTCGGATTGCATGCTTTCCAGTTGTTGCGCCTGAATTTTACGATCAACGACGTTGGGGAACACTTTTAACTTTTTTTTTATGAGACAATAATGAGATATAATACTGAAATCTAAGTACAAGTTGATTGGTATTGTTTCCGTAGTTTGTCATCGTGTTTTCCATCTCCGCAGGACACGCGCCGGAACGAGCCGAAGCTCCTGGATGCTTCCCAGTAGCGGGACCTCTACAGCACATAACTGATCCCTGTTCCGTCGATGGATTCGAATAATAACAACCGTCTTCTCGGGATCCTCCGCCTGAAAGTCTCGGAGAAGTTGCGCAACGCTTCTCATACGGATTCAAACCGTCCGGATTCACTGAGAAGATTACAAGATATCAATTAATTGGAAACGCGACAAGAATCTCGAAACTCTCATTTGATTCTCGTTGATATTGTACCGCACACGGTGCTGGAATCCAAAGTCCCCGAATCGGCAAACTGTTCTTGCATACAACTTTTGCAAGTGCAGCAACTTTCGCCACGTCGTGGTGAACTCACGCGGGAGTAGGAACTCTGCTGGCGATTAGTCGATCGCGACGATAATTGGCCTAAACACGAACATACCAGACTTCCGTTCGATCGTTGATTAGCGAGCGAAGACAATTGATGATTCAATTCCGTATTCTCCTTCGTGACGATACGAATCGCAGCCTGAAGGCAGCATACCTTTCGCTGCAGGCTGTCGACCGTATTGTCCTTTTCCAGCAAAGCTTCTTCCAGTTGATATCTGAATGCGGATTATCTTACGAATTATTCGCTCGATTATTGAGAACTCGATTATCATAGATAGAATCCGGTGGGACGCGAAGGAGAAAATAATTTCGAAAAGTAGCTGATAGACAGAAACGTCAAATCGCCGAGGAGACTTATAAGTGATTGTCAGACTTTTTTTTTTCTCGATTTGAAAAAACGGCTAACTTCCTGCTAAATGATCGTAATTTGTTCCTTTTTTTTTTTTTTTTCGTAAAAACACACGTGTGTGCGTATGAAAATAAAATTAATACTCGAATTTGCCTCAATTTTACATATGCGAAATTGACGAGAGAAAATATATACTCAGCCCGTACTTTCCACCCTCGAGCTTCGCGTTCTCCTCAACGAGTTTCTCCTGCATATTCAATGATTCGCTAAGTTTGCCAGTGAGTTTCTTCAAACATCGTGTACCCTTTGGGCGACTGTCCGGTATCACGATCTTCGGTATTCTATCTTCGGTAAAACCGCAAACTATCGCTCGGGGCAATCTGGGAAAAAGATGAAATTATGAAAAAAGTAAAATAACGATATCGAGAAAAATTAATAATTCGGACGAAAAGAATTTTACTGCATTAGCGATTTTTTTTTTTTGCGGGTACAGCAAATTCCTTAACGTTTCGTTAACGTTATTTCGTGAGACATACTTGTCTTCCGGATATTCGGGTTGCGGCGGATCGAAGCGCTCGTATTCGGGACCTTCGAACTCCTTTTTTTCGATAACTTTTCGCTTATCGTCACGGAATTCGGGTGTTTTTTTCTCCTCCGTATCTTTGCTCTTTAGTATCGAAGATTTTGCGTGCGGATAGGGAAGCATCCCATGCATTTTCGAAAATGTTTGACTCGACTGATCTCCCAAACCCACGAGTCTCGTAATGGTTCTTGTTATGCTATCGAATTCTTGCATCTTCGTCATCAACGATACCTGTTTGTCTTTAAGTTTTTTCGCATCCTCGTCCGTTAAATTTTCTTTCTACAAAATCGGAATCAATTTACATTCGTGAAAATCAGTGTTATCGGGAGTCTTATTCGCGGATCGCGACGACTCACGTGTTTCAATTCGCTTATCTGTTTTCTTATGTCTTGAATTTCTTCTCCGATTATCATGCATCTCTGATCGGCTTCCGTCATCTCCTTTATCACGGCACTGTCCGTCAATCCGGTGGAACTGATGATCGACTCGCTGCGACCACCGCTCTTCGGTGGCACACCTTTCGAAAGAAACGTTTCAAGTATCGTGAAGGAAATTGTATCGTCACATATTCGAAGTCAAAAGTGAGATTTGGACAAAATTTCGAATACTTCCCATTGAGATAAAAACCTGCAAAATTTTTACCATATCGAAGGAACATTTACCATAATATTGATTCCAAAAAGTTATTAACAAAATAGTTGACTAAAATTTTTTAACAAATCGTCTGGTACCGAACTTTTTTTTCGCAAAAACGTATCCAAAATTCGTGATTTCATCCATAAAAAAAAATGTCTAAAATTTGAAATAATTCCGAAAAAATGTATATGTATCTGGAGACATTGAAAAATCGGATTCTGCTTTAAAAAAGTTTCGATTTCTAAATAATTCATAAAACAATATTTTTTTTTTTCGATTTTGTTAATAACTTTTTAGCATTATTTTTATGCAAAATTAATGTTCTTAGCACCATATATGCGATTGATTTTTTTCAGATTTTATCCCATTGGGAAATATTAAAAATTCTCTCTGAATCTCACTTTTGGCTGAAAATGTAACGACACAAAGTCCTTAATATGATATCGTGACTTTTAACACCTAAAAAAAGTAACTTTAATAGTCACGTTAAAAAAGACAAAAATTTCTTAATGTTATCGTCAATTTTTTAGTGGTAAATTCGTTGATGATTACCATCGCCAACTCCTGGAGGAAGTGGATACTCCGGAGGTTTCGCTGCCTCTTTAGTTTCCTCACTGTCCGAATAGTCCCTTTTTTCTGTAACTTTTGTGACTTCTTCTACATGCGGCGATTGCGGTATCGCGTCTTCCTCCTCCTTGGGAGGCGCGGTAGGCACCGTTGCATCCTCGATTTCCGCGGGATTCTCCGTGTCAGCCATATCGCCGTAATATCCCGATACTATTAAGCTTCCCTCGCGTTCATCCCACTCTTGATTTACAGTTTCCTCGAGTATGTCGTATTCAAGTTCCTCGAGTTTGCTAACATCATTATTCTTGTAACGCAATTCTAACGATTCACAAGACTCCAAAAATATATTCGGCTCGATTGCTTGCCGATTCGGCGAACGATATAAATCGATTATCAGCGATTCTGGATTTCTCGTACTGTCGGAACTCGAACTGCAACATTCGTCGGTCTCGGGATCGATGTGTGTCGGTAGAGAGATAATAACTTCTGGTAATTTCAGCGGTTTTTTTATATCAAACAGAGTTTCCAGCGAGACGAAAGCATCGTTCTTTTTTTTCACGTTGATGAAATTTGAACGGACCTCGTCGTTCGTTACCCCTTTCGCTTGCTTGCCTGCATTGCCGTGCTGCGGCCGTCGTCTCTTGAGATCGCGAAAGCTTTTTTTTCGCAGAGATATGGAACCCGAGGCGGATGACGAAACGCCGGCTCGGGGAGAATTTATTGGTGAACGACTGTGATTTCCGGTACACGGCCTCCGCTTCTGCGAATTAAAATTGAAATTGATTCATCGAAAATGTATTACTCGGAAAACTTTTTTTTTATAAACCAAAGAACATGTCTGCTCATGTCAACGAAGCCGTTTTACCTTCATTATTTTACCTTCGAAACAGCAACGTCTTACGGCCTGTAGATCGAAGAATAAATATATATAAATGTATATATCCTTTCCCCGTTTTTCTAGAGCCAAAGGACGGAGCAGTTTCAAATTGCGTCAGGCAATTTGATAATAATAACTGCCAATACGGTCCTTGTTTTTTTTTTTTTTTTTTTATGACGTTTCGTTCCAAAAAGGTTTGACAAATTGTACGAATGTGTTCTTTTTTTTCCATAGACAAGAACGCTGTCAACAAATATATGAAGTATGTCGCGGTCTCCGCGGTGTTCTTATAAACGACTATAATGGAGTTTTGTATTATTAGAACTATCAGCGATTGAATAAAAAATAAATAATTTAAATTTGAATTGTTACATCGGTTGATACGTCGGTTCATGCAAAAACCGTAATTCATTTTATTACAGATAGAATTACAATCATCAGCTTTACATTTAGTCTATTAATATCTATATCTACGAATTCTACGAGTCTCCTATGAACAAAATCCTACATATATTACGATAGATTCAATACATATATATACGAAATATACTAAAGTTTTTAGAGGTCATGCGCGCGAGTTTTCCAAGAAATTAAATCGAATCCTGGAAGTCAAGGAGAGGAGCGCGGGTATTCGTGAAGAAATGACATACAGTCTGTTGTTATCAACAGAACTGTGGGTAAACCTTCGCTGTTTTGCCTGTTTTGACGATGTGGTGAGAGCGACCGTGGCGCCAAGGAGTCCGCAGTCAGCCGCCATAGACCCTGAGGAAGTCTATCGCCCGAGAGACACAGAGACTCGATGAACCTCGGGTAAGTTTAAACTCCCGAAACGCGAATAAATCGTGAACGCAATTGACACGACAGTGTTTAGCTATAACAGGAAAAACTCGACCGGGAGAACGGATTCTACTCTGACCGCGTAATCGCCGACTGGTATTATCTACTCGCGACGACAAACACTCCGTTCCGATGAAAAACTTCGTCGCACGCTCTGCCGACAATTATTGTATTTTTTTTTTTTTTTTTTTTTCAATGCGGTATACAAATTTCTAACTGACAGCCGACTTGCTCCGTTTCTTCGCGTTCGAAATAGTTATTCGCGAATCGACGTCGAATTAATTGTCTCCCTGCAACTCGTTCTCTAATATTTTTTCATCCGCTGTGAAAAATAATTTGCAAAGGTGACAAAGACCTTTCAGTTTTGATTTTTTTTTTTTCGTCTTTTCAGCTCAGCCAAATCCGCGAATCCACGAACGCCGTGATCTTGAATGAAGATCCTCAGATGGCTGCAAGACGAGCGGAAGCCCCAACAGAAAATATCGCGCCGCCTCCGTTGTGAGGGAAACGCAAGTGCGACAGTCGCGCGGCGTTCGTTCGCTGACGAACTTCGTGATGTGTAGCAGCAGCGCAGGCGGAGCCGAATTATTTCATCTGCTCGAGTCCAACAAACTCAGCGATGTAGAAGAGACCAAGAAGGTCTTTCATGAACATTTTTTGTCCAGTAAGCCATTTATCTATTTATTTTAAGTCGCACTTATTTTTTCCGCACATTTACGAATTTTTTTTTCGTTACACATTTTTTGGCACATCTATGCATTATTTTTCCGTTACACGCATTTTTTTTACATATTTACACATTATTTTTTAATTACACACACATATATATATATATATACATTTTTTTTTTTGCTTTCACCGCAAAAACAATTTTATCATTCTACAGCTAAGGATAACTGGCTGGTTAATGGATTATTCGAATATTATCTATCGACTAATTCTCTGAGAGCGGTGGAAGTGTTGGCCGGTGTACGCGAGCCGCACGACAAACATTTACTCGACCGTTTGGCGGAGACGCTTGGAAAATCGGTGGGACATGTACAACGAGTTCAGGCGCTTACTTTGCTGGGACACGTGGCGAGACGTCAGCCTACCTGGCTGTACAAACTCGCCAGTCACGCTGTTTTCCGAGAGCTGCTCAAGTTACTCAAGGTGAATTATCCACTTCTTGTACCGTGAATATTTGTAAGAATCAATGCAAAAAAAATGATTGAAAAATTTTAAAAATTAATATTTTTACGAATCAATGCAAAAAAAATGATTGAAAAATTTTAAAAATTGATATTTTTACGAATCAATGCAAAAAAAATGATTGAAAAATTTTAAAAATTTATATATTTACGAATCAATGCAAAAAAAATTATTGAAAATTTTTTGAAACTGATATTTTTAAGAATCAATGCAAAAAAAATGATCGAAAAATTTTAAAAACTGAATGTATCGCGTTTCAAGGTCGAGGGAGATACATTGTCACTGATGAGTGCTCTTCTGTTACTCGTGACTCTACTGCCGATGTTGCCAGCAGCGATGGGTCACTATCTTTCGGAGATTTTCGAGGTATTCGGTCGTTTGGCTTCTCATCATCATAGTCAATCGTCGAGTCTTGAACCGTCGTCGAGCTCCAATTATATCGACAAGAACCAACTCTACCTCCTTCACTTACAGGTCAATATTTTATTATCGTAAATAGTTTATTATTCTGTTATTTGTAACGTGGCAGACGAATTTAAAAAAATTTTTTTATTCATAATAAACGCGCAAAGCTTAATTACCAGAGGATGCAAACATAATGCATAATGAAATTAAATTTATCTATTATTAAATAGCAGACGTCGATAGAATCAAAGTTATTGATGGATCACCCAAATGGAAGCACTTCTTATTTATATAATTATTTATTTCTTAATTATTCAATATTTAATATCTAATATCTAAAAAATACCTAAAAAAAAAATCAAAATATCTAATATCTCAATTGATTGATCAGGTCGGACTCTACAGCCTATTTCACAGACTGTACGCTCTGTATCCCTGCAACTTTATCGCTTACCTGAAAGTGCAGTACACGCAACGCGATCAGTTAACTACTTTCACGCATACGATAAGACCGATGCTGGAGTCGGTGCGTATGCATCCGTTATTGATCACAGCCTCGAAGGATCACGAGACTCACTCAGCGAGATGGAAAAAAATGGAGCATCACGACGTTGTCGCGGAATGCGGACGTTTTGCTGTCGATCGTAGCCGCGAGGAAGTTTTGGGACCCAGTAATCCGCGCGCCACGCCGATTTTGGATCATTCATATACGTACACACCGGTCACCGGTTCCGGTGGTTTATCGGCAACCGGAGCGAGTAATGGCGAGGAGGAGACTTTTTGGTCTCCCAGTATGGCGATACCGCCGCAGAGTCCACCGCCTTTGCAGCCGTCGAGTCACGAATCTCGATCAACACCATCGACGCCGAACAACAATCGTAGCAATTCGTCACCGCCGGAAGCTGCGGTCGAGGCAACACCGGAAACAACGCCCGTTAAGGTGACGACAATCGATAATTCGACTTTCAATAATCGCGGCAATCGTATCGCCGATTAATACGATTTTTAATGATAACTTCAATATTCTATTAGGATATGCGACAAGGAGCAACCAGACAACCGCCTATCGGCTCGACAGCAGTTCGAGCTCTCGGTAGTCTCGGTAACGGTGCGCTGTCCGGAAATTCGAGGCCGTCGACACCAACTCCTCTAAATTCCACAGTATCGGCGTTCACGTTGACTGGCATTGGTAGCGGTGACGGTGCTGCGCTTTCACAGAGAATCGGCAAACTCGTCTCCGACAGACAAAGCGTTCTTCAGCAATCGCAAAAACAAAATTTCAATGCCGATGGTATAACAAAGATATTGGAGATGAGTCCGAATCAAAACGGGAAGAATGACTCGTGGAACGAGGATCAAGAAGTGAGTAAAATTAAACATATAAATTGATAAAAACGGGTGTACTAATTTTTTTTGTTGTTTTGCATGTTATCAAAGGTTCTGGAGATCGTTAGTTCGCAAGCTGGTAGATCCGAAAGCACAAGTTACTTGGACCGACAAGCGGATAGTAGTTACAACGAGGAAATTACGCGTGAGGCGCGGGCGGCTTTGTCTCGAAAGGTACAACGGCTTCGATTTCATTCCCAATGTCAGCCATCGGCTACTTGTACCAAAGTTTATCCTTCATATAAGGTAAAAAAAAATCGGCACAAATATTGATTTTTTCGTATTGATACGGAATTATAACGTTTGATCGTTATTTCGCTTAGGTTCGGAAGGCCAAATCGTGTCCGGATATAAAACTGGAGAAGAAAATGCAACAGGCGACGAATAAGATCGAAAATCTGATAGGAGTTAAACGAACGGAGGAGACCGGCACGCAGACCTGCGAAGTCATACCTTACGAACATTTACTCGTCGGTATTTTGTCCCAACGAAACAACGAGCATCCGCTGAGACAGAATTCGGATTCCAGATTATCACCGAGTTCGATGCTCGATCGTTACGTCGAGGCCTGTGCACGTTTCAGCGTCTCGTCCAATGGCGGTAATTAATCGTATTATCGTTACGATACACAGTAAAAAAAATTAATCGTAAATTTAATAATTTTTGTTCAAGAAAATTCATTTTTTTTTTTTCGTAAATTTTTTAATGGAATTGATATCTGTTTTTTTCGCTAAACGAATGTTGATTGGAATTGCAGAAAAGTCGCGACCCAAACAGCGTAAGAAGGGCTTAGAAGACGACGGAAACGACGACACGACGGAGGACGGTGGATTGGACGCAAGTTCGCCGAATCAGCAATTGCAATTGATGCAAATGCAGTTACAATTCGAAAGACAACAGAGAGAGGTTCACGCTGAAAGAAATCGTCGGTTGCTCGGAAAATTAAGAGACTCACGAGCTCTTGAAGAACATAACGCCGCATTGGTAAATAAATTCGAAAGAAAACGTAAATTGGGTGCATTTTTTTTCGTTCTTTGCTTGATATCGCGAAATACAATGTTTTTTTTTCGCTCCACTTATAGAAGGATCGGCTTCGGATAGCAGAAAAAGAGGTCGACGGATTGAAAAGCGAATTGGAACGCAGCAAAAAAGAAGCGCGTCTTGCGGAGGATAGATACACGGAAGCTCTTCGTCATTGGCAATCAAAAGTAACGCAATTCGATGGCAAATTCCATTCTCGTTGGGTTCGAATCGTTGCGATAACAATTGTTGCACTTTTAGTGCGTCGAGGAGCAGCAGCAAAATCGAATTCTTCGAGATCGAGCGGAGACACTGGAACTCGAAGTGAAAAACGAAAGGAAAAAGGTGGCGGAATGCGAGCAACAGACACGCGCTGCAGAGTCGGCATTTTTCGATGCCGCACATCAGCTAAAAGGAGCCCTCAAAGCAGCGAACAGAGGTGAAGAGTTAAAACGCATTCTCGACAACGTACAAAAGAGATTTCTTCTTCTTGGCGAGGTGAGTACCCATTCCTCTGCTCGTTACTTTCGCATACAGACAGATTTTATCGCGTATTTTAATTATTTCACAGGCGCAAACGAAACTCCAGGAACGAACGGTGGGTCCCGTCCCAATGGCGAGACAGGAAGCCGCACAGATCCAACGTTCCTACGCCGAAGAATTGTCCAGTGAGTAAAATAATTTTCATCGTCTCTCCTCTCGATTCTCATCCCTAATTCGATAAACAAACTCTCGTCATATTCTCTGCAGATCTGCGTCGACAACTCGACTCGCGTGCTTCACTCGTCGAAGCGTTGAGAGTTCGTCTCGTGGAATTGGAAGGTAGAGAAGCGCGCAAGGAAACTCAACTTGTGGAACAGCAGCGTCTTCTGCAGGAGGCAAAGGAACGACACGAGTCCGAGTTACGCGCCGTCGAGTCGAAATACAAAGCTCAGGTCGAGATAAATCTTTTGCTGGAGGGACGAATACTCGAATTACACGGTTACCTGGAAGTGGCGACTTCGTCCGCCTCGCCGAAGGAACGCTCACCGCCGCTTTCCGGAAGTCTCGCGTCCTCAAGCGAAGGAAGTCTCGCGTTTCATTCGGGCGCCGGTTTGATGAGCGAATGTTGCGATTCCGCCGGTGAGATACCGAATCTTCAAGCGATCGTGGAACCCACACCGTCGTCGAGCCAATCAACAACGCCGTCACGTCCGAGACGTGACTAGAGACGAAGCGCGACAAAATAAAATTGAAATGAGAATATTAATTGTACATTGATCAGGCCTTTCGGTGCAGCGCGCGCGTAATCCTCCCATCGCGAACGAGTATTCCGCGCTCTTTCGTGCGGTTAACGAGGCACAAAGCGCGCCAATCGGAGGAAAGTTATTTAGTAGCTTCTTAATCGAACTATATAGAAAATAATCATGAATTCATGAATAAATTTAGTGTCGCAAAAAAAAAAAAAAAAGAAAAGAAAGAAAAAAAAAAAAAAAAAAAAATCAAGAATCCGCGATTTTTCGTACAGCGTGTGTTCGACGGTTGTACGGACTTTTCGATCCTCAACTATCGAGCATTCTTCGTCGCAAAACGGCTCGAAAAGCTTCTTCACGACGTAATTCACTCTCTGAAATAAAAAAGTTGACATATTTTGTGAGCAATCGTAAACAATCGTTTGAAAAGCTGATATTACTCCCAATCCTTCGCATACTTTCACCCAATTACAAAAGGCTATACAAACACAAGGTGGCTATACAAAAGAAAAACATATTTATTATCGCGTATAACGATATAGTAGTAGAATTAACGTACAATGGTTACAATTTATCGCGTAATACTGAGCAGCTAAGTTTACTTCGACGTATCACACCCGGCAAAAATTTGAAAGTTTACAAATGAACGAGGAAAACGAAAAAAAAAAAAAAAAAAAAAAAAAAAAACGAAAAAAAAAAACGAAAATAATAATAATAATGCCTCACGCGTGTCATGCAGTGCGTTTATCAATTCGTTCGCTCGAGAACGAGTATCGTTCGTTTTGCAATTGGATTAACTAGAAGTAACGGGCGAGATCTCCATCGACTTTTGTACAATGGAATGTTGGGGCCCTATAATTGATCCGTGCTTTTTGGTTGACGACACAGTCGTCTGCGATTCGGTTAAAAAAAAAAAAATAAAAAAAAAAAGAACGAAAACTAATACACGAAGGGTAAAGCCTAAATTGGTCTTCCAGCGCCAATTGATTCTAATAAGTTTGAAGCTCCTGGCTGGTCGTCATGAGAATCGCGTCGCTCGGCGTTGCGTAACTCGCAAGATCTGGAAAAACACAAGAAACGCAACGTGGGCGATGGGAAGGTGATAAAATAACATTGTAAATTTCTAAGATTAGATATGTAAGATTTGCAAGATTTATTGAGATCTTTGCCTTGGAAGCTCGACAATTCTGCATGCATAAAAATATTTTTTTTTTCTTTTTTGTTTCAAACGATTAAAAAATTGTTTTTCCGCGTTTCACTTACGATTGTGTCCCTGATGTATGGGAAACGATTTTGCTTTTCGTAGTAACAACTGGAGAATCCAGTAAATGGTCAGCCATACGAGAGCTCCGACTGAGAATACGCGAAACGTTACGACACCTCCGTACGTATCCATTAGACGACCGCATACGAGACTCCCGCACGCGACGCCTGAAAAAAAACAAAAATGTATATATACATTAACGATAAATTTTATCGAATGGAAGATCGTTGCCTTCGATATGATAAAACATTGTTAAAAAAAAATCTTCACTGACCGATACCCTCGAATACCGCACCGACGAAGCCTTGCATCGTCGCTCGAGTACCCGATGGCGCGACTTTGTCGCCGTAAGATACCATCGTCGGCCAGCAAAGTCCCAAAGTCGGACCGTGAAGAAGTTCAACGATGAGAATCATCCACACACTCGTCACGAGACTGTACGCCATAAATCTAACGGCGTAGATTAGCAATACGAGACTCATAACGTTTATGTGTCCGAGTTTTTTCAATACTCTTCCGGAGAGAAAATTAAACGGCAATTCGCCGAGGAAGCATTGAACACCGGTCATCAGACCCTGAAGAGTCTTTAGCCAAACGACTTCCGTTCCGCTGACCAAATCTTCGGTATACCAAAACAAAAAGTTCCACACGACACCGGTGCAGATGCCGGCGCCGATGCACCAGAATCCAAAAACCAATACTCTTCCTTCTCTCGCGACGGAACTTAACTCCCACAGTACCGACGGCTCGTTTTCCGAATAATCTAACGATTTCTGTAATTGATGAAACAAAAAAAAAGCATGAAAAACGTTTGTATGCGGAGATCTTACTATTTATCTTGTGACACGAAACGAAAAAGATAACGGAGTGTTTGCACACCTTTTTCAATGTAGCGGATACGATCATATCGAATATCATGGCAATCAGCATAATGTAAAATATACACGTGTAATCTTTCTCACTCGAGTCGCGACTTAGCACGTCGACGAGATAACCGGCGCTTATACCGAATATCCCGAAACCGATACTGCCCCACATTTTCTGCTTTCCATACTCCTTGCGTCGCTCATCGCCTGTATAAATATCGGAGTAAAAAAAAAAAAAATGTGTGACCCAATTTTTTTCTTTATGATCGACGAAATTGAGATTAATTGGGTGTTTAGTCCCATATATGGGTTCTTTCGTACCGAGAAGATCGAAGCAAATAGCGTCCGCTATGCTGACGACGATTGCCATTCCGACCCAACTGACGATCGCCGCCCACAGGAACAAATGAAATTGATAGGACGACGTCATAGATGGATCCCTGTTACCGGCGGCTTCTTGCAAAAGTCTCTTCAAAGCCGTTACCTCGTAACAATCGGCAACGCAAGAACTGCGTAGAAGCGAATTGCACACCGGCTTGTGGGTCGTCTCATCGTCAAACGTAACGTTTCTCAATCGTATATCCACGCATTTTCCGACCTCGAGATCTCTATCCATACTAAACTCGCCCTCGAAGTCGAACGTCGATCCCGGCGTAAAATTCGTACAATATTGCACGACTTTCCATCCGCTGCATAATTCCCTGTAAGCTTCCGAAGTCGCGTTACATGTTAACTGCAAAAACATCGAAACATCGATTATCGAAAATGCACTTTTTATTCTACAATGGATTAAAAAATCGGAAAAATTAGTGTACTAACGTGACAATGCGAATTCGTCACTTCCGGAGTTATGACGCCTTTCAAAACTTCGTCGGAAAATTTTTTCGTTGCGCAAACTTCCAAAAATGCGGCGGCATTGTCGCACGTCATGGAAACGTCGGCGACAACGTGAACTTTGGGAATGAAGTTAATGGTAAAAAATGCAATTGCCAGAACAGCTTGGAATATTAGAAAGAATATTTTGTGCAGTCTGTATTTGTCGGCTAAACCTCCAAAAAGAGGTTTGGCTATTAGGCCTGAGATCGGTAATATCGTGTATATGGAGCCGACTAAAAAACCGGAGAATCCCAATTGTCTCGCTACTAAGGGTAAAAAAGGTACTATGGGTCCCGTCGCTGTTGAAAAAAAAAAAAAAAAAAAACAAAATTTGTCAATTAATGATAATAACAATAAATAAATAATTATGGATAATTGGGCGACGGTATTTACCTGCGTTATAGAGAAAGTAATGAGCCTTTATCGGCACAAGCTCTCTGTTGACGTGATCAAACATGATTTCTTCTTGTTTCGTATGGCACTTTGATAATTATCCAAGACGCTCCTCTATTTTACTATTTTCTGCTTCAATCCTGCGTGATTTTTTTTTTTTTTTTTCTCTATCTTGGAGATAAGTGACCAAAGTGTGTCGACCTTTGTTCTCTAGGATGACATAAGAGAAGATTATGAAAATCGGTATGCAATTTACGGAAAAAAAAAACATTGACACTTCGATTGACGCTTCGACTGGGAGCCGTGATTACGATTTTTAAAACAATATTATCGGCAGTAAATATTACCGCCCACTATACGTGACTCAGTGCGCGAGCGGTAATCCGAGTATTCCGCTTTAAAACAAAATACGTGTTTGGGACTCACGTTACTTTCGGAGTGAATAGAAAAATAGGAGAACAACAATAATACAACGTATTAATGAAAATGTACTTACGTTCTTTTTGTTGTGTTTCGTTCTACAACAACAAAAGTACTAGGAACGTTTTATACATGTCGGGAGAATATCATGTTGAATACTGTGATGAGCACCGTTCGCGGTACGTGATATCCCAGATGGATAGCTCGTCGCGAAGTGACGACAATCGCGTGCGAGCATAAGTTCCTTTAGCCGCGTTTACATTATTGTGATCGTGAGGAACGCGAAATTTTTAGGTTTTCATGCGGTTCGTTTCTATCATAATATTTCATTCCCATTTTAAACGCCGGTTGTTATTAGTACGAGAGGAACTGATTTATTGTAATAAGTAATTAACATATAAGAACAATCACAAAAGCCGGTTCTCGATTAAAATGACGTTTTGTGAACTATAATCTTCCGCTATAACTCGATGCCCCTCACCCCCTGCACACACCTGAGTGTGCGGCAGACAAATGACGCAATCCCCACCCTTTTAGGGCGCCGCGCGGTTTACAACACATAGTAGCATATATACAAGTGTTTCCGCGAGATCCCACGCTGCTCGCCTCACGTTAAATCATTTTACGTTACGTTGACGACGTCACCGATATCAATCGAAAATATATCAACAAACCGTACTGCATACAAGAGATTCGGTGATTCTGAGAACCAACGACCAAAACCCTTGCCGAAAAATCAAAATTATCAATTATCTGTTCGGGATCTTTGGTTGGCGGTTTGACGGTACATGTCAACATTGCGAACGAGCGACTACATGCAGCAGGGTAAGAAATAAATGAATCTACTTTATCGAAAATATCTACAGTTATATTAATCGAGATATCTTTAAAAAAGTCCGAAATACACGAAGTACTCTCATATTTTGTACATTACGAGAAAGGGTACGTTTCGGTTTTTAGATCGTGAATTAAACATGATGATGCTTCGTCCCACTCAAGACACCGATGTGAGCAGTTCGTTGGCTCTGACAGCCAACCAAACAGACGAAATTCGAATTGTTGATTGGCATAACAATGATACCATTCAAGACAATACATTGTGGCTAGAAAATTTTAATAGAGCTCTACGTTGTGCGGTAGGCGACATGAGTCCTTCTGTTTTGCAAAATTTACTCGACGTCTACGTGAGGTAAGAGACGCTAACGAGAATAAATGTATATTAGAGAATCGATATAATTTTTGTCAATATTGATTTGTTTTTTCAGAAATATCATCAGCCGTTCACCATCCCGGGAACAAACGAAGATGAGAGATCACTTGAGCGCCACTCCGATGTTTTTTCATCTCTACTGATTGCACATAAAAGATGTAATATATTATTGTTATTATTATTCATATTTTTTTAAATGAATTTTTCCTTTTATAAAATTATTTAATACATAAAATTAACGATAAAAAAGACAAATGGCGAAACATAATGTCAGCAGATAATTTACTTCAATGTTAAGTTATATTTTAAAGATAAACAAATAAGAGCTGCAAAATTTTTTTTTTTTTTTTTTCATAATTTTTTTTGTTTTGTGTAACAAATATATTTGCTTTGGACATCGATATATGATTAACATTTTTTTTTTTAGCGCATCGCAGATCACAGCCCATATTTGGACAAAATGTCGGAAATCGTCGGTATCTATATGAACGCCGAACTCGAAACTTTGAAAATGACGGATTCCGAGAGTTTGCAGCGTACAGCAGCAAAATTGTTAGCTGCATTGCACATCTATCTCGGTGAGCGTCGCGATATAAGAAATTTAAAACGAATCGCCATAATTTATTGATTTTTTTAATGCGACAATCTTTTTTCTCAGATAATTCGGAGGAACATATGTTGAGAGTTTTGCTGAGAACGAAGCTGCCGAGCAACGATTGCCGAAAAATCTACGAGTCAATCTTCGAGTAAGTAGCTGCTGCACTTCGAATAATCGTTTTCATTGCTCTTGGAAACATTTCTGATAATCGTTCGTTTCCGTATTTTACAGGAAATGTTGTTTAAATATGGGAAGGAATGCGATGTCGATATCGGACATGGCGTACGTGCGTTACTTACTCGTTCTCAAGACGTGGAAAGAAATGTGCGACAACGCCGAGACGAGAAAGCGGATCGACGAATTGGCGGTGAGAATTCTCGGTCCACGATTGCCAAACCGAAGTATCGACGACACGTGCTACGAGCTCTTGTCGTTTATGCGACAAAAGAGCGGAACATTACGTCTTATGAAGCAAAATTCGTTCGATTTGCGTAGAGCTTGCGATGATTTTCTTAAGTTGGAAACGCGGATAAATACACCGTATCTCGACGGCGATACGAATGGATTTTCATAACATGAGGAACCTCACCTCACGGGTAACGTCGATTTTAAAGAACGTGCGCGACTCGAGGCCGCGAAAATAAAACGGCCGCGAGTCCGTGCGCCATTGACGAAACCCGGAGGTGAGGTGTTGCTGATCGATTTGACCCGCGACGACGACGACGACGATTGCGACGTCAACGACAAAAGACCGAAGAGAAGAATGTTCCCGAATGAGGCGCGAAAGAAAAAAGCCGAAAAGCGGCTCGTCTGGCTGCGGCGAATAAACGAAAAAGATTCCTTGCGAAAACTCGTTTTTAAATCGAAATGCGCAGGCAATACAAATCGCGTTGAAATAGCCGACGCTCACAGTACGAACAATTGCGAGAGATCTCAAGATTTCAACGATTCTATCGATTACATGCAACGCTCAGTTGCTAATATAAATGAGAGTACGAATAACGCAATAACGAATGAGAAAGAAACGCTGCGGAAACAAACGATCGGAAAGGTAAAGAATCAAAATATCGTCGATTCGACGGTGGCGATGGATCTGGTGGGACGGGAGGATGTTCTCGTGAGTTCGCAGACGTGCGCGACGTGGGAGCAATCGCTTCAGACGAGTTCCTTGGATTCCATTCTTCCAATGGTTAAATCATCCAATTCTTCGTGTCACAACTACAGTCTGCCCGGCGAATTGTTGGAAGAAAAAGTCGGTACCGTTGATGGCTTTGATATGGATATCACGGAGGAGTCCGCGAATTCGCTTCCAGTCGTTCAGTACGATAATATTCTCGACAGTATACTAAACGGCGACATGAATATGCTTGACGATCAAGCAATTCTCGAAGAATCATTAACGCCGAGAAGCAACAGTGCAAATCTCAACAGTCTTATAGATTTTAATTTGTCGAGTATCGACTCCCCGCCGAGCGATTCTCTGTATTCGAGCGTTCAAAGCGTCGATCCTCGTCTTACGCGAAATACCAGCGTCGCGAAAAGCTTCTCACCCAACGACGTCGAGTCTATCGGTATCCTGGGTTCGCAAAATGTTTCCTCGATACGAAAAAAAGATTCTCTTCTGAACGGTGCGAAGGGTCGGCTCGCCTTTCCGAACAGAATAAACGCTTTCGACGGCGGAGAAAATGTTATCGGAGATAAATTTTGTCTCGGCGCTGATTACACTTGCGCTGTACTCGATCTGCCGTTAGTAGATCAGCCGGGAAGTATGATGGAATTTTCGCATAACGTTCTGACGGACGAAACTGCGTTCACCGGTGAAAGCATCGTAACTGACTGCGAAAAAATCAAAGACACCGAATCTCTGTATGATAAGACGATAAGAACGACGAAATTGCCGATAAACGTTAACACCATTGAATTCATTGACGAAACGGCAACCTCCGCCGTGCGAATCACATCAGAAATGAAAATGCCAAACTACGACGTGCCGCAGATTAATATCCGAGATACCGCTTGTATCGAACTTGACGCGCTGCACGAATCGACTCATTCCGCGTCGTTGTCGAACGTTTCGTCGACGACAGCATATTACGAGTATCTCTCGAGACAATCGAGTCTTACGGTCACGGAGCCACGAATCCTCGCGACTGTAGAGTCGCCAATTGTCCATAATCAGCAATTCCAATGGCACAAGAACGAGAAACTTCCAAAATCGATGATACAAGTGCCTCAAGTCTCGAGTCCGAAGAGTAGAATTACAACGAGGGATTTAACTTCAAGACTTCTGGAGAATAATCGCTCGCGGCAAAATCATCAGGAAAAAATATCGCAGAGATCAACGTTCGGAAGATCGCTCATCGATGGATCTCAAGAGTCAACAATGAAGAGACGAAAAGAGGTGAATCACATCGAGATGCATCGTTTTTCGCGTTTTATTATTTCCAAGTTGTACTTTTTTCAAATCACTAAATTCGCAAACGGTGGCGCGGCGTAACTCTTCAGGTACCGAGCAATCGTTCATTTTTTTTTTAAATTCACTTATTATCGGAATAAATAGATATTTTTCGAGGTATTCGCAATTTACAACGGTAAATCTCCAAACGAAGATACAACGGGACGCCGTAACTCTTGAAATTATTACATAATTTATCGATTGTGAGTTTTGTATTCCACAAAGAAGATCCGATTCGTCATTAACACGATATTCGTATTGCAATTTAATAATAATAACGAGATAACGTGTAAGAGGTAAGGACCGTAAACTCGCACTTTGTATTGCATACAAATTTATTACGTGCAATTAAAGTTATGTAATTTGCTAATATGGTTTTTTTTTGTCATTTATTTAGGACTCCGACATGGGAAGCTGAAAGATCCGGGACACCGGAAACGCTTACGGAATCCTTCAACCCGTACGATTATCGAGTCGTGTACTATAAGTAGTTTTTTCGTACGTGGATAATCCACGTTGGTAAATTAGCCGTTAATAATGCCAACGGTTTGTCTTAAATATTCATGCGTGGAGGTGAGTATATTCCTTTAAAATTTCATCACAAAGTTATGTTTCGGCTACAAAAAACTCGGATACTTTTTTGAGAATTTTCGATTATTAGTCACCGCAGTTTACTATTTCATACGCACGTTTATTATTATTTACTGTATATAATTGTAAATACGACGCAATTGAATATTCTTTTCCGAATCTTCAAGAAAATACGAAATATCGTTTATTATCTCACAATTTTCATATGAAAAAATTATGTTGTATCACTGTACAAGAAGAACTCTCAGTTTCAATTTTATTCCGACAATTTTGTTTTCTTATTTGGAAATTTCGCATCAACTAGCAATACTCACAATTGATAATAGCAAATAACAGCAAATTGATAATAGTCACTCCACTGCAGTGTAAAAAATGTCTAAATTAAAAATAATATGCTAACAGGAGAAATTTTCATGCATAAAACGGATGTTAAATTTCGAAGAAATATGCGTTACAATTTTAATAACTAATTTCGATTCAACGATAAAATTTCACATTTTACCGCAAATAATTTTTTTTAATATTTCCAAAGATTCTTAAATATACAGGAGAGTTTTTGAATTTTCGATTAATTTCTGATTTTCTTAAATTAAAATTATCCGAGTGCGTTGAATTCAGAGTAATTTTTAACATTGCAAATTCGAACTTTCGTTAGATTACCATTTATAGATTAAACACTGTTTAACGTAATTTATAGCGACATAAAAGTCGACACCAAGCGTCACGAGTATATTATTTAAATTCCTGAAAGAAAGGATGTGTACAAGTAGTACAGCTTCGATAAATTATCTATTCCCATATTAACTTTTTACAGTCGTAATAGGCGTATATGTGTTCAAGACGTACCATACATAGTTTTCTATATATACATATAGCTGTAAGATGTATTGCGAATGAGGGCAGTCGTTCAATTTCTACGGATAAGAAGAGAACAACAAAATGATTTAATGATATACTATAAAATTTAGATAAAATTACTAAAAAAGAATATCGCGTCCGCTGATCAACTGTTTAACATCTCTTATGGCATTGCAATGCGCCTCGTTACACTATTGTTCCGGAGACGCGATATAAAACCTCTCGAGACAATTTGCAATCCGTCTATTCTACGACTCACAGTTATTATCACTCTGTTTCGTCGGAGCGGAAACTACGATTGTAATTCTCTCGAGTTGTAACGCTATTCGTAAATATCGAGGCTTTTCGTAAACTCATTAAACGTTTATCGATGTCATAGAAGACTTCCAATGACTGCGTTAAAGATCCATTTTATCATCATGAATTAAAACATTTATATATAGCGCATAGGCTCAGGGTATCGTATTCTAATCTGCAATGTACTAAGAAAAAAGACTGCGAAACTTATGAATGAATAAGATGAAAGTTTTCGACAGTGGAACTCCTTCGATTGTTCAATTATGTAGTTCCCCTTCCGATATTATGAATAATTCGTAATATTGGGCGTTTAATCGAAGTTTTCTCGTCGACGAGTTTGCCGCGTGCGAGGGAGTCATCGCAACACACGTAGAGGAGAGAATCCTTGCGATCTCGCGCTTGCGCTTCGTTACGCATCCCTGTAGCGTCCGGGCAAAGTCCGAATCCGTTCACCCCGGCGCGTTTGGGACGACTAAGGCTCACTCAGTGGGCCGGTGCCAGTGCCGCGACGTGACGTGACGCATGCCACACGCGAAACAAACTACGACGTCGCCGTAAAATTCTGTGCGGCATTAAAGTTCTAAACACTTCGAAAAAAAAAAAAAAAAAATCCTTGCGACGATTAGAGTTATAGTTGCCGGGATAATATCCCGAAAATTTGTTAAATTTTGAAATTCTTATATTGTACGTAACTCGATTGGAGTTATTCTTCGTTACTTCGTGAGAAAAGAGACACGTGAGTCGATTAATTTACGATTTAATTTTACTTCTAACGTCGTTTTAATTATTTTTTTTTTAATTCGATTTCGTAGAATGATGGAGTTACTACGTTGTCCTCGAACCGGACATTCTTCCGTTATTTATTCGTCTCGTCAAGTATATCCGTCGGAGGAGTAAGAAGTCTCGAAACAAAGGAACATTAATATCACCGAGGAAACGATGGAATGTACCGGTAATTGCTCTGTGTTATTACTTTCTAAAATTATGCCCTGACGCAGGAGCGGGGAACGAATACAAAAGTGCATCGGGCCGTTTCGCAGCGCCGACCTGAAGCCTCTCCGCGCGTTCAACGTTACCACAAGGGATGACGGATCATCCGGCGGCTAGTGATTCTCGACGAAGTTGAACTTTCGAGAAACTCCAAAGACGATGACGAAATATCAACAAATTCAAGCGTAACTTCGGTGTTATGCAACTGCCAAAGTGATAAGAACAAACGCTTTTCTTCGAACTGAGCTTTCGACGCTTGCCGGTTTTTTTTCCAGTCAATCAAACAAGTTGGGTGAGTAAATTTCATTTTCGTAATTAACTTCTCAAACAAATTTATTTATTTAATACATTATTAATTCATTGATTACAATTATTTACGGGACGCGATATTTTTTTTCGCTTAATAGAAGAAACAATTCTCATACATCAATTTTTTTCCACCAATTATGATTCACTGAAATGATCTCGCGGATCGGAACTCTCGCCGGCGTATTGCTTAATTATTTATTTATTTTATTATTATGTTTTTTTTTTTTAATCAATAACATTGTTAGTGGCAATTCTATTGGATCGATGGTGATGCGTGTTTCTGTGCCGAACGATTTTCATTCTCGCAAACTCTTTTCCAAGTATCAGCCATCAATATACCGAGACTCGTTGTAGACCGTCGGCTTTCTATACCTCAAGGCCGACGCAAGACGTACTTTGTAAATACAAGCGAGTTATAGATCCCTCCGCTCTTTCCGATAAAATACAAGCGACTGGTCTGCTTAAGCTTTAGCGTATCCGTGGAAAATTGGTGAAAAGCCAGAGCCGCGTAGTCGGAAAACGGGACGGTATATGAATTGATAGAATTCATCGTATTATCGGACCATTTGGAAACTTGCATTACTGTTATTTTGTGTCGTTTTGGGAAACTCGGGGAGCGTTCACGTCAAAGCCAATGAACCCGATGCGATAGGTACAATATAAGCAAAGCTGTCCCCGGACACAAACATATCGATTCTGTTCGCGATACGCTCACAGAGCCAACAACTCCCCTTCCCTCCCGCATAACTCCGCCGACGCCCGGATCTATTCGACTTTTCATCGCTCTTCATCACTTTCTTATAACATTATTATTTGAAATATCAACTTATCTATCGTATCCCCGAGCATAATAAAAAGTGTATTCAGCGAATGAAATTGATCAATAAATATTTAGGATGATCGACCAATCGGAATTTAAAAACGCGGATCAGTAGCGTACGATATTGCGATAGTAAAATTCATTCAATTTCCGCAAATCGTTAGACATAAGAAATTTATTTTCCACTCGATTCGTATACTCGGTTAAAAAATCTCCTCGCAATTCTGATAAAAGTGTTGAGCACTTGGGATAAAAGCTTTGGGATCCTCTCGGCAATGGTGCGGTTAACGATAGTTGCGAGAGCCTCGTTTGTGATGCAAATCTTGTAGGGCACTTATCCTCTCTCCGATTCCCTACGCCATTCTCATCTACTTGATCAACTGCCGTAACACTTTGGGGCGCCCAACACCGCCGCTACGATAGCATGAGCTCCGATTTCGTATATATACCGTATATACATCGATCGACGATACGTTAGCGATTAATTGGCGAAGCCTTTGAATTTCCCACGATCGATACGTTTCATTCAAAGAAGCGTTCTCGTGTCAATGAAGCATATAACGGGCTCTCTCGCCGCACCATCGTGCTTACGGATTGGTTCTGTTAGTCACGATGGGAGACGCCTTGGCAAAAGTGGGAGTCGCTATTCCGACGATCAAAGCCCCGAATTCATAGTCGGGGAGAGAAACGCGTAGGTGGCGAAGAATCTTTAAATATACATTTCGTCGAAATTCCGTATTATCGAGTTTCCATCGATTCTTTCGTCAATCGTGCGGCGGAGTTACTGTCCCGGATTACAGTCGTGGACAACGAACTTACCTCTCGTAAATCATATAGGTCAGTGCGTTACGCTAATGGATCACTATCGGTTAATATGAATTCGTAGCGAGAAGCTCCACGTTGAGGATTCAAATGGAAATTGGATTAGAAGCGAAGTGAGAGCGTTGGTAACGCGATGACGAAAAAAAAAAAAAAAAAAAAAAAAAAAAAAACGGAGCGGAAGCGAGAGGAAGGGCCAAGTGTTAGCTCTCGAGAGGGTTGTGGCGCGTGGCGACGGCGTTGGCTACTGCACATGGAACGTTGTCGGCGGAAGGTCCCGGCAAAGCGTCCAATCGATACAGCTTCCCTCCGTCTCTCGCTACCGGGATCCCCGCCGGCCAGCGGCAGATTTTCCACCTGTCATTGCCGATTTGCTCTATCGCAAGAATCCACCAAATGAGCACCAAGTTTCCTCTCCCCTCATGAAACTCAAAGCGTCCACCCTGTTGCTCCCTATTTCTCGACGGTGGATTCTCGATCCCGCGATCACGTTCGACCTAATATAACACGATTCGGTCGGGCAATTTTTTTTTCGTATCTTTCCCGACGAACAACTCCTTCTTAACCCTTCAGACACGAGAAACTTTTTGCTGAGAACCAAATCCCTTTATCTTCTTATAGTTAGAACGCTTTTCTTGGATCTTATTAGACACAGATACAGGAATAATTGTAATACTGCGTTCTGTGTGTCTTCACGGAAAAAATACTGCTAAGAAGTATGAAAAAATGCTCTGCGCATTTTTGTTGATTATTATTATAACATTTTTTTATTACCAGAACCGTTTATGAGTTTCGAACTTTCAAAGTGGCAATATAAGTTCCTATAGGATCTTAAATCCCGTGCGTAAAGGTCCAATCGTAATAAAAACAAAATCGAAGAACGAGCATTCTGCTCCGTAAAAATCTGTCGAGGAACGCGTGAGAAATTTATAAATAATTGTAATGTTAATTTTTTTAAATAATCACTGAAACAATACTTTAAAATTGCTCTATGAATTTTTGTAGATTGTTATGAAAAAAAAAAAAAAAAAAAATGTATTATATGACCGTTTGATGGTTTCAAACTTCAAAATTTTCAGTTCAGAACCTTAAGATATGGAGTCCCGTAAATGAAAGTTTAATTCTAATGACAAAAAAAAAAAAAATCCTTTAATTTTCTCCGTAAAAAGCTATCGATGGAAGTGCGCGAATAAAGAATGTGCACTGTAATAGTCGATGATGAAGAGGGTTGTCGTACCGGAGACATTCGGAAGCCGTCGGTATATCCGCTGTTGTCTATAGTCAATCGAGAACGGCGTATAGACACAATGGGTATTTTATTGCTCGGCGACGATAAAAAAAACCGGGGAGAGCCGCACATTAGGATATTCCCCAAGGATGTAGGAGCAAAAAATGAAATTGCGTGCGAGCTGAAGGCAACGGGGGCGGTCGCCGTTGTGTCGCCTTACGTGTGGCCTCTTTATAAAGTATTACTTACATACGTTCGCGTAAAAGCTGCACGCAACGGATTACTACCGACTCCTGTGTACGACGCGTATACCCTGAAATAAATGGAAACTCACCAGCGGCATTACAGCATATTCGCTCGCGTATGCGACTGGGCAATTAGAAATCGTGTATTTAGCGGCCACAGTGATTAGACGATCGATTGTTCAAGTGGGTCGACCGCTTTGCCGGTTCGTACCAAACTTTGCTGAGTTACACAGCACCCACAAGGGATCTCGTTAGTTATTTAATCTCATATTTTTTAATATCCTGAAATACGATTATCCAGTGGAGCGATTGTACGATGAAAATTACGTCGATGTATGATAATAATAATGATAATAATATCGATAATATCGTCGAACGACGGACGTCGAGTTGACTGAGTATCATTGACGCGTAACGTCGTATCCTCGAGGATCCAATTGACAATATAGCGACGATTCGCCGTTAAAATTGAATTTGCGAAAAAAAATGCTCGTCACCCAACGACCGAAGTTCCCTGAGTTACGCAGCGGCCACAAGGGATCTCGTTAGTAAATTTCATATTTTTTAATATCCTGAAATAAGCGAATCCGTTGGAGGAGACAACTGGGAATTATCGCGATTGCACGATGGAAATTACGTCGATTCATGATAATAATAATAATATTAATAATAATATCGTTTAACGACGAACATCGAGTTGAGGGGAGTGTCATTGACGCGCGACGTCACGTCCTCGAGGATCGAATTGATGAGCGACGAGTGAACCTCGATAACTCGTGCAAACGATTAATCGTTGAAATGGAATTTTCGAAAAAGCAACGAGCGCCGCTCCCACGAAAATTCTTTCTTAGAAATTTCATACTATCCAATAGTATTATTTAATTTTTTCGTGTGGGTTTTCTTCGTAGACCTACAGGATTGCCACAGCGGTAGAATGATGAGAAGGCAGAAGTTTGGATCGATACTCCTCGTGCGTGTGGCGGCTTCGCTCCGCTTCCGACTATTTCACTCGTTCTTTTTATCGAAGAATGCAACAAGTCCGGGGCGTTCGTCCTATTTTTCTATTAATTAAACGGCCCCGTTAATCCAAGAGATTAGATTAATATAATCGTAAAATCTCAAGAATTTTCTCATTTATTCATTTATCTTCGTGTGTAACAGCGGAGGCGAAGGCACGATAATGAACGTGACGACGACGACGTCGACGACGACGACAGCAGCATCAACGAGCCGAGGAATCGGTGTGGTGACGACCCTCGCTGGTATTCTAGAAATAGGAGCAGACATCGCTATCGGTAAGGCGAGAAATGTCGAAGTTTCGCCGGTTACCCTTTCGCCGGACTGGTCGAGGGTCGCGCGTCTTTTGCTTCTCGCGTCTCTCGCGGTCGTCGGTAGCGTCGGCAATGTTTTCATGATATCTGCAGTAATGGTTGAGGATCATCTGAAGAAGCGAGGTGAGAATATTCCCCTATAAAAACCGTCCGAAACCCGAAAATAAAAAAAATAAAAAAACATTGCCGGAAATTTACAAAAATAACAATTGCGTCTTTTTTTTTTCAGGTAACGCGTTTCTCGTTAACGTTGCTCTGGCGGATTTACTAGTTACCGGTCTCGTGATACCAGCTTCGGCGGTATTAATTCTCGCCGGTCACGACGAATCTCCAAGTATCTGCAAATTCGAATGGACTCTCGAGGCAATTTGCTTCCTGGTTACTGTTCTGACTCTGGCGACGATAGCTATGGAGAATTATGCGAGACTTTGCATGCCGGCAGAGAGGTGAGGGCCTTCGATCGACGATATCTCGCCGATCTCAATGTTCATATGAAATTCTTTCAAATTACTCTGTTTATCGGCATTTTACAGTTACGCGGCCCTTACACCGAGCCGAGTAACGGCAACGACGCTCGTCGTATGGGTCGTAGCAGCTACCGCGGTCGGACTTCAATCCTCTCTCAACGAAGGACCGGACTTTTGTGGTGGACGATTTCACGGTCTCGCGATACAACAGGTTATCGGTGCTTCTATTCTCCTTGGATTGCCGGCGCTCGTTACGATTCTTCTTTACTTTATGCTCGTGATACGCGTTCGTCGAGCAATAAGAGGATCGTTCAAGCCACCGATAGCCTTCTCCTGGGACTACTCTCTCACCAAGACGAACATGTGTAGCTTCGCACTGTTCGCAGTTTTCTGGCTTCCGTGTGGCGCTGCGATATGCGTCAGCGCTGTAAGGCCAGTCGATTCCGGACTCGTCTACAATCTCGCCTGGTTCGGTCTGTGTAAGTCTTGTTTCAACAATCTACTATATTGCGTCGCCGATCGTCACTTCAGAAACGCCTATGTTAAACTCTTTCACTACTGTTGCTGCAAGACAACCGTAAGCTTTTCGCGGAGAACAAGGGGCGACGGTGGCAGATCTTCCGGTGACGTTAAACTCAGGGTCCATATTATTCATTCGTACGCCAGTCCCGCTTCGTGCAGACCGACGGTTGCGAGGGTTAACGGTCGCGAGGGTTACGAGCTTTAGGCTCTTCCTCCCTAATCCATCTCCGTCGTTATTTCCATTCGATCTTTTTTTTTTTTTTTTTTTTTTTTTTTTTTTTTTTTTTTTTTTTTTTTTTTCACTCGTTCGTTCGAGACATCGTGTTACTTTCACTCTCGTTTACCCACGCGCTATCCCGGTTGATAGATACATTAAAAATAGACAAAAAAGAAAACCGTCCTTATGCACCTATTTTTACCTCCGGCATTTGCTCTCTCCGATAAAACACACGACCAACGAACGTGCTCACTCCGTCCATTGCCGCTGAAATATCTAATTAACCGTTCGCTCCCCGTCGATCGTCCGCCCGCCCGCCCGCCCTTCCTTTCGTCATCGGCCGAGAATTAACGTACGGAAATGAAAATATGCACAATCGCGTTCGGTGCACTGTGAAAGATAGATATTTACATTATTGATATTCGTTGCGCGAATACGATTTTAATCGTAATCGTGACAATAACGCGAAATGAGAATGTCATTATAAATTTTACGAATTAATTTCGCAAGCGAAAGTTGCCAGAATGCGGAATGTGAGTACAGAGATAAAGATTGAGTATTCGATCGAAATACCGGGCGCTACTATATGACAAGCAACCGAAGAGGGATTTTAATCTCTGATACACGGAAAGTCGAGTTACTCGAGAAAACATTCTCTTAGGTCGATTGATCTGCGTATCAACACCTGTATATTGACTGTAAATATAGTAAATGAAACAACAAATGACGAAGAATTCGATATTCTTATCGAAAAAAAAAAAGAAAAAAAGAAGAAAAAAAAACAAACTGCGTATCGTAAATACTATGTGTGCTAATTGTATAATAATAACATGTATATTACATGCCTTCTGTCAAGCTGTGATCGAACTTTAGGTATGACTGTCGAATAGGTTTTTTCAATAATTGTGTAAATCAAATGATTTTTTACAATACGGTTTATTCCACGACTACGCAAAAGAACGTTAATTGCCGAAATTCACGGCGTGTCTGACTGATATATATTATTTTTATTTTTCTCGTTTAAACACGAACGACGCTGTAACGACGGGTATTCGACGCGACTCTGCATAGATTTTTTCTTTTTTTTTTTTTCTTTTTAATACTCTATTATTCCGTTTTTTTTTTCGTATAACAGAGCCGATAGAAAAAAATAATAATTTCGAGACTGATATTCTTTCCGGAAAAAAAAAAAAACGCGTACCAAATCGTAACGCGTGAATAACTAATTGTGTCGAATTTTCTTTACTAAAACGCAACAGAAGGTCCATTCGTTAAGTCGTATAAGTCAGTATGAGAAATTCGTTCGTAAGGGCCCCTCACCGACAGAGTTTAACGCGTTTAAAACACTCAAACAGTTCGTAGAGGAACGACAAAAATAATAATTGCGATATGGGACCAGAAAGTTTGAGACTCTCGATCGAGAAAGCCTACGTGAGTCTGTCTCAGCTGCGTCGTTAAAAGGGCCTCGAGTTCATTTACAAGGCGATTTATCTCGGCGTAACGACGGCGTTTCCCGCGTAAACGTCGAACTCATTTAACAATAAATTGGCCTTATGCAAGAGCTACTGGATTTCAAAATGTCGACCATTTCTATATGTGTACGTCGTGTCGTGCCGTAAAAAAATGAAATAATGATAATAACGTGTAATGAGTGTATCAAAAAAATTAACGACCGAAAACGCGATTTTATCCTTCGAAATAATCAAATGTTCTCTATCGGAGAAATATACTAACCCCTCGATAAGCCGGTACGCGAATAATTAACGTTAAATAAATAAATAAATACGCGCGGATGCCTGCTGTACATATCATAGGGCTTTCATGCATATCTCTGTTCTCGTATTTTCTTGCAAAAGAAAAAATCAATCGAATGCAACTAGTAACGTCGCGTGTGGCAACCACGCGGTACTAAATTACATTTTCTTGAAATACCATTACGCGTCGGACCCAAATAATAATAGTAATCGCTACTATTCTAAATTCATCCTCTGCACTACTCGCGGAAAAATATTAAACAGTCACGTGACCAAAGGCCGAAGACAAGTGGCACTATTCTAAAGTACACAGAATGATAATTCCATCGCCATCCTTATCGTATCCCATCGATATGCACTCTATGATAAATTAGTGTTTCCATAGAAAAATTGGCAATGAGTAGAGAGCACAGTAGTTACAGATTTTTTTCGTAGTTAATTATTTACGAATATTTTTTTTTAATTTTTTTTTTTTTTTCTTTTTAATTCGAGTATAAAGTACATAATGATATTATGCGATTGCAGAGAACATTCCACATTTATAGTGTTATCACAAAACTTTTCCAATGCACGCTACTGTGACGATATTTTGACTGCATAATAATGAATAATCGGAACTGTTTGTTTCTCGAGAATAGTTTGCATCGTAACGCTATCGAGAGCACATAAACGATAAAAGAGTCCCACGCTTCGCTGTTGAGCTCAGCTCATCGTCGTCGCGTAAACTCTCGTTGTCTATCGCGTCCGTAAGTCTGTTGGTGTGAAATATCAATACTCCGAGAACTCAAACATTACGCACAATATGTTACCGCGGATAAATGAATATTACAGTGACGGTTCATCTATAAATACGCGACACGTGGAGTGAATGGTAACGCTGAACAATTGTTTAAAGCTTTAAGCCGTATATAATTTATCTCTCGTCATTAGCATTCCAGGATGCTGTATAATGTAATTAAAATATAATGCAACACCAAACCGTTTGAAAAATAAGGCGACTAGGTACCTGCGCAACTACGAGGACCACAAATTCACAATAATATTCGGACGTATAAACAAAACAAAAAAAAAAAAAAAAAAGTGCAAAGTAATAAGAAACATTGATGAAAAACGCGCGCGTATCGATTGAATACGGGAGCCTTTTGTCTATCTATCGTTTTCGGTGTTGTGATACGAAGGAAAGCAAACAAAAAAAAAAATTAACAAATCAATTCTACAATTAATGAAAAATCTATAAAAATAATACGTGGAAGAGTATCAATGTCCGTGTTATGTGTCCGTAATATATTGAATACCGAATCACTGGAAAAAAAAAAAAAAAAAATCGATTGATGGATCGTGAGAGATATGTATTAGTCGTTTAGGATCGTCGTAGTAGCAAGTAGTAGATGCATTTAAAAAAAAAAATGAAAATTCGTAAGAATTAGTTAGCCGGCGTAGAGTATTAAGAGTTTAGTGTAAATTATTATTTATTATAAGATTTATCATAAGGAATCGCGGAAGGGAAGTGTGTCCGTTAAAAATTATAAATGGATTTATTTTTTACTGTGTATTTTCGACGTATCTCGCATCGATGTATTTTTCGTAATGTCTCGTTTTGAACGTCAAAAAAAAAAAACACATATATACGACATATATATACAGTATTTACTATATTTAAATATACGATATATTTTATTGTGACATGTGTCAGTGTAGATTTTATAAAGTTGTAATAAAAGCCTTTGTTTTTACAGAAAAAAAAAACTCTTAGTTGCGAAATAGTTTTTTGAATGAATCTCAATCAATTTTACTTAATTAGATATGCGATAGTAATTATAGAATAGGTCAATAAAATTTGCACGTATGAACGCAGTAATTAGTTTAAATGCATAATAACTATCGATAGAAATGTTTACCGTTTGCTTTTGTTTATCGAGTAAAATTATTTTCTCGAGTATTGGAATGGCAAGTTTTCGAATATATTTGAGAGTAATAGGAAAAAACGGGATCATGCAGAGTACTATATCTTATTTGTGTTCATCCTGCGACACTTCTATTTTCCGGTTTCCGGTTGCGCGCGGAAAATTGAAATACACCGTCGAGTCTCCTACGACACTTTCGGTGGACCAAACGTATCCGAAAATCTCGAATACACCTGTTTTAACACAATTCAGTACTTCACGCTTCAGGTAAAAACCGAAACTTTCGGTGTTCGCGATACAAACGTTTCGATGCTGTGTTCGAAATGATCGAATACACGTTTGGTCCATCGGGAGTGACGTTGGCGTCGACAGGAGCTCGTAGGAGCCCGTCGAACACGATCGTGTATTTGAATTTTCCGCGCAACCGGAAACCGTAAAACGGAACTATCGCCGGATAAACAAAGATACCCTACTGTGACGAACACCTAAATAAAAACCTATATATTTCAGTATAAAATCATCATAGCACGTACAATGAACAAATAATCACTTTCTTTGTATGTTATTAATGAAATCGGAGTTTTTTAAAATGATTATCCTTATTTAATTCATATGAAATAAGTGTGTTCGTCATAATCTGCCTGTTCACTATTCATTTTAACCCCCTCTGACCTCTAATCGTTCATTCTAACCTTGCGATGGCGCTCGAGTACCACGAGACGCTCCGTAGGTAAAACAAAATCTGTTGGCGGGTTGGCGGTTCGCGTCACGAGCGTCAAGCTAACCTTCGTTTCATCTCGTATAAAGTATTTTTTCAATAATCCACAATATATTTCTCCAGAGTTTTATATTTATAACTAATCATATTCGAGAGCGCAGTGAACTTTCGATCGCGACGCGACAATAAAATAATCGAACTCGAGCGATTATTTTTGCCTGTGTTCTAGAATAACTGACATACCGCGAGGTTCATCTCTAATATTGGTTATCGTCGCTGTTTCACGACTCAGCCAAGTGGGAGCCGGCTAAACAATTAAATTACGTCGAATTCATCGATCAATTATCCGCATACCACGCGTATGATGTAGCTGTTGTCGTACAATTGATAATCCCTTGTCAACAAAGTATGGATCCAGAATTTCTATCACGATTGATACCCCAGAGCAAGGAGCAAGCGAGACCGGCGTGCAAGAAATGCGGTTACGCAGGACATCTTACCTATCAGTGTAGAAACTTTATAAAAGTCGATCCAAATAAGGAGATTGTGTTGGACGTTAGCAGCACCAGTTCCGACAGCGATGAAAATTATGTGACTCCGTTGACTGAGCTACGAGAGAAGGAACTCGAAAACAAATTGAAAGAAGCTAAAAAACTCAAAAGCAACAAGAAGAAGAAAAAGTCGAAGAAAAAACGTGAAAAGTCGGAAAAGAAAAAACGAAGAAGAAGACACAGCAGTAGCGACAGCAGTGATTCGGAGACTGAGAGTTGTTCCGACGAGTCGGAAGACGAAAAGAAAAGTAAAAGCAAGCGAAGCAAGAGAAAGAAAAAATCTAAGAGTAAAAAACAAAAGAAACACAAGAAAGAAACTTCCACCTCGGATTCTGATTCGGATAACGACGATTAGATAACCGGAGGTAATTGTTATTGTACTGTTCTCCAATAATCGCGCGAAATAATTGTGAGAGAAATACTACTATATCGATTGAGGGAAAGCTAACATCACAGCTTGAAACTATTTTTTTCCACGTGGCGCAACGATCGCAAGAAACGTTCGTGCTTCGCGCACGGCCATTTTATCCGTCGAAAAACAACCACAACTTTTTCGCGACGTACCGCCGTTTTTTTTTCACGCTGATAAACAATCTGTACAGCGACGAAAAATTATTTACTCTGAAAAATGACGCGACACGCGAGAAATTGTACTGCCGGTGCTGTCTACACATATCACGAGAAGAAAAAGGACGCCGCGGCTTCAGGTTATGGAACGAACAGTCACCGAGTCGGCAAAGATTCTGTCAAGGATTTCGATTGTTGTTGCCTGACACTGCAACCCTGCAGAAATCCCGTTGTCACGTGAGTATTTCTCAAAATTTGATATTTTTTTGTGTGAAAAACATTTTACAACGATCGAAAAAAACCCTCAGTCGGGAGAAGGGTGGGGGGGGGGGGGGGTTATAAAAAAAGTAAAAACATTGTTGTTATCGTTGCTCAGTGAAATTAATCAATTGCAATTTGTTTTAGTCGCGACGGATATCTCTTCGACAAGGAAGCCATATTGCAATATATTCTAACTAAAAAGCGGGAGTACGCGAGACAATCAAAGGAATACATAAAACAGAAGCAAAAAGACGAGGTAAGTGATTTATTTATTATTATCGTAAGCATTTATTTCCAATCATTTACTAAACATAATTTTTTGTTATTGTCAAACAGGACGAGTCGCAAGAAAAAAATGCAAATGAAGAGTTGCGCAAGTTGCAGAATTTCCTAAAAGGCGAGAGAAACATCGTTTCTATACGCGCAGAGAAAAAAGAAAAAGATCAATCCAGTAGCGGCTCTTCGGTATCCAACATGACCAATGGACGCGACAAGAGTCTACCGAGTTTTTGGATTCCCGCGAAAACGCCGCAGGCAAAGGCAGCGGCTCTCAACAAACCTGACAAAAATATCTACTGTCCCGTGAGCGGCAAACTGCTGAAACTCAAAGATCTCATACCGGTAAAATTCACGGAAGTCAAAGATCCGGACGACAAAAAATCGTTGATCGTCAAACAGGCGAGATACATGTGTCCGATAACACACGACGTTCTCGGCAACAACGTGCCGTGCGCCGTTATAAAAACTACGTAAGTTGGAGTTTATAACGTTATCCAAAAAAAAAATAAATAAACTACAAACATTCAATTAACTAATGAGTGGCTTAACCGTTTTTTCAGCGGAGACGTCGTTACCGTCGAATGCGTTGAGAAAATATTAAAAAAAGACTGGATAAATCCATTGGACAATTCCAAGATATCCGAAAGCGATATAATTCTCCTCGAAAGGGTAAGAGAATTAAAGCGTCACGAGAATCAAATTTATCGTGAGATAATTTCGAGAATCAAATTTTTCGAATGTTTCCAAGCAAAATCTGTGATTCTGGTTAATATTTTTTGTCATCAGGGTGGAACCGGTTACGCCGCGGCGAACGATTGTCTCGAGGGAAAACACGAACGGCCCGTTCTACAGTGTTAAACTTGACTTATCGAATCGACTATTCCTTATGAATTATTATATATATTTAATAAAGTCGTCGTTGCCACAACTTTGTTTATCGTCTACCGCGACGTATATCCTTCAGTTGTGTATTCCGTCGCGGGTGTGCGAGTGCATCGCTCAGAGCGATGATTCGCATCTCGTGTGGGATCACGACGCAAACATAACTTCCGGTTTGAGTAGTAATATAGAGTAATAGGTACGTATAATACGTTTTAAGCATCGTAAGTCGATTATCGCGTGGTATCCACCTGTTTCCTATTTTTCTTTATTTTTTCTCAGAATGGCTTTACGCCATTTAGTCGAATGCCGGTGCAATAATTGGATTCGGAGCGCAAGACATTGTCGACAATTAAGAATTGTTTTCTAGTCGCCAATTACAGAGTCGATAAGTGAGACGTTTCTTACTGAAACGGTGCTGCCATCTCGAACGTACAGCTTTTTTTTCACCCGCTCGAGGCGGCAAACGGCAAACCGCGGGTCCGCTACTTTTCCAATTCAACTTGAGTCGTCGGTTGCGTGTGTGTATCATCTACCGCGGAAAATAACGATTGAGAGACGAGTGGAAAATCCCGAAAAATTCATTTCGACCCGCTGATGGTGAGTTAACGGCAGCATTTTGTTTTTGTCTTTTTTTTTTCTTAATTTTTTATACACTTCGAACGATTACGTAGCTTAACTGTTGACAAATACTTCACTACCGGGAATCGAAACTACATAATTTGGATACTCGGTATTCGAATACCGGTGTCTATTATTAAAGCAATAAATACGCATAATATCGTCTCAACTATTCACTCTCAATAAAAATGGAGCATATAAAACCCGTTTATAAAAACATTGCAATGTATTACTGTTGTAAGCTATGATTTAACGCCGGTATGCCAGCTGATACTCAGTTATGTCTTATAGTTTACAGGACTTTCTCCTGACAACGTAATATCCATACGCGCCGCGTTCGCCAGGCTACTCAATAGGAATATTGCATCTACAGGATAGTAGTTACACGTAAATAGATAGCGACTCAAAGCTATACAGCAGCAAGTCACTCACCAACGGCAGAGACTATACGCAATGAATAGTTCGTCCTTATTGTGTACACGCGGTCAGCGTGTATATTATATGTGATATTAGTACATATCGTCCGATAAACTCAGTCCAACACTCGAGTGTTGGAATATACAATCTCTACTATATGTATATCGGCACTCCGAGTTTAAAAGGCTCAACGGGAAGGTGCCTTTCCCTCCGTACTTAGCCCCTCTTTCTCTCCCCTTTACTGACAATATCGTTTTTTTTTTTTTCTTTTTCTTCGCTCGTTCGTCTCGTGTCTCGACGTTCAACTTCGTTCGAGTAGCCGGGTAGTGTCGAACGATCCAATAAACGATCCTCGGGAGAGGTACTCAGACAGAAAGGTACACGAATCTCAGCGAAGGATCAGCCACAGGGAAATCGTGAGACATGCATAGCCCGAGAAAGTAAGAATGAAAGAAATAGTAAGCGACGCAAGTTGCGCTCTCGCGAGCACCGGTTACCGAATGGTGGTATTGGTGCGCCGGGGATAATATCGTATGGATTCGAGAGCTAAATAGCAACAACGCTGAAGTTCTATCGGCGGTTATGCAATTGCCGAGAGACGTGCGTATATCCTCGCTGAGCATGTAACCGCGTCGAAGAGCGTTACCTCACAACGATAAACTCGTGTATTTTGCACACAATTCTCGATGCGGTCATTTGTTTTTTTTTTTTTTTTTTTTTTTCGTAAATTTTATCTGTCGACGAAAAACGTAATTCACGTTGCCTATTGGCACTCAGCTACACGGATACAGTTTGGCCGGTAAATCATGAATTTTCACCGACAAAAAAATTAATCGCGTGTACAAAGTTTTCCGATAGAGATTATCGAGCCGCGGCTATGCAATCGCGGCGTCTTAATGCGTTGTGACGTAACGGACGATTGAATTATACGTTGCGTTGGATTAACGAGAAAATTTACTTTAAAATTGCATTTTACCATCTCGTCGATCTTATCAGTGACGGTATCGCGACGGTGATTTTTTTTTTTTTTTTTTTTTTTATTCGATTCTTATTCATTTCTCGGCGTAGTAGTTAAGTCGCTCTTATCTCTGTGCCGCAGAGACAATATATAGACTCGCGTTGTAGCGATCAATGAAATATCTCGTGGAGAGATTCAGGAGAGCGAGAGATTCGCGGATGCTGTAGCATTGACTTTGGAGCGATTTGTTTCCTCGAAGTTTCTCGTGACGATATTTGTATTTTTGTTATTGTTGTAAAAGGCATTTCGATGTTTATGTTGTACGCGCAATATCGCCGAAGCTTTTTCAAACGCTCGCGATGTATTTCGCGATATCAGATATATCATTCCGCCGTTTCCAATAAAACGAGGAATGCTCGTTGATGATGGATCTCGTGTAACGTGTATCGAGAAAAACTTAAAAAGATTTACGTCCCGCGGGCAGAGATACAGCGAAAGCGCAAGGTTTGCGGGAATGCAGCGGTTAGTTGAAAAGGTCGTAGCGTTTCAAATGCAAATCCCATATGGACGACCGGCGCGCGTACGCGCGCGTGAGGAGCGTTGAATAGCGTATAGAAAGGGGGATATTTGGACGGTCTTTACTCACAGCGACGATATTCTCGTATTCATAGACTCTCGAATAATCAACCGCCACCGGCTCCTTTAGTTTTCTAATTGTTTCGCCGCGTTCGCTTGGCTAACATAGCGGCATGCATTCGAATAGAGACCGCGTTACATAGACGGCGTACGCAGATAGAGAATTAATTTTCATTCGGTCGAAATTCACGATTCGACCGGTACGAGGTGTACATTTATTACGAGATAGAATTAGTTGAATTTTGTTTTCGACGGAAATTACACGACAGACGAGAGCGTCGCGGAGGCCGCAAGTAAATTAATTAACGTTACTCAATCGCCCTCGTCAAAGGTACAACAGGTGAATCTCTCGGCGAGAGCTGTGATCAATAACGAGGTCCGCAATTAGTATGACGTAATGTTGGAAAGAGTTTACGGATCGATTAATTTGATGCGCCGATAAACGGATAAAGAGCTTTCACAATGGATTTTCGTTTATATTACATGTATACAAACTAAAATTTCTTAAGTAAGCAATTGTTCATCGCGTCTGTTATTCACCGTTGTTTCTACCCGTTAAAACGATTCTCTATTAATAAACGATTCATCGAATTACGATTAGTCACGGTAAAAGCAGAAAGAGACGCGCGGAGCGGCTTGTCGTTAGCAAGACGAGGTCTGTCAAGCGCAGGTTTCGCATACACGTCGTTTATATAACTATTTTCGGTCGAATTGTTGTATAGACAAGAGCGCCCGAGTCTCATCGAAATATTGCGTAACCTAACGCTTCAAATGTTCGATTTATTTTCATTCGCTTCCTTTATCGTTACGATTATGTTAAAATTATATATATATATTTTGTTAGTATTCTTGAAAGATAAAATAATTCGTACGGCAAGTTTTATCGGCGCCGCGGTAAGCGTCGAGTGTTATTCGCGTGTCGCAATTTTTAATACGCGGCTTCGATCAATTTTCGTTCGTATAATTATTTATTAACGTTCTCATCAAGCGGTAAGTTGAGATCGAGTCGTTGCATTCGCTCGAGTGGAAAGCGAAGCTCCTCTTTACTTGTAGCACAACTCAACGAGCAATCCGACCTTTCGAGGATAAATTAGAAGCCAATTAAAAACGACTTGGAGATTGGCCGGCATCGGGACGCCGAAGAAACGACGAAAGGACATTGTATCGTTATCCATATCGCATCTCGTTCTTCCAGAATTCACTCGCATTTTTTACGCGATGATTTTACGTTTATTTCTTTTTAGTTTAGAGAATTCTTGCGTTTGTGTTTCGAGGGTTTGCGCACAGATTCTCAATGTTTGATTTAACTCGGTGTCGCTACTCGACGACCCTTTTTTTTTTTTCTTTTTCTTGGCTCGCGGGATGAGTTGACCAGTCAGTCTCGTCTTACCAATTAACGGTCGGAGGAAGTGATCAGGAAGCGCGCGGGAGGAAAAGTCGAGAGGGAGGCGAACGCGTGAAATAGCTGAGAACGAAAGAAAATTGAGAACGACGAGAGAATCAAATTTCCATGATGCAATAATCGAAGTAAGCGGATACTCGCACGGGCCAATGCCATACGCGACGTTGAACCCTTGAAAATTCGATAACTTGTTCTCGATGTATTGTCATTTTTCGAAGTATGTCACCGATGGTTGGCAGACAGCTATGCTACTCGATATTTCGACCAGTTAGTCATCCAGTTCAGCCGGTTGCCGACACAGATGCAACTAATTAATCCGTAGCCGATGTGCATCCGAAGAGTAAGCCGCGGGATTGATTAGAGATGATCCTCGACTGCGGAGAAAAAAAAATTGACACTAATTAATGGAGATCGAGCGGATGAGCTCAGTGACTTCAAACGCTTTGCGAAAACAGCTTAAGTCGCCCTTTGGCCTACTCTACCCTTTCCACGGATAATGATGATCATTGGACGGCAGAATAACAATCGAATTTCATGTGCCATTGGAAAAAATGAAATTTCGAACGTTTCCGAACGCTAATTAATCGGCTCAACGGCGTGACGCCTAATCCTTGTTGCCAAAAAAATACATTTTGAAGTCATCCCTCGTGGGAAAGTCCCATCGATTTTAGAAAACTTTGGTTCGGTTCTGATTAGCGTATTCGAGAAGTCAAAATTCTAAATGCCGTAAAATTTAAAAAAAAAAATTGCAGATTATGTAATTTTATATTTTTATATAATAAAATTTTATGTTTGTAAGAAAATTTTCGAAGTATCAATGACCAATCTGATCAACTTGAGTAAAATCGATGCATCTATATTTCCGTATTTCTTTATATTTCTAAACTTTTTTCATATCACGTAAAACAGTACAATGGTCACTTTTGATCTCAAACAATATATGAATTCGTCGTGTAATATCGTCAATCGTAATATCTACATGTATATGTGATTTTTGTTTGCCAAAGGACTCGAAACTACCGGGGACCCGGGAGGATTCCTGTATCGCTACCCACCCGCGTTTTCTGCTTCTGGACGGCTCCGCTACATGAGATTCCCTACTTTCACTCCACACTCGTCGGCTACACGATGCTATATCATCATTGTACGTATTTATTACGTCTAAAAGACTCCACATATCACTTGCCTCGGGAATTGTGACTCCCCAAGGCGAGAACTTTGATGGCTTCGTCTTGCTGAAGCGCGAGAACCTCAGGCTGTTGCTGCTACTTTTCTTTTTTTTTTCTTTTTTTTTTTTTGAGATAAAAACATACAACATTTTAAAGGTGAACGCATTTGCTTATGATATCGTATCGTTCGCAAACTCGCAGACTCACGGGGAGTTTAATAACCGTTGATCGACGATTGAACTAAGCGTACGAG
The DNA here is from genome assembly GCA_934046635.1 of Buathra laborator. Classification (NCBI taxonomy): domain Eukaryota; kingdom Metazoa; phylum Arthropoda; class Insecta; order Hymenoptera; family Ichneumonidae; genus Buathra; species Buathra laborator. Next base: position 21,013,268 of record OW203894.1, read on the forward strand.
GTATCGTGACGCGATTGCAAGTAAAGATAGCAATAAGGAGAGAGGGAGGGCACGCACCGCGTATGCGGGATCAGTTGACGTAGACGATCGTCGTGTATGTCTCGGAATAATCGAAGCGACGTACCGACCTCTACGGGTCGAGGTCCTCCGGTCGGGCGACTGTGATGTAATTATAATACGCGTCTGAGATACAATCCTCAGAATTATCGATACATCGAACGAGTCAAACGTTCGTTCGGGAAAACGTAAAGTATTTTTTTTTTTTTTCCCTTCGAAAAAATTGCATCTGTAGAAATGAAATGGTCGTAACTTCGGTTAAACGATGTTTTTCCCATTTAACGGACGAATTTGGAAGCGACAATGGAATTAAGTAGCCGCCAAGGTAAAACAACGAGAACAACAATGACGACAACAGCAACTGGAGCGGTGGCCTGTCGGGGATTGGGCAGTGATCAACCCCCGGTGGTAGCCGCAAATCCTGGAGGGTGGCAACCCGCCCCCAGTCTGTTTCACGTATAAGGAACGGTGCACAGGGCGGTTTTAGTCACTCCCACCTGCGCGGCGGCACGCGACCACGTGGTCGACCGAGAGACAAGCGTGAAAAATACGCGAAAAGATTGTCTCAACCGGATAGTGAGAACTAGTTGGCCGAACGCTTTTGCGCGCGAACAAACGTACGCGGGACCGATCGACGGCCAAATACGGAGTTTTGTTTGTATACACGCAATTTTCTTTTTTTTTTTTTTCTTTTTTTACACAGTGCATCGAACTTTGAATCATTGAATTATCGTTATCGATATGTTTTCTCAATGTTTCCTAATAAAATTTCATTGAGATCAGTGTTTGGCGAATAGTTTTCAAAGACGCGGCGGATACGTTACTCAATCGGAACGGATCATCCTGTGTTTTCTGGTCGCCGGACAATTCTCCTCTTCTTCTTGATTTTGTCGGCCGCATTGTGCCGATCGGCTTTCCATCAAGAAGAATCGAGAGAGGGAGATGGAGGAGAAAGGGATGTTTGTGAAGAAGAAGTGAGTCGTCCGGAAAAAAATCTTTTTCGAGACAAAGTCGAGACGTTCCAAGCGAAAAAAAATTCCGTAACAGCGTTGAACAAGTACCCCGTCGATTACACGCCGCCAATAGTGATTACACTACGCGAGCGACGTACCGCAGCGTTGCCGAAGAGGAAGCGACGACCCGGCTTGGCGAAGCTTCACCCTCATCTCGATAAACGGCATCGTTATAATCGACAAAAGAAAACGAAACATCCGAAAATTACAATCGGACATTTACCCCGTTGCGTCGTCAACGGCAGCGGATTAACTTGCAAATCGGTACCGAAACTCGAGGATGAACTTTCAAATTGTTCGTGCGCTTCGTCGAGATTGAGGAGACCGACAGTCAGTCGTTCGGAAAGATTTAAAAAACACTCGTCGAGTGGATGGATATTTCTGTTGCTTCCAGTAGCACATCTATTGAGAGATCTGCCGAGTTATCTCGCGAGACTGAAGAGTCCCAGCATCGGTTTCGTAAAACGCCGACGAAGACACCAAAAAGCTGAACACGCGAAGCATCATCCGCGACGCGTACGAAAGAAACGCCGGAAGGCAAGAAGCCTTCCAACGTTCTCGAGGATGCGACGTCTTAGTCCACTGCGACGAGGATTTCCTTTGATTAAAACAACTCGACGCTAAATCGAGGAATCAAACGAAATTCGCAATCTCTCGATTATTTTTATACTTCTTTGGCATAATAACTCATTAAAAATATAGTTAAATATGAATTGAATATTCGTGAAAATAATATGTTTCCGTTAATACGATCGAATCACGTTAGCTTGGGACTCTCGAGTTCCCATTTACATCGGGAGCATAGCGCGAGTCCCGAGCTCGCCAATTAATGCGTCCGGCAATATTAATTGGCATTTTGTACCGGAAACGTCGAAGTTGCGCAAATTCTGAACTATGAATGGTTAATTTTCAAGAACGAGTCGAACGATTGAGTTGCGAGGTGCAACGACGTCCGTTCTCCGTACGGTTTATCGACAGACTCGTTGCGCTCCGAAAACTTGTTATTATCTCTCTCTGCACTCGAAATCGGATTTGCAAAAGCGGCAATTTGGATCTCCACCGACGAAAAGGCATTCTTACTGCTGGTGAACAGCGGTCGTGTCTTTGAGGAAGCGATGGTCGTTGACCAAGCGGAGCCTCGCGTCAGTTCTGGCAGCGTACATTGTCACAATAACAACGAGCGGCGTTCCAACGGCGAGGAGAATAACGCGAAGGACTCGCCAAGGGTTGAGCGAGATGAGGATACCGAGCAGCAGCAGCCGCAGCAGCAGCAGCAGCACCAGCAGCAAAATCGCCAGGAACGTCAATGCCGCGAGGACGAGAAGCAACAGCATAGCCATCGGGAAATAACAGAGTTGGAAGAATTCCTCTTTCAACGCTCGCGAACTGGTAATAGTCGTGAGATGGTTGCTCAGGACATGACACAGAGCTACGAGGAGCTCTTTCGTACGTGTCAAGAGCCCCAGGAGTTCATCTCGTTGGAAGAACTCGGTTCACACATGCATCAGCCTCATCAGTCCCAAGAACAGAGCGTATCGACATCGAACACGAGCGCTCATCTTTACCCGGTTAATCACAATCAGCAAAACACTGGAGTTCAGCAGCAACGAACTTATTACAACTTATCGTCGGCAATTCAAGAGTAAGAGCTCTTGGTATCAGCCTCGTTAAATTTATTATATAATTTATGTTACAATGATCCCGCGTACGGGTGCAACGAGACGATTCGTAGAAATTTCATTATCAATGCTGAAACATCGAATTTGCATATGTAAATATTTCACTGAACGATTGAAACTCAAAGCTATGGATTATCCTGATACATAAACGTAATACTGGATGAAAATCGCTGGGAATGTTGTAACTTTGTTCATTGGACTATATCGCTCTCTCCCTCCCGACGCCTGTCTATTCCGTCTTTCGCATTAATAAACGGTATCGACAGCTCAATCGTTGCGTAATTGTACGCGGAACTTGTGTTGCCGCTCCGTGGCACGCGTGGAATCAAGTTGACGACCTTGATTCGTCGCAGGAAAGAAAAAGAAAAAAAAAAAAAACAACAAAACGTAACAATCGGTGCATCAAGACGAAGCTTTTCTCGCGCGATTCGTTTCGCGTTACGCTTGTCGTCGACTCGCGTATCAATTCGCGTTAATATTGTAAAACGAATTATTCGACAAATTGTATTACGAGCGTTTTTCGCGTTTGATTTTTTTTTTCAGCGGATCGTGCAACACAATTTATTTTGAAAATATGGGCGAAGGCTCCGGAACCGGAGAGGTTCTACCATCGGCTTCGACTCCCTCCCAAGCTAACAACGGCGTATCAGCGACCGGAAGTACTACGGCAATTACCAGCCGAAGCGCAACCTGCGGTAGCAACGATAACGCCAATAACAATAACGTCGGGGTGATCAAGAATGGCAACTCTAGAAGTGTATCGCAAGGAGCCGAAACATCATCGCGCATGGAAAAGATTTCGGGAATGATAACCGAACACGAAAATCCATCTAATTACGAATGCCATCACCAGCGTCCAATACATCGATCGGGTCTCGAAAATGCAGCGAGACACGGTACTCAATCGGAACAGTCTAACGATATCTCGACTCTTTCGAAAAAACGAAAAATTCCCTGTCCGTACGTATCTTTTATAATATTCTATGTGCATTTTATCGATTGTTGATAAACGGAAAAGCTTATCGCACATAAATTACCATTTTCAACAGCGTAAGCGCACTTTGCGCGTTTCAGAAGTTTATCAGAATATTATTAACCCTTCACGTTCGTTTATTTTGCTAATAACAATAATGCAAAAGTGCAATAAACATTCTTATGAGACCTCAAAAAGAAAAATGAGAATTGGATGATTATTTTACTATTTTTGTTTCGATTTTTTTCACGAACTTTTGTAATTAAACGAATCATTCAAAGGTAATAACGGGTTACAAAAGCCGGATGTGTATTTAAGTCTCTCGTACACGAGGGGTTAATTAGCGAAAGAAAGAATAATTGTTTTCGGAGCCGCAAAGATTTCTCGAAGAACAAACAGAGCGGCAACAATGATTTGTATATGTGAGAAGAAAATGTCGTGAAATACTCCCGTCGTTTTCTCAGCAATCGATATGTGTTTCGCGGAGCGCGTAATTGCGAATTAAACTGTAGGATAAGGATCAAGGGTGTCGGTTGACCAACAGTTAACATCTTCGCAGTCCCGCGAGACTTCCCGAGACGAATCGCCAACCCGCGGCACGTTACATCGAACTTCTCGTTTACCAACAAAGTACACTAAACTTCGATAAACTTTTCAAACGATTAATCTCAGACCTTAATTAATACAATTTACAAAAGCAGACGTACCCTATCGCGACAAAAACTATCGTAAATATTGCATAAAAAGAAAAATATACACAGAAGAAAGGGGATAAAGTCGCCCCCTTCGATGGGGTGGTTGACTCGAGTCTTTGCAAATTCTGATCAAGTGAAGCCGAAACGAAGTCCCGCAGTGTCGAACTTGCGTCAAAGCGTCAAAGGAGTAAAGGGGTTCAGATTCGAGGAAAGACCTTTCGCTGAAATTAACTCGCCGGCGAGAGCCATTCGATGTTTTGTAAAGTGCTGAGAAATTATTTAATTTAATTATTGTTACTCGTAATTATGTCTGTATATCTGTTTATGTATCGTTTATCATTATTGTTTTCTTTTTTTGTTTTTTAGCGACGACAGTGATTTATTAACGGACGACGCCAGCGAAGACTTAAAGTCCAATCGACCGAATGCTGAAAGCAAGAAGTAAGTCTTACAGGGCGGGTGTCCGTGTTATGTTACTTTAATCCGTCGTTTCGTCCCAATAACTCGAATTACCGCCGACTGTGGGTGAAGGTATAGCCTTGACCCACCTTGACTCGTTTACACCGCGTTGGCTTCTCACCCCGCGTGTTAACGTTGCTGACGTTGTTGACTCTCAGGTGCCGAGAGACCTCAATGAAAAATATTTGAAAACTTAATCAATCGTTCGATACTCTCGCTTTTCGATTACTGCGATATTCTCGACTCGCAACTCCAAAATAAATACTCGTTTAATCGTTTAACAGACAAAATCACAGCGAAATCGAGAAACGACGTCGCGACAAGATGAATACGTATATAACGGAACTATCGGCAATGATACCTATGTGTCACGCGATGTCGCGAAAACTTGACAAACTCACGGTCCTGCGAATGGCTGTACAACATCTCAAGACGATTTTGGGTGCCGTTACTTCGTACACAGAGGGTCACTACAAACCAACGTTTCTCAGCGATCAGGAACTCAAAACTCTCATTCTACAGGTGAGTTGTAATCTTTTCTACTGTCGTATGCGTCTCGTAAATATTCTAAACATCCATAGCAATGGCTTTTTTTGTTTAAAAATATTATCGAACTAAGGAACGCGCCACCGGGAGTACCAAAAGAGCGTTTCTCGCTTTAAAGTTCTATAAACGACGCGTATACAACGATACCGAACGATACATTCACATTGCACGACATTGTACGACTTCCGTACGAGTTCGCGGCTCTTGCGAACCTCAAAGTTTGCAATTGCATAACGCTATAACGGGGGTGTTACCTCCCTGCGGACGTTTTCGCGCCCTCGCGCCCTCCCAAGACGATGTAATGTTTCCGTGAAGCCTGTGAGAAATTTTGGTACACGTACGCGCGAGATCCACAACCATTGGCAAGATATTTCCTTCGTTGTACTTCGCTTTCACCACGAATAAGGAGAACCCATTCGTAATTATTAACTCAACTGTATAATGGACGCATTGTCCAATGCGGCGAAACACTGAGTTCGGTCTGATCGTCGACAAGTAGCTTCGCAGTGACCTTTCCTTGAACACTCAAACCATTTATCTCTCGATATTTTTTTCTTTTCCTTGAGACCTCTAATTCAATTTACTATAAGCGGCTCTCAGTATTCGCATAATATGTAACGAAAAAAAAGTAATGATTTTTAAGCAATTATTGTAACGATCCGCTAAAATCATCTTATCGATATCGTAACTTAATCTTTATACTCGTAATCGTTACAATTTCATGAAAAATTGAAACAATGAGATACTATATCGATTTTTTTTTTTTCGTTTTTTTCGCAGTTCTATGAAATTGTAAGAATTACATATATAAAGTTAAAATTACAAATTTACTCTTAGTAGATCGCGATAAAAAAATGTTTAGTGTGACTTTTTAACTCTTCAGCGATCCGGTGTTTGTAATGCGTCGTGTCGAATCTATAAGAAGCGAAAGATATCTGCGGTGCGATGAATTATGCGGATGGAACTGGTGATAGATTTTCTTCTTGAGGACGAGAGGTAACGAGAGCAATCTATTTCGCGCTCCGGCGCCGGGGACTTCTGTAAGAGCGGCAACCGGGAGAGAGCATTGTACATGCACCGGATCGCTGGACCCGCTTATCTAAGATCATATGCTTTCGAACTATAGAGCTCAGGCGCAATTTACCGCACTCGCGGAGCAACAACAGCGTTTCTTGAGGATATTGCATGCACCACGTGCTCGTTTATCGGTCACGTTATAGCAGAGAAGGTAACCACGCCCGGCATACCAGACTCGGGTCACCAAAGTACACGCGATTATTGCGAAATGTGATTTCATTGTGGATTTGTTTGCGAAGCGGATATGACCGACTGCTCTGAGTCCCAATGTTAAAATTTCATGGACGACTAGTAGTTCAGCGTTTGCTGCGATGTTATTCCCGCGAAACGGGAAAAAAACTTTACTACTAATTATTAAAAAAACGTCTGTAGTTTAGAAAAGTATACAGTAACATACAATGTGAGTTTAAAAGTGTGTTGTTTCTTTTTTGTATTATTGTAACGTGTGATCTGTAAGTTTTTCTATTATCGAAAAGATATCTATGTGGCGAAATGTATAGAAATGATCGCAGGGTATTGTTGCCATTATATTTATCGGATCATTTGTTGAACATCAAGTTGAAGCTGAAAGTTGTTGATGAGATAGTCTTATCGCGTTGGAAGCGCTTTCTTTGATTTTTTTTAGCGATAATCAGCAATTTCTTGTTTCAGTTCAATCGAAATTTATAACTTACGAATCTCGCTATTTTATTTCTAATTTAATAGTTGATACGGAAATACGTGCCGACAAACGAAGTTAAATATCTTAGCAATTATCGTTCGGAAAACGTTTTGAAGACCCGTCGGTGTCGCCGATGGGTATTTTTAATAAATCAACGACAATGTCGTTGCGTGCGTCTCAACACCGGCGATCTATGCGCAATCGTTGTATATCAGGCTAATCGTACATAAACGCGATGAACGTTAAGCTGCTGCGGCAGCCGAGCGACTTGATGCAATGTTGATGCGTTGCGTAACCGTCACGACTCCGCGTTGGAATCGCACACTCGACCAGATCGATACGCGAAAATTACCAAGACATTCAATGCGAATGCAACATTCATTAAAACATTCGCTTACGTCATCTGCCCGGAAGCGTCAATTGGTATTAACGTTTCTTTTCTTTTTTCTTTCTTCTTTTCCTTTTCCTTTCAGACCGCCGAGGGTTTCGTCTTCGTCGTGGGATGCGACAGAGGTAGAATACTCTATGTATCGGAGTCGGTTTCTCAGACCCTTAACTATTCTCAGGTATTATAACAATGCGTTTGCGTCTTTGTTACTCGTATATCATATCAGTATCGATATTTTTCGCAATCGAGTAAAACATAAATTACTTTCATTTTGCAGGAAGATCTCTTGGGACAGAGTTGCTTCGACATTCTTCATCCGAAAGATGTGGCCAAAGTTAAGGAACAACTTTCATCCTCGGACCTGAGTCCCCGTGAGAGATTAATAGACGCAAAGAGTAAGCAATCGAACGATGAATTCAACACACTTTCCGCATTCACCCAACGAATATCAGTGGTATTGCGAACTTTGCACACTCGGCATTTGCGAACTCGATAACGACTGCGTGCCGCGTTGAGTATCGCGCGTCTCTTGTGGCGAACGTCCTTAGCGCGTCTATCCCCGCATCGTATACACTTTTTGAAATTTTTCACAGAAGAATGTTGCAAATTGTAGAAAAAAAGCAATGTATTCGCGTTGATAAGATGGACAGTGTGGACAGATGATTTATTTCTCCTCATATTTGCAATTTTCAAACGCCCCGTTTGATAAAACTACAAGACAAAGTAGAGGTTGATAAATCGCAGAAATGCAAATGAAAAAGGGGTCGACTATCCGAAACACATAATGCAAAGTGCTCAGTAAATAATAAGAGAACTCGTTTTTTTTTTTTAGCGATGCTACCAGTAAAAACGGACGTACCTCAGGGCGTTTCCAGACTGTGTCCCGGTGCGAGGAGATCATTTTTTTGTCGAATGAAACGAAAGGTCGACGGCGCCGGTCTCGAATCTCAGGTGAAAGAAGAAGCCGATACAACGACCGGTTGCCACAGGAGAAAAAAGCAACAGAACGTTGGTCAGTCGAATCGACACGTTCTTCTCTCTTATTATCATCGAAACATATACTATTTTTCGTTCTTCCATTAAGTAATCGCATCTCGACTCTGAGAATCTATTAACACGAAGAGAAATTGAAAGAAATTCTTATTATCGATCGATCAAAAAAATCTCAAGTTTCTCAGACAATCGGTTTCGCTAGAAATTCGCTTGAAAAGTCGACATTTAAGTATTTTGAATTAAGCAATATGTTATCTTGGGTCACCGCGACATCGGGTCCACATACATTACTCTATGCAAACCGTGCAATGCAAATTGAAATTAAATGGTCGCGCGTACAGAGCTATTGAAATATTCACGTAACTATCTATCGCGAATTACAGATTGGAAGTACTGCGTGATACACTGCACCGGGTACTTAAAATCTTGGGCCCCCGCGAAAATTGGTACCGAAGAACAAGAAGGCGATGCCGATGGCGACGGCGATGGCTGCAATCTTTCGTGTCTCGTAGCCGTCGGCCGCGTTCAACCCGGTCTACCAGCGCTGAACTCCGGTCCCACGATACCGAGATTACGAACTATCGAATTCATTTCACGACACGCACTCGACGGAAAATTTCTATTCGTTGATCAGAGGTTCGTATATTTCATTCTATAGATTCGTCACTTGGGATAAAAACAAAACTAATTTTTCTTGTTTTTTTTTTTTTTTTTTTTTTTTTTTTATTTCTCTTTCCTATAGATCTACTTTGGTATTGGGATTTCTACCGCAGGAATTACTGGGCACCAGTATGTACGAGTATTATCATCACGACGACATTCCTCACCTCTCCGATTCCCACAAAGCTGCTCTGCAATCTCCCGAAGGTGTTACTACTCGGGTAATGACGCGTATTAAATTCAAGTTACTGCGTAACGGAATTATAGATTCTCATATATTTCATATTGCTGTTTTAATGTTATATTTAAAAATGTTTCATGTTCTCTTGCAGGTATATCGATTCAGAACGAAAGGCGCAAGTTTCGTTAAACTCCAATCCAAGTGGAAATCTTTTAGAAATCCGTGGACGAAGGATATAGAGTATCTAATATCGAAGAATTCCGCAATTTAGTGAGTTTTTACAGTCCCATCGAAAATCTTTTCCTCATTGCTTAGTCGATGAACTCTCTATCGCCCATATATTCCTTATTTTCTTCTTTTTTCAGCTGTGATACAAGACAAGTGGAGAGTAGCGTCAACAGATCCGAAGGTTCAAGCATTCAACACAATTGCGATTACTTTGCGCAAAGTAATAACAATATATATATATCAATTCTTTCTCCTCCGGCGTTGTTTATCGAATATTGATTTTAATTACGATGAAATGATCTCAGGTACCTGTGGACTCGATAGACTTATCTCGAGTCACGTTGAGATGAGTAAAATTGGACGGAGAATAGCGGAGGAGGTATTGGATAATCAGAGACGTACCGAGGATTCTTGTTCCGCCAGCAGTCCGAATGCTGCACCGGAAAGAACGTCTCTGAACACCGAGGTGAGCTCTGGTTTGGTAAAAAAAATATGTTTCGATTTTCCAAGAGAAGTATAAGGCGAAAAAAAGCGATTTTTCGAAAGGTAAAATGTTCAACAATAGATGGAGGGATACAAGATGATTATCAGTTTCAGATAACGACAACAGTCTCGCCGGGGCGAGTCGCCGATCTTCCGCAAGCCGGTGTCAGTAGCGACAATAGCAGCAGTAATCAAACATCGACTTACAACTTGATAAGAAACAACGTTCAACTTAATAGCATCGCGAATGACACAGGTCATTACTGTCTCTGAATGATCACTATATATACATCTCTCTCTCTCTCTCTCTCGCATCTTTATACTATATGACACGCATGCAAGTACAACAGTACAATTAAAACTTATAACATTAATTAATTGTTGGAATAAAGGATTGCGGATGTGAAAATGCATGAATCGGTTTAGTTTTTAACAGCATGTATAAGGCTAACGGACTGATATCTGTAGGTGTTAATTTCGCATAAGTTCGACGAAAATGAGAGAGAATTGCAAACACTTCTCGATGGTACAAAAATCTGAAAAAATTCATGCATATTAAAGGTACCGGAAAGATTAATTTTACATAATAATAATTCCATAATGTTAATAACAAATTGATGAAAAAGAAAAATTGAAAAAATGTCCCGGTAACCCAACTTTTTTCTTTAATGAAAATGATTCATTCATTTTTCTGAATACGTATGAATTTTTTCAGATTTCCCTAAACACTTTGAATTTTTGCGTTTTTCCACACATTATTCCTATAAAAAAAAAAGAAAAATTCAGAATCTTCAGAAAAATCTGAAAAAATTCATACGTATTCAGAAAAATTCACGAATCATTTTTATAAAAAAAAAAGTTGGGTTACCGAGAAATTAGTTGAACAATTTATTTTTCCATTAATTTGTTATTAACATTTTGGAATTATTATTATGTAAAATTAAACTTTCCAGTACCGTTAATGTGCATGAATTTTTTCATATTTTTATACCATCGGGAAGTGTTTGCAATTCTCTCTCATTTTCGTCAAACTTATGCGAAATGAACACCTCGCGCGCGGACTACCTTAAGATAACGGATATTAAGTAAAGAAAGGACGTGTAACGTCCGAATCAATTACAGGGGCGCAATCAGACGAGGATATGATGGAAATGATTGGTGGCACAGTGATGAACGAGTCGCCAAATCCGCTGCCGTCCGACGGCAATGACGAGGCCGCTATGGCGGTAATAATGAGTCTTCTGGAAGCCGACGCGGGTCTCGGAGGACCAGTGGACTTTTCCGGGTTGCCGTGGCCGCTTCCGTAACATCTTCTCGATCTCTTGACTATCTTATTATCGAAAGATCATTCGTCGAGAAGCCTTTACTTGGAAACTACGATCTCCTTGAGTTATGTTTGCCGAATATCCCGTTTCCCCGTGTAAATAGAAAATAATGGAAAATCGAGTGAAACTCTTAACTATATTGTGAAAGGAGCAAATGAGATTATTGGCAGTGAACGCGGCGTCGTTATCATCGGCTAATAACGCTCTCTGGACGGGTATCTTCATGATACGTGTGTATATAACTACTATAAGATATATTGCCACTCGAGTGAAATTGAGACAATTGATGTTATGTATTTATTTAATGCGTACGATACAACAGTGAAGGATTGTGGCAACGAGGCAAGCGATGCTCTCTTACAGTGCCAAAATCATTCCATCATTATTATATCTGTAACGAGACGAAAAAAAAAAATAACGAAAAATCATATATATTTTATTGTGTATAAAATTGTCACCGTCGATTAATATGTACTATTATATGTCGCTGATATAAATCTTTATACACGGCATTTTCTCTTCTCCAGAAGAGTAATTAATTCTTTTTTTCTTTTCTTTTAATACATAAAACCTATATATAGCTATAATAAGAATTATAGCATTCGCGTGGCACTGAAATAGCCGATGGAAAAATGACAATATTTGTGAAAATCGATGAAACTAACGAGATGACGAACATTCGTCATACCTTATCACTGTTCCGGTCGACTTTGAGTTTAGAATCGTTAGGTTCGCTCTTGAATTTTCGCTTCGGATTTATCGAATCTTCCGCGTCCGATGCATTCGGCTCTATCTTGATTTTGATATTAGCAAACGATTCCCCTTCGCTGGTTTTTCTTCTTTTCGATTTCTTTTTACTCGGCATCGAATCTTCGACGTCCGAAGCGTTCGGCTCTATTTTAATTTTACGATTTCTAAAGTGACTCTCGTCGCCCGATTCTACTTCCGTTTTAGTGTGTTTTTTTCTTCTCTTAATGCTTCTCGATACGGCGTCCTCGGCGTCCGATGGATCGGGTTCGGTTTTTATTCGAATGTCTCGGAAGAAATTATTTTCATCGGAGTTATCCGTCGCGATATCCGTTTTTGAAGAGTCGCTTGTCTCTTCGCCGTTCGCCTCGGTGGCCTTTCGTCGTTTTCGCTTAATTTTCGCAGATGAAATACACGCGTCTAAGTCCGGTTTTACAAACTCGAAACTACTGTTGTACGAGGCGCTAGCGTTTGATTCTTCGTCGACATTAGAATTCTCAGTTTCTTCCTCGTCGGACTTTAACTTTGTCTTCTTCTTCTTCTTCTTCTTAACCGGTATATCCGGCTTTGTGTCAATTTCGCTCGCATCTTCGCCCTCCGAATCAATTATTTGATTTTTCTTTTGGCGTTTTTTCGGCAATACGGCACTGTCGTCAGGATCCTCGTCGCTGTCGTGCCGCAAACCGTTCGTAGGAGTATTTGACTTTGAAGAAGTTTCGGGCTTTTTATCCTTGGAAGACTTTTCTAATTTCAACGATTTAATAAGTCCCGTTTTGCTTTCGGATGACTCTTCCGTCTCAGGACTCGTGGATGCAGTTGAAGTTTTATGAGATCGCTTTCTCGACGTACCCTGTGTTTCCGTCTTCGGTATTATCTCATCTGATGAAGAATGCGACTCGCCGTTGACTCGCTGCTCTTTGGAAGCTTTGCGCGGACTGATTTTATGCTTTTCATCGACTTCTTCAATGGTTCGATTTTTGTTACTCGAATCGCGCGATTTCTTTCGATCGCGTTTATTGCTCGATTCTTCACGTTCTTCTCTCGAATCCTTTTTCGACGCTTCTTCTTCGGAATCGTCTGCATCCGATTCATCGTCATTTCGATTAGCTGACGATACTGATTTCTTGGATTTTTTACTTTTCTCTTCCTTCGCCCTGAAGACTTTTAACTTGTTGTCCGAGTCGCTTAACTCATCGCTGCTTCCGTCGATTACGTTGGATTTTTTTGAGTGCTTTTTGGGTGATTCGCTCTCAAGTTTTTTACTCTTTGTTTCCTTTGCTCTCGAGGCTTTGAGTTTCTTGTCAGAGTCACTCGACTCGTCGCTGCTACTATCGATTACGTTGGACTTTTCGGAACGTTTTTTCGGCGATTCGGAGCCGATTTTCTTACTCTTTGTTTCCTTTTGCCTAAAGACTTTCTGCTTGTTGTCCGAGCCGCTCGGCTCGTCGCTGCTACTGTCGATTACGTTCGACTTTTCGGAACGTTTTTTCGGCGATTCGGAGCCGAGTTTCTTACTCTTTGTTTCCTTTTGCCTAAAGACTTTTTGCTTATTGTCCGAATCGCTCAGTTCGTCGCCGCTACTGTCGATTACGTTGGACTTTCCGGAACGTTTTTTCGGCGATTCGGAGTCAAGTTTTCCACTTTTCGTTTCCTTTTTCTTAAAAACTTTGAGTTTGTTGTCCGAATCGGTCAACTCGTCGCCGCTGCTGTCGATAACGTTGTGTTTTTTCGAAAGTTTTTTCGATCTTTCGGTGTCCACTTTGTTTGTTAATGAATTCTTCCATTTTTCCAATTTTTCATTCTCTTCCTCTGCATTTAGAGACGACACTCTTTCATCGTGATTTTCAACGGTTATTCCACTAAAACAAATAGTTCATTTATCAATTTAATTGCCCCAAAGAAATGCTTATGAAAAAAAAAAAAAAAAAAAAAAATTCTACTTACTCTGCCAAAAGTTTGCCTCTGATAAATGGCAGTTTGCCTTTAAAATCCAAGTGCGTCACTGTGAATTTTACTTGTTGACCAACGTACACGCAATTGCCAAGCCATTCCTCATTCTCGTCTTTCTTCGGAATGGAAACATTGAACGCTTTGTGAACCAAAACTCCGACATGATTCGCAGCTATCTTGTTTATGATCCCTGCGTAGAGTTATCCAATTTTTCAGAATGTTATCAAAGTAAAAGTTAATTTTTGAAATAATAGGATACTTACCCTTCAAAGTGCAGCCTATCTCCGGTTTGAAGATATAAAAATCGGCGATAACGTCGACGTGAATAAAGTGAGAATCGTGAAGAATAGCACCCAACGGACTGAGGAGTTTCGGATTTTTGTACGCCAATACGAGACCTTGTAATCTACTCGAAAATTGATTTCGAATAATGAAAAATTACGATGTATTTACGACACTACAATGCGTATTAAGCGTGTTTACGTACTCGTTGTCGTAGAAATTTACGGACGAACTCAGAATTTCTTGGAGCGCCCTGTTCAAGTCATTCAAATGAAACGGATGAAGACCGAGGTGTCTTTTGGCGCTTTGAAAGTATACGCGCGTATCCTCGTCCTCCACGAGACCACGAAGTTCCAGCATTGACCATTTTATACTGTAGTTTATCCGCGATTGCATTATTTTTATATCGATAATAAATATTAATATTCGGAGGGATTATACACGCTCCTCTAAGAGGTTATGTACAAAATTCGTATAGACTCCGTGCATTGGTACGATACCCTGCTTTACCCACGTGCCGAATTCTAAACTGAGAGAATATTGAGGAAGTGCCGTCCCGCGCCACGCTCGCCGCGACACCGGTCGCGAATCTTCTCAACTAAATGTCGAAGTATCGTAGCCGATAACTCCCGAAAGTTAACGAAGCAAAATGGCTCTAAACCGAAATAGTTTTAACTCCAAGAATTCAAGCGCTTTTACAATTTCTAGGTAACGAAAGCGTCAATAATAATAGTTGAAAATATAGTGGGCGGCGAGAGGGGGCATTGATTTAGACGAGAATACATTCTTTATGAATGATCACATGTTGCCCGTGCTGGACTTTGCTTCTCTAAACTGTTTTGCAGAGGAATCGGGCAGCGGTAAGAGTCGGCGAGGCACAGTTACGGTTAAAGAAGGGGACGATCACGAGAAACGTGGGGTGTAGCAGGGTATCTCGTCCGGCAAACCGCATTCTCTACCTGTGTGGTAAAACGCTCACTGGAAGGCCCCAAGGGACATTCTCTAAAACAAAGACCGTCTCAATCTTCTTTCATCGCCCTTATCGAACATATCGAGTTCTTTTCGAATACTTTTCCTAATTCCATGTTTTTCAATCTGTTATAATAAAAAACGATCACAATATCCAAACTATCAATTAATTTTCGTTTTATACATTGAAATAATAACAACGCTTCTTCATTAACTGTTAGTTGCGTAATCGGAGTATTGCCATCGGTGATAATTTGTCAAAGTGAATATTGTTTATATGCACACAGAGGATTTTTTTGTGGATCTCCATACGTGTAGACTATCTTCTTATACAGCATAGCAAATTGGAAATATTCCAGTATTAAGATATTAGCAGTACACGAAGAAAATCATACAAGTAGGAAAATCGTAAGAATAAAATTCACTCAAATACATGTGATGATTATCCGACGTTTTCGTGAAAAATATAACCAAAAAAAAACATCGAGACAATTTACATTTTGGTTTTTTTGAGTATCGAATCATCGATTATCATACATATGCAGTTTAGTTCGTGAATTTGGCAATAAATAGTTCAATGTATTTTTTCCCCGATTACACAACTGCAGTCACCGAATAATGTGCATGCAGCTACGTAACATCGCCATAGTGACGGAAATCTCGAATACCGCGCTAAATATAGACGATTCTCACACTTTTTCTTCCGTGTGTTCGGATATCCGTGAATGAATTTGCTCTCAAAATTTCCCAATCCCAACGAACTATCGTTACGAATTTTCGGAATTTGTGAAAAATAATCTTCCAACTCTCGGAAATTCGGGTTTAAAATAAAATCGTAACAACATTCTCAAACGGGTAAATAGCTATATTTAAAAAATATACATACTCAATATACTTTACAGAAACACTTATTAATTATTTACAATGTTTACACGATTCACCTATTCACACATTTTACATCGCTGATACAAGTACTATATTTATATTAACAAAAGTTTTTTTTGTACAAATTTACACGCGGTTATTGGGTTTCTCGCGAAGTATTATCATTAATTCGACGTGTTGCGATTTTCTTCTTTTTTCTTTTTCTTTTTTTTTTTTTTTTCTTTCTTTTTTGCGGAAACAATAAATAGTAATCCTCAAGCAGGTACGGGTTTACGATGATATTTATATTTGTATCATTATTATAATATACACGTACGCGCGTGTGTGTGTTTATCACCGTACAGTGCATGATGTACGCATGCAGTACGATTGACGCCGTGATTCGCCGTGAGATATTGCGCGGCAGTGCACAATCGGATAGTCTTCCGCATTCTCTATTATTAAAAGCGGAAAGGGCCAACGTGACTCCGTGAAATGCGAACTGAGACGACGAATACCGGAAATGATTAGTACGCACGATTCTTAAAAAAGACACGATTCGGTTTTGTTTCGTTTTTATTATTATTAACGTCGACCAACAACAGAGAGTCAAACCGGCAAAGTCATCGTCACCACTCGGAAATATTCGAAAAGCTATCTCTTTCATCGCGACCTTGTGGATATAAATATACAGCTCTGTCTCTCGTCGAGTTGTCGATTGCGCAAGCAACCTGTAGAGTACATTTGCCTACCTGTTGTCTCGCGATATTTTATTGCAAATACTCGAAAGGGTTTCGAGTCGTCAACACAGTAGTGTTATATACATCGAAAAGCACGATTCGTTATTCGATGAAATAATCGAAACCCGCAAGTAGAATTATCGTCGTATTGGTAGCAAACGATCAATTTTTACCGATCGTAAATTTCATTATTGGATCGTTGCGATGGAGGAGTGTTATAGATCGGTAGCAGCCGCGGATGCATTTTTATTAATCCATATACCGATTTTTTTTTTTTTTTTTTTTTCCTCAACTCCACAGACTTATCGATTAATTCTTCGCGGTCGCAAAAAGCTTCGGGTTTTTTTTTATTCGCTGATTTTCGTAAAATCGAGAAAAATCGACTCGTTCGCGTGAATCCGCAGATTAGTAAAAATTGTAGAATATTCGACGCGCACTCGCGAGTTGGTATCCTCGACTATCGATACGACTCAATAGTTGCGCGATCCGTCGTATCGTCACATTAATTGTCGCTGCGTCAGTGAGATCGATCGGCGATCCGATCGCAAGAAAGATCTTCAGCCGCAATTCTGATTCTTCGGTCGGACTGTTTGCTCGCGAACTTTTCATATCTCGCTGCTTACGAAAGCGCGAGTGCTTCTGAGTTAAAACATCGATAACTTCTGAGAAGCTTATCGTGTCTGTTCGCTTAGACCGTTCGACATTAGCGGTAACGTTGCTCCGCGAAACTCGTCGCTGCGTCGCCACTCGATGATATCGTATTTTCCTTCTCAAAAATGATACATTTTCATCGAAATAGATAGAAAAGTTTATATTGAGAGTAATAACGATTGTTTTTCTCTCTCAACGACAGCCACATCCCAGTACCGCCATATCCTGATAATTCTTGAGAACAACTTTGTTCTCTTCATCGAGATAAAGCATCGAAATGGAGCTGAGAGCGGTAGGGATGCAGCATGCCTTGGGCACCAGACTTGGATTCGTCGAGTAAACGAGATTTTGCACGATTGCGTGATTCGTCGAATTTAGATGATCGGACAGTGGAAAAGGACAATCACCGTGGCAGTAGAAAGCATCGTATCCCGGCGGTGCAACGATCCAATCGTTCCAACCGACATCCGCAAAGTCCACGTATAGCGGATGCCTTCGACAATTTTCGCGTCCGTCCTTACGACGATTTTTGCGTAGCGTCGCTCGTCGCGCTCGTCTCTCCATTATATCTGTTGCCGAAGCCATTTTTTTTCTACCGTCGTCGGTATACGTGAACAGCGTGGGCCTCGACGACGCCCAAGTTTCGTTACTCTCGTCGACGTCCCGTCGCAATCTCACGTGTCTCTCGGTACGAGTTGCAGCGTCGCCGCCGGCTATCTGAACGAGTAATCCGTGATTATGATTTCGTTCCTCCAACCATCTCGACACCGCTGGATGCACGTCGAGACTTATCGTACTGTTGATTCTCACATCCACCGTTTTACGATCGATCAGTCTGAGAAGCGGTTTCCTTCGGCCTTTGACACCGGGTCTCACGATGTCGTGAACGAGTATCCGCAGCAAACCGTTGTTTCTCTTGCCACCGGCTTCGTCACTCTCGCTGTCTCGTAGGCCATTAGTCGCGCTACCGGACAGTGCGACGCGCGAAAGGCTCAACTCTGCTGCCTGCAATGTCTCACCCGCCGGCATACCGCTCACATCGAACGATAATCGAAACCGATTTGGCGATTGGAACTTTTCGTCTAAATGGCTCTCTGCAAATTTAAGATATATATGCTAATCAATAAAAAATATATTCATACCCATCAAAACGCAGACGGAGAAATTGTTATTCGCGATTTCGCTATAGGTCAACGACAACGATCGATATATATCGAATATAAGAATCATCGGCTTTTTTTTGTATATATACGTAACTACTCTCTGGAAAAGATACATAAGTCCTTTTTGATTGATTTGACGAGGCGAAGATTTGTTATTTTACGATTTCTCGCGGTATCGGATATCGGCGTAGAAAGATATCGTTGGCTATCGCGTCGCTACCGCTTTAAGGGGTTTCGAGAATCGCGGAAATTCGCTAAATTGTTGTCTAAAGCGTGCGGAGTGGACGAGAGTCGCGCGAACCACGGCGCTCCATGCACCGATGCACAAGCCATTGGCAACTTCACCTTGAAGCTCAATTGATCGGTAAGCTGCTCACGCGCTCTCACACAGCCAAATGCCTTAACAACCTTCTCTCAAACTACGTTGGTGCTGATAATCGATAGGTCGCGGAGTCACGCGAGAGAGAATTGTGTGGTAAACAAGAAGCGCGCGCGCGGGGCAATTAAAATCGACGTTTGATCAATCAATTAAATCGGAAATAATTGAGAATCGAGAGTCAGTCGAATCCGATTAAATTTCTTCGAAAATCGTAGCGATCGATCGATCGAAAAACGCGTCCCGCGATTCGGGATAAAGGATTCGGTAAACTTTCTTTTCTTCACTATTCCGGCATCGTCCGGTCGCGGGAGTCATCCACGTGACAAAGTTACCGATAAGTTTCAATTTTTATTTCACGAACAACGAGAGAGTGAAATCGATTTTTTTTTTTGGCGATTTTTTTTTTTTTTTTTTTTTTACGAATGCGAATATTTTTTTTATATTTATAAAGAATGGATTTTTATTTTTGTTATTTTTGCGAATACTAACCGACATGAGGGAACGAGCGAACTGTATTAGCCGATCGCGTGTGGATTCCCTGTTTAGCGATATCGGCGATGCCGATACTCTTCTGTCGCAGATAGAGTTTCCTGAGGGATTCGGGAACGTGCGCGGGTCCCAGAGGTTTAGGTCTTCTCGCGAATCCAAGTAACGACAACAGACTCGCCTCGACACCGGCAATCGCCTGTTCGCGATCCCCCATTCCGATGCCGTCCACGCTGTTCTCGCTATTTACGCTCAAACTTATCCTCCCCTCTGCCAGCAGCACACCCGCTGCCGCTAACACCAATCTAAGCAGCAGCGACATGCGCATTCTGACGTCCGCCGCTGGCACTCTGCCACTCCTGAAACACAGAAGAAAAAACAATCATAATAACAACAATCGTCATATAAACGGAATTTTTTTAATAATAAAAAAAAAGAAAAAAAAAAAAAAAACGTTATTAGCGAGAAGGTAAGGACTGCGGCGCACTGTCGTGGACTATGACCTCGCAGTCGGCTCGTTTGAATTTTAATCTTCGTCGTAATTCGTCGATTGTCTCCGTGTATAAAAACAATGTCTCGCGAAATTTTGCGCCTCATTTGTTTACCGAATGGTATATCGTATCTCGTATATCGTATCGTATATCTAATAAGAATATAAAAAATGGTTAAAGAATTATTAATTTTTCGTCTACTTAGAAATAATTGCATTGTCGAAATTTGGCTTCGAGTGAAAAAACGGTATCGAAGATTTTTTCGATTTCGTAAATAACCGTTTTCGCCGGTACCGATGAGATTGCCGAGAAATCGAAACGGCGAGATGGCAAAAACCGTTGAAAAATATGTCACGGTAAGTGAATACGAATGCGAATGAGATATATGTACGCGCATATGTTTATGAATTGATATCTCGGAGAGTTAGTCGTGTATATCGGCAACAGCTTCGATCTGAACGATGCCTGTCGTTCGATCGTGTGAGTGTGCGAACGCGCGCCCGCGCCAAGCGCCGATCGAGTTGTGTGTTATACCTTTATAGAGAAGGTGTACCGCGCGCGCGCGCGGCACGAGGCAGATTGCGGTGTGCGCGAGTTATCCAGGGCCAACAGCTGCGGCCACAATACTCGACAGCACTCCAGCTTTCTCTCGACGCACCCGTCGAGGAGGTCGAGAATATTTGCTTTTTGACTCTTCTACGCAGATAGGTCTTTTAAAATCCGTAAGAAAGCGTAAATCTTCGTGTAAATCTGTTTGTCTCGTTTGACACGAGAAAAAAAAAAAAAAAAAAAAAAATGTCGTCGATACATTTTTTTCCACAAAAAACCGACAACTTGAATAAAAACATAAATGATCAGCTCGATTCAGCCTTCCAGTCTCTAATTTCCGCGATATTCGAAGTCTATAGTCGATTGGTTCGTGTTTTACCCGCTCGTCTAACATTCCGCGTAAAAAAAAAACAGCCTTTGCATAAACGACGATGACGCGCCATGCCGTCGATGTATAGGACGTAAGATAGAAAGAAAATAGAAGAAGTAAGGAAGGTAACCCATCGGATGTTGGCCTTCCGTGGCTACTACTATACCGAGGAGGAAGAGCTTTGCGAGATCGCTCGGTAACGGCGCGGTAGCGGTCGGCTGTGAGGCCTGTGACGATGGATCACGATGGCGATTGAGGCCGGAGACGGCGAGGCTACCGCATCAAGAGCCAGGCTGTCTGGCTACCGCATCTTGTAATCTTCCTTGTCGGATCTCGATTCGGTCTCCGGCAGTAGTGTGCCGTAGTTTGCCGCCGGAGTCTCTCCAGGGTTTTTCGACGATCGCGTATCGCCCGTTCGTAGTGTATCTTTACCATCGGTTCGTCCGCAAGGCAATGCCAAGGACCTACTCGAAGGCGTTACTTCTTTACTATCGTTTCGCTACGTCTACGCGGGCCGCGAATCTCGAAAACTAAAATCGAATCTCTCGAACGGGTATCCGCGAAATTTTTCGAGAATCGTATGAAAAATAACGACCAATGCGCGCTCGGGGATTATCGATAACAATTTCATAGGTTAGAATCATCGAGCGAGTTGAACGACATTTTTTTAATTCCCACGGGGGATTCGCCATTAAACACTCCTATCCGCTCCTTTATCGTAAAGATGTCGTCGATCATTTACAAGTTGTTAAAACATATCCCAACACTTGCCAACTGTAAACAGCGTGGAGAGAGACAATGAAAAAAAAAAACTTCGTCTTTATCGAAACGATTCGATTTTCGATTGTTCGACACTGTCGTGTTAACGGTTATATTAAATCATGGTAAAGATATAACTCGAGTATCTCGAATTATTTTCGTATTTATGGATTAACCGGCGAAATAATTAATTGTCGCAACAAAATGAGGTAAAAATTCAGTTTGATAAGAATACACGGGACTTATAAAAATTCTCTAGTCGAGCCTCGGAGATGGTTCGATGTATAGACGATAATAATTCAAGGACGATACTTGGCCAATCCTTTGATGCTATTTTGACTCGAGGTGAGTAGGGAAGATGCCACAAGGTCATCTATAAACGAAGCATCTATATAGCCTGCAAAATTTCGCGACAAGATCGGTTATATCGGCCCAAACGGAGGATATACCGCGTCCCGTGTATATTTCTTTCCGTTCTTCGTCTCTGTCTTGTTAGCTAAAAAAATCGAGAGAGCCCACGAGACTTTGACTTCGCAACCAGTAGTCTACCGCGACGATGAGCCATTCCTGTTTATAAATATATATATATCTATATACCCCGCCTGGAAAGCACTGGAACTTGGCGTCTCTCCTCCCGCTCTCTTGACCGTTGTGTGTTAGCCGTTCGCGAGGATAATCGGTAAGCCAGCTGCGGAATTGGTCTCACGAAGGAATGTGGCCCGCGCTGGCCGAGCATGGGTAAGGATGAGGCTATGGTACACGGGAGGATTCGCGTTACGGGAGGGGTGGGGGAGGGTCCGTTCGTCCGCGCCTCGCGGAACACGCGGTCGCACATGGAAACGTCATCGTCGAAAATAATCGGGCCAGAGGCGAAGACGATATGTGTGCGGAGAGCTGTGCCGAGCTCTCTGCGCGCGTAGGTACGAGGAAGGGGCAAGGATCCGCGGCGGCGGCAGGCCGTATCGCCACGCCGCCGAATCAAGAGCCACGGAATGAAGCTGAAAACAGCGACGGAGAAGAAGCTCGTGTACCCGCGCGATAGAGGTAAATTCCAAATTGTATATATATTCTCCGCGGTGGAATCTCGGATTGTACGAGTAATGATCGCAGTGAAATATTGTAAGTAGGGAAGAGAGATGTAAACGACTATCTCGAGGCAGAAAGTATGAGGGGAGAGAGATCGTTGGGTGGGAGGGGAGGGGGGAGGGTTAAGTGAAGGGTAGGGCAACAGAAGAAGGCAAAGTGAATGACGGAGATATGTCGTGAGGACTCACCTAGCTAACCGTAGGTCCGTAGTCCGAGCAGCCACGGCATCTCAGCGAGTCCATGCACCGTGTCGACTTGTTAGTCGATCACCTACGCGATCGCGGACACTTGGCACCACCACTCACCATTCACAAAGGCAATGATATTATATATGTATATATATATATACGTAAATGCGTGTGTCAGAGATAAATCGTGTTGGTAAGCTAAAAGCTTCGACGAGTTGTGGCGTTTCCAAGTCCTGGAAACTGCGAGTTACAAGTGCCGCGCGCGCGGGGGTCCTCGACTTGTTCGCCTTCTCGCTTCACAACGGAGCACCTCAACTCTCCAACTCACACCACTACAGTCAGCTTAACTCGAAGGTCCCTCCTAGTCTTCGGATTATCTTCCTATATTATTCACGATTTTGTTATTTAATCGCGAAACGTTACAGTCGTGCACCGATCAAATTTTACGAAAATTGTGACGTGAACAACACGATTCGATATATCGAATCGATTTTTAATAATCCGAATTCGATTCGGACAATGGCTTGTCACATTCGACAGTATATGTCGATTATTGTTCGTTGTATTATTCCATTCTATCAAATCGCGATGTATTTATGTGCGGATGTTTTTTCGTCAATATTAATAAATCAAAACACTGGATATCGAATGGCTATCTCCTGGTATGGCCTGGTAACGACTTGTCGGAGCAAAGCACGCCGACTAACGGACTTGGCGAAACGCTTGACCAACGGGTAATCGGACGGACTTGAAGTTGGCGTCGTCCGGCGCGCTCGAGAGACGTAGGGTGACTACTGACGGTGAGCGCGAGCGCTCTCCGTGCCCCGCCGTCCTCCTCCGTGCTTCTGGTACCGAACGGCCTGACTCCGCCGTCCTCCGTGTCCAGTTCCACAACCCATGCAAGATGGAGCGATTCCCCACTGATCCCCACGGCGATTCACGGATATAATATAAGGTACGTGTGGTAGCCGTAGCGGCTCCGTTCTCGGTGCTTTCGACAGGGACGCGTCAATTTTACCCGGGGCCCCCCGCTCCGACACTGTCCCTTTTTTTACCCTCGCTATTCTCTACGATTCACGCCACATTTGTTCGGTACATAACAAGGGACCGGCTTTTTCTTTTTTTTTCATCTTTCATCGACTATCTTGCCGGTTCGTTCGATCTATTGTATCCCACCGTGAAAACTACAAACTATACCCCGCCTACTATGTAATGTGGATATTACTTATTTTCTTTTATTCAAACTTTAAACGACATCCCGGCGGTTTTCTTCCATTATTTTTCTATCTTTATTTATTATTTATTCATTACTTTCATCGATCAGAATTTTTTTTTGGCACCTCGATATATCCGACTCACGTGTCACGTTCAACATTTCGTTCGTCTTTAAGTAGATAATTATATTTATCGGTCTCAATATTCAAAAATTATCACACTGAGGATTTATATATTCGAGTGGATATATTGATACGATTTTTCTCATTATTGAGAAATTTATGTGCGTTAAATTAAAAACCGCGTGTGATGAGCAGTAAAAACGGTGGAAGGTGCGCAATCTCTGCAAGAATTGATAACCGATCTATTAGCTTTTTTCATCACGTAGCTAAAACCTTTACGATCCCAGTGGGCGAAATCTTCTGCATTGTCAATTATCAACGGAGGGTATTAGTTTTTTTTTTAATTCGTTTATCAGTTCGAAAATACAACTGACTTATAATTTTTTGCTGATTTGCATTATGCGACACAATTTAGCGAATCTTTTTTTTTCGCTTCGTATTCGATGGAAAAACGGGAATTACTTACTATTGTTAAAAAATGTGAAAGTACGCTGATGCGTCGGGGCTGTTGTTTCCGATAGATGCGAGTGGTTTAGAAAAAAATATCCGGCTACCGACAGCACTATCTACCGGGTCGAGAGTTGTCCTGACATGAGTCACTCGGCACGAACGGAATTTCTTGAATTTTTTCTTCTTTTTTTTTTTTTTTCTTCGTGAAAAACAACTGAAAAGCGACAAGTGGCTTAACGAATCGGACTTTCAGATAACAACGTAGTAATGCCTCGTACCCTAAGATATTGATGGCTGCCGTCACTGGTTTTTCTTTTACCTTTCCAATAATGATACAATAGGGTCTTTCGGTTACATCGAAGGAGGTTCGCTGAAAACATCGATTTTACAAGCTAATAATCCTAAAACGTTCTTCGACGATTTTTTTCAATTTAAACGTATCAAATTATATTATTTACTAACAGTTTCTTAGATGAGTGATTAATACGCGAAATATCCGCAATCGGAATCCCGTATCCGTAATGGTAATAGTTAGCAATAGATATACTGCTGGTATTCAGCTATAGATATACTATATATTCGATTAACGCTCATACCACTGTATTACCTGAGTATTAAAAGAACAATTTCATCCAGAAGTACATTTTTATTCATTTATTGAATACGCGAACTCGATGAAGCAATTATGAAAAAATCTTTCGTATACCGGAAGGACCCTCAGCGATGATATACGACAATCAATAGATCGGCGGAAAAAAATACTACGAAAATAGCGGAGAAGTTGAATATCAAAGCAAACAATTTTTTTTTTTTTTTTTTTTTTTTTTTTTTTTTTTCATGCGGCTTAATCAACTTTCTTCGACAAGTTAGAAAAACTTGAGTAGAACGACTGGTAGATAGGATACCTTTAGAGAGTATAAACGGATGGTTTGGGACCAGAAAACGCGCGAGGAATTCACGGTGTTGCGAGCGATAAGCCGTTCCGCTTATCGTCAGGTCGGAGGGGTGCAACGACGGGGGTCCAAGTAGACACGAAAGACAAAGAGGATTTCGAGGATTAGTCGTGCATCGGCAGAAGCTACCAGGTCGTCGGCAAATATTCTCTCTTTCTCGAGTTCTCTCTCTCTCTCTCTCTCTCTCTCTTTCTCTCTTTCTCTCCGTCTTCCCCCTCATTTTCTCAGCGACCAAGTCGGGAATGGATTGCCGTCGAGAAGCCGAACGCAACGCGAAGAGGAATTGGAAGGGGGAGAGGGGAATTCTACTCCGGACTCCGGGACAGAAAGAGTGCCGCCAGAGGAATATTTATGGGGTTCCAAACTGGACCACCCGGTAATTAAGACGACCCTGAAGTTGGGGCGGAGCAGTATATCCGCGGCGCGATATCCTACACAACTCCCTACCAACCGCCATTCCTTTGCTTGTTTCTTCCCTCGTCTTCATTCTCTCTCATCATCTAACCATCGCTCACAGTCACTCTTACGGCTCTCTATTCTCTTTGAGTACACTGCGGTTCTGGTATTTCAAGTTTATCCCGATATATTTCATCGCCGCTTCGAGCTTTAAAATGTTTTTCGATCGTATTGCTCGCGGGATGAATAATCGATTCACGCGATAAAACAAATTAGTCAGCCATTTAATTTCATATTCAATGCAAAATCTTCGGAACTCTTGGATCGAATCACATATCGCAATTATCGATCGATCGGTTCTATTTTCTACTTTTTTTTTATGTGTTTTTTTTTTTAACGGAATGCCATAATTTATTTTTTATTTTTGTCGATTATCATTTGAAGTTTCGATGTTTTCGAAGCGCACGGAGCGCATTGATACTTCTAAAATTGTACACATTATATATTGTATAATATTAATGGCACGTTTGCCCCATTGAACTTTACGAATAGAACGATTATTTTCCCACGAGATTTTGCGTTATAAAGACTAAACGAAACTGTTGCGATAATGTTGGAGTCTCGAATGGTCTCGTCGAAAAAAAATAATAATAATAATAAAATAAAATACTATAGTGGCCTCTAATATCGTGGTACTTCCCACAGACTACGTCGTGTGTATCTATTATTTCGACGAGAATATATCCGGTCACGTAGAGATGTTGTAGCACAGTCGGCCGAGTACCGTGCAATCTCGTATCCCTCGAGCGTTCAAATAAATGTAAACTCGAGGAAATAATTCAATTGGCTAACCCGACAGCAGTCGCATCCGTTGAGAGCGTAAAAGTCCGTGCGTAACTCCTCGCGTCTTTGCGACAAGTAGCGATGACGATAAATTCCGTTTTAAATGGTTTACGAGTATTATTATCCGCAACAAAGTATAGACGTTGCACGACGGCTAATTTATATTGGATGTAAATCGGCAATTGAAGCCGACGTTGGACTCGGGTCGTTAATCGCTGTAGTGTTTGATTGAAATAAAACGACAGGTCTACCCATGTATGCCTGCAATTACGGTCGATCCACCGCAGTCGAGAATAAATGGTCCTCGGTCCGTTTTTACCTCTACTGCTACTCTACCCATACCAACCGCATGCGGGACTCGCTGTTTGCCGAGAGGACGTGGGTTTTTTCCCAGAAATCACTAGTGCGATTGAGCCGCCAAGCGGAAATGGCGCAAATGTTGAAAATTACCCAAGTGGGAAGTTGGAATCGGGCAGACAGCATGGCGCGAATTAGCAGAAACCACGAGAACCTCATATATCCCCCTCCTTCCCCCGTGGCATACCTACTATATACTCTCTCTCTCTCGGCGTTGCGATCTTCCAACCGACCATCGTCTCTGGTTCGTCTCGCTTACCTCTATCCTCCTCATTCGTTCCCACGACTCTTTCGTATATACCGCTTTCCCTGCAATTCCTTTTTCGCTGAATATGGAAAATTCCAACGAATAACTTTACATCGAAAAAGAAATTTGTCGAATAATGTCAAAAGATCGAGCCGCACGACGGTTTAATCTTTATTATCGACGCGAAAAAAAAAATTAAGATAACCAAAAAAAAATGTTCGTGTCTTCGACTCTCACGACTCTTTCGTATATACCGCTTTCCCTGCAATTCCTTTTTCGCTGAATATGGAAATTTCCAACGAATAACTTTACATCGAAAAAGAAATTTGTCGAATAATGTCAAAAGATCGAGCCGCACGACGGTTTAATCTTTATTATCGACGCGAAAAAAAAATTAAGATAACCAAAAAAAAATGTTCGTGTCTTCGACTCTCACGACTCTTTCGTATATACCGCTTTCCCTGCAATTCCTTTTTCGCTGTATATGAAAAATCCCGACGAAAACTTTTACATCGAAACAGAAATTTATTGAATAATGTCAAAAGATCAAGCTGCACGACTGTTTCATCATTATTATCGACGTGAAAAAAAAATTAAGATAACCAAAAAAAATGTTCGTGTCTTCGACTCTCACGACTCTTTCGTATACACCGCTTTCCCTACAATTCCTTTTTCGCTGAATATGGAAAATTTCCAACGAATAACTTTACATCGAAACAGAAATCTGTCAAATAATGTCAAAAGATCGAGCCGCACGACTGTTTACTCATCATTATCGACGCGAAAAAAAAAAAAATTAACATAACCAAAAAAAAAATGTTCGTGTCTTGTAAAAATAATTTTTCGTGTCGTTTTTACTATTTTTCAATAAATTTTTTATTTACAACTTAATTGAGCCGTTTCGGTCGGAAAGGTGGAGCGTTCGGAAATTTTAAAGAATACACTTTGCTTGCGTTATGGATAACTTCATCTTCTCGCTGTGTGAATGACTTTCAAGTGGTCTATCTTCGTAGATTTATGATTGATCGCGATTGACTCCATCTAAGAGAGTTGTTTTTTTTTTTTTTTTTTTTTTTTTTTTAATGAAATTTTGTAACTCGTCGTTATGGTTCTCGTCAATGCCAAGAAATCCCGGCAATGGGGAGAATGAGAGAGAAATGGTCCGTTCAATTCGGAGATGGAAGAGACGTAATTTCTGCTTTTTAACGAAATCGACTAACCACCTGGTGGGCAGAGATGACGCTCGCATAGTATGGGCTATGAGATGGCCCGACGAGATCGAAAGAGATAGAGGGAAGAAGAGGATTCGAGAGAGAACAGAGAGAGCGCTCGATCGATGGGAATCCTCTCTCGGTCCACACACAGCGAGCGTCTGCTTCTCATGGTCCTCAATCCCTGCGGTATTTCGAGGATCCTCTCGTCGAGGGGGCAAAGTGGGTTCCACGAAGGTGGTCTTTCATTCGGGACCACACAAATGATAGTTCAGAGAGGAGAGCTCGACCGATGCTCTTCGAAACTAGCAGCTTATGATGACGACCTCGGGACTCACTCGTCGGTTTTTGAACGCGGTCTCTCCTCGCTTTCTCGTGGGTCGTTGATGACAGACCATCGAAAATTTTTAGTAATGGCCATTGTTTTCAGTGTGTTGCGTGTGGGTGAGATTATCGTGAAAGGAGGCGGCGAATAAAGTGAACAAAGACACCGGGGGTAGACGTACACACACACACAGACATGCGCGGGCGCGAGCGCGAGAGAGAGGAGAATGTGAGAAGACTTTGCCTGGTAACAGAGAACTCAAGTTGCCACGAATCCTCGTGATAAGCCCCCCCCCCTCCCCCCCGCCGGTTTCTCAGACACAAATCGCCATCCCTATTTAAGTTTACGCATCAAACGTATCATTACGATAAAAATTGAGAAATCACGAAGCGAGATCATCATCTCCGTTCAACGCATTCCGTGTGTATATCCACCCGTTCTCGGTGTTTCGAGTAACGCGAGAAATAAGGAAAATATAGTCTTGGCGTTGATTCTGTAAATTTTTCCAACAAATACCCGACCAAGATAACTCCGGGAAAATCCTACTTGAATAACCATTACTACGATATTTCTGCACCGTGCAATTCCGTGGAATGCGAGAGTAGGAAAACGGGTTCCGCATATATGCATTAAACTCGCCAATCCCGCGTTCAACTTTATTGGCATGATAATACGTGTATCTCTCGACTACGGGCACATATGATGGATGCATATCGAGTTATATATATATATATATACATATTATACATATATATGTTTACCCTCCCCGCTGTGCGAAGCGAGCGTGGTACCAAAGTTCTGAGAAAGAGCCCGCGCGCGACGTGTCGGCTCGACGAGTTTGTTTGTTCCAAGAGAGACCCAACGGAGATCAAGCCTCTCGCCCGCGTTGGATTCTCTCGTCTAGCGCGGCGCACCCCTCGAACGGAACGTTGATCTTCCCGGTTATGAGACAAGCGCTCTTCGCTTATTTATTATCTGGCTGAGCATAATAAAAAAAAAAAACCCGTGTGACCCTTCGGACGTTCGTGTTCTTTTCAATTCCGCTGTCGCATTCGAAATGTTGAGCGCATGTAGGTGCTAAAACTTTGCGCGAACCGAAGAAGCCCCCTCTGTCATATCGGTTGCACGCGCATATTACTACGCAGCGCACCTGTGTCAACGCGCGCGCGCGCACGCTCTGCGCTTACACTGGATGATTGCATCGGTTAAGAATCGAGTCGGAGAGCGAGAGCCCACCTGTTTGCCGGGCTCATCAGCCAGCTGTGAGCTATGCTCTCGGATCTCGCTAAGCCTCTTCTCGCGCAAAGAGTAAACAGGTAGGATAGCCGTAGGTTAGATTCCCACCGCGGGAGGAACGCAGCCGAGGATGCTCGCCATCTCGCGCGATCCCACAGTGGCCGCGCGCGCGATCTTTTCAACGCATTCGCCTGTGTACTTTAACATTGCGAGTCACCGCGCCACGATTCTCTTGCGCCACACCGAGAAAGCACCCGTGTGAGCAATAGTGACTCAAGAACGAGAAAGATCGAGCGAAGCGGCGAGAGAGCGAAACGGCAGAGATAGAAATACCGGGCGTGGATACCGCGAGCCGAGAGGTATGCAACGGCGTACTTTACACCGAAGAACACAGCTTCTCTCAATCCCGCATGCGTATTATTGCGGATTATTAACGAGCTATCATCGTGCATCTATTGCTTAATTGGCAAACTCCGCGGCACGATGACGAACTTCTGAAGTCGGAATTTTTTTTTTTTTTTTTATATATACACACATATATATGTGTATCTCGATCGATTGATTATACCGGGAAAATTACTCTCGCCGACAATAGAATTCCGTTCGGAGATGATGCTGCTACTGTTAACAACATACCGAAAGATCGATCTATCGTTTCGTAGTTACGCGCTAGTTATAGAAACTGAGTCTGCGCAATGTTAATTTACAGTTTTATCGCGTATATTTCGAGAACGGAGAAACTTTTTAGCGAATCTCATAATGAGAAATATACTCTTCAGGAAGAAATCGAGCGCGCATACTTATAGTCGAAGGCGAATAGCCATCAGGCAACGACGTCGGTCGTTCGCGCCGCTGCATGTTGTCCCCGCTTATTACTTACGTTCCTACACGTAAGTGGAATCAACGCGAGTCCTCGGGGGAGGGGAACTCGTTTCTATCCGAGGATCGTAACGAGCTTGAGAACGACAAGTTCGTTCGGCGCGTGTAGCATCTAAGTTCCGAGAGAGCAAATGACGTTCGGGGAAATTCTCGCGGAGGCCCCCTTCGACTCTCGTAACGTTGTTATCGAATTCCAATATACGAATTCTTTGTAAACAGAGAAAAGACCGGTCCTTTTTTCGATCGTTCGGAGACGCAAGTGCGAGAGTTATATGCGCAGAGAACGGATATAATAAAATTATCTCTCGGGGGCTCCCGTGATGCACTTGTCTTTACGTACCAATTGATGCAACGTCGATAGATCGATGGATGGGTCGATAGATAGATCGCGGGAAACGTAAGGGAGAAAGAGGTGGAAGAAGAAGAAAAGGAAAAAGAAATAACGGACTGGTTGTGCTGCTGCTGCTCGCCCGGCATCAAGGTAACCCGAGGCCTCAAATGAGTGAGCGAGGGAGCCGGCCAGACTGCGAGTTCTCAGGAAAAGACAACATTCGCTTGCTGTAGAGGGACTCGACTCTCGGGCTCTCAGCAGGTTAGCACTTTCCGAGCGGCACAGACTGCGCGTCGCCCGATCTCCAGGCACACGTTGGTTGCACCCAACGGACGTTACCATGTTTAGCGAACGTGGTGAAGACCGGATTTCCCCCCCCCCCCCCTCCCGGTCACTACTCGATACTAATTTTAAACTCGCAAATATAATCTCAACCAACCGACGACGCAGTAGATACGCAAAATTCAACGCGATGTATAAAACAACGAGTTTAGATATCGATGGAAAAATATCGATGTATAGTCGGTGATTCATCGATTTTCATTCGATTTCGCGATAAATACAAATGGCCGCTATTTTTCTTCGTCGTAAATCATACATTTTTTTATTCACTGCAATTTGATAGAGAGATGTAAAAAAATACGGAGATACGCATACGAATCGTTCGGCTTTTCAGTGAAATGTGAAACTTGCCTGATTTTACGTAACAACTCATACTATTAGAAAGTCGCAACGCTCATGAGATTAAATCGATGCACGGATTTTTTTTTTTTTTTATTTTTTATTTTTTTTTTTTCGTAAAATCAACGTGATAATTGAGGCTTTTCCTACAGCGCACTGTCAAACAGAATGAAACGCCTCTTTATCGCAACGTGATGGTCGCATTGGATTTTTGATTATTGCCACAGAAAAAATCGTTCATTTTTGTTTTTATTGACTCGCTAAATGACAATTGAAAAAAAAAAAAATATATAAATAGGTATCTTTGTGTACAAAATAAAGATTGGGACACCGTTGTGATTGTTGATCTTGAAAATTCGATTTCAAGTGACAAACGGCGGGCATTCCGCTTACCGAAAATAATCCCATTCTTGAAAAGCGAAAAGCAGACAGACGTCGTATTTATATTTGATTTGTAGAAAATACAGCTTTCAACAAATCGGGTTTGTTGACTTTACCCATACTGTTTTTTGGTATTTTATCGACGACTCGCAATACCGTGGGAATCGCGTATTCGGGTAGCGACTTTTTTCCAAACTCACGCAACTGCGATAATATTAGTTCCGAACCTTCGCGCACGACAACGACCGCTGCGACCTGAAAATATTAAAATTATATTTTACCAATTTTTATTTTTCTTCGGCATTTTTTTTTTTTTTTTTTTTTTCTTGATAATTTACTACCTTTTGTCCCCAAGTATCATCGGCAAGTCCGACAACCGCGCAATCCACGATATCCGGATGACCGAGAATCATCGTTTCTACTTGCAATGCGCTGACTTTGTAGCCTCCCGTTTTAATTATATCGACCGAACTCCGTCCTAAAATGCTGTATATACCATTTTCGTATTGTACAGTATCCCCTGTAATTTAAACGAAAATTTTATTACGCGAAAAGAGAAAATCAAAAATTTT
This sequence comes from Buathra laborator, assembly GCA_934046635.1. Lineage (NCBI taxonomy): Eukaryota > Metazoa > Arthropoda > Insecta > Hymenoptera > Ichneumonidae > Buathra > Buathra laborator. The sequence continues at coordinate 21,046,559 of OW203894.1, forward strand.
AAACAACGATAATTTTCGCTATTGTTTTACCTGTTTTAAACCACCCGTCGGTCGTAAATTCCTTCGCCGTTGCTTCCGGTTTATTCCAATATTCGCGGAATACACTGTCACCTTTTACTTGAAGATTTCCAACAATCGGTCCTTTGGTTTTTACCATTTCTTGACTCCCTTTTTCGGAGCCTTCGACGAGCACTTGAGGAGTTTCCGCTTTGTCGCGTTTCGTTATCCTTACGCGCGCACCGGGTAACGGTGTTCCGACGGTACCTAACGGCGACAAATAACGTCGAAGCGTTAAAATTATAGATCGATCACATTCGCTCGAGTTAACTGATCGGAGAGACTACGAACGATCAACGAATATTCTATCGTAGCGCTTTTCTCTACTGTAGAATTTAACAGTACAAGAAATTAGATAAGCACCTGGAATCCGCTGGCCTTCGAGAGGATTGGAGAGCACCATACCAGTTTCCGTCATACCGTACCTTTCCAACAGCCGATGACCCGTTATTTCCTCCCATCGATCGAATATCGGTTTCGAAAGTGGTGCAGATCCACTGACCATCAATCTGCAAAAAGATCGAACGAAATACGATAAGAATAAATGATCAATCGCGCTTCGCGTATATACGATATCGCAATTTCTTCGCATGACTCGCCTAATCTTACTGCTGCATACGGTACGAACGTATTCCTTGAACTTTGCATTCTTGCTGAATATCAGATCGTATTCTTGTATAAGTCTCATATATATAGTCGGTACCGCCATATACATGTTAACTCGTTCGGAATTTTGCAAATTAATTGCTAACAATTGTGTCCACACGTTGGATGTCTCGAATTTTGGTAGCATAACGCATCGAGCGCCGACGTACAGTGGACACAGTAATACATTTACGACTCCGTGTATGTGATTGAGAGGAAGCGTGTGAAGTACGATATCCTTTTCCGTCCACTTCCACGCAGTAACGAGCGCATTTACTTGCGACTGCAGATTCTTATGACTCACGACGACTCCTTTTGGTTTACCGGTCGTACCGGATGTGTAGATGAACATCGCGTCACTGTTGCGATAAAATTCGTCTTTCAACGGAGTTTCGGGAAAAACTCCGTTATTCTGCTGATCGATAGGGACGCGATTGTTCGCCGTTTTTCCATCGGGTTTCATAGCGAGTATACGTAAAGCTTCGTCCAACACCAACAATCGGCGATTCGTGTCGGCGACCAGAGGCTCCAGCAGCGGCAAATGCTCCGATGTCGTTACTATGACTCTGACGTCGGCGTCGTTTATGTAATAGTCGAGAAGTGCCGGCGGAGTTGAAGTACTCAAGGGCACAGCTGCAACGGGAAACAGTGAAATTCAAGGTCAACCCGCTAATTCCACCGGTACTCGAAAAATGTGTATTATAATAAATGTCGAAAAAAAAAAAAAATTTAATGAATAAATGTAAAAAAAAAAAGAAAAAAAAGTCGATCTTTTTTATAAAAAAAAAAAAAAAATTGAAAAAAATGTATAAAAATTAAATTAACGATTTCCAGCGGATTTATGTATCTTTCAGGTAGATAAACGAAAAACATTGAGATACTCACCAATTTGCCCACTCATCCAACATGCCCATTGAGTAATAACGTAATTTGCGTTATTCGGCAACAAAAACGCCACTCGCTCTTGATGAGCTCCGCCAACTATTTTACTCAAGTCATTTGCAAGTTGTCGCGAACTTAAAAACAGTCCACGATAAGTATAGTCTCCTTGAACATCTCGAAGAGCCGTTCTATCGCCGTAGCGAACTGCGTGTCTGAATACCGGTACAACATTGTCGGAAGGCTGCGAAGCGATAATGCGTTTTTCATAGAAATTTAGTAGATTTGCTTTTTTCCGATGGCAAATGGTTTTTTTTTTTGCATAAACTTACCTGATAAGCATCGGTACTCGAGGTGACAGCAGCTGCCGCATACGTTTGTTGCAGTCGCCTGTTCGTCGTTTGCCTGTGAACTCTGAATACAGTTCCCGCTGTCCAGTATAATCGACGCCTCAAAAGTGAACCCATCTTACGCGACCCTGTGCTTACGTGACTCTAAGTAGTATCTGCAAGTGAAAAATATCGAAATCTATCAGCGTTGCCGCGACGCGACGATATTCTCGCGCAACCTAACCTCCAATATCGCGAACAGTCAATCGCGATACGAACGAAAAAAACGAAACAATTGCTTCGAATATATTGTTTTAAACTCGTTATTACGTTTGACGGTCATCATTGGACGAAAAATATTTCACAATTAAACATACGACGTTCGACGGTGCAAAGCAATTAGTTCAATTAGCAAATAATCAAATTTTTCTTATCGCGAACGCGAAATATTAATGTCCTCGTATGTTTTTCATTGACGAACGGAATTTAATAGCGATAATTTATATTTTTACATTACCAATATCAATCATGATGAAACATTGTTCACAATTCTACCGGTTTCGAACGTTTTGACATCTCTTTCAACTCGAGATAAAGGAATTTAACAGATAGGAAATATTAGGGCTATGTTTGTTTCTCCCCGAGGAAACTTTGCGATCTGTACGCTCCCTCGGAGCATTTTCGACGATATAACTCGACGAAATCACGAGATGATGGCGCCGGTCGGTCGCCGCCATCGTATAAATAATCTTCTGCGCGCCCATCGCGCCGCGCACGCGACACACACGCGCGGAAATAATTCGATTGTTCGATAATCGATATAAATCCTTGTCTTTTTATTATTATATATGTTACAAAAATAAAATTAGCATTAGTCTATTCATTCCTGCCGGTCCGCGCTGATCTCTTCTTCTTCATTTTTCTCTTTCAAACATTTCATAACAGATTTTACCAAACACTGCTGCAGAACGAGACATATATCTTTGCCAATTTCGGTCATTGTTTCTATAGCAGGCTTCATGCAAGCCAAATCTATATCACCTACAAAATATAATTCGGCAATTTGATCGTGTTGCGGTAGAGCAGCCTGCATGATTATTCCATGATTCTTTCCTCTCATTGTTTCAGTGGGAGGCAAATAGCAAATTGATTCTTCTTTGTCTGTTGGATCAAGCAGCACTGTACTGGACGAAATAGCCTGGAAAAATCACATTGTTGATTAATTGCATAGGTCAATTTTATTTCTTTAAAAACTATAATTTTTATGATTATTTTGCGTACAGTAGTGACGGCAGTTACTAAGCCAAACATTGGTATGCTTGCGTTAGCTAAAGCTAAACTAGCAGCCATGATGGCAGCACCCAAACATGATCCTCCGTTGTCCAAGACTAAGGCATATATATCAACTTGAAAGTTCGGAAATTCGTGCTGAAAAAAAGAAAAAAAAAATTGAAATAGAATTAAATTCGTATGTATGTATATTTTGATATTTTGAATAACGAATGATTGAAACGTGACGAGTACCCGACAAACCGCCGGCTCCAAAGCTCGCTGCATAATTAAGCTGTACTCTTTCTCGTCTGTATCTTGCTGATGAATTCGTCTTTTAGTACAGGAGAAAGTCGCGTACTTGAATTCGCAATAGAGACTTCCTTGCACACTGTAACCGCTCTTGCTGGGTGTTTCTCTCGGATCGAATACGGAACATACAACCTTCGTTTTTCCCATTTCTATGTAAGCTGATCCTTTGGCTTGACTGATAATCCCAGTTTTTACGACTGTCGATTAAACAACGAGAACGATGAAAATACATCGATTGAAATCGTTATTCGCGCGCAAACGTAAACAACACATAACCTTACACATTTTTCGTAAATCAACGTGGGCGCGACCGTCTTCTCGATTGATCAAAAGATTCGTTTCATTTTCCACTTTTTTTTCTTTCGTATCGATGAGAACGTTGTAAGGTATCGTCGACTCGGGGCCGTTTATTCGTTTTTGATCTACCGGCATTTTAACAACGTTTTACACAACAAATTAACAAAACCCGTGTGATAAACACCGACTGACACGACGACACGAGTCAAGAATGCGCGTTCGACGCACGTGTTCATCCCCACCCTCGGCACATCCATCGTGTAAAAGTGAAAAAAAAAGGCGGCTACAATCGCGAGGATTGGTCGAAATTATCAACTCTCTTTTCTGGGTTCGAAGTCGATCTCAAGAAGAACCGGATCGCACGTCAACACGATAAAAAACCCGAATTTATGCAGTGTCCACGTCGATTAAAATGAATGATCGTGCATTTCAATTATTCTCGGTTCCGCCGAATCGTAGTATTGTATTTCGAAGTTTCATCCCAATGGTATCTCGCCGCAATGTTCGTAATTAACAAATGCCTATTTGCTGTATACAGTTTAGTTGTTTTTCTATTTGCACACTATCTTAGTGCTTCGTATTTCATAAACTCGTACAGTGACTGGTTTTTCAATGATCATGAAATCGTTCAACTTTACGATTTCATCGTTGGTACGTTATATCGTTGTTTCCGCGATAAAATATTAACAATCGCATTTATTCGTAATAAAACGATAATTTTTTAATTCTCGTAGTCGGAGCCGGAAGTGCAGGTGCTACAATTGCTGCTGAACTCGCCAATGGTGGCAACAAAGTACTATTGGTGGAGGCAGGAGCTGAACCAGCATATTTTCTCAATGTGCCAATATTGGGATCGATCCTCCAGAGATCTCAGTACGATTGGCAATACGTAACGGAGCCGCAAGATAACGCATGCAAGGGATTCATAAATAACGTAAGTTAATAACGCATTCCGCCCAAAGCAAGGAAACTATTTTTATTTCATTGATTTTAAAAATAATGCAAAAATTGCTTGAATTTCAGCAAAGTCTGTGGCCGAGAGGCAAAGTCCTCGGTGGATCAAGCAGATTAAATTACATGGTTTATCTTCCCGGTCATCCGAAAGATTACGAAGATTGGTTTCCAGACTACGATGGTACGCAGTATGGATACACGCATTTGCCATTTGCTAAATAAATTTATTTCGCAATTTCATAATAAAATAATTGAATATTTGATAATTATGTAATTTGATAAATACGAAATTTTTCAGAGTACACATTCAAAGATAACGCCTCAAACGTCGGCGATCCTCGTTGGCATTCATATTTATCTGATGCAATTTTGGATGCCATGTCAGAAATTTTGCCGAATATATCGTCAGATTTTCGAAGAGTTAGACTTACGACTATAAACGGTGAAAGATGGAGTACTGATAGACTCCTGAAAAGCGGATTAAAGAATAGTCCGCGAATAGTAACTCATGCGCTTGTTAACAAAATAATATTCAATGGGGACACTGCGAGAGGCATAGAATTTATCAAATGGAACAATAGATTCAGAGTTTTTGCGGAACACGGAGTAATCGTCAGTGCGGGAGCGATAGGCAGTCCGAAATTATTGATGCTCTCGGGAATCGGTCCGAAAAATCATCTCGAATCGCTCGGGGTAAGTTTCACGCGCAAAACTTATTTTCGGGGCTAAATAACGATTTTCAATGTTATTCATTTAGATTAACGTTATTCATGATTTACCAGTCGGCCAAAATTTGGTCGATCATATAATCACTGGTGTCGATTTGATAACGCTGAATGGAACGACACCGCTCGGCGTGAAAGATGTGCTAAATCCTCTGTCGGCATTGAACTACTTGATGTTTCGTCAAGGTACGATATTTCGCTGATAAACTACTTTACGGAATATTAAATTGAAAAAAAAAAACTGTTTATTAAGGTCCGTGGACGTGTTCTGGTATCGAACTTACCGGAACGTTTCACACATCAACGCAAAACGCCGAAAGCGAAGCTCCAGCTTTACAATTGATGACAATACCCATCGGAGTTTCTCAGGACGATGGTATCGTTCTACGAAAATCATTGGGAATTTCCGACGAGGTACGAGAGCGTTGCTGGTCACAAGAAAAAGTCGAAAAAAAAAAAAAAACTCAACATTGAAGACTCGATATTTCGCAGATTTTTCGGGATTACTTTGCGCCGCTGACTTCTCAAACAGCAATAATGATAGGACCGGTTTTACTGCATCCTAAGAGTACCGGCGAACTAAAGCTTAAGAGTTCCAATCCTAAAGACGATCCAATAATCGATCCTAAATATTTGTCTCACAAGGACGACGTATCCGCACTTATCAGTGGTAAAAGTTTCATTTTTTAAAAAGATTTAAAAAGATTTAACAGTCAAATTAATGGAAAGAAAAATGTTTCAGGCATACAAATCGTAAAACGAATCGTCGACACCGAAGCAATGAAAAAAATCGGTGCTTCTCTGTACAAAAAAAAATTTCCGGGATGCGAAAATTTTGTGTTCGACACAACCGAATACTGGGAGTGTTATATTCGTCATTTAACAATGACCACCTATCATCCTGCAGGAACTTGTCGTATGGGGGATGTTGTTGACGAATCCTTTAGGTGAGAATTGCGTTATTGTGTTATCTTCATTCCTTTTCATTATCTTTGCTATCGTGTCATATTTATTTCAGAGTTTTCAACACCAAAAACTTGTACATAGTTGACGCGTCCGTTTTTCCGACGTTGCCCAGCGGTAATACAAACGCCGCGGTAATGATGGTCGCGAAAAAGGCGAGCAGAATGTTACAGAAGATTGTCAATCGCTCCAAAACATGTGCCAAACTCAACGGCTACTTGATAGCATTGTATGGAGTGGACGCAGATATTTCATATCTCAAGGCATATTAATTAATCAATCAATTTAATGTCAATTAATTAATTAATCAATTTAATATCAATTAATTAATTAATCAATTTAATATCAATTAACTAATTAATCGAATTAATATCAATTAATTAATTAATGACCATTAATATCAATTAATTAATTAGTTGACCAAATAAATACTGCAGGCACAACGATGCTAACTACCGATGATAAATCATATTTTTGTATAATGTTCTCTGTACATATGAAATGAAAGTTTGTACAAAAAAAATCGTTGGATGATATTAATTTCGATAATAGGGATGTCTTCTTGACGAGTTTCGTCTTTCGTTGCTGGGATACATGTTCATGGGGCCGCGATACTGTTGGTCGTGCGAAGCATAGGGATTGGGATAACCGCAAACCGGTCCGTAGGATATTTGTCCAGTGCCATTGGAAATTGGCAAAAATATAATATCTTGCAGTTGCGGAGGTTGTTCCGGCGGTAATCGTACTTTTCTGTCGATGTTCAATTCTCTGTTATACAATGCGGTACCTCTGAAGAGCTCCAACGCATAATCCACCGATTCGTCGTGTTTGTAAGTTACGAATCCGTATGCTCTCGGTCGGGAATCGCGATCTTTTGGAATTTTCACTTCTTCCAAAGGGCCGGCCTATTATTGAAATAACGCAGTTCATTCATCGAAACGTTCACGGAAGAAACGGTAAATATTAATTGACAATTAGATCGTTATACAAATATTACCTGCAGAAATAACTCGTAAAGAAGATCCTCGGTGACTCGATTACTCAAATTACCGCACCACAGCGTACGTAAATCTCTGTCCATTATTAAGTTGATAAATTATCACGAGTCTTGATGTTTTTATTGATATAAATTGATTTTTTTGGCGATCAAAAACGACAACAAACAAATTCTCGTTCTTTCTCGAATATTACAATACATCGAAATTTGACGTAAAACGCGTAAACAACAATGGCTGATGTTTTACTGCAAATCTGCTCCAGCAGAGTGCGCTGCGAACGTTTCGATCGTAAAAATAAAAATAAAAAACTGTCGATGTAAAGAAACGATTGTTACGTGCGACACGTCATTGTCAGTTGTTATTTCTCGAAAGCTACATACGTTGTACACGATGACATACGTATCCGGAGGTACAGTTAGTTGGTGCTCGATATATCCTTTTTTTGGCGGTTATTTATCAAACAATTACTGCTCGCAGATGGAAGTATTGTGCAATCGACACCTTGGAGTTTGGGAGCATTCTTTGGCGTGTTTCTAGGATTCTTCAACGGTATCGCAATGTTGTGAGTATCGATACGTTCGACTGCCCCCGTTCATCCCACACTTTTTTTTTCGTCAATTCTATTTTCTATGCGATCGATCTATAGCTTCAGGACACTCGTCAATCCGACCAGCAACAAGTACGGAAGTCAATATACCCGAAATTACCGACCGGGTTCTGGGTAAGAAAAAAATCTCGTTTAATAAATTTTCATTGTCCGATCCCAAATTATCATTATTTTCTTTCCTTCAGACCACCACGTCCACCCACTCGTAAAATGGGCGGATTAAACTTGAAACCTTCCGTCAATGTTCCCGGAGGGTGCAGCAGTTGTGCGAGACGATAATTTTCCACAAAGCATTTAAATCAATTACGCCGTTTCTCAAGAGGATTATTGAAATCTCAAAGGAACCATTAATCATGAATACCTATATAATTTCCAAGGAGAAAGATAATCCGCAACGTTCTCCAATAGCTTTCCCACTAACTATCGTCTAAAAAATTGGTTACAGGGAAGTCAATCGTGTGTCTAAATATACAAACGGTAACTTATATATGTTAATGAATAATTAAGAGAGTGGGATGTACTTTTCTGCAATTAAAAATCTCCAAGCTAACATTCCAAAAAAAAAAGAAAAAAAAATTGCTGTAAATCATGAAAAATATGCAAATTATAATCAGTGTAATGAATCGATATCGAACATAAATTCTATGTAAATCGACGAGTCTTTTATTGTTATGTGTACAAAGATGGGAAATAATATTATTATAGAATGAATTTATTTGATTTTAGTAACGAGACCAGCCGCGATTGTTGCTCCCGCAACGCGCAGCATAACTCTTCCCAATTGTTTAACGTCTCTGTACAATTCCATGCAAATTGGCCTCTGCATTTGTATCTCGACTATTGCGCTCGAATTTTTAGGCAGGCAACGAGGCTTTTTCTTTACAACTTCGCCGGTACTTTTGTGTAACTGCGCTATCAATTTCGTTATCACCGCGGGTTCGACAAGCGATTGTTGGTGCAATACTACCGGAAGTCCTTTCGTTATCGGTATCGTTACAGCGAAAATAACTACATGCGCTTGGAAACACGTCGTCACGGGTACGGGATTTTGTGGACTGCAAATAATGTCGCCGACTCCGACGTTTTGGTGATCTATACCGGCGAGCGTCAGGGAAAGTTGATCTCCCGCGAAGCCATTACTCGTTGATACGTCGTCGCATTGCAAGCCTACGATTGAGCATAAAAAAAATTATTCGATAATCAATTATTCGTCTAATAAGCAATTTACGAGTTCAAAGATAAAAATGTGACCTTTGACAACGGCAGATTCATTTCTTGGCAACAATAAGACTTTATCCCCAACAGCGACCATTCCGGTTTCCACGTGACCCGATACGCAAAAACCCGATCCCGTTCCCTTAAATATATCGTTAACCGAGAAACGAAGTGGTTTATTGATAGGCCTTTCGGGACACTTGAAATTGTCTATCACACCGAGTAAAGTAGGTCCGTTGTACCTAAAAGCCATAAATTAAATACATAATTGTAATTTTATCGTTAAAATCGATTGAATAAACGCGACGGCGCGTTTATCAAACTGACCAATTTGCGAGCCCTTCGGCATTCGATTTCGTCACTATATTCTCGCCGGACAAACCGCTGCAGGGAACGAATGTGACGGCGTCGCGAAAACCTGCTTGCTTCAGAAAAACACTCATTTTATCGACGATTTCGTCATATCTATCTTTCGACCAGTCGACTGTATCCAATTTATTAACCACAACGGCCACCTGAGAAACTCCTGCGGAAAAAACGTTTAACGGTGTAAAAAACTTTGTTTTCACTAACGAAAGATTTATATCGGAGGATATAAATTATGGGAATAGGGTATTCGTACCAAGAGAACGAAGCAACAGCGCGTGTTCTCTCGTTTGTCCTCCGCTGTCGAATCCCGTCTCGAATTCACCTCTCGTCGCGTCAACGACCAACAAAGCGACGTCAGCCTGCGTCGCTCCGGCAATCATGTTCGGTATGAAATCTCGATGACCGGGTGCATCCAAAAGAGTTACAGTTTTCGTATCGGTTTCAAATTTCGAGTGGCCAACGTCCATCGTTATTCCGCGTTCCCTGCAAAATGTTAATTGCTACTTGTAACTCTAATAATCAATAATTTTTTAAAGTTTAAACGATTTATTCGATTTCGAAATTAATCGATCGATTTTACGAAAAGCACATACCTCTCTTCACCAGTTTCGTCGAGAACCCACGCGTAAGCGAACGATTGCTTGCCAATTTTTTTGCTTTCTTGCTGATACTTGTGAATAAGTCGCGACGGTACCTGACCGATGTCGCACAGTAGCCTACCGAGTAACGTACTCTTTCCCGCGTCTACGTGACCAACGACAACGAGATGAAGTTGTTCTTTGGAATCGGCAAGTTTACTCTTGTAAATTCCCACAGCGTCGCGTTTTTCCTCGTTACTCTTAATTCGCGTATCATATTCCGGAGTCGCTCTGCCGCTACCGGAAACGGGGGATTGAGATCGCGGGGTATTCGATCGTGAGATTGCCAATTTTTTCTGAATGCCGTCGTCCTTTCTTCTGGGATCCGGTGAGTATCTGTCCGAAGACGGACTCTGAGATCTCGGACTTTCGAGACGCGGACTAAGAAAATCCGCGCTTTCTGCTCCCTTCACCTCGAATCCTTTGACGACTGAACGTGCTGCAGCTGGTACTACTCTTACCGTTGTCGCCTTCGTTACTTTCACCGACGGCTTCAAGTTCAGCTTATTACCTATTATTTTTGTTTCATACGCTTTCATTAATCGTCAAAGAATACACGGATTATCAAATTTTTCAAGCGTTCACCGCTCTTTTATCCATAATCAATGATACAATGGTAGATTAATTATAATCAATGTACAAATTCATGCCAAATGTTAATGAAATCATCGTTGATCGTTAGCCGACCAAAGAATTGTCTCGTTATCTCCTGTGCAATCTCGCGAGTATAAGAGCGTCGGGAGAAGGAGTCGAGAAATCGAAACGTATTCCCGATCCCCAAGAAACCTCTCCATCAACCCCCCAATTATTTCGTGTCTTTCCCCAGTTATGCCGATGCGATCTTTTTATAACGGGTCTACGCGTTCGCCATCGCTTGCATAACATCTTTCCAAAAAGTGAGACGACTTTGTTTGCATGATTAAGTCGAACATTTCGGAGATAACTTATGTTCAATACGCAATTGCGACTCTTTTTCGATGACAAAATCGATTTGTCCGGTTTTACGGAACGTTGAATACCCAGCAATTGATCAATTGAGAAATTATCGTCAGTTTCGTCGGTAACAATTGGTTCGCTGATACTTTTCGATTTAACTCTTAGTTGCGGTTCGATTTGTCTCAGTGCTGTTGTCAAGTCTATCGTCCAATTGTCCGGAGTTGTATGACCGTCGGTACTAACGACCGTTTCGCTGTTATTACAATTTTTCTCGTTTATCTCCGGCGTAACTTGTTCGCTTGACGGAAGTTTCGTGTCCGGCGAGATAACGGATTCTCGCGGATTTATCACGCTGAGGGGTAGCGGCTGTACCATCGCGTTATTCGCCCCATTGTTCACTTTGCTTGACGAAAATTTCGGTATAACGAAATTTGGCTTTGGAGAATTAATCTTCCCGAAGGTATTACCCAATCCCGATTTGGAACTATTAGATTTTTGCAAATGATGAGCAGTCAGATCGGCCAGAGAACCAAACGACGTTTTACTCGGACCCTCACGCCGCGGGAACGGGGAAGCTTTCGGGGCATTAGATTTCGCGTGATTCGCCATTAACTCGGACAAGGAGCCGCATGTCTTTGAATCCGTATTATCGATTTCTGGTCCTTGCGCATTTTTTTTACTACCAAAAGCAAACTTTGGTATTGCAATTCTCGTCTTTGCGGTATCAAAAATAGTCGGGCTGTTGACTAAGGAACCTTACCTTACCGGCGAAGTAATGTGGTACAGCGCATGAAACAGAAAAAAATAACGTTCCCCAGTTAAACTTCTGAACAGTACGAAATAACGGAAAATAAACGTTTAATTGGCAATATATATACCTGGATATGCGTCCAAACGATCCTTGCTGGCGCCTGCTGTTTCTGCAATTAAAAAATTCGCGTCTATACAATTGTTGCACCCAAATTTCCTCGATCTTAAAAAATTATACACGGTGAATTTAAATCGCTTCAAGATAATATAGTTTTTTTTTTACGATTTGTCGATTAAGATGCTTTGATAAAACTCAAAACTTTCATATTACTTATTTCATCAGTTTTTCGAATTAATTATACTTGAAGTTTAAGATATTGAATTTTGACGCAATAGAGAAATGAATAACATAAAACTTTTGTTGATTAAATTCATACATTGTATGCCTACAAAAATGAATGGAATATTGTAGAAAAAAAAAGAAAAATTCACCAACCAATCAGATTCTTGGGCGGTGTCTCCTTTAGGATAGTATCCAATACAATTTCAGCGTTAAAGTTGGACTTTATAATTTTTTCCGTTAGAGCAGATTCTGTAATCGTATCGCCAATAACGTTTCTCACAGCTTCGATGCAAGAAATCAGTTTGGCTGTTTCTAATTCTGAGAGTTCCGGTTTCTTGTATGATTTGTCTTCTTCAATCTCCTCGGCTTCTTCGTTGTCCTCCTCTATGTCAGGTTCTGTTAGGAAACTACTTATGTTTTGCTTCTTGTTACGATCAAATAGAAATTGCTCCGCTGTAGATTAACAAAAGAAGACGAAAATAACATCTTTCCAAAAAGATTTTCGCAATTTTCCTGTTTAATTGCAATTTAATGATAAAATAAACGTGATATCTTACCACCAGGTGAAACGCAATAGTCGTCCTCAACGGAATGTCCGTATACGTCGTCGTAACCATCGTACTCTACGAATCGTAAACATTCGAAAAATAATCAATTTTTTCCAAAAATGTTCGTCAAAACTCGTAGGTTAGAAAGCACAACAAAAGACTTACCGTCGGAATAGTTCATGGAACGGACGTCCCTGTGACGTGACATTGTTGTTGTTTTTGTTGCAAATCAAATCGAATGGTTCTTAAATTTCACGAACACATTCGTTTTTTATAATTTTTATTTTTTGTATATGTAGTAAAAATGAATGACGCACGCAACGAAAGTTCACAGCTGTTCGATGTTTCAGAGAAATTGTTTCAATGATAATCGAAACTGACTGAGAATTGACGATCGTTGGTAAAATACCAGAGATTAGTAGGGAGATGTGCAACGCGCTCGGCTTTTGGTCGTCGTCCCCAACTGAGTGGCGCTAAATCGTAGCGGCGAACTCGGGAGTACGATTTTGTGATCATCGCCTCGGCCAACATTGCAGAGTCGGGGCGAACGTGATCACCCGTGCGGTGGGTATTACAGGCACGTGACACGCGCCTGTAATACCCTCTTTTTTGCTTGTTACAAGTGCACAAAATTACTAATCAATTACCGTAGGCGTGAAAAAAAAAATTAAAAAAAAATGAATCTGCGTCCGAAGAGCCAAGTCTCTGGCTTTGCGAGAACGAGGCTCGAGCGACGGAGAGGTTCTCTCCACAAAGCGCACAAAGAACTTCACGCGCCTGTAATACCCACCGCACGGGTGAACACGTTCGCCCGACTCTACAATATTGGCCGAGGCGATGATCACAAAATCGTACTCCCGAGTTCGCCGCTACGATTTAGCGCCACTCAGTTGGGAACAATCAAAAGCCGAGCGTTGCACATCTCGATTACTAATCTTTGCTACTAATCTCTGAAAATACGGCCGAAGAGACGAGAGCGCGACGAGGGCGTGCGTGCCGTGTGGACAAAACTCCGCGCACCGTCTAAAGTGACTGCACTGGCAAATGGATACTCTTCTGGAACTTTGACATGTATTCGCGGTTAGAGTTGTCCTTTAATCTCATTGTTATACCTCGTTAGCTTGTTGATTTGTTCAATTGATCTGATTGATCTTAACCAGCTGATTGGGTTCTCTGCGTTGCGTCGTAGTTTAACTCGTGTCATATCGAACATAAGCAGTACATGTTTAACGACAAGTCGCGCGTTAATTAGTCATTGATACGCGTAATAACATCGCGCTTTAACATCGAGACGAGAAATTACACAACATATGTTGTACTCGTCACATATCTAGAACTGTCTTATCGGAATTTATTACGGTATCTCGATAACCGTGACATTCCGCGTATCGACTGCAAGTGATTGCAACATGTCAACTCGACACCTGAGAAAGGCATACGGAACGGATAGAATACTCAAGGAAAGCAACGAAGAAGATTCCAGCGACATTGAAGCACCGATAAGTGAATCAAAGTTGTTCAATGTCTTTGATTTGGTAATTATCTTTATACCGTACAAACGTTGCATTATATTACAAAAGTTTTACAAATCGAATTGATCTCTCGTCAGTTGAACGACAATTCCGGAAGTGACGACGGAGAACAGGATGAAGAAAAACCTACGAGTGGAAAAGAGGAAGAGTCTGAGAATAACAAACGTAAGAAAAAAAAGAAGAAACGCAGGAAAAACGACGAATCAAGAATAGCCGACAATGCAAAGGAAGAAGAAACGTCGGAACCGGTGGATGAAATCGAACGAACGGTCAGAGAAGTTAACAAACTTCTAGGAGAGCCAAAAGCCGGTACAAGTAAAGATGATGAAGACGCAGCGGTCAAGAAATCCAGTAAAGAGATTATATTGACCGTTCATCGCAAATACCTGAATCCTCACAATGAACTGAAGAGGATATGCAGCGGTAAGAGTATACAGGCGGAACAGAGGTATGTAGAGTTTTAAGATGCAGTAAAATTTTAATTGTTACGGAAGACACAGTTATCCGCTCTTAGATCCCCGAATTTTTATTTTTTTATTTTATTAACGGTAATACGTCGGTTAACATTTGCAAATCACTAATTAATATAATGATTAAATCATTAAAATTTTTGCTAAAAATATTTTTCGCGGATTTTTATTAGTAATTAATTTTATTTTAGGGATTTTATTATCAGAAATTCGAATCGATCGTTTTTTATAAAAAAAATTTCGATAAAAAGCTAAATTACCGTTATTCAAAATGATACACTACGATTTTCAACGATTTTTCTATCAATTCATGAATTTCAATATCTGTCTTCGGACAATTGAGATTTTACTGCAATAGTGAGGGTATTTGCGGAACGACGTTAATGAAAAGAATTTCAATGTCTCAGCAAAAGAAGAAATCGCGGACGCGCTGGATATTCGAAAAAAACGTGGCTGGTAGTTCCCCGAGACAATTGGCCACCCATCGGAAAAACTGGTCTCTCAATGTCAATCGACGACAGTATACGATCGTCGGCAGAGTCAAACGATCTTACATACTTCGTCTTTGTCCACAACTCCGCCTACGTCGAAGTTCAAAAGAAATTTTTCGACGCTGTTGAGAGCCAAAATTCCGAAAACATCATCGTAAGCATTGAATACGAAATTTCTGTGAAAACGGACGTTTTTCTTACACTCTAAACATGTTTTTTCTTGCAGAATATCATGAACGCCCATCTTTATCACGTCGACACGCTTCTTCAGCTGTCGGACTTATGCAAACTTAACGAGGATTTGCAAATGTCCGCGGAGGTCATAGAACGAGCGTTATATTGTTTGGAGTGCGCGCTGCATCCTTCTTTCAACATAAGCACCGGGAAGTGCAGACTGAGTTATAAGAAACAAACGAATCGCGCTTTCTTCATAACTCTTTTTAAGCACATGACGTTTGTCGGCGGTCGTGCGTGTTACAGGTAAAAGAAAATAGAGATAAACCGGTAATCAAATGTTAACATATATCCCTTATGCGCGACGATGATGATGACGAAAGAATAATGTATTATCTTTTCGTTCGTATCGCGCGTTCAGGACGAGTCTCGAATTCTGCAAACTTCTATTAACATTGGATCCGGAAGGTGATCCATTGGCGGTCGTCTTAGCAATTGATTTCTACGCTCTGCGTTCCCGCGAGTACGAGTGGTTCATTGAATTCTGCGAAAGTTGGGAACAAGAGAGAAATCTCAGTCAACTACCAAACATAGCGTTCAGTCTCGCGTTGGCGTTCTTTCTCTCGGGAAATCGTGAAGTTGCCGATCAACTCTTGCAGAATGCACTGTTCATGTTTCCCGGTGTATTGATACCTCTATTAGACAAATGCGGCGTCTCAACGGATTTGAAGGTAAACACCAACGGGTCAACTAGGAATAAAAAATGTGCTTTTCAATTATGCGACTTTATCACTATGAATAATTAAATTCGCAGGTAATGGGACACGATTACTTCAACAGCAAAGCCAAAGCGACGACAAGTCCGTCTCTCGAAAAATTGCAAGATCTGTACGTCGCAAGAAGTTATCATCTGTGGAAAGAACCGGATGTGTTATTATGGTTGGAGACCGCCACTCATACGGTTCTCACTCGCGTAGACTCTGGCGATGAATACGCAAAGTTCTGTCGAACGAAACGCGGAAGCAGATATCAGGGTCAGCCGCCGAGAAATATTTTACGGCACATTATACTCTCTGATTTTAAAGAAGTTACGATTAGCCATCACGCGGTAAGCGATTACGAGGAACACGCGACATAATGTATCGCTTGATAAATTTTATATATTTTATTATGTTCTTTTTATAGTTCAGAAACAATGGACCTATTTATTCGTACGATCCTCTGCCGCCGGCAGATTCTATCGACGTTTATCAAAGAGGAAGAACGATCCCGAGACCGGCGCAAGCGAATTCAAATCTATTTGCTCTATTTATGTCGTCACTTTACACTGATTTGGAAGGGAATCTTCCCAACATCGCTCTGAACGGCTTTAATCTGTAGTGAGTAAAGTAGCGAAATCGTTGAAATTATTAAATTCTTTAAATAATGAAAAAAAAAATTTCTTTTTCAGCGAGGACGACGGTGGTAATAACGATGAAATCGATTAGTTTGTCCGGATGGAGTGACGAAGGTATATAAATTATAATAGGTATGGCCAGTCTCCGAAAATGTAAAATATCCCCATCGTTCCATATCTATTTTCTGCTGCTTTATCTTCTTTACATCTTTCCAGTGGGCAACGATTTTTTTTTTTTTTCTTTTTTATTTTCTTTTCATACGATACTTCCGAATAGCCCGATAACAGCTGAGATAATGAATTTACGCTGAAACAGCAGAATGTTTCTCTCTTCTTGTTGTTGTATATACATTATACTACATTATATATTGCTAATATTATTAACTATCAATAAAAGATACAAAAAAGAAAAAAAAATCAATGAGATGTATCGCCGATAAAAAAAAAGGATATTTATTTATCAACGGGATTATCTGTATGTACAAATTTAGCTCTATACAAGTAATACGGAAATGTGATGGAGCTTCGGATAGACGAAAACATAAGATTGACGAAAGACAGCATGAGACATTATATAAATTTCGTTAATTATCATAAAATATGTTTAATCATTGATGAGAACGGCTTTTAAATGCAATGTTTTCTTTTAATGGGAAGTCTCTTGTTATTGATTTTATTTATCTATACCGGTCTGGTATTAGCACTTTTAAGTTTTAAATATTGTGTGCGTTGATCGATCGGGATATATGTATACCATTTGATTTTTCATGAGGATAAATTCGATAACAATTATGCAGGTAATTACGACTCGTATGAAAACAACGTCGACGACGAAAGGGTGACGATTACGTTGCATTACAAAAAAAAAATAAAAATAAAAATAAACGAGCCTTTCATCTAAACCATACTGCGAAAAACGGGATTGTACCGACAGATACTCGGACCGCATTCTTGATAATCCTTTTTCGTATGGCATACATTGTAAAACTCGGGACCGCTGGCGAGTAATGCTCCGCCGAACCACACGGCGCATCGTTGTTTGTGATGAGAAACTACTCGAACATCTATCGCGGTGGGCTGTGGCAAGAATTCGAAGATATTAACGTCTCTTGTGTTTTTTTCTTTGTTTGTTTTTTCTTATTAATACGAATAGAAAATTTAGCAACAATGATACATACCGTTATGTGTCCACCGCTGAGTATTTCGCTGTGCTTGAGTCGCGCGTCCACAGTTTTCTTGACGTCGCGCTGCAAACGTCTGCCAAAGTCTTTAAACATTGTCGACCCGCCGGAAAGAACAATGTTTTTGTATAATGGTCTCCTGACGTCGATGGGACAACTCTGAATAACGTCGTCAACGATCGCGTCCAGCGGTGTCGTAAAGTCCGGATTCGCGAACTGTCGATAATAAACCATATAAATGTGAGGAATAGAGTAACATAGATGAAAAATACGTGAGGAACAGTGACTCGTCGATAAGGCAAAATTCTAAACGCACTTCCGGATGGAAGAATATCTCCGGTCCGAGGAATCTCTCGTAGCCAACGTCGACGTTGAAATTTTGTTGAGTAATGTTGTTAACGCCGAGATATTGTTTTATTTTGCTCGAGTCACTATCGTATTTGGCAAACTCCTTGGCGAGATCGGGACATATGTAGCAATACTTTTCTTTAATCGCCTTAGCAGTCTCGAGCGATTGTTCGGGCGGAATGCCGACTTCGCGCTCACGCAACAAACTCTGAATGAAGTACGTGATATCGCGGCCAGCGATGGGAATGTGTTTTATGCAGCTTCCGATTACGTATCCGTCAGCCTAAAAACACAATTGAGTTAATAAACACGAAAAATGGCTGTGCGGCTTTCGTACTTAATGGCGAAACTCGGAAAAATCGATCGAAGTTATAAAAAAAAAAAAAAAAAAACAAGGAAAAGAGTTAAGAAGAATCAAATCGAAACTACCAAACGGAAAGTCAGTTTCATATCGAAAAATAAAAAAACGGATAACATTACCCGCGAGAAAATACGAGTTATTATTAATCATACCACTGGTATGACGTGAGTTACGCCGTCGCCACTGTCGACGACGGTTCCCGTTAATACGCGATCGTCGACGTTTTTCGCTGTCCAAGAAGCTGCAAGCGCCAGAACCGCCTGAACGGCTATGTAAAGTCCAGGAACGTTAAACGACTCGAACATTATTTCCGCCATATATTCGCGATTTTCCGGCGTATTCAGCGGCGGTTCGGTGAGCAAAAAATGATGATCCTCCGGTTCGGCTTTGAGATACTTGAAGATACATTGACCCAAAAATCGTTCCATGAGATCCCAATCCTCTACCAAACCATGCCTCACGGGATACTGTTGGGATAAATAATAATATTTTAGAGACGGAGAAAATTTATCGCAATTTTGCCGAATCGATGAATCGAAGCGGTAAAGAGGATCGGCACCTTTACGGAGTATCCTGTCGCCTCGAAAGCCTCATTGCCAATGTAAAAGTCAAGATCTTCGACTCCCTTCGTCACTCGTCTAGCGGAATTGTCTCCAACTTTGGCAGTTTCCTTTATCGCTATTGCGGACGGTATGATTAATTGGGGATCTCTGTTTACGGCGAAACCGAGTTTCGTGTACCTAACGAAATTTTACGAACATTTTTAATCGCGTTTTTACGTCCGATAAGGGTCAACGAGGGAAGGGGAGGGGATTCTTAGTCATTTCCTAGCCTAACGACAGGACGATGATTTTTGTATTGCGATTTGTTATAATCTTTGCACTCACCCCGTTCCGACGTCTATAACGCACGCGGGAAGCTGACTCAACATTATTAATTTTATTCACACTGTGGGCTAACGACACAAAACAGCGAAGACAACACAGAATTGAGCTCCTCTCGCTCCCGTCTCTCTCGATGACAGAATTTAACCGATCACACAAAACGCCGCACCTCCGTAAATTTGCTTTCGTGAAGTCTCGTGTCGCATCGAGCGGTAGCCACTCCCCCGGGTTATCGGACGTAACTCGCGCCGCAACCAATCACAAGTCGTCGTTAGTTTTTCGGCAGAAGAATGAATCGAGGATCCGTGATTGGCTGCGCGAGCTTAATACGTAAAACCGATGCAGACTCCATGCGAATGCGGACGGAATTTACGTTTTTTTTTTTTTCCGCGCTAAAGCGAGCGCATGGCACTACGATTTTAAATCTTGACATGAATAATCCAATTATAGTATCAATTTTGGTATTTGTTTATTATTATTATTATTAATATACAACAATTGGAACGATGCATCAATGATTTATTGAAACTTATATTATCATTTTTATAGTCTAAGTTTAACAGCTGATAACAAAATGGCACATTTTACAAAATATTAGAGAGCTAAATAATCACGTATAGAAAATAGCATTGGTCCATTTATATATATTTATATAAAATCTATATACGAAAAAAAAACGGCTCTTCTCGTTGAATTTTTCATCGATCGCGATAAATTTCGATCAACGACAAGTTCGTTCTTACGTTCGTACTTGTTTTCCGAAAAAATTGCTCCTTTTCCGCCCACTCAGCGCTCATTACATCGAATTCTATCTTAGAATTTTGGTGAGACATTTATTTATCGATCGGTCGTTTCTCTATCTCCCTTCATAGTTCCTGTTTTCCTTGTACTCTCACGATTTTATCATTCGCTACGACTTTCGAATCCTCCGTATCGCTCACGTATCCGCTTTCGCCCGTATAGTGTGTCGGGTAAACGACAAGCGGCGTAACCGATAGGGCGATGAGATTTCTTTGCGGAAAGTATCCTTTCCACGCGATTCTAAATAAGGGGTAAAAAATGAAACTCACAGTCAAGTTATATATGTTATCGCATATTATCGGCAGTAAATTATTACCTCGGATGTTTGTCAAACAGTATTGGCAAATATTCATCCACCGGAATCATATTGTCCAACGGTTGCGCTTCCAATAACTTTTTAGCTCCTCTTCCCGACAATATATATCCGAGTGTCCAATAGCTATAGCCGGCATGTACAAAAAACTTCGATCCACTTACCAAAGGCTCTTCTTTATCCTGCATTCGTTTTCTCCCGAGATACCTAAAGAGATCTCAATTGTTTATAATAATAAGCGTCGACTTAATTATCTTCGGCAAATCGTCAGATATACGCGAGAAATCTTACACGAGATCCCAATCGATTCCCAGCCTTTCGAGTTCTCGGACAATAAATGTCACCTTGTGACGAAAATATGGTTCGAAACGAATATCGTCCTCAAGTACCATTACTCTATCGTAATCGTTGTCAATTACTTTTTTCCAGACGAGATAGTGACTAAGAAAACATCCTATTTCTCCCATTGTCATTGGCCTAAGAATAACGTTAAACTATCAAAATTACCTATTTATCACAAATTATCGGCAAATAATTGTCGAGAATATGTAAAAAAAATTCGAAAATAAGGACACGTTATTACCTTTTGTGGTAAGGATCGGCGTAATCCGGCATCATTCTGACGCCCCATTCTTTTAACGTTGTTTCATTGAGACTTCTGAAATTATACGAAGGGGTGGTGATCGTGAGAATGTGCCGGTGGTGGCGATGGTAAAATCAAATATTTATGAAAATAATAGGTCGTGGAATGCAAAAGATTTGTGTGCAGTAATGGAGTAGAAGATGGAGTAGCCGAAGGGTGGTAAGCAAACCGGAACCGATTAAAGCAGAGTTGGCTGTTTGTTCACGCAGGAGGGTGAGATAAATTTGCCCTCGAGCGATGTAATCGGGTGGAGATTCCATCAAGAATCCGTTCGCTACCCCGGGAAGGAACTTTTTCGCCTACAGCGACACGATCCCTCGGCGATTCCTCGTAAGTAGGAGTTTGTCACGCGCAGCTGTTCCCGCTTTTCTCCTCTTATTCTTTATTCTCCTCTCTTTTCGACATGCGCCTCCGCCGTATTTGTCGCCGAAAATCGGCAGTCCCGTCAGGTAGAATTCAGTATCAAAGTATCGCTCGTCAACGACACTCGTGATCCATCGCACAAAAGTCCGATCGACGTTTATTCGAATCATTATCCGGATGTGTTATTCAACTTTGAATTGAAACAACTTTGAAGAGAAGTCCTTAATCGATTCTCTGAGACGAATTATTTAGTTTGAAAATAATCTACAGGTGAGTTTACGTTTATAGTACCTTTTTTTTTACTCGTTTCAAACTATTGCGTTAATATTAAAGTGTATAGTTTGGAATTCATTATTCCTGTTTGGACGTTGAGCCGAATTTATGAACGTAATATAATGAACGAAAAAAAAAAAATTATGCTGAAAATAATTGCCGATTGAATTTTTGGAATAATTGAAAGAAACGATTTTGTAAATAGATTACGTGGTTCAGTTTGTGGTGTTCGTGTGCAGTTTGAACAAATATTCAGAAATATGAGGTCCACGAAATTTGTTATAATTCGATTTTTTTAATAATTATTATATTTCCCCTTCATAATAATTTTTTACCGTTTATCATTATCCTATAAAAATTTAAAGAAACGATTTTGTAAATAGTTTACGTGGTTCAGCTTGTGGTACTTTTTTAAACGTAATGTTAGACTTCCCAATTTTTTTAAATTCATCGTCGTAAAAAAAAATTTTTGTATTTCGACGTCGAACATCAAATGTCCACTCAACGCCTTAACGCCACTCAACGCCTTAACGCTGTGTATAGCGTTACGGTTGAAAGGGGGAGGGGGTGTTGTGCTGAATGGGGGGCGTTGAATGGTTTTTGGGGCGTCCGGACCCGACAATCGCGAAGCCCTTAATTTAACGCCTGTTCCGCATCGATTAACTTCAGATCCCAAACTTATAACGACAATTTCTCCAAAATGCTCCGATGAATAATAAAGAGTTAAGTATTCAACCGTAGAATCGCAAATATTATTTAATAAAATCTCAACAACCATTTGTCGCAATAAAATAATATAGATAAGTACCTTCGTGTTCCCGTAATTCTATATTCCGAAGAATATCCGTTGTTTGTTAATAATCCCGAAAATCCCCGCTTAAAAAAAAATTATTCGTTAATCGTTTTAAACTCATATTCAATGAAGTTTTCTCTCCAAAAGTTTTAAATTTCATATAAAAATTCGAAGTTAGAAAAAAAAAAAAAAAAAAAACCGAAAATTTTTTGCGTTTAACATTTTTTTAAAAGGCTCCGCCGGGGATAGGCAAAACGCACGAAAGATGATGGTATGTGTATAGCTGGGATATCCATCACGTTGAATTTTCTTTATAAAGTTATGGTTACCACGAGTAAACGTAGAATATTGTGTCTGCGGCATGATAAAGGGCTCCGGGGGAGGGGGTGAGAAGCCCGTAACGAAATTGCCGGCTGAACAACATCGCGGCGAGTTTCATACACCTGATCCGATGTGAAAGGATTTTTTTTTTTTTCAATCTTCAGCGTCATACCTACTTGGCTGATTGACTCGATATAACTCGGAGCGACGATGTAGCTGAAGATCGAGGGGATCGGCGTACATATAGGGGCTGTATATGTACTTCACATAAGCCACTCCCGGGATAAGCGTTAGAGGAGTGCCGCGGAAATAGGATTACTCCAATTTCCTTTACTCGCCAATATAATTCATTTTTAATGATATCCAAATAGAAATATTAAAAAAAAAATAACGCAAATAAGAAAAGAAGGAGAAATTCGTGTCGTAAGTGAGAAATCGTCGTATCGTTCATTTTTAATCGTAAGATTTTTCTTTTTTTTTTTTTTTCTCGATAATAAGCAATAAGGAGCGGCAATGTAGCGTGATGGAAAAAGTAAATTGAATGAAGGTGGATACAAGAGAAAAATGTCTCTGGTGCCCATTGAACCTTACGGCCCTCGACATCGCGGGTCGACCCTACCGCGATACCCGTGGGACGCCGTCTTCTGTGATAAATTAGTTTTTCATCTCGCTTCGGGCTTTAACCGAATATCCGTGAAAAAAAAAATGCGACTCGGTGCGAGTTTTCGCGAAACTCGCAGTTACAAGGCGTGATAAAAGTTGACACGATGAGAATAATAAGATTTACTTTCAATGAACATAATCTCTTGCTGACTCTACGCGGTGAGACGTTAGCTTCGTGGAAATTGGTTATTTCGCATATATAGAAATACACTAAAGTATAACACTCGAGTGGTGAAGTTTGACCTTTCAACAGCTCGAGGGAATTTCTTTCTTGAGGGGAAAAACGGAGTTGTTTTCTTATTTTTTTTTCGTATATTCGTTTTCGATATATAAAAAAAAAAAAAAAAAACACGACGCACACTGAAACGAAACTTTCCTATGTTCACCGATGGATAGTAATCAAATTTGCATAGATATATAAACTTTTGCGAGACTCGTATTCGAAGAATAAAAAAATACCAGAAAGATCGCCTCCGAGCACTCGATCAGCGGCTTGAAAAATTTAATCGTGAAATAATGCGCCTAATCCTTATTTCCCTGTTGGGTATATCTATTATGCAAATGCAGAGGGATTCGTTCTTAATCCCCTCTGCATTAATGTTGGGGTGTCGAAGTAAAGTATTCGGTATACGCGAGAGTTTGGTACTTTATCCGTTCAACGAGCGATAATGAAACTCGCGGCACTTCCGCGAGAAGATTTAACGCCCCGAGGACTTTGATATTCGGATCGATTCTCGGCCTATCGAGTTCGCAACGCGGCTTTTATTTTTTTTCTTTTTCTTCCCCTCTGTCGAAAGTCGTTCGCTCCACCTAAGTACCTACTTCCGCATGAGCGGCACGTGACCAACGAAAATGATGATCTATCTATTCGAATGACAGCCAAAATTCCCAATACTTCGAATCTTCGAATAATGGAAAATCTATAAACGCCTACGATTTATTTTTATATTCCATAGGGAAACCCGCCGATGCGAAAAAAAAACTTTTGCGTTTCTTGCATATTCCGCATCGATACGGATCGCTTTGTCTCAATCGAAGAAAATTCCACATGGGTCAGCAATAGCGACATCCAATAAGCGGCTCACAACCCTCCACGAGAGGAATACGGACAGCTTTTCGTATTTGTCGCCAACAATAGGAGAAGAGAGGGCTTCGTTGTCCCCCTTCGTGTCTTCGCGAAAACGACAAGTGGCTGTCACGGCGTATCAATCGATTGTTAAACGTGAGAAGGATGAATTCTCGTGAATACGGAAGATTCGCTCGTTCGGATAGAGGCTAACATCGGCTCTTCGAATATAAAACCACTGAGGGGGAGGAAAGGAGGATATGGATTGCTTGTCGTGTCTCGTACACGCGGATACCAGCGACGATTTTTTATCCCATACGAATAATACGAGTAACGAGGATGAATCAACGACCTCTATATACGGAATTAACTCGAACGTACCGTCGTCGACGAATCCGTTGATTTTTGGTAAATTCTACGAGACTGCAAACGCGAGCGACGAGAACATTAACATCGAATTCGATCGCCAATCTCACAGAATCGCTTATATATACGGTACACTGCCGTTAATATTTTTCTGCATCGTATCGGTTGCGATAAACATCAAGATATTGCTGAGTGTACATTGGATCAGACGGCCGCTCAGTCCGACTCTACATATTAGTTTGAGTCTCGCAGGTGCCGATGTTTTCTCGAGTACCGCTTTGGCGATTGGTTTAGTGATGAATAGCTTCATACCTCTCGGTCTCGGCGTCGAATTGTCAGGTAAGACATCAACTTTCCGCGATGATGTTCTCGATCGTCCAAGAAAAAAGGATCTTTCTTTACGAAGATGTATCCGAACGTCCGGTATCGATTTTCGACAGGACTCGGATGCTTCCTGTTGGGCCTCGAAGCGACGCGCCTCGGGGGTGTAATTATCACCGTTGGCCATCTCGTCGCTCTTGCCGTCAATCACTATCTCGGAATCCTTCGGCCTCTTCACTATTTATCGATTATGACGCACAGGATTACGACGCTTCTCACGATACTTATCTGGACGTTACCCCTATCATTTTTCTTCGCGTACTTCAGTCTCATAGACAGCGAGGGCTTTCGATCAGAGGAATGCGAAACCAACACGTGAGTTTCTGTCGGAATTATAGTTATGTTAATGAGAATGGAGTAACGATGTTTATCGAATTAATTCAACAGATTTCTTCTGAAAAACAAGTTTCGATTGATGTTCGGTAGTCTCTTCTTCGGACCCTTTTTGCTGATGGTTAGCATCTATGCGCACATATTCTGCATAGTCCGACGACATCAGGCATCGAGACTCCGTTTCAGCAGAGCCGCTTCGTCCTTTCGCAGCCTCGGCAGTAACGAGAGACAAGAGCATAGCGCTTCGCAACAAATGGCGAGAAACGTTAAAGCCATTCACACGACTCTATTTATACTCGGTAAGCATAAGTATTGCAGCATAACATTTATTTAACTCTTGTCTTGCGTAATATTGGAATTCAATACATATATGACAATGTATTAAATATGACTTGTCGGGAAGAAATCGGTTTTAAATCGACAGGTTTTCCGATAGTTTTCCAATGGTTTTTCAATATTTTTTCAATATTTTTCAATATTTTTTCAATATGTTTTCAATATTTTTTCAATATTTTTTCAATATTTTTTCAATATTTTTTCAATATTTTTTCAATATTTTTTCAATGTTTTTTCAATGGATTTCCATTAGTTTTCCATATGAAAAAAAATTATTGTCATGTTGCGCTAAGCGTACGTTGTTTTCCGTTTACTGGAGGGCTACTCAATCATTTACTTCGCTAGCAGAGTATGAATAATAAATTATTTGATAAAAATACTATCGCATCCCTTGATCTGTACAGGTAGCTTCGTCGTCGGTTGGATGCCGGCAACATTTCTCTACGTACTCGTTTGCGAGGATTGCCTATTGAAATTTGATTGGATAACCGGCGATGCAAAATTCTTCGTCTACAATGCTTCCAATTGCCTTATTATTCTCAAGACACTCGCAAATCCAATAATCTACGCGGCCAGAATGCACGAGATACAGGCAAGAAAGGAATTTATCAAATTCCTACGGTACACCGAAAAAAAAAAAAGCGTTCATTTATAGTTAACAAATGTATAGTTACAAAAAGCAAAATAAATGTTTAATTATTATTAACAGATATCACTTCAGTGAAGTAATATTTAGTTTGGCAAAACGGAGTTCGATAACATCTAATAATAATGAAACATTTATTTGCTTTACATTCGTTGACTGTAAATAAACGCTTTTCTCGGTATACCGTCACCGTGTGATGATTCTTAACATATCGAGAATATTGAAACAGACTTTGTTCGATTCAACAGGTGGCCTCCCGAAGAATGAACAGTTCGTTTTGCGGTTTTCTCAAAATGATCGATTACTCGGAAAGAAGAAAAAAAACAGCGGGCGACAGTAGCGAAGGGCCGACCAGTAGACGTGGATCTGTGTCGATGAGTGCATTTTGCCGACACGCGAACAACGCCAGTAGCCACAAGAATGTCCGCAATTACGTGTACACGGGAATTAAGGGCTATCCGCGCAATGATACGGTTGTCTGAGAGGTCTATGCATTTCCGTGTATCCATTGGCTCGAGATAATTTATGTACGATTTACCAACAAGTATATGAATACTGATACGCAATCACATGCCATTGAAAAGCGTATTAAATGTGTACAACGCACCTTCCGTCTACGGCATCTATCGTTTCCGCGAGAATTCCAAGTTCCCGAAAACACTGCTCCATTCTTGCGCGTCTCTCGGGTCTTCTCAATAAATTTATCATGAATATCTTGTCGAATCCCAGCGTATCTTTTCTCGGATAGGTGACGAATTTCTTCATGGACTTCGCCAGCGGCAAAGATCTCTGTTGGGCTGAGAAAAACAACAATCAGCAACTTGGAATAAAATAAAAAGTATAATTTAAGGATTAAAAAAAAAAGACACCTAATATTTCGAGTTTAAGATTTGTCAGCTGCTGGAAGTCACTCGCCAATGAGTCGTGATTCTCCAGAGGTACCATTATATAGCCGTAAATTTGATCGTTGCACACGTGAAGAGGTATTTCATTCATTTCTGCACCCAATGCAAACGTTATTATGTCGTCTTTGGGACCCTTGTAATCGTCGAGGTTGTTGAAGTCGTAAGTAAGCAAATCGCTTTCATGCTTTTTCATGTCTATCAATACTGCGCTGTGAACCATCGGCACCTCGTGGCAGCCGATTTCTTCGCGATTTAAAATCGGCGTATATCTATCCGTTCTCACGTAATAATAATCGGGCGTCATGCCGGCCCAGAAATTGCTGTACATTCCGTCCGATTTCACCATCGGAGCGACGATAGTTTCGTTTTTTGAAATTAGATGATTCAAAGTTGAAGGATTCGTTAAGAATACATCGGCATCCAGCATCTGGGAGAAAAAAATTATACGAACGATCGGCGATTGATGATTAATAATAATAATAATGATTAATATTATTAATATTAATAATTAAAATTAATATTAATTAAATATTAATAATTAATTGTCGTTACTTACGAATATATAATCGGCCCATATTTTTCGTCCCAAACGTAAAATTTCTTCACGCAAATTAATTAGATGAAGAAATCTGCTGGGCGGCCAATCAGCAACACCTTTCTCTTCGCTCAATCCCGACGAATCTCGATCGATAATGACGTCCACGTCATGATACTTGTGACTTTCCTCATTCAACCAGACTTTCAATATTTCTATCGTATTATCGATATTGTTATCACTGCGGATACTGCAGGGAGAAAAAAAAGGTTTTTTTTTTAAAGGCTATCATTGAAGATTTGAATAGACAACGAAAATACTAAAATGTCTTTAAAAAAATGATTATTTTTTTCAACTCTTTTTTTCCGATCGTCGTTAATCTTATCTTCCCGAAATGCAATACATCGATAAGACGGTAAGTTCTTTCGTTGTTCGAAACAGTGCAATACGATTTTTGAATCATTTTCAGTTTTTTTTGTTAATTAACGATTCGATAAATATTACATTCGCGTTTTGCGGTAAAGTAAAAAAAAAAATTTGCTCCATTAATTCATCGCTCGAAAAAACTAAAATATCTTTTAAAAAATGATTATTTTTTTGAACTCTTTTTTTCCGATCGTCGTTAATCTTATCTTTTCGAAATGCAATACATCGATAAGACGGTAAGGTCTTTCGTTGTTCGAAACAGTGTAATACGATTTTTGAATCATTTTCAGTTTTTTTGTTAATTAACGATTCGATAAATATTACATTCGCGTTTTGCGATAAAGTAAAAAAGAAAAATTTGCTCCATTTATTCATTGTTCGGTTATCCCGCACCGGTATTATCGGGGTTTACTGTATACATATGCCGAAAGGCATCTTAATTTCGAGTAGGTAAATACAGGTGTATCTTTCGCGGAGATTTTGCCGCGGTTGAGCTCCGGTGTGACGGATGCGCACGCGTGCAGGAAGTAGAAAATTTGAAATTTCACCGGTTCTCGTGTGAAAATTTATTCGATTCGTGAACGATAAAGATTTAAATCGTTGCAGTTAATTTTTGTTAACAATATCGGCGTTATAACCGTCGAATATCTCCGATAACAGTTGACGAGACGAAAAGTGAGGTTATTTTAATGCCTGTGTATGTGATGTGCTGCACGTCGTACTTACCAGAGGGTTATTCTATTTTTAGGATAGTCCAATTCTTCCAGGAGGGTCAGAAAGTACGGTAATGTATGCCCCTTGTTTCTGATTAAAATTCCAACGAGAACTGTCGGTTTCTTGAATGTGTTACCGCACAAAACATTGTCGAACGATAATAGAAATGCGGCAATGTAAATGACACCGGTTATTCCACGCATTGTCGTTCTTCCGCGCACCGTGCAGCCCTACCCAATGTGCATTCTGAAAAACTCTCAAAGTTCCGCACTCGATCGAGAGCAAAGGGTCTAACGACAATTCCAGATAAGTGTCGGAGAAAGAGAGAGGGGGCGTGAGCAACGAGCGAGAAACAACACTATCTTTCATTTCAGTGAGCCGACCGTATCCGTACATGAAACTGTACACATGCACAAGTGAACTCTCACGCACCCACGCATGCACGCGATCACGCAAAGGTCACTACACTCGAGCTTCGGCAGGATTCTCATTTCTCGGCTCAAAAGAACAAAGCTGCAAATAATTTTGCACTTCAATCTCAAATTTCTTACATCCCTCAAATTAGCATTTCTATCGTGAAATTCCGATAATAAATTGTTGTCGTCGTTATGGCGCCTATTTTATGAATAAAAAAAAAAAAAAAAAAAATTAGGAAGATAATAGATCGCATTTTTGAATGGAAATGGATGAAATAAAAGACATAAATTGTTGTCTTCGTTATGGCGAATATTCTGTGAATTATAGAAAAAAAAATTAAAAAAAAAAAATAGGAAGATAATAGATCGCATTTTTGAATGGAAATGGATGAAATAAAAGACATTTGAATGGCGACTAAACCAGTAAATATGGAAAGCAGCGAGTCGAGATAAATCCCGATAAATCGTAGAAAATCTTTGGATTTAATAATCGTACGAAAATCGTATGGAAAATTTGTTGGATTCTATTTACAAAAAATCTATTCGTCTGTTCGTTTTTTTCTGACATTCGTTTCTTTCTTTGCGTCTTTATCCGTTACGTTGATACCGTCGGTGGTTGATGTACTATCGCTTTTTGATTTTTTCTTCTGCTCATAGCTTAGACTGGATTTGTCAAATTCCAACATCATAACACCTAAATCTCCGCTGTATCGATTTTTAGCAACTTGTAAGTACTTTTTTCCGCGTACACTCGTTAGTCTCTTGTCCTGTATTATGAGAATGTTATCGGATTCCTGACTGGCTTTGGCCCCTCCGAAGATCGAAGCTGTCGTCAAATCCTCGTCGTCTCTCTCCTTCCGCGGATGAATAACCAGTGTCACGTGACAATTGTATTTCGTTGCGAATGTTCGGAAAGACGATATTATCACGTCCTGTCGCCAAAATCTATACGATACCCACAGCGAGAAAAATTTTGTATAATTTCGTAATACCAATAAAATATCAAATGATTATCGATCAATTATTATCAATTTTCACCTATCCATGTGCTTAGAATCGTCGGAGGTTCCCATCATAAACTGAACATTGTCTATTATAACGTGAGCGATGTCGTGAACATATGTCGCGTGTTCCACCGCTTCCATCACGATTTTTACGCTCTGCTGACCGTGAAAAGTCATGAAGTAAATCGGAAGTTTCTCAAAGTTATCCGCATAAGCATCGAAATGTTGTAAATTCTCGTCGAGCGGCACACCGGCCATCTGCTGAAGCATCGTTCTCGCGAGCCTTGCGTTTCTTATCTCGAAACTTCCCCATAGCGTATTTATTCCCTGCATCGCCAGATCCAAGGAATATTCACTCATAAATGTCGTTTTACCGGAACCTAATGGAGTAACGAGTGTTAGAATTTTCTTTAATAATAAAACTCAATAGTTCATTTTACCTGTTGGTCCCGTCAATACGGTCAATTCTCCTCTTCTGTGTCCCTTCAAAATTCTATTCAACGCCGGATATCTCGTCCACTTGACTCCCTGAACGCGATCGATATTTTGCAAATCGCTCAACACGTCCTGACGAAGGCTGTGAAATGTTGTGATGCTTTTATGCCAAATTGGCTGAGCGTTGTGTAAAATACTCTTTAAATCGTATCCCAAAGTAGCGGCAACTCGCGCTCTCGGCTGGCGATCGGTCGGTCGCACAAAGTGGCATCTTTTCTCGTTGAGTTTTTTCGCGAAGTGCCGCGCCGTATCCCAACTCGGCTCGTCGTTGCCGAACCACAAGATAAGTTTTTTGTAACTCTCGAGACTCGGCAAAATCTGTTGAGGCATATGCTGAAGACCATAGGGAAGAGATATGACGATTTGGGCGGATTTACTGGATATCAAAGCGAGTAGATCGTGAATCGAAGGCACGACTACAGCCGGACAATCGGCTTTTGTAGTTTTTTGCCTGTAGACAACGAGTCCCCTGGTATTCGAAGACGGCACAGTCTTTTCTCCGATATCTCGATCGACGGAGAGAGTTTTGTAGCCGGCGACGTGACCTCCCGGAGCGATCAATGGAAAGTGCAACTCCTTCGAGGATTCCTCGTATAGGCAATTAAGACGAGACATCGCCTCCTGAGATACTTCCTGAAAATAAAATTAAATAAATCAATTCTTGCAATGATTTTGAATCTTTTCAGCTCTTGTATTGTAAAATTAGCATGAAAACAATGTAAAATCCAATTGTTTATTGTGTATCCTGTGATAAAATCCTGCAAGGAAATTAAAGCTTCATAAGTACACCAAATCACGATAATTGCAAAGCAACATTCAATCAATTAAAGAAAATCAGTTCTAAAAAAAAAAAAAAAAAAAAAAAAAAAAAAACACTAAAAATACCAAATAAACGAAATAATAAGGATATCAACAAACCGGTAATGAGAAACTCTGAACAATGTTCTTGTAGTCCGCCTCTGATATATCCAACATTTTTTTACTTGTTCTCTCCATAGCGTTCCATATTTCCGTATAGTCGTCCTCCGCTTGTAACGTCTCTTTCAGCATATTCAGTTCTTTCAATATTTCGCTCGATTTTTTTGGTATCAAGAATCTTTCAAGAGTACTCCAGGGTCCGGCGTATCTGCAGCTTTGGCAGACAAAGAATCCTGCAATGGTTCAACGTGGTGTAATTGTCGATAAAATGAATTAAAAAAAAATTGTATTAGACGATTCGCTCGACAGACCTGTTGTTTTATTTACATAAACCTTCGATTCTTTACGTTTGTCAAACTGACATAGTGGACAATCTGTAATTATACAGGCGTGACCCTCCTGAAAATTTACATTCATCTGCTTGAGAGTTTTTTTCATTTGTAATAACGAAACAATCGGCGAGTCGTCCGTCGAATCGTGCAATCGTCGAGCAACGCTTTGAAATATAATCCTGAATGCATGTTTGCGCGTGAAGCAACTCCTCGACAGTAAATTCAACATTATACTTTGTTCTCAGCATGGAGAAACTATTGAGATAATCACTTTTTAACAATTGTTTTTCAATGATCGATTGCGATAGTTTTTTTCATAAATTTCGCGCGCAAAACCGGCTAAACTTTCACATAACCACATCGCGTGTCTTTTCGACACGTGTAACAATGCGAATAAATAACGTTGCGTCACTCGAAGATCAACTTTTTTACAAGCAACAACAATAACAACAATCGATGTCTTGAAGAATTCTTCTTTTCAACAAATTAATTCAACACGCGACGAACAAGTTGTAACTTTGCCTCGGTGGGGAACACGTGCGTACACGTGCGCGCCAACAGCTGATTGAGTCGCGAGACGAGGAAAGGGAGGGAAGATCGATGCCGATGGCAAGGCGCTAGCGCACGGTGTACGAGAACGGAGAGAAAAAAAACACTCATGTCGCAACTGTGAAACTAAGTAAATTGAAAGGGAAATTGGAGGAGCAATCGACATTCGTCTGGTTAGCGGTAGGTGAGCTTATCAATCGATATATCGTCGTTAATTTATCGACAAATGTCTGGAGAACTAATGAAAGACAATCGTATGTTTTGTCTACAACACCGATGCTGCACCGATTTTCGTCTAACCTCAACGACAGTAAATCATCGTAATCGACGATGTGATATTCTCGTGCTTAAACATTTCCAAAGCTAATGGGATTCTTGTCATCTCTTGTTTATTCTTTTCATTTTCGTTTAATTTCTACTCCGTCTCCAATGGTCCCGTATTTTTTAATTTTTTTATATCTACAAATGTTATGTAACACAAAACATTTTTCAACGTCAATTGCGTTTTACAGATTGATGGGTAAAAGCGCCATCAGCTTTTGGTCATTGGTGAAACGCTACGCGGCGGTAGTGATTTTCCCAACGATTGCCATAACATCTATATTCGCTGATTATCGTCACACGCAACTGTGGAAAAGGAGTCTGAAAGAAGCTAATCAAAGTAATTTGGCTTCGAATTGAGAAAAAAATGTCGATTCAGATCAACTGGCCGAAGCAATTGTCTTTGCTCCTCATTCCCGCGGGTGGGTGGTTCCTTGGATTGTGGCTGGAAAGACAAGAGGACTTGAGGATGTCGAGATTTAGGGACAAATCTGCGCTTTACGGCAGAGTTCTTGCTCCGGGAGAAAAGCCTTCTTGGCCTTGAGCTCCGATCCTTCCCTTGAGTTATTATCTATTATACAGTTATTACCAATGTAGAACTTGTATTTGTCATTAAAAATGCTAATTACCAACTGAAGAACATAAATAATCATTTACATCCCTAACGTTTATTTAAAAATATATAGAATTCACGGGAAATCAATAATTTTTACGAAATCCGATATCATATAAATTGTCCTAACGAAAGATCGCAAATTTATTAACTTTGGATGTTTTTTTTGTACATTTTTCGGTTTTTTCGCGTTTTAACGCCGCATCGAGGTTTTCCTTGTTTTCAAAATCGTCGTTCGGCATTCTCCGCGTTGCCATGTTGTAAGCCTGCCGCTTCTTTCTCAACCACTCGTTAGTTTCTTCGTTCCACGATACCGGCCTCTCCTTTATCACTCGGGAGTTTCTCGGGTTTACGGCGTCGTAGTTTCTCGGTAAACTCATGCAAGAGTCCCGCGCGTCGTCGGAATCGATCGATTTAACAGCCGGATCTATGAGACCGTAATTTTGATAGGTAGTGCTTTTGGCTTGACAAGTGAAGATATTTTCGCTCACGCGCTTCAATAGCTTGTCTCGAAGTTCTGCTTTGTAAGCAGAATTTCGTTCTTTTTCGGGGGTCGATCGTCTTTCGCTCGCCGATCTCGTGAACGCGTAAGGTCTCTTAAATAGCTCGGGATCGAACTTTTTCGAAGTGACGACGAACGACGAATCACCGATGTCCGCCGACAGTGTCGAATCCAAATCGTCGTACGTTATCTTTGCCGGGCGCGGTTTGCATCTCAGACTGCTGTAGGCACTGAAACCCGCGGCGGTACTCCTCGCGATAAATTTGCTCGATCCTCCGTGCGATCTGGCGAGATCAAGCGGCGCGGCGAGACTCCGGTCGGTTTTCGTCGCGATCTTTTCGTCGCTGTGGCCGGAACTCAGCGACGAAACGGATTGCTTTGATTGAGAATTGTATCGCCCGAGAGACACCGGTTCGTCGCGATTGCAACGAAATGAGTCCAATGTTTTTGTCGTCTCCGTTTTCTTCGTTTGGTTAGAAGTACAAGATTCGAGACTTCGCGAATAACTGTTCTTCGCGGTGCATACGCTCGAACGTTGACTTCCGCTCGAGTCACGTGATCCCGAATCGATACTTTGCGACGACTTGGATCGATTCAAATACAACTCGGCTTGCTTCAATTTTTCGTTCACCAGTCTCTCCAGTATTCTCAATTCTTTTTCCTTGTTGAAGAGCAATTTTTCACGTTCTTCCAAAAGTATCTCTTTTTCTCTGAGACTCGACTCGCGTTCTCGAAGGCTTTCCAATCTTCTTAACCAGTTTTCCTTAAATATTTCCTCGCTGACTTGTTCGGGTCGCTGCGTCGGTGCTGTGTATCCGCGAAAACAAAACTCTTCGAGTATCCCGTCCGATTCGCCTCTTTCGTCGATGGACATCAAGCTGCTCGTTCGAATCGGTATTTTCGTTGTTACCGTAGTCTCGCACGGCTTGTACTTACCGCCCCGTTGAATATTCGCGAACGGTGCCGCGTGAATGTACGGTACCTCGTAAATAGGCTCCTCGATATCGTCCGTCGTCAATTTAATTTTCAAATCGTCCAAAGACTCGCGGGAATTCGAAAATTTCGATTGATCGTCTTCGGATTCGGAGTCGTCACATTTTTTAATGAATTTATTAGCCGCTTTGACATCGTCCATCTCGTTGCTCGACGACAATTCATCTTGACTTGAATTAGATATTGGCACTATAAAAGCCTCCACTCGATACTTTGGCTTCATTGTGAATTAACTCAATTAATTTTTGCACCGACGCATCGACGATTCTCCTATCTCCTTTACTTTGTATATAACCCACTCATCGATGTTTTTCTCACATCACGCGAATGTTTTTTTTTCGTACTCCGTTGTGTTTATCCAGCGATAGTCTTTCGTATCATTACGCGTTACGGTCCGAATGCGGATTAATGTATTTTGTGTATTATCTCTCTTTTACTCGTGAAACACGATGCGACAGAGACATTATTGTCCCTGCGACCAAACGGAGTAGCGTCTCGCGACGTAGTAAATAGAATTTCGGACGGAGGAATACCCGTTTGTGTTGTAGCGGCCGAGGTATCCCGTGGGGTACAAAGAAGAAACAGATTCATCCCGAGAACAGGTTCGCTTTGAGAAGGGGCAGGTATGCTCATACCTGAGACTGGCCCTAGCAGGTGCGTGTCAAGCGCAACGGTCCCCAACGATAATTCGTCCTCGAGAAAACTTTCTCTTGCACTCGCCCTCGGAAATTAAACCACAGAGGGAAGGAAAACATCGGAAAACAGGGAATTACGCGAAAATACTTATGAAAAATTGTGTTTTTTTTTTGTTTTTCAAATTTTTATGCCGTTCTATCGCGGTACTCTGTCCGGTACTCTTTCAGTTATGATGCATGTATCGGCAAATCGTAATTTTCGTATTTGAAACAATATATCCAATGAAATTCAATGAGGAAACTTGGAAGATTATTTTACGGGAATAGTTGCAAATACAAGTCGTTGTTATTATTAAAAGTATTTATATTTGTAATTTTTTGTCATTTTATCGATCTATGAGAAAATATTAATATTGTCATCCATTTTTCACCGATCCTTTGACTATTTTGACGTCATCGATGGGCCGATCGTTTTTGTCCGTTTCCACAAGTCCAATTCTTTTAACTATAGCCATCCCACTGTTTATTCTGCCTGTTAACAAATACAGTGCAAAGCGTTAATTGTGTTAAAAAAATAGTCTAGTTGACTGTTACATTGCATAGATAAACTACCAAATATCGTGTGCTTTCCATCCAACCACTGCGTCGGCGCAAGAGTAATAAAAAATTGCGAACCATTGCTGTCGGGACCTGAATTTGCCATTGATAGGATTCCAGCGCCTGCGACAATAGAATTGTGAATAATAATGGTATGAGAAATGATTCTTAATGCAAAAAATGATGAAATCTTATTACCTGTATGTTTTAAATCGTCGTGAATCTCATCGTCGAAACATTCTCCGTAAATGGATACTCCGCCTTTGCCTGTACCAGTGGGATCGCCTCCTAAATAATTAAAAATTACGTTTAATTACAGGTATAATTACAGGTATGTATCCTAAAGAATCTTTTGGCTTTACCTTGCACCATGAAATCTCGTATGACTCTGTGAAATTTCGTTCCGTTGTAATAACCTCGCCTGACGAGTTCGGCAAAATTTCGACAAGTTATCGG
This sequence comes from Buathra laborator, assembly GCA_934046635.1. Classification (NCBI taxonomy): domain Eukaryota; kingdom Metazoa; phylum Arthropoda; class Insecta; order Hymenoptera; family Ichneumonidae; genus Buathra; species Buathra laborator. The sequence goes on from OW203894.1 coordinate 21,083,939, forward strand.
CGCGTGTTTCCAATAAAGTTCCACAAATATCTCTCCCATTCTGTTAAAAAAAGTATTATCCGTTATAGAGGTTAATTATTATGGTGCCTGTGCACAGCGCGATCGATGTTTATGTTTTGTTAAGAAACCGAAACATACGTTGTTTCGAGGGCGACGAAAGGCGGTTGCCAATGTTTGTCTGGTATTCCTGAAGTATTTTCCAAAGCCATTTTACACTCGCAATTAGTATATATAATTGATAATAAAAATTAAGAGGATCTATTCGAACGTCGATGTTGACAAAGTGTTTTGGTTTCGTTTGTTTTCGTTTAGCCGGATACCCGGCACGTTTCGGAGAGTTTCGGAGCGCCATCTGTCGAAATAATAATGAGGTATAATTAAATTAATTGACGCGCTGCAAAAAAACAACACGTCGACACTTTGTTGTTCTGAGCGGCGGCGGGAAAATAATTTTCTCCAAATTGTCACTGGTCGTCAACATTAAACTGATTTTTCATCTTTCAAATACGATTTATACTTTTTGTAGCGTTAAGCAATCAACATTTTTTTTCTCTTACTGTTATATTATCTTCATTTGTAATTAAATTCTTCTTAGTTTTGTATGTGCGACGAATAAGGCATTCACGAAAATTATTACTAATTTCTAAGCGCCTACTTATTACATTGGTAATGTGATTATTATCAGAAAATTAATTCTTCAATAAAAACAATTTTTTTTGCGACTGGAAACATTCCACTACGAATATGCATGTCATTCTTTTTCAACGCTAGACCTCCTTCAACAGTAGAGCTCCTTTATTTCTACTTTGACTTTTTTATTACGAGAGACAAACATTTTTGGCTTTAATAGTACAATATGTTTCCCTACAGTCAATACACGCAGATTGTGTTTTAATGCATCGTAGATAATCACTAATTAATACTTATAGAAACAGATTTATGAAATTTGATTTTGGTGGCTTTGGTATTGAGGTTTTACCGGACGGTAATTTGACGAACATTATAGAGCGTTTCGTCGGTGAGTTAGTCGCAGGACTGAAAAGCCGCAAGCGGGAGGGTGATTAGAACCCGGTAGTATAGAAGTAGGCCGGGGATCCGAGGACGTAGAATTCGGCAGGTCGGTGGATACGCGTAAAGGACAGAACGATACAGTTTTATTCGGAAAGTTGTCATATCCCCGGCACGGCAATTAACGTGCCCGAAAAAACGCGTACGTTCCCGATGACGTGTTTAGCAAATTTCCATAGTATTTCTTAAATGTGGCCGTTTGATTCGAAATTGGAGGAGTGCGATTGCGAATCGCACGAGTTGTCACGATCTTCCATAGCTTCCTGGTGTACCTAACCCCTTGGAAGGAGGAAGACAATAAAATCATGTTGTCAGCCAGGGATCTCGGCAAAACTGATTATATCAGTTTAAGCATAAATGAGAGCGGATCCTTTACTCGCGGAACTTCCAAGAGTCTCTGGAGGGTGAGTTAAAAATTAATAGATCGCGAATTGTGATAACGCGTCAATGTTTGTCACCTCGATTAATGTAGAAATTACGATTAAAAATTCAAACAAAAATAAATCGTAAAAAAAAGAACAAAATGTAGTCTAAACAATTGACAACTCCTTACTTGCAGCAATGGAACCAGCTGTCTAGATTCCAAAGGAACGTTTTTTACTTTGTCGTCATGACTGTTGTACTGGTGACATTCTATCTGCTCCCAGGAAGGACTAAAAATACAATATCGGAGAACGACGGTGACTACGAGAGTGCTAGGATTTTGCCGGATACGCAAAAATACGACAAGCATGTGGAGGAGCTTGTGGTGGATAATGTGGAACAAGGCGTTGGGGCGGGAGCCGGCGGTGGCAATGGCGGAGAAGTCATTGAAGAACCAGAATTTCAACCTGAAATCAATCAGGTAGACGACGATCAGATAGGAGAGCCGCCGCAACCCAAACCCAGTGCTCTAAAATTCAATGGTGAGTTATCCGGTTAATCCACAGTCCAGAAATGCTAATAATGTATTTTTTCCTTATTGCGCTAAAAAGACCATATTTCACGCCTGCAAAAGCAAAAGTAAAAGTAACCGTGAATAAAATTAAATAAATAAATAAATTATTAACTGAACGAATGAACGAACAAATAAATCATTTTTTTTTATTTTATTTTTCAAATTTATTTATTTATTAATAATTATTAATAAATATTATAAATAAATAAATAAATAAAAAATACGCATTAATCGACCGCTTTTGAATTGCGGCTCCGGTTCTTCTTACCGTTAATTTATACCGCTAGGCTGTTGCAGAAATAAAAATATAGTCGATTTTTAGCAGAATCGGAAAAAAAAGTATCATATGCCACACGGGAGGCGCGGATTTTCGGCGGAAAATCACGCACTTTCCTCCCTCGTAGCATAATATACCTTTTCGTTAATTCTCTTTTTCTTTCTCTCTCTCTCTCTCTCTGTAGGTCCTCAAAATTCTAGACAAGAAGCTGTGATAAGATCGTTTAGGCATTCGTGGGACGGATACAAAAAGTACGCATGGGGACACGACAATGTGAAGCCAATATCTAAGGGATATCACGACTGGTTTGGACTCGGCCTCACGATTGTTGATTCACTCGATACGATGTATATAATGGGCATGAAGAAAGGTAGAAAGTTTTATTAATTTTTAGATCTCTTCGTTTATGATGCAAAGCTATTATCCAAAAGTTCTTAGAATGCTTTTACAGCAATAGAAATTACTGGAACTTGAAAAGTACCTGAGTTTGGATTCCAGTCGACTCCAACTTAATTCTGTTATATATAATACATTCGAAACCGCGATTAATAAAATTGATTTACGTTGGAAAATTCGTCGATTTTTCGATTTAATCGAATACGCGTTTGGACTCATCGGAATTTTAGGTTGAGATGAGCTTCCGAAAGTACACGGAATACTTTTACAGCACTAAAAACTGATGGAACTTGAAAAGAACGCGTGTAGACACGCCAGTAGACTTCAATTCAATTTTGTTATATATAATTAATTAACAATCGCGATTAATTAAATAGATTTATATTGAAAAATTTGTCGACTTTTACATTAACCGGAACGCGCATTTGGGCTCATCGCGACTTCAGCTTTGCCGGATTAGCAGAAAAGTCGAGCAAATCGAAGAAAATTTGTTTTCCTGTTTATTGAAAAATGGAAAAATGAATTTATCAAAAAATTTGCTAGAAATGTTATGTATTGATACTGGAAGATTTTATGAATAAGCGGTAAATTAGAAACCATATTAATACTTTACGTTTAATGATTTACTTTCATTTTACTACAAAAGTATAATAATTTTTATTCGCTATATTGTTAAATGAACATAAAACGAAATTCTGTTTGCGCGCAACTCTCATAACAATTACATATGAATTATCCGTAACTGATACATATATCGTCGTTTTTGTTTCAGAATTTGCCGAAGCACGCGCTTGGGTAGAGGAGAGTTTAGTATTTAGTAACAATAAGGATGTAAATTTATTTGAAGTTACCATTAGAGTGTTAGGAGGTTTGTTAGCGGCTTATCATCTTTCCGGCGACAAGTTGTTTCTCGACAAAGCAGTAAGTAAAATTGCGAAATTAAGTTTACGATCGATCGATCGTTATTACTTTATCATTTTTTCAGACGGATTTAGGCGAACGTTGCCTCCCGGCGTTCTCCACGAGATCGGGAGTTCCGTTTTCCGACGTGAATCTCGGCACGACGAATGCCCATAATCCCAAATGGGGACCCGACAGCAGTACCAGCGAGGTAACGTCGATACAGTTGGAATTTAGAGATCTCAGTCGTTGCACTGGCCAACCGAGGTTCGAGGTAAACTACTCAGTTGTATATAATAATGTCAAAGAAGGAGTGGAAAAAAAAGTACAGCCGTTGTACAATAAAAAAATCTCGAAGAATACGAAAAAAAAAATATATATATATATATATGTATTAATTTTTTTTTATTTCTATTTTTTAATAGGCTGCCGTCGCTAAGGTCTCGGAACACGTGCACAATCTGGAAAAATACGATGGTCTCGTTCCAATATTTATAAACGCGAATACCGGCCAATTCAGGGAATACGCCACAATAACTCTCGGAGCTCGTGGCGATAGTTACTATGAATATCTTTTGAAGCAGTGGCTTCAAACAGGAAAAACAATCGACTAGTGAGTAACTTTGCCTTTACTTTTTTTTTTCACGCTTATCACAATCCGTGACGTTTCCAATTTCTGTTTTTCTTCTTCAGCTTGAAAGACGATTATTTAACCGCTATTTACGGAACTCGGGAGCATCTTGTGAGGTACACGGCTAAGAATAGGTTTCTCTTTATCGGTGAACTTGTTAGCGCAACGAAAGACATGAAGCCTAAGATGGTAAAGTTTTTTTGGTTTTTTTTTTTTTTGTTATCTCTATCGCATTTTTTTGAAGCTTCAAATCGACGATTATTTTATGACAACGATTATCGTTATTTCATTTCAGGATCATCTGACTTGTTATCTCGGGGGAACGCTGGCGTTGGGCGCTCATCATGGTCTCTCATCGGAACACATGGATCTCGCGAAGGAACTCGTGCGAACGTGTTATCAAACTTATGCGACTCAGCCGACGTTTTTGGCACCGGAAATAACGTACTTTAATATGAAAGAGGTACTGCGAAAAGCATATCCGGTAAAACCGGACGCGTCAATTGTTCTTCTCGACTTTGATAATCTATAACGCGTTTAAAAATCTTCTATTCAAAGAAAATCGACGAGGAGAATCAAATGGATATGTACGTTAAATCAAACGACGCGCACAATCTACTGCGACCGGAATTCATTGAGAGTCTTTTCTACATGTGGTACTTGACGGGTAACAAAACTTATCAGGATTGGGGATGGCAAATATTTCAGGTAATTTATAAACGAAATATCTTCAAAATCGCCGATACAATATTTGCTAAATTATTGCATTACACAGCGTTCACACGTTTTCCGACAAATTTTCGATAACGGAATATCATTTTCATTAAAATTCGTGTAGCAACAGTTTCCCCGCGTTTGTTGGTAAATAAAAAAAAAAAATGATATTCCGTCGTCGATATTTTTTTTCGACAAACGCAATTTTTATTCAGTAATTTCTTCGTGTAAAAGTAATAACTGTTATATTTCTCGATATAAGGGTTTCGAAAACTACACCAAAGTTGAAAACGGATACACAAGCATCGGTAACGTGCGAAATACGCAGAATACACGACCGCGAGATATGACGGAGAGTTTCTGGTACGCGGAGACTCTTAAGTACCTTTATCTGCTCTTTGACGACTCCAAACAATTGATCGACTTGGATAGATGGATATTTAATTCCGAGGGACATCCACTGCCCGTTTATGAATCATAACAGGATTCCGTTTACGATTTAAAGGGACGCAAGTTGCTCTCGATAGCCGTCCGATGATGATGATGATACTAATAACAATAATAATAATAATAAGATCGGTAGCCTAATATGAACGCCAGACTCGCCTTGGCACACCGGCGACGATCGTTAGCGTGTACTTATAGTTTATTTTATACTAACGAATCGCGCACCTGCGTGCATACGGAATTGGTATGTATCTTCGAGTTGTGACGAGACGAAACGGCCGATATTTCATTATGAGAATTTGTTTTTTTTTTTTTTTTTTTTTTTTTTTTTTTTTTTTTTTTCGACCGGTAGACCGGTGGTAGATAATTACAAAAATAATGTCTAGTCGTTATTATTTAATGTAACGCAAATCTTACGTCGCGGTATCTTCCATTTGCGACAAAACCTCGTTGAGCGCTCTGGCGATGTTAACGATTGATATTCTTAGCCGCGATTGATATTCGAATGATATACCTCGCGGGATGAGATCTCAATTATTCGTGTACGTGATCGACGGAGCCCCCCCCGTGGCTGGTTGGCTGTTATCAATTGCGACGAAATGTAGCGGTGCAGTTAAATAGTTCTTAGATAAAAAAAAAAAAAAAAAGAAAAAAAAAATCAATGAGAATCGCGTATAGATATTTTAACGTGGGAAGAGGACGGGTCGATAGACGAAGCAGATCTTGTTTCACTATTCAATTCGTCGTTTACTCAATGATATTAATGTTTATCATCAACTCGCGTTACATAAGACGTTTTAAATTCGTCGAAAGCATTGTAGGGAACTATTATACACATACAACGTTTATAATAAAACAAAAAAAAAATAAAACTTATCACTTGTGTAAATATGTAAACAGCTTATTACTGCAATTATTGGTCCCATCGTTGAGTTATACATTCCGTCCGAAAGATCATTTTACACATTGCTTCGGCGGGATATATATGACTTTTTTTTTTTTTTTTTTTCAATAAGTCGTATAGCTATAGATGCTTAGCTAACATTAATTTTCACACGCCTACGATAAAATTCCTGTAGATTCACGTAAATCGTACTTTGTCCGTTGCGAAAAGATCTGAAATTCGATTAAAATAGAATGGAGAAAAACTTAGTGGAGTTGAGTTATTTTTTTTTTTTTTTTGTCTATACGCAGTTATCTCAAATCGTTCTTTCTTCAGCGAGCGATTTGTACTCATTTTCACAGCTACCGTGTAATATCGATTTATTAACAATATTTATATATAGTTATATATAAAAAAATAATGCTTCATCTATTCGGTGTATAATAATCGTTACTTCCATTGGAATTTAAATTTCTAACTCTATAGACATAATATAGAGATTGGAGGGAAAAATCGGTGCAACAAATTCACGCCAACAGCGCAGCGTCTAAAATGCAGTCATCCACTGGTAAATAAAAAAAAAAAAAAAAGATCGCGCGTCTTTGCGTCGCGCTAACGACGCGCGTTACACGTGACCCGCCAAAAGTTCAAATGGGTTCAACACGATTTTGTTTTTCGCATCGAATTTCACGTATTGCGTCACGTTGGAGTTTAATAATTTAGAGTATCGTGCATTCGCAACATTGCTGTGCAAAGTAAACGCACTTAACGATACACGGCTCGTCTTCCGGTTCGTTGACGAGCTTTTTCTCGTCGTTGCGCTGCCGATTATATCCGTTGGTCTCAATTTTCGGTTGCGGTTCCGGCGTCGGTAGACTTTTGTGAACGATCGGTACGGCTTCCTCGATAACCTCGGCATCGCTCTCACCATCGACGCGCAACGGTTTTACGCTCGTCGTTATCGCGGCTGGCGGCGTCATTCGATCAGTAACACCGACATCGTCGGGACTGTCGTATCCCGAGGGAATCGATGCTTGCATCGGCGGTGGTGAGTCTCCCGCTCTCATGACACTGCAATGCGTTAAATTAATTCCAATGAGCGTTTTAACAATAATAAATAATAATAATAATTCGAGAAGCGTACATTTGCTATTCAACCAAAAATCGTTAATTCGCAAATATCGAATATCGGCAAACATCCGAAAATAGACGGGAGAAATAAATTTTACGATTTTTATGCTGATTTCGTCGAAGAAATTTAAAAAATGTTCAAACATCGAGTTTACCACGAGATTTCGGCGAAGAAATAAAAAAAATGTTCAAACATCGAGTTTACCGCGAGATTTCGGCGAAGAAATAAAAAAAAAGTTCAAACATCGAGTTTACCGCGAGATTTCGACGATGAAATTAAAAAAAAGTTCAAACATCGAGTTTACCGCGAGATTTCGACGAAGAAATAAAAAAAATGTTTAAACATCGAGTGGACCACGAGAAATACATACATTGCATGCGACATAGCGATGAACTTTAATTATACACAATACGACGAAAAAAAAAATTTGCAGATCGACCGCTCGAGGTCGGTGTTGATACATATTTTGTTTCAAAGCCTTGGCACGCGCGGCGCGTGACTACTGTTCGTTTCTTAACGTGTAACGAAATACCCAATACAGATATCACGTTCTTCCGAATACTAAGTATTAATATTTAGAATCAGTTCTCGAAGTTGCAGACGAGTAATTAAATTAAATCGTTATATTAGGAAATATTGCGTCATTAATATTGGAATTCGTCACATCGATATTCGTGTCTCCGCATTGAGGAAAGTTAAGTTTTCCAGGAATGTTAGTATGCAAATTTCGTACGGTGTTGAGCGTTAGTGCCGCATTCCTGAGCAATTGCCCGGGTCGGTGGTGTAGTTGCCTCGCGTTATTCGAGTCCTCCCCCCGTAAACACATCGAACGCGAGAGCCGCGAGCAACAGGTTGTAAAAAACCCATTGGAGACTCGACGCTCGCAAATTCGCGACATAAGTAAGTAGTATACGGATACGCGAGACACGAGACACGAGACTTTTTAGACGTACCACTTGGCGCGTGTACATGGATGCATTCTGCCCTTTTCCTCGGCCGTCAATGTTCCGTAGAACAGCATCTCATCCGGTACTTTACTCAAACCCATTTGGTAATTAATACTTCAACCGACAAATAACAACGAAACGTCGGCTATTGCTCGTCATCAAGTCAATTCTTACGAGACACGTGAGACCCTTCACTGTTGCAGTAACTATTGCGAATGCAGCATTCAGTTATCTAATTCGCGATTTAAAAATTTCACGTTAATCGAACACTTTTTTTTATTGTCAAATTCACAATTTCTCTTTATTCAGTTTACACCATTATTTCGTAACAAGTAATTAGACATCGAAAGTTTTTTTTTTTTTTTTTCTATTATAAAGACGAAAACCACACGATCACTTAATAACCTTTGATTTTTTCGTAACGATTGTCAAAAACTTCGGGTTTGTATAATTTTTCGAACAGTCATATAAAAATGAAAAAACCCGATTGTGCTGTTTCGTCGTGTGGAGGGTAGTTGAATAGACGCGATTTCGCGGCGGTAGAGTAATAACGTTCGGTGTTTGCGCGAGGGGTGAGTTTTGATCGGCAGCTGTACGGTCGGCACCCTTGTAATGTTCATCAGAATAGAGTCTCCTGAATCGCTCACTCTTTTTGTTATTTTAGTCGTATGCGTCGAACGGCGAGTCACGTAAACGAACAACACATGGATCGCGTATGTTTCCGGAGTCGCGTGCCTCGTAATCACTCATACGAGAACGATGTATTCTTCATTTGTAAATATCAACGGTTGTCACGTGATTTTTTTTATTTCTTTGTGCGATCGATCGATTAGCCAACTTTTATTCCGTCAACGTAGCGCGGTGACCGTTAATATTGAATTACGAAGAGAGATCTGTCCAAGTGGCGCCGGTCGCAGTCACCGTTAAACTGTACTCCTGAACCGGCCTGACATTATTCACACGGAGCCGAATTTCGTACCCGGTGGGAGAGTCAGGTATATAGTATATAGTTTCCACCAACAGGCGTCCCATTGGTCTTCGTTTCTCGAGACACCGGGGCTCTCCTAACAGCTTGAGTAGGCGATTCCGAATGAGTCGGGACCCCGAGCCATGAAATACGGAATACGTCGTGCACATTCGACGATTCTTCGAACTTTTACCGAGCGTCGCATCTCCCTCTCGGCGTTCGCCCAAACGTCATTTGCAATCGAAATTAATACGTTAAAACCGAAAAAAAAGCTCAATGCAACGGTTTTTTTTTGTCAACTGTTGAGAAATGTGACCTTTCGAATGAAATGATTATTTTTAATCTATTGACCTTGACAGAGAAGAAGCTGCGCGTAAAAGCGAATGAATACGGACTGTTATGGGTTTTCGGTGAGTTCGCCGCTGATTTTCGGCGAAATGCTGCCGAGCAAATTTTTTTTTAATTGTTCCGTTGTTTTGATGAAACTTTTGATAGGTTATCGCGTGGAACAGCAAAATGTATAATTCAAATAAATTAGTTTCGAATGTATCCATTTTTTCGTTGGTTATAATATTTTTTTCGAAATTTCATCGTTGAAAATTTATCTCGAGTTTGTCTTTTATGTCAATTTGTTCATTCGATTTATTCAATTGACGCGTCAACAGCGAGCGTGCGGTGTTCAGTTATTCTATACCTATTAAACGTACGAAGAGCGCCGTCAGTCAATCACTCGACTGAACAAGTGGCCTATTTATTGTTACCTATTATTGCTCTATGAAAATGCATAATTCGAGTACATAATTTCGACCTATTAATCGTTCGTACAATTTATCGAATGAAGAACGGGTGCCGCGCGATCTTGCTGTCGGCGCGGGTGAACCGCAACAAAAATATAATCGATGATAGAGATTGACTGCTGCTCGCTGGAGTAACGTCAGTGTTCTGCACTACGCGCCGCGAGTGCATTCCGTACTCGCGGGCCAACGCTCGCCCTCACCGACTAATTTTCCACTACGCTAACAGCGCGTTCAACGTGGAATAAATATTAAATAAAAAATCTCGGAAATAAAAGCATAGAAATTGCAACAAAAGATTTTTGCAGTTGGCGTTTAAGCTTTAGCATTCACGGCTCGATAATAAAAGAAAATTTAGGTAGGTGCGTCTTTATTTCGTCCTTTCGAATCCCGTTAATGACATCGAAATAAATTACGAACACAAAAGTACCGGGTACGAGCTTTTGAAGCCGTCAAATAAAAATTCAACGATACAACTAACACAGTAGATTCGTATTCGATAGCAATAAGCAGACAGACTTGGAAGAACCAGTACCAGGAATATCCAACAGACGCACGCGTATGTTAAATTTTTTTTGGTGTTTTTTTTTTTTTTTCTACTTAAACTCACTCATATGTGCCGCGTCGAGAAAAGGGATTTTTGAAGCGCATTCTCCTTCCACGTATATATTATATGCGCGATCTGTGTAGTAGAGGATAGTGCCGTAGTCCGCCTGCCGAATGTGTGTACAACTAACGCGAGTCTACGAAACGGCAAACGTTGAAAACTCGCTGAATTGTAAATACGACGGGATGAATCTCCGGTGTATTCACACACCGACGCTCACGGAAGAACGTACGAGAGACAAATGAAGGCCGGCAGAAGCCTTCTTTGGCTGCTGCCAACTCGCGTGAATTCTCGAGAGGTTAGAGTAGGGCGCGAACTTATCGTCGGAGGATCGTTGGCGTTCGCGTTCTGTGTTTTGACTCGTCGAAAGATCGAAGCGCGGCTCGGCTCGTTCAGCAAACCTCTCATCAATCATCGAGCTTATGAGATTTTTTTTTTTTTTTAAACGAACTTTCGAAAAATCGAGAACACGTAAGACGCAAAAGAAAGAGAAACAAAAACTCACCTAGGCTCGTGATGTTTTTTCCTTTTACGATTGAGAAAAACCCACGTGCGCATGTGATGACGCTTGCTACCGCTCGGTTTCGTCGGATAGCCGAAACTGTGACGACCACGATTCGATCGGAGTCCAGAAAACATTTTATTTTTATTATCCTTCAATGGGTCGCGATCACAAAGTTAACACGAAGAATCGGTCGATCGCTCAGTTGAGTTGAGCAATGGCTTACGCGAGAGTTAACCGCGGAGTGGCGAGACTATTTTATTCGACGAGTCCGAGTTTTTCTTGGTTCGCAGTCGCGGTTTTTCGGTCGATGTATGTAATTACAGACTGTAGAAAGCTCACAATTTTCAAACACATTGACTATGATCTACATCGCTGAACGAAGTCGTTAACTTGAGAGAGAATAAACAACAACGGCTGAGTTACAGTCACTGGCGTTGAGAGTAGAGTAGGGCGTTTACTGTCTCGAGGTTATAACATTATGAAAGATTCCTCTCCCATCGAAAAGTTTCTCTACATTCCATCGATTGATTTCTCTACTCGTTGGACGGTGAAAAATAAACTCTCCTCTCTTAAGACTCGTGTAATCGATTATCGATCCGAGAAAGACGATTTTTTGGTACGCGACCCCGGTAAAGATTTTCGATAAATCAGTCGGTAAAAAAGTTTTCATAAAAAACACAGATCGTGGCCACTGCGGTGAAGCGAATGAGGGAAAGAGTGTTGTCGAGAGATTCAATGGTTCGAAGGTGATTGGGAACGCGAATGACAGGCGTTGAACACACCGAATCGAGAGAGTGGAGGTTACGTAGTACACACTACCAGTCGCGTAGTTTCGCGTCCCACGGTCGGTGATTACGCGTGTACGTCACGATCCCCTCCGAGATGCGCACGATACAACATAATAAAAACGATGGGGAAAACCGTACGATTCCACGAAACTATGTAGGTACATGACATCGCGTCGGTTCTGTCGGTTCCTGGTCCTCGTTACCATATACACCAAAACAGACCGTATCGTTTTATCCCCCGCGTAGTTTTTATACGCGATTGGAGAAAGTAGAGAGCCTCGAACCAAACTCAATGTCAATGCAATAGAGCAAAGTTGAACGAACGGTACGTAAAAAATGTTGAAGAATCGTCTCCATCAAACAATGTTGAAAAAAAAAATTAACTATAAACACATCGTCAACATGACAAAGTCATTTAATACATTGTACGGATAGCTGGACTGATACGCTGCTTCGACCGGAACAAGTGTTACTCGTCGAGAAACACTTTATTGTTATCGCTGAGCCGTATCAGTCTGCGATTCATTACACGGAACAGCTGTTTTCACTACCGCGAATCAATCGGTAGACAGCTAAAATTAAAGTTCGAAAAGATATGCGCGGTATGCATGTAACTTTTAGAAATCGTTTATTTGATTATCATCGGAACGACGAAATTTAGGTCACCTTTCAGCGTGTCTGCCTTTTAAGGTCACGAGGTGAGAAATCCCGACGTTGTACAGTTTCCAAAACGGTACTGAATTGTTTTATTCGTAGCCTTGTTTTCCAATAGCCTTGTTTTCCGATTTATTGCCGCTTCAATGACGTTTACACGGTTTTCTTTTTTCACAATTTCGTTACATTCGTTATAGATTGGCCAGTATTTAGTATTGCGGGTGAAGTGAAAACAAAAACCGGTTTGGTTGGCAAGTAAAACAAAAAGATCGAGAAGAAAAAATCGTGTTGCCCGAGCGACACGTATCTTCGTTTCATTTTTACTGACTAGAAAGTTAAAAAAATAAATATCGATCGTAGCGACGAAAATGTCTATTAGTTTTCTCGTTTTTCGAATATCATGACCTTCTCTTGGCTCTCCATCGTGTTAAATTACCGTCGGCGCGTGTTTTCATAAGATACGCGACACCTCGGATATGCCCCCCCCCCCCCCACACAAACGTCAGAACGTTTATCTTCCCGAGTGACAGAGAGTATATCCCGTGACGACGATACTCTTAACGTCGTCGTTTAGCACAACGTCTCGAAATAACAAACCCTCCCGGCAATCAAAGTATCAAGAATGTGTGGTATTTACCTCTCGTTCTTCGATGTACTCGGATCTTCGACGATGTATACATCCGCGTGAGTTATTATTGTTGAATCCCGCATCTTCGTTTACTGTTTGTCTCTATCAACATATCACCTCACTGCGCCGAAACTCAATGATATCCTTGACATTAAAAGTGATCGACAATCGATCACATCAACGAAGTGATAAACAAAACTATCGTTGAACAATGTTTACTTATTACGCTGTTAACGACGGCAGAACGATTGTTAAACGACATTTCAACAAGTTAAATTTCGACTAATCCGATCTATTAATGACACTGTAAATAGCGTCCCAATTGCGAAAAATAAGTTGGTGGGGGCTTTGTTTTCAAAGTGCGAAATTGCGCGTGGCATTTCCCCGTTGCCGGCTTATCGGTCTCTGTGCCAACAATCGACCTTAACTCCGCGGCGACTCGGACAGGACTGGTTGTTCTCCGCCAACGCTGATCCCCCCCACCCCTTCTCTTTTGCGCTCTCGTGCATTGTCCCTGCAGTCACGGCATTTCACGACTCCTTAAAGGTTCTAAAAAAAAAAAAAAGCATCGAAGACCGAAGTTTTTTTTTTCTCGTGGGGTCGGAGAGTAAAAATACGTGTGTATATACATCGAAGAATCTCTTCCCTTACGAGCGTCTCTCTGATTCTACTTTTGTCAGCTTCCTGCCCCCGTGACTCATCGTCACAGTTGGACCCCAATTCTCCCTCAGATTAGGCGCATCGCTACATAACAGTTCGTCGGGAGGGTTGTCTCGCTTCACAGGCGGATGTACAGTTATCGAATTAACTCCACATATTCGATACTCTTGCGAACTCTTACGAAAAAAAAAAAAAAGTTTCCATGCTATCGCACTACCCGCGAAGATCACTCGTTTATCGCGATATTACGCCAATTGGTCGATCGAGAAATCACGCTATTGTGGTCTGTTACTGTACGCGAAAAAAATTTTAAAATAAAATAAATCGCCGTTTCGTCGTCGTTAATTATCCGCGGGTCAAAGTCGAACTGAAGTCTTCGGCTTTTCTTATCACAAAGTCGAACGTATTTTCGTCATCAGTTTACAACAAGAAATTTCTTAAGATGAAAAAGTATACTTTATTGAAAAAATAAAAACAACTTTTCTACAATGTAATTAAAAAAAAAAAAAGTAAGCTGTTAGAATTCAGCGTGTGTTCGATATCTAACTATTTAGCACCGCTTTCAACTTTTTCGACAAACTTCCAGATGTCTTCGGTGAGAAGTTTCGGTTCTTCGAAGGCGGCGAAGTGTCCACCGCGAGGAAAGTCGGAGAATTGTATTAAATTCTTGTAGCGAAACTTCAACAGTTTCTCAGGTGTGTATATCAATTCGTTTGGAAAAGCTGCACATGCCGATGGAACTTTGACCGGTACACTTCGGGGCAAATAAATAAATTTAACATAAATTATTATTGTATCGTAAATCAACGCTACGACGCTATTGAATTAATATTAATTCTTACTTATCCCACTTAACGCTTCTGTATTCGTAGCTAAAATTCTCGGCATAGAGTCGCATACTCGTCGTTATAGAATTCGTAACCCAGTAGACCATTACATTGTCCAACAGCTCGTCCATCGTGTATTTCTCAAGTAATCCACCGTCTTCGCGTTTCACGAATTCCTTATTAGTCCACGTGCTGAATTTTTCGAGGATATAAGTCGCCAAAGCGATGGGTGAATCAGCGAGCGCGTTACCTAAAATAGAATCGATAACACAATCGATAGATAAGAATTTATCGAACGATTTATTCACACGATAATGCAGTTTTCTTACCTATCGTGTCGGGTTTAGTTGCTTGCAAATGTAAATAGCCGGTTTCTCGCATAAGCATTGATAAATGATCCGACAGCGGAAAGACTTTGGACTGATGTTCGGCATCGACAATAAAAGACGGATAAAAACTCGAAACTAACTTGTAAATTATTGATTTCGCATTGTTTACGACACACATATTCGAATGACTTCCGATGACTCTGAAAAATTTGCATTTCGATGATAATAAAAAAAAAAAAAAATTGCAAATTTACGGAAGTGCAATAAAATGAAAAATTTTTAAGATAAAAACCTTTCCGGGTACATGTTTGCCATTGCCGTGTTGATGACGGCACCCCAATCCCCTCCCTGTATGTAAAACTTTTCATATCCGAGTCTCGTCATCAGATTTTTGAAAATAACACCCATCTGCGATGGAAGAAAAATTTATATACCATTACTTCGTAAATTTTCCCGAGAATTTTAAATTGTTATTCGTTTACCTGCGCCGGTCCGAGTCCCGGACGAACGGCTGCTTCGGAAAAGCCGTATCCCGGTAGCGACGGCGCTATGACTTCGAAAACATAGTTCCGATCATCGCGAGCCGTCGTCAGCATTGGAATGATTTTCTGAAACTCGACGACAGAACCGGGCCATCCGTGTATCAATAACAGAGGAATTATCTTCTTGCGTGCATCGATCTTATTCGGCTTTACGTGATAAAAGTGGATGTCCAGTCCTTTGAATCGTCGATTGAAGAAACGACAATAATAACAAATTAATTCGATGTTTTCACTGCGAATTATCATTCCCCTTAAATAAATTTCATTCTCTTTACATACCTTGTATATTGGTGACAAACTGTGGATATTTATTAAGCAAAGACTGACGCTGCTTCCAGTCGTATTTATTTTTCCAGTAGTCGACAACATTTTCCATATACTTTCCCGATATACCATAATCCCATCCGGTACCTTCGAGAGGCGATACGAATTTTCTTTCTCGCGCGAGATGCTTCTTTAACTCGTCAATTACCTAAGAAAAAGAAAGATTACTCTCAGTTAAACGCCCCTTTTCTTCTCCTTATCGCAAAGACGATCCCCTCTCGACAAACACCCGTAACAAAGAACGCAATTGTTCGATAGAGCAAACTTACTTCTGTCGGCACATCAATTTTGAATGGTCTTATACTCTCGTCGGGTTTCTTCGCGCGTGATGGTCCCCACTCCGCGTTGGGTAACACCGGAGCCACCGCATCGGAATCACCTGCATAATAGCTGTATACGGAAAGAAATAATGGATTATTTAATACGCAAACTATAAGACAATTCGATCCGCGAATTTACGCGGATCGTATGCTTTTAGCTGATTTAATCGTCGATATTTACTCGAAGAGAAAACAGGCGCCCACTCCGAGGATAAAAACGACTCCCGCTACTTTCAGCATCCTGCGTATTGCGTGCCGTTTGGCGTTCGGATTTCAACTGAGCGTTCTAACGCTTCGAGTAGATACGACGCCGGGACCTCTGGTCTTATTTGCGCAAACTCGGCGCATCGGAGTCCCCGTATCTTCTTTTCAAAAGTTGATACTCACCATTCGTAATTCGTTGATACAAAAAAAAATCGAGCGATACATAGGTACTGTTGACGTCGTATCGTCTTTATTAAGATATATCGACATTTTGCTCGCATTTTTTTAACAGATAAATACTTTATTGCAATGAAATGTTTGATGCTTATATTTTATTTTGCATTTCTTGAATATGCATACTAACATTATTATTATGTAATTATCGTGTAATTATTCATTTTATCGTCTCAACGAAGCATATTTTTTATTGCAGAGTCATTGTAATGTACCTCGTGACTTCATTAACTTCTGTTGCGTAACTGTATTTTCCGTTTAACGTTTTATTGTGTTATCCAATATGTTTCTTTCTTATGACTTTTCTCTGTGACTTAGTATTTTTATAGCCGAACAGACGGAAGTTTATCTTTGATTACTGATTTTATAGCTTTAGTTTTTCTTATTCCTTACTTTCCTTTACTTATTTTATAGTTTTACGTTTTCTTATTCCTTACTTTCGTTTACTTATTTTATAGTTTTACTTTTTCGTATTCCTTACTTTTCCTTTTTTACTTTTTCTTTTTGATATGTTTTTTTTTTTATATTCCCAATTAATCGGAAAACAATGCACTTTTGTCAACTATTTTTATGCTTCTCGATTATTATCGCGTGTAATAGCTTTTTAAGAGTTACTCTTTGCGGGAAATTACGACTGTGCAAATCTAATTAAAGTTCATTAGCGTTATCTCCATGATGATTCGTCTTTCTCAATCGTTCCATTTCCGCAACTGCTTTCCAAATATCATCGGCCAGTAATTTCGGCTCTTCCAGCGCGGCGAAGTGACCACCTCGCGGCATCACCGTTGTACTTACCAAATTTATATAACGTTCTTTCAGTAAATTCGCTGGTTGATGGATTATTTCGTAAGGAAACTGAGCGCAGGCACTCGGTACGACGATAGGGATTCTGTTGACAAATAATTATTGAATGACACGGCTTATGTTATCATCGGTAGTGCGGCTAATGATCGTTGCGTGTACTATGATTGGTACTTTTTTTAGTACAGAACGATAGCAAAAAATAAGTGACGTTTTATTTATATAGGAAAAAGAGAAAACAACATTAGTCGTTTATGTAAAGTGAGAATTAATATAATATAAAAAGTAATCATCACAGTATAAAATTCTAAAAAAAAATTTAGAATTATTTAAGAACGTGAAAAAGGGAGATCGGTGTTCAATTCCGCATCCTCGTGCCTTACGGTTGTATTGCTTATTATTTATCCTTTTTATAATATCCGTTTTTTCGATCTGATGAGTCGATTATATATATTTTTTTTTATGTTTTTTTTTTTAAATTTTTTTTTGTGTGTTTCTAATATATTAAATGTATGCGAATGTGGTTTCGACCGAAGTCTTTACTCCAAAAATAAAAAAAAGGAAGCGAGTCCTCGGGTTCGTCTCCGCCGGAAAAATCGAAAGATCGAATTATAAAAAATCCGAAATATATTATTTTTTTAGGCCAATTGGATAATCGATATCCTTATAAATCGACCGATCGATTTATCGTTTATATGGTAAATAAAGTTACTATGACGCCGGCACCTTTATTCAGAAACGGGAAAGTGGGTGATAAAAGTTGCGAGTGTTGATGGGAGTCATGCGATATTAACTATATATTTGGTAATTTTTATCTCTATCTCTTCTCTTTTCTCCGAAAAAATTACGCCATTGTTAAATAGACTGAATATTAATATTGAATTTTAAGAAAACTGTTGGAATATAGATGAGGAATTTGCGAATTTCTTATAGATAAGAATATTATTATATAAGGAAATATTTCCATTTGAATATAAGAAGTCCGAGATAAAAAAAATGAATAAATAAATAAACCAAAAACCGCGATACATGCGCTCACCAGAGGGCGATAACCAAATGCAAGGAGAATAAGAAAAAGAAGAAAAAATAACTCACGAGTTCATCCCGAGGCTAAGAGCTATTCGAGTGTAGGATTCTGCATAGATTCTCATTGCTGTTGTCATGCTGTTCGGTATCCAATACATCATCAAATTATCGATAAGTTCGTTAGCTTCATATTTTTCGAACAAAGCTCCGTCGTTCTTATATCTGTTTGATAGCTTTGTTCCTGTCGAGAATTTTTCGAGAACGTAAGCTGCCAATGCAGCTGGCGAATCGCTCGGTCCCACACCTGAAAAATTCGTAATTGATTTATTCGTTAATTGCGTCTATTATCGTCTAATAGCTATGAAATTGCTGAATCTTCGCCATCGTAAAAGAGATAATAGAGATATCGATTGGTTTTTTATGGGATTTAAATGTTTCCTGTCGCTTTAAGCGATGAATAATACTCCTTATATAATTAATATAAACTAACCGTGCAAAAATTTATCGTGTATCAAAGTCTATCCATAAAAACCGAATACTATTCTACGGTTGATATATTATTTAAAAAATGTTCATTCTCAATCAAAGATTCTTATCATTTAATTGTCATTGGGAAGCAACTAAAGGAAACCTATCATGACATTTTTTATATCTTCAAATTAAAAGAATTATCGTAAGCAATTCATCGGGAATACTACACTGTGTGAAATAAAACATTCTGTACACAATTCTGAAATGATTATTTCCAAAAGTGAGTTTCTGTTTGCTTTAGACATACAAAAAAGTAGAAACTTTAATAATTTAGCTATTTAGATGAGTCGGTTGTTTTTTTTATTTTTTTTTTAAGAAAATCTGTAACAGAATCGTCAAAAGCACAAAGTATTAAAAATGAATTAATTTACGATGCAAATCTCCATTACGATTAAAAAAATTACGAACATTTTTTACGTCAATTGTTAGCGCATTTGTTACGGAAACATACAATTTTTATCGTAACTGCATGATAGCCTTTTATCAATTCATCAGTCAAAGTCCGAATTCAAAACGTTGAAATTATTCTCTTGTATCTTTTTCTATAAATTTATTTGTCAAGAAGTTCAAACGAAGGTCTCACGTCTTCGAAAGTCGCGCGAGACGTCGTAACGAATATTAAATCGTTGGTTGATTCAAGCCGTACGTACGTACCAACGGTATCCGGTTTGGTGGTCTGAATGTGAAAGTATCCCGATTCTTCTACAAGAAAACGCAAACGTTCTTTCAAAGGAAACATTCTACGTTGATCCTCTTCGGAAACAAA
Organism: Buathra laborator; assembly: GCA_934046635.1. Classification (NCBI taxonomy): domain Eukaryota; kingdom Metazoa; phylum Arthropoda; class Insecta; order Hymenoptera; family Ichneumonidae; genus Buathra; species Buathra laborator. The sequence continues at coordinate 21,103,778 of OW203894.1, forward strand.
GAGAGACGGTGCGATACTATAGATCAAAGTTTTCAGCGCGTTTTTCTTGTTCAATGCAACGCACATGTTGGAGTGCATTCCTAAGACACTGAAAAGATTTCACCGATCAGAGTAAAAAGAAAATGATTACGAAATGCTTAATCAAAGAAAATAATTGAAATTTCGCTCGCGTATATCTCACTGTTGCGGAAAAAGTATAGCGATGTTTGCGGTAACAATTGCTCCCAAGTCACCGCCCTGAGTGTAAAATTCTTCGTATCCGAGTCTCAGCATCAGATTCTTCAAGACAACGGCTATCTCTGCCGTTCCGAGTCCCGGTTTTATCGCTGAATCCGAGAATCCAAAGCCCGGAAGTGACGGAGCTATCACTTCAAAGATAAAATCGTGTTCTGCTCTTGGAGTTATCAGCATCGGTAAAATTTTGTGAAATTCGACTATCGATCCCGGCCAACCGTGCTGAACAAGTAGCGGTAAAACTCGTTTTCCAGCGATCGCGGACTTTTCACCTTTCGCATGAATATAGTGAATATCCAAACCTGAGAAATGAAAAATCATTTAAATGACTAAATTTTCTTGCAACAGGATAACTCGCGTTGATAACGAACCTTGTATATTCGTAATAAACTGAGGATACCGATTGAGATATTTTTCCCGCTCCTTAAAGTCGTATTTGTTTCGCCAATAATCGAGGATATTCGGCAAATAACTTCCATCAACACCGTAACTCCATCCACTGCCTTGTAGGGCCGCTGGCAGTGATCTCGTATTTTTCAAACGCATCTTGAGATCTTCTATATCCTGCAAAAAGTCACCAAAGCGTTTGAGTAGAATTAGTAAATTCCAAGGATCCACGTAAATGAATTGGCGTTTTTTTTTTTTTGTATACCTTATCGGAAAAGTGAATTCTAAATGGTCGGATAGAGACATTTGCGCTTTTGTTGCTACCGGATCCCCACCAAGTTTCCGGTAATTCAGGAATTACGATACTCGGACAATGAAATGAGTACAAACCGTAAAATATCAATAACACAAAGATCACTGCGACACTTTTCATTTTTCTTCGTATTCTCGAAAAAAAATAATAAAATAATGATTTTCACGAACGATAAACGTTATTTCTTCTTTCGGCGAATCGGTACTATACAAGCTATAGGATTACTTGCGATACGGTGAAATCGCAACACTGATTTACTTTCTTGGCTATCGCCTCGACTAATTCTCGTAGCTTTCCCACCTCCGCAGGATGAGTCGTGCGACGAGTCCGACTTGTTCTGCGCGTCGACAAGATAGAACGCGACATTACTATCGCTTCATGTGGGTATTGTGTATCGTCGGACAATAAAGAAACAACAGAGTTCAATTAAAACAATAACAAATACATATACTTTCGAAACGTGATACAATAGGTTTGTTTTTTGTGTTGGTAGTCGTTCTTACTCGGTTACCGGCGCAGTTTGCGTGCAGCTTTATCGTTTAACATTTATGGATCGGATGATTTATTCTCCTGATGGCATTGACAACTCTTTATATCGTTCTCTCGACTTCAATTAAAAAAGATAAACATATTCTAGCGAAGCCGGCAGCATACACACAATCCTTTGGAATTATTCGTAACGCATGAGTTTCGTCGCGAATTTATATTTCAATACAATCGTTTAAAAATAAAAACAAAGTCTCGCTAAGGTCAATTGAGCAAATAGCGAAAAAACGATTCCACACGGGTGTCTCTCGTGATTGTAGAGCGTTTCACGGAGTTCATTTGATCGGTAAATTAGGCCGATTGAAAAATCAAGAAGAACAATACATTTCATTGACTGCTATAAAAAAAAAAAAAAAAAAAAAAAAGGGTAACAAAGATACTGTGTATATTATAAATCTGTATTATAACTATTGTATAAAATAGAAGATAGAGATATCCCGTGTGGAATCGTTATTAACTTTTGCTATGATAAAAAGTTTCTAGAGATGCGGAAAAGAAAAACCGTGGCGAAAGAACGCGCGTACTTGTCGAGGACGGGTTCGTACATATATTTGTTTTGTTTCTACATTATATACTCTGTCACTCGGGTTTCCTTGGTCGAACACAAAATAAACATCTAAAAACTTAAAAAGACAAGGCTAGTGCTCTGTAGTAGCGGCATTTATCTCGAAAACGAGAGAGATGCGCACCTTTCGTATCTCATCAAGGATTTCTCGTTACAACTCGTTATTCATTTATTTATTCATATAGGTATATCTCTGTTTTTTTTTTTTTATATATAATATATGTATATTTCATACGCGAGTAGCCACGACGCTTTCCGCGCACACTCTTTGAGTGGCTTTTTTTTATTTTTCTTATCGTCGAGTCCGACTACTCGATTAAGCGAACTAAAGAAAAAAGAAAAAGAGAGGAAGAAAAAAGAAACGTAAGAAAGAAAACGAATGGATATTCTCGATCTATATCTTATAAAGAACTAGAATCACTGTGTAACCATCACCACGTGGATACGCTACGAATATTAACATTTCGAGGGTATTTGACGATTTAGCGCCTCAAGCTGCCGATTTCAAATGGCTGCTATTTAGTGCGCAGAAAACGTCGATTTCTCACCACTTCATGCTTTTTTTTTGTTTTGTTTTTGCAAATTAGCATACTTTCTTTGTACAAATCTAACTCGTCTCTCCTCGAGATACACGCTGTCGTTTATACGATCAAACAAATTGGGCGCAAGCGAGCGTTTTTTTTTGTTTTTTCTGTTTTTTTTTTTGTTTTTTTTTTATCTCTTCTTATCGTTCTGCCCATTTGATAATCCTTCATGCTTCCGCCAGGCGTCTAGTACTCTTCTGTACTATAATACACTATGATATCGATATTACGTGTACATACAATATACTTGCTCTTCTTTTTTTTTTTTATACATAATCTAACTATACATATAACTATGTACAAGTGAGGCGAGCTGCGGAGGTGATATCGCGGGAGAATTAAAACTTTGTATTAGGGAGATTGAGCGTCTTGATGGATCCTTCCGTCGTCGACAAGTCGATAAGCAACTTGTTTCAAACAAGTCTCTCCGGGTCTCGTTGATAAAACAGGAAGGTCTCTCGCCTGCCGCAGTCTCCCACGTTGATCACCTCGTTTTTCCCTCGTTCTCTCATTCGGTCGCCTCGACGTGTACGATCCGCGTATAAGTCTATCGACGGAACCGTCCACTCGTTCGGGCCGTCGGTTAAACGTCCGTATACTTGCTTAGCTTGTCACGCAGCAACATGTTCTCGTTCTTTAACCGATCCAACTCCTGCCGTAGGCCCATGTTCTGCATTGCCCCAAACAGAATAACAAACAGATAAGCTCATGACTCGTTTGTAAAAAAAACCACAAAATCGTATAATTAAAGGGACAATATTTGTGGAATATTTTCGATGATAAGGCAGATTTTTATTTATTAAGGTAGTTTTTTCGCTTGGTGTTCATTTCGCATGAATTCGAGAAAAATGAGAGAAAATAGACAATACTTCTCAACGGTATAGAAATCTGTAAAAATTCATGCATATTAAAGGTACTGAAAAGATTAATTTTGCATAATAATAATTTTAAAATGTTATTAACAAATTGATGAAAAAATTAATTGGTCAACAAATTTTCCGGAAATCCAACTTTTTTTTTTTTTAATCAAAATTATTCGTTTATTTTTCGGAATACGTATGAATTTTTTTAGATTTTTCAATTTGCTTTGAATTTTGCGTTTTTTCGCACATTTTTTTCATACAAAAAGTCATCAATTTATTAATAACATTTTGGAATTATTATTATGCAAAATGAATCTTTTCAGAACCTTTAATATCGATGCATTTTTTCAGATGTTTATACCATCGAGAAGTATTTGCAATTTTCGGTAATTTTTCTCGAATTTATGCGAAATGAACAAGCGACAGAACTACCTTAATGGATCATTGTAGTGTAAAATTTTCTAAAAATCTTTTTGCACTCGTTGTTTACACGGTTTACACTCTCAAAGGAACAGTTTTCACGCTACTCGTCCAAAATTTTGACGAAAATTTATCACGCCATTCTTTATCTTGATATGAAAACTTTTTTTTTTAAATCTTCATATTTTTTTTAACAAATAACTGTCGAAAAAATAGCTTAATTCGATACTTTCTTTTCAAATCGCCGTCATTTCGTCAATTTTGACCGAAAAAAAAAAATCCTCCATAGCGCGATAGCGACTTTCATACTGATCAATAATCTTTTTTCAAATTTTACTTTAAACAATATTTACGATTAGAGGAGTGTTTAGCGTCAGGAGACCATTTTTTTACCAAACATTTTCAAACGTCCAAAAAAAATGAAAAAAAAATGTAAAAAAACGTATTAAATTTTTTTTTCTTTTCTTTATGAGTGCTTTGATTTGACATAAAAAAATCGAACAGATTAGCGTATTTTGTCTATCGAAAAAAAAAAAAAAATCTTGAATATCGCTATTTTTTGGTCCGTCACACTAAAATGATCCCTTAAACAACGATATAATCGCAAGCGTAAGTGATGCTCACCTCTTTTTCGAGAAAACCCGCTCTCAGCGCAATCTGATTCTCCTTCATTCGACGAGCATCTCGCGATCTCTTCGCTGCCATATTGTTCTTCCTGCGGCGCGCCCAGTATTTGTCGTCCTTCAAGTCGTCCGGAACAAACTGCGTTTTAATGAAATACGATTAATTCGTATATTGGACAATGTGAGTTTTATTTGTCGAGTGCATTGAGCACTCGTATGAATCGAATTATAATATCTCACCTGTTTTCGTGATTTCTTTATCATAGGTTGGGGTTTGAGCTCCTCGTCGGAAAATGCCCGGGTTCTCGGATCAAAGTCTCGTCCCGATGATGCCATCGAGAGCGCTACAAGAGACAAGCCATACTGTATACGTGACGACTCCACGGAATCTGTTACCAGTACCAAAAGGAAATCGCCAAGCGGAGATTTACAGTTAGTCTAATTATAGTCCTTCACGACGTTTGGCGTTATATATTTATTAAGATAGTTATCGCGCGGTATCGATTTTCTCAAGATATTGTTCAATTTTTGTGTAATCATTATTTAATGCGTCTTCAATACACGTCTGAAGTTGCAGTACGATTTACCACGCAGAACTAGAGAAAAAAAAAATATTAAAAATGTCTTTTTTCTCGTCATTCCCTATCAAACCACATGGTGGCGATTACATTTTGGATCACCGTAAACGTATCCTTCGTACAATTTTAAACAAACTTTTTTGAGGATTAGACAAATGCCTAAACCATACTTTCACGAAATTTCGAAACAATCGACCGCGTATTTTGAAAAATACAATTTTGCAATGAATAGATAATAACATTTTGAAATTATAATTATGCAAAATTGATAATTTCATCACCTCCGATATGCTTGATTTTTTTTCAGATTTTCAGACCACTGAGAAGTGTTTGCAATTCCCTTTTATTTATCTGAAACTTATGTGAAGTCAGGCTGTTCGCACGATAACTACCTTAAGGCTGTGATAACAGCGTGTGCCATTTATCGTCTTCTTTATGATTTTTTTTGTTTTATTTTTATTTTATTTTATTTTTTTTCAAATTAAATTTGAATCTAAAACTTGGCGTCCAGCAACTCGAGTTGATCGTTCGGATGAATCGTCGATATATTATAATTCTCAAGCGACGAGATTTTCGGAGTCCCGAGCGTTGTTTCGCTTTACTCACTGGAGTCGGCCGGTGAGGGTGGATTTAGGGTGTCGGGAGAACAACACTCGCTTGGCGACGGTGATCTCTCGCGTTTGGTAACTGGTTCGAGGTGAAGACCCGCCGGTCCTTGATGACTCGTCGCTTCGCTGCTGTTGATCTTGTGCAACTGACTCGCTGGCATAGTTCCTTGACCGCTGCTCGCGACACCGTCGACCGGTATACCATTCTCGGACAGGAACTCATCGAGATCAACGTACTGCTCGCAATTACAAATATTTCATGTGTGTTATTGGATGCAATGAGATGAAAAAATGATATTCTTTCTGTCGCTGATACGCAAATCGTATTATATTATAAATGGTAACTGAATGAACTCAATCTTTCTCTGCGCGGGAACGCGGCCAGCGAATAGTCGAGGAGATTATCACAAACGGGATTTCTGCGTTCGACAAGAAATTATTCAGGGATAACGTTATCAAGGTCCCTACCGAGCGATGGTAGACCACCGACTTCCAAAGGCTATAAAACATCGAGAATGCAACTTTCACTACGCAAAACGATTTTTACACGCGACAAATCCGCGACGCGGACAAAAAGCGATAAGGTACTGATATTATGGAAATTTGTTCTTCAACAGCCCGATATTTGTCACAAGTGCCAATGGACCCCGTGCGCTCGTCGCATTCCCGAGGTGGGCGTATCGACGAAGAAAGTTTAAACGAGTCTTTCGTATCGCGATCGCATTCGATGCCATCGGCGTTCACCGAACGCCCTACGATATACGCAGGACAACGTCGTAAATCGCGTTGGCATTTTAAATTCGTTTACATTTTTGCTTAACTATCTTTGCATAAGGTGAAAGTCGTTCGCCACTTTGTCGCTCGACAGCCCAAAGGGAAACTGTTGAAAATTTAATGCTTTGTTAATTGTTACCGATTCTTAATGCCAATTTGTCGCGTATCTTGTAAAAATGTATTTACCGATTGAATCCAATTATTGAAAGATACGTTTAAACATTTGAGGAAAACTCGTAACTCGTCACACTTTGTGCGCAATGATGGAGTAGTTGTTTAATTGAATTTATTTTTTTTTTATTTTTTTTTTTTTTTTTATCGGCAAGATTAGCCGCGACGGGGGTGAAAGTCGAAACCGCCTACTACCGCTTCTACTATTACTAATATATCACTATGCAGATCCGCAATAACCGCGACTGCATCCAGTTTCCCGTTTCACGTCGACTCGTCAAGTTTATGCATTTAATCGCGCGATCTTTCTGCATATAGATACATAAATTTTACGAAAAAAAAAAAAAAGAAAGAAAGAAAAAAATCACACGAAGGAACTTTTATTATTATTATTATAAATCGTTTAAACGTGTGAGAAGATGAGTTAACGATTGTTAGTCGGGTATCGGGTAGCACCGGAAAGCACACAGCCTGATGTATTTTCGGCTTCGATGAAAAAAAAAAAAAATCATACAAAATATTGTCCTCACTTTGGACTTTGTTTTTTTTTTTAATTTTTTAAATTTTTTTTTAAATTTTTTGGATTCTATTGTTGTTAGCAGGTAAAAAAAAATCATCGGCTTTAACGCTGCTTACCGTCTCGCGACTGTGTACATACATGATTCAATACCTTCAGGTCGGCATCGTAGGGAAGAGTCTTATCCCATAGATTTGGACCGAGGAAGGCGGCCTGCGCTTCCACGTTGCCCCAAAGTTCGCCGTCGGCGTCTTTTTTCTCCTCGGGTCCATCTTTGCCTTGTTTCCCTGAAAAATAACGAGAAACAAACGAAACTTAATACAAAACTTTCGTTCTTCCGACGATTGAGCGATTAAAATCGTTTGGAAAAGCAAATGTGCGATTAAAAAAGGATCAGTTACCGACGGAGGCGGGTGGGGGGGGGGGGGGGAGGAGGTATAAGCAAGAAACACGATTTATCGGACAGATGAAAAGAAACTTTAACGTTTGCGGGCAATTGCGGAGTAGGGAAAGATTCCACGGTAGCGCGAACCGGAGTTTAATTCAACGGGAAACTTGTCGGTATCTCGACAATCGCTTGGCCACTTCGAAGTAGGAGAACGGCCGGGTCGACTGTCAAGGCCACAAGAGCATGCTTGTCACGCCACGATGTACCCGGAGATCGAATGAAAATAACACGCTACGACGACTACGATGATGATGATGACGATGATGATGATGATGATCGAGGTAACGACCATCGTTACGGGGATGAATAGTAGCCGCCGGTATACACGCTAGTTGAATAGTACTTCGATTCTAATTTCACGAAAACCCATCCCACTGTCACAATCGCATTGTTCGCAGTGCGCGAATAACTTTATTCTTTATTTTATTTATTTTATTTTAATAATAGTCGAGAGCCGAAGATGAATAAGTATATTGCGTAAACTCGATCGAATAAAATTCTTACGAATAACGTTTATTATTATTTTTTGTTTGTTTGTGTTATACATATATTATTATATATGCATATATATATATAGTACAGTGTTTATTGTCCGCTAGGGCCCTAGGCGTCTGGTAAGAACACGTGATTGGCGTTAGTCATCGCATTCACCATTATCGTCAGCGTGAAACAAGTCCGCGGGCGTAGTACGCGACACGCTTCCCCCCACCATTTCCCCTCTTGCCCACCCGTATATACGTAGGTAAACGCGGCGCATTGTCGTGAGGCGTCCTTGAATTTCCAGTTGCGCGCCTGCAACAATTGAATGGAACGTCCGAGAGCGCGCGGCTAGACCGCGTGCACCAAGGTGGGGCTTGAATGACTAGGCGAAGTGAAATTATATCGTCGAACGAGCGCCAGCGCGGCCCTGGCTCACTAGCGACCTCGCTCGTCGGCTCGAGCTTACGAGAAAAAAAAACGTTTTTTTTTCTTTTTCCTCGCGCATTTCGTACACGAGATGTTCAAAAAATCGTTCGTCTTTCGGTGATAAATTAATGAACAATCGAATGAAAAATCCAAAATGGCCGAAGTTATTACACGCGGAAGTCCGAACCCGCGAATTTTCCGTCGCGGAAACGTTTTAGAAACGCAAAAGCGTAACGCCCCACCGGCGCAACAGAATATTCGGCAAGGTGTACGCTCTGGCGGTTAGTTTCGCAGTCTTCGCGTTCCCGGCAAATCGTAATGTCGTCTTTCAACGCGATATTAGTTACTCGCTGTCAGCCTTGAACGAAATTAAGTACACTCTGCCCGTTGTTTAGTTATTTAGTCGTTGACCGTTCTCGACGTTTAGTCTCTCGTATTTCCATTTCTTCGTGAAAAATGTTTTATCGACTGAATCTTCGATACGTAAATTTATCGCGAAAATTACGAATTGAATTATCGATTTTTTTTTTTTTTTTTTTTTTTTTTTTTTTTTTTTTTCGGCATAATAATTTAGTATTTCCGTACGGGTATCGAGCGAGTTATCGATACATTATCGTTTATCTCGACAGATGATCCTTGCGGTAAGCGAGGCCGACTCTTCGCGTTGCTTCGCGCGTTACTTAGCCTCGTCGAAAATTTCGGCGTTCCGCGAGATATGTGCGCTCGCTGGGGCCAAAATAGAATCCGAGTCCAAGGCCACAGGAAACTATCTCCAAACAAACGGGATCGCGTTTATTCATCGAACGTTCGAAGCTTCTTACACACGATTCTCGTCTCGGGGACTCTTGGCCTTTCCTGCCTGTCTCCTTTACCTCAATAATCCTACCTTCGCTGTAAGCTCAACCGAGCAGAGTTACGGTCAGTCTCAGAGTAGTTGTGCAAAAATTGATGAAACACGAGACAGCATGAGAGGCAGAGAGCCGGTGGGAGGTTAGGGAGGGGGGGGGGGGGGGGGCAGAGGGAGGGAGGGGAAGTAGTAATACCAGAGTCAGAGAGAACGCGGACCGAGAGAATAAATCGAGAGATCGATTCTCGAGCCGATCCAAGAGATTCACTTTCGTTCCCGGCGTTCGCCGATCGTACGCAAGCATGCGATGTAATCTCATACGGCCGTATCCTTGATAGAATCGTCACGGTTCAACGAGAACGTCTGTCGTACCGACTTCCATTCCCACCTATCTTTATATCGGCACATGAGAATATCATCGCTGATTCTTCGTACGAATAAAATACATCGCGACTACAACGTTGAAAGGGAGGAATAACGTTTAACTATATGATCAGACGTTGCGTCTTCGCGCATCGAAAATTCCTATCGAGAGCCGGAAGTAGACGAGCCATAATTTATTTCTCATTATCGTCGAAGTATATATTCATCTAATAATAGTTTCGATGTGTAGTGGCATATAAATATGAAACTATTAAGTTTATCCTCTCTAGTTGCGAGGTTGCAGACACGATACCACCTCGTGTTTGAATAAACATCGAGAGTCTGTGTCGTACCCGATCGGTCGGTGCTTATGGTTACTCGCCCGTTGACCTACTAACTGAGAGAATCCAACGTGGAGAGCAGGTTTTTCGACGCGAACGCATCAAAAACTCTTTGCATGTATGCGCGATATATTCATTCGCGATGCCGCGAACTATGGGAGTTTCGACAAAAAAAAAAAAAAAAAACCCTTGAAAGTCACGTGATACACGAGCGAACGCGGTGGAACGTCGAATATTTATGTATGTCTCGTTTGTTGTTCCTTCGCGACACACTCGTAGAAAGTGAACGCGTCCCGTTAGGGGAAAGGAGTTTTTCGTATATCGTATGTGTAGCGTCGTGACGCTCGACGTAAAAACCGACTTCGTTAATTCGTCGTTTACAGCCGACAGTTACAACGCAATCGAACCCCGAGACCGTGCGATCTCGTCACGGAGGACAAATTCTCAATCGCGATTCGCTTGAATATCCGCAGTCTTTAGGTTATGTTCAACAGTCATCGACGCAGTTATCTCACGGAGCGTAAAGCATTGTTCACGCTATACAGATTCCATGCTCGTCCGTGTACCGCGACAGGTGGAGGAGGTACACGTGTTGCGCGAACGGATGCAACACTCACGTCCGATGATGGACCGACCACAAGTTATTTCGATTTACTCGATACAACTGTTCATAACTTCGTCGGCACGAATTATCGTGCGTAAAATGCGAAATTTTTCGAAGATTTTTTTTCGAACACCTATATATATATATTTTTTTTTTTCACAAAACTTTGTCATCTGTTAGCAGTCATTCGCGTAGAAAAATGATTGCACGTTATTTACGTGTACGAAAAATGAGAATTTTTACCAAGATTTACGTCGAAATCGAAAATTTTTAATAATTTTTAACAAACATCGCCATCTGCATGCGGAAAGATTTTTCGCGCCGAAGAATTATTGCACGTGTGTGTATACGTGTGTTTATACGAAGTGGAATGGGGGGATAGCGCTCAGCGTGGCACGGAACTCGGCGAACAACTTACTAGTTGCTAGTGAAAGTTGCTCGAGCCACTTTCCCCTCGCGACTCGCGCTGCGAGCGCAGCAACACGAGCAATAGAGAGAGAGAGACAAAGGGGAGAATTGCTACGTTCGCTTCCGGGGGCACCGATATATCACCGCGTTGAACGAAACATACTGCCGACAACCGCTCCTTATCGAATTTTCGACAGACTCGAGAAACACGAAGGAGAATTGTATTCGATATCGAAGTTGAAGAATCGATTATCGAAACATAGAAGTAATTTTCACATTACACACGATTTCGTTGAATTCCCCGGGCTAATCTATGGTTACGAACGCAGTTAAATGAGCCGTTAAGTTGTTGGTCGTAGCAGCTTCCTGAATAAACGCGGAACTCTCGACGGTGTACGATGTTGATTTCGATCGAGTTAAATGCGCCGGTGTTGTGGCCGCTTACAGCGCTGCTACACCGCTCGGCACTCGACTCGACTCGCGCGCGCGCTCACATACACGTATTAACTTGTCGAATACCGAGAGGCGGCAGCATCGCACGCCCTACGCGGGACTTTCTCCCTGAATCGACTTTGTCCGATAATAATTCCGGGTACGGAATCGAGCGCAGCTCGATCGCCGAAATGGGATCGAGCTGCGAATCTCTCGCGCGTCTCGAAGTAAAATAATGGACGCCGAAAAAAGTTAGGTTACTCGCAACGTTCGCCGAAACCTCGTACGCGGCTTGTAATCTTGGCCTACTTTCGATAGAAAGTCGCCAAGACGCCTTTGCACATTGTTGCAGGTCAGTACCTTATGATTGCTACCGAAGACATTATTATCTAACAATTACGTTCGCGATGACGTTCCCCGTTATGTTCGATAATAATCAAGCTTCGAGGACGAGCGATTGTAGAAGACATTTTGTTTCGTAGATAGCGTAGCGCGTTTCCGTGTCGCGAATATTGCGCATACATGAGAGAAAATACCTTTTTTTTGGTCTATTACACGCTGTTAGATATGCCGGTAGTCGGTAGCGGCGTCACGCAAACTAAGACAAACTAATACCAAACGCCGCTGTAAACAGCGACGATTCCCATGTCACCCGGGAAGATGGCACCCGGAAAAAAAAAATGTCACAACCCGAAGAATGACTTCCCAGGAGTTATGCACCCAACGACGTGGTAGAGGGAAAGTGACGCCAATGTTGTTTTCACCGAGCGGAAATGCCTCGCGTAATCGTACAGTTTTTTACTGCAACTTTGATTTTAATACCTGAATCGGATTTCATGTTTATCCGTACAGTTATCAAGCGAATAACTTTTTAACCGTTGTTTATTCATTCGCGATTTTTTTTTTCGCGTGCCAAATCGCGATAGTTAATTTCTGTTAAAAATACCGAAAAAAAATGTCGATTCTCAATGATTGATGAAAGAGAATGTCGAGAAAAAGTCGTAAACGAGAGAATAAAACGAGTTTTTCGACTCTCGATTGAGGTGAAATTTGGCAAACGCGCGATAAAAAAAAGCTCCCCGCGTTATTGAGATATTTTCTTATTTTCGTTCGACGACAGACGAGTATATTTCTCGAAGGTTTGTGCGAGCAGAGCGGTAAGCCAGTCGAGTGTAAACCGCGAAACAACTTTGATATTAGCCTACTTGAACGGGACGCGACGAGGAAGGTGGCGTTGGAGAGCGTGGAAAAACGAAAGTGAGCGCGCGACCCGGGGCTCACGCTATCTCGAATCGGTTCGTTCCGCGTAAAACGCTTCCTTGTGGATCCCTTGCTCGATCGAAAGAAACGACGGAGGAAACGCGAACGTTCGAAGAAAAAAAGAAAAAAAAAAAAAAAACAGATTGCTTCGCACCATTCATGACATTTGTAACGTGTCGAAACGAAAAAAAAATAACCTAAAAAAAAAGATCGAAAAGATGATTCAACGAATGAATTCTTTCGTTCTCGAGAAAAAAAAAGATACGCCGATAATAAATTGAGATGGTGTTTGACGCGAGAGGGGATATACGTGCAAAAAAAAAACGTTACACGGCTCTCGCTATCGACGACACAATGCGCTTCGTCGCGATGTTACCGAGTTGACCTAGTCAGGCGCCCACTGGCTGTGTAATCTAAAATTAATTCCCAACAGCTGCCGGCAACGCCGATACATGTCGCATCGTATGAGCTACCGCTTCTCTGTACTTGTACACTTCCACGGCTTAGGCGTGTTCCGTCATATTTATTCTTTTCATACGTGTCAAGGCCGGATGCCTTCGAACATCTCACCGACTGCGGAAGCGGTACGGCCGAGAGGTCTTTCGCACTTTCTCCTCATTCTCATCCATTATTTCTTCCTCCGAGAGTCCTCGGGGATTATTTTCTCGCAATCGGACACTAATATATCACCTATCGTGCATTCTATGCCATTTTTTTCGTGAGAAAAACGTATTAATCGTATCGATGATAAATTTCGTACGAACGAAAACTAACCTAAAAAAAGATCGAACGCGAGTACGATTGAACGAAGAATGACAGTTTCACTTTTCTTTTCAATTGTTTGACTCGTGAATTGCATGATACAGTGATACGAAACTTGTTGTAGGAGGGTTCGAATTTCTTTCGCGTCCTACTGATGTCGAGACGTTTTCTTTTTTATCGTCTATAGCTATAATATGAATTATCAGTTATCTCTAACGGCCGACGAAAAAAAGGTGAGAGAGAAAGAAAGGAGAGAGACCGGTACGAGACTGACATTTGAATGGCCTCCTTTCGCCGACACGTGGCTCCATGGTTTTCGGCCATTCGCTGACACGAGAAAGTATAACCCACTGGGTATAAGCATTAGAGAAGCGTCGGCGAGTGACCAACTGGCGCTAAGCCTAAAATAGGAACCGGCCGTGAAACTTTTGAAACTTTATGCCCGATCATTCGCCAACAGATATAGCCCCCAATATTCAATGAATAAGAATCTCTCCGACTCTCTATGTATCCGTCGATCTTTTTATGTGAAGCTTCACAAGCGGATACTTAACTTAGCGAAATAAAAATTAAACGGAAGACGAAGGAGAAGAAGCTCTGTGAGAATATATGGGACACACTGTGTTCCATTATCTTTCTCATTAGGGACATTTAATTAAAGAGGCGCCATTAACGCGAGACGCAAAACAATTAAATCTGTTTTATCGACAAACCCATTTTTTTTTTTTTTCAATTCCTCTCAAACGATAGACTAATGGCAATGATGCGAATGTTAAAAACATTGCATAATTGTCAATAATTGTTCCGCAGTCGATTGTGGAGAATGGCACTTCGAAACGCAATCGAAATAGATAAGCGTATCTAATTATCCCTAAGGTTTGACCGATCGAGCGGACGTCGATGCCCAACACTAAAATGGAGTCTCTGTTGTATACTATAAAAAGGTATAAATAATTAATTGCTTCCGAAGTGAGGAGAGGCGAATTGAGGAATGTGGAAAGTTTCGTCACGCTCTCGTTCTCGCCTCCAGGGCTACTTTATACGAGTAGACCATCCGAATTTCGGCACTCGATTTTCACGGATCCGGTTGAGACCTTAATCATCGTGAATTCGAGAGAGCGAGAGTTTCTCGTATCGCCGCGGCAATTTACAAAACGAAAAAGAGAAATTTCGCTTTTTTTTTACGATTGTTTCCATAAATTCTCGACTTGGAGCAGCAAAATGAAAAAAAGCGAATAAAAAAAAAAAAAAAAAAAAAAAACACGAATTAAAAAAAAAAAACACGAGTCCTCGCAGCCAGCAACAACTTGTCTGTAATTGATAAAATGCGAGACTCACTTCCTAGTATGACTCACGTGACTTTCGCTTTCACTACCAAAATAACTGGGACTCACGCACCTTCCTTTCTCATGGGTTGCCAAGTAAACCGCGTCGTTTTAGTCTCACATCTCGGAGTAATGAAGAAAAAAATAAAATAAAAGACGAAAAAAAAAAAAAAAAAAAAAAAAAAAAAAACACGCAATGATTAATATAATGTTAAAAAATAATCATGCGGGATGAAAATTTAAAATAAAACAAAAATATACGATTGTAGTCCGATGGAAAGAGTCGTAACGAAGAATAAACGTCGTCAGGTGTACGACAAGGAAGGACCTTGCGGAGAAAGTGACCGATTGTGAGACGACGGGGCGGCGCGTATCTTCGTATTGACGGGGTAATTCTTTAAACCACATGCTACCAGAGACGTTGTTAAATGTATTATAAGAATTATGGGACGGAAATACGAACACACAGAGGTGGCGGGGGGTGGGGGGGGGGAGGAGAAGGGGTAACCGAGGTCGGGTCCTTGATAGATGATTTTCAAATAGAGGAAATTGACAACCGATTTACCGGTTACTCGGGCGGAACAAGTTTCCTATTACTTTTTTCTTCGTCTATCGATGAAAGAAGTAAATTAATGAAGGCTCTCGATACATGCGCGCAACTTTTAGTATCGTTTTATCGGCATATTTTTTATTTATTTTTATTTCCGAATTAAATACTCGAGGTGTTGTCGGGGAATTGATATATAAAAAAAAAAAAAAAAAAAAAAAAAAAAAAAAAAAAACGAGAGGTTCACAAGCGTCAAGACGCAAAAATTCCCGGAGGTGAAACTTCTCGGAGAACGGTACGAAAGGCCGCAACCGGTTTTCATGGGGTTGCAAGGAAGCAAAAGGAGGTTCGATTGCATATGACGCGCCGTTAGCCGCGTCGATGAGTATCTAACAGATTTGAATGCGCACCTCCGAGAAAAGCTCATCGCTGAGAGAACGATAGAAGATAATAGTTACGAATTGCGGAGTTACTTCCGGAATGGTAAAATAATGAAGCAATTGTCGCGAAGATTTAAGATCCCGTCGAGTTTCGAACAATCAAAGAGCCGTTGTGCAATTTTCAGACGATTCGGTTTAAATATAAATTTCTTAATTAATAGTTCGCGTAGCGGGTCGATGAGACTCCGGAGCAGAATTCTCTCCGTTACCCGTTTTACAAAGTGTATGTTTTACTAAGCGAATCGGTTGAGCGCCGGTTGGCGCGCACTTCCTCGCTCCGCGGCGCGCGCGAGCGTCAGCTCTCTCTCCGTCTCAACCCGGAAGAGAACTCTCGGTCGTAGTTCTTCGGGTCTCTCTGGAGGTGCGCCGACCGAGCGTAGCGGACTCGGCGAGACCCGAGCAAACGATCGTCGGAGAAAGTAATCACAGCCCACGCCACAGAGCAGTTGGGAACAGACACCTCGTCTTCCTTGCAAGTCGCAGTGGTTCTCACGCGACATTGTCTATGCAATTATTGAATTTTCTCAGAGGCGAAAGACCAACATTCATCAAGTGGTTACTTGCGATTCGAGAGGCGAAGATGTAACTCCACTTTCGGGAAACAATTTTTATCTCATATTTTATGCAAATCGATATTAAATCGAAACGCCGAAACGGGAGATCGATTTTTTTCAATACAAATTTACGACCCTTTCCTCTCGTAATCGGAAATACGACATATGAAATTTTTCATTTGTTTAACAAATGTCGGCGCGCAAACGAGTGCATTGCCCGTAAAATATCGTTCGAACAGATAAAACTTATATATAGCTGCTAATCAGGAAGTAATGCAGCGGTTCTAGTCTACCGGAGTCTCGAGTGTGTTGAACACTCGACGGGAACTCCCCCTCGGTCTCCCTGGAGAACCCGACTAATTTATAGTTATTCCGCAATTAAGCATAAAGGAAAGCGAGCGAAATGCATGCACTGATTGTGATGCCCGAGAGTGCACGTGTCGGCTACGCCGCAATCGTTCAGGACTTGTGGGCTCTTGAGGGGTGGGGACACTCGAGGCGTGAGCTTCGTGCTGCTCGAGTTGAAAGTGAAAACGGGAACCCCCCCTGACTCTCTGGGAATCCGTAGTTCCTCGTGCTCTTTTAATACACGCTATACCTCGTGTAGTTATTTCCTCTCCATCGTTTCCGTATTCTACCTCTCTCGCTACGTATCTCGTATATCGCATTCAATCATATAACACATTGGTTTTTTTTTTTTTTTTTTTTTTTTTTCGATATATATGTATATAAAAAACAATAAATAATAATAAAAATAACGATATTTAATTTCATTGCGAATAGACGAAACCGACATTTCGAAATTACATCGATTTCGACTAATCGCTATACCGTGAAATTAATTGTTCGAAGATTATTTTTTTATTGTTTTTTTTTTTTCAAAAATAATAATAAAATATCGGTAGAAAATATATAGGACGCATATCAACGCGAAAATGACAAAAAGTTTCATGTCGTATCCGACCACTTATCGTCAATTCGTTAATAACTCTTGTAACGAGCGCTTCACGTAATTGCCATACTTTTCATGTCCCACATGCCTCGATGACACATATGTTTATATATATATATATATATAAATATTACATACACCCTTCAGACCTCTAGGTAGACCAGTTAGTCCGACGATAAGATACATTAACTCGAGAAGGGGAAACCGTGATAAGAATATATGGAAAGTCATGCAATTCTTTAAGCACCAAAGGTAGTCTCTTGTTTCGATATATACAAATTATTACTGTTATTTCAATATACTTATGTTTTGTTATTGTATTTAAAATGATATAATGGTATTGGGGGAGATGCGGAAAAATTGATTTTTCCACTAATTTTTTAACGAAAAACATAGATTCGTCACAATCCCTTAGAGTATTAAAACGAAATAAAAAATGGGGCAAAATGGATAGTGAAAAAAATGTAAAAATAAAAATAGAGGAAATTTTTTTTCAAACAATTATCGAATTATAGTTTTATTTTTTTTTATCGGTCCATTTTAACTCAGCGAATAATGTTCCGTAGAATTTCATTAAAAGTTGTTCCCGATCTTTTTTTTAGGTAATCAGTAAACGGAAGTGTAAATAATGGCTTCGTATTTTTTTCGCAAAAAATCGTATTATTTGTTTTTTTTTTCGTGAATATTAGATTTGGTCGATTTTGCCCCAAAATTGGAGTCACGCGACCCATTTTGCCCCGTTGGCCCATTTTCCCTCACCTTCCCCTGTATAACAATGTTTCGATGAGATTCTGCGGTCGTTCTGAATGACCTTGAACCTCAATACGAAAAATCCCCACTTTCCGCGATAGACAGATAGCGAGAGAATGAGTTTGTTAAATCTGTTTATCATCTACGAGTCTAGGAAACAGTCTGGCATTCCGACAGTCTGGTGCTGCGGGTCGTCGGGTCGACCGATAACCGAGCGTCAACTCCATTTCTTCGATATATCGAAATTAACTTTCTGAATTACTCCAATCCGCATAATCCATCCCTGCCATTGCGAAAATCGGTCATACAAATTCATGAGCAAATCTTGACGATTTTTTTTTTTTTTTTTTTTTTTTTCACGGACTCGTAGGTACGTGTAATTTGAGACGTTGATCGATTCGCTAATTGACGTAACTCTTGTGCCGCTTGTCAAGATTGATGCGATAAATAGGTATTTTTTTTCATTTTATTTTCCAGTTGCCGTTAATCTAAGCGTTTGCACGTTGCGAAAGTATCTGGTTGTCGACCGACGCCCAATAAACATTACGCGCAATAGCCATTTCATTCCCATGTTCCGCGGATCGTCGGTCGTCGCGGCCGACCGCGAAAACAATTGTCCAAACCGGCCGAAACCGAGAATTATTGCGAATAGATGAAAATCCATTGTTTCTCAAAGAGGACAGCTTCATTATAATAAATCACAGGGAGAACGCGCGTTCGTCGATGGACATGCTTTGCAGCAACCCGCAAGGTTTTCTCGAACGATTTCAAGCCCAACGTGAAAAAAAAACCGCATTTATGTTATTCCTTTTTTTCTTCGCACTTTTAAGCGTTTTTTCACCGATAAATCACAAATTATGCATCCCGCCTACGAGTTACGTGTCTCTGTGTAATCATCGCGTTGTTACCGCGATCGTCGTACGTCGGTAACGTGTGTATGTATGCGAAATCACGCCGAGGAAGCCACAAGCGACTGTCGTGTCTTCGAGAAAAACTATCCGCTTGTCAAGTCTCCTCTCAACGAAACACCGTCGTCGATCATTGTTGGTCGGGGACTTTTATAAATTGCGAATATATAAATATAATGAATTGCGCCGCGGTGAACGTTGCTGGCTTCTCTCTATCGATGCTAACGTCGAGTGGGTGGACGGATCTCGAGCTTATAGGTGCGGTAAAGACGCGGAGGTTCGTTTATGTGCCATCGTTTCACCGAGTGGCGGTGGTCTTCGTAAATCTCGAATACGCGGCTATTTTTCTTTTTTTTTTTTTTCGCGCCCATAGAAATAAACTTATAATCGCTGTGCGTCGATGTGTGTCGAACGACGTCTCTCGGAATGGAAATTGGTATTAGGTTGGCGCGTGGCGTTCTGGAAGGGCGCGGTGCACGAAGCGAGTGCAATTTTTTGCGGCTTCGCGTTAGGCTGATGGATTGGAAACTCGGAACCTCGAAGAAGGTCGGGTTACGGTCAGTGGAACGCACGTGGTATTTATCAACTTGCATTTCCAAGGCCATCCCCTTCCGAAAAGTTGAAAAGCCATCAATTTCAAAAGATTCTTCGTAATTCATTATTATTTTTTTTATCCGCAAATCCGTTTCCGTTTTACGGAGATTTTTCGTTTTTTCGCCGCTGGTGAGGGGGGCGCGCGGTTTCAACATTGTAATCTTATTCCGGAGATGTTTTATTTCCGCGATGGCGAGCCCGTCGAGTTTGTCGAACGGTAGACGGGTCTAAACAATGCATACGGGTCAACGGGACGGGCCGCGGGGCGAGAGACACCGCAGCGATTGCCCATCCCTTCATATTGTCGATCTACTCATCGCCGGTACCATAGAACGCAATGGTTCCCATTGTCCGCGAAAGCGATTCACTCGCGCACACCCTCGCGTCCCCGGAGATTGTGAGACAAACGAGTAACGACACTCCGACGATTTCGCTCATTCCGATAGAGCAAAAGATTTAGAAGGAAAAAAAAAAAAATAAAGAAAAAAGAAAAAAAAAAAAAAAAATGCCTCAAAGAATTCTGAAACGTACGACCCCTTTTCAGCAACAGGTTGAACTGTGGGCGTTTGCCACTCGAGCAGTAAGTACAGTAATACGAATCTCGTTCTCTCTATCCGTTCTCGAAAGGTTCTCCCTTCTCTCGCGCAAATCTCTGTATCGCGACTGCGTAAACAGACGTTACATAACAGTAATGTGCGTAACGGTTCGGAGCATTGGATAGAAATAGACAAAACGAACGATCGAAACATATGGATGACTATCGAAAGTATATTACATTTTTTCTGCATTCATTTATCTCCGGACCAATAATCACATAGTCGATTATTCACCGATCTTTCGAATTTTCCGCGCTCGATCGCCTTCGCAAATATTACGTAAGGCAATGAAGCAAAATACTGAATAATTACGAAAAAAAAAAAAAAAAAAAAAAATGGAAAAATTGTATCAAACGGGTTATGTGCGACGCGTTGCATGAAACTCTCACCGTTCACGTAAACGTGATGCTGTCTCCATATATGCTGATATTGACTCCATCGTGAGCTCGTGCTATCGTCGTGTATAGGCGGTAAGGGTGGATGCACCTGATGCGCGTGTGTAGTCGGTGGTGGCAAAGGCGGAGGCGGTGGTTGTGTTTGATGCGCCGGCGCCAGGACAATGTGAGGATGCGGAGGAGGCGGTCCCTGTGGTTGTGACTGTGGCTGATGCTGCTGCGCCTGAGACTGTAAGGGTGGTTGCTGCTGTTGCGGATGATGTGCTTGATGCAGCACTACCTGTACAGGCGCTGGCGCCAATTGTTGATACTCCATTGCGCAGCTCATTCGTATTGCGAGTTACTCGAGCATTTAACGGGGTTTTTTTTTTTTTTTTTTTTTTTTTTTTATAGTACAACACGATATATCCACGTAAGTCGAATTTTCAGAGATCTCAATAAAAAAAACACGTCTCTCGATGGATAATCGATGATTTTTTATGTTTACGACGGTCAAATTATTACGATTTTCATTTTTACGAAGTTTCGAGATTCAACAATTTTATTATCGTCAATATTCAGCGAATTGAGTTTAATAATAAATATTATGCAATTCGAGATTTCGACGTCACCTGAATGGTTCGTATCGCGCCTTTCCTCGGCCACGAAAACCAACTAATGCCGAAGTAGATAATGCAACGAAACGAAATGACGAACTTTCGCGACGAGAGTCTCCGTTCACAGCGCGGATCATTCCACGAGGACCAACCACTTTGGATCAAACGAATTTTTTTTTTTTTTTTTTTTTTTTTTTTTTTTTTTTTTTTTTACCGTATCTCGATCGCGAGAGACGAATAAATAATCAACACCATGTCACCCACGGGACTACACACTCGGGAGGGTACCACTCCTATCTGAACTTCCGGTCGTTCTACACAACGTGTATCGATATATATATATATTTTTTTTATATTTTATATGTATATATATATATATATATTTTTTTTTTCTATCGCAAACTCAGAAACCTTCCACAGTTAACTCGGTAATTCGATCGACGCAATCTATTGACAACCGATTGACAACTTGACACGTGACGTTGTCGTTCAACTTTGACGATCGGGTATTCGGGAGACTTTTCGCGTTACGAGGATTATAATCCGTGAAGGAACGCAACACGCTCTCCCGCTGCTCCGGTTACTTCGGTATATAAAGCGATACTGGTTTTTTGTTTTTCGTTTTTTTTCTCTTTTTTTTTTTGTGTTCGCAACAACCAGTGTTTGCAACGAGCGATTTTTGCGAACGACGTCGAACGTGCCGCGTTCGAAGAGACACTGGCGTGTCCCCGGCAGCTCCGAAGGAGAGCACTCCCGCGTTGGACAGCCAGCCAAGAGGCCTAAGCCTACAGTTCGCTACGAACGCACCGCCTCTGCCTCTCCCACTCGAACGATTCCCCTCCAGTTTCTCGGTTCTACCCTCTTCCGCACCGTTTCCCTCCAGCGCCGCCTCCGCGAGGTTGCAAATTTACGTCGACGAACCGCTCGTCGATTGCCTTGCATCGACTCTCTTCGAATCTCGAACCGATGAAAGCAGCTTCCGCGTTCTCTTGTGTGCGCAGCAGCGACACAGCATCGTAAAGGATCATCACATCCGTTTGATACTCTCCAAACTCTTCCCGTATTCCTTCCTTTCATTTTTCTTCGTTTTTTATCGTCACAAAATAAATTCCAATAATGATTCTCGACGTGATGCTGACTACGGTTATTCGTAATCGTAACTGATTCCCGTTTCGCGTGATTTTTTGTTTCCGAAATTTGAAGACTCGAATTAGGGATCTTTCGTTGGTCCCCTCCTCCCCCCCGTTCCGAGATTCGTTTCGAAAGTTTCGTAAGTGGGTCGAGGTCGACTTTCGAAGCCGAGAGAACAAATCCAAAGGATTGTCTTATGGTTTTTACCGTTATCGCCTTTCTCATTAGTTTTCGGGGAATTATCATTTTCTCAATTCGCCGGACATGTTTCATTCGGGGTTCAGGACATCCCGAGATTTTGAGATTCCGTAGCCGCGATCCGACGCAACGCCGCGAACAGGTACGCCGCGAAACGGGACTGCATTCGACGAGAACTGGATAAACCGAGAGAGAGAGAGAAACTCCCCGAAAAAAAAAAAGGATCGGACGCCGTACGAGAGAATAATACGAGCCGATGGAGAAGGAGGGCCATTTCACTAGGCGGTGAAAGTAGCCGAAAGTGGTTCCTGCTCCGAGCTCCGATCTCCCCTCCAACTTCTCTTTTGCGAAACTAACGGCGGTTGTCGAATTGCCCAACTTGCGAGGAACGCTCAACAACGATGCGAGAGTCCAAGTCCGGGTATGTAAACAAAAAGTTTACTTTCCGTATCTGTAGCCGCAGCATCAACGCTCCAGAAGATTTTTTTTTTTTAATCGTAATAACGGGAAATGATATTTCTTTCGATTTTAAAGCGAATTTTTATAATATCGGAGTATATAATTAGTTAGCCATTATAAATAATAAAATAAGTAATATTTTGTTGATAGGTGGAAGAAAATTCCAAAATTTATTTCAGCAATTTTTTTTATTTATTTATTTTTTTTGTATTTTCCAACAGAATTACGAAAAAATTTCGGGGTACCGTACTGCGGAATAAGATAGTCAAGATATTTTCGGGAATAACAAAAACGTTATTAAAAGAAAAAGCGGCAAAAGCACGTTGAAGCGTTTCAATTTTTTTGTATCAAACATCGAAGGGTCTCCACTAATATTGTAATTGATTTTTTTTTTTTGTTTCGCTCTGAATACAACTCCGATATCAATTAAGCGCTAAAATCGAATAGAAAATTGGTAATCGCCGAAAAAAAAGATTTTTTTTTGTATTAAACGAACGTTTCGCCCCAATAACTGCCAGCGTCGACCTTGAGAAAGTCAATTAATGAATCGACAAAAATAATTTTCATTATTTCGATAAATATCTCGCGTTCGTGAAATTTTTTTTGGGAGGAGAAAAATCTACCGTTAGCGCTCCAGATCGCGATTAAACGACGGATGTGTGCTTTCGGGTACATAATGTATGTTACTCTCAACGGTATAGAACATCAGACTCATTTGTTAAGCAAACATCTGTTTCTCAGCTGTCGATAGCTTGTCGCCGATCATTTCGGAGATCAAAAGATACGACAGCATCAACAATGTTCTCTCCGGTACGGCGCAATCGTTCCGTTAGCCTGCGACGCCGGCCTGCGTACTCGATATACTACTCTTTTCTCAGTTTTGAGCGAATGATCGGGAGTCAAGAAAGCGACGATGGCTTACAATTGTTGAAACTCTGCTGCTATAATTTTCTCGCGCTAAAGCGCAAGTACGTTCAGTCTGTCTATGAACCGGAGAATTGGCTGCTGCTGCACGCGTACCGTACTCTACTGTGTAATTAGGCGATTCGCGATTAGCACGCCAACTCCGGTCTTCCGGGTTACATCATTTTTTTTTTTTCGTTTCGTTTTGTTTTGTTTTGTTTTGTTTTGCGCGCATTACTGGCGTGAATGCACCATTATCCTGTCGCGGTGAAAAGCGAATTGCAGAAGAATCCCCGATGCATCGTGCACTCTTCAATGAATCAATACAGTATTGATAAAACCGATATAATTATCATTGCAGTAACGGAAACGAAATTGCCGGACGCCAATTTTTTGCTTACTGACGTATTCGTTCTGTTTTTACCGGCAACTCGTTTCTGAATCGATGTTTCGCGTAAAACTGCTTTACGGCGATGGAAATATATGAATAAATCTCTCCGTTAGCTATTATTGTAAAATAGTCATTCAAGGAAAATTTGACGCGATCTCTTTTCTGAATTCGAGGAAATAACATTTTTTTCGGAACGCGGAAAATTAACGCGCTGCACCGCGAAATCTTATCGTCATTTGAATAAAATGGAAATTTTCATTATCTCCTATCGATCTGATGACGATACAATATCACTGTTAAGTCGCATTAATTCTCGTAGTAAACTCAAAAAAAAAAAAAAATTCCCATCGTCAGCTATACAAATATGCAGAGTTTGGTCGGGTTATACGCTACACAATGTACGAGCAATAAGAATATAATTTTTTTTTTCCGCTATGGATCTTTACGCGCCCCATGTAAACCGGGCGCCGAATCATTACGCGATTCAGAATTCATATAATTGGCTATTATTCGAAATTTCATTCGCAGTCGGAGCTCTTTGCTGAGTCCAGTGCAGAGGCAAGCTGTGCAAACGTGAAACGGTTCAACGAATCGGCGCATGCTTTTCAGGACCGGTTAATTCTCTTCTTTTTTTCCCCATTAATAAAGCCGTACGCTTCGGCGAGAGGTGCGTGAACGCGTGTAAAAAGCCTGAATAAATATCGATCTACTCGTGCGCGGATGATCGCATATTGTTGAGTCGAGGGGCTTCAAAGCACACGGGTTATTAAACAGAACAGCTCATCACTAACAGACACACCGCTATTATTAGTAAGGTAACTATTTTTTCTCACAAATCGAAATAATTGAATTTTATCAATATAAGTTATTTTAAGGAAATCTTTTTTTATTAATATAGTTTATCGACTATATCGGTCTGACGATACAAAGGGCAATGTAATTAACATCCTGTTGTATCGATTTCAGTGTCGACAATGATAAAAACGTCCAAACTTACGGGTGGTATTAACCCATTTTGCATTTTTTAAGTCACTAAAAGACGATAATAGTAATAACATTTTAAAAAATCGCTAAAATGATGAAAAACTGAGGAGTTCACTAGCAAAATATA
The DNA here is from genome assembly GCA_934046635.1 of Buathra laborator. Classification (NCBI taxonomy): domain Eukaryota; kingdom Metazoa; phylum Arthropoda; class Insecta; order Hymenoptera; family Ichneumonidae; genus Buathra; species Buathra laborator. The sequence goes on from OW203894.1 coordinate 21,129,182, forward strand.
TTGTTCTACGTTCGGGTCTCATATAAGAAATAATAGCATAAAAAAATTAATATCACCGAATGGCATTTGGATATTTCGTATAAGGAAAAGATTAAGAGTGCTATGCGTAAAAATGTGATTGCGTGAGTGATAATGCGACGCATTGGTTTGCATTTACATATTACATTTAATATTCGGAGTAAATGGCGTCACCGGCATATTTTTCTATTTTAATTTCGCGTCTACTTTTCCAAATTTTATATAAATTTGAAAAAATAACGTGAAACACGCCGTAAATGTATTAATTTTGTTTCAATATCACAACAAATTGAGAAAATAACTAATAAAATTCAAATGATAAAATATGCCGTTGATACCATTCGCCTTGTAATTTTATGAGATCAAATTTTTTTTTTTCAGCGTATAATTACGCATAGTATCAATTACTCGCATCCGTAAGCGTAATATCAATTTTTTCGTTGTCTACAAAAAAATTGCTTTCTTTAACGAGGTTACCGGCGTTAGCCTACTGAAGTATCCTTTACATTGAAACCTAAAGTTCCCGAAATGCGAGAAAAAATGCTGAGTTTTAAAAATAAAATTATCGACGCAAGTGGATAGCACACGCGTCGGCCATTGGCTACCTTCGAGATACGACAGGATGTGGCGTCACAAGGACGGAGCATTCTCCGAGTTGTCCTTTCGTAGTTTTGTTGTAAAAAAAAAAAAAAAAAATGAAAAAAAAAGAAAAAAAAAAAAAATAACGCGACGACCAGTTAAGCCTGAGAAAGAATAAAGATCCGTGTGTTTACTGTCACGAAGATTTATAACTGCACAGAGGCTCCTGTGCAGCATTTTACCTCGCGGTAGAATCTTACAGTAATTGCGTGCGCGTCTATTCGGTAAAGCATTATATACCTTATACCCGTGCAATCTCACAAGTTTCACTAACGCAATTTCTAACCGATACGATAAAGATATAACCGTTAATGCGCATATTTATCGATGTTTTGCATAGTGTACACAAACACCGACGCGCAACGATTGAATTCAACACATTTCAATCGAATCGCGAACTTATTTCCAGTGAAGCATTCTAATCTATCCTACTTATCGGTCCCTCGTTTACCAGACATATCCATTTTATGCAGATACGATGAAAGATATCGTATGAATACGTGTAAAAATTGTGTAATGTATTAGTTAGCGATGTGTACGAAAAGAGTGGGTAGAAAACTCTGTAGCCGCGCGGTCAAGATCATCACTACCTACTGGTGATTTTAAATGCGCGCCTGGGGGGGTGCGTTACATCGGCTATCGCAATACGAACAATCTTGATACGTGTCAGTCACGCGCAAGCTTCGCTAATTCGCAGGTTCTCTCTCGTATACACGATGTGGCTTTTCGATGTTCGGCGTGAAGTTCTACAAGTGCTTTAACGTCACCAAATCCCGTTCTTGAGTGCTATCTATAAGTATTCCCCAACCGTCCGACGGCTTGCATTTGCTACTCTGTGTGCGACGATTCGCCGATTACTCGCGTGTATCTTTTTTTCATTGAAAAAAAAAAAAAAAAAAAAAAAAAAAAAACACCCTCCGCAGAAGCTAAAATCCAAAGACGTGCAAAAAAAGAAAGCAACGCGATAAAATTCATGCATCGAATAAATAGTTTACATAGAATCGGCAAGCGGGGAAAAAAAAAAGCGTGAAATAGAGAAAATGGTGATCTGCTTTTGGCGACTTACCCTTGAGGGAGGATGTTATCATGGGGTCACCTGAAAATTATACAAGTACAGTGTTTCGTGAACTACAGTCGAAAATCGATGATCTATTGTTAAATTCTTTTTTTTTTCACCGCTTTGTAAAAAGCTTTTTCTTTAATCGAGTGAAAACACGTAATAATCGCGATGTAAGTCGTTGCGATATATATCGATAATCCCGATCGTTGGTAAGACGATTTCACAATCATCGCTACATACCGCATTTGCCGCATCCTCTCAATCATTGCCGTTTCGTCCGGTCGTAGTACACCAGGAATAACTTACTTATGATGTAATTAAAAAAAAAAAAAAAATCGTCGTGAAATTATTTAACCGAGAAGAGAGACAAATGAGGTGTGTGCGAAGCAGAGCAGAAGAAATATACATAATAAACAAGAGAACTATGGTGGATAGAGAGATAAATGAATATAAAAGACGAGAAGACAGTCTTTGCGGAGGTTGGAAAGATACTCTCGATGCTGTCCGGGCGTGCGACTCCCACTTGGGTGCATTATGCGATGCAGATAGAGCGCTGTATCTCCATTGCTAAGAGATCGAAAAAAAAAAAAAAAAAAAAGAAAAAAAAAAAAAAAAAAAATGGAAAAATGTTCCATTCTTTCCGGCGTGGTAAACCGTGATCCCTGACCCCGTCAGCCCTGCCCATGCAGTCAGGAACTGCCCACGCGCTCGGTCAGGCTTCGTGAATCCCCCCCACCTGCGTTTTTTTCATTTCATCTCCGTGAGATTCGTTTCGTCGATCTTTCTTCTCCCTTCTCGATGCGTTAATGTCGCCCGAGTATACATCGAACATACTGACATTCTCCCCGTTCCGTACGTTTCGCACCCAATAAATTGCGCAATGATTAATCATTATTTTCATGCCATATGAAAAAATAATGAAAAAAAAAAAAAAGAAAAAATTGAAAAGAGGCGGCAAGCGTGCGCCGCTTGCTCAACCGTGCGACTCTCGGAAAATCTTATCCTGGAACATTGCATTATCCTCGGCAGCGAGATGGAACGCCTGCCTGACTCTGCCCGCCCCGCCGCGTCGTTGGCGGCAATATTCCAACGTCCTTGAGTGCACCTCTAGCTGCGCTACTCGCTTAGATTCCTGAACACGCGATGGACACTCTATAACCCGCCGACGATCGGATAAACCAGTCGGTGGCCTGTTTTCTCATGCGCTCTCGTGTTTACACACCAACCGATCGACCGAGAATCCTTCTGTCCACCGGGGCCGGATCTATTGTCCGTTGACCGTATAGATCGACTTCCATCCTCTCGCGTTAATAAATTCTAATACTCGTATAGATCGACTTTCATCCTCTCGCGTTAATAAATTCTAACTGGGGACACATTTGTGCAAATCTCGTACCTAAATCTATCGATACATTCACCGATACTGTATCATTTCGATAATATTACCCACCTGTTCATATATTATTAATTATTTTATCATAAAAAAAAAAAAAAAAAAAAAAAAAAAAAAAAAAAAAAATTCTGATAAGTTGCGTTCGGTTGCGTTGGATTATTCCACCGCATTTATTCGTCCTTTCGTTGTCCGTTGCGATTCTAAAATTGCTTATTCAACGACAAAACCTTTGGCTCCCCTTTGGATATTTATTCCTTCAAATTTACCGCGGAAAAATATTAGCGAGGCTCAGCATCCCGGATATGGACCGAACGTACGAAGCTTTCATCCTCTCGCGTTGATTCGCTTCATAAACAATAACGAATGAAATATCCTCGCAAAATCCGCGATGCTTATTCGGTTTGTATATTCGAAGGAAGAAGTATCCACAGATGCCGTATCCATGAGTATATTTTTGTCAAATGGTAAACAGATTCAGATAAGCTGCGTTCGCATAATCGCGCAACGAGATTCACTCCGCGGCACGTTGGTGGTCACCGCAAACGCTTTCAAATCTAATTTCGCAATTGCACGCCATGTCCAACGGCCATATCTCTTCTATTCTTTCGTTCGTTGCAATTCAAAACTGATTATTCAACGACGAAACCCTTTGGCCCCTCAAAGCATTTATTCTATCGAATTTCGTGCGGAAAAATAGTTGAGCGACACTCAGTGTCACTGATATCGCCCGCAGAGAGAGACTTTTGCGTAACGCTATATTCAGCCCGTCTCGTCGCGCACTTTTCCATTTCGCAATAATAGAATTTTAAGAAAAAAAACAAAAAAAAAAAAAAACGAAAAATAACAAAAAAAAAACGAAAAAAATGAGTTCTATATACAGAAAACGCCGCAGACGAAGAGACCCGCGGAGTTTCGAAAGGGATATCGAATGAAAGAGGGGCAAAGCGTCCCGAGTACACATAAATATAAAAGCGCGGCGCGTAACCGACCGCGGAAAAGATTCATACATAATTCATAATAGTGGAATCTGTTGCTTCTGTAGGAAATAAACCTTATCGCATCTCTCGTTCGTCGTCGTCGGTTCTCTCGCCGTTCGTGTATTAAGTAAAATAGAAAAATAGAAGAAAAAAAAAAAAAAAAAAAAAAACGGGAACAACAGGACGATCGCCGTATCAAGGAAGAGAGGCGGCCGCAGCACATTTTACCTTATCAATCCTGTCGGCGTTTACGCACGACAAGGAGATGCAGTTAGCAAATTGAGTAAAGTCCTCTCTATCCCGAGCGCATGATCGCGTGTCGTGGCTAAGCGAGAGATCGACTTCGCGTGGAATCTACGGGCAAATACTTCGTTACCCTAATCGCTTTTTATTTTCCCTCGTGACTCGTGACCGGAGGGAGAAACGGCCCTATGGCCGTCTAAGAAGGAAAGGAAGAGAATCACGTGGAAGCTTCGATTCCCGACGGTACACAGTATATCGACCGCTAAGAATAAAAACGGCACATCCCATATGATTTAACCTGTTAAAAGGCACGAGATACGCTCTTCTGTTGCTCAACAATCGATATAAATCGCGAATAAGATTGATCCTCCCAAAGTTAAGGCTCGCGGAGAATTCTTGCAGCCATCGTAAAAAAAAAAAAAAAAACTCTAATCGGTACTGAAACATATGCTTCTTTATGGAAAAAAAAATCCATTTGTCGATTAGACTCGCGTGACACTGGACTGCGATCAGTGGATTTTTCGATCGTTAATATTACGAAAAGTATATGACTCTTGTATATCGAATATACATACTAATATCCTTTTATCAGAAGCGAACTTTACGAAGTTAAACATCGATACATATCGGAGAGAGCTGTACCTGGAGATTCGTAGAGACCCTGACGACGAGAACTGGCCGGTGAGCGTTGCTGCAGATAATGCTGTTGATGTTGCGGCGTTTGATCGGCTTGAAGTTGTTGCATCGGATGCTGTTGTCGGGACTGATGCTGAGTTACGGAAAATGAATTCGGAGCGTTCGCCGTGGGGGATTGTTGCTGCTGCTGCTGATACTGCACTGTGTATGGCGGCTGTTGCTCCGGTTGTTGTTCTTGTGGCTGTTGTTGTTGTTGCTGCTGTTGTTGCTGTTGTTGTTGCTGTTGCTGGTGTTGTTCTTGTTGTTGCTGTTGTTCTTGTTGCTGCTGATGGTGATGATGATGATGCGGATGATGATGATGATGCGAATGGTGAGGATAAGGAGAACCCCATACGTAGTGCTGCTGCCATGAGGCACCGGCTTCAGCCTCCGACATACCTTATATATGCACGATCTCCCAGCAATAATAAATCGTTCTCCAGTTATTTTTTGTTTTTTTTTTATTTTTTTATTTTCTTTTCGATCTTTTTTTTTTTTAATATCTTTTTAACAAGTATCACCAATCGATATCGACCAATGTGTTTTAGACAGAAGAACGATTATTCGCCACTGTTTGTAACCAATCGCTGAAGGTTTCATGATTTTTTTAAACGCGGAACGAGACAATTCTTGTCATTGTTTTTTTTTTTTCGCACGTTGATCGTTAGCTGCGTTATCAAGATAAAAAGATCGATACGGAACGATCTACTTTTGACGAATTCAAGCTAAAGGGTCATAGCCGATACCTTTTTAATTTCTGTGCTGTATCCATATTTCTTTTTTTTTTTTTTTCTTCTTCTTCTTCTTTTCGCTTCACGTTCGAGATTTTTTTTTTTTTTTTTTTTTCTTTCTTTTTCTTGTGGCCGATCTTTGCGCTCGCACCCGCGGCGCGGCCGCTCCAATGAAAACTATAGAGTTTCCGCTGTTGCCTGATAGATTCTCTGCGTCATGCACGGAAGTTGAGCAGTGAACCGCGAGAGAAATTCAATAAAACAATTCGGGTATTAGCTTCAAGCTTCTTTCAGCTTGAATCGATTCACATTATCGAAACATTTTTTGACCGATGAAAACGAAGAATAAAAGATATTTTGACGAACGTCAATGTCCCATTGGAAAAAAGGCCATTCAAATTTTTGCGTTGAGGCGTATGAGGTAATTTAACTTTTTCGAAAATCGCGAAGTAACTGAAATTATTGTAACCGGTCGAGAGCGAACGCGAAGAATCGCTCGATAAAGCTTTAACATAGTGTACGTGTGCGAAGAATGACAAAGAAAGGAAAAAAATTATAATGGAAAGACGCAAATTTTTACGAAAAAAAAAAAAAAAGAAAAAAAATTTGATTCTGAAATACGGTTAAAAAATAAGGTGAATCTATGATTGTTAGAAAAAAAAAAAGCGGTGAGAGAGAATCTGCGAGATGAGATCGGCGGGCGGCGCAGTGCCGCGTTGCGTCGAGTTTCTCGTTTCTATACTTTACCGACTCCTCTGTACACACGCACGTACCACCGTTCACGATTGTCTCGTGAGTACTTGATTATTGACCACCGGAAACGATTGAAACATGAAGCCGATAATGAAGAATAATATTAATGATGATAAATGAAAAAAAAAAAAGAAAAATAGTAATTACCGCTTACGATTTGTTTTAACGATAGGAAATAGAATTCGATATCATTGATCGTCGATAGTGAGTGTCGGTGTCGATCCGTTGATATCGATGAAGCAATAACGAAACGATGTAAGACTCCTGTCGCGCGTTATTTAAACGTGTACACGAGAGGAAACGCGAAGATGTAATGCACGGTGGCGGTAGGGTATCTCGGAACAAACTGAACGAACGACCGAATTCGCGAGACACGGAGGAGGGTCGAAGGCTCGTTCGCGCGCGCGTGTCTACGGCGATCCAGTGACGGACCCCACGGAGGCGGTAGCGGCAGCAGCGGTAGCGCTGACGACGTACCTTCGGCTCCCGGGTAATGGGTATAGGGGGTTGAGGTACGCTCCACGTGCACCGCAGAGGCACGTTTCCCAGTCACGTGTTCATCGTTCGCAACCCTCCTCTGCAGAATCGTTCGACTACACGTACCCAATATGAGGTATATAACGATATGAATACATATATATATATATATGTTACCTTCAATATCACGGATGACTATAAATAATTAATTAATTAATTAATTAATAAAAAAAAATTAATTATGAAAAATTTCAAGTTCCCATTAACACCGCTTTGCTTTTTCGTTCAGTGAAATCGTAATTTGCGAGATAATTTATTTTCCATCGAAGGACAATTTTTTTTTCTACTTTCTCGACGAACGATAAGAAGAAGAAAAAAAAAAAAAAAAAAAAAAAAAAACGAAGGTGTCGAGAGCGCGTAATACACGACAGCGCTCAGCTACGTTTCAATTCGATGACCCGAATCGACCTGACCTGCGACAATTCGAATAGTATTCGGAAAACGTGCGTGTCCTCCGTTTGTCGACTGTTGCATATCCGAGCGCGAAATCTCTTCTCGGCTGACCTGTCCGCGTTTATCTCCGAGATCCCGGAGCATTTTAATATCGTCGCATCGAAGACCTCGGATATATATCTATCTCGCGGACCGCGGAGCACCGAACGTCGAATGGATAAATGAGTAAAAAATCTCTCATGAATTATCCCAGTCAATCGGTCAGAAGTGCACATTGAGTCATACGTACGCTAAAAGTCTTCCGTATGTATCGCGAGGTATATAAAAATTTTTGAACGACTTGACATTGAAAATATTCATTCACACCGATATAATAAACATTCGATTAACATGTGCAACGCGGATAAGTGGAAACGGCGAGCGGTGAAATTTATTTACGTCAAAATGACACCGAATTAACTTCGATTGTTCCGAAATTAAATCAATTCGTATACAATAATAGAATGTGACTAATAAAATCGCGTAATACCACAATGCTTATCAAATAAACGCAATTGATCCAATATTAATTTGCATCGTATCCAAGAATAGATATATACGCGGGATAAGGGAAAACGTAAAGGGAGGATATTTCTCCTTTCGGATTTAACGGACAAAAATAAACTCTTGAAATTGATATTGAATTGAATTGATAGAGAAAACGTGACATACGACGACACGTTTTGTGATCGTTATACTCACCTAAATCAATTATAGATTCAACTTTGGCTCGTGGATGTCGCGCGTAGATATCGTTAATACATTTGGGTTACAAACAATCGCCAGAAGTGCGAGTACCGTGCAAATACGGGAGGGTTGATCGTTTCTATTTTTAATAAAGCATTCGTTAGCCCGTGTTTCCCGAACGCAAGCACGCTGCTTGCCACGTGAACGTCAATGCCCCGCGCCATACCTTTCTACCCGTTCTATTTCATCCGATACGTACGGCTCTCGGCAGCGGCTCCTCTCGCCCTCTCGCGAACGCTTCCACTTCGTTTCACGCAATTTTAACCGGAATTGATACACGCGATCGGTATCATATCGAAAACCTTTATCGAAACTATTAATATCCTAATATAACGCCTTTTTTTATTTTATTTTTTTATTTTTTTATATTCGCGAATTGCGAATATATATGTCGAAGTTTCGCGATCGGACTGAGTGTCCGCAAACATCGCAGCCACGTGGTACGAACGCATTGCGAAGAGCCGAGTCTGCGGTAAAGTTCAATCGCTCAGATACGTCGTCAATGGTGACCTACACTGATTCTTTGATAATGGTAATTACCACGACCAACACTTCTGTAGTTGAAACGATCCAACAATTTTTACGACGATACAAAATTTATACGATTTTCTGTAAATTAAATATACTATTTTATATGATATAACGCTAAAGAAGTATAGATTTTTGGAAGGATTCAAACATTTTTTACGACAGTTCAAAATATTTTTGACCGTCCAATAGAATTCGTTTTTATAATATTCTGTAATTTTATATAATTTTATTTATTTTAATGTTACTATAATTTTATAATATTCTAGAATTTCGGATTTTCAGATATAGTACATCATACATACATCACGTAAAATAGGGTTTATAAATTATAGAAAAAATTACACTTTTTACGATCGAAAAAAAAATGTTCGCTCCAAAAAATCGATATATTTTTCTATAATTTATTACAATTTATTATTATTATTTTTATACCATATTTTTGATATGTATAAATATATCGTATCGTATATCGTGAAAAAAATTGATTTTTTACCATTTAAAAAAAATCTTGAAATCCAACGAGAGGATTGCATATAGGCGAATGAAGACACTCGGGCGTGAAATCCGATGAGTTTACGGATTGGTCGAACGTGGCGCCAGATGTATTCCTCTCTCGCGTACAATTTAAATTTTGATCGGTTACACACTCTCGATCGTCCTCTTGATACTTCCACGTTCTCTGTATTTTCTTCGTCGCATTGAGGGGGCGACTATAGGTGGCCGCGGGATTTATCAGTCGGATGACAGGCGATGTGCGCTCTTCCCATCATCTCTTCATAAACGTATCCGTTCCTCTCTCTTCTCTTCCTCACTTTCTCTTTTGTTTGTTGTTATAGGTATTTTATATTCCATATACATAGTACAGGGCGCAGTCGAAGCGTAAAATACAAGGGGATTGAAGTGTCTCGTTTGCCTTGGCGCGAGTCGTCTCGCCCTCCGTCCAGTTTTCCTCAACGGGAGGGGGTTTTGGGGAAAAATCGTATATTCCGAGAGAAAATTCATCGAGGGGTGTTCGCTCTCGATAACTCGATATGTGGCAAAGAGTCCTTTACCTTCTCAGACCCCCCGGTAACTATCGAAGCGGATAGAATCGTTCGTAACACAGTCTCGCGGAAATATCGCGTGATTTTTTTTTTTTTTTTTTTTCATCTATTCCTTTCGCGAATTTGATGAAATAAAACTATTTTGTAAAACAGCCGATAAAAATCACGCGCCTGAAGCGGATAAAATCGTTCGTAACCCAATCCCGCGGAAATACCGCGCCATTTTTTTTTTCATCTATTCCTTTCGCGAATTTGATGAAATAAAACTATTTTGTAAAACAGCCGATAAAAATCACGCGCCTGAAGCGGATAAAATCGTTCGTAACACAATCCCGCGGAAATATGGCGCCATTTTTTTTTTTCATCTATTTCTTTCGCGAATTTGATGAAATAAAGACTGTTTTGTAAAACAGCCGATAAAAATCACGTGCGCGACATTAGAATTGGGAAAAAATAAAAATAAATAAAACATTTTAAAAAAAGTTGAACAACGGGCGCTCGGGGTCTCCGTTGCATCCACAGGTATTCCATGTATCTTTGATAATAGTGTAGAGTAACCCTATCGATCGTTATTTCCCTCTTCTCCTATAACGGGAGGGAAGTGAGGTCGATCTTGGAAAACGAGGAGAGAGCGAGAGAGAGAGAGAGAATGCGTCACGAGGCGCGTCGCGTGAATCCACTGTGCCATGGATTTGCCGCGATACAAACCCGAACTGCTGCCTGCGTGCGGCCTCTCCTCGCAACCCCTATATAGCTATAGATACAAAGGTTGAATCCTGCACTTGACTGCGGTAAACTTATCGCTGTGAGGCGCGAATGGAACGGACAAATGTAGAATTTCACAGAGAACGTGACTATTTATAGGCGGAAAAAGAAATGAAATTTTTTTTTTTTTTTTTTTTTTTCGCGAATGACATTGACACCATTTTCCCCTCAAGTGGATTACAATGGAGATATAATATGTAATAACAATATATTTGTCTAAAAACATTAACACTGACGATGCGATAACGTTTTTAGCGGAATTTTTTAAATTTTCGATCTCTACACAGGAATCTCGTGGACCAAAACCGTTTCGAGAAAAACTTAAGTTTTTTTTTTTTTTTTTTTCAATTCGTCATTTTATATCGATATTGTGCTTCGAAGATTTTTTCTTTTTCACATAAAAAATATATCTATGATATATGCAAAATATTTTCATCGAACATAATGGTATATTACAAATATATTTTTGAAAATATATGTACCCAAACGTATAACAATTTATATAATTAATATATTAATTATATAAAAACGCTGAATTTAATAAAATATTTTATATGATTAATATATTAATTATATAAAAACGCCGAATTTAATATATTTGCAATATACGTTTTGCAAGATTTGATTTCTATATGGGGTACTAATTACGTATACCATATTCTCCCGAATTCATGCGTAATGTTTGCGGGGTACAAAAATACGCGTGATGTTCTAAGATTAATTTTTTTTCTGGAGAATAGAATAATCGTACGAAAGAAAGAGAGTTGCATCGAGATACGGCAAAAGCCGTTCGCTAATGCTAAGCGAGTCCGGGGAACGCAACAAGGACACCGGACACAACAAGAATCGCGAGAATCGCGAACTGTATGCACGAACGTTATTTCATACAATCCGTGTGTATTAGTAGTAAGTTATATAGGTTCTCGCTGCGGGCGGATCGCACGCAGAAACTCAAGTTCCGATCTATCATATACGCGACACTTTCCCACGTAATTTACCTATTCGCGTGAAGCTTTGAAATTCCTGAGATAGACGGAGTTTTGTTTCAATCTCTCGATCGCCTGACTAAGTACTCGCATTATATTTACGATGCATCAACGTCCGTCGAGCGTTAATTTTTCAATTTCGCTATTTAACGCGGCGTTTTCCCTCGCGTTTTGCAGCAAAAATTAGTTATTCGTATCGCGATGTGTAAATCCTCGGACTGTATAACATCGCAACGTTGAAAATATGATTTTTTTTTTAAACGTATACAAACGCGAAATATTTGAACGACTGCCGTACCCTTCGAGTTATTTTTCATCGATGCGCAGAATTTCGCATTTTCGAGTACACAGATCGATATAAAAATTCGCAGAAGTAACAATTTAGTAAAATCGACAAAATACCATAGGTGAATAAAAATATATACACATCGAGCGAAAAAAAGAAAAAAAATCAAGAGAGTACAACAATTATAGAAAACAATGGGGAGGAGAAGCGGGTGAGGCGTAGGAGAATGACGTATCGCTAAGTTGCGATGCCGGTGGTTGCGTAATCTCCGTTTCATTCAATAGCCACACGCTTGTTTGATGAATGCGCGCGGTTCGGACTCTCCTGGATGCTCTTTAATCCAACGCTACACGAAGAGTTTGTTCCGAAATGTAATGTCACTGCTATGTACTACGAAGCTGTAGAAAACGCGATCTCTTATCGTTACATTACTTTTTCTCGCAAAACATAACCTCAACAATAAAAGTACCATATAGACGACGTGAAATTAAAAAGTAAAAAACAAAAAAAGATCGAACGATAAGATCGAAAATTAAAATTTAAAAAAGTCGTTCAGATTTCGTTTTACGATAATATTAGGTTATTCCGTTTCGCCAATACGTTCATTGCATCGTAAATAACGTAACAAGGGATTGAACGCCGCTACTAAAACTAACAACACTTAAATTACATCGCGAAACACACCCTGAACTACACTAATCGAGTGAGGATGCGAATAATTTAATCTTGTGACGCACTCATCGCATCCGAAAGTCCCGGAAACGAATCTATGCGTTATATACATATTGGAATTAACGGTAAATGTTTTTTTTCTTTCTTTTTACTACCCGCAGAAGCAACCTTGGCCCGGAGCAGCTGCGAGTTCCGGCCGACTTGTCCGCGCTAATCCATGCGCGAGACCATGCATACGCTTAGCCCACAGCTCCGCGACGCGGATAGGCGGATATCGATAACAAGCCGGTCGTCGCTCGACGGCTCTTCGCGGACCTAGACCTTGGAACGGCGACGAGAAATGTATTCAAGCCGTTAAACGTTACCGACAAAAACCCGAAGAAACAGCAAAACATCGAAGAAGTTTCGTCGTAAAGTACGAAAAACCTAAATTTCGATCGGAGAATTAACGTCGACAAAAATTGACGTGAATGAGTACTTTACGCATGCGCACTTGTCTCGCGGCGCACGTTCACCAATAAAACGTTATTAATCGAAATATACGTTGGGATTTGATAAATAAAAAGCTAATTACTGATGGAGCAAATATCGGGGATTATATTTTCAAAGAAAACAGAGACTGGGGAGACGAAAATGAACTTCGTTCTCGGTGTACCAACAGCCGGGGCTTTGACGTTCAATTACAGACCGTGCCGCCCGGTGCTGCACTCTGGAGGCTCTCCGGAGAAGCAAAAACGCTCGCGCTTCCCAACTCGACTGCTGGACAGTTCCCCACCGCTGTGTCTCGAGAGCCTCGGCGAAGCTACGATCGCTTCGGACAATTTTTTTCTTTTTTTTTTTTTTTTTTTTTTTAACATCATTATCACGTGTATTCGGGAGATCTCTGCGATTAGACGGGGACTATGGCACCGCGAAGTTTTGTCGAGCGTAAGGATACGAGAGAAATTTTCGAAAACACATTATCGCCGATGCGAAAATTGCCCTATGGAAACGCGACACAGCGAAGAAGATACACACGCTTTTCCTCGTTCGCCGTGCACAGGCGTGCACAGTGTCACTCGGGTCCAAGAGTTCTATTTTCGTAGCGGGGAAAATAATGACGGCTGAGCCCGAGAGACGTACATCGGTTGTGTCGTTTTACTGTACTCTTCTCATCGATGCATTCCCGAATGCGCATTGACGCGCTCAGAGGACTCGCGCGGATATTTCGTAAAATTTGAAGTTCAAACCCCCAAATGTATTTATTTCGTTTAACGATATACCCCCGCGGAGTTTTTTTTTCGTGTTTTTTCGATCGAATAATAATGGGGAATATAAAACGATCAAAATTTGAATAACTATTGTTGTTATCGAAAAATAAAAAAATACGAAGTGTTTATCGAAAATATGGCGTCTCATAACCTACAATGGGTTGTTTCCATGCGTTTTTTTTTTTACCTGTTTTCATTGTTTCTCGATCCCCGACGCATTCTCGGTTGACCTTCCCTCCGATTTTTACATTATACCGTATGAAAATTTACTCCTCATTGCTCTCAGCTTCCATTACTCACGTCAAACTTACCTGAAAACATCGAAAAAAAAAAAAAAAAAAAAAAAAAAAAATTATAGAAAACTGCATGTAAACGTTGTTACATTAATCGACGGTGTTATTCATAATGGATTTATAAATTATTGGGATAGATACAAGCGGCGAAACGAGAGACTATAAATAAGAATCTTGAGAGCAGCTCGTGTGCGTGACCGCGGGTTCTATAGATAAACTCTTGCGTTAGAAGCATCTCTCTTACTCTGAGATCCGTCGCGTGAGTTTACGAGTCTACGCCATCGGCTTCGCGCACGAAAGCAACGACAACGCGAATCCTCCACGGTTTTCCCTGTCAATGACGACGATGCAGAATAAACACACGAGCCTCGTGTTCGCATCGACCTTTACCCTTGTAAATATTTCGAAAGTTTCTTCGAGATATATATATATATATATGTCACAATCTGTGGAGAGGCGATACACGGGGAAACAATTGGACGAAAAAAAATATATATATATGTATGTATAAAAAAATCGATGAAATGGAAGATCGCTGCGTCGCCCAGTAACGAGCGTCAGCTGTCCAATAAAATTTTCGTTGATCCACAGAGCCGACGTCAATGTTTTGACAAATAAAAAAAATTTAAATAAAAAGTTTGTCGATTCTCGAAAAAAAAATAAATAAATAAAAAAAAATGTATTTGTATTAACGTGCATAACTGAGTATTACGATTTTTCGATAATTTTATTTCCGAAAACGGTATGAGACGGTCTCGTCATGAGTGTGAAAAATTCTCCGAAGATTCAGAAGCTCGTTGTTAATGCCATACGGAAGCTTCAAGATGTTCAGGGATCTACACCGCGCGAGATAAGTAACTACATATCACAGGAGTACGATGTACCGAGCAGAAAAATACAACGGCAGGTTTGCCTCGCTCTCGCGCGTGCCGTATCCTACGGGATTCTTCAACGTGCGAAAGGGTCAGTTTGATGAATAAAAATTTTTCTATTCCGTTTTTTTTAATAGAAAAAAAAAAAAAAAAAAATTTTTAATTGTTAATTTTTTTTTCGTCTATTTATTATTATTATTTTTGACTATTTTATTGTTTATAAAAAAAAAAAAAATTATTTAAAATCTTTTATCGTCAATTTTCATCAATTCGTTGCGAGTATTAGAGAGCATTCTCGTTCGTCACTCGATAACAGGGGTTACTACGTTTGCAATCGGGACTCACTGGGATGCGAGCCGCAGATGGAAGAGGGACAGGTGACGGAGAGTTGCGCTCCCCGTCGTCGAGGTCGGATGAAGCGCGCGAGGTCGAGGAAGTCGCAAAGACGGAAGCGAGCGTCGGGTTGCGGCCGCCGAGGAAGATTACGATCGGCCGCTCGCCGTTCGCGAAAGCGTTCGAGACGAGTACGCGGCAAGAGTGGTGGTGGACGATGTGGTCCTTCAGGCGGTCGCAAAAGATCGCGTCGTCGTCGACAGGGAGGGCGGCGCTCCAAGGGAAAGAAATCGAGTCGTCGGGGACGAAGAAGGCGAAGCGGACGAAGGGGCAAAAAATGCCCAACGGACGGGGGGGATGACGAGGGCGTTGGAAGCGGTGATGAATTCAACGTCTTCGGGGGCAGAGGTGGCGGCAGACGTCCGAGAAGTCATTCGGCAACGAGAAAACGCAGTCGCAGCGGTTCCTCGTTGTCTGGAAGTTTCGACGATGAGCGACTCGACGAAAAACTTCCGAACGCTCAACTTATCGACGGTTCTGAATCTTTGCTCGACTAATTAACTTTTAACGTTACGAAAAAAAAAATTTTACGTAGACGCGTCCGTCCCCTTTATATTTTATATTTCAATTTTTTTTTTTTTTACGTACGTACTTTTTTTTACGACTATACATTTCTGTTACAACGCTATACATATATTTATTAAAAAAAAAAAAAAAAAAAAAAAAAAAAAAAAAAAAAAAAAAAACCTCTTATACATCGCGGACTTTTTTTTTTTGGGCTCAAAGTGCGCTTTCGCGGTCTATACGAGTGAAGCCGGCCCTGGGTCGGCCTTGTCGGCTAATGATAGTCCCGCTAATGATACGTTCACACACGCACTCATCTCTCGGACTATGAGACCAACTCTGACGTTCGCCCACCAACTCGTTAATCTCTCTCTCGTGCTTCGGAACATCTTTAAAACATTTTTTTTTGTTTTTCTCTTTTTTTTATTTCAGAACAATCCACTGCAATCCCGAAGAGTTTTACGGCGATAAGATTAGATTGCGCGAAATTGAATGTAATCGGAGAGACTTTCGCGACAGAGGAGACGGAAACACACGGCGAAATAATCATTCATCGTCAGTGAGCCTTTGGCACCTATCTGTAACTTCGTATCGAAGACACAAGTGTTTTGTAGTCGCGAAAGCTCAGTAACATCCGATTAGGAATGAGTTTCCGGTACAAAATTTTATCATTTATCATTGACTCGATGATTTCGTCAGCATTAGTATCAAAACGATATATTATTATTATTATTATTATGATATTTTAATATACAGATCCATTTAAATGTCGACACTCTTTGAGACTAAAAACATTTCCGCGCTTTACGCGCTTCAGAAAATCTTATAAATAACAAAAAACATCTTTTAAAAAATTCAATGTCAATTTTTTTTTTTTTTTTTTAATCTTCTAAATAACAAAAAATAATTTTTTTTATTTTCTTCTGTGACGCGTATTTTTCGTTCGGAGTATTGAACTAAGAGTACGATGACCGACATCGGAATTTTTATTAATAACACTACGTATACTTTAAAATCCCCGAACATGTGAATTTCAAAAAAATTCTTAAATTTAACAAAATTTGTGTAAAACTTAAGCGGTTTACGCATAGAAGCTTCCAATACCGGAGTTGGAAATAATTTTTTCAGCGTGAGTGACGTTGCGAATAATTCTTCACGACCAATTTCCATTTTTAGTCTCACGGCGCGTCTAATCGGCGGACGAATAAATTAATGATTCTTTGGATCAATTGAATATATATCGGGGATTTTTTTTTTTTTTTTTTTTTTTTTTTACATAGGAGAAAAAGAATGCGCGATACGCTTCGCAAACCCAACGAATAAATAAAATTGTGAATTTTCAACAATCCGCGATTATTACGAGCAAAAAATATTCGCGTCTCGTGAATTTCGCAACAACAGTATTACTCGGAATTTTACGAATTTAATTTCATATCCGGGGCTTCGGAGACACTATTATTTTTTTTCAATTACCCGTCTATGAGGTCTCGACGCACTTGACTGCTAAGGAAGAAGAAAAAGAAGAAGAAGAAGAAGCGTACAGACGAGACGCATCAACACGAAAATATCGTTACCGCGAAGGTATGTTGAAAGGCCGCATAAGTATTGGCGTTTCGCCAAAATTAACGGCTACATAGCGGAGGCCACATGGAAGCCGGCCGGCCATCCCAGATCAGCCGGTCAAAAACTCTTTTTTCACGGGAGCTTTTTCGGCGGCTTGCATAGTCCCCGCCTGCGCGTGCGCCAACATCGCGCGAGAAGCTTAGTGCAGAGAAAATGTGATTTCCGACTTCGCGATTCAGCACCGTCGATCGTAAACGAGAAACAAACACTCGAGGCAACGATGCGATCGTTAATTTCGTGTTTCTTAATCGTCGCAATGGATTTAGAATCATTATGATTGTTGTGAATTCGAAGATTCGATAGTCGAAGATACGAAAAGCGACGCGAAACTAAATTCGAATGCGAAAAAACGGCGTACGGCGAGAATGACTCCCGCATCTTTCGTTTGGCACGTTGGCACGTCTTCCTTTTGTAAATCACCGTAGCGCTCGAGCTTTCTACGTGCGACATTATCGGGAGAAAAGCTCGTGACGCTCGTCATACGGTACGAGTTGCCAGACTTTGTTTTCCGGTCTGTTAGCAATTGCAGCCTTCGCGCAGAGTGCCTGGCAGCTGCAGTTATGATGCAACGATAATGCAACGGGACTCGCTATCATCAGCTTCGATAGTGCCTCGAGCTCTCGTCATCTTTCGACGATTTTTTCCCCTCACATCGAACAATCTCTCGTGTCACGCGGGTCATCGTTTTACATATCACAGAAATGACCGTATAATCGAGATAAACTCATATAACCGGCGATGTGTCGACTCATTCATTACTTCACAACTCGATTATTGTTCCGGCGTTGAAACGTGCGTAACTTTTGTATACGATAATATATTTTGATCGAAAATAACTTTTTTAATTTTTTTTTTCTTCTTATTTCGATCGAATTTTTTGTTACGATTTTACGAAACCGTAAGAAAATTACGAGAGCCGTAAAATCACCCGAATTCTTTAATCATTATTTACGGAAGTTGTCGTTAATTCGCAGTTAATTAAAAGAACTGTTTTAATTTTTTTTTTTTTTCTTCTTTCGATCGAATTTTTTGTTACGATTTTACGAAACCGTAAGAAAATTAAGAGAGCCGTAAAATCACCCGAATTCCTGAATCATTATTTACGGAAATTGTCGTTAATTCGCAGTTAATTAAAAGAACTGTTTTAATTTTTTTTTTCTTCTTCTTCTTTCGATCGAATTTTTTGTTACGATTTTACGAAACCGTAAGAAAATTAAGAGAGTCATAAAATCACCCGAATTCCTGAATCATTATTTACGGAAATTGTCGTTAATTCGCAGTTAATTAAAAGAGCTATTTTAATTTTTTTTTTTCTTCTTCTTTCGATCGAATTTTTTGTTACGATTTTACGAAACCGTAAGAAAAGTAAGAGAGCCGTGAAATCATCAGAATCCTTGAATCATTATTTACGAAAGTTGTCGTTAATTCGCAGCTCCTTGAAATAAAAATTAGGAAGGATAGGAAGAGGCATTGTAAATCGAAACAAGGGCGCAGACTTTCGGCCGCCACGGCGAAATTGATTTTGCCCTGTGGTCGGGACACGCGAGTCTATACGGCGGGCTTAAGCCTCACTACGAATGGTTTAACTCTCGAGACGAATGTTGGCCTCTCGCTTTGGGATCGATCAATCCAACAAAAATGATAACATTAAACGGCGCGCGGTTTAGCTTACCGCTATACCGGAGCGATGTAATTCGTTGAAAATTCTTCAACTCCGAATTATTTACGAATTTCGACGAAATACGAAAAGTTCGATATTTTTTACAACATTTTTAAAAATAAAATATTTTCAAGAATAAAATTGTAATAAATAATTTTCCTCGGAAATTTCGTGATGGAAAACCGTACGCATGGAAAAATATGCAATCGATTCGATATAAATTAATATTACGAGTTGCGAAAAAAAACCGATGTAATTTCAATTCAACTTTCAATTCACAACATTTTCCGTAAGATTGAAACCAATTATAGTGTTGTTTTCGATTTATTTTAATTACTGTTGCAATCGTATGCGAAATCGTAAGAATTTAAAATAGAGTTGAAATTACAGTACCTGTTTTTAAACCAGTCGGCGATATTTTTTTTCTAGTCTACCGAGAGAGCACCGCGTCGACGGCTATTTATCAGTTTACTCGATAATAAGAAACGCAGGTGTAAAAGTCACGAGGCCCAAAGTGATGAGAACCTCTGACAAACACGAGGAGACCTCAGGCCGCGTATATGTGGCTATGACGACGAACGACGAGTCGTCAACGTGTGAGGGGCAAAAAAAAAATGTGACGAGTATGTTCCGCGGGGGGTCATACGTCCGTCCATAGTATTCATCTCCGAGTTGCGCAATGTAACTCACACTGCGCGTTACCTACGATAACAACTTTGTGTTACAGGAATTATCGTTGTTTTTTTTTTTTTTTTTTCGTAAATATCGCAATGCCTTCGGCGGTGCACGGCATTTCTTATACTCGACTGTTCCTCAAGCATAACCTCCGTCCGTCAATAAAATTCTCGTTTATTCTTGTTATTTTTATCTTTTTATTCGCAAATTAATGACTGTGAGACGAAAGAAGAGAGTAAACTCGTGACGAGACAGAAGGCGGCTCACCTTCCACGCTCGTTATCTCATCAATCTCGCATCGTACCGATACAACGCCGCATTAACTTGGAAAATGAATGATTATCCCGTCTCATGTAGCAGAATCAACGATCGACAACGGTTGAGCATTAAGTGCATTGAAAATCAATAACGAAATATAATAAACGGACATTCGGTTGAGTAAATACGCCGTAATAACTAACGTCTCTAAGCTGCGTTGGAGTCTGTTAGTGAGAGAACAACGCTAAGTTTCGTATCGCTCGGCGTGATTAATACTCGGGTGAGGTTAGTATCTTCGTGAACGTTGTCACGTGGTTCGACGAGAAACACGGGGAGGAACGAGGTTAACCGTGAGACGCGCGCCGGCGCGACGATGCACACACACTCAGGCACGTGTCATCTCCCCGTCCTCGTCGAGACTGTTGCCCCTTTGGAGTCGCGACTCGGTTTATCAATAAGTACCTCCGATCGAGTTTTTTCGACACGACAGTGCGAGAAAAAAAACTGACTAATCCGACGACAGAGACGAGGAAATAAAGTACGAAAAAAAAATGGAGATGACAACATATTTTCATTCACGAATCACTCGATAAATGGGAAAAAGATTTTTACGAAAGTCACACAAGCGTATACGAAGCTTGCGGCACTCGTGAATTTTCCACAAAGATCGAATCGCCGCCAGTAAGCGCTGGGGTAGCCGTTTTGGTCGCATTGCGCGACTTTCGAAGAGGGATTTCCGAGCAGTGCGGCACGGACGTTCGCACGTTGCGCAGGTCGTCGTGCATAGTCATGACCTCGTACGATTAATCCAAAGAGCATCGCACGACAAACTCGGCACTACACGTTGATTAAACTGAATTGAAGAGAGCAAAGCTACTCGATATAAATTGCTGTCTGCTAGACGATCGTATTGTTTCAAAGTAGAGAAGCTTGTTTTTTTCGTCTCTTTTGTTTTTCCTCGGTAGATTTTTGTTCCAAAAAATGTAATCCCGATGATTATCTTATCTGCTGCATCGCGGATATCGCGTAAACGGGAGGGAGTCTCTCAGTTCTCGCGAATGGGTGGTACGAACGGTGCGCACAAGTACACAATAGCATATGAGGATAAAATACTCACCGATCAGCGGAAAAATACTGGGCTGGTCGAGGAGAGACTTGAGGCTGTTTTCAACGAGGGTGGGAGATGAACGGTCCTTTTCACTCATTTCACGCGCACTGCGTCACAATAGCACACTAACGAGCAACGGGCCCCCTGAGCACGCACCGTATCCTCTCCTTGGTGTTGGTCACCGTGATCCGGCCGCACGCGGTCCTCGGACAGACTCAAATTCGATAGAGTAAATTCCGCCCGCCGGCAGGGGATAGGGCCGCGCGCACACCCGAATCGCACGAACCGCAACGCGTATCGCTCGAGTCACCCACGGCCCGCTGTGGCACATTAAAATAACTGCTGAGCGCTTAGCTTGGTGCACGGTGCTCTTGAAAATCAATCTAAAAGTGGCTCGTACGGTGGCGCCATCTTGGCGACGTTTACCGGCACTACGCGACCACATACGAGTCAACTAACTCCCTGTCACTGATAACAACAAATCCCGTGTCTAATAACGCAGCTTCTCGAATTTACCAACATTATTTTACCTCTTCGTTTCTGTTGTCAATATACGAACAAATTATCTTTGCTTCAAATCAAATATCAATCGTATATTAATCGACTCAACAAAAATATTACTTTATTAATGTAAAATTAATGATAATCCTCGTCGTCCTCTGTTCTCGTAGAAGTTTACTTTATCAACGTATTTACTACGTGCATCGACGCCATTGTCGACAATCGTGCAATGGACGTGAATAGTTCGCGCGCTCTTCAACCATTCGTCGCGATAGTAGGGAACAAAAAATGCCACTGAATTCGATTTAAGTTTCGATAAAATTTGTTTTTTTTTTTTTTTTTCAAAAGTACAATTGAACTTGGAGAGTTTTGGTTGGCTGGAACATAGACATACCAAGTATAAATGCGTTAGGACGTTAGTCCTTACAATAAAATATTACGCCAATGTTAAATAATTAATACAAAGTACGTCTGTTAGCGTAGCGAGAATAGATTAACAATTTACGTTACACTCGATACGACATTAGCAATTAACGATTTAATAATTGGTTACAATCGTAGCTATTCGTATGACTAATGAGGAAAGTAGTGGCGGGAGAGGGGGGGGGGGCGGGAAGGGAGAGAGAGATAGAGAAACGAATATCGAACGATGTATCGAATCACGCAGCGACGTAAATACGAGGCGAGTTGTTTTTTTTTGTATTTTATGTACAAAGCAGCGAGGACGGTGAGAGAATGACTGGAAGGGCTCTTTTACAAAGAAAAAAAATCGTAATAATAAAGCGCTAAACCCAAACGCTGAGAGATTCGGGATTATTAGCGCTGCCGGAAAAATGCGTGCTATGTCTCTTGAACAATGCCTGAATCTCCACCGGGGTCGACGACCATCGTCTGTGGCGTATTTTGTCGAGCGGCACCTCCGGTAAGCCAATTTCCGTATGGCAACCTTTTATCGGACTTATCGGCGTTGCGAACGGGAGTGGAAGTCCGACTTCCTGAAAGGAGCTCATCGATGAGAAACCACTTTCGTCCTCTGCGCTGCTCACGCTGTTGGCCGGCTTCGGCTTTGTTCTCGACCACCGCGTGCTGCTCTCGTGTTTCTTCTCCGTTTTCTTGGCTATTCGTCGATTCGGTGTCGACGAGGCGGGACTTACTTTTCTCGACGCGAACAGTTCTCTCGAAACGTTGTATCCATTGGCATTTTTCGAATTAATGTCCGTATCTTCCTCTTCGGTGGTTTTTCCGCTACCGGAATTCGAGTTAAGCGACGTTGCGTCGATCGAGCTTCGCGCACCGGGAAGAAAAGACTGCAGAGTGCTGCTGCTACTCATCGAACTTTCCGTAACGCTTGACGATGATTTACCAAAACTCATTCTCTCGCTATCGGCTCCCGATTCGGTACTTCCCCGATCGCTCGAGGAA
Organism: Buathra laborator; assembly: GCA_934046635.1. Classification (NCBI taxonomy): domain Eukaryota; kingdom Metazoa; phylum Arthropoda; class Insecta; order Hymenoptera; family Ichneumonidae; genus Buathra; species Buathra laborator. Next base: position 21,152,229 of record OW203894.1, read on the forward strand.
CAACCGCCGTTGTAAGACACAGCGTCGTGAAGGGTCGTCGAGTTAACGAAATTGCTGCTCTGCAACGACGAGAGCGTATTATCCATCGGCGACGTCGACATATCCTCGTCGTTCGATGATATCATCGCGAGATCGGGTTCTCGCATTATCAGTAACGACTGAACGATTCTCATCAAACTATTAGAAAAAAAAAAAAAAAAAAACAAAAAAATTATTAATATTACAAAAAATATATATCAACATTAATATACAAAAATCAGAAAAAAAAAAAAAAAAAAAATTACCGAAAGGCCTCTTGCGATAATTTTTCCGGTGGGACGATATCCGGATCGATTTCGGTGGGCTGCTTGGGTCTCCTGTAAATAACACCCTCGTGCGTCTGGTTGAGATCGTCAAGGGCCGTCGGAGCTTTCGCACGCGGAGGTGTACAGTGCGTTGTGTCGTTTCTTCGCAACACCGACCACGTAAATTCGCGGAAACCGGTGTACGATATCTGCGGCGCAATCTGAGCGACTGACTTCGCTCTTGTGAATCTCGACGAGTTGTCGTTTGTGCGAATTACCGATGTCGTGGAATTGTGATCGTTCGTTTCTTGGCCAACCGCGTGGACGCTGCGACTTCTTGGCACCCGCGCTTTCTTGCCTTTGGCATTACTCTTCTCGTGAAGAATGTCCAGACTTTTGCGCGCTCTTTCGAGGAAGCGAACTACCTGACCCATGAGAGAACGGTACATTTGCCTGTTCGCTTCGGTCTGCAAAGTTAACGAGGAATAAAGGTTACCAGCGATTCACCTTTCAATATACTATAATCGATCGCTTATGTCGATCTCTTGCTATTCGATATATATATATATATATATAAAAACTTCGTGCATCGCGAAGACTTGGTCGTCGACATGAAACTCGACTATGTTCGATCGTCCGATAAGCGCGAGTATAAAATTTCATCGTTATGTCATATAAACGTGACGAACCTGTTTTAGCTGCCATTGCAGAGTGTCGATTTGCGTTTGTAGAAAAACGTTATCCATCACCTGGACTCGCGGTATTTGATTCGTCTGCAACGACTCGGCGAGTCGCCGATTTTCTTCCGTCAAATTTTCACATTGCTGAAAAACAAATCGTGGAGTTGAATATTAATACGATAGATAAGATATGAGATCAATGTAAATAAATAATTTAAAAAATTGATATAATGCCGAAAAAAAATTGCGGTCTTCTCCCGATGCGTGCGGCACGGCGCTCGATCTTTCAACGACTTTCACGGGGAGTTGGAATTTCTGAACTGAACGACCGAACAAAGGCCTTTCACTTGTTGTTACAGTACGCACGCGGATACGCCTAGCCGCCGACCCACGAGTCTACTTTGGTAGCGCGATTCAGGAGTCGAGCGATAAATACACAAGTCTCGTAAGAAACGAATCGAATTAAACGGTCAAGGATCGGGCGTGAGCAACAGAAGTTTTTTTTTTTTTTTTTTTTTTTTTTTTTTTTCACCGTAATTTGGGATGTTTATGAAGCGTTAATGATGCGTTGGGAAGTTTTTTCCCTTAAATCGACTGATACCGCAAAAAAAATCCAAAATACTTTGGGGTTAAAAAAGTCGTCGTAAAATTTTACGGCGTTATTAAAAAAAAAAAAAAAAAAAAAAAAAAAAAAATGAATTTAAAGATAAAAGGGATTCGTATATATGAAAAGGTTTGCGAGTCACGGATCTTTACCAAGGATTTCCTCATGTAACGAGGTGATGCGAGGTTCTAGTAGAGAGATAAATGGAGGAATCGACGAGTTGCGAGATATCCGTTGATCGAGTCAACGCGATAAGAATTACGGGTCGAGAGAATAGTGACGAAAGAACTCGGTACGCGAGATCCTCGAAGGTACGATGTTATACCTTAGAGTATCAATTCGATAGCGAGAAAAAATTCGACATAATAACGGGAGAAATACTACTACTCGGTTATAGTAGTCGTCACGATTACGATTATTATTTCCTTTTCGTTTAAGTTTCCTTTCGCCGAGCGTTGATTTTGTTTTTTTTTTTTTTTTTTTTCTTTTTTTCCTTTTTCCTTTTTCTTGAGGACTCCTATAGGCTCGCGGCCCATTCAAGTTTTCAGCTTTCCGTAGAAATTGACGACGCGGACGAGGCGGCGAGGCGAACGGACCTCGGGAGCGGATGGGGTTCCGCACGGTTGCTCACCCTGAACCGTCCACCGGCTGGAATACTAAAGTGACGTCATCCGCTACGGTCAGTGCCTCGATTATTCAGGGTTCCTTCGTTTCTAGCTGTTGCGGAGTCGCAAATTTTTATTAAGTTCTACCTATCGACCGCGCCACCTTGACACGAAATAAGATCATTTTTTCGTTTCCTTTTTTGGGGTTATGGATCGAACGAAATGTTCATGTTGTGCCATCGACGCGATTACGCGATGCGACGAGAATCCGAGGCGAGAGTGCAGGGTACCTCGGGATCTAATCGTTTTCATGCAAATGATTACTCTGCTCGAGCGCTCCTGGCAACTGTAATTTTGACTTTTCCACGATCTATGTGTGTTTTTTTATTTTTATTGCATCCGCACCATCGCATTATGACATTAAATACGAATTTTTATGAAAATTAATAAAAAAACAAAAAAAAACAATAACATCGAAATATAAATAACGTAAATCATCGCGCGGATACATTAACGATCACTTTGCGAGATTCTTTGCCATCGCAATTGGTTCGGTCGTAAGGAAGCTGAGGGTTAGAAAGGAGCCGAAGAGGGATTTTATGGATTCGTTGACGTCGAGCGCCGCGGCATTCCAGAGGAGGAGGGCACTTGCCAAGAAAAACTAGCAAAAAAAAATTATGTTGAACGAACTATCCGCACGGGGGATTTACGGTCGAAATAGAGCCGAAGTAATATGGCCTTCTGGCGAAGCATCGATAAAAAAAAAAAAAAAAAAAAAAAAAAACAACAAAACTTTGAACTTCGTAGAAGAAAATGAAAAGAGCGCCCGCGAGGATCGGAACTTGGCGTTCGTTCGTTGCTCGCAGAGGCCAAACACATCGGCTTCTACATACGTCACGCTTTCCCCGCGTTTACCGCGGCAAAGAGAACTCTCGAGAATCTGTGTCTGGAAACTGCGGCGAGGCATAGATAGCGGAGAGAGATGGTGTGAGAAAACAAAAAGAGTCGGTCAAGTAGAGGAACGCAAAGGAGGGAGAGTCGCGGCGCTGGTCCCGCCGAATTTATTTTTGGTGCATTCCAGACCAATCGCGTCTGAAGGCTTGAACGCTGCGCTCGGTGTCCACCGGCGCCGCGATTCCTATCTTCGGACTATGATCGTTCGCCCCGGAAACGCGCGTATACTCCGTTTTAATTTTTTTTTTTTTTTTTTTTTTTTTTTTACTCCGAAAATTTATTCGACAACATTTTCAGTGCTCTCTGCACTATGGAAATTCATATTGCTTCTATATAGAACGACTGAGGGGAAACGAGTCTCTAAATAAATGGTTGAAGAGATCAACGGAGTACAGCGAGTGGTTGGCATGTGGTAGTTGTTTCTTCGCGTCACGGTACGCGCGTGGCATCCGCCAGAGGCTGTGGCTACTCATCTCTCACTGTCCCCCAGTATGGCATTATTCGCTGAGCCTTGCAAACGTTATTCGAAACCAGCGAAGAATATAATATTAATGATAAATCGTTACGGCAGTCGCAATAGTTGGAAGCAACGATTATTCCGACAATTGACTCCTTATTATTTCTTTTTCTTTTCATTAGTACGTGATAACACACTCCAACGTTTCAATTTCCTCGGGAGATGGCCTCGACGCTTAAATGTTGACTCTCGTCGCAACGCTCTAATTACCTCTCTCTACTTAGTGCAAACATTCACGTGTCTCCCTCTCTCGTTGTCCCGAGACGACGAAACTTTTTTTTTTTTTTTTTTTTTCCGTCAGAAGAGTCACGAAAAACATTGTTCTCGTAGGGTCTCGTGGGACACGCGTTTTACGATCGAATTTCATTCGACCCCGTTGACTAATTGGAACAGTCGCGCGGAGTTCCAAGGTTTTCACGAATTTATACAGTTTTTTCTTCTTCGTGGCCTAATCTCTCGCTATCCGGGTCAGCTGCACCACATCGACACCCATAGGTGCTCTCGAAATATATATTTTAAGCCGACGAAAAGTATTTCGGAGTCTCTCAATCTCCGTCTCTTATACCGCGAGTGTATCGGTAACGATCGGCGACAACTCCCACGCGCGTTCGCTATTTATACGTTTTTTTTTTTTTTTTTTTTTTTTTTCCTTCCCTTCGTTCTCACAGCGCGCATTTGATAATTTTCGTATTGAATCTCTGGTTTGCCGCGAGGGATTGCGTGGCAAACCGAACGCGGACGAGTCGTACCGTGACGTTATGGTATATGGATGTAATATCATATCCGCGAGGCAACGCTCCGACAATCTGAATATCGAATATCCATCTCACAGCTTCCCAATTAATCGACAGACCTCGTCTCATCGTAAAGGGGCAAAACTTTCCAAGTCATTCTATGCTTCGTACTTCATACGTAACACGATGTTTCGTAAGCCATCGTCTCCGTACAACATATCGACTGTAACTGCACGAGTATCGAAGGGGTGCCGAGTAACCGATCTATACACCAACGTAACTTACACTGAGCAAAAAAAAAAAAAAAAAAAATTTCATCGTGGGTTGCCGAAGTCACCTGTTGTAATCTCGACGCTGCAGCTATTTTTTGCAATCTTTTATGAAATCGAAACAATAACTAATTGTAATATTGTCAAAAATTAAAGTAGAGACGAAATTTAATACTTCCGATTTGGCAATCTATTGCAGTGATTAATTAAAAAAGATTTTATTTTTGTTTTTCAACGTGGCTCCTCGTCCTTACCTTAAAAATAATCCTCAATGACATTGGATCGATAAAAATATATTCTTAAAAAAAAAAAAAAAAAAAAAAAAACGAGAACAATGCAATTTCGCGATCCGGTATTCACCGATATAGATTTTTTTGACTTTGTCGCAGTTACGTGGGTAGAGAACTCTGCCGACTTTCCAATCGTGTAACTGCTTTGATATATGGTTTATCCTCATCCTCGCTGGATCTCGATTTTGCGGCGTTAATATATATCTATATAAAACGCGCGCGCTTCCCACGCTCTCAACATAATCCCAACTTCTCTCGCTCCACGAGCGACGCCGATGTGCGCTCGTGCACTGGGGAATTAAAAAAAAAAAAAAAAAAAAAAAAACATCGCAGATTCCAGTCTCGCGATACTAATTCTTCGTTCCTCCGTCGAGTTTGTTGTCTCACACCGACTCTGAGAACTACTCGATTCCGAGTGTGCGGTTGCACCTTTCTCCCTGAGATCCGCTGCGTTCGCCCACGCGAAACCCGCATTAATAAAGCTCAGTCTTCGCTCACCACTCGGTGTCACAACGCGAGAATCGAATGAATAAAAAAAAATTGCTCCGTTCCCGCCCCCCGCTATTTTGTGCTCAAATCAATGAAGAGTGTCGAAGGAAACTCCTCAGCTGACAAAAGCGGAAATATTTGATTAACGGTTTGTTCATTAACGATTGCACCGTAGAAAAACAATTACCCACTTGTCCACGACACTGGAATAATAATAATAATTCACGATTACGTGATCACGCGAATGAGAATCCTTCGGTGCCGCGCGTTAACAATCGCGTCGGCTTAGTATACAAAAGAAGAAAAAAAAATACCGGGTTCGCCCGTTGTGTTATACTTTATCGTACTTGAAGAGTAATCCGGTCGGATGTAATTAGGATCTGTTCAATGCCGTTTACACGCGTACTACGGGCGATTCTGATAAATAGAGAAACAGCGTTCGTAATTTTTTTTTTACACGATTCAAAGAGGAAGAGACAATAGAATCGCCTAACAGTCGGTGATTAAGTCAACGCGTGTACTCGTTAGCTTATCGTCCAAGAAGCTTTCACTCGGTTTTTTTTTTTTTTTTTTTTTTTTTTTTTTTTCATTTTCCTTCAGTGCAATGTACCTACACAATGTACATTAATCGACTGAATTTTCTCAAGATAAATACAGTTTCTCTCGAATAAAGAAATTATTTTAAAAATTTCGAAGATCCACAAGAAAGATCGAAAAAAAAAAAAAAAAAAAAATTGTCCCGACGATATATTTACGTTCGTTTGACTATTATTCTCGTACGAACGAAAAATTCGCTTGAACGCTCGCGAACAAAGATCGAGTTAATTCACCGAATTCTTAGAACGTTTTTTTTTGTTTTCTCACTGCTCTCGTTCTACTCTAACAATCGGCATTCGATCGGCAATTATCGGGTAAATTCAAAGTCCGCGTACGTGTTCGTTCGCGATGTAAGCTTAGAGCGCGTGAATTCTCGCCGTATATATCGCGTCGGTATAGTTGGTATTTCCTACGGCAGGCCACTCTCTCGTGTTCAGCCGTATGTACACGCACGCTGCGTGGAACGAGACGGAGAAAATAATGGGAAAAAAATTAATAGAAAAGAAAGAAAAAAAAAAAAAAAAAAAAAACTACGAGCAGCGCACGTACGTTGGAGCGCGCGAGAGGAATGTACGCAATAGGATGAGAGTATACGGGATCCGGGAGGAGGCTATCGCGGTTGCAAACACCGTTCTCGGTCTCCTCTCTGCATCTATGCGCTCCGAATGCAACGGGAATGGTATATTGTGGAGAGGAGAACTCGGTGAAACGGCAAGTAGGAAGAGGGTACTCTCAGGTACCAACGGAATACGCCGAGACAATGGCAAGTGATTCATTTTCGCAAGCTGATTATCGCGGAAAAAAAAATCTTCATCTGATCTTCAGTTTCCTTTTAACATAATTCTCTCGTTTAAAAAATCTTTTTTCAATCTCCGTACCCACGTTGTTGCTCACCGGCGTACGAGATAAATTCTAACCTCAATCACGAATAATTTGCCTTTGACGACCGTTTGTCACGCATCGATTGCTCCAGAAGTCGGAATAGTTTGACTATTCGTTGTTCCGGACGCGTCGGTTTAATACGGCAAATATAAAGTACAAGAGGTCAGACGAAAGCCCCAACACAGAGCGGGAGTCGACGCCACCGCAAGAATTAACGTACCGGAACGCTTTGTGGCGAACATAGACTTGCGGTGGTAAGCGTAATAGTCACGACGCGATCGTTGTGCAATCGCGTTGTGGTCTCTCGGGGGAACCCTCGAATTTCTCTTAAGAATTTCATAGCGAAAAAAAAATATTTCTCAACAATGAAATTGTCAGTCGTGATGAAGAAGTGAACGTATGTATTATACGAAATTTTTCAAGGCAACGCGTGACGATTTTTTTTTTTTTTTTTTTTTTTTTTCGCGCGAATATATCGATAATTTAAAAATACTCCGCGAACGAGAAAAACGGAGGAAAAAGCTGAAACGATACTCCACTCGGCGCGGAGAAACAAAGAGATTCGCAAATTCGCGCGCAATTCGCTATAAAATCCGACCATTAAAATTAGAAAGTTGCTCCCGAGAATAATTATGCAAAGGGTCAAAATCCGTTCGAGACGATCGGTGGAATTTAATACAAAATTGCAATTATAATTATTCCCGAGTGTAGTAACGAACGAGAGAGTAAACTCCGCTGGTTTCCTTCCTTCGATATATACAATATGCCGCGGAGAGTAGATTAGGAGGGGAAAAGCCAATCTCTCGTTACTAATGCACCAAGAATCTCGGTCGAGTTAACGTCATTATTACGAACCATAACGACTAACGAGCGAGATCCAGCGAGACGTTTTTAATGCACATGGCGATAACACTTTCTTCCATGTCCTACCGATAGATATTATTATCTCGTGCGAACGAGCGAATCTCTATCCGTTCTGCATTATTATTTTTTTCTCCTTCGCTCAGCGAACATCGGCACACAGTCTAATTTTGTCGTTTGTTTATCTTTCGTCGTAAAAAAAAAAAAAAAAAAAAAAAAAAAAAAAAAAAAAAAAAAAAAAAAATGAGCGCATCGCCATTATTGACTCCCTGATTATTGGGGACGGATAAAATTATTATCAAGTATACTTGGCTAAAAAAAAATGGCTACGCGATCGTTCTCATCCGTTTTTATTTAACGAGCCATACGCTCCGAAAACTCGTCTTGCCGTTGTGTACATCGAAAAACTAGCGCTATGCGAATACATACTATTCACACGAGTCGATTCAACTGCGTTTCATAGCGGCTTTTCACTCGTACAGTGGCCTAGAAACGGATGCATATTTCCAGACCGGTAGTCTCGTTTCCGTGGCTTCGCTGACAATAGGTAACGCGCCGAATTACTACACTGAACTTTAGAAGAAGAAGAAGAAGAAAAAAAAACCTCGAGAATATCCAAGTGTATCGTGTCACCCCGGCATTCGTGAAACTGCGTCAGAGAAACGTAGCGGCGTCTTTGAATCGAGGCGACTGCGAGTGAAAAGTACGAAGGAAATTTATGGCGCAGTCGTCGAGTTTGCGGCGTCAATGGTAAATTTTGAAAAGAATGGTAACAAAAGGTAAGGAACTTTGGCGAGAATCCTTACATTTCGTCCATTCTATTACAGTGCAAACATTTTTATCCGACCGGAAATCGTTATTTTTATTATCGAACGTGAGATATACAAGTCTCGGAGGACAATCGTGTAACACAGGAAAGCTGCGCGATAAATTAATTGTATTTCGGTTTTAGTATTAATACTTCGCGAAATGAAAATTTAATGTCCACCGAATCCGTTAACTCGTAAAAAATGTTGCAGTATTAGTAAAAAATGATACAATACTATTTTTAACGACGACGCGACTGTTTTGTCGATATATTACACTCCAAAAAGATGAAACGATAACGGTGATTGAAAAATAAAAAAATAAATGCGGAATCGTAAAAAAAAAAATTTGAAAAATCTCTAAAACCGATGAGAAACTTTTTTCGCAAAAATTATTATTACGAAAACGCCTTACGATAATTACGTTTATATGCTCAGCGTAATCTCGCAAATGTATCATATATCCGGTACTCGATAACGACGCGATTGAGCGAATTAAAAAATCTTTATTAGCCGATCTTCGACTGATTTTTGCGTTGGGGATCGTGGATAAAAAATGTATCGTAGCGGCAGTCGCATAGGGCGAATACCGGAGGTTCGTCGATATCCTACATGCTGTGGATATGCTGCGGACATCCTGTCTCGTTTTGCTCGTCGACTGGAACTAAAACACGGGTTGCCGCGTAGAGAACACACGACTCTCTCTCCGTCTTTCCGTAATACACGCTCACCGTTATTATAGTATAACACGGCGGTTCCTGATACACACAGTGTTTATTATTATATATTCGATTCGACATCGAAAGGGCAATAATCAAGTATATTACATCGAGAATTTTCTAAGTAAATTACTGTTGTACGCGTTCTCTAAGGTTCCGATATCTCGAAAACATCGAGTCTCCGCTGTTATCGATCGATTTTGGTAAAAAAAAAAAAAAAAAACTCAAAATTTCCATTATTACGCGATGTCGGGGTGCTAACTTTGTGTCTCTGCGCCAAAAGTCTAAATAATAATATGTTATCAGTCTCCGTCGTCGCAAGACAAACAAAAAAGAGAAACGATCGATACTATTATTCGATTTGTCGTCAACAACACATCGAACCCAAAATTTCCATTATTACGCGATGCCGGGGTGCTAACTTTGTGTTTCTGCGCTAAAAGACTAAATAATAATATTTTATCAGTCTCCGTCGTCGTAAGAAAACCAAAAAAGAGAAACGATCGGTACCACGACTGAGTCACAAAAATCACATAACCACAAAAACGAGATCGCGTTATGTAAACGTATGCAAATGTTTAAGCTGAACTCAAAACTTTTAACGGGTTCTAACCGATGCACAACTAAATTATTCTATTCTATTCCCGTTGAAAATGCGTTATAAAGCAATTGTCAATTATATATAGCGGATGGTGGGGTTCTCAATGCCGAATTTCCGTTCGACTAAATTCTCGTTTCTCGGGTTTATAATATATGTACTTATATAGATATCGAGCCGGTTTGCGCGAGTCGTTGTTAATCATTGTCGAAATTGTGCTCGTGGTTGTCCTTGATGCACCCCTCGATTGCGAGTGAACGCGACGGTATATAGCAAAGTCTGGTAGCGGATGTACGGGATGACTCACGTATGCAGAAGCACGATACGAAATTCTTCATAATTCGCACCGTTACACCGAGAGTCGCTGGTAAGCTGAGAATAGCTCCAGTGGATGAGAGGACGAAAATATATAAGAGAAGAGTTTCGATATATATATATATATATAGAAGATATATCTGTACGCAAATATATATATATATCTAAGTCTCGAAACGATTATATTCGTTGACAGAGTGAACGAAGAACATGAAAAACATTCACTCGAAGTGTATAGTCGACGCGATAGAAACAGCGGAAACGCGGCAAATCGCTTCGGCAATTAATGATTTCGTCGACGACTCCCGTATTATGAGAGTTCCGTACCCCGTGCGTGTACCGATTCTCTTTGTTCGTTTCCGAGTGTTTCCGAACCCTGCCGCCACGACGCATCGCTACGTTATTGTATGCGCACACGGGAGGGCCTCGGCCACCTGTCCCGGAAATCGTCCTCTTATCTCCCCCTCGAGAGTTTCGTCGACTCGAGCGACTGAAATTCACCCAACGAGAACGAAATCCTCGAACTCTGGACTGTCCTAAGCTCTGCTTTACGCTATATACCGAGCAGTAAGTACCTCAAGCAACGATTTTTCGTTTTTTTTTTTCGGAAAGCTAAGAATTTTCGTTATCGCGTGTTATCGAATAATTGGAGGTTAAGCGCGTTTGTTTGTTCGTAAATCGCTGTCGTGATCGTCGTAATCATCGATAAGATTCAACCGAAGTTCTGATTTCTCACCTAAACTACCTACGGTGTCGGCTTTCCATTACATGTTACAAACCGAAACAGGATACTCCTTGTAAGAGCGCCGCGCGTTAATGTACCTACTGTTTAGCAACGGAAGGGCTTATCTCCCATTGTTTTACGTGTAAAATATCGTTGAATGCGCTTTTTTGTTAGCAATTGATATGATAAATAGATACACACACCAAGTGGCCCAACGAATAAAACTTTAATACATCGCGATTTCGTACGAATTATAATGACAATGCAAATAATAAATACCTTTCGTAGTTTGTCCATTTCTCCGAAATCCTCGCTTCTTGAATCCATCTAATTGGGAAATGAGAAATACGACGAAAGATTAAAAAGAGTTCTTCGTTTTTTTTTGGATATTTTATTATATTTACTTCGATATAAATATATAAATCGATATTTTTCTTCGAATGGAATTGACGTGGAAATACCGCGAGAAGATAAAGCGATTCTTCGATCGGAGGGAAAACTATGTAGATTGCAGCTGCTTACCTCATTGAATGCTTGCCACGGTGAGGATTGCGGTCCACTCGAGTTACCATGATTAGACCTCGTTCCACAATTCATGAGAGAAAAGAAATTGTTGTTTTTACTATCGGGAAAAATATTGCTCTCGGATTCCTCGGTTATAGTTCCGTTATCCAGAAACTCCAAGTCAAGAGACTTGGCGTCACGGCAGTTGGTCACGAAGGATCGTGCGAAAGAACTCTTGAAGAAATCACCGGACGATACTTGGTTCCCGAGGGCAAATTCAACTTTCGCACCGTTAACACTCATGATGATATATAAATATATGTATTTGCAGCTTATCCACGCTTCCGAATATTTCGATTAATCGCGTAAACAATACGACACTATAACTAACACTAGAGAAACGGGTATCATCGCACGTGACTTATAATAGTTTATAACGTTCACTTTTTAACACGAATTCATAAAACTACGTCGTCGTCATTGTCGTCGATCACTTTTTATCGCGCGTGTATAAAAAAAAAATCACATTATTTCGTTAGAGTCTCAGATTATTCGATCGAAAATTTTGACAGTACGCGATAAACGAGAATGAAATAATTTTGTACGAGAGTCAGCGTGACGGTCGTGTAAACATGCGATGCGCTTTGGACGAGAGACCGCGTTATACTGAAGGCATGGTAAGTAGCGAAGTTCTGGAGACTGCTTAAGAGTGCCGGTTAGAGCATTCGCGGAGCAGAGGGGAAGGAGCACTCACCGGCAGCTATTCGGGCAAATTGACTCCGCCTATGGTAATCACGTGACCGAGTATATTCCACGGGGTTGCTCAACGGTGAATTTTTGCAGTAGTAGGGAAGGGAACACGAGATTTGCTCGGATTATTTCTGTCCTCTTGGATCGTCGAGGCGCCAATGAAATTCATCGGGCCAAACGCCGATGAACGGATCGCGGTCGTCCTTTGGGTTTTATTACCTGAACCCTTAATCTCACCCCATTCCCTCGGAGTTTCATTCTCATCGTCCGCAACACAATGACAATAATAATTATGCTTCGTATCTTTGACTTCAGTCGGGAATGTTCTCGATTACATTTCACTGTCCCGAGGAACGACTATATTCCATTCATCAATTGTTAAAGGTGCGATCGTTAAATCGTTATACCTGTCTGTAAAATAACGTTGGGATATTCTTACCTGCTATTCACACGTGATACGCGTCCATCGAAGCGTTTAAAAATCGAGTAATCTCGAGAACTTATTGTTTATAACCCATTATTGCCGAGCGATGGTAATCCATACGAAACGATTCAATGTTCAATACTTTATTTCGCTCACCGAATTGACGAAACTCCGTCAATATTACAAATAGTTACAAAAATACGAAAGAAAAATTACACAGAAAAATAATATATTTATATATGTATTTATATATAGCGAAACGGTAGTGTGAAAAGGCACTCATTTAGTGTGACTGATAAATAAACTCTTGAAAAAAAAAAAAATAATAATAATAATAAAAATAACGGCGCCGCACCGCAGCATTATGGAAATACGTGTATTATTAAGATTTCGTTACGGGTGTGACGACCGGTGATCGGAAGTCGGATAACACTTTACGGGAACTGTTATTAATGACGATGGAAGGTAATTTCGGCGCTTCACCGTAAACCTCTAATTTCTCCAAACGTTTCTTCGTCGATGTCTTCTTCGAATCGAATACCGGTGTGCAATAGGCACTTGTCGAATTTTTCGAATCGCGAGGCGTCCAAATCGGTGTTAAACTGTTCGAAGTTACCGAAGTTGGTCGGTAAGGTGTCCCTTTGCACGGTGTTCGCAGCGACATTTTTTTCGTTATTTCCTCTTCGATCATCGCTGCGCACGTTGCCGCATATGCGAGCGGTTCCTGGACAACACAAAGTTCCCGTACTTCGTAACTATTATTATCTCGCATTGTTTTACCCGATGGCGAATAGCATTCCCATGCGGGCGCGTTGGCTTCTCGTAAATAGTATAATTAATAGATACGAGATATCCCCCCTTGGAAACCGTACGTGAGAAAATCCCCTTCCCGCCCATCGTTCGCACACACAAACGCGGTTACTAATTAGCGTAACGCGAAACTGAAATTGCTATTTCACATTTCTATTATGTTTACAAACCTTTATTTGTCGACGCAGAGTTTCGAAAGCCTCATTTAGATGATTCTGACGGGGATTTTTACTGAATACCGATCGTTCCGTACAGTACGCAGTGGGAATACTTTTCGCTGTATTTTTTCGCCACTCGAGATTACTGCACGCAACTAAAGAGCCGACGGTGAGAATCTTTGAGTAGCCGTGCGTCGATACTCCCTGCCAAAATAGAACGGAGAGAAAATTCGAAGCATTGTCTTCGTTGGCTCTCGGACACGCAAGATTAACCGTGTCGAAGTTCTTCATACCCTGCAAAACAAAGGATTCGTCTGTTTTCTTTTTTCGCGGCTCTTTGTTCTATTGATATTTAACGGACGATACGATTTCTATTGATCGATGATCGACCTACATGTGGTGCCGGTCCGATAGACGATACTACGCCGATTGTATCGAACTCTCCGTAAACCGGATTGAATCCCGGATCCGCGACGACCGCGAGAGACGTGAAAATTCTTTCCGGATAAACGATTCGTCGCGTAGTTTCGAGTTTCATGAAAGAGCTCCTTCCCGCGGTAATTTGCAGTTCGTTTAATCTGTAAAATCAATGCGTCATAACCGGTTGGAGTCATTCGCAAGTCAACGATAACTGAGATAAATGATAAACGATAAGATAAGAATGAATTATTTTGTCATCGGGAAAGTATGGATCATCTTCTCGTTGTTATATCCAACGAAATTCGAGTTATCGCGGACTTATCTATATGCTATATGTTTAACGGTAAAATATATCGATGTTTGGCCGTATTACGAATTCGCGTAGCAAACTGATGCGTCACGAATGCGACGCGACGGATCGATAATCATCGGGTATATGAAATTTTGTACCTTTGTCTCGATGCAAACGAATTGTAAATAGCGACCGATGAACCTTCGACGAATATTTCGGTGTTATCCCTCTCGTTGGACCACACCGTCAACATAGCGCTAGTTTCACCCTCGGCGATTCGGATTTTCATCACTGGCGTTACGTCTCTCGGAGGCGGAAGACATTCTCGCAATTTCGATGTTATCATCTGCCTGAGTTCATCCTCCCTTTCGCGGAAACTTTGCTCCATACAGATGCGATTCTTTGTTCTCTCGTTGCCTCTTCTGTTTCCTAAATCGGCCTGAAACTCCGCTCGAGCGTTCGCCAAGATTTCGTCCATTTTTGCCTGATGCCGCGCTTCGTGCGCGAGCGCCGCTTCTTCGTCGCATCGCGCATTTCTAAATACTGAAATATTAAGAAATTAAAAAAAGAAAATTATTTTCCATAACTACATTAATCCGCGTCTCAGGTAATTTGTGATTAAAAATTATCGCTGTCTCACCAAATTGACCATCGGGCAGTTTCTCGCGATACAAAATCGGATAGAGTCTCGCGACCGCGACGATCAACTTGCAGATCGTTCCGCCGTTAGGTTTTATCGATTTCAAACTCAACAACATTGGACCGGGATTAGTGCGATAATAATCCAGTTTCGTATTCCATCGGACTCGCCGCGTCGAATTTGTGTGAATTCTCAACGTCACGTCGCCTGGAATCTAATTTAATAACATTTTCACGATGTCCATTCGCGTATATTGCTATGCGAATCGATAAAACCCTTTTTACCTCCAAAGCCGAACATCCCTGATCGAGATTCATAGTTTTCGCTCCGACCGTCATAAGTTTCGTTCCTTCCTTTACTTTGCCATTTTTTATGCAATTATTCATCGCCGCGTCGATGGAAGCATCAATGCAATACCAGCCATCGGTCAATTTCATTTTATACAAAGGTCCGCCGAGCGAATTAGGAGTATTCGAACCTTTCGGAGCGTTGCGATTTCCCTGAGAAACAGTGAAATGTTATTTAAAAAAACGGCATTGATCGATAAACTAATGTTTCATCGATCGAGTATTTCGGTTGACGAACCTCCGCAACGGTAATACTGGAGACGCATAAAACTATACGAGCGGAAGAATCTTCGTTTTTTTCTAGAATTCGCCTCAGCGGCGGCCATTGGGTTCTGTAAATCTCTCTGTCGTAGCGATACTTCAGTTCATACATTACGCGGTCCGGTGTAAGCATTCTGTTGAATTTAATTCGTGATTTTTTTTTTTTTTTTCAATTAATAAATAGAGATTACGGCTTGAAAAACGGGGTATTCGGTGGTGAAGTACAAGAAACATACCTGGGAAGATACTTGTTACCAAAATTCACCCTATCCATCGACGCTAATTTCCAAACAATCCATCGATAGTGATTCTTCACCCAACCCGTTGGAACTAAATTGGGGTCGACGCCGGGACTCGCCAGGAACGCCCTTTCGAATTCGCAAACACCGGCGCGATTTTTTTCGTCCAAAATCAAAAAAGCGTCATCACCGACTTTTATTCCTTCGGCGTTCATTGCCGCATTCTTCTTTCTATTTATTAATATTATATCGTTACAACGAGAAAATCATTTGTTTTACGCAATTCTCGTGATTTTGAAATAATTAACAATGCGATTATTACGAAATATTTTTCTCACCCAAACAAATCGGCGCACCAGAAACTGTAAGACTCTGCTGAATTTGCTGTGACGAAATGTGCGTCATTTTCCAAAGTCTTTTTGGATATTTGTCGCAATTCCGGCGCCGCTCCTCCGGTCAATTCTCGCCAAGAAATCCGCGAATTTGAATTCGCGATTCTCAATTTGTAGAGATAACCGTCGCAATGCTGCGGCTTCGTTCTCCGTTTTCCACGGATTGTTTCGTCCTGTTTGCGCGTCATTGCTAAACGCGCTTCCATTATCTTCATTGTTTCGAGAATAAATTCATCCAACAATGGAGAAAACTCGTCGTCAGTGAATTGTGTATCGAATGTTAGATCATCGGGTATCGATTCGGGTTGATTATCGAGACTATTGCGTCCTATTCTTGTTGCTACGTTCGACGATGTGGAAG
Organism: Buathra laborator; assembly: GCA_934046635.1. Classification (NCBI taxonomy): domain Eukaryota; kingdom Metazoa; phylum Arthropoda; class Insecta; order Hymenoptera; family Ichneumonidae; genus Buathra; species Buathra laborator. The sequence goes on from OW203894.1 coordinate 21,168,755, forward strand.
CCACGGGACAAAGTTTCGTTGTTTTTTGAATATTTTTCGTAACTAATTGTGGACTAATAGATTTACGCGGTGTAGGAATTTGCGGCTCTGTTTTGGCACAAGACGATTTTCTATTTTTCCATTCGTTAAGTCTGTCGGAGCGTTCCGGATCCTCTAGAAATACCGCGGCAGTAGCGTCACGTGAGCTTTTCTTCGTTGGTGCGTCATCCTCCCAATTGGAATCTTCGAAAAAGAGTTTCTTTCGCTGAAGTTCGTTCACGTAGCGTCCTCTCTTTTGCTTCCAGTTTGCTTCTCCTCTCAATGGAGTTTCGTCGTCGACAGTGTCGATTTTTCGTTTTTTCGATAGTTCTTCTTCGATCGGATCCACAAAGTCATCAAAATTTATAGACTCTATGTAATCCAAATCAGCTGCAAGTTGCGTCTCTTCTACCGTTGACGAGCTTTTCTCGTCATGAACGTTACTCTTGGCGGTGGATGAAACATTTTTCGATGCTAACGCAGACTCCGCAAGGGATTCGTCTTCGTCGAGGAGAGCTTTTGCCTTCGATACAGCGGTTTCTGATACTTTTAACTCGCGTCCTCGGGCGGTGGAAAAACCGATTTTAACGTTTTGTCTATGAATCGTATCCTCCGCATTGCATTTTGGCGTTTTCCAAGTACTCGGACCCGCTTCGCGATCCTCCAACTCTGAGAATTTTCGCTTTCGCGATTTAACAACTGCGGAATCAGATATATTAATTGATCGGCTTGTAGTTGTTGCAAAACCATCGACACGCGTTGCGTGTGTTGCGAACTTCGGCGAGCTTTCGAATTCCGGTACCTCCTTTAAGTTGTTATTATCACAAGAGCCTTCCTCGATGCTTGACGCTTCCAGGGAATAAATCGTTTCGGCTTTTTTAAGCGCTGTTTTTGATATACTGATCGAACGCCCCCCGGCAGTTGAAAAGCCACTGGTACTCGGCGCGTTTATTGCGAGTTTCGATGAATTTTCAGACTTCGATGAATCTTTAATGTTACTATTATCGCAAAAGTCTTTCTCGATACTTGAAATTTCATCGGAGTAAATCGTTTCGGCTTTTTTAAGTGCTGTTTTTGATATATTGATCGAACGCCCTCCGGCAGTTGAAAAGCCACTGGTACTCGGCGCGTTTATTGCGAGTTTCGATAAATTTTCAGACTTCGATGAATCTTTAATGTTACTATTATCGCAAAAGTCTTTCTCGATACTTGAAATTTCATCGGAGTAAATCGTTTCAGCTTTTTTAAGTGCTGTTTTTGATATATTGATCGAACGCCCTCCGGCAGTTGAAAAGCCACTGGTACTCGGCACGTTTATTGCGAGTTTCGATGAATTTGCAGACTTCGGTAAATCTTTAATGTCACTATTATCGCAAAAGTCTTTCGCTATACTTGCAATTTCATCGGAATAAATCGTTTCAGCTTTTTTAAGTGCTGTTTTTGATATACTTATCGAACGCCCCCCGGCAGTTGAAAAGCCACTGGAACTCGGCGCGTTTATTGCGAGTTTCGATACATTTTCAGACTTCAGTGAATCTTTAATGTTACTATTATCGTAAAAGTCTTTCTCGATACTTGAAATTTCATCGGAGTAAATCGTTTCAGCTTTTTTGAGTGCTGTTTTTGATATATTGATCGAACGCCCTCCGGCAGTTGAAAAGCCACTGGTACTCGGCGCGTTTATTGCGAGTTTCGATGAATTTTCAGACTTCGATGAATCTTTAATGTTACTATTATCGTAAAAGTCTTTCTCGATACTTGAAATTTCATCAGAGTAAATCGTTTCAGCTTTTTTAAGTGCTGTTTTTGATATATTGATCGTACGCCCTCCGGCAGTTGAAAAGCCACTGGTACTCGGCGCGTTTATTGCGAGTTTCGATGAATTTTCAGACTTCGATGAATCTTTAATGTTACTATTATCGTAAAAGTCTTTCTCGATACTTGAAATTTCATCAGAGTAAATCGTTTCAGCTTTTTTAAGTGCTGTTTTTGATATATTGATCGTACGCCCTCCGGCAGTTGAAAAGCCACTGGTACTCGGCGCGTTTATTGCGAGTTTCAATGAATTTTCAGACTTCGCTGAATCTTTCAAGTTGCTATTATCGGAAACAACTGTCTTGATACTTGATGCTGCCTCTGAATAAATCGTTTCAGCCTTTTCAAGTGCTGTTTTTGATATATTTAGAGAACGTCCACGTGCAGTAGTAAACCTACACGTACTGCTTGAATATGTTCCGAGGTTTGGCAAACTTTTGCGGGCCGATACATCGTCCAATTCGCCATAGTTTCGACTCTCGTTATTCATATATTTGTTTTCTTTGGACAAAACACCTCGTGCCTTTTTGTATGGCGAGTCTGAATGTCCATCAACGGCCGTCGTACATATCTCACTAACAGCAAAGCCATCGCAAGACTGAAAAATCAAAACAAAAAAAATAAAATCACAGATACAGTACACAGATTTTCTCTTATTAATAAAATAATTCATTAAAAAAAATGTAATAAAAACAAAATAATTTTTTTTCTCCCTTTCTTTTTTATTTTCTACATTCATCAAAATTTATGTATGCATATTTATCACCCAAACTTACCGTCCTTGTAGCGTCAAGCGGAGATTTTGCAAGGCAATCTCTACCAAAGGCGTCCTTAGAATAATACTTTTCTGTTTTGCGTCTCCAATCATTGGCGATTCTTTCGCTAATATTTATTTCTGCAGATAAAAATCCTCGCAATTGCGTAGTATTATTGTCTTCCCTATACTTCAACAAATCGTTGGCGGAAATCAATTGCGTGAGTCGCGCGTCTTCATCTTTACTACATTGAATTTCGCTGCGAGAAAAACCGCGAAACGGACGTTCTGGCGATTTGGGAAGATTATATTCCCATTGGCTAAATTCGACAATATTTTCCGCGTCGTCTTTTGCGTCAGCGAATATATCCTCCTCATTCTCCTCTTCTAACGACCAATGGATTGCAGATCCACTTTCCATTTGCGATTCCCATTGCTTAACATCGCAGCGTTCCAATACAACAAACGGCACGAGTCCCAGCGGACGTGTCGGCTTGTGAGTTATTCTGGTAGTCGGAGAGGAGTTGCAAACACTGTCCAATACCCTGGCGCTTTCGACAAATGCATTGGATGAAATTTTTGCGTCATTCAAATCGCACAATCTGGTGCGCGATCTTTTGGCCCTTTGCTGCTTAATATATCTCAGCTTGTCAACGACACTTTCATTTGTGTTGTTTGTTTTCGAATCAACAATCTTTTTGTCAGTGACGTTTGTCGGTTCGGCGATAAACAATCGATTTCTCGTCGCGAGTGTTTTATCCCGATACTCCTGCATCATCGTGTTATAACGACAAGTGATGAAAGGGTTTTTGATTGTACGAAACTTTGGTTAATTTTTCTATGATTACGAATGCATGATATATTTTTGATACGTTACATTTCCCTCCGAAGTTTCATTGCTCCGGCATTCAACGGTTTTTCTTTCTTTGAATCGTTTATCCATGCCAGTATTTCCGATACTTGCGCGTATCCCACAATCGCGACGATACACATGTGGAACGTAAAACGAAAACACCAAACTACGCGAGATACTTCGTAGATTTGACTTTCACGTCCGGGTCAAAAATGTAAACAAAACACATCTAACGGTAGAGCAAAATAATCTTATAGAATTCGCGGGCTGAAAAGCCGGGACGTCCCGACAACAGAAAATTCGACATCTAGCGGACGCGATAATATTTGAAACTCGATATACAGAATATCCATGGGTGGGGGCCGATAAGAGCGTTTTTCTACCTCTTTTATATATACTATCATTATCTCCAGCAGTTCGTGAATACGATATCCGTTTTATGCGACGATGAATCGCATTAATATATATGAGTTTTGCGAGTATATTCATCGAAAGTTTATTTTTACATGCGTCAATGGAATGGTTTTCTTTCGCTTCACAAGACACAATTTTTTTTTTCACGTCAGCGTGGCACCGTCGGTAGGTACAATAATATTTACGCTAAATTCAGCGTGGAAAGATTTTGAAAATCGTCCTCCCCAATTGTTCTTTACGCCCTTTGAATCCGTTGATATTATGCCGTGTGCCAAAAGATTCGTAAAAAGAGTTACTGTACATTTCGAGAAATTAAATACTGGCAATTGCATAACGCTGCATTAATACTCCGCAATGATGACGAGTTATATAAGTATATAGTTCGAAAAAAAAGTTCTATTTAATGTATTCGAAAGTCAAACAAAAAAAATTGACCTTGAGATTTCATCGTCGCGAAAAGTATACTTATCCATGAAAAAAAAAATTACCAAAACTGGACTACAGATAAATACCATTGTCTCTTACTTCACTTGAAAAACGCGCAAAACACTATATGTATATATCGATCGATATTGCGTAATCTTCATAACTTTTTTCGCTAAAAATCAAATCGCCAACTTTTCGTTCGTTTTCTCTTTTGAAAATATAAATCGTAAATAAAATCGTTAGTATAATTTTTTTCGGTAACCATTCAACGCTTTATTAATACAATAATCTCTATACAAGGATGTTCTGCATTGTATAAGCTCAACAATTAGTATTATAAATATGATTCTTTGATCCGAATATTCACATTTTCTTGACACAATCGGTACAGGAACGTCGTTCACCAAGATTCGTTATCTCAATTTTTCTACATTCAATTCCAAGTTGACATCGTTTTAACACCTCTGAATTTGCCATTCGATTTCCAAAACGCTTGAAATTACTTCCAAACGCGGAGAATTCGTCACCGTAACGTTTTCGTTTTTTTTTTTTTTTTTTTTTTTTTTTTTTAATGGTTGTTGATGCGCAGTACTAGGATTCGAAATCCGCGCAACGCTACGATATGCGAGGTATTTCATTGTACACCGAATTAACAATAATCATTAACGGACCGTATCGTCGATGAAACGATAGATATAATAACTTGGAGTTGAAACATACATTTCGTCGTGTGTCCTATGCACTAAAAGACACTTGAGGCAGTAGCGGGGATTCGCTTTGTTCAACAACTATTATTTAAAATTTAAATTTTGCCCGACCACATAGGAAAATATATATTTCGTGCCTAAAACGAAAAGCGCAAATTCATTCTTTTCATCTTAGGTCACGCGCCATGGATGTGTTCATCTTTACGTTTTCACGTCGTTCATAAATATCGGCAGTTGTATTTCTTTCCTCAACCCAAATTTTCGGTTTTTTTTTTTTTTTTTTTTTTTTAAATAACGAAAAGAATTAGAGGCTCGTCAATAACTTTCATTATTTTAAGGATATGATTACATTATATTTTGATATGGGATGGCCGCGAGTTGTATCATCTTTAGACATTTTTTTTTTAACATTTTACAAAGCGAACGTCGATTTCGCCTAAATTCTCGAAATCGGCGAATAATTACATAACCGTTCGCTCGTTGCAAACGGCAATATTCCCGTAGGCCTTCGTGGAATAAGCCTCGTGAAACAATTACGGTACTACGGCTCTCTGATATGTACTGCAATGATATGCGAGTCGCTTGCGCGATTCTCTACATTTATTATTCGTTTTATCGATAAAAAGAGAATCGTCTCGCAGTAATTTGATATTCAACGATCGTACCTCACGAGTGAGCAATGCGGTTCCTCAGGGACACCGCGAGGACTTGAGCTGAAAATTATCTGAACGATAACGCCGGTCGCTGACGCGTCGAAGTATTGCTTATTGTCAATTAACCCCTTCGTTGGCATCGATGCAATATTGCGGAAACGCGCCGATGACGACGACGCGCTCTCGTGCCATCAAAGGGATTAAGACAAATTCGTTCAACGAACAATCGGCGTTGTTGGTTGGTGCAAATTCTTCATCGCAATCCGTCTAAATTCGGACAAATGCGACAATTATTCCGACTATGCCGAGTATACCGAACCGCGGTAATTTTTCATTTGCCGAATTGCAAAGATCTCCGTTACACGAACAGTAGTGCGCGATAACGTCGTGCGTTCCGGTTCTTCTCGTGCATTTTCCGTTTACTTTGTCGTCTGTTATGTATCCGCAACCCCTCACCACGCGTGTTTTTCCATAAACTGTAAATAACATAAAGAAATAACATTTCACACGATTTTTATCTTTTTATCAATAACAATATGAAGCAAACAATTTTATCGATACGTTAACACACCTTTTTGCGATATTTTACGACACAGCGTTGCATCGAGATGACTGAGATGCTCCAGTCGCGGTAGAAAACTGCAGTTCACGGTTCCGAGAGTATAAGGATCGAAGGGGTCGCCGCATCTTGGATCGAAAGCGCTGTTACACTGGTAGCAAACTATCGCCTCACCTGAGAATTAATTTTTTTTCTTCAAATTACTTGAATTAAGAAAACACCAAAAAACAGTTTCTATTTGATGAAAGGATTTATCAAAGATACCTCCATTATAGCGGGACCCGAGTCGATTCCTGTGGGGAATGTTAAGTGGGGATCCGTGCAGATTTTTATAAGATTCTTACAGATCCCCGCGTAGGACATTTCCGTACGAAATTCCGTTTACGAATTTTCAATAGAGATACACACGAGCCATTTACGGAGGCTGTATGAAGGTTGCGCTCAATGAGGTGCTCTCCAGCCAAATGTTAGGAAGAGAGGAACGAGAGACAGAGAGAAAGAGAGGAAGAGATTGAAAGTGGGTCGCTCGATATCCCGCTGCGGAATTCGAAATTAAAGGGATATCCCAAAATTCACCAAATTGCATAAAACTTTTACAAATTATTCATTGTAATAATAATAATAATAATAATAATAATAATAAAGCAGCAAAATTGTTCAACGATCACGTAACTTTGTAACGATTTCTCATCTATCCATAGAGATTTTTTCTCCGGACCCTCGCGACATAAATCCGATTATTTTACTTTCTACTCGAGAAACAATTTCTTTTGTTTCATTAAACTACATTTTCTCTAATTCTTGGGTCAACAAACTAAAATACGTTAAGTAACGGCCGGGAAAAGGGTGATAATAGCTTACTGGATGTTTGCGAGGGAAGTCATACGACGGAGCGAGCATTTGTAGCGCTTCTCGTGTCGTAGCTATCGGGGCCCATAATTGAATGCCCCGTGCAAATGCGTAAACGAGATTTGGCGTTTTTTTTTCTTTCGCATTAGTAAACTATCAATAGTATCGAACTTCCGTGCGGCTAACTATGCGAGGAAAGGATATAAAAAATGATTTACTTTATTGCTGCGCGATTTTTTGGGGAACATGCGCTGCAGATTTAACGCAATCGCGGAGCATTATGAAACATCGGAAATGAATGTTACCTCGATAAACTATTGACCTCTTACCCTCCTTTCGAATTTTTTTTTTTTTTTTTTTTTTTTCGTTCAGAAATTTTCATTCATTTTCAGTTATTGGAATTTCAGTGGAACATCATTGATTTCAAGTCCGTAACACAACGCGAGCATCGAAAATGGATATTTTCAGCTCGAATTTAAATGAACGATTATTGAAGATACGCGTAACGATGTACAAAGCTCTACTAAAATAGTTTTGATGTGCAAACGAAAATGAAAGAATAAGTGAGAATTTTCGTAAGCTTACCATGTTCGACGAGAGCAACCAAGATGACTAAAAGTCCGGCTATCGAAGCGATACGAGATGAATTATTGATTGTCATCTCTGGAAATCGCTGTACCATGTGCACTCGTTGTTATGTATGTAGTAAACGGGAGCCCCCGGAGTTTTAACAAGTTGCACACTTGACGGTAGCGGATCGAATCCACTCGACACTCGTAGCTCGGCTTCACCTTCCACCGTCTCGTTCTATTTTTTCTTAATTACGTTATTTCGTTGCTGGTATCGATAACAGCGAAGGTATACGTGTAACCCAACACCCCCGCGAGCTTCTCGTTTTCTCGTTCGTCGATATCGTGTAACGCAACAAATAAAAGTAAATTATTATGTTGAATTTGATTAATTTACATGCGTATGTCGGTTGTGATTTTTGTATTGCGAAACGAGATAAAGATGTGTATCGCGTAGCGCACCGTCCGAGAACACGGCCGCTTCTGCCTCTCGATCTTCGCTTATGCGGCAAAGGCTCTCGTTCCCTTTGCTTCCTCTATGCACCAATCAGCAACACAGTTTCCCGTGCAACCACCCACTCGCTCTTCTCCACCCGCCACTCCGGACCGGCGTCACGAGCCCTGACGCGCGCGCGAGAATCCTGCTGACCGAACAACCCGGTTTTACAAAGCCCTTCGAACCAATTCTTCCCCTTTTCAAGTGTTGGAATACTACTATTGATTCTATCACTTGACAAAATCTTAAGGTGAATTTATTTCGACCTTCTCGTAGAAAAATCATCGATTATACACGCTACAGGTTTTTTTTTCTTTTTTTTTTTTCGTTTTTTTAACGAAAGTTTCCACCGATACAAATATATCTTAGACATCTTATCTTGCTATTGCGTGTGTTAAATTTATCAAGGCATTAGTACACGTCGCAGACTAGAAATCTACTCGTGAAAAACGTTTTTTTTTTTTTTTTTTTTTTTTTTTTTTCAACAGATATTCCGTCTTTCGCATGGAATTATCATCTGTGTTTTGTGACGCGCACTATTGGCGGTTTTCCGACTAGAATAGCTGAGGAATCGCGCATCCGATAAATTCAACGTATCGACTCAGCACCGTGGATAAATGATTTGTATTGTCACAATGAATGGCATAAGTATCGGTTAGGTGTTCGATAGCACTGTAATGTTGCATGTTTTATCCTCATCCGCGGTAACGAACGGTGTCACTACCTGCATGTTGACCGATATATATAGCGGATAAGTTAACTGTTTGTCCAAAGGCATCACTTGTTTCTGCAAGAAAACAAAAAACGTTCCCGACGATTGTCAATAACTCGAACACTGCGGATAAACATAAATTTGAAGAAAAAAAATATATGTTTTACTTCTTCGTTTTTGTGGAGCGACAGCCTTAGCATACCGGGACTTTGTATGTGTTTAACGCTCCTTTGCTCGTCCAATGATATCAATGAAACCCTAAAACAAAAAAATACAACAAAAAATTATGTTAGAAAAATAGACTTCGACATTTTTTTTTTTTTCCGTCGACATCAATACTCGCTTAAGAATGATATTGCGTTTGCTGTGATTCGCAATTATATGATCTGTGTCCAGTCTATGACTTCGGCGAATTCTTAAAGACGTCGTATCGAGATGAACGACGAGTTCCAAACCAAAATGAAATGCGGTCCATCGCCATATGTGATCACCCGGTTTTTCCACGCATCTTCCGCATCTGAAGCACTCTCTCGAGAACTCATCGTCGCTCATTTGTTTGGGCCTATCGTTGGTGAAGAAAAAGAAAAAACACCAATTTTTCGGTCAATATAGCGATGCTAATTAATCGGTAGGCTTGCGTATGTACCAAGAAATATTGGACTGTGACGTAAACATGGATGCAACAGTCGGAATGTTGTCGAAAAATCTGGGAATTTGAAAAAAAAAAAAAAAAGGGGAAAAACGATTTTTCTTAATCGGCAAATGGAGTTCAATGTGTATATACTGTTTCGTCGATACTTACCCGCGATCTTTGTTCGCATCGATTCTCAATAAGTGTAACCATTGCTCTCTGTACGCGTCGTGGAGCCATTCAGGCGGAATGAGATTGTCACTGTATAAAATTTCGACGTCCTGATCGTGAAGAAGCAGATACTTCATTCTCAGGGCTTTGAACGGCGCGGCGAATCTCTTGCCCTCCTCGGTAGACAAAAAGGGCTCTGTCCACGTGTGTTTTTTGAAATAATCATCTATTTGGACGGAATCTTGTTGATTCGGCATGTGAACGAAAAGCCTGTGTAACGATATTACAGAAATTTGTTAATTAAACAATTGAAGATATTAATGCGTTACGTAGGTACAGTAAAACTCCGCATTAGTTCGGGAAAAATCGTTTTTCGAATATTCATTTCAAGGTCAATAAATATATTATATAAATTTAGTTTTCAATTTTTTTTCACCGTTTGTTAACGGTGAAAAAAAAATTTACATCGAACGCATTATTAATGAGATCGAACTATTGCGGGAGTTTCATTGTACATATGTTAGTTAAAAGAAAGAAAATCGTACCAAGCGCGGAGCATCATGTATATACAAAATTCAGTTTGCATAGCGATCAATTCGGGACTTGCGATAAGTTCGACCATCAGTTCGGGCGTTAATTCTTTCAGAAACGATGAATAACGCCATCCATATCCAAGCAGATTGACCTCCAACCATCTCTTTGCGGCCGTTCGTACGGCCGGTACGCCGTACGAAACGGCCGCATTGTAATAAGGAACGACCGTTCTTATGTTCGTTGTTTCGATCATTATTTCTGTACACTGATCGATAAGTCCTTGCAATTGAAATAGTCTCGCGGTTGCGAGAATCGAAATAACGTCTTTTGGCTCGAGACTAACTTCGTCCTGATAAAACGAGCCGAGCACCGTCAATAACGCTGCAATAGGACGATATTAAAGAAAAAACGAAAAAAAAAAATCGGCCCCTACAATCTCCGCGCTGAGCGCCGTAATGTTTTTTATTGTCCTTGAATTTCGATAAAAAAAAAAAACAATAATAATAATCGTGAAAAACATCGGGCGAACTTACAATCGAGAGTAATGTTTGGATCGGCGATCTCCACGTTGATGATTTTCTCGTTTGTTTCACGCCAAGAACCGGAGAACATACTTGCAAAATAGGGACTCTGCGATTTTAAAGATGAAAAAAAAATATATCATTCGAATAATCGCGCCTTGTGTTTACACAACACACGGCATATGTGTGCGTGTCCCATATATACGATAATAATGACGGCAGAAGAAATTTCAAACAAGTACTTGACTTATGTAGACTTTGTGCAATCTCCATGCTCTTCCCAGCATGAAAACTGTGACATCGCTGCCCTTCTCTTCTTGAAACAGAGTCTTGTATATGTACTGCGCGGTTGTAAGAAGTTTTCTTCTGCAATTCCGTAAGATGAACTCATTTTGAGTATATAATTTTTTATTGATGATAGTAGAGCGGATTATAGGAGTGGCCAACGGCCATAATAGCCGAACATTCCTAAAGAACGCCTCGAACCCTCATGTTGTCATGTCATTTATATATTTGTTAAAAAGTTGTATCGAAATATAATCCCGTGATGTTGCGTCGAGCGATCTCGAGCTTTTTTTCTCTCGCTACGTCATCGGGACAAAAATAATGATGGTATCACCGCGCGCGAACGTATACACAACGATTACGCATACAGGTGAATAGTAATCCAAAAAAGGTCAGAGTATTTCAAGACGACGGTAAACACCGTAGCAACAGTACGAGGATTGTGCAATGTTTCAACGGGTGTAAGTGTATACGAGCGAAGAGAAATCTAAAGATCCTGTGGTGGTCGTACACTCGGAAAGGTGGAGGGGGAAAGAAACGATATTTAATAGAATCGCGTTAATAACTCACCTTTTTGGGGTTTGCAGTGTCCTGTCGATGAAATCGGAATCCGACTCGCAATCACCCTCTTCGATACACTTTCGTTTACGTCCACCATAAAATGTATTTACAGCTGTGTTTGACATTGACACGATTCTACTCGTGTAGCTGCCCATTTTTTTTTCCTTTTTTTTCGTACAAAAACGCCACCGAGTTTATTAGAATACAAAGTATCGTACGGAAGGACAGTACACGCGAGCACCGCCGAAGCACGTAACACAATGCGCGATAACGTTATCACAGATTTTGATCAATTTGTTGAACATTATTGTTAAACTTGGAGAGGAATGAAAACACGCCGGAGTCCATCCGCGACCGAATGTAAACATCTCTGTGCAGCATGAGAACGATGAGAAACGCGACGCAGCTGTTTCTCCCACACGCACGAAACTGTTCGGTAGGTGGGATAAACCAACGGGCATTGACATCGCGATTCACTCGGCCGCGAACGAAAATGCCAGCAACTGCAGCTGTACGATATTATATCACCTCTCTCGACTTTCTCAACATTTAAATTCTCAATATATTTCCAAAATATTAACATTCTGACGAGATTTTTAATACATAAACCGGCGAATTATACAATATAACCTCTAAATGAAAAATCAATGAGAATCGCTACATTACCATCGGAAAACATTTCAGCGAAAAACAGTCTTACCAATGTAAAAACTCAACATTATAATTTAATCGTTGTGAAAACGATATTTTCCGTTTCTTCGTCTCACAAGTTAAGTTCTAATAAAGAATATTTATCACGAGAATGGAATGAATTTTTAATATATTAACGATTAATTATTTACAAAGCTTTGCGACTAATACTCGTTAGACTGGCTCGGTGAATTCGCTTTAATAAACTTCCATTTTTTTTCTTCACGAAACAAGTTTTTATCATTATTGCAAAACATACGTAAAAACGATGATAATGCAATTATAATTATTTTCGTGAGAAAAATTATTGTCGACCCAACGATAACGCGTCAATCAACAGCATTTTAAGTATATAGACGTCGCGCGAGCAACGAATATAAAAAGAAAAAAAAAACAAAACAAAACAACAAAAATACTATTACTCACGACTCGTTACGAAAAATCGGGATGATATAGACTCGTCTAGACTTACCGTCGAGACGAGTAATACGTTCGTACGGCGTTGTAATGTTGCAGTAACATTTGCGGTATTGAAAAATATGCTATCTATAATATAGAATTCGTATATAAATACTATATCTAATCTCTTGAGAACACAATCGCGTGTGGTTTTTCTCGTATCATTAAAATTACGTTGTCTACTTCGGATTGCGCATAGTAGACATATAAGGCTGCATTTGCGGAAAGAGAAAGAACGTTGACTTCATCCGAAAGATTTGAAGTAATCACTTACGGTAACCGGAAAATCTTGCGCAGTCGCGTATTTTTCATCTTTTTGCAATGCTCATTGAAGGAACATCGTATGCCAATTGTACAAAAAAATATATGTGTATATATATATATATATATATATATATATACCCGACTGTTACGCGTCAATATTGGAAAAATCGATAAAATTTTCATTCTCACTTCTCCGATTCGTCGGGATGATCGGTTTTTATATGATGAGTGAACGTGTATTGGGTGGTGAAACGTTTTTTGCAGTACGGACATTGATAAGGCATCATGGGGTGAGCGGAGCGTAGATGCGCCACTGCTAATTCCCGAAGAACGAACGGAGATTGGCAAACACCGCAACGATATCTGAAAGAGAAATTGTTTATATTATTATTTGTCATTGCAGTTTTTTAGTGATTCGGAATGTTAAAACAAGAAAATTATCAAATGAATCGTTGATGGGGCGATAGAAATCTTTATTTATACTACTAACAGAGTAAGAAATATTGACGATTTACCCGCCGGCTGTCCTGATGAGAGTTCTCTTGATCGGTGTCGGGAGGCTTTCTTCGTGGCTAATTTCGATTTTCGGTTCGAATATCGGTATCGACGTACTCGCCGAAGTTTCGGGACTCAGTTTTGGCATCGCATCGACCGATTCCATCGGAGTATCATCAATCCGCGTCTATAATCAATTGATGGGGAAAATAATTTTTATTTCTATAAAATCAGTGATAAATAATATATATTACGCGATATATTATTCGTATAATTACCTTGGAACGTTCCTTCTCGTTTGTTCTCGTGTGAGGATTTCTTGTCTTTGAATTGACTACCGTTCCGTGACCCTTTGAATTTTTTCGTTTCTTCACGCCACCCGTTAAGACGAGTGACGATTTCCGTGCGATTTTCCCGGATGATGCATTTCTTTTCGCAAACGCCGGCGTCCCCGCGCACTCGTGAGTCATAAGCGAGAATTCTTTGAAAAATATCTTGTTGCACTTCGGACAGTGATAAGTTTTGTCCAAATTGTGAATCGTCTCGTGAGCGGCGAGTTGACTTTTGTCCGTAAAACTTTTGTTGCAAACACCGCATGTGTGACCCGAAGTCGAGCTCCGCTTGTGACACACCTGAGATAAACAGTATATTAGATCGAATATACGCGATGATTCAACGAAAATTCGGACGATTGCTTACTTCGTGTCTTATCATTTGCCACTTTTCCTTGAAAGTTTTTTTGCACACACGACAGGTGAATGATTTCGTCGTCAAATTGTCCGAATGGGTTTGAAGATGCGTCAACATTGTCGTGTGATCGTTGAACCACTGCTGGCAAATACCGCATCGCGCGACTTTCTTCAACGAGTTTACGTTCGGTGTCGCGCCACCTTTTGCGCTATTCGGCGATAACTCTTCCGTCGAGACTCGATCCTCGTCCAAAATCTGCAATTTTCAATACGGAACTCGGATTAAATTTGTATCTGGATATCGTTAAATGAATTCAAGTGAAAACGAACCTCGGAAGTGGTGCGTTTGCGATTTCCGTGTGTCTTCGCTTCGCGGGCCTCTCGGGCTTCTCTTTCAGCATTCAACGCTTCCTCCTGCTCAACGCTCGCCGTAATGGGAGACATTATTGGCTGCTGACCGTGTTCGCTGAGTCTGTGGGCAGCCAACCGGATAAAGAGACCAAACGATCGACCGCAAATTTCACACTTGTGCTTCTTCGGCTCATGCGTACGCATGTGGTTCGACAAGGCACTTTGCTGCGTGCATACCTTACCGGGAAGAAAAAAAAAGTGTTATACCTTTGAGTCTCATTGCTTCATTATTACTCTAATTACTCTGTTATGTCTTTATTATCATTAAGGTAGTCCTTGCGTATAGTCTTCACTTCGCATAAGTTTCAGCGAAATAAGAGGGGAATTTCGAATACTTCGCGATGGTATAAAAATCTGAAAAAAATCAAGCATATTGAAGGTGTTAAAAAGATTGATTTTGCATAATAATAATTCGGAAATGTTATTAACAAGTTACTGAAATAAAAAATTTAGCAACAAATTCCCCGGCAACCGAACTTTTTTTTTTATATAAAAATGATTCGGTCATTTTTTTGAATACGAATGAATTTTTTCAGATTTTTAAATTCACTTTGAATTTTGTGACATTCCAAGTGAATTTAACTTCCAAGTTTTGTGACTTTCAAAGTGAATTGAAAAATGTGAAAAAATTCATACGTATTCAGAAAAATGAACAAATCATTTTTATTTTAAAAAAAAGTTAAGTTGCCGGGTAATTCGTTGCTGAATTTTTTATTTCCGTAATTTGTTAATAACATTTCGGAATTATTATTATGCTAAATCAATCTTTCCGGTACCTTCAATATGCTTGATTTTTTTCAGATTTTTATACCATCGGGAAGTATTTGAAGATTCCATCGAGAAGAGTCCCCTCTAATTTCACTGAAACTTATGCGAAGTCAAGACTATACGCAAGAACTACCGTAAGTTTTCGCGTACCGGAAACTGTTACTGAAAATTGTCTCTTGTCGCAATAAAACGTAAAAGAAAATACGATCTACGAAATGATTCATTAGCCGAAAATAAAACATAAATGAAACAAAAACCGAAAGAGTAACTCTTCATTTGTTATACTAACCTTACCACACGTTGGACAGGTAAGAGATTTGACGCTCTCGATAAAGTGTTCCCTCTTTATGACATTGTCCTCTTGATTGACCTCCTCAATCGGATCGGTTTGCGTCGTTGGTTCCGCCGTCGTTAACATTCCGGATTCATGGAGTTGTTTATGGCTGCAGTACAATTCCACAGTTGCGAAAAATCTGCGCAATAAAATTAATAAAAATATAAGTTAACATTGGAGAGGAATGGAAAAATTAATAGGAAATATAGATGATAATATGAAAATAGAAATAAAAAAATAATAAAAAATAAAAAAATACTAATATCAGTTCGTTGTTTACCTATTGCAAATCGAACACCACGTGTTCGTTCCAATGTCCATAGAATCTGTTGTGTGATCGCGAAGTCGATGATTCCTCAACATTTCCCAACTAACGAATTCTCGATCGCACTGATGACATTCTTTTAAGGATTCGTCGAAATCGAGATTTACCTTAAGATGATTAGTTGCCTCGTGCTTTGCGAGCTCCTCGACGGTATTGAATACTCGACGACACTTTGAACACGTGACACGTCGCGGACAAAACAATTGCATATGCTTTATCAAACCTTCTTCTGTGCTGAAAAACAAAATAATTACATATAATCATAACGCGATCGTGAGACCAATTTTATTTTAATGAAATTTCGCATTCCGATATATAAATCTCGATGTTCGATGTATTTCGAGATTCACGTATCGTAATACTTTTTATAAGCGAGAAAAGGAGCAAAATACTAATTAATGAAAAAGTTAACAAAATAAAAGCCTATTTTACTAATGATAATCGTTGCACGCTGAACACGCCCATTGCGAAGTGAGCTTTGTGGCGGCAGGAACTTCCTTGCAGTCATTGATGCTTAAAAATCCCTTTAGCACTTGTTCCAGTATACTCGTTCGCTTATCTTTGCTCGGGCTTTCCGTGTCCGACATAGTCTCGTGCACCGAGTTATCGTCAAGAAGTATGACGTCGGCTTCGTCAGCATTGTTCTCGCAACTTCCCGGTGGTGAGGACTCGCGATCATCGAAGTGAACCGGTTGAATTGCCGCGTCAGCTCTGACGACTGAATCGCTCGGATCTTCTTTAATTTCAACTTCGCACGGTAATTCCGATAACGTTTCAAGGACAACGTTGGAAGACGATTCTTGATTATCGAGTGGCATGGCAACAGGTTTATACATCGGCAGTGAAGCTGGTAATGGCACCAAAGGCGGCGGCGCACGGGCTTTTTCTTTGCATAATTGTACCTTAAAAATAAATGTATCACATTTGAAAAAAATTATTAACAAATCTCGATGAAATTTAAGACAATGTGAAACATCGCGATCGGCAAGAAAAAATCAAATCCATTTTATTTTTAAGGTCCTTCAACACTCAATTACAAAGGCAAATTTTTTTTATCACTACAACTTCATCTACAGATGCAATGAATTAGTGTTTTTCCCTCTCCTCTCATCACCTTAATTTAATGATTACATGCAAAAGGTCATATGGATCCAATGAAAGTTTTTTTTTATTAAATTTTCAAAAAATTTATTTAAAAAAATTTCGAAAAAAAAAATCAATTAACGTTTTTTTTGTTATCTACAGAGTGATGTGTCACATGACCTTAAACTCAATAAAGACAATTTCGAAAAAACATACTTGACAAGGATCAGGTGAATTATTCATGGCGTCCATATAAATCTCTACTGCTTTCAAATGTCGTAGATTCGCCAATTTCATATGCATACTTTTGTAAACGTTGAGACAGTATTCTCTAAATTCGTAGACATCGTCTAATCTTGCGGCGCAAAACTGACAAATTTTCTTTGGCAGCGGATCAGTTTTGTAGACCATTATTGGTAGGCAAACGCGTAATTTGTGAGCAACTTTGCGACGCGTACCCTCCTCGCCGAATATCGAAAACATTTCTGTCTTTTCCTCGCCGCACAATCTGCAGGAATAATCCCATTCTGACGCAGCCATTCTCTTTTATTGCTGTTTTTCAGAATTTCTTTTTTCTGCCGCAACAATAGTGATCTGTGACAAAGGACAGTTTTGCAGTCGCTATGCTGCTCCAGATCTACGTTTTTCATTTGTCATCACGAGAAAATAGGGTCAACCCATTGAATAATGAGATTGTGCATATTATCGAAATGTTTAATTTCATCTCTGCCGCATTTATCTTTGCAAAGTCGCGATGTTTTTCAATATTTTTGAATGTTTTGCAATGAAACGAGAAAGTTCGATAATCACAAATATTAATTGTATCGTACGCAGGGAGAGATTTAAATTTATTTTGTCGCTTGTTTTCACTTGTTAAGATCGACTTGTCAGCATTGCGAATAACTCTGAAAAACGGGTCAAATCGTTGATTGGAGGTTAAACTTTTATATATTTTTTCAACAATCACTTAATCCTCTTGCACTCTCACGTATTTAAAACTGTAAACTTTGAAAGCTCGTTTAGTTGTTTATTGTAACATTGTCAAAGTTTCGAGATTGTGTGAAACAACAATAGATCGTACAGTAACATTGTCTACGGGTCTTTGACTCTGTGTCGGCACTAAGTCACCACCCGTAGACCGCAGACAACAAGATACGACGTCGCTCAGGGATAGTCACGCTGGCTACTCGTAGTCTTCAGGAATTACCGACTGATTAATTATTTCTTCATCTTCTTGTGCGATGATTTATTCAATTATACTTAATCGCAAAATCGATTCGCTTGATCCGATCTATCGACGATGGGTGTGTTTCACTGTTTCACAGATACACAACTGTACACAACGGTTTTACTTGCTTCAATTCTAGGTAAATGACCGCTAAACTAGCAGGTTATCTGACTGACGGTGAGTAACACGCAGAGAGTATGTAACAGTATGTAATACATTGCGATATTGCGATATACATATAAGGCACCTGTCACGTGATTTACCAATATGGAAGGCTCTCCTCGTTTTGTGCAGTTCGAGTAGCCGGTGAAAAATGAGCAACGAGACGGAAGAAAACGTTAAACTCTTCCAATCGATCGGTCTTAGTGAACAAAAGGCCAAGGAAACTTTGAAGAATGTTCAAGTTACGAAAAATCTGAGAAACGCCATAACTGAGGTATTCGATTTTTTTCTGCATTACCTTTCACTCCCATTGAGTTTCCTTGACTAACAATGCGAACAAAGACGATATGCACGCGCTTTTGTTAGTTTTACAACAATTTCAATTAATTCGATAAATTAACCTTGCAATCTTACTTAAAAATGCATACTTTTTCTTTTATTCTGTTATTTCAGACAATTATGTTATTTTTTTGCAGGCTGCAAAGCACGGCAGTCTCACTTCCGAAACCGGAACTTTGTTGTACCATCTGGCATCCAAAATCAAGCCGCAAATAGTCGACGAGATACCTTTGGTCGCTCGCTACATAGCGCAGAAAAAGTTGGATACAACTCAGAGAGTCGATGCAGCTTTGGATTATCTGCTAAGCGACGTTAAGGGAACATTGGATATTTTGAAATTTGAAGAAGCCTGTGGGGTCGGCGTTGTCGTTAGTCCTGAGGAAATCGAAGCGGCAGTTGAAAAGTTAATCAAAACACACGAAAAAGAGATATGCGAGAAAAGGTACGATTTTTGTATTTCAATTTCAACATAATATGATAAAAAAAAGTATTGACGAATGTACAATTGAAAAACATGAAGAAAAAAAATGTATAAAAATTAAACAAATTATTAATACATTCTGAACCTTTTTTTTTTTAAAGCTGAAGTCTTGATAAATTGGTGTGCAGTTTCATGCACTTGCGATTGGAAATTATTATTAATTTTGTGTTTAACTCGGATAAAATTCATTCAATTATATGGTCCGGAAGATTATTTTAAAAACCTTTAATGTGGTGTTATAAAATTGCAAAGTATTTGTATTGTTTTTTCACTGCTCTATAACACTGAAAAAAATCGTTCTGAAGCTCTTCCATGTATGTGGAAAGAGAAAAAGTCGTCACTTTTCTTAAAATGGATCAGATTAATAAAATTTTGTCAGTCAATGTTGAAAAACTACAAAAAAAAACGAGTAAAAAAAATTGTTTACCGTACATAAGATTTTTTGGAGCGTTAAACGGTTCAGTAAGATCGCGAAATTAAAATTGACGAAAATTTATCTCCATGGGGAAGCAAAAGTATAATAATCGAAAGAAACTTTGTTGTTGTAGATACCGCTTTAACGCGGGACCTCTGTTGCAAGAGGTTCGCCAAGCATTGAAATGGGCGGACGGTAAAGCGATAAAAAACGAAGTCGATCTGCAGCTGCTGGATGTATTGGGTCCACGAACGGAGGCTGATCTTGCTATTGGTGCTAAAGGAGGAAAGCAACCGAAACAAAAAAATGTGGATAAAGAAAAGAAGTCAAAAACCGGTAAGAAAACGATAAATAAAAATTTATTCCAATATTGATATCTCAACAGAATAATAAAGTGCCGATTTGCATTTCATTATAGAACAGAAAGCCGGAGACGCAACCCAAGAGAAAGACGCGGCTAAAACTATCAGCGAACTCATGAAGACGAATGTACACTTTCACAAACCCGGTGAAAATTACAAAACGGAAGGATACGTCGTAACGCCAAACACTCGTCGGTTGCTCGCCGAACATCTCAAAATAACCGGCGGTTTGGTGAGAACGAGATTTCCACCGGAGCCCAATGGAATTTTACACATTGGTCATGCCAAGGCGATCAACATTAACTTTGGGTGAGTTTTTTTGTCATTTAATTAATCATCGATAAACCAGTATAACATATATAACAAAACAGAACATTTAACAGAGTTTTTTTTTTCATTTTATTACTCATCGATAAACCAGTATAACATAACAAAACAGAATATTTAACAGAGTTTTTTCGTTCAATTACTCATCGGCTAACCAGTATAACATATATAACGAAAGAGAACATTTAACAGAGTTTTTTTCGTTCAATTACTCATCGGCAAACCAGTATAACATATATAACGAAAGAGAACATTTAACAGAGTTTTTTTCGTTCAATTACTCATCGGCAAACCAGTATAACATATATAACGAAAGAGAACATTTAACAGAGTTTTTTTCGTTCAATTACTCATCGACAAACCAGTATAACATAACATCACAAAACAGAACATTTAACAAAGTTTTTTCGTTCAATTACTCATCGATAAAGCAGTATAACGAAACAGAACATTTAACAAAGATTTTCGTTCAATTACTCATCGATAACAATTTTTTTTTTCATTCACTTACTCATCGATAAACCAGTATAACATAATATAACGAAACAGAACATTTACACAGATACGCAGCTGCTCACGATGGGCTTTGTTACTTGCGTTACGACGACACGAATCCCGAAAAAGAGGAAGAAAAATTCTTCACGGGAATCCGCGAAATGGTCGAGTGGTTGGGTTACACACCGGCAAAGATCACCCATTCGTCGGATAATTTTCAGCAGTTGTACGAGTGGGCGGTGAAACTCATCGAGAAGGGTCACGCGTACGTTTGTCATCAAAGCGCCGACGATATGAAGGGATTCAATCCACCGCCAAGTCCATGGCGAGAACGTCCCATTTCCGAGAGTCTCCAACTCTTCGAGGTATCATTTCGACGCCTTTGTTTTTAGAAACCTATCAACCAAAACTTTATTAAAGTTGCTATCAAATATTTATATTATCATTTAGGATATGAAAAACGGCTTACTGGAGGAAGGCGAAGCAACACTTCGAATGAAACTTACATTGGAAGAGGGAAAACAAGATCCAGTTGCGTACAGAATAAAATACGCGCCTCACCATAGAACCGGTGATCAATGGTGCATCTATCCTACGTACGACTTCACTCATTGTCTATGCGACAGCATCGAGAACATAACTCACTCTCTTTGTACCAAAGAGTTTCAATCGCGAAGATCTTCGTATTATTGGCTATGCAACGTTCTCGATCTCTATTGTCCCGTACAATGGGAATACGGGCGTTTGAACGTCAGCTACACCGTCGTCTCGAAGCGTAAAATCGGCAAACTTATAGACGAGGGAATAGTTTCGGATTGGGATGATCCAAGGTAAGTAAAATCTATAGATTTCTCGCAGTATGAGAAATCAATAACCATTATCGTCATTTTTGCAGATTGTTTACACTTACCGCGTTGCGACGACGAGGCTTTCCGCCACTCGCGATCAACAATTTTTGCGCTCAAATGGGCGTAACTGGAGCTCAAGCCGTCGTCGATCCCGCGACTCTGGAAGCCGCGGTTAGAGACGTATTAAATGTTACGGCTCCGCGACACATGGCGGTATTGGATCCGATAAAAGTGACGATTATCAATTTTCCACAAGAATCTTCAATCACTCTGTCGGTCCCCGACTTTCCTACGGAACCTGAGAAGGGTCAGCATAATATCACGTTCTTCGACATCGTTTACATCGAAGCTTCCGACTTTATGGAGGTCGTAACTCTATTTTTCATATATTAAATTAACGCGAAAAAAAATTACCTATAAATGAATCATTTTTTTGGCTTATCGTTGCAGATAGAAGAAAAAGGTTTTCGCCGTCTAACGCCGAAGCAATCGGTTGGACTCAAACACGCCGGTGTTGTTATTACTCTGCAGCGCGTCGAGAAGGATCCAAGTGGAAATATAACGAATCTGATAGTCAGACAAGAGGCGGTTACCGATCAGAATAAACCTAAAGCATTTATACATTGGGTTTCAAAACCAAAACTTGCCTCCGTGCGATTGTACGAACGGCTGTGAGTAAACGTACATTTGATGGAACATCTGAGATGAAAATCTATCGTCACTTCGATGTAATATACATTTTTTTGCTTTTAAGATTCAAACATAAAAATCCTGAAGACACGAACCAAGTTCCTAACGGGTTCTTGAGTGACATTAATCCAACGAGTAAGAAGGAGATCGTTGCCTACGTCGACGAGAGTCTCACAACGATAGCGAAGCCTTTTACTCAATACCAATTTGAACGGCTCGGCTTTTTCTCCGTTGATCCGGACTCCGCGCCGGGAAAGGTAATTCTCACGTTTACGAGGCAACAATTTGCGGGAACAACTGGTTAATGTACAATGTTTTTATTTTCAGCTCGTATTGAACAAAACAGTTACGCTGAAGGAGGATCCCGGCAAATGAAGCGTCAAGAGACAACGTCTTTCTTTTTTTTTTTTATAACGACTAAAGGTTTTATATTTTTTAATTGAAATATATACGCCGTAAATGCTGTAAGCAATCGATGAAAAATTAATTTTAAAGTTAATTCTGTTAGCAAAGTTACCATATTGAGGTGCGAGCGGTTGAGATATTGTCGGAACGACGAAAAAATTCGAGAAAAATCGTAATAATTAATTCATCATACACGACTCGTAAGTCGGGACCATATATTTGATATTTATAAAAGCATCTTCGCCGCCGTAACGCTCCAACACTTCGAGAGTCTCTTGTATCAAATCGGCAGGATTTTCGCCTTTCTGCTGCGAGTAGTCGATCCCTTCGCCGAGGTTTACTAGAAGATCATGAGAAACTAATTAAAATCATTCCCGCTATCGATTAGTATTCTTAACGAGACGAACAACGTGGAGGTACCGTTTCGATCTTTGAGTAAATTTGGAATTGGTAATATTTGTCTGAAGTACGGAACCAAAGCTTCGCCGATGCAGTCACCCGAACGTACCAAGCGTTGCAAGGCTCTCATTGTTGCGCAAATGATCTCCGGAATTTTCGTATTCAATGCATCTATGGAAATCGATGAATACATCAAAATAATTTCGACTCATTCGTAACTTTTGGCTGTAGATATTCAATAAATTACTTTTTATCGGTATGATTAATTGAGGAATCACTGGCAATACTTTGGGACCGCCGTGTTCCAGCATATCGGATATTCCTTGTTCGACGAGAAAATTGTACGGCGGCTCAGTTTCCGTCAATCCGTCGAAGAACATTGGTAGATAATGATGAAAATCCAAATCCTCGATGTTGACCTTCCAACTTATGGTAACTCCGTCGCTCTCCATCGATATCGGAAATACTCCGCGTTCGTAGAATTTACGAAACGACGAAGGTTTCGGTGGTATCGGTTTGTACAAACCGCACCGAGGAGGCTTCGCGACCACCGTGTTTTCCTTGAATTATCGTAATCGAATTTATGTAATAAGCAGAAGAAAAGAGAAAAATGTATCTATTGATCGAAAAAACTTTCTCACCTGCATCGCTTGAATGGTAAATGCCGGAACCACACGCGGTTTTTTATTGTATTTAGGATTGTTTTTTCGTACCTCTTTCCAAAATTCTCGCTGATTCACCATAATGTTTAATTTTTCGTTTTCCACTCGTTAATTATTGTCGAATAAAAGTAACATAAATAAAGCGTTATAGGACCCCCCGTAGTTCAACGGCACGAGACAAAGTCATATTAATTTATCTTCATATATGGAGGTTGAGAGGCACTCGAGGTTTTGGATCAAACAAATGACGATTCCATAGTAACGGCGTTTGCGCTCGAGACGACGGAAATCGAATTTTTACTGACAAAAAAAAATAAACGGGAGTGTTTATTAGAACCATTTGTTGTATGGAATAAAAAGTGTGCGTCGTGACGCGATATTTATACCGCACACGCGATGTTTCAAATAGATACTCCTGTTAAAAAAATCATTATCTCGCCTGTTAATAGGCCTCGAGAATTGCGCATTACGGCGAAGTTCCGTGAGACTACAATTATAAGTAGAACTAAGGTAACAGTGATCGAGACGAAAAAACAAAATGCGTCGCCACTTTTTACTGTTTTCGTCATTTATAATAAATCTTATAAGAAAATTTGCCATCGATCGTTTAGCTTCGCGTAACCTTTGGAATCTTCTTGTGAAATTGCGGATCGTCGAACACGAGACGTCTTTCCTTCGGTTCTTCTTTGTCGGATGTAAATCAATTTGTAAGGAAAGCATATTTCGCATTTGAACAGAAATTATTGGTAAATTAAGTTTCAGTCGCATGAAAATTATTGTCGTTAGAAAAAGGATATTTGTGAAGAAGTTTGAAAATTCCAGTGCCCACGGGAACCGGAATTCCCATTATTATTGACTCAGAAACTCCGCATATAGCATCCTTTTGTCCATAATACGCCGCGTCGAAAAGGTGATCCGCTGTTTTTTCGAACTGCAAACGAAAACGGTGTTCGATGCGAATTAGAATTGAGAGAGATAATTGAAACTCATGAGAAAAAAAAAAAAAAAACAAAACAATGAAGAAAGCAAAATCTTACCGACGCGAGGTTCAAAACCGACTCTTTCATCTTCGCTAAACCTTGACGAGTTATACCGAGAACTTCCCCTCTGCTCGTCATCAGATCAGCGACCAACATTGGATGTCGTCGATCTATACTCATACCGTGATTCTCCATAACCAATTTAATTTCCGTCATTATCGTTGCTCGCGCCGCTTCGATTCCCAAAGTTTTGAATACCTTAAAAAATAATGAAAAAAATTAGACGCCATTAACCAAACTCTCTCCGTCAAAGGAAACACTTACCTCGATGGTGTTGTTAGACGTAGTTTTGCAACCCAAAACTCCTGGTGTCGCCATAACTTCGCGCATATTGTCGCCTTCGACGAATACTTTATATTTCGTTTCACCGCTAGAATCGTCGTTGTGAATAACGGCTCGTGCGACAGTCGTCAAACCCTATTAACACCAACGAAACTCGGATAAAAATAAAATTCCGTTTGAATCAATCGACGCTTCGTAAATCCTGAGACGTACCTTGATAACAACGTTCGGCACCAACTCCTTGAGTTGAGTCAACGCGTAATTCAGACTGTGCTTCTGTTTGCTCGGATTTACCGTGATTATCGAATCCCCGCGGACGTTCACGAGTTTCGGATTCAACTTTAACTTCGACGTGCATATGCTGAAAAACGACAATTGTTTTAATATAATTGACAAATAGGCAAATGCGATATTTTCGAAGATAAACGCCAAGACTCACGAGTAACGTATCGAATTAGCGTCGACTTCGAGTTTCAAAAGTTTTATTCTATCGACGTCCAACTTGATTAGCAGAAAACAATCGTCCGGCAGATAAACTTCTTCGATGTATTCGGTAACTTCGCCTAATGTTGTTTTCTCGATGCGACCCTTGACGCGGCGAGCAAATTCGGCGTCCGTATCTTTTTCCTTTAAAGCGAATCACATGAATTATCAATGAGGAAAACAAATTATAGTGAATAAAAAACATAAACATATGTAGAATAGTAACTAACGAGAGCCGCGGTAATGATCGGTGTGCTGATCTTTGGATTGGCATTGATGATTTCTTTGATACGCGGCACACCCTGAGTGATGTTCATCGAAGCGACACCAGCAAAATGGAAAGTCTTCAATGTCATCTGAGTACCCGGTTCACCGATACTCTGAGCCGCAAGAGCACCAACTGCCGTTCCCGGTTCGATTTTAGCTCTCATATATTTTTCTTTGCACGTGTGAATGAATTCGACTAATTGCGATACGGTAAATCTCTCCAACTGCAAGCCGATTGGCGACTTTGACGAAAGATTCTGCCGAAGACGAGTTATCTTTCGGGATATAGTTTTGAGAAATGCTCTGTAAATATATTTATAAATTTATAGGAATCACTTTGATAATTATTTTCACGCAATCTTCGAATGATTTTGACTTACGAAAGTTCCTGTTTAAATTCATCGCTCAAACACGAATACTCTTCGCCGTTCAACAGTTCCGTCGTCGCTTTTGTAACACTCTGACCTTCCAGCGGTTGTTCATTTTTGTACGGGGATTTCGCTCTAACGTGATCCAGAACTCTTTTGTAATCGACGGGACAATCTTTGCCTATTAGATCGACGATATAAATTAGTTAACAACCGTTTCTCCGCCGTATCGAACATTCAAATTTTCTTCTTCTTCTTCTCAATTTTATCGAAAGCTTCCCGTAGGAATAGGTATTCGAATTTCCTTACCTTCCATGTAAGTCGGATCGAGAGCGTCACCGCCGTAGAGAATCTGAACGATATCGCCGACCGAATTTCTGACCGTCATATCGTAGTGAAGACACAAATCTTCGAGACTTTTCACCAATCTTCTCTGCATGTATCCGGTTTCGGCAGTTTTTACCGCCGTGTCGACGAGACCCTCGCGACCTCCCATCGTGTGAAAGAAAAATTCGGTTGGCGTGAGACCCGAGTAAAACGAATTTTCAACAAACCCTTTGGCCGCCGGAATCTTCGAGTGCCGTTCGAAGTGCGGCAATGCGCGTTCTTCGAAACCGTTCGGTACACGATGACCGCTTATAGCTTGTTGACCCACGCAAGCTGCAAAAATAAATTTGTATATCAATCGATAGAATTTCGTCTCGTAGTCTCTTTATGAAATTAATCAATCGAATTGAATACCAATCATCTGTGATATGTTGATGAAGCTTCCTTTACTCCCGGATAACGCCATTACCAGCGGACTGTTGCTGGGATGAAGCTCTTTTAAACACGCTTTACCCGCGTGATCACGAATTACCGAGAGTTCTTTTAGAATCATCGCTTCGAGAGTTTCCTCTTCCGTGCATCCCGGCTGACAAGCTAATCTTCCTTCTTCCATTTGCCTAATATATTCCGTGCATTTGGCATAACTAAACGAAATTTTTTAAATAAATTACAACGCAAAACACAAGGATCAGTTTAATAAACAAACGGGTGAAAGAAGAATTTTAAAAAAAATGATTTGCGACGAACCCGGCGTCAAGAAGTTGGTGCTTTGCTCGAAGGAGTCCCTGACCCGGTGTGACGTCGCCGATACCAATGGAGAATCCACGATTCATGAGAAAGTAACTGGTGATTCTAGCGAGTCGCCACATCGCCGTTGTCGATGCATCTTCGCCCCAATCGCGAAGAAGAACGTAAAATATATTTTGCTTCGAACCCGAGCCGAGAGTAGATTTGTCCATCGAACCAGCGATGAGTTCCGAATTCCGAATAACAACGTCTGCGAAAGATTTTTTATTGTTATCCTTAAGTTTTCTTCGCTATATCGTTGAAGAACGATTTAGATATTTGCAAGAATGAGGAATCTACTTACAAGAATCATTGAAGCAGAGTTCTTCGTCGCGCGTATACGCCCGTCCCTTCGTGTTTAAATTTGCTTTTATCTGACAATTATCGTTCGGACGTAATATCAAACTGAATATTTGTTTGCCGGTCCAGAGTTCGGCGGGTTTGAGAATAGCGGCCGGCGGAAGATCTATGTTCATACCGGCGTCCGGTCCGGCGAGTAGACAACTCGCCAATTGGCACGCTTGCGATTTGTTCAAAAAAGTATCCTTCTGCGTTAGAAGATAACCACCGGTAATGAAATCTTGCGTAGCGGCGATCAACAATTCACCGTTTCGCGGTGTTACCAAATTTGCTTTGTTCTGAAAAATATAATTAAACGGATTTTTGGTAGACAGTCCCGATGAATAGGAAGAAAAAAAAAACCCTCAATATTTCTTTCATTTAATTTACCCCCATGAGAACCAGTGCCTCGGCTCGCGCTTCTTCGGTTTGCGGTAAATGCAGATTCATCTCGTCGCCGTCGAAATCAGCGTTATACGGGGTACATACGCACTCGTTGAATCGAAAAGTTCGATGTTCCAAAACCTTTGCTTTGTGCGCCATGATACTTAATTTGTGAAGAGAGGGCTGTCGATTAAACAACACCACATCGTCGTCCCTCAGATGCCTCTCGACTATATCGCCGTACTGTTTAACGATTCAATTGTTACTTTGATATTGTTTTATAAAATATATTATTGATAGCATTGATTTGAGAATTTTACCTGCAAATCTTGAGCGATCTTTTGACGATTTCCATAACGCAAATATTTTTTGAATTGCGTTTTTCCTTGTTGCACAAAATTTGCGCCCGGATGAACGTCGGGTCCGTTGCGTATGAGGGTTCGCATTAATTCTATATTCGACGAATTCACTCGCTCCGGATAAGTTAGAATCTTTGCAACGTGAATCGGCACACCTACCTATTACAATTTTTATTCAGTTAATACTTTTTAAAAAACTACAAGATAATGGAAATAATGTATTACTTGCGTTTGTTACTCACTTGTTCGATACGTAAATTTGGATCTGGCGATATAACAGTTCTACTAGAAAAATCAACTCGTTTTCCCGACAAATTACCACGGAATCGACCCTGTTTACCCTTCAATCTTTGTACCAATCCTCGACCAGATTTTTTCGGCTGCAAACAAATTTCGATAATTAAAAAAAAATCACGGTATTCATATTTACGAATTTTTAACATCTGTGTAGATTTGTCGAAGCATTTTTACCTGCATATTCAGAGGAATTCCGGACATCTCGCTGTTTATATAGAGCGCACAGTGGAGCTGAAGAAACTCCCAATCTTCGTTATACATCTGAACCTTAGCGCCGCACTGTCTGTGCTTTTGTATAACATTATTTATAAACACGATTTCCGAGAGTTTCATCGTTAAATTATCCTCGTTGGTACCGGCTTTTAAATCGGACACTACGCTCGGTCTTATGCAAATCGGCGGTACCGGAATTCTCGTTAGTATGAGATCTTTGGGCAAAGCGCAATTTGCATTCATCAGTAACAACGGCACGTCGGCGGCCGGTATACGTTCGAGAATACCTTGAACCTGAAGAGAAATAAAAACGAAATAAAGTGATTACACAGCAACATTGTTTAGAAAATATAATGTAAGCGGTGAATCATTTTTATTTCTCTCGTTTACCTCGAGAGGATTTAAAACGTGAACCAATCCACTTTGCAAAATACTCTCGAGCTCCTTGTTGTCCTCCAAAACATTGTTGTACTCTGCCAATTTCGCTTGTACAACGACGTCCGCTTTTTTCTTGGATTTGTACTTTTCATGGACGATCTTTAGCAATCCCGCTTTTTTCACGGTACCGTTTAGGTCGCCACAGTATTGACACGTTGTCGTCTTCTTGGCCTTTTCCAATATCTGTTTTCGTAAGGCCTTCCGACTCAGATATCCCAAGTTGGGATTCAGCACGCGAGTCAGATAAAGTTTCTTGTCGGTTGGTGATAGCATGACGCGCGAACATTTCTATAAGATTTTTGTCAAGTTGAATATCTTAATAGAAAAATTAATAATTTTTTTTTTTTTTTCAGGGA
The DNA here is from genome assembly GCA_934046635.1 of Buathra laborator. Classification (NCBI taxonomy): domain Eukaryota; kingdom Metazoa; phylum Arthropoda; class Insecta; order Hymenoptera; family Ichneumonidae; genus Buathra; species Buathra laborator. The sequence continues at coordinate 21,198,553 of OW203894.1, forward strand.
ATTTACTATCTGTTTTTTACAAAACCTAAGAGGGAACTTGATAACCTCGGAAATCCACACCTCCCCCTCCCCTTTCTTTGAAATTCATTTAAGGGAATGAGAAATTTGCCAAATTGCATATCTTAATGGGAAATTTAATAATTTTTTTTCTATACCTTATCAGCAAATTTGATAATTTTTTTTTTTTTTTTTTCAAATATCTAATCAGGGAATGTGGGAAAAAAAAATGTTGAAAATAAATTGAAAAATCACCTTGCATATGGATTGCAAAATGCCGATAATCGATCTGAAATATCCAACATGAAAAACTGGCAACTCGAGATCAATGTATCCAAAATGTCCGATGCATTCGTTGAGAGATTTTCCACATGTAGCGCACGGATTTGCATTGGAACAAGTCCCCTAAACAATAAAAATGTATTTTATTAAAACGGCTGTTGAAAAGCGGAAGCACTCATCCCGCATGGTTACCAGTCAATTAATAAATTAAACGATTCGTAAACTGGAATTTTTATTACCATTCGCTTGTCAAGAACTCCGAATTGCACGGGAGTATGTTGACTATCTTGAGTGTAAAGATTCTTTGCCACAACATGGATGTGCGCCTGCCGTTCCATGTTGTGGCGACTGTCGACACCGAACGACACATGAGAGCTGAAAAAAACGGTAAATTTTACTATAAACATTTTTTTCCCAAAAAGTGTCAATGCTCGAGAATAAATTAGATAATTTCGTACATTTTTCTCGCGACGTCGGTCTCCCGGTACTGTTCCTTCACCATTTTGAGGTTATTCGCGACTTTTGTTTATTGTAAAGTCCTCGAAAATTACCGTCAATCAAATTTCACTTGCGTTCTCATACTTTGTCGCGTGCATGAGACTCTCACTTTTATAATTCTACATCACTCCAAATTGCTTGACATTATTGTTGTGGATGTTAACACGTGTTATTGCGTGTTATGTTCTTTTTTTTTTTTCGAATGTTCGACGTCCCCGTCGCCGCTCGCGCTCTTCTCTCGTTTTGATTATACCGACGCAATTGACAGGGGTATGTAGTGCACTAGCAGTCCTGTGGCGCGCGGGGTGCTGTCTCTATATCGCAATCGCATTACACATATACCGACCAACAATAAAAACGTGCCGTCCATTTTCAACATTAAAAAAAAAACCGGTCAATTTTACGACACGTGTAAAATAATTTCGTAATACGGGTAATCAGTCCGTAACGTCAAATTTTTTTGACACTAGACGAAATATAAGAATATCCTTACGTTGCCGAAGTGTTTGTGTCGGATTAATATATCCATTATTCGAGGTTAGAAACGCGCATCAATTATGCCGACTATTGGACTGAAACGTGATTTACTATTCAAGGCACTTGGAAAAACATATTGTAAGTTATATCAATCGCAAATCATCAATTTTCTGTGCTCCATACGTTGCTTTGATATAATTACTGCAATATTTCGTTTTCTTGTTATCCGTATTGCGGTTATTGACGCCCGAATTTCACACTACTTGTCATCTAATCGGAAGATAGAATATTTCGCGCAAAAAAAAAAAAACGTTATATTTTATATGATTTTTTAGCGGATGATGAGTTTCAAAGTTTATGCTTCGAGTTTGGATTGGAACTCGACGAAGTTGTGAGTAAAATAAAAACTCTAATATTGTTTGAGAAATTAATTACTGACGCATACCGCATAATATTTTACAGACGACAGAGAAGCAGATGATAACGAAGGAACAAGGCGCTGAACAGAGTTCAGGCGCATCGGAGGAAATTATCTACAGGATAGATGTTCCTGCTAATAGATATGACCTCCTGTGCCTTGAAGGACTCGTTACCGGTCTTCTCATCTTCCAAGAAAAGTAAATTTTTATCATCGATCAATAAAATACAAATAATTTTTTGTTTCTACAACGACAAACTTAATGATGTCTGAGACTATTTTTCATTGATTTGCTTTGTATACAATCATCAAAATATCAATGTTATGATTCTACAATCAATAGGAACAAAAATACAAATATTAAAAGTTTATTGAAAAAATAACATTTTAATATTCTTCATTCTTCATTGACAATATATCTTGTTGTTTCGAATGTTGCAAACAAAATGAATTTTAATTGGTTCGATATATCAATGTTATTTCTGTCATCACGGAAATGCAATTCAATTTTTGTATTGTAACAAATGGATTCTTTAATCCATCAATTCATCAATTTTTACGATAAGCTTGTCTCAGATTTTCTCATACATGTTAATGAAATGCTTAAGATCACTTGTACTTTCACTATTTCTTCACTGCGTTTGATTATTGTTTTCTCTGCTGTTCATCTTATCCATTACCGTTTATACAAAATCTCGATAAAATACTTTTTTTCCGTAATTGTTGAATTTATTTATTCGTTTTTTTCATTTTATAGAATGCCATTGCCGCGTTACAAGACCATCGCACCAAAGGGAGAATTGCAGGAGTTGAGAGTTACGAAAAACGTGAGTTATCCTTCTATTGATGTAAAACTCAATTCGAAGGAAATTTATACATTTATTTTCACGTAAATTCTTTGTCGTTACTCGACTGTACGTTCTTTCAGTGTAAACAAATTCGAGAATTCGTTGTTTCCGCTATTCTGCGCGGTGTCACATTGACCAAAGATTCTTACAACAGTTTCATCGATCTTCAAGACAAGTTGCATCAAAATATCTGCAGAAAGCGATCGCTCGTCTCCATCGGTACTCACGACTTGGATACCATTGTCGGCCCCTTCACTTACGATGCTAAACCACCGAAGGATATTCGTTTCAAACCTCTGAATCAAGACAAAGAATATACGGGAAGCGAGATAATGGAGTTGTACGCGGTACAGTATCTTCCGAATCTCTTTCCTTCAAATGATTTCATTATAAATACAGTGATAATAAATATTCGAAAAATGATCGTTTTTTCCCAGAATCACGCGCAACTGAAACAGTATTTGGGAATAATAAAGGACAGTCCGGTTTATCCTGTAGTTTACGATGCCAACGGCGTCGTGATGTCGCTTCCACCGATAATAAACAGCGATCATTCGAAAATCACGTTAAACACGAAGAATATTTTTATCGAGGCAACAGCTACGGATCTCACTAAGGTACGAATTTCATCCATTTTATTATTTCGCATTTATATTAAATTAAATTTAAAAAAAATTGATTAATGATCAAAATAGGCGAAAGTTGTTCTGGATACGCTGGTCTGTGCCTTCAGTCAGTATTGCGACGTAAAATACACGGCGGAAAGCGTCAAAGTAACTTATCCCGATGGTAAGAATTATATCTATCCGGAATTGAAATACCGCAAGGAAACGTTGAGCAGCGAGAAAGCTGTTAATTACATTGGGGTGACGTGAGTACATCGTTACAGCGTGCGATTTTCTCCGAACCGATTTTTTTTTCGCGATTAATTAATCATACAAACTTTTACGAAAAAGATCGAATCCCGAGAACGTTGCTAAACTACTATCGAAGATGTGTTTGAAGACCGAAGTTCGAGGAAACGATGAATTACTCGTCGAAGTACCGCCGACTCGACACGATGTAATACACGCTTGCGATGTCTACGAAGACGTTGCGATCGCGTGGGGTTACAACAAAATCGACCGCACTATTCCCAAAACTTCGACGATCGGTAGAGAAGTAAGACGATGTTAACTTGAAAACAATAGTTTCAGCAATCCGTCGAACGTCGTGGAATTTTCATTATAATTAAAAAAAAATGTATTGTTTTTTTTAGTTTCCCTTAAACAAGTTATCGGATCATATACGCGAAGAACTGGCGCACGCTGGATTTACCGAGGCACTTACGTTTTCTCTGGTAAATAATCCAAGAGAGTCGTTACCGAAGCTGATCAATAATCAACGGCAAGACGGATCAATAATTTACGCTTTAAACTTTCAGTGTTCTCGTGATGATGTTTCCGATAAGCTGGGAATCGATTTTGCTACAGTTCCCGCCGTCACGATATCCAATCCGAAAACTCTGGAATTTCAGGTACAGTAACGTCGGGGAAAATTGTATTTCCTAAAACGACAATATTATTTAATAACTTCAGTGCTTTTTTGTTTCGCTTTACCGTATACATTAATGCAATAGCATTTATAGCAAAAGTATAGAAGATATTAGATAAAAACGTTCTAACATCGTTTGTGCCATTTCAACGGAGATATCTTCTTTACAATTAATTTCAATCGTAAGAAATCATAAGCGATTCATTTAAATGATATTTATTAGCAATCGCTTACATTTTTTCTCTCCTTCGGATAATAATGCAAATAATGGATTTATTATTTTGTTTATCTTTCAAACAGTACGATAAATCAACAATATATGTTGGCAGCTTCGCGTCTGATAAAACAATTCAATAATACGAATTCGAATACAGGATTTTAAATCTGATGGATTTATTATAAAAAAAAAGAGAAGACGTGTTACACTGTTATTTTAGCGGTCGGATACAGAATGTAACCGTTTTGCATTTTATTTCCATAATTAACTCAACAAAGAAGGATGAAAATACATTTTTCACGTTATTTCAATCGTCGAAAGATTTACGACTACTATAACACCTCAATATGAACGCAGGTCGCCCGGACTTGTTTATTGCCGGGACTATTGAAGACTTTGGCAGCAAACAAAAAGATGCCATTGCCGCTGAAACTCTTCGAAGTATCGGACGTCGTTTTGTTGGATTCAACAAGCGAGTGCGGTGCCCGTAATGAGAGGCGTCTGGCTGCCGTTTATTGCAACAAATCGGCGGGTTTCGAAGTTATACATGGATTACTCGACAGAGTAATGCAATTGCTCGAGGTGCCGTGGAGTTCGGAAAAGGGAGACGTTGGCTACTATCTCCAAGCTGACGACGGTACGAATTTTACATTTTTATCTTCTTATTCTCAGACAAAACTTAAACCATTTTATTTTAATTTTGCTAATTCGATATTGCGGATAAAAAATAAAACTTTAAGCCCGTAAATAGCGAATTTCTGCTAACGAAAAAAACATCGCGAATAACTCAATGCAATTGAGTTTCGATGTATAATTTTTTCTTCACGAAATTATTGCAGATCCGATGTACTTTCCTCAACGATGCGCGAAGGTCATCGTCGACGGTGAGCCTATCGGAAAAATGGGAGTTCTTCATCCGAACGTAATATCGAAATTCGAACTAAATCTTCCGTGTTCGGCAATAGAAATCAACGTCGAACTTTTCTTATAGTTTCGTCTGTACGGTGATGCATCGATGTCGATGAAAAAAAAAAAGTTGTACAGATCGAAAGATACCGGTAAGAAATATTTATTAAAAAGACGAAAAAAAAAAAAATGTTTTGCAAGGTAAATAAAAAAAATATTGTGGTCGATCTTTGATAACGATAAAAAAGAATCACGTCAGGGATACTGTTCTATTAAAATTTATTATAATTTGCAATCACCCGTCGTCTGACTCACGGGCCAATATAATAGAATTGCTAATCGGCGATAAATTTATTCGCTTTATTCGCGATGCAATTTTCGATCAAAATTAATCTACACGTATTCTATTCTGCAATGAATTTCCAACAATTTCAACGATCGTAAATTCTCGAGTCTATCGCAAGTGCGTAAGTGTTATGAAATTTGCGCAACAACGAGCAATTTCGTGTACTTAATGAAACAAATGCCGTCTACAGCGTTCTAAAAAAATTGACGAAGGCCACCCGATCCCCGCGGGTACCGCAGTCATCGCGCAGCATTTTGCGAAATCAGGCGAGAGTGAGGTTTCTGGAATCGAATCGGATGTATTATTGAAGCTTCCTTTGACTTCCGTCGGGTGTCGACAACACACACGCGAAATCGCATATATATAGATATAGATCGTAGCATGTACTTTGCGGCATTCGTATTCGTTCTCGAAAATTCGGGACTTCTAGAAAAACCTCAATGATATGTTGAAAATATAACTATCGTATCGTCGCGAAAAACTTGCGATGTAATTCAAAATTGCGCAGCATGGTATTGACACATTTGCAAAATTGTTGTATTTTCGTTTAGAGAAAAAAAAAAAAAACCGAAAGAACAAATATTGCGCGCAACAGTTAGGGGATACGATAGTCGAACGATTATCGTCAATAGATGGCAGCATCGATACTCCGAGCATTCGTGTAACGTCGGCGAATAGCGTAGCGTCGAGAGAGGTACGGGCGGCCCGATAGCTTCACCGTTCGTAATGGCCGTGGAAGTATCCGGGAGTCTCGCCGTCAGCAGCCATAGTAGACATGGCGGGTGTTAGCTTACGTGAATGACGGCGGATAGTGGAATAAAGAGAAAATATTTCGTCGTTTGCGAGGAAAAAAAAAATACGTTTGGTGTTACATGTGGTGTTAAGCGTAAGGAGAACGGTCGAATTGGTGTCATATGATTAATCCGGAAGGTAAAAATGCAGAATGTAGGACAAGTAAGCACCTCGGATAGCCAGAAGAACGATAAACCGAGTGCACAAGTACATCGCGACATTGGGAAAACGTCGTCGACTCCCCAGTCCTCGAACTCTAGTCCCACCAAGTCGGAGACCGAGACATTTTCCGAATTGCAGCCACGCTTTATGACAGACTCGTCGGAGAGCGAGGAGGACAGCATTTCAGAGGTAAATCTTTCGTTATTTCTCGTCGAAACTAAAAAAAAAAAAAAAAAAAAAAAAAAAAAAAAAACAAAAAAAGAAACAGACTACATAGGAATAAAGAAGAAAAAAGAAAATGTGTGCGAGAGTGAGAGAGCGGAAAAAAAAATTAAACCCAACCCAACATACACTGGTCGTCCCTCTCCGACTACTTACTACCACCCCGACATGAAATTCTATGCTAACGCGCGTACGGGGCCCTTCTCCGCACACTCGCCGAACACCACCGCTACGGGCAATCTCTCGTCTCGACACTTGGCGCAACAGAGAATTATAGACCGTCGGGTTTTTCCCTTGTAACCGTATTTTCACATCGCTGTCTACAAAATTTCTTTATTTCTTCAAAAACATTCTCGTAAATCGGTCAAAATTTACTCGATTCTGTTGCGCGATGCCACGATAAAAAAAAGGTCGTTCGTTTAGCCTTTCTATCCTCCATCGGCGCCTCCTCCATTCCAATATCTTTATTCGTCCATTCGAGCCACGAGCTTCGAGTGGCGATACAGCCAGCAGCACACACGATGTCCGTTCGATCGAATCATCTGTCCATATCGATATTTTTCATTTACAATTTCATAATTACAATTTTTCGTCAATTATTATTATTTTTATTTTCTTCATTCTCAAAAATTTTCGCAACTCTCCGAGGCTCGTATTTTTCAATGAGGAATTACCCAGTGACGCGTAATTTTTATTTCCGCGAATTGACGATAAAGCGAGAGAAGGAAGCGACAGATAGGATAAATCGCGCGCGTATTTGCTTGCTGCGTATACACGAGATGGACGACAGTGGCACAACGCTGCGTAATCTATTGTTTCATCGCTAAACTATAACGAGAGAAGCCATGTATATCAGTTCGAAATATGAAAATTTCTAATTGTGAAAGAGATCGAACGAAAAAAAAAAATAAAAATGTGACATGGTCCATGCCATGAAGTGGAGTGACTCGTCCTCGCCGTTGCTCTCTAACCCTCCCCCCCCCCCCTCCCCTCCCCCACTCCTCGTCTCTCTGGCAATCACCCGCTGAACAAAGTTAATCGCCAAAGAGAATGCCTCTCCGGGCTCTTCGGCTTGGTGGAAGTCAGGTTGGTGGCTTTAATCGCAGGCCTACGACCGAGAGAGCTCCACTGCTGTGGCTGCTGATGCTCTTCTCCCACTACCATCGCAAACTAACTCGCGGATACTACGGCGATCCTTCCATCCTTCCTCTCCCTTGTCCCCGTAGATCATGTCGTTGTTTTTCGCTCGCTCTCGGCAGCTCGGCAACCGTAAAGCATTTCGAATACGAACGATTAATACGAAAAATCAACCCGAGAGAAGCGAAAAAAAAAAATCAAAACGAAAACGTATGAAAATTCGAGAGAACGTGCGACTCTCGAATTCCCGATGAAAAAGGTTATATAACATGAAATATATGAGTTAATAGGTAGTAGCAGCGAAACGTCAGTGTGTTAATATCTAGCATGTGCAGACGCCAATGTTGGCGAGTGTCGTCGATGAGATTCTTTGAATCAACGCACAGTGCCCATGTGCCTCTATCGTGTGTGTGTGTGTATATATATATACATGTGTGCGTATGTGTTCATTATTTATTATTGTTTTCACTCGCATCCATTTGTTGTGTATGCAATTTTTATCGTTGACGATTCGTTCATCTCGTAGTCACTGTAGTGTTCGAAAAAAAAAAAAAAAAATCATAATAATATGTCGTTAACGATGAAGAAAGTGCCCGCATCGATGCCGCGACCTACCGACCACTGTGTCACAATCTATCAACTCAATAAATCATTAAAAACATTGTCCTGGCAGCGTAGACCTTTGAAAATTTCTCTCGTTCAGTTTTTTTTTTGCTTTTTCTTTACAATTTTTGTATTTTTTCTTTTTTTCGTTTCAATTTTTCTTTGTATCGTGACGTTCGTCAAAGAATTTTATGTTGCGCGATTTACGCCTGTGGGTTGACGCATAGCTTTATTATTTGCGTGCCGTTCTCGCGGTGGTGCGCTTGCCGGATATTCACGAGTCCATCGGTCAATCGTGGAGCCCTCGTCGTCATAGTTCAGTTATTTTTTTTTTTTTTTCTTTTTCACGATTAACCGGAGGAAACTTTTGCAAATGAAGAATGATAATAATTACGACGACTGAAATAAACGTGAAAGTATACAGTTTAGTTTAAAGCCCTGACGTCTAATCGTTCGTGATTGCGATGTTGCCTCGTATTATTCGTCGCGGACAACGTTGTTGCGAGCGCGAGTTGAAGTATAGAGAGTGAACGAGTGAAACGAACGGGCGGGCGAGGAGAGAACGTAGAGAGAGCCCCCCTTCGGTCGTGTCACGCCGCGCTCCTGGCTTCTATGTTAGTATTGGTTCAGTGCCGCGGGTTCGTGGGACTTGTGCGCCGCCACGGCTTCTTCGGAGTTTTATCATGAAAATGTGTGTGCACGTCGTGTAAACCATCTCTTTCTATCCACGACCTGTGTATGTGCGCGTGCGTTGGATACCGTGAACCGAGCCACCATATTATTTTATATTCTACTAGCAGAGTGGCCCTCGCGGGCTTCGTACGTTCCGTTCGCTCCGCCGTTCGCCTTATGCGAATGATTTTCCCCGGAGTCGATCGACCGCTCTCAGGGCTCACACTCGGGCCTTCCAAGTTTCGCATTCGGTCAGCGCGGTGACAATCGGATCGAGTCACTCGGTTATATTATTATGAAGCTTCCGTGCGAAAAGGTAGAACGAGAATCGTAGGTAAGCGCGGAAAGGGGGGCGGGGGGAGGGGGATTTGCGAGGAAGTGTCAGTTCTCGAACTCGATCCACCTTGGAATGGCTGCACATTGTTCTCTCTTACCCTCTTTCTCTCGCGAAATATAGAGAAGCAAATTACCTCAGTACCTTTCTCACGATCCTGTTTAAATTATTTGTATGTCGATTCGTAGCATTGATACATCGCCACTTTGACATCCTCGTCTCATTCGTATTTTCATTGTTATTATTATTATTAGCTTAGTAGTAGTTACTACATCTGCTATTGCTGTTTCACGACTTTCACTGCTCGCTTTGATCATTCTTTCGTATTGGTTCTTTTTTTTCTTTGTTCTTTTGATTTTTTTTTTTTTGCATCTCCACCATTTCTTGGTGAAATACTGGACTGTTGCTCCTCGTTCCTCGTTCCTTCTATCCTAGGCATCGGGATCTTACGTCTACGACAATAACGAGCTGTGTGTGACGACAGCAGCAGCAGCAGCAGCAGCGAACACAGGCACGAGCTAGCGGATGCTCTCTCCGCGCAGGACTGACGTTTTTTTTCCCCTTTTCTTCGCGTGCCTCTAGAGTTTCTCGAGTTCGCGGGGTGAGGCTGCGTAGTAGTGTACAGATCGCAATACGACAGACACTTCCTTCGTTTTCCGTGCGTGTGTTTTCTCCTTTTATTTTCGATATAGTTTCGAGGATCGATCAACGAACACGAGAGAGAGATCTAATAATCTCTCGCGGTCGTAACGTCGTTGTGCGTCGACGAACCCCTCGGTGCATCGAACTCGCGGCCACGTCCTTCGTGCACAACGGATATATCGGACAAACAGCTTTTTTATTATTTGTTTCTTGTTTCACCAAAACTCCACTCAATTCCACCTCCGCGTTTTGTTTTTATCAATTCGAAGGAACGTTCTTCAGTGCAGCGAACTACGACGATCATAACCTCAATCGTTGAGATCGTTTTTTCTGTGCCTATCAGCTGTGTAAAATTAGCAAACACATATCTTTGATCGATCGATTACAATTTTTCTCGCCTATCCTCATGTCCAACAGTCACAATCACCATTCGTCGTTCGATGGATGTATGTTTATTTTAAGTGTGAAGTAAAATGGTACGGATGCGCTTTGCGGAATACATACCTTTTTTTTGTAACGCTTCGGCAAAAAATTCACGCAGAGAAAGAGTTTCTCATCCGGACGCCGGTCGTTACTGGTAGATACTGACACAGTACAGACGTTGAAAAGGTCACAAACGAGGTCAACGTTTTAGATTTTCAAAAAAAGTTCTTGCGTCTTTTCGACTCTCCGTTTTTTGGTGTATAAAACATTTAAGTTACGCTATATTACAGAGCGATCCACCAATTTCCTGCTGTAGCAATGAGAGCGTCGATATTTCAGTCTTTAAACAAATACTTTTCTGTTTCCGATACTTTAAGCATTTAAAGCGCAAACCTTTCACAAGTAGCGATATATATTTTATTTCTCATCGTTGACAAATATTGCTGTATCACGATTGCCTCTTTACTTTAGCGCTATACATCCGAAAATATTGAAATTTTATTATTTCAACAAATTATTTTTCAACGATCGCATCTTTTAATTTTTTCATAAACCGCAAGTCTCGCTGAAAATTCAGAATCAAAGAGTAATTTTTTCAACAAAGAGCGGTACACTTGATCTTTCGCCGTGCGAAAAGATCTATCAATACCATAAATGCTCTTTGCTGCGGTAGTAAAAATGTTGAAATTGTTTTGGTTTTGTTATTGATATTTTGGAATCTCAAGTTTTCGGAGTCCAAATTGCATAATCAAGAAAAATATGCTATTTCGCCTCTCCTTTAGATACAAATGATAAAACATTTAAAAAAAAACATGTTTCGCAAAAGCTAAGATCGTTTTTTTTTTGTTTTTTTCTGTTGCAAAAACAAAGGTGGAGTGTTTTGCAATTGATCAAGCGGAATTGGACGAAGAGAATCATCTGGAGACATCGAAGTTTTTGTTGACACCCGAGGATCCGGAACGTTCGGTGGATCCAGAGACCCAGGCACGCCTGGAGGCCCTCCTCGAGGCTGCCGGAATCGGTAAATTGTCATCAGGTGATGGAAAACATCTCGCCGATCACGAGGTACTGAGACGTTTAACATCGAGCGTATCTTGCGCCTTGGATGAAGCAGCAGCGGCATTGACGCGTATGCGTAACGACAATCCGCGTATACAGAACGACAAACGTTCGCTCGTTGAGGCCTGTACGGACGGTGACGTCGGGACAGTCAGAAAATTATTGACCGAGGGTCGTAGCGTTCACGAAACAACCGAGGAAGGCGAGAGTATACTCTCCCTCGCCTGCTCAGCAGGATATTACGAACTGGCGCAGGTTTGTTTTTCCCACTCGCGTAATTTTCATCAAATTATTTATCCCCGTGAATCCCACAAAATTTCATTACTCTCGAAGATCACACGTAGAACGCTTGGGAAGTATTTAACTTCTTGTATCTGTTGCACAATTTTCCGAATTTCCGCTCTCGTCAATGCGGCGGGGATATTACTTAGTGTGTCCTTTGCATTGCAAAGAAGCGAAAGAAAAGAAAAATCTACTTTCGGTATAAGCAAATAGATGTAACGAAAGCGCGAGTGCGTAGATACGAATGATTTTCTAGGAATGAAAATTTGAAAAATCCACTGCTATGTAAAATAACAAAAAAAAAAAAAAAAAAGATTAATACGCGTGTAAATGTCTGCTTGAAATATTGAAAAACCATAACCGTTTTGAAGCAGGTATTGTTGGCGATGAATGCGAACGTGGAAGATCGTGGCATCAAAGGGGATTGCACCCCTTTGATGGAAGCAGCCAGTGCCGGACACGTCGACATCGTAAGTTTGCTCATTGCCCACGGAGCGGATGTTAATGCCCAGTCGACGTCAGGTAAGAATTCTTGTAATCTCTCAGCTGTTAACGCCGCAAAAGTACGTTGTTGCTGTTTATTCGAAATAAGTCTTATTTTTCGATTGTTCTCTCCAATCGTAATAGGCAACACGCCTCTCATGTATGGATGCGCGGGGGGCCACGAGGAAGTTGTGAAAGTTCTTTTGGAAGCCGGCGCCAACGTCGAGGACCACAACGAAAATGGTCACACACCGCTGATGGAAGCCGCGAGCGCTGGGCACGTGCCGGTTGCCAAGATTTTGCTCGAACACGGGGCTGGAATAAATACCCATTCGAATGAATTTAAAGAATCGGCATTGACGCTCGCATGTTACAAGGGTCATCTCGATATGGTCCGTTTCTTGTTGGAAGCCGGTGCCGATCAGGTATAATCATCGTATAAAATTCAAATTAATTTTCAGTGTTAAACACTTTGCCGGTCAGTGGAATTAAAAAAAATCGCAATTTTTCGATCCTCACAGTCGATAGTTGACCATTGTATACATATATATTTTTAAAAAAAATGCAAAAAACAAAGCAGTTCGACTTTCCGACGAAGGAAATAAACACTGATTAATCGTCGATATCAAATAAATGTTAAGCTCCGTTTTTTCACAATTTTTTTCACAATAATGTCTCATCGCGAAGTAAAAATCGAGGAAAAAAATAATTCGTTGCATTTCCATTGCGTGTCGAAAGAATAAATACATATTTCTTTTTAACGAGAGTGTAGCTTCGAAGCTACGGTTATTCGTGTAGGTTTTATGAGTGTTCGAAGACAGATTTTTCACTTGCAGGAGCACAAGACCGACGAGATGCATACGGCGTTGATGGAAGCGTCGATGGACGGTCACGTGGAAGTAGCGCGTTTGCTATTGGATTCCGGTGCTCAGGTCAACATGCCGACCGATAGTTTTGAATCGCCTCTCACATTGGCAGCATGCGGTGGTCACGTTGATCTCGCGATGCTTCTCATTGAGAGAGGCGCCAATATCGAGGAAGTCAACGACGAGGGGTACACGCCATTGATGGAAGCGGCCCGTGAGGGTCACGAGGAGATGGTAGCTTTGCTTCTGAGTCAAGGTAAATTATCGCCAAAATTCAAAGCTCACAAAACCAACTTGTCTCGTATCTCCTAAAAAAAAAAAAAAAAAAATAAGCATATTAATAAACTAATTTGTATTATATTTTCCTGTAGGCGCGAACATCAATGCGCAAACCGAAGAGACCCAGGAGACGGCACTAACGTTGGCCTGTTGCGGTGGTTTCCTCGAGGTCGCTGATTTTTTAATAAAAGCCGGAGCTGACATAGAATTGGGCGCGTCGACGCCACTGATGGAAGCCGCTCAGGAAGGACATTTGGATCTCGTTCGTTATCTTCTCGAGTCAACGGCCGACGTTCACGCTCAGACCCAAACCGGTGACACTGCCTTGACTTATGCCTGCGAGAACGGTCACACGGACGTTGCCGATCTTCTTCTACAATACGGAGCTGATTTGGTTCGTGACATTTTTTTAAAGTCAGAAAATACCTTTAGACGAGTAAAAAATTACTGATTTTCATGATTTTATTTGAAAAAGAAAGATATCTTCAAAATTTTCGAAACTTTGGGTATTTTTTTATTATGACTTTTGACTATTACATCGTTTTTTTTTTAATCATCAAAAGTATACATTTAAAGAAAACAAAAAAAGAAAAAAAAACGAAGATTTTTCATTATCACTCATAAGCAGAACATAAAGAAAAAAAAAATCGAAAAATGTTGAAAATTGATAAAATATAATATGCAACAAAAAAGTACTTTTATTCATAGATTATAGAAACATTTTGTTTCATGTTTTAGATAATAAGGTTGGAACGATATGTACCAAATTTCATTGAAATCGGTCGATTAGTTTCTCAACTGTATGTTACGGCAGTTTTGAGAAAAACGCGTTTTAAATTTCCGGCGCCATACAATTTGCCTTTAGATTCTTCGAAAATATGATTCTCTTGCATTTGCTACTCTTTTGCAAAATTTTCGAATTTTTTTACGCCGATGAAGGTATCTCCTTCCTTAACAATATTGCGAGAAGAATGATTCGACCGCCTTGATGATTAAATTGTTTTTCTAACATGTCGTGTATTGATTTTTTCTTTTTCACAGGAACACGAATCCGAAGGCGGCCGTACACCTTTAATGAAAGCTTGTAGGGCTGGTCATCTCTGTACAGTGCAGTTTCTCATATCCAAACTCGCCAGTCTCAATCGCAATACTACGAATAACGATCATACACCGCTTTCGCTTGCCTGCGCCGGTGGACATCTCGCTGTTGTCGAGTTACTACTTGCGCAATCCGCCGATCCATTCCATAAACTGAAGGTAATAATAATTCGTCGGAACAGCAAATTATTATCTATCTAGTATGCAGCCATAGTCGGCGCTGTTTCGTTAATCTTTTTTTCACAATTCTTCTTTATTTTTATATTGATATCGTCTCTATTAATAACGCGAACATTGTGTACAACAATCGATTGTCGGGTCTCTTTCTGTACATTTTTTAAAAATTAATTTTCACTATTAATATCAACACATTTTCTATTAATAATTGATTAATTCCTTAAATGCCTGACCTGTTTATTTTGAAGCTTTTTTTTTTTTCAAGTTTTACCTTCTTTCGGAAGCAATTTGTTTCTATTTTTTTTTCATCCTGTTTAATAACTCTATTAATCAATAGTTTTCTTTAACAATATCAACAATCATTGTTAGTATATATTGCACGACATTAGAAGATACTTATCGTAAACTTATGTGATTTCAGGACAACTCTACGATGCTGATAGAGGCCGCGAAGGGTGGTCACACGAGCGTAGTTCAGCTCTTGTTGGATTATCCGCATAGCATTATGATGAACAATCCTCATAACGCAGCAGCTGCGCCTATGTTGCTCCCCCAGCAACAGCAGCCGCAGCAGCAACAACAATTACCACCGCAGCAACAGCAACAGCAACAATTGCCACCTCAGCAGCAACAAGCACCTCAACAACAACAACAACAACAACCTCCGTCACAGCAGTTACAGCAGCAGACGCAATCGCCGCCTCAACACCAAACGAATCAGCAACCGCAGCACGTGCCGCATCCCCATCAACAACAGCAACAACAATTGCCCAGCCAACAGCAGCAGCAACAACAACATCAACAGCAGCAACAACAGGCGAGCGAGCAGCAAAATCAATCGCAGAGTCTTCAGCCTAAGCACAACACTCAAAAGTCGTTGCTCAGGAAAAATCGTTCGGTTACCATGATGCCGGACATGAGTCTCACCTCCGCGGAAGCGCAGCAGGTACGGACTCAGCCGGCAGGCGAAACCGTTAGCTCGGCGACTAACAAAGACAATGCGACGAATATTTTGGACAAGGGAAGCGGTGGTTTTACCGGTCTCTCCGAGGCCAACATCAGCCTCAGTCCTGCCGCTAATGTTCAAACTGGACCACCGACTTCCGGTAATACGAACGTTGCTACGAATAACGATAACACTCGAAAGAACATGCCGTTCGAACAGATGGTGAGGAAGCAGCATATTCTCGACGAATTGCAGGTAAAAAAACAACATTATTCGTTTGAATTATTTGTGTGAACAGTTTGTAACTCTTCGAAATGTTGGGATTTCCGAGAAAAGTAATGAGAAATTATCTTATGATAATATGTATCGATTATTAATTAGAAAAAAATGTATATTTTTTTTCTATTTTTCAGAGGGTAGAACGGGAACTGCAGATTAAAGGTGCGGGGCACTTGTTTCTCGGCCCGTCGGGTACGGCCAGTAGCGCCATTGGAGGACAGCAACAGCAACAAGCCGCCGACGTTGTCGAAACTGCCGAATCCTTACTCCCCGGTATATTAAACATCGACTTACCTGCGCAAACTGCCGGTAAGCCGCTTCGTTACTCTATGATCGCTATTCTTTTCAACGCAAATCCGCGTGGCCTTTCATACGATGAATATTAATTTAAGACTCGGGACGGGTTCTCGAGACGGCATTGGCTGTTTAGCGAAGTTGAAGTCGGAAGCTTCACGATACAGTTCGGTTGGCGTTCGAACGATGGAAAAAAAACAAAATTACCTTTCGCAATTGCAATGTGGTCCTTTTTACTCGTGAAACATTACATGAGAATATGTGTCTTAGGGATTTTTTTCGGAATTCTTCAATTTTCTTTCGCTGCTTGCCGTTTGATAGCCCTTAGACTTACTTTTTTTTTCGTTCGTCGTGAGTCAGCCGTTAGTTTTTTTTCAAGTCCGATAGTAACTGTGGGTTAACTGCGCCGGAAGTTAAAAACAATGTTAATTTTGGCCATAACATTAGAAAAAAATACGAGAGATATTCCTAAAACGATAAATATTAATTTGAATCGGAAAATCGTTCAAATGTAATATTGTCTTCCTAAAAAAAGAACAAATCATGAACGTTTATCGGCTGAAAATAACGGCCAGGATGATTCTTCCTTCAATTATTACGAAATTTATTTTCCACAAAGTTTTTTTTTGTTAAAAAAAGTGCACCGGTTTTCTTTTCGCAAAAAAGTACGAAATCAGAATTCATTGGATTTTTTTTTTTTTTGCAAAATTCAGGTCTCGTTTGCGGCTCTGCCGGCGCGTCGGGAAGCCTATTGGATCAAGAAGCGGAGGAAGTAATATCGGCATACACGGCAGGTTATTACACGAGCAAAAGGATAGCGCTTCAGGAGAGTCTTCGACAAGTCGAGGAGGAATACCGGCCCGTGGCTGCGACAATAGGAGAAACATTTCCAATAGTATCGAGCAGCAGCAGCGGCGGTGTTGGAGTTGTCGCACCGAGTACTTTTCCGACGACGCCACCGCCGCCTCTGTTCCTGCCGCCGTTATCGTCGACCTCTGTAGCTTCGAGTTTCGGAGTTACGAACGGTGCCGCGTCAATTTCAACGACCGCGACGGGTGTTAACGCGGCAACGCCGAGTTCACCGATAATCACGGGATCGCCGACGAGTATTGGAACAAACGTGACCGCTCCACCGGCGCCGATTCCTGTATCTCAACCAATAACCGCTAGCAGCGACGTTAGTCAAAACACTGCGATAAGCGATCGACCTAAAGCAAAACCCGTGTCGAAGAAGGAGGGAAAACACGTGCGAAAAGCCGCTGCGGTGGCCGCTGCTGCTGCCGCGTCGGGAATGATTAGCGGAAAAATTCAACAGCAGCAACAGCAACAACAACAGCCGCAACAACAACAGCAACAACAGCAATTACCGTTAGCGCAGGCACCGCAGCAACTCCAGTTGCAGCAAACTCAACAACAAGTCCCCCAGGTGCAAGTTCAGCAGCAGCAGGAACAACAGGTTACGCTTATGGCCGGTCTGCAACAACAGTATCAACAGAAACAACGCGAACACACGTATCAAGTACAACAGGTTCATCAATTGCAACAGCTCAATCAACAGCTACAACTTCAACTCGATCAGGTGCGTTTCGCGTGAAACATACCGACACATAATATTGGGAAGTTGCATAACTTGTCGAAATTCGCGTCAATTTTAATTATTTAATTATTTACCCGATTAATCGTCAGTGGAATGATAGAAAGATTCTTCACTTTTCATTATTAAGTTTTTGATTAAAAGATAATTCTTCCAAAGATATTTGTGGAAATTATCATTTTGAAGAAATCGACTATTGGAAAGATGGAATTTTAATCAAAAACACTGGTGAACGGATGATATAGTGGGTTTGATCGTTGAGCTATCATTTCCATTGATCATTAAAGGTTTAAAGAGTCAGTTAATGCTGATTAGTAGTGTAAATTAGTTTTCACAAACCTGTGTTGTTTTCTTTTTTTTAATATTTTTTAACTTTACGCAACTTCCCTATCGTTTAGTTATTATTTGTTATAATTTACATATCATTCGATCGGATTTGGTGACCTTATTCGCGACATTTCTCGCAAGATTCGTGTCGCATTGTCGAATACTTCTCTTCTTTCGCGTTGAAATCGTAATAAATAAATGAATAATAATAATTATCTTGTACGACGTCCCCCGGAAAATTTTTGTTTGTTTGTTAGCTCGCGATACATTCATTGTTTGCCAATTAGAGTGGCTGCAGTGTACCTGTACATGCGATAATACTTTGCATCCAGGTACAACAGCAACAGCAATCCCCTCCGCCTCATCAGCATTACCAGTTGCAACAAGCGCCACAACAACAGGATCAAGAACAAGAGACCGTGGATGATGACGATGGCGGTCAAACTCTCGCCAGTAGTTTCGGTCGTTATGGCATTCTGAAGCCGATTCAAATTATGGAGTGTCTTCGTCCGGCTCGAGGTCAACATAACGATCTTAGCCAGGTACGTGGCGCGCAATCGATGTCGTGGCAAAACTAATATCCTCCCGCCCCAAAAATGCCGCTAGTCGAAGATAAACTAAAAAAAAAAAAAAAAAAAAAAAAAAAAAAAAAAAACGTAAAAAAAGGTACGACAAAGAAGAGAAGTATCGACAAAAGAGTCTGAAAAGAAAGGTATTACAAGGAAGAGAAGTATCGAAATATTAGCGATTATTCCATGAGAATGGTATACCGATTTAATTTTTCAGGATTTCGCATCAATTATTATGATCATTATATGAGATCTTGAAAAACAATTTAATGAAAATTTAAGGTCTAATGTACGATTAATGGTTGTGTTTAGGAAAATCCTGAACAAGCTGTCGTCCCGGAGCCATTGCAGCAGGAATTGTTGTCTCGTTGTATCGGACAGACGGAGTGTCCGATTTGGGAGGCAATAATGAAGAACGATATGAATATGTTTGAGCTTCAAGACGGTACGCAGGTTCCTCTCGAAACGGTCGCCGACATATTCGAAGCTCTGCACTTTGACGACATGCCCGATGGTGATTATAACATTCATTGTTGTTTTATGGGGGAATTTGAATGTTTGCAGTTTATTTAAATGTGCCAAAAAATACTGTAATTGCAGCGTGTATATTCGCAGGACCGGACGGTCAGGAGAATCTTTATCTAAAAAAGTTGGAGCTGATGTACAGCGAGGAACCCCAACAGCTGTCGCAACAGCAACAAGTTCAACAACAACAACAACAGCAGCAACAACAACAGCAACAGCAGCAGCAGCAGCAGCAGCAGCAGCAGCAACAACAACAGCAACAACAGCAGCAGCAGCAGCAGCAACAACAACAACAGCAACAATTGCAGCAGCAGCAACAACAACGACAAAAACATCATTGGTCTTTGCGCCAAAAGTCCGAACAGGTAAAAAATTTATCTTCAAAGTCATTTTTTTGAATTCCGACGATAGTTCAACATTCAGGAAGAAACACTTAAATGTAATTGTTTAATCCTTTACATACGGGAGACTTTTTGCCCTTTTTTTCTTCTCTGCTATCAAAGAAACGAAACTTTCAAGACATTCCATAAATTAAAAAAAAAATCTACTGAATTTTATTGTTGTTCGATTTATATAAGAATTAATTATTGGCGAACTTTCGGTCTTTTTGCAACGTAAATGCTTCAAATCGAGATATCAGCTCAGGTACCTTTATCACGGAAGTAATTTAAATCTGAAATGAAATAATAATTAAAATTAAATTTTTCACGAAAATTCAATCGTTGAAAAAATGCTTATTACAAATTTCGAATCAATAACGCGACTATCTTTTACAGGAGAAAAACGTTCGGGCAAAGGTCGTAGCTGAATTATTAGCCGATCCCGCTTGTGCCAAACTCGTGATGAACGGTTTTACGAAAAGCAGACGTCTGATGCAGAAGAAAAGAATGGAAGAAGCTCTCGCGGTTGCTCAGCGTAACACATCTCGACCAACCGATCGTTTTGTTCAGCAGCAACAGCAGCAGCAACCAGCGATAACGCAACAATCCCAGTCTCAGCCTCAACAACCTCAGTCTCAGCAGCACGTGCCCGGAGTCTGTTCAATGTCGGCTCAATGCACCTCGGCGAATCAAGTTCAAGTAGCGACCCAGACGCAGGCACCTTCCGTTGTAGCTGCAGCTGCGGCCGCGGCAGCTGCGACATCGAACGTCGGCATCGTCTCCGACAACGAGAAACAGGTCTACACTGCGCCGGCCGGAGGAAAGGGAAAAAAAGTTCGTCATCAACTGGTGTCAGTGCAGGAATTGTGTCAGCAGCAAACGACGGCCACCCAACAGCCAGCAACTCAACAACAACAGCAACAACAACCCCAGCAGCAAGTCCAACAACCTCAGCAAGTTCCGCAACAGCCCCAAACCCAACAGCAGCAGCAGCAGCAGCAACAACAGCAGCCAACGACGAATTTCCCCGGTCAAAATTATCAGCTCGATCCAACAGCGGTAGCCGGACAATACACAACCGGCGCAGCCCCCGTTCCGGCGACTCCCAGCGCGAGTTATACCGGAGCCAATCAAGTACCGCTAGCGCCGTTCTCATGTATGGACGTCGACTCGGAGACCGACAGCAATCACGACACCGCGCTGACTCTCGCGTGCGCCGGCGGTCACGAGGAACTCGTCGAATTTCTCCTGAGCCGCGGCGCCGATATCGAGCATCGCGACAAGAAAGGTTTCACGCCGTTGATTCTCGCCGCAACGGCGGGACATCAAAAGGTTGTTGAGATACTATTAAATCACGGAGCCGACATCGAAGCTCAATCGGAACGTACGAAAGACACACCGCTCTCATTGGCGTGCAGCGGCGGTAGATTCGAAGTCGTCGAGCTTTTGCTCAATCGCGGTGCGAATAAGGAACATCGCAATGTGTCCGATTACACACCGCTGAGCCTTGCGGCTTCCGGCGGTTACGTCAATATAATAAAGTTACTGTTGAGCCACGGCGCCGAAATTAATTCGCGAACCGGTTCGAAGCTCGGAATATCGCCGTTGATGCTCGCAGCTATGAACGGTCATACGGCGGCTGTTAAATTATTACTCGATATGGGTAGCGATATTAACGCTCAGATCGAAACTAACAGAAACACGGCGTTGACACTCGCATGTTTTCAAGGTCGGCACGAGGTCGTTAGCCTTCTTTTGGATCGCAAAGCGAACGTCGAACATCGAGCGAAAACGGGACTAACGCCGCTGATGGAAGCGGCGAGCGGTGGTTACGTCGAAGTCGGCAGAGTACTGTTGACGAAGGGGGCGGACGTAAATGCAACACCGGTACCATCGTCGAGAGATACGGCACTTACAATAGCCGCCGACAAGGGTCACTGCCGTTTTGTCGAACTGCTTCTGTCGCGCGGCACGCAGGTTGAGGTGAAAAACAAAAAAGGCAATAGTCCCTTATGGCTCGCCGCTAACGGCGGTCATCTAAGCGTTGTCGAGTTACTGTACTACGCAAATGCCGATATTGATTCCCAGGACAATCGCAAAGTTTCGTGTCTCATGGCGGCGTTTCGCAAGGGTCACATCAAAGTCGTCAAGTGGATGGTTAATCACGTAACGCAATTTCCGAGTGATCACGAAATGACGAGATACATCGCTACGGTTAACGATAAAGAGCTTTTGGAAAAATGCTCCGAATGCGTTAAGATAATCAGAGCGGCAAAGGAGACCCAAGCCGCTCGTGCCAATAAAAATGCTTCTATACTTTTGGAAGAATTGGATATGGAGAAAACGAGGGAAGAATCGAAAAAAGCTGCCGCCGCGCGAAGACGCGAGAGAAAGAAAAAGAAGAAATTGGAAAAGAAAGAGGAAAAGAGAAAGTTGCATGAAGAAAATAAGAAGAATGAAACAATTTACGAGGATAAGGAAGACAATGGGAAAAAATCGGAAGACGAGGATGCCGACCGCGAGGACGACAGCGATCACGAGGGTGGCGGAGGCGGCGGTGGAAGCGGAAGTGCTTGTGCCACGGGCTCTAGCGGCGGTACGAGCGCTTCGGCCGTTGATACCTGCGAGAGACTCGACAATGTACCGTCGCCCGTTAATCGAAGTCCCGAAGATCCCGACAAGGAGGAGGGCGACAGCGGCTTCGATGCTAACAGTCAGGGAAGCTGCAGCAGCAATGACGTGAAGGCGCGAGAAAGGAAAAAAGATAAGAAGAAAAAGAAGAGCAGCAGTCCAGGAAACAATATTAACAATAATAACAACAATGATAAGGACACGTCGCCTCATAGATCACCGAAACCGGTAATACCTGCAAATACGGCGAGTGTACCGACGGGAAATACCGTTACGCCTACAAAGTCTCAAAGCTCCACCTCGGACAAGTAAGTTTTCATTTTCATTCTTCAGTTTTATTCGTTGCTTTACTGGTTTCATCCGTTTTTTATCCCCTTTAACTTTTTCAAGCCTTCGATTAAGAAAAAACTTTTAAAACTCGAATCTCATATTTGTTGCGGTATAAAATTTGATATTCACAATATATGAAAGTTTCATTGGTACAAAACAACTTGAGATAAAAAAAATAACATTTTCTGGTTTCATCGGCGGACAACAAGCATATCTTTTATTTTAATACTTTCGAAGTTTGATAAATCGTGTAAAGCAGTAATAATAGAAAAAACGTTATCAATTCGGTTAGCGGCTCCGTTCGTTATTTCGCATCATTTTTTTTTTTTGTAGACGAATGTCGAGCGGCGTAGGAAGCAGTAGCTCCTCGAGTTCGGCGCCATCGGTCTCGAGTACGCGAGCGGCAACTGCGGCTGCTGTGAATTCTAGCGAACGTAAGCTGAAGGGTCAACTTGTCTTTGAATCGTCAAGGCATCCGGCTGATCGCGAAGATTTCGAGGCAACGGGAAACGAGACTTACGTCTCCGGAAAGGGAAAGAAATCGAACGCTAATCAGTACGACAACGATGCGGTCGGTACTTCCGTTAAGACTAATAGCTCAACGAGTCCGAAACAAGGCGGTAAGCGCGAAGAAGGATGGAAAGAAGTCGTACGCAAGTAAGTACACAACTTTGTATTTTGTTGGATTGTCTTCTAAGTGAATAAAAAAAAATTGTTGCGCGCGTCGTCGCGCGTTTGCGTACATAACCCGCCTATGAAATCATTGATGAAAACTGTTTGAGAGACAATTTTTCATACGGCTTTTTTTTTTTTTTCTTTTTTTTTTGCGGAAATATGAAATTGTATAGTTGCAAAGGTTGCATTAGAATACCTACGACTTGATTTTTGCGATCACCTCGGTCGTCATTTGGCTCGTACGGTAACGGCATCAATAACCTTAGTTGACTTCCGAATAATAATTGGAATGCGACTTCCACGTCGATTCATCCTCTCGTGAATTATGGTAGTTATCGAGAATTACCTGTTTTTTTCTAACAGAGTCGTTAAAATTTTTCGGCAGCGCCCGGATTACGCGCGTGCGCCTTGACCGTTAATGGTTTCTGTCGATCGTACAATTACCTTAATTTACAAATATGTTCGTTTTTTATTTTTCAGGGGTCAGTCGGACGATTCAGGAAGATTCATGAATTCACCATTTCGATCGAAGAAAGTGTCGGTGCCACCAAATGCTATAAGTCGCGTTATCGGCAGAGGCGGTAGTAACATAAACGCTATACGAGGAGCAACCGGCGCTCATATCGAAGTCGAGAAGCAGAGCAAATGCCAAGGCGAAAGAATAATAACGATTAAGTAAGTGTAATCCAGTTACCAGTTAAAAGAAGAAAAAATGATAATTGGTTGTTAAAGCAGATAATCAATTATTTCTTTGTTTTTATCACTTGCAGAGGATCGACCGACGCGACGAAACAAGCGCATACGCTCATAGCTGCCTTGATAAAAGATCCCGACGTGGATATACTTCAGATGTTACCAAAATCTAAGCTCACCGTAGTAACTTCATCCTCTTGGGACAAAACGACGATTCCCGTCTCAAGTATCGTAAGTCCTTTTTTTCTATTCACTCATTCTCAACGTATCTGCAACGTTTAACTTGTTGACTTGTCGGAAAAACAATCTTTCGGCAAATTGAAATTAGACGATAGCGATAGCGAAGTCGGGGTTTGTGGAAAAATAAATTCATGAAGTATTTCTTATTGTATTGATATCTAAAAAAAAAAGTACTTCGTTATATACAGGCGACAAAGAGTAGAGCCGGTTCGGCAAAGACATCGAGTTCTGTGAGCAGTACAGCCGGTTCGCAAGCCAGCAAATCCGGTGGTTACACCACAGGTCCATCGTCGGTCAGTCAATTGATGTCGTTGCGTTCTTCCTCGAGTATCAAACTTGCCAGTGCTTTTCCGGCGTCAATGCCGAGAGCAACGGCGCCCCGTCTCGTCGCAGCTGGTAAGTCCGTCGTCGTCTCTCTTAATCCTATCTCTCCTCTCTTCCTGCTCTCCAGATTTCACGAAAAAAACAAAAAAAAAAAAAAAGATACGAAAACAAACGTCGGGATACGTCGACCGATTCGTCGTGTTACGGATTTAACATTTATAACGAACGATAGTGAAAACACGGACAGGGAAAACGAAAATTCGAACTGCGAATATTCCTCGGACGAGAATACACGGGCCCAGCGGACGCGCGCGATGCTCGCGCGTGGCTTTCCGTTCCTTCTTCGCGCGACTTTTTTACCATTTGTACATAAAATAAAAAATTTAAAAAAAAAAGACGAAAGAAAGCCAAACAAAAAATCATGCGTAGTATTCGAAAAAAGAAAAAGAGAAAAATAATCGGTAAAAAATCTGATAACTTCCCCACAGCGGAAAAACGAGCGCAGTCGATAGCCGCGGCCCAAATCGCATCCTCGACGAATACAAAGACAACAATGTCATACACGAGCGCCATTATGACGTCTGGACGTTCAACAAAAATCGTCACGACAATCACGAAACAATCGTCGTTCGCTGCGAAACTAACTGAAATCACTGCCTCGAATCATACCTCAACCACAGTCATGCAATCGAACAATAATCAAGGAAATAAGATGAAATCGTCGAAATCAAGCTCTGTGACCGTAATGTCGTCCACAGCCCCGACAACGCCACAGACGTCGCCACAGCAACCAACAGCAGGATCGGCATCATCATCGGCAATTGGTTCGTCATCGGGAGCTGCCTTTGGTTCATCAATAGCGCCGGTCAATCCCACCGCTGGTAACGTCGCCGGTGTCGCCGGTGCGACTTCGAGGACATCGCCAAAACACTGCCGACCACTGCCCACAATGTCAGCACCGCCGATCATCCACTATACCGGTGGTAAATCGTCTTACACGCCTGGAACTTCCGGTTCAACGATTCAATCGTCAAGCGTCGTTTCCACCAGTTTGTCCAATTGCTCGGACAATACCGGTCCCGTATCGAGCGCATCGAGCAATTCGGTGCGTGTCACACCTTCGCCACCTGCGATCGTTTCGCAAACGGCTGCGATATCGCAACAGTCGGTTGCTCAGCAGCAACAACAACAGCAGAGTCATCATCATGCGCAACAGCAACAACAACAGCAGCAACAGCAACAACAACAGCAACAGCAACCGATTCAACCGCCTCAGCAGCAACAACAACAGCAACAAGTTTCTCAAGCTGCACAGCAGCAACAAATTCAATTGCCGACGAGTCAGAATCAGCAATCGCAGCAACAACAGTCGCATCAGCAACAACAACAGCAGATGCGAAGTTCAACGCCGATTGCTCCGACGATACAGGAACAGCAACAGCAGCAACAATCTCAACAACAATCGAGCAACACGCCGCTTGAATATTCACTGTTCAACGATACCTTCTCGAAAGTAACGCAACAATCGATGTGGGGTGGAAGAGAGAATGAATCACAAAAAGGCATGAATTTCGCTACTGTTGCCGGTGGCGGTGTCAATGTCAATGCATCCGGTAGCAACTCCTCCAACAAATTCATCGACAGCGTTCCACCGCAGGTTCGTACATTGCATTATTTGTCTCTTTTACTTGAGAAACGGAATGTTTCGGTCATTTATTTAAGAGCTATTTGGCTATTTAATTGGAAGAGTAACAAAATTTCACGTTGCGGTACAAGTCGATTGTGTTGGATACAGTATGTCTTCAAGTTTTAGACATTCTAATGTGTTATCCGTGAAATTTTGTGAAAACCGTGAAAACTTCTATATCTCGAAAAATTATGATCGATAAAAATTTATGCGGATAATTATTCAACAAATTCGATAAACAAATATACGAAAAATAATTTTTTAGTCGCTCGAAATTTCTTTAATGCATTTATAAAAAAAAAAGTTAATTACAAAAATTACAAATGACCGGAACATCTCGATGTCCAATTTTTCTTCCGATTCAAACAAATTTGTATCTCTTCTAATATTTTCTAATATGTTACTCTCGCCAGGTCGATGCTTCGAAAGCTCCGGGCTACAGAGGCGCCACAGCAATGTGTTCACCAGTCTCCACGAAATCTCAAGGAGCAACAAACAACAGCACTTCCGTGTCAAACGCTATCGGCAGCGGTGTATCGTCGTCCGGCATTCACAATCCCATTCAACCGCCGCAGTTCCAATCGTCCGTTAACTACAACGAGCATCAACATCCGGCTAACAAACCACCAGGAAGTTTGGCCGTCGCTCGACCGGTTATGACGCAGCAGAACATAGAAATGTCGCAGTATAATCGTCCGGTGTTTCAAGCGGAGATCGGCGCCAGAAACGCCGCAGCTTCGCATCAGCAACACGTAATGCAACAACAACCATCGACATCGCAACCGAATCTTGACGTTAATATCTTTAAAGCGAATAACAGCGGTTTTGAACATCCGAACGTAAATTCGAGCCTTTTAAAGATGGTGCCGAACGAGGCGCAACCCGGACATCCGATGATGCCTTTCCATCCTCACATGCAGAGTTTCGCTCAGACAATGGGCGGCCAATCTGCCGCCGTCAATACCACCGTCAGTATGTCGAGATTGAACCCGCGGGCTCCCGATTTTTCGAGTTCTCTTCATCTGAATAGCAAACCTCAAGTTACTATGCTAAACGCAGCGACGGGAATACATCCGAATATGTTTGCGACTGTACCAGCACCGCCACCATCATCGGCTATCCAACAGTCGAATAATCTCGCGATGTTGGGCGGTAATTTTCCAATGGGCAAATATCAACAAGCTGCACCGGCCGGTACGCGCGGCACGCCGAATCCTAACATGTCGTCGTCGAACGGACAAACTCGATGGCCCTTCGCCCCGCCGCACAACAATTGTCCACCGCATCAGGATCCGATGATGGGACAGATAAGTTTCCCCAATCATTTAGGCAGTATGGCCGGTCAACCCGGCAATATCGATCTTATAACGAGCCTAGAAAACGGCGGTTCCCCGGCTATGTCGCCGTCCTCACCGGCACAGGTTGCTCAAGAGATGAATCAGATGAAAATCGAAGATCGCAAAGTTCCCCGACCGATCGGTACGGAGAGGGCGTGGAAAAATTATGCCACCGGTATGGGACCCGGAGGCGATGCTGATTCTATCAATTGGATGCTCAACAACGAGAAACTCGTAAGCTCGTGGGCGAGTTTGGCTCCCGGCATGGATAGGCATCAGATGTTCCGACCCAATACCTCGTACAATCGTATGTCCAACATCGACGCCGAATTGCATCAAATGATGGAGTCGACTTTTCAGGTAATTTCCCATTTATTTATTTTATTTTACATTTATTGAAAACTCAATTTACTATTAAATAAAAAAAAATCTCTAACTGCACAAGAATCGTCAGTACGAAAGTAAAAAAGGGTACGAAACACGCAAATGAAACGCACGAAAACGCATTATTAGATACGTCGCTTTTGTTGTTAACAAAAAATTACAACTTTTTTCTCCTTAACAATGGTTTGGACAGTATAAAAATTCTATAAGCTTTTTGTATGATTTTTTATTAATGCAGAATTTTTAAAAAAAAATTTATTTTTCGTTTGTAGGGTCATTTGGATAACCAGCAAGCATTCCCCAACGGAAGCGCAACGGGACTCTCGTTGATACCGGGATTAGCGTTACTGCCCGGCCAATTCGGTGCACCGGGATTACCTGAAATACCTCATAATGAAAACGCAAAGATGGAACCACCCGCTTGGGGAATGTCAGATCCGGGGCAAGATAAGCAACAACATCCGGTACGTCTTACTGATTAGCTGTTACCTTGAGAAATAAATACGAACTCCGATGTAATTTCGCGTCATATATTTTCTACTCATCATTGAAACATCGTGCGAACGCGCAATAGAGTAGAGTCGAGAATCATTGAACGGAAAATAAAATAAAAATTATTATAACATCCCTATGTTTTTTTTTCTCTTTAGGGATGGAATAAGTGGAGCCACTAAATAAAGAAGCGTCTTATTCAACAAGCTTCTTCGCGAACTTGTGTGATCACCCGTGCAGAGAGTGAGTCCTTCAAATAAAAATAATCACGAAACGACGTATATAAAAAGAAAACGAAATCGCGTAGTTGGAAGTAGTAGTTTAAAAAAAAAAAAACAAAGAAAAGATTTAAAAAACAAAAAAAAAAAAAGGAAATACAGTGGAATGGCATAAAGGAGCAGCAGCAGCAGCAGCGGAAAAGCAGCGTTGTTTCTTCTAGAAAAAAAAAAAAAAAAAAAAAACACACCACGTAAAATTACAATTATTACCTATATTCATTGACACCCCAATCCAATTTAAACTTGTCATGTTAGGTGATAAGATGGTAAATCCCTTGCTACAATTTATTGCTATTATCTCTAATATACATATTCGAAATACGAATAAAGTAACTGAATCAGTGGGGGCGGTTGGCGAAGCGCGTGCGAAACGTAAAAAAAGATAAACAAACAAATAAAAAGGCGCTAAAAAGAGCCCAACAAAAGTTGAAGACGGCAATCGCGTCTGACACGCGTAAATGTATTATCACGAGCGATCGAACAATGTGGGGGACGTTGTTCGATTCGAGATTAAGGCCAAGAGATATTATAATTCGATTACTCGGGCATTTTCTTCGTGTTATTTGTACGCTCGCTGTAAACGCGATTATCGATTATTATTGATCTATGTGTAGCCGAATGACGGTGACTGTGTCATTACGTCATTTGTATGCTCGTCCAATCTGATGTCTGAATTTAACGATAACAATAAACAAAACAAAACAAAAAATTATAAAAAACAAAAAAACAAAACGAAACTAAAAACAAACGAAGCGAAAGAGATTAAGCAAAATTGAAGGAAACAATAATTATACACGCAAGCCGAATGTATTGATACGCATTATTAGATACGTCGTCTTTGTTGAAAAGATGAAAAAAAAAAAAAAAAATATTCCGAACGTTTTTTCTTTTCTTTTTCTAGTTAGCAATGTTTTGCACAGAACCGCCAAGAGCCCTCGATCACCGATCTACCGATTTATACATTATTATCAGTAATAATCTTTTCATTATTTTTCTTTTTTTTTTTTTCGATTTATTTATGCCGAGAGTTATCTATATATGAATTATCTATTAGTGATTCGATAAGATTTGAATGAGAAACGGATCGTACGAAAAAAAAAAAAAAAAAAAAAAAACAAACAAATCTATTGAAATAATATGAATATACAAGAATTATGTAAATAATTAATTTGTGAAAATCCAATGACACACTCACTCCTATTTGATGCCGATGGAACGAAAAAAAAATTGGTGAAGGAAACGGATAATTGAGAAGACCGCTCGAGGATTATTATCTCCAACGAACCTTTTTTTTTTATTATTCTTTCGCGTAAACGTAATTCTTGCATTATTATTTTCACATCCGATACGATGTCATTATCACACGGCTTACACGTGTACTTTAAGACTATTACTAGATGATATCCGTAAGTAATAGCCGGCTGCTGCGTTGCTCGTTTTTCAACGCCTCGATTAATCGTCATTACAGAAAAATGAGAAACAAAAAAGTTAAAATAATAATTCGAAAGGGAATAAGACTTTGAAAAAGTCTATAGAGAGATATTGCTGTTGTTCAAAACTTTGAGATCACAAGATTCGTGTGCGACAAATATGCGTGAGGAGAGAGTTTGAGATGAAAGTTTAGTGTCCGGGGCATTAAAAAATAATAAAAAAAAATTTTAAAAACGCGAAAATCCGAGAGTGAATTTGCTGCATCCTCTTGGTTGCCACTTCGATCAATCGATGACGAAGAGCTCACATTATCGATACGACTACTATACACGTATAGCGACTAGAAGAAAAAAATAATTATTATATCTGGCTGCTGGATGTATAAATATATAATAATCTCAAGAAAAAAAAAGAAAAAAAAAAAAAAAAAAAATGACGGTGGTCCATTACTGTCCAACAGACGTTTGTTGTTCGCTCTCCGCGAAGTAATTGCCTTGGTGAGCAACAAATTTATTAGAGATGCATAGAGCATATACACGTTTCAACACGTTTGTAAGCTACGATTTTATATGGACTTGCTACGTGTTATTACGTGAAAAAAAAAAAAAAAAAAAAAAACAAAAACAAAAACAAAATGTTTGACATTCGAAACCGGATATAACGAATAATTAGAGTTGCGCGTTGCGGGACGGAAAAACTAAACTAAAAAAAAAAAAAAAAAAACGAGTTTTCTGTTTTCACCGCGTACGCTCGATCTTCCTCTGTCTCAACGATACATTTAATTGTATACCGAACCTCGCAAATTCGGATAAAAATATTATTGAGAAAAGAAAAAAACGGGGGTGAAAAAAAAAAAAAAAAAAAAAAAAAAAAAATTGGTGATAGATTGCCTGTCGAGCCCGTTAATTCATAAACTCTATAAATAACGATTACTACCCCTCGAAGAATCTTTATAGTGACGATACGTCTCTACGAGTATAATACCTATTATTGCTATGATGGTAATATTCTTTATTATTCATATTATGATTATTATTAAGAAACACACGAAAAAAAAAAAAAAAAAAAGAAAAAAACACGACATACACGCAAAATACAACATAAAACTTTACGATACAACATAAAACTACCTATTACGCGTAAAGCCTGCAGTAGCACCTCTTTCTTCCTATTAAAGCGAAACACGATAAAAAAAAATAATAAACAAAGAGTGTTACAAGATAATACACGAAAAATACACGAAACACAATCAGCGGACACTTGCGAAAGGTAAAAAATTGATACCTATATAGGCGGGCATATTATAAGTATACATAATATACGATAGAAGAAGATGAAGATTATATATAGATAGAAATGCGTCGTGTCTATTGGCTGCCAGTCCCGATTACTCCCAATCGGACCAGTGTACTAGGTACGATAATTTAAACTAAAAAAAAAAAAAAATACAGTGGTAAAAAAAACGAAAAAGAGCAAAAAAAAATCGCGTAATGAAAAAGAAAAAAAAATGAATCACCTACCTATTATTACATACTTCTATGATATAAACTATAAATACACCGAGCAAATCGACACGATACACATTCGTTGTTCAAATCGAATTGAAAGAAAGAAAAAAAAAAAAAAAAAAAAAATTGGGAAAAATGATTCGCCCCCTTTGGGCTGATCACGTACTAACGGGGGACTTTGTTGAATTTTCAGTGCATAGATTGCAACGAGCTGTGGTTGTGTTTAATTGACACGTAGAGAGTCCTCCTCCCTCCCCCCTGCATCGCGAGTAACGCAGAAAAAAAAACAAACATTCTCATTAACGAGAATATTCAATACGATGCGAAAGATCATCGAGGTAATTAATCATTTGTCTGGGATTAAAACAGGAAATGGGCGCTTACATCAATCTCGATGGTGACAATTGTTATTATTTAAAGCCTATTTTCAAATTTCATTTATGATAATAACTGCGATATAGTAATGATATAATATTATATGATATATATAACAATGAAGCAAATAAATGAATATAAATGTCGGTGGTGGAAAAATTTTGATTGACAAACAACTTGTGAGGGGTTTCCGAAGAATTTACAACTTTACATAACACCGCCGTGAGAATGTTGAGGAAGAAAAAAAATACGAGTTTAGATATTTTAAGCGGCGTGAATGAATATATTTTCGTAGCTGTCGTCAATAGACACAACTGGGTCACTTCGTCATTCGACATAGAGCAATGAACTTGGATTGCAACTGCGTCTATCTACTTCAGGAACAGCAACGGCGTTTAATTCTTGTGTTACGTAATTACGAGACCATGAAAATTCGCGTAAGATAATAGAAAATGCGTAAAGTGTAATGAAAAATAAGGGCAAGAAATTGAAAGATGCGGGTAAGTATCAATCAATGTTTAGAGTAGCAATCATTTTTATTATTGGCGTCAGAAGATGCAATACCGCAGTCATTGGACGACCGGTCGATGACCCAATGACCTACTGAGGTAATGGAATTATAATGATCTCCTCGTTCGAAAGAGGTAAAAGTGTCACGTAGGATAAAATTATTACATATTTCTGCATCGTTCATTCAATTTGAGATTTACAAAAAATTCAGATAGTAATACATCGAATCAATTCATGATGTTTTTTTACTATGAATGTGCAGGGATTCAATTCATAGTATTGATTTACGTACACGAGATTTACATGAAAAAAAAGTTGCAAAATTCTTTATCGCGTAAGCGTTAAAAATCAGAAACGTGTTCTGATGCTATCATTTCCAGTAACGCAAAAGCGAATGGATAGTTCGTTTCGACATGTTTTCTGGATATTTTCATTCGATATTATTGAATTATTTTGATTCGATCAGCTATGCACTTCACGTCAATTTATTACTGTTGTCTTCATGCACTTAGGTTTTCTCCGCATTTTTCACCATTCAAAAATATTGACCTTCGACTAATTTTCGCGCTCGTGCAGATTAAAAGAAAATGCTCCACCAGGCGGCGATACTTGTTTCAAATTCAAACGAAAAAGCCGGTTTTAAAAGTTCGAAAAATATAATCGTGCGAAAAAGCGTGTACTTAATGTTCGATTAGTTTTATTTGTTAATCCGTCCCAAGCTTGATGTAGATTACTCGTCAAGATTACGCGTTTTCAACAGTCGAATGAAAAGGTGAAAAGGATACATTCATCTATCGTCATGTACCTTCGTCGCGATTACGTGAAGTTTGATTGTTGTGGTTAGGTGCGTAGTTTGAAGGTTGGAGGACAGCAACAGGTCCTGCAGCATCACAAATGGCTTTGTGGAACAAAGTACTGTCCGGTTTTAATGCCGACGACGAAACAGTTAATTTCGGTGCTCGCACAGTTGCCGAGCACAATGGATCGATTTACGAAACTTCGACACTTGCGACTATACAATCGGATGGCCAGGTAACAATTATCGCGTTAATTTGAAAAAAAGAAAAAAAAATCGTGTATTCCTTGAATCGTATTTCATCAACAACGTGTTTTATGAAAGGTCATCGACAATCCAAATGTTTCTACGTCTGTACAATATTCGATGCTTTGCGTTGCGGTCGACAAATCCATCACAATATTTAGCGACGAAACTTGTCATGAGATTATCCTGAGCATAGGCTTCGACTCGCTGATAACTACGTACTGCATGTCCAAGGATGGCGTGTTTTTGTTCGTAGCTCTTGCCACTGGAGACTTGCATTGCTTACACGTGGCCAGCGGAGGGAGCCAAGTATTTTTTGAGTAAGTTACTCGATGCATTTTTTCAAGGATACATTGACGCTATACTTCTGCGCGTAGCTTTGTAAAATTTAATGAATTAAAAAAAAAAAAAATTAATTTAATTTATTAAATAAAAAAAAATGTATTTGAAAAAAAAAAAATTAATTTAATGAATAAAAAAAAGCAATTGAGTTCAATAAATTTTTGTACAGAAACATTGAAGAAAAATTTGGCGACTCTATCGTCAAAATAGTTTTGCAAGAAATTGGGTCAATTATGGATGTTATCCTTGTAGCCACCAGCGGAGTTTTTTACAGGTAACAAATTGTTTACACCGCGATAACTGCATCTTTGCTTAAGTAAAATAATTTTGTTTTTTTTATATCGCCTTCAGTATCAAAAATTTCGATACAAAAGATGCACAGAACGCACTAATCGATAACGACGAAGAAAGACTCGACGAAATAAGAAAAAGTATCAACTGCTCAGAGATTTTCAAAGGATCACCAATAACACAGGTAGACTGCTGTTATTTTATCGTTAGACTTTTTTTTAACAATGAGTTAGAAAAACGGTAATTTTTATTCTCTCGATTACATAAAATTTATTGTGAAAATGATTTTTCTATAAAAACTTAAAGTACTTAAAAAGATATTCACGAAAATAAAATACATCGATATAACAAGCATTATTTTTTTTTACGGAAATATATCGAATAATCCTATTAAGTAAACAGAATTTTTTTACAAAATTACTACTCTAAATAAATCGTTCAGTTTTCGAAATTTACTTCTTCAAATTTATTCGTAATTTCCTCGTTAGGCGGACTGCGTCGATGTGGAACACGCGACGGGTAAAACATCGATAGTAACGATCGGTAACCACATACAATTGTGGCCGAGCGGGCAACGTTGCGGTCATCTCGGTATTTTGCCGTTTCAGTATAAAAAAGTGAAATTCTTCAAGAATTATGGGTAAGTAATGCCGATTTCACGATTTACAATGAAGACAACAGTTTGTATAAACTTATCATCGAATCTTTGTGTTCCACAGAGCGATGATCGGTTTGCGCGCCGACGGTGTTCTCAGCATCGTT
The DNA here is from genome assembly GCA_934046635.1 of Buathra laborator. Taxonomy (NCBI): domain Eukaryota; kingdom Metazoa; phylum Arthropoda; class Insecta; order Hymenoptera; family Ichneumonidae; genus Buathra; species Buathra laborator. The sequence goes on from OW203894.1 coordinate 21,233,552, forward strand.
TGTCTCGAAACTTTGTTGGGCAAAAAAATTTGGAACGGTCCTGTTGCAGACTTCGTTACGGTTCAGGATAAGATCAACGATCCTTATCAGATACTCATCTTATCGGTACCTGAAAACCGATCATCGGTGACGACTCTTCTGCGCTTTCTTTCCTTTCCCGGTACCGCTGAATGAACTTTATTAACTAAATTTTTATATACGTTCGCACGTCGTCGCGTTCTGTATCTCAACAATTATTTTTCTCTCAGATTTTGAATGCAAATTCGAGATATCGGTACCCACGACAACTTACTTGGTGGATCTTGTCGGCTCTTGTCTCGAGAACATCGTATATCTCGAAGGAATAAAAAACGATTCGGAGAAAATCGAGACGATAAGAGTGAAAGCTATAGTCGAGGGGATACCGGAATATCGTTTGCAGAGATTAATCAGACGCGAGCAGTTCGAAGAGGCTGAATTTTTCGCGAAGCAATTTCAGTTGAGTTTGGAAACCGTTCACGCTGCGAAAGCGGCGGCATTCATAAGTCAACTCGGTCCGTCGTTCAACGATTCGAACGAAGCCGCCAAGTTGGACATTTTCATCTCGACGCTTGATAAAATAAAGGACGTTAGATATATCTACGATTGTTGCAACGTCGCGTATACCTCGAATTACAAACAAACACGACGGCTTCTTTTGTACGCTCGTCAGAGAATAACGAGGCATATAGAAGTAAGTTATCGCAACAATGTGAATGTGATAATCTGTATCATTCAATTATAAACGAAAGTTTTATGGTCGCGTTACAGGAATCGAAAAGTCAAGACTTCGCCGTGTTGCTCTCAACCCTCAACGTTACGTTGCGAAAACTCGAAACTTTTGAGATAATACGGAAAACGAAAATCCACGGCGATGATAACAGCAGTGAGGCGGTAGAAGAGTGGATCAGATTTTCGCGAGCGAACTTATTGGAGGAATGCGTCAATCACTTGTTACTCGTGAGTTTACTGCGTTTAAGTCATTCGTAAAATGAGCCGAAAAAATACATATTTTTGCAACAGTTTTCATCGAAGTATTGCTTTTGTGGAGATTTACTTTTATCGGATTACTTTTCTACTTTTTTTCGGAAAAAAAATTTTGTGAAGGTTTTATGCCGGCATAATAATACATTTATTAGTATAACATTTATAGGGCAGAAAACTAGAAGTTTCGAGTTTATAGAATTTACGTGGAGTTATTTACGGCCAATAATTCGATGTTTGTACATAAATATCTCGAAAATATTATGTTCTCAGGACGAATTGGAAGCGGCAGCCGCAATATGGACCAAACATCTCCCAGAACTTGCGCCGCTTATAATGCCAAATACAATATCCGATATTTTGCATTCGATACCTGAGACCACAGCACCCTGTAAATTATGGTCGTGGCTTTGCCATTTCGTGCCGTCAATTGTATCGCTATTGCCGAGTTCACTTTCCGAAATCGTTCTGTGGGGCTACAAGAAGACAAAATCGTTGGAAAAGTATCATAGAAGCGAGTGGCCGCAGATTGGTCTAAATTTTGCTCGAAGGCTCATCGATGTACTGAGCTTTCAAGAGTCCAATGTGTGTTTTTATTTTCATCAACAATATTCCAACGAAAATTCGCATCTTTATCGTCTAATGACTCTGGTGCAAGCGATGACCGATCTTCTGGAGCTGAAAAACCTTCACAGGTTACATTTAAGATATTTCTGTTTTTATTCACACTTACGATACAATTTCGAATTTCGCCGTATCTATTTTAAATATTTTTTGCAGAATCGTTCTGCCGCTGGAAACTTATTTGGCTGATCCTACTAACGTGATACATTTGTTGTTGAATAAAGTGCACGTGACGGGAATACCGAATCTCGTTGAGAATTTTTTAAAGCAGTATATACTGAATCATTCGCTGCAGAACGATCAAGTATTCTGCTCGTACGTTCAGGTAAGTTATTTTGTCGATAGATTTAAATAGCAGAGTTTCAGATTTGATATTCAGTGAGTACCATTACATTATTTTCAATTGTATTACAGAAAACTATGAGAAATTCGAAAGGCTGGTGGTTTTGGGAAAAGGCACCGTGGGAAGAGAGAGTCTCGATCGTCATCGGTTACATCCACAACGTTCAGGTGACACGGAAAAATTTTTTAAGCAAATTTATTGTTCTTCAATACGATTTAAATATCAACTAAACGATTGGCTTCGTGTAAAATGACTTTTGGAACAGAATCGACTCGAGCAGACAGTGGAAGTACTGAAGAAAGCGCCGGTACCATGGAGCGATACTATCGTTGCTCTCGCCGAAACGAGTTACGCGTTCGATCATCCATTGGTATCGAAAATTCGTACCGAAAGTAACGGAGTCGCTGTAAAGTTGATACTCAAGAAATACGGTTACGCGCAGGTCGGCTTGTGTGTCGTAAGTATTGCGCTATTAATATTCCATTATTATCTACAAATGTAATCGCAACAGCAATACCATGTCAACCATCGTAATCAGGACTCGCGGTGTTTGTTATTAAAAAATAATATTTTACAGCGATTGTTTCGGTACATAATAAAACAAAATCGCCACGATATGATCGATGATATCATCGAACTTACGAATACCGATAATTCTATGAGACTTGAGGCCTTTTGCTTGTGTACGAATCATCACTTGAACAGAGGGTGAGCATTTTTTCGGCTTCGAAAGAAAGCGATACTTTCGAAATATGTGAACGAACGTTCGTTGCAGAAACATCGACAAAGCGATGGAAGTGCTGAACCGCGCAGACGAAGAAATCGCTCGATACTGTTGCAAACAAATAATCAATGCAACTATTGTCGGATTCGCTTGGACGGTAAATTTTCTCTTAGATTCTTCTCAAAGTATCGGATAAAAATTATTTAACGAGATGCCGTATTGAAAATGATTTTTCAGACAAGAGACGAGTGGTTGGGACATTACATAGAAGCTTTGGGATCCGTTAAAGCAAAATTGCAAACAATACTCTCGCAAAATAGCGACTACGCGGAAGAGCTCGACGACACTCTCAACAATATTCCGCATCTGAAGCATATGTATCAGTTGGATAGAAAGTATAACGTTCAGGTTAATCTAACTGAATATCGTACGCGAAAAAAGGAAATTTTGGAAAGCTACATCGATCGAATAGTTTACGGTTAGTCAATCAAAATGTTGTTCATCGATTATTATTCGGAAAAAAGTGCACTGAAAAGGCAAACAAATAAAATAAATGCCGTGAATTTTTTTTTTCGATAGATCTACAAAACGAGGAAAACTCAGTACTCGCGAGTTGTGAGCGTTTGGAAAAAGTATCGGACCTTTTGGGTCTACCGCCACTGGCATCTATACTCCAGTTCTTCGAAAAAATTGATGATATTTCGATTTTAAAACGTTCAATAACGTAGGATTTTTTTTTCTTTTTTTTAAGAATCGATTTCGCAATTTTTGTTGTTTTTTCAAATTCGTTACATTTTATTTTATTTATAGTCGATTGGCTCTGAATGGAATCACTTCGAAGGACGAATGCCGCTACGTTATTCAGTTGTGCAACGCATGGATAACGAACGCCGAAAGAGATCCCGAAGTATCGATTCTACTGAAAAAATTATGCGCTTACAGTTTCCTCAATTGCGACGATGGTATCCATTTTCTTTCTCAACATGTCGAATACTGAAAGTTGATTCCGTGTATCGACCGGATAAGTAATTAGTCTTTCTGATTTTTAGATCTCTTAAAAGACGTGGCGCTATGTAATAATCAGGTAAACGTTTACGTCGCAGCGCTCGGATACGAGGGTACATGCGAGCCGGAAGCAGAGCACAGAATGAACGTTTCGACGACTTATACTCTGTACAATATTTACAAAGACGCGGCTGTATCGTCGGGACAAATGCTGCTTCCGTTGTTTAAAGATTCGATGACGCTTTACAATTTTTATGCAGGTATTTGAAATTAGAAGAAATAATATACATAGATTTGTAAAATCGTTAAGCGTAAAACATCGAAAAAGGCGTTTTTTTTTTTTGCAAATAATTCGATGATTGATAATTGCTTAACACAAATTTAAAATTTGTCAAAAAATGTCAACAGATTCGAGTCCGCAAGATGAAAATTCGACGAGCGATAAAGAAATCGAAATATTGGTTGCGAGTCTATTGAGCAGAACGAAGGAAATTCAGAACGATCATTACGATTACTCGTTGCTACAGATTATGAAAAATTTACACTGCGGCCTGTGCGCATTACCGGCTGTGAGTCCCAAAGTATTGGAGGAGACGAAGCGTGTTTTGTCACACTGTCTATACACATTGCTGAGAAAAGTTGTCGGCTCACGATCGCTCGACATGGCACTGGGACTCGCGTGTCTCTTTATGCTCAGTGAACAAGACGCCTCGAAATGGTTATCCGTCGGTTGTCAAACGTTTGTTGTTAATTTTTTCATTATTATCGAAGAAAAAGAAAGTATGTTAAAAGTTATTTGATTGGAGGTAATGAAATGGAAATTTCTGCAGATTCCAAGGCGATCGAGTCAAGCATCGCGCAGTCATCGAATTAGGCTGCGTGTACTATCGGAATCTAAAACGGAACGAAGAATTGCAGAATTTCAACGGTCAGAAGCTTTTGCATCAATGGGCGCGAATGCTGACTGACTATGGAATCACTTACAAAGGTAGTCAATGATTGATTGAATTTTATCAATTTTTTTTACACGAAAATCGGTTGTAATGGGTGCGTTTTTTGGAATCGTCGCAGAGGTGTTAACCAGCAATATAAATAGCAAACGTAATATCTTGGAACGTGTTATCAACTCTGGTAAATCCGACTTGATACCGGTTATCGAACAATTCTGCGCCGATTTTGGCTTCGAGCTGAAGGAATGTTTCCTCCTGTATTTGGAAGTATTGATGAGCCGCTGGCAACCGCGTTTGGATTTTGTCGTAAACTCCGGAAGAAAAGGTAAATTTTCATTTGATAAAAGATTCAAGAGATAAAAAAGATAACAACATATTATGTTACTACAGAACTGAAAATCAAGGAGGACGATGTGCGCGAGTTGAATAAGAAATGCAAGGAAGTTGCGGCGAAAATAGAGGACAAATCTATAATGAAACGTTATCTAACTCAGTTGTCGCCTCAGGTATATTTATTCACTATCCTGGAATTATCACAATTACCGAATTATCACAATTTACTATAACGAAACAATTGGTCTGTAGATTAATTTCTACCACTACGAAGTATTCCTCACAATGCTGGAACTTTTGGGTGAAAAAAATATGGAGCGTATCGAACACTTCTGTTTCCTGCGAAGTTATACGCGTTACGGGTAACTATAATCTCTTTAGGGCGCTTCTAACTACGAAAAATTTATGACGATATGAAGAAAAATATTTGTCGTTCGAAATGCAGGCGTCCGACAGAGATTGAACGCGAGGAATGGGAGAAACTCTGTCACGAGAATAGTTCGATACCACCGATCGCCGAATGGCGAATGCCGTTTTTGCCAAAAATCGATCAGTGGAAATTGATCAGTAAGCGATACAAAGATTGAACAAAAATATTTGCAATCTGTTTTAATTCTTTTGCCTGACGATTATGTTTTTTTTTTAGCTCCGGAATTGAATCTCAAAACGTACGAAAAATGGTTGAGCATTGCTCCGATTTTGAAGCTTCAATCTCACGTAATTTGCACTTTGGCGATAAAAGGATCGGTGACGGAGGCTTGGAAAGGTTTTGCCAACGATCGCTCGCGCACCGACTCGTGGTGTTTATATCCACGCAACAGTGCGCTACTCAAAGACATAAAGAAATGTTTAGAATTTATGGCCGATTCGGAGCGTTTGTACTATGGAACGGCGGCTTTGTATTACGTGGTGAATCACACACCGCAGGGAGCGGATCAAGTAGCCGCGGCGCAAGAATGCTTCGCATCGGCACTACTCTGGGAACAGCAATCCAATGAATCCGACGATGCAATGATTGAAGTTCGTATTTTGAAAAAATAACGTCGATTATTTATTTATTTTTTTTTCTTTATATTTTCTTAAAGTCTGATAATTTAAGCAAAAATGCATTTACAGAAAATCAAAGATAAATATCTGCGACTGACGTCGAAGCATATTTTGCATACGCACGGTTTGGGCGAAAACAGATATCTCAATCTCATCGGAAATCCGGAGGCGCTGGTGCGCGAATTGTACAACGACGAGAGTATACCGGAAAGATATAAAGGAGCTATACATCGAAGACCCGATATAAATTCGGCAACTAACACGATAGGCAACGTTTTTTCCATGAATATGGTAAAGATACGATTCGAACTATTGCTTGAATGGCTACAAGCGGACTCTTGGGAAGGCAAACCGGACGACAGTATGACGATGGGATTTGGAAATTCTGCGAAAGTAAACGAAGACAATCCCGTAGCAGAGGACAATTTGCTGCGGTAAGCGTTATAGTGCATAACTTCATTCTCTTATACAGGTCTCTCGCACCTTAGATAATGAAAAAAAAAACTGATTTTTTTTATTACGAACATTCACGATGCAGAGCTTGTTACGTCCAAGGAGGCGGCGACACGGATTTGTACATCAATTTTTTGATCAACATTGGCTTCTGTGATGAACCAGAAACAGCTTACGGACCTGGCGTTCGTTTTCGGGCTCTGAGAGTACTTCAATCTGTAACCGATGAAGCGACCCTGGAGACTTTAACGAAGAGAGATTTCAACAGCATTCGGTATTTCTTTTATTGCGCAAACTTTTTATTTTTATTTTGGTTCTCGCAATATTTTCTTAAGATAGTTCTATCGCTTCGTGTTCATTCGCATAAGTTCGAGAAAAATAAGAGAAAATTGCAAATACTTCTCGATGATATAAAAATCTGAAAAAATTGGATTAGAAATCTGAAAAGTTGGGTTTCCGGAAAATTCATTGACAAATTTATTTTTTCATCGATTTGTTACTAACATTTTGGAATTATTATTATGCAAAATTAATCGTTTCTGTAACTTTAATATTGATGAATTTTTTCAGATTTTTATACCATCGAGAAGTATTTGCAATTTTCTCTCATTTTTCTCGAACTGATGTGAAATTAAGACGAAGCGACAGAACTATCTTAACGCAGATATCCAATCACATTCAAGCGTTAATATTTTTACAATTTTTTTTGTTGTTACTTAATATTCAGACAATACATTAAAACTCTACAATATCTGAATGAATTGGAGCGTCTGGGACTCGGCTACAGTATCAGTAGTTTCGAGTCGTGTTCGAAGCACAAATTGGCGCAAATTATCATGAAGACGCATTTCTACACACCTCGAGCTCTCAATCTAATTCTGCAGATTTGCATAGACTTTTCGATACACGATTGCGTTCTTTTGAACGCAACTCTGGAACGAATGGTTAAGCATCCAATGGTGGGTTCGATTAACGCGGATTGATGTTCGTTTTTTGTACGACAATCAGCGATTATTTAATTTTGTAACTACAGGTAAAAGACTTGGAGAAAATTCTACCGACGATAACAACGATAAGCAATATGATGAACTGTTCCGGCTATATAGCCGGATGGCAAGTCGTAATTGCCAATTCATTTGGAAAACTCGATCCTCAACCGAATTCGAAACAAATCGCCGATTGCGTCGGATCATTGAGACTCTTACACGCCTGTCCGGTCATCGCGAAACTCGAGTTTAGAGACATAATCAATCGATGCTTCCATTGCCAACAGCCGCATCTTGCTGCTGCTCTACTGCCGTTTTTGAATGAAAAAGACAAAGAGTATGTCTTGCAGGTAACAACGATTTATTTACGAAAGAAATCTTATTTTTGCAAAAATTCGACTGAGTTATTCTTTTTTGTCCCGATATTAATAGGAGATCAAGAAAAACTTCGAAATCGCGGAAGTCATTAAAAATCTGACGGCATTGACGCCTAAAGGAATACTAGTAGCTTCGCAGGTAATGATAAAATAAAGTTATTGAAAAATTTCATATCGCGTATTTATCGTTATTTTCATTGATAAATAAATTACTCATTACAGTCTCTCGTTATGCTGCGGGAAATTCAACCTCCGTTCTCCGTTGCAAATTCCCAGCTGATATAGAAATTGCGCAACGATACCAGTGATGATTGAGTAGAGAAAAAAAAACACGCGAAATGTGAAAATAACATTTTAATTGATAGTTATGTAGACTAAGTTTCCTTTTTTTTTTTAATCAATTGTTTTTCAAAACTTATTGATTGTTCACCGGTGTCCAACTGTCGTCGTAATTTTCAATCGTCACCGATTTCTCCCTTACAGCTTTAATTCTGTAACCGGTATTTATGGAGACTGCCGACAGTATCGTGAGTCGCGATACGATGAGGAATTCAGGATTTTGCGGACTCACACCGCGCACGAGGTCTATTACATCGCCAATTTTTACCTGTATATTCAAAGATCTCGTTAATGTATAGTTGCTGATTGGAAAAAATAATTTTGATATTGTTAAATCACGAATAATATTGATCCGAAGATTTTTTTACCTGAGTACTCTTCTTCAATACTTTTCCTCCATTGATGCGAATTTTACTTTCGTAAAGTGCTTCCTCTGCTTTGCTGAAAATTTAATGGGGTGTTAACATAGATATATGATTTTTTTTTTTTTTTTTTTAATTCTGCACTCTACTATATTAATTAGAATATTTACGTGCGTGCCATATTCATGCCGTTCTTGACGACAAGATCAATTCTCATTGAGCTAAGATTCATCACGCTGACTTTAGCATTTTTTCCTCCGATTTCCTCGAGTTCTTCCTCAATGTCCTCGTCTTCGTCGCTTTCTTCGTCTTTCTGAATGGGAAATTTGAACGATCGTCCAAACAGAACTATAGTAAATAAAATTATTTTTTTACGAACATACCACGAAAAAAATACCTGCGCCTGTTTTTTCTTTTTTCTTCCCGATTTGTATCTCTTGAGAGTTCCAATCAACGAAGATTCGTCGGTCAATAATAATCGTCGACGCCGGTCGACCCAAGATTCGTCGTTAAAACCTCCAAGACATGTGGTGATTTTCGGCAAAACGTGAATCGCCCGAATGCTGGAGTAAGTCGTAGCGAAGGATACTTTCGTCGCGGCGAGAGACGTTAATAATCGTCGGCCTGACATTTGGTGCTTGCGAAAAAAAAATCTGTTTATCGAAAATACACCATCGGTTCGAACGTTACACTTTGTTATTGCAAATGTAACCTCACAAAATATCGTGGTCTCAAAGGTCGAGATTTACGGAATTTGACTCTAGCGTCATCGGTACTTTGACGATTCAACTGTTGTTTTCATACAAAACTGTTTTACTCGCAAAGCACAGTAAAAGAAAATAATAATAAAATTGCTGCACGGTATCACTTGTCGTGATCTCGAGCTCCTCGACGTCGCGCACAGTGAATAAACATATATAAACCTATATAAAAAATAAAACTCAGTAACGTTACAAAAGACAAAAACAAAATTCGCAATGTTGAGCACACAATTGTTGTTGAGACAACAGTTGAAGCGTATAACGTGTGTGTTAAAAAATTCACGCTGTTCATCGAAACTCGCGGTCGATCCAGATTTGACCGGTTCCTCGGAATTGAGGTTATCGTCTCACAAGCCGAAAAAGCCGAAACGCGAGCCTTTCGCGAAAAATTTATTCGTCGGGAAGTTCGACACCGAATTCTTGGCATATCCGGAGCCGCAGACGCACGATAGACATCGCGATTTCTTCGAGTGGCTTAAACCAATCGAAGATTACATAAACGAACACGTCGATCCCCGAGAGATCGATCGAACGCAAAAAATTCCCAACGAGGTTTACGACGAGTTAAGAAGATTGGGAGTCCTTCGTGCCGCGGTCGACGAAGAATTCGGCGGTATTGGCTTGAATAACAGTGAGTACACAAAGCTCGTGGAAACCGTATCGGCTGTTCCCGTTTTGGGAACTTATCTAATAAAACGCGCCTCCATCGTGCGTTTGATAAACAGTTTCGGCAGCGAACAACAAAAATCCTTTTATTTGCCAAAAATTGCCTCCGGTGAGTTATCACTGTCGTTATGCTTCTCCGAAAGTCCATCCGGTACATTGGCGGAGCAATTGGAAACCAAAGCTGTTCTGGATGATTCGTTAACTGGCTACACGATCAATGGTCGCAAGACTTACGTCTTTGACGCCGTCAACGCCGATTTTTTCATAGTGCTGGCGCTGGATGCTGCCGGCGACCCATTTGTGGAGAACGAAACTTTCGAAGCTTTTTTGGTCCCCAGCAATACTGAAGGGATTGTCATTAGTGCGCCTCTGCAGATGCTGGGACAGCAGGGATCAAATTTCTGCGAGGTGACGTTCAACAATGTATGGGTTCCGAAAGAAAATAAATTTGGCAACCCATCAACGGAGACGCAACTCTTCCTCTCTGCTATCGGCGACGCAAAGCACAACATTGGCGGACAAACTATAGGTATACTGAAGCGTTTTCTGAATCTTTTCGCTGATCACGTTATAAAAAGCAAAGATTTCAACGTGAAGATACAAGCGCACGATTCGATACACGAACCCATAGCACGTGTCTCAACAGCGCTGTACGCCATGGAAGCGATGACTTACATGACAACGGGAATGATGGACACTTTTGAGGATCAAGATTGCTTGCTGGAAAAATCGTTGGTTGCCGCTCATTGCACCGATAGTTGTATAAAAATGATACTATTAGGATCGCAATTGATAGGCAGCGCAAGTTATTGTAAAACCGAAAATTTTGAACGACTCCTAAGAGACGCTTTGGCACTGAATTGCTATGACAAATCAGCGATTGATACGAAAATATATGCCGCTCTGTTGGGCGTGCAACACGCCGGTGTGACGCTCGGCAGTATGGTGAGGAAACACAGAAATCCGTTGTTTCATCCGTTCGAAATGATAATAGCGGGTTTGAAAATTAATATCGATGAAAAGCTCCATCTCGACGATTACTTGCATCCGTCGCTTCGCGTTTCCGCAATGTCCCTTGAAAAATCCGTTCACAATTTGCGAAAATGCGTACAAGAGATACTGATACAGTACGGGATAAGCTTAATGGGACACAAAATGGAACTCAGACGTTTGGCCGATGTTATTATCGAAATATACGCAATGACCGCGGTCTGTGCGCGAGCTTCGCGCTCGTATTGTATCGGTTTGAGAAACGCCGAAGACGAGGTAAAAATCGCTATGATCTATACGTATCGTACGTATGAGAAAGTTAATTTACTCATTAAGGAATTGGCGGAAGGCGATTGGGCCAATGGGGACACAATGCTGAAGAATATAGCGGATTCGACTTTTCATCATAAATCCTATTTCGCTTCGCATCCTCTCGAGCGTAATTTCTAAGAACATTTTATCCTCATGAACGCTCGACAAGTGAAATTATTTTCATCAATAATGCTTCGTCGAAATCGCGGTTATCATGAAAAAAAAAAAAAGAAAAAAAAAAAAAAAACGAAGGGAACGCCAGTTTTGCTATCTATATAAATATAGTTCAACTATTGTCTGTATAGTTTTTAGACATTACGAAATTGTAATCGTCGAATCATCCGCATTGTAACTAATGTAAAGAACTTACGTATTCAAGTGATAAACATAAAGAAACTTTGTAAAATAATGGTTTCGTGTCTTTCAAGAATCCCATCGAATATCGAAGTACAGTAAAGTTTCTATTTTTTTTTTTTTCTATATTGCGAAAACAATTTTTATTTGGATGACAATAATGAATAATGACGCGAGGATATGCCTCGCGAAATCGTAAACACTGATCCATCCGCGATAGACAATTGTTTAAAATAGCTAACGTAGTTTAAGTTTCACAAAGTTATCTCTCAGTAATTGCAGCAGTATCGACGTATCGCCTCGTATTTCAGTATCATTCAGCGCTACGAGCTTAAAATTACATTTAATATATATACACGTCTACATAACGAGTACCGTAGGAAAATGTTTTGGGTATTCGTACTAATTAATCTATTTTTTTCTTTTTTTTTTCTTAATCTTTTTAATACATCTCCTCTCGATTATTGACTAGATGTTTGATTCTGAGCCCTCAGGCGCGCCGTTTCTCTACGAGGAACGACGCTGAATTTTGTTACCCAATAATCGTCTGACCGTTAAAATAGCCGCGAATTCAATTCTATCGCAAAAACGGCTCTAAAAAATGCTTTTTTTTAGTACGAAATAGATACGTGAGTTAGTTGTTCGTTATGTAGCGAACGAGTGTACTAAATTTTTATCGAAAATTACTTTTTTTTTTTTTTTAGCGATGAAGGAAAACAAAAACGATTTTAGATCGGGAACTTTCATATTCGAAACAGCACCTTCGTTGTTTGCCATGCCAAGTGTGTTGTAAACCGACTTCGGTGGACGGAAATCTACGAATCAAACATAACACTGCTGACGTTGAGTATTCGATATTGCAATAACTTTTTTTTTTTTTTTTTTTTGGAATGTCGACAACGACGACGAACTTTTCTTGTTTTACTTATTTTGCTTAATTACTATAATCTTTCGGCTTGAACGATGACGTGTTCCTCTTTGTAGACGTCGTGCGACGACCAGCAACTCCGCGAACACGTGAATATAAATACCGTGCCGAATTCGATCTCAAAATTACGTCCGTTGCTGGGATCCAATCGAAGTTTCGGTATAATTGTCGGAAGAACTTGCAACTCGAAGATTCTCTCGGCACCGCAATGGCTGCACGATGCGATGCTCTCACCGAGCGGAGATAATAGAAGGGCCGCCGTATTATCCCGGCAGTACCTGCGATACAATCGATAAAGAATTAAAATAGAATCCAATTACGTCTTATCGTGGTGCGCAATATTTATCGCGTGAAAAAAACTTGAAGAATCCTATAAAATCATCTTTACGTATTCGAGACGAAAAAAAAAAAAACTCGAATAATTAAATTTATCCGGAAAATAGTCATTTTTACCTGAGAATCTGTCCGGAATTCTTCTGAATCCTACTGAGAAAATTATGAAACATTTCGTCGCCGTGCATCGGCACACTTTTCTCATATTTTTCCGGACTCGTGTCGATACCCTTGAGGTCGTCGGACGTCGAATCTGAACTCATAGGAACTTCTGGATTGCATAATTGATACTCTACGAACAAATCTCGTACGTGTTGCGGCACATCGACACTGAGATCTTCCTCCTCGACGCTCATGAATATCTCGGCGAAACTGAGATTAACACGACTCTTGGATTCGGTATGTTGTATGGGAAGCGGCGTTACTTCGTGAAGAAGGTCCATGAGATCGCACTGCGGCTGTGTCGGCGTGTCGATGCAAACGACTTCGCTCTCTTCACCCTCTATTTCGGCCGATGCCAGTGGTGAGTCAAGTCTCCCAACGGCACCTCCGCCGACTAGAGTTTCTATACTTGTCGGACTGATATGCATGAAGAAATAATTAGTATTAAGAGAATTGCGATCATTAATACATTTTCTTAATTGCGAGAGAGAAAAATCAATCCGACTGACCTGTTGGCGTTCGGGTCATCGACCCGAAGATTCGATAATTCTTGATTGAGTTCCGTCTCATCGATCTCTGTAGTTTTCGTCGCGAGACTCAGTCCAATAGCGAACATGTTGTTGCCGTTTTCTTCCGAAACATTGTCATTAGTTTCTTCTCCCCAATCGTCAGCGTCCGATAGCCAACTCGTCGTGGAGACCGTTGTCAAGCCGCAATTGTCCGCGGTATTGGTTATTGTTTTTTCCTCCAGCGATTGTACTCTCATACACGTCCAACTTTCGTTTTGATTCCAACAATTTGGATTTATACACGCGAACATGTAGAGGGTGCGATGATAACGGGAATTTTCCAGTGGCGCGTAAACTTGCAACGCAAGCAACTGTTGGAGTCCGCATAGCCTGCATTGAGGCGCCGAGACGGGGGATTTGTCATTGTGAGGATCCTATAGATAATGTTTTGATGCATTAAGAAAATGTTTAATTTTCATTATTTACGAAAAAAAAAAAAACAAAAAAAAATACAATCGTTTTTCCGAAATTTTCATTTGGTATCAGGATATTTTCAAATGTTTGTTTTTTTATCCATCAAATTACGAAAATGAGAAATTTTTCGAGATTTTGATAATTTCACCATTATTATTGGAATAATTGCATTAAAAACGAATTTTCTTTTAAAAAAACCGAATCTGTTTTTTTCGTATGCATAGATATACTTCTTAACTCAATAGGATCGAATCACTAAACCGTTATTTTCCGTTTGTAAATAATACGACATTACTAAGATTGCTTTTTTATTGCGTTACAATTTCATTGAGAAATTGTGTAAATCGATAAAAATTCATTAGCGCTATAACAATCCTAAAGACTTATTATACTGTATATTGTTTTTTTTTAAATTTATTGAATAGGTAATTCTAACATTTCATAAAAGTAATTTGGAGCGATTCAACTGTATCGAATAAATTTACGAATTAATCGAATTTTAAGCAATAACGTTGCGCACTTACCGGTTTACCACCGATTTTGTTGGTCGTAAAATTAACGAGTGAGCGATGTTTTTCCGTGACGTACTCGTCCTCGTAGCCGAGATAGACTTTCGAACGATTTTTGCAAGCCATTTAATTAATGCGGCAAAAGAAAAAAAAAATGTCTCTTCACCGACAACGGAGCTTTTGGAAGACTTTTTTTTTAATTGTTAACAAATAACAATAACAATTTTTTATCCGCGATGCAGCTTTGTACGCTGTCTCGATAAAACGAATAACTCCGAGCTGTGTGTGTGTGTGTTTGGCTGTTACGTGCGTCAGACCTGCAACGCGTGCGCTTTTTGGCGTAACTTATCGATTTTAAGCCGCTAATGCCACAAATTTCAAAATGCGCGGAATTTAGGAAAGTCTCGTTTATGATATTCAACGTTAATTCGATTGAAGCACTTATCGGAACAAATGTTAAGTACGAGTTATGGATCAATTTTGGAAGACATTTGTTTGGAGATATTCTGATGCTTGTACCGCGTACAACGGACCTTATCGCACTGCTCGCCGCGTGCTAACCAGTAATTTCTCAAGTATCCGTGTGGGTCAGTGAGCCGCCGAGTTCAGTAGTTCCGCCGGGAGTTCTAACTCGTCGCGCTATCTCCAGTGTAAAGCATTTACTACGAGTAAAAAGCAGCAAAAATGTTCTCGAATCGCTTGCCGACTGTTGCTTATGCCTCGGAGGTTGCGATTATCGATTTACCGGCTTGCGATTTATCGAACGTCGGGTACGAGAGCTGGCAGTGCAATCGCTGCAATTCTTCTTCTCTACAATAATAACTTTGATTTTTTTTTTAAATTCTGTAATACTTTCGTGGCTGGCAGCCCTTTATTTATTTATATTTTCGATCATAAGGCACAATACATTATTCTTCGATTGATCTTTTCTTAGATGAATCTGAAAAATGGCAATATTTATCCGATTTATCGGACGTGGGGTATCGTTTGTATCGGCAGTTGGAAATCGTTGGTACGTACGCACACGAGACAGAGGCTGGAAACATCGTCAGCATCAACTCGTTTATTATTTCTTCTCTCCTGTAAAAATCACTTACTATTTTACGATTTTTCACTTTTTTTTTTTTTTCTCATTTTTCACGCTGTTCAGCACATTGACTACGAAGCGACAATCATCCAGTCACTCCAATCACCCAATGAGTTTTACCAACTTGCGCCCAGATTTTTAGACTTTTTTTCTTTTCTACGGAGGATGCAGACGCGTCCAGCTAATTGCAAAGGACAATACAATAAATCTTTCGATTAAATCGAAACCACTGATATCGTTTACGCGTTAAATGCGCATACGATACAGCGGTATACTCACATCAAGGCACTTCACGAGATCCGAGATTCAGAGAGACGGAAAAACGCTTTCAAGCCACAACAGCGCGTTCCAACGCGATGTGCAGAACTCTTCTATAGACCTGATAAGGAAGATACGCAAATTTTATGTTAATCAGTGATAAAAATTCATTCCAACGGGCGTTAGGATATAAACCTTTGTAGAACAACGTTGTAAGCAACCGATTTATGCTGCCAATCAGTTTATACAGTTCCAAATATTGCATTTATGCATTGTTAATGCATTTTATTACTGGATTTTCATTTTTGTTTTTTTGTTTTCGATACTTCGTCGATGACACGATTTTACGTAGGTTATTTTTTTTTTTTTTGTCGATCCCGATGTTTTATCGTTGATATTAGAGTCGAAATATATTCGGTTTTTTTTTATCATGCTGAATTACATTTTTTTTTTTTGTTTCTTCAATCGTGCGATTTGTTGTTTACAACGTTATTTCAGTACGCGAGATACTCGTTATTTGAATTATGGTATACCTTTTTGTTTTTGTTTTTGTTTTGTTTTGTTTTTTTTTTTTTTTTTTTGTACTGAAAAAGTAATGATGCACAGATACGTATTCCAATATTAGATATTATGCCAAGTTTTTATTTATCATTTTCTCGATCACAATTACATATGTCGAAGTGCTTGAAGTTGAGTTAAACGTTAAAAGTATTATGCAGTTACTACGCACAGGTTTTTTTTTTTTTTTGTTGTTTTTTTTTTTTTTTGTTTTGTTTTGGTGAAACAGTTTTTTTTTTTCGTATTTATTCACCTACGTATAGTAGGACTTTATTGTTTTCTTAATTACGCACAAACCAAACGAATCTGATTGTTGTATTTTTCTTTCTTTTTTTTTTCTTCATTCGTTTTATCGTTTATTTATCATTAAACCACACAGAACATTGTTTCGTATGTATTATTTAGCGTATCTAAATATACACATGGACACTGATCGTTACGAAGGTACGTAACGGGAGCGAAAAAAAAATACTTCTAATCGGTAGATGATCAGTGACGTCAGTGAAGTTTTAATGGCTCTACGCTCAACGTTCTCGGGGCTCTGTTACTCCTTCGTTCATTTAGTGCGACACGTTTTCCCTGTTGCCCTCGTTGCCTTTTACGCGCATTTTACATGCCCGTTCGCTCATTCTCTCGTTACACATATTTCGATAGGAACGGGAAAGCCGGATGTGCAGTGCTGGGATCGTAAAGGGGGCGAAAATAAAATAATTCTTTTCAACGTATCGAACGACATTGATTTTTACGAAATGACGATAGTGGTATATCTAGATATTAATTCAAGGAAGAAGAGGAAGCGTTTTAACATCGATTTAGAAAAAAAAAAAAGGATTAAAAAAATGCGGAAGCATTTTTTTTTTTTTTTTTTTTTTTTTTTAAGGAAATATGTGCTTTTACTTCGCAGGTCGGGAATACGGAGCGGAGCGATATCGCGAGGCAGAGCTCGACGCTGTTGTTGTCTTGTATGATTTCCATGCACGGCTCGATGATTCCTCTGCGAATTTTATATATTGATGCACATCTGTTATTAAATTTCATATAATTCACACCGTCCCCTCCCCCCATCTCCCCACCACTTCACGGGTGAGACTATTATTTTATATTATTCTACGAATAAATGACAATATATGTTGACAAATTTTGTCGTTCAGTTAAGTGTTTTTTTTTTTTTTTTTTCATTTTTTTTTTTTAGAATCAATCTTTTACCATCAATGTTTCAATTTTTTAGCATCTTTTTATATGATCCGTTAGTGAATTACGTTTACGAAAGTTATTTGATGAATTATTTCTCGCGCTAATCAATTGTGTTGTAGTTGTTGTTTTTTTTTTTTTTTTTGGCGTTCAATTTAGAGCTGTTATTAGAGAGCAGCGCTCGTGTGCCGAACGATACACGAGGCTTTGTTGCTCGGGAGTATAAATTATTTTACGATCGATGCAGCCGTTCAACTCGTTCGTTTCCGTTAGAGAAAAATTTTCATAGAAAATTATAGTTTTTTTTTTTGTTTGTTTGTTTGTTTGTCGTTGTTGCAACAATACATTTAATACGATGCAAGATATGCGCAGAGATACGCGACGGAGATTCATAGAATAATTTTGCTTACCTGGATAATCCGACGTCTCGTAATAGTCGTGAGACGAGTGCGGCGCTGGTTCGTCGTCGTATTCATAAGTCGTGTATCTCGAGGACGGATAAACTTCGTCACTGATAATAATAAGAAGAAACATAATAATAAAATAAAGAATGACAAATAAGATTCTTTCTTATTTCGTAATAAATAAATAAATAGTCCTGAATTACTAACGTGGCGGACGAAGAGTAATGACGATCGCCGTAACGGCTGCTGGTACTCGACGAGCCGTGATAATCGTATTCGTGATGCGACCCTCGGCTGCTCGGCGGAGGAGTTGGATCGTCGTAGCTGAAAATTCAATGACGAAAAAGTAAAGATTACCACGAAAAAAAAAATAAAACGATTACCATGAAGTAAAAAAAAAAAAAAAAAACAAAAAAAAACATATTTTACCCATAGCTTTGGTCCATAGCGACTCGCGCCCGATCGAGAATCGAGAAGACCTTCGCTTTGGCCGGAACTGACCGAGTTATCGGTCCACGTGTCGAGGGTGGTGGCATTATAGTCGCTGAAACGAATTAAAAGAACAAATTATCATTCAATAAAACGATAAAGAAATACCATAATATTTCATGGAAAAAGCTTCAGGTTCTCCCGAGTAATCGATTTTTAATTGGTTCACTGAAACTTCCAATTTTTGAGTTACATGACTAATATCACCGTTTATCAAATACCGAAATCGATTTCAATGATTTCATTAACTTTTCCTTATTTTTTCGGTGTTTTTATCAACTTTTTTTGTATCACGAGTTACACTACACTTTTTGGTCGCTCTATGAATCGTTTCAAATTTTTTCACTGCAATTTCGGATTTCTACAACTGTTTAAATATAAGTATTGGCAAACTGTAAACAGTTTCGTTAAATGGCAAAATTCGTGGGAAGATAAAGTTCTGTATCTTTTAAATGGTTCAATAATTTGTAAACTTTTTTTCGTCGAGTTTCCTTCACTGATTTTTTGAAAATGTTGTTGAAGTGTAAATAGCGACATTAAAGAAAGTTCTCAGTGTAGCGGACAACGGTGTGAAAATAGAATAGAGAATTGGGGAAGAAATTCTACCAATGCGCGACGGACCTCTGGAGGATCGAGGAGGTGCTGGTCTGCTGCTGGGTCTCAATATGCCTCCACCGCGGGCGGACGGTCTCCTCTCTTCGGCCGCAGAGGGGTCGTCGACCATGCTGAGCTCCATCTCGCGCATCTGTTCCTGGCGTATATTGTCGTTGTTGTCGGGGATCAAGTACTTTCGTACCTCGGCAAGTGCGAAGGCGATTCTCGCGTGTGCCTCCGCTGGCGGTGCGAGAGCCGCGATTTCCACGTGCAAATCGTCGGATAGATGAGCGTATTTTGGGTCGAGAGATAGACGGCATTCCTCCTCCTTTAAAAAAAAAAAAAAAAAAAAAAAAAAAAAAAAATTAAACGAAAATCGACATTTTTCGATAATTTATAGAGTTATCTAACACATTTAATTATTTCGCTTCGATGCGCATGGAAAAGATAATAAATAGAAAAAAATACGTTTAGAAATTGAAATCAAGCGCCAGGAATCCGAATGACATTCGTCCCGTTGCTTTGTATCTACAAATATAGGAATACTTCTATCGATATTTTTCGATCTTTCGGAGAATAACGAATATAGTATTCGTTAATGAATTGTGTGGATATAGTTCGATAAAGAAAAGAAAGAGGGAAAGAGTTCGCGAGACTCGCCGGTTCGCTTATGCAAATTTAAATGTAACTGAGAATAGTATCGTTCTTTCGAATGGATCTCCGTTTTCTCTTATTCGAGTAATCGATCGTCTAGCCGCGGGCAATAAAAAAAAATTAGTCTTACACGCGGATAAATTTTCCGGGAATTCTCGTCATTATCTATAATAACACGAGACTCGTTCGTCGTGTTAACCAGAGAGAGAACATTATTATTATTATCTAATACAACGCCAAGCAAGTTAGTTAGTTTTGCGGTGAATCGATCCCGCGCTCCCGCGACGAAGCTTCCAATGCGAC
Source organism: Buathra laborator (assembly GCA_934046635.1). Classification (NCBI taxonomy): domain Eukaryota; kingdom Metazoa; phylum Arthropoda; class Insecta; order Hymenoptera; family Ichneumonidae; genus Buathra; species Buathra laborator. Next base: position 21,253,633 of record OW203894.1, read on the forward strand.
AGTGTGGTTGACGCTATCGTTCGATGAATATAAATTAAATCATTAACAGAAGATCAGAACTATCGAATAGCTTGCTGTAAAGGTTATGCCCTCCAACGATCCACGGGGAATATTGCCCGATGTGGATGACATTAATTGTTAGGACGGGCTGAGTAATTCACGAATGTAACTTGTATCCCTTGAGGAGTCTGTGAACTATTTAGGCGCTGCAGTGATGGTCGTCTCTTTAACTATGGATTGTGTGCCGAACGAGCAAAAAATTATTTAAACGACTGCAAGCGTTCGTTGTCGTATAGGTCTCACTGCGATCTCACATAATTATCGAAAGTTCGACTTTTGCGAGAACGCGAATTAAATACGAAAAAAAAAAAAATAAATCTAGAATACAATTTAAAATCTCATCCTCAACTAGGGACTGCGATCTAATGGGATTTTTTAATATGAATGTTACAGAGTTAAGATTTTTTAATGTCCGTCTGTATTGCCTGCACCCGGTATACTGAAAAATGCGATCTAAACGCGGCTTTTTTTTTTTTTTTTTTTTTTTTTAACGCGGAGTTATTATACGGAATTTTTTTTTTAGACATTTTGGAAAACCAATTTGTAAATCAGGAGCAGTTTGGACGCGTATAAACCCGGATTGCCCCTTTGAATTTCGTATATCTAACACCTTCTAAATTGTCCCACGAAGTTGTGGTCTGATTAAGGAATTTATCGCAGGCAGAGAAACTATCGAATAGAGAGGGGTAACCAGGAATGGAAGTCTAGGATGCGCTAATGCGCCAATGCTGACCCCGACGGGGGTGTAGAACATCGAGAAGCAGCCGGCGTGGTAGGATAATTAGGTGCAAGTGTATAACACTCGTACTTCGGATGACCCTCACCGGATATAACGTTAATCCCTGAGAGTTATGGTTACTGCCTCGATAAAGCTTACTTATCTACTACGTTAAACTGGAAATTTCCCATTTACCGAGTATCCCTCCCTCTCGCTTTCTCTCGCATCTAATTGGAGAGGAAACGCCGCCTCTTATGCTCCAAAAAGAGTGGAATAATCGTATGTGAGTTGCTATATTAAAACTGTCTGTGTTCACTTTAATAGAAAGATAATTTAGTAAGCGCTACGAAAAAACAACATTGCAGATTTTTTCGTAACGTAAATAAATTAAATTCAATTTCTGGTACTCATTTAGGGTATTTATCCTCTGAGTGATCTTACTATATCGCAATTGACAATTCAAATAACTGCAAATAGGTTGAACCCATTTCTTTAAAATTTCAATATCTGGTTTTCTTCCGATGTGTTGAGTTACGAATTGAATTAAAAAAAAAAAAAAATTCCGCCCTTTTTTTTTTTTGACACCCCTGTGTCGTTGATCGTCGAACGATCGGTATTTATAGAATTTTTCACGAAACGTCTGTAGCCCTGTCTGCTGTGCTTTCGGAATTCCCGAAACTTTGGAAATAGTCTGTTTTTTTTTTTTTTTTTCGTCTTTTCTCCGATGCGATTTTCGACGATAAGCTCGTAATGAAAAAAAAACCAATTTCTACATAAAAAAAAAATCTGTCCATTAGGTACACATCGATCGACCGATCGGACTTGATGATGGGTCACTGAAATGAAAAATACGATGAAGACCCCTCGGGAATTTGGTATACAAAAGAACAGTTAAGTGGGTTTTAAAAGTTAGCGAACAATCGGGCGGTCATGTGTTCCCCTCTCTCTCTCTCCCTCTCTCTCTCTGTCTGGATCCGCACGCAATAAAACGCCGCAACATAGTATCCGTATAATACACCATCAGGCAATTTTCACGCTTCGATGAAAACAACGATATGTTCCGAGAGTCAGAAGCGCATGGTTGGGTTATATTCCCTCCGGCCGGTCGAAGGACATAAAAACAGCAGATTCAATCATACTTCCCATGGGGCGTTCGAGTCCCGTGAGGCTAGAAAAATCTGAAAAGTATCGCATAGGGAATGAAAAAAAGAAAAAAAAATGAGAAGGGTAACTGCGGACCTTCGGCCATAGCTGTTGATACTACGAGGGTAGTCTCACGGTACAATCCCGCGAGCTGTGTCTTTTTCTCTACTCGACCCCGGAGGGTCAGCGCGTGTTATCGAGCGTATCGGGGATACCATCAAACTATAAAACGCGAAAAGACACGGTATGTCAAAGTATCGAAGATAAAAAAAAAAGAAAAATAAAAAAATAAACGAACGAACACGTGTACACGATAGAGAGCTGTATGGAAACCTCAATGGATCGGATCGCTGATTTTTCTTACGAAAAAAAAAAAAAAAAAAATACAACGTTTGACGAATATTACATTTCCTATAGTCGAAAAACGAATTTCGAATAAATAATCAGTGACATACGATATGATAATTTGCGGTAATGTTTACGGGGTCTGATAGGCGAGGAAAAGTCGAGCGTATAATTTCCCCGGTGTACGCGAAGAGTTAGGGGGGCACAGTTCGAACGTTTGCGACTCACTTTCACTGCGGCGGGTGAGAGCATCGGTGCGGGGCACCGGCAAATAACATTTTCCATTTGGCAAAGTGCGTTACGACCCAGTTAATCCCTTTAGCGAGCGAGCAACCGTGGCAGATATAGAGAAAAAGAGAACGGGGTATATGAGGGCAGTGTGTGCTGGCGGACGGCTGGACGCGTGTGGGGGTATGCGGCTGGATTCGCTAGTAGGGGTTAAATAGGCTGGAGCGCACTGCAATTAATTCGAACGTGATTAAAGCAACGCCGAAATGAAAAGGCTGGGCTCACTGGTTCATAGAGAAACAGTGGGGGTATCAGGCCAACACAGCACGAGGGAAATACATTAAAATTCCGGAAGGCCGCGCGCGATTAGACGAAACGAAACGAAACGAGAGCGAAAGGGTTTATACTCATTGATCCAAAATATGCTGTAATAGACGGGACATTATAACGCTACATGCATGTGAAAAAAAAAAAAAAAAATAGACCGACATACTTTTTTGTTATCGACGGTCGATATCGAGGTACATTTTTATTTTTATTCAAGACGAACGATTTTCATGGCCGTTTGGCTGAAATACGAGGGAATCATCACTGTTGCCGATGTATCTCCCTTTGACTATGATCCCGCGGCTCTCTTTTGATGTCTCACGGGGAAGCTAGACGTCAGCGTTGATCCAACGACGGGGATGATAGAAGGGTGGGATTCTGTGTCTACCGAGGGTGAGAGGGAGGGCAGGAGGGCAATATTTTCATGAAGGAAAAGCCTCTGAGAGCTTAACCACCGGACCGATTCGCGACGTCATAAATCACGATCCGGAGGATTGGATAATTTATGACGTGAAACTAGGAGAGCCGCGACGATGGAGCAGTAGTCGAGAAAAGTAACGTCTGTGCAGATCGAAGGATGAGATAGACCTATTGAAAAGTTTTCCTTCGAACGATCGGAGCTTCGGGAGGAAAATGTGACCACCACCCTCTGGGAATTTTCCGGACGTTTTTTTACACTCGGGTCGCATCGTCGGGAGAACACGACGATGACTCGACTTTCGGTTCGTCGACAAGCTAAACATTACTTGTGGGTCATGCTGAATTAATCACTCACTCGGGGTATAAGAAAACCCGTATTTCTTCCTTTTAACGAACTATTTTTTTTGTTCGGAGTGTCGTAATGTGTTCATATTATTTTCGAAACGATTTTTTATTTAATATTAAAGAAAAAAATGGACGAATTGTGACAGATTTTTATTCACGTTTAATTACAGATGCGACGCAGAAAACGGGTATTAAATGCAATCTCTGCGTTAATATACGTATATTATATTCGCACGAATATCTAGAGTTTCATAAACTCGGCTTGTACGCTTAATATTGCTGGGATACAGTAGAGTTATGAAAGCTATTTTACCAGTACATAAATACTCGCGGAGAAATTTGAGGAAAGACTTGTATATAGTATTATATCCACAACGGAAGTAGAAAGAAGCGAGCCATTAAAACTTTGCAATGACGCTAGGAATTCAATGGAAGGGGAGGGGGGGGGGCGGGGTGGAGGCTGGAGGAAGGGAAAAATATGAGAGAAGAGCGAAAGCGAAAGAGGATAGACTTCTCGGTTCATTAAGAGCCTCTTATCTGTCGAGAGTGTCTCACTTCTTTCTCTCTCGTTTCGCGAATTAGTAGTTATTCCAACTGGGAGAGTAGAGCGGACGTTTTTACTCGTCTCTCTTGCCAACTTGGATGATATTTCTACGCTCGCGCGCGGGCGAACCGTGTGCCGAGGGTCTCGTGTTCTCTGTGCGAAAACTTTTTTAGAGTGCCGGACACGCCAACCCTCTGTCACATACCTCGAGAACAGGTGTGTTGTGTCCGAATGTAGATTCACTTCGCACTTCTTCGTTACATTTTGTTAAATAAAAAATAAAAAAAATGTATAGGTACCGCCTCGGGTACCGCGTTAAAAATGGAGATGTCGCGTTCAAACGAGGAGACGTTTATAATTCTACCCGAAATCCAGTACTCCAACGTTTTGTATTCTTTCACTTCACAGTTATGCAAAAACGAGTAAAAAAGTATTTTTGTCGGATTTCCATTTTACGAAAAATTTGAATTTTTTTTTTTTTTTTTTTTTTTTCCCCGGTGTCTTTAAAGAGCGATATCTTTGCTTCGCGATAAAATATTGGAAAACCCGAAGTATCCGGCGTGATCGACGGGGGAAAAATACGGGAGGGCACTCGATTGAGCTTCAAAAGTTTTTTTTTTTTTTTTCGGGCCTTTGCAGAACGTTGAAAAAGCGTGAAAAAAAGTCTGACAAAAGGGTATAGTCTTGAAATTATTTTGCATAAAGGATGCAGAGTTTGAAAATAGGAAAATTCTGAGCGATATACATATATTTCCACTTTTTTAAATATCTTTTTGTGTTGAACACGTATACGATAGAGATTTCCGTCTAAAGTCAAGCGAGATGCGGACAGGCGACGGCAAACAATGGATTAAACTTCGCATTTATCTATTCGTTTTTATATTTAGAAAATGAAAGTTTCTTTTGTCGCGTAATAATCGTTAAAATAGCGCAGATGTTTCAACGATTATTACGCGACACGTTCCTTTCACGCGTCGAATTAATAATACCAAAGTTCTTCGTGTATATCATACCAACAACGCGCGCTATAGTCTTCGGCCTCTCGAATCCCCTCGTCTATTTTCCTACCGTCGATTCTATTCTATCGCAAAGCTTTCTCAGCTTTCCACCCCTCCGTTCTCCTCTTCTCGCCCTTTACTAAATTCTGTACACAAGTTTCCCGTTGCAACAGCCGCAGCAAATGCAACATCGGAGAGACTTGTCAAATCCTCGAGAGTTTCCTCTCGTCGCCGTATATTATCGAGAGCTGCGAGCACATGGAAGGTCTCGGCTGTTGGTGCGCACGGTAGATATATCGATGCACTCGCTTAGACCTCTGCATCTCGGATAAACTCGATGACAACAATGACAATGGATGACAACGGTTGAACCACCTGGTACTACGCTGGGCCACCGCCTTGAACCAAGTTACAGTGTGGCCACGAAACCGCAGGCTAAGTTTCGAGGGCAACGGAAACACACACAGCCTAAGCGCGCTACTGGCGCGCGGGCAGCAGTAACCGCTTCTGTTACTTCGCTTATGAGGATTCAAGGAAAATGAAGAAGAAGATGCCACTCTCGGTGAGAGCATCTCACGTTCCTTAGGGAAGTTTTCATTGCCCCACGACAGAGCGTCATGACAAAATTTCAAAACTTCAACGTCTTCATACCCCTTTATCACGAAGTTCTCAAAGTGTTGTACGCATCCGAGAGACTTAAAATTTCCAGTATCCGAGACGTTCCCTCGTGGGACATTTCGAGGGAAAGACATGTCGTATGGAGGAAAAAAATGTCCAAGACGTCGGGACGTAGCATAAACGTATAAAGCTATCACAAAACGTCATCGGCTCTGTACGTTGATGGAGAAGGGACAATATCTCATTGACGAAAGAAAATAGTACGAGATATAGGAAGAGACAGACTATATTCTCGAGGGAAAGAGCGTGAGCTTTTTTTGTACGGTTCGCGGAGTGCGGAAGAGACGCAAAAGAAGGGGGTGAACGGGAAAAAAAAATGGGAAAAATCACGGAGGAAAGAGGATGATAGAGAGATAAAAAGTTTCAACCGTGAGAGAGGCTGCGCTCTTTCGATGTGTCCCGGACTCCTAAATATAAGAAGTCGTAACGATAAATCACTCCGGTTCTCTCTATCCGAGATTTCGCGATCCAGATAGGAAAAGTAACTCTCTCTTTCTCTCTTTCTCTCTTTTACCATTCCTATCACTGATACTGAATTTACCTAGAAAATACTTTGAGATTTCTCGAGATTACCGTAGGAGATTTGGCAAAAGCCAAAAGATCTGAGACCCTTTTGCCCTTTTCCGTTCTCTTTTATCCTCGCGCAGTCTCTATAACTCCCCCACCCCGAAGCTTTGCTGTGGGTTAGGGTTGAATTTCTCTATCTGAAACTCTTTCACCGTCATCAAGAAGCCCACTATGGCAATGCGACGTATATTTTGTCTTTTATTTTATCTTCTATTTGTTCGAAGTTTTTTCGACGTTTATGCGAGGAGAGATCATCTTTCGCGAAACCCGCTGCCGATGCGATATCGTCATACGTCGTAAAAGAATTCCATAAAGAAAACCGCGAGAGATAAGCAAAAGGGTGCGGGACGAATGGTTTATTGAAATAATGTTCGAGGTAAAGTATCCGAAAGAAGGGAAGTGCGCATACGCTATATACGATTAGAAAGTTTTGACTAAGAAAGGTGAAGTGTATCCATATATTCAAAAAATCCATATGTGGTCTAAAACATTTTTTTTTTTTCTTTTTTAACCCTTTTATTTCGTCCATAAAAATTGATAAGGTACCCTTTATGACGCTTTCTTCGTATTTTTCATCAGCCTGTATAACGTATGGAAAAACGTAACGTACGGCTTCAAACTTCACCGAGTATCCTGTTCGCTACTTTTTTTTTTTCCTGAACACGATAGATACCTCGATTTTTCCGATATTCCATTGTGGTTATCGACGTTTTAAAATATTGAAAAATTCAACCTTTTGGAATTTTTTACCGCACCGGAGGCGAAAACGTATTGTTTTCGTTGATTATAATTTTCTAAAAACGTTGCGCGGCAACATTTTTTACGGCAAAAGTCTACATTTTTTCATAAAAGTTTATTATTATGATGAAGATAAAAAAAAAAAAAACGATAAAATAATATTTTCCTGTTTTCTGCAAGGAGTAAAAAAATTGATTTTCATTGTTTACAACGCGACCTCGACGCTAACATACATTTCAACCGAGCAGAAGTCGAGTGAATGAAAAAAAGGGCAGAAAAGTGCAGTTGGTAAAATTCATTCCGACATTTTATAATGACAACGAAAACGAATTTCGTATTTCTCGAGTGGACGAGCGAAGGGAGCGAGGAGGCGAGGACTGGAGCAGACAAAAGAGTAAACGACGCGTGCGAGATTCAAGTACACATTGTAAAACAGTGTAGTGTACACGTGTTACCAGCGCGAGAAATAGACTACGCAAAATGCGAAGAGCGATGAAAAACTTTTACACCGCGCGTAACGTTGCAGCGAACTCTCCAAAGGGCGATGAGAGAGAGAGAGAGAGACACACACAGCGAATAGAAAGAAAGAGCGAACTTCTTTTTTCGAACTGCCGAGAACAATACGTGCTTTACAGAGGCAGTATTTTGTGCTGTATGCCCCAAGGCGATGGTGGCAACGCCAGCAACGCTGTATCTAAAAAAATCTCTTTTTTCCCTCTACACCCTTTTTTTTTGTTTCATCCTCGTCTCTCATCGATAATACCGGCAGAGTTACGTTCCCAGCCACTTAGCGATCCGAGAAGCTTCCATTATCAGAGTTATCTGATCAAAATTTACGCAGGTGAGGCATACATTACATTGCTTTCTCTATAGACTCACCTTTCGTCTGCTCCGCAGTTCACATTTCACAATAATAGAAGAAGTAGATGAAGAAAAAGACAAAAATTAGATGCAAAAGAGCCGAGAAAACTCTGGTTTATTCTAATGGCAGACCGCGTGCCGGTGCAATGCTCTTTCGCAACCGAGTATAAGCTTTTTTTCTTTTTTTCTTTTTTTCTCTCCCTCATCCTCTCGAGTCTTCTCGCTTTTCGCGAGTTCGTGAAAGTACGGCGGGGAGGTCGGGGGGGTTAACTGCGTTTTGCGAATAAGGAGGACCGAGAAGACCAGCAGTACGCCGCGTGAAATTACAGTTGCTGGCTCGGGGGTGACACCGTATTTTATAAGTTTAACGTTTGCCTCGTGGTGTATGTGGCCTGAGGGTTCTTCGCGGGTTCTCCTCTCCTCGTGCGCACAGTGTGCAAGGTACTTCGGCAAACGCGGCCGGGCGCGATCATTGCGAACGATAAAACTGTCACGGTTCTGCGGCTTGAATTCTTGGTGTGAGGCACATTGCAAGAGCCTACGCTATTCCCTTATCACTCGGTAACAGACGTTCAAATGCGCATTTTCGTACGAGAAAAAAAATTAGGACCTCAGAGAAAATCTTGATAGGTCGCGAATAAAGAATGCTGCGAGTATCCGGGAACGATGTACGCGAGTGAAAAATCTGACTGGTAAAAATTGGAATATCCTCGCGTTGACGACGAAAAACGCGAGTCTCACGAAAAAAAAAACAAAAAAAAAAAAGGTTATCAAAAATAATGAACGAAAGTTAAAGTAAAATTCCGCAAACGTTTGCACGTGCCAAGTTTCGGCAAAAATCGAGTTTTTACGATTTTTAGTTGAAATATTAGGTATTTTTAAACCCATTTTTCATCTAAAAATAGCAAACGCTAATACGATTGACAATTCGATGTTACGAATTTCGAATTATTAAAAATTATAGATTTTTTAAAATAATTCAACTAAAACAGAAGTTAAATTTCGTGTTATGTCGAACTTCCGTTGCTTAGACAGGGATCTCGTGGATTGGAATTATTTCAGGACTTCTTTGATGATGATTATCGTTGGTTATCTTCTGACACAGCTATTTAATGAAAAAAAAAAAAAAAAGGGCGACCGGGTCACCTCGTGACACAGGGTAAAGTAAAATAAAAAGAATGACAAGAGAGGGCTGACGATAATACTGGAGAGAATTAAAAGTAAAAAAAAAAAAAAAAGGTTTACGATCCATTGAAATTGAAGCAGCGTGAGGGCCCGGGATAGCGAGACAGATAAGACGAGTAACGTTGCGCATTCTCAACACAATGAGGAAAAAGCGTCTCTTACTTTCTATCTTTCTCGTTATAGTGAGGGGAAAAAATTCCACAGGGAAATACAGAAGTGCCTGGAAAATTATCTTCTCGATAATTGGATTCGGATGGAAAAAGGCGGCCTCAGGGAGGTAAAAAAAAAAAAAAAAGAAAGAAATAAATGAAAAACAAGAAAAAGACGAAGGGACGAAGTGGAGGAGAGATGAGAGTTAATAATAGGTATGGTACAGTGAAGAGTACTCGTACCTTTTGCCGGTCTTTCATTGAGCCTCTGCCGAGCACTGCCATCTTGCACATTGTCTCTTCCTGTAGACGCTTCATGGAATTTCCTTTGGGTCCGAGAAGCTTTCCAACGAAGTTGAACTGTAACGAGAAAGATAAATCATTACGACACTGAGCGTTATAAAGCTGATTTCTCTACGGCGTTCGAAGTTTCTTTAGCGACCGAGTTGTGATAAATACGAGGATTCCGCTGTTTTTAGTAAATTGGAATATTCGCTGATCTCCGTAAATTGTACACTCAGTTGACGCCAAACGATTTTCACTATTTTATCTCTATTACTTTTCCGTCGGTAATACTCGGATGCCATTCGATGAAAAAAAATAAAAACAATTTTCTGCATTCGTTGCGGTAAGCGCTCGGATATGACAACAAGGGAAAGAGAAACAGGGGCGGCGGGGGTTGAAAATTTGCATCGACCGCGTCCAACATTACACACGAGCCGACTATATGATTCTCCGCATCCAGTTGGTTAAAACAGCTCTTGATTAAATTCGACCACCGAGCCGAAGTAAAATGAGAGAATGAGAGACGAGCTATGAAGTACCCCTGTCCGGCTGATTATATTTTAATTAATTCGAAGGATCAGCCGGTCGACACGATGACAAGCGCTCAGTGAAAAATCTGCGTAATTATATTTTTCTTCTCATCGTCCCCTGCAATAGCTGTGAATGATGTAAATCTCGGTCACGGCGTTTTTTTTCTGCTTGAATGAAAGAATAAGCGAAAGAATAGAAGATAGTGGGGATGTGCGAAGGGGATGATAAGTGGAATGCAGACGACACGCAGGGTTAGTAGTTTACCTGCAGAGTGCACTGTACTGATTGCCTGTAAGGAAGATCAGAGCTGCTGGCCATTCATGTCGACCTTAATTAGTAAAGAACCCAAAAGAGCTTTAAAATCGTCACTTGACCTTCCAGCTAAACGCGCAATAGTCAATTTCTGCATTTAATTTAACTTCAAGATTTGTTAGGGTGTCGCCATCTGTAAGAAATTGGAATTAAAAAAAAAGACCCTTTTTTTTGGGAAAAAAAAAAAAAATAGTTTAGTTTCTGGCGTACAGTGGCGATATTTTGAAATTTGTACAATTTTCTGAATTTTTTTTACTTCGATCTTTTGATTACTGAGGTAAAAAAAAGCACGTTGAATGGGTATAAGAAGTTTCAATGCACTTCAGACATTCATCCATCGGCAGACGCTTGGATGGGTACCCTATTAAAGGGGACAACATGCGCGTTAGAAGGATTTAGTGGCGGGGTACGAGAAGTAACGTAGATTGCGACAAAGGTCTACGAACCATGAAGAAAGACGATTCTAGCTTTTGCTCTCGCGTACAATGTTTCTTACTAAATGTAGCGCATGTCTCTAATTACAGGCATTGCTAAGAGTTCGCAACCCGGAAGGTTTTTCATTTCATGTGTTACAAAAAACAATGCAACTTCGTTAGCAATTTCTTTTGCATTCCAAGGCGCCGGTTATTTATCCGTTTCCCTATGCGCTGGAAACGTATGATATATCGTTTACTTCTTCGCTTTTTTTCTGTTTCGTTTCTTATTCCTCCCCTGTGCGTTGGGAACGTATGATATATCGTTCTGCAGCTTATACCAGTCGGAATAACAGGAACTCGGGAGGGAGTTTAGTTGGAGGGATAGCCGGGTCGTGGGTTTACAACAGCTTTTGCGATGGGGTACGGGCTAAAACAGGCCACGCGTGTATAGTTCCCCGATAATTATCACGTTCACGGAGCCATGAGATAAGCGCAGGGAACGGGGTATGCGTTTCGAAATCGTGCGGTTCGGTCGGTCGAATTAATCGTCCAACTTCCACCGGTTTGGCTTTTCCCACGTGGTTGCGGATTATTCACTCCGCAAAAGTATCGATCGTTTGGTGAACTCGCAGTTGTCAGAAATGCACGGCGGCTGTGGGGAGTACTGCGACAAAGTCGAGATAAATAAATAAATAAATTAAAAAAAAAAAAATTGTCCCGTACGATAAAAACAAAAATGATATGAAGAAAAGCAGACATTTTGACTCTCGATTATATGAATATGAGTTCATTGAAAATGCATCATATTTCGCGTTGCAAGCTCCGGCGGTCCATGATTTCGGTGAAATTCACGCCGCCACTGCACGCTGCCTATCGCGTCATTGGTCCCTTCCCTAGAGAGGTACTGTCCACATTGTACATACATAGGGACTTCCGTTAGCGTATTTCCTCGCGTCGGTTGTGTAGGTAGAGCAAACAGCGCAGTAACCGAGCTGCTGCTGTACATTGCAATAAAAAAAAGAAAGACCTCGTGGTGAAATTACATAAGTTAGAGACGAAACGCAGCTTCTCACTGTATGTCTGACGTTTTCTCAGAAATCCAAATTGAAACTTGCAGCACGATCTCCTTGTCGCCGCCGTCGTTGTCGTACAGTTTCAGCGCTATTATTATTAAGTGGACGCCTCTGAGTTCTACCCTAGACGCGGGAGATTCTTGAGAGAGAACTCTTGAAGAAGCGCCTTTCTAAACTTGGCGGAGGCTTGCTGCAATAACGTGTGGAAAAGCCGAGATGCTGCCTCGGTACTTGCAGCACTGTCTCGCCGCGTTTCTTTGGTGTGAACTTGGTTTTCGCTTCTGGCTTTCTCTGCTCTCGTCTTCTCTTCTGGTGCACTTAGAACCCGAATTGTTAGGTGAACGACGCAGAGACGGGTTCCCCGGTGTCTTCGAAACTGGAGAACGTTTCTGAGGTCTGGAGTTTGCAGCTTCTTGATCTTCATTCGCGTACCGTATAGACGCGAATCATCGAAGCGCGGACGACGAGGCGGGCACCCGATCAAAGACGAGATTATACCTAACGCGACGTTATCCCTGCGGCATTTCCTTTCTAACGGTATTACGAGTACGGATATTGCTGCAAGCCAAGAACGCTTCAAGCTCAACCGATCCAGTTATCCCTGTTACTGTTACACCAGCTTGTGGCATAGTTTAAGATACCCTATACGCTCCACAGGCTTGAAGACATTCGACGTTTAGATTCAATCCTTTAACGAGCAGTGAATAGATTTAATTCCAATTTGTAGATATTATTACACGACGAAAATCCCGTGATTGCGAAAATCACGGGAATTTTTTGGTTCGCAAGAAACGAAAGAAAAAACAGGAAAAAAGAAAAGAAATTCTTTGGAATTACCATATCCAAAACAGTACGGAAGGCGCAAAAAAACGGCTATGTTGCTATTTATAATACATTCATACATTCCGCTTCACTCCGCTTTTTCTGCCAGCATATTCCGCTTGCACAGCGCGCTCGATTAAATATTCCGTTTCGACTGTTACATTTTTTAGAGTTGCAAAGAGTCGATTGTTACGAGGATAGAAATGGCTTTATTTCCAGTGATCCTTAAGGGATTAATTGTGTCTTTCTCAGTGAAAATTAAAAAATATCGCGTACAGAAGATTATTCACTTGCGAAGCTCCGACTACATTTGCAACGTACTAATGTGATCCTTTGCTCTTTGCGAAAGAAAATCGGTCGAGCAATTTTTCTCACTGAAACCGTTGCTTCGTGGATCAACGGCTCAGAGAGATGAGGAAATATGTAAAAGAATGAGATATGGATATCGCTAGTAAACTTAGCGCTAAATAAGTTTTACGATTTTTTACTCTCGCGGAGATCCGATAAAATTTGTAACGTGAAAATGTGAACCTATTTCGCTGTTCTCTTCATAGTTACGTGATACATTTTTTCCCGTAGAGGTGAATCGGTAGCGAAAGGCTTTATTTTATTAAAAAAAAAAAACAAAGGAAAGCTCTAGATTGTGGATCAACGTGCTCGGAGAGTTAGGTACAGTGTACATGGAGGAAGAATGAACATTTTTAAAAAGTAACTCAGTGGGTATGCGAAACGCGAGCTACAGACTTCATTAAAATTCTCAGCATCAACGCCGCGTATTTATTTCCGGGAGAAGTCCAAGCCGACCGAGGAAAAGAGAGAGGCAACGCGAAGAGTAGTGGCAACACAATTCCCCAGTGGGATATTTTTTAATTACCTTGCCGAGGCTTTAGATATATATTTTTTTTCTGTTTCCTCGAATGTTGGTAAACTATTCGTTATTGTATTCGTCGATCAATTGAGAGATAAATAATGCGACGGGTATTAGAAATTGAGCTGAAAAAATATTTGATTGACGTAACTGGAGACGCGTTGAATTCATCATTTAGATGAAATTAATTGAAATCCGATAAATTGTATAATATAGAAAAGAGATTTATTTAAATTTTGCTTTTCCTATTTTCCTATATCCTATAATTAAGTGTTACGATGTATGGATACCAAACTTCACAATTGGTTAGCGCATCGGTAAAAAAAAAAAAACGCTTTTTTTTCTTGAGGATCAACATTCAAATTGCGACAGTAACTTTGCTCATTTAAGCGACGGCACGGTTACCAAAAATTTTGTTGAAATATATTCGTTCCGACGGTCGAAGGGATTGTTAGTATATTTTACACGAATAAACTCAGCACCGCTGTAGACGGTGAGAGTCAAAACTCGGTTAGAACCAAAGTGCCCGAGGATAAAATGAATATTCCACCCGCGAGGGAATTCATCTGGTTAACAAGTCAAATGACTCGCTTATACCGTTGGTCACATCTGATAAGTTTGCACGAGTGTGCAAGAGCAAAGAATCTCCGTTGAAAAAAAAAAAAAAAAAAAAAAAAAAAAAAAAAACGCTCAATGAAACTTCTGCCGAAGGGAGAGAGAATGGAATAACAAAAAAATGGTGAATATCGAGAGTCTGGATGATATTTGAGGGGAGGGGGGAGGGGGGGATTGTGACGAGATCGAAAAGAGTTTTCGAGCCGCAGTTTGACACCGATAAAGTCCACGTATTCGACAGACAGGATAAACGCAGTGAATCGAGAAGCGAGGCGAGTAAACGGAGTGGCATACGAGGTTGGGAAATAGCTTTGGATAGAGAGTTAGAGGAGCGTAGATCCGAGGTTCAAGCGAGAAGTGACGGTAGAGAGAAACCCGCGCGCCAACGTTTACATCACTTGACTCGAACGTTTCCGGTAACGTATGTCCGGATGTTGGAGTAGCAACAGCCGGATCGACGATCAATCAAAGCCCCAGTCACCGCGTGCTATGGATTGTCGAGAAGGATCGACGAGAGACGGCTAATGGAGAGGAAAACCCAAGCGTCACATAGCATAGAAACGTTGTCGAAATGGAGTTACTATATAGCTGTTATACACAATGGTTTCATAATAGGAAACATGGAGTCAGCGATGCAGACAATAGCAACGATTCCGAACAGGACATTGCAGGGTCTTCGCAACAGACATCGGCCAATTACGCTTGAACCATGTCACAGATGTTTGGGACTATTGATATCTTCGTAGGGGAATATTTCTTCTAAAATTTCGCTGATAGCTTCAACCTTCCAGTAGAAAAGCATTCGCAGTGTTATAGATCGAAGCTTTTTTTTTAATTGCCATTCCTCCAAAAATTCGTCTGATTAATGTAAATTAGATGATTATTAATCTTACATAATTATTTAATAACAAACATCTATAAAAAGATTTCATTACTCAGTGGATGAAAGAATTTTATATAAAAATTACCGGAACCGAAAGAATTTTCGTTCGGTACCAGAAAATAGATAACAGAATGAACCAATAAAAAAAAAAAAATTCTAAATAGTCGCTTTCTGAAAGCCAATTGGGATTTTATCGACGAATAAAGCCCATCGACGGCAAACTTTTGCGCAACATTATTTTAAAAAAGTAATTCAACCGTTTACGCTAATTGCCGACACAGCTGAGATTGATAGGAAAAAAAAAAAAAAAAAGGTAAAATAAAAAGATCTGCCGAACTCGGGATTAACTGCAAACTTTAATAATTGAAAGAATTAACTGTGTCTCACGATAGACGGATACTCGAATATAACTTCCAACAGCTTTTTTTCTTTTGAACTCCGTGTAACTCTCTCGAGCAATTTCTCAGTTTTATCCTCATACCCCGGATAAAACTTTGATTCATCAATCGAATCAACGAGGAAGAGAAAGGGACAGAGATAGAGAGGGCGATAATTCCTTCAATTGAGAAAAAATTCGCAAGTTTTATAAAAAAATTGTTAAGAAAACTTCTATCATCTATACGTAACATTGGGTTCTATGATGCGAGTGGGTAAGGTGTTCGCATCGGTGGAAGTTGTGATTAATCAAGATTTTCCCGTAAGATTGAATTCTCCGGGTTCGCGTCTAATTAATGCCGTCCGAAGGACGTCGGTCCTCGCAGGGAGAATTCCGACGAAGAGATACGACGACGCTGGTAATAGTAGTCGTCGTAAGATGCTTCTATCTCCGCCAGAAATCAGAAGGCATTGTTAACCCCGATGACTTTGCGGGAGGACGCCCCTATACCCAGTTGCATGGATGAATAAGCTGCGGGGCTTTGCTCCGACAATAATTAGTCCTTCCTTCCGCAGCTCTTCTTTAAATCGAAGAAGTTTGCAAAAAGAACGAAAGAGAGCTTTACACAGATCGTTCTTTACGTTTGAACAACGAAAAAAAATAAGAATAAAACTATTGTTGACCGGAAGAGCATTGGAGTGCGAGTTGAGAAAGACGCGATAGAGTTTACATGTCTCGGGTGTTGTGTTCGAGATACCATAGATGGTAAAATCGGCGATAAATCAAAGAAGAGCTTGCAAACGGAAGGAGAAAGGGAGAAGCTAGAAAGTCGCGGCGTTGAACCGGGCAACACACTGGCCCGGCTCTGGCAACAAGCTCAGCAGAGCTTCTATTTGCGACTTATGATTTACCGAGTGGTCCAGAAACGTGCCAGTGGAAAGGGCGAGGAGAGACGGTGAAAGGAAGAGAAGCCTCGAGTTATCTGGACCACCGTGGTATATACCAACGAGATACATTGCGCACAGTCGAGTCTCATAGAGTATCCAACTAACTCCTAATAACGATCTGCCCACTGAGTCTCCAGCAATATCGAAACTGCGAGGTCAATTTATCGACTATGAATGTAAACTTGTAGCAATCCTATAGTTGCGTCACCGCTAATTCAATGATGAGAAGCTTCCACGACGGCTTTGGTACATTGGAATATCAAAAGCTCCGTAAAGCTATTTCAGCCAAAATGGATGTATGATGCGATCGGATGGAAGGTATTATCAATTAATTTGTTCATTCAGTGTAAGATTCGAGTAGCTAAAGACGATGATAATTCTACTTTCTAAAAACACGAAAGAAAATGACTGTTGCAATATCGCATCGGTGTGAAAGGTTTGAATACTATGTAAAAACATTTTGGTATCCACATCATAGTGATCGATCGTTACCGTTCGGGACCATGATGGTGTCCCTAATCGGAAAATCTTGCTATAGAAATGTTCGATAAATACCAGAGGTCCTTCTGCCCTCGAACGAGCAGATAAGCTAAACAATGGGACAGGTTCGCCATTCATTCAAAATCTCGGTTTACCGCTCGAGAGTCCCCAATAAACAATTTCAAAGTGTTGCCGGCAAAATTGTACGTGCTTTGCGCTGTGTGGGGTTCATGCATTATCTCTGTTATTTCACATAAAACTATAGTACTACGACCGGTATATTGCAATACAGAGAGATAGAAACTACGAACGCCAGGGATACACATCGCTACGTCTCGTTTCCTCTCGAGTTCTAATTTAAACGCGTGCCGGAACTCCGTGCCCGCACACGCGTACACAGATGCTCGATTGCCACAACTGAATGCAGCTTCGGACCGTCCGAACGCAGATTCAACGAGTGAAGAGGTTTTACGACACATAAAGCGTTAGTTTCGACGCAATGATGGTGCGGTCATCGGGCGATGCAGGCGACAGAGGAAACGACAAAACGCCACGCCCGCTCATACGGTTTTGCATCTGGAAAATTGTTTGTTTCTCGAATAATCACCATCGGTTTATCCACAACGACGAGGATAACCAGTAATTTTGCTCTTTCCGCCCCGTCGCGTAAACCGCTACGTATCAATTATCGAAATATCACAAGTTTCTCGTGTACATTCGAACCAACCAGTCGCGCCGCGCATGAATACACTTTTTCACCGGTATCGAAGTAAATTTCTGTAGGAAATACGACGTTGATCGGATTTTAAGATTTCACGGAATTCTTCTGCGAAAATGGATCGCATCTCCGTTCATTTTATTTTTCACGAATTTTTGCAGTTTCGAGATTGCGCGATGACAATAGAGATGTTCGTTTGTCGAAGAGATCAAAATCGAATATCCCATCGCTTCCTGCGACACTTTCTTACGCGGATAAGAAGGACTTTAATATTAAATTTTATCTCGCGAATCGAAGAATTGGAGACCGTGTTATTAACTCCCTTTGATTCGTTCTCAGAGAGGGTATTCAAAGCTTCAAAGATCGAACCTTCGATGCAACGGTTCAAGGGAGATAAAGTACCGCGATCGTTAAGGAAAATTGTAATACATTTCTTTACGAGGTCATTAGAAAGTTGCGGGAAAAAGTAAATTATCAACAGTATCATAGTATATTAGTGTGCCACATAAGTAAATGGCTTTTCACCGGAATAACAGAATAATTGAAGGAAAATATAGAAAAATCGTTAAGGCTTTTGTTACCGACCGAGCCAGAGCTTTTTTACGTGACTGTAAGTCATCAGTGTTTGAGTGATCGTGTATAATGGTTGTAAGAGCTTCGCAACTCGTGATTAACGTTGGACAGGTGGGTTTAAAGGCAAACGATAAAAAAAAGCTATTGCTCGCCTTATGGGGTATCAGTTTGGTACTCGACAGCGTCACGGCAAGGTATCTTTTGATGACACTACAGAACGCAAGAGCAGCAAGCTTCGAACAACATACAACGTAGAAAATTGAGGATCCGGTGAGAAAGCGACGAGAGGATATAACGACGTTCATGTACGCAGGAGGACTCACCGAACGCCGGAGGCATCAAAGTGGGCCGTAACCCGAATGCAATGCGAAAGAAGAGGAATTGTACGAAAGACATTAAAAACTGAAGGAGACCCCGAGAATAGAAGGGAGAAAAGATAGAAGCGCTTTTACTTAAGAGCTTTGGCCGTAAGACGCTTTCCATAAAACTCACAAACTCGCGAGTTTTCGATTCCATTGTGTGTGACCATTGTGGAGGGGGAGAGTCACATTCCATGAGAGGGTCTTTGCGTTCCGATGGTTTAATGTCCCGCTGGGAAACGACTGGAAGAAACCCCGAGGACTATAACTTATAGTACACAAAGCTAAGAATTCTGGCGTTTAATACGGTATACTCATTCTGTTGCAAATACCAGAAATAATGATGGACCTCAAGGTTATTCAATTAGTGCGGAAGAGAGACTTGAAACGATTAAGTTTCACGTTAGACGATAAAATTCACAAGAGGATAGTGAAGAAATTGTATTTACAAGGCGTAACTTGTATTACGATATCTTTATGAAACGGAATATAATTGAACGTAAGATAATCAGATTTGAAGATAAAGTTTGATTTTTCCTTTACTTTATGACTTTTTTTATAACGTATCAAAAGTAAAGGTCGCATGGGGTGCTTTTGCTTTCGAAAGAGTCAATTGGCTGACTACTTAAAGTGCGCAAAACCGTGGGCCACGCGAATCTTTTTTTTTTTAATGCCTTTTTATCCGACAAGAAACATCAGTTCCCAAAAAATGGTTTTCATCAGTTCTACAAGATTGTGCAATTCCTCCCCAATGCTTCACGCTGAATATAATAAAAAAATCGCCAGTATTATTTAATTATCTGCCACCACGGCAATTAAACGTTTCACCTTGAACAATAAAACTGAACTGAAGCCCAAGAGAGCTTCGTACTTACGGTGCGATAACTCGTATGTCTGAATTTTCTCTCCAACCGACAAAAATACACTCGGGGTCTCTAAGATAGACGAGATACAAGAGAGGAAAGATAGAACGAGAAAATTCGAACGTGTTGTACACGAGATATACAACTGCGAGGGTGCTTGGGGGATTCTGTAGTATCCAGGAAAGGTACAAACCGAGCAGAGAGAACACAACCCAGCAGTGGCCGACGATGCAGCATGCACCGAGGGGTGGGAGTCAAGGTAGCAGCGGCAGGGCTTCGGAATTCACTCGAATACCTTCTTTCCGCCTGAGAGTAATGAGGTCGAGACGCGAACGGAGGTAGAGAGAACGAGGTGGAGCAACCACCTTCGCAATCGCAAATGGTAACAGAAGATGTGAAGATGTGTATAGCAAACCAGCAGCTTCGCGACTCTTCAAATGGTATATACCGCTACTGGGGAGAGAAAAGCTAAGGTGTACGTACACATTGGAGAGAATGCGGTATGTAGAGGTAGAAAATTGCAGAGGGTATACACTTGCTGTATCGTACTTATAGAAGAAGAAACGGGAGAAGAAGTCCCTTCATCCACTCATGAATGAGACAAATTGTCGGCTATGGGAAGATTGCCTGGTTTTCCGTAGGACGTGGTGCAAAATACATACATATGTAAGGTCGTGGGTGAGAATAAGCGGGCGAAAGTGGGCGGAGAACGAGAGGGAGCCAAGTAAAAGGGTGGACTAAGTACGTGCCGGGGTGCGAGAATGTACAGCTGTATATAAATCTTTCTCTAACAACCCTCAACCGTCCCGTACCTTCATTTCTCTGAATCCCTGTTTGAAACCCTTCTCTCTCCCGGCGCTGTTTTCTCTCCGGACAAGGAAACATCGAACGAATTAATCCTTCGTTACTTTTGCTTTGTTATATGTCGAAGAGACTTGAGAGGTAGCCAAGTAATATCGAGAGGCTTTTACGTCGGGGGCGGGGAAACAGCTGCGAAAGCTGTGCGAGGGTAACGAGAGAGATAAAAAGCGCTTTATCGAATTCGAGACGCGTACAACCATCAAAGAAATAACTTGTCATTCGATATTTACCGCAGCATCCCGGAAACCTGCAGTGTGTGACGTCGAAGAGATCGGGGATGTGTTACATGCCGGGATAAAGGACGACTCGGATGACGATCGCAAAATTGTGGCACATTGGCTATCGAGCAAAAGCTTCGGCATTGTAACAGATGCCGGGGACATATTTCCGAGCTCTTCGATGCTACGAGGATGAAGGGACATTAAGCATGTGCAGTAAAGAAAAAATCGTAATTCATCATTCGCGGATAATGATTCGTACGACTTGCAGGGAAGACCCGACACGGATTTGGTGAATCTCGAGATGTTCGGTTTCTAGAGTCGGAAATCGTTATGCTATTTGATATATATGGCAAAAATATTTATAGCAAATTTTACCTGCGATACATACAAGGGTTGTGACAATATGTGCGATTATCTACTATTGAATTGCTTTGTTTTTTCGTTTATGCGTCGTGGAGAAAGGTGTTTTAGTGTATTACAGCGGACCCTGTAGAAGAGCGTTAGAATCGGAGACCCCGAAAGGGGTAACCACATAGCTGTCACCCCGATTCGCAATTCAGGGATTCGTCGAGTGGTTTCCAAGTTCCTTGCTGGCAGATCTCGAGTGCCCCCCCCCCCCCCCTGCTCCGCCCGTCGACATCCTCTTTCCTATTTCTGCACGATCCACTTCCCCGCGGGCGCATTCTCCACGTTCCATAGACTTCGCACTTGACCGTTGCTTCCGTAGCCTTTCCTCGCCGTCGGGTCTTGGACTTTAGTAGTCTATACGTACTGTTGTCTACGTGCCTATCAACCTGACAGCATTGACTACCAGTGTCTCGAAAGCGACGTAAATATCGATTCGTCGCTCCTATCCATCGAATCAACGACAAAAACCAGTCGAGCGTCTCTCCCGTCGTTCTCGTCGAGTCTTGCATTCGCGAGGTCATAAAAAATATTTGACAACTGATCATAAAAGAGACCGTCGTTGACTATATGAACAGATGTGCCTGAGAGGCGGTTCGCCACTTTATTCTCGATAGAATGTCCGGGAGAGCTACCCGACGCATTTGATTTCTTTTAAACTCGTGTCGAAGCTTCTTCCACTTCTGAAGAATTGAACGAGGCAACCGAAGACACTTTCATCACAATGAAATTCCAAGTTTTATGAAAGCCTGAGGCCATCTTTTTTTCTACTTCCTACCGTTTTTCAGCACCGCAAACCAAAAGAATGGAAAAAGGAAAAAAAAAAACTTAGAAATAGAAAAAAATAATTAAACTACTCGATCGTAAAAAAAAAAAAATTCCTTTGGCTAATACGCGGGAAAATACAGATGCAAAATGTTGTTGTCTGCACGACAACGAAAGAAATTCAGGTTAAAAATGACCTATTCGATATTCCTCGATGGTGTCTCTCGAAAAGCCTAGAAAATACCGCAGGCTTTTCCAGCTGAATCGACGAAAAAGCTTCGAGAGCGTTTGTGATGCCCGTAGAAGCCACACCGGTGAAAATCTCACCAACTCGCGAAAAGGGCTCTCCTCTTTCTCTGTGGGTGTAAAAGTCGTTTCGGGAAATATTCACGAGAATCGACACAGCCCCGTAGTATGGACAGCCGCGGCGGAGAGAGACAGAGAACTGGCAGAAGCTGTACGCGAAATTGCACAACTTCTTTACCAAAGTGTCGCTTTGGTGCTGCGACAGCAGCAAACTTTGCTGCGGCTATGGAAAATGACTGGAAGAACCGGAATGAAAACCCCACCGCGAATTCTGATCTCACTGTCTTTCACGACCTTAGCAATAATTACAAGTGCAAAACTGACCTCGTCCCGCATGCGGAAAATTGTCCAAACGAGGAAGATATGCAATGAAATTCTACGACAATTATATGCAAAGGAAAATCAAGATTTTTTTTTGGTTCCCTTTATTTTTATTAGAAAATCTGTGAGGGGACCATCGAAATAGGAAAGTACAATGGCTACGACGTGTCTCGAAAATCAAGGAACAGCCGATACCCCAAGGGATAAGCTTTTCGCATTTCCATTCCGTGAAAACTCTCGCGGTCGCGACTCACACAGAGAGAGAGAGCGCTCTGCCAGTGCGCCGGTGTGAATCGATTCGACACAGCTGGCGCTTGGATGCAAATATTCTCAGGCTTTTCACAATTTTCCCGGCATTTCGCGTTTTCTTCCTGCGTGTATACCAGACAGTTGGGATATGTCATTTTTTTTTGTTTTTCAATAATAAGACAAAACTTTGTATAGGTAGATGCTGAAAGCGAGATTAACCCGAGAACGAGCGCGTTGGGGGTCTTTTATATCGTAACGGTGGACGATCGCTGCTCACGGTTCAAAAGATTTTCTTTCAACCGGCGCCTTTGCATACTACTCATTTGAAATCTTTAGAAGGTAACGTGAAGATTAAATCTACGGATTAAAAATAATTTAGCGATGGCTTAAGAGCATACGAGGGTAATGCGAATGACGGAGGCATAAACGAAATCAGCTCGGGGCCCTATGACGTTGTATAAGTATTCAACAAAATGCGATCTTCGGAATATTAAAAATGCCATTGTTGTAAAAATAAAAGTGTAATGAATATCGAAGCCGGTTACTGCAATAATTAAAAAACATTGTAAAAATTCTGTGATATTATATTTCCTGTGCATTACGATAAAAACCAAATATGGAGAGATATAGTCGACTTATATCAACGTATTAATTTGTAGTAATAAAATTATATTATAAACTGATTCATCCCTCCGAATGGACATTTTTAATATATTAGCGATTTTTTAATATTTTTAACAAATAACTCCCAAAATAGTGGTAAACAACGATTGAGTAGATATTTTGTGTATCTCATTAACAAAAACCATTTGAAAATAGGGTGTAAAAGTCACCCCAACGCGTCCGTTTACACTAAAAACAACCGGGTGCCGGTTCTCGAGTTAACAGAGATAGAGCTTTGTGCAAAAAGGGCTCCAGAAGATCGATTGACCTTTCTCACGCGCTTCGGAGGGATGGAGTCTTCGGGGTGAAAAACAGAGTCGTCGAGCTGTGGCGAGAAATCGTTGGGGGGCGTTTCGGATTGGAGAAAATTCGCTATAGCGAACGTAAATGGGAACGTCTCCGGAAGAGAGATATCGATGGGGCAAAGCCTCAAGAATTCGAATATCCATTTGTTCCCTGTAATCTGTTGAACACGCGGCATCCCCATCGAAATTTCAAAGAGGGGGGAGGTGCGACAGTAAAATGGATTTACCATTATTTCTGGTAAATTGTGTCGCCGAAAAAGAAAAATAATTTAGATTCTTCATCAATATTCCTTTAATTATATTTTTTTCACGGAGAAATTTTTTTCAAAATTCATGAAATTACGATGCTTCATAGGTCTCATTTTGATCATCGTAAGGTTCACCAAATAATTGCGTAATTACATTTTTCATGTAATTTTCTCGATCATTAGGAAAATGTACTTCAGTTTTTCGAATCAAATATATTTTCTCAAACGAATATTTGAAAAAATTTGCATCGATAGACTGTGAATGTGAATCAATTTACCTTTTGATAAAATCGTCATAAATTTTATTCCGTATCAAATAGACATTACTCAATCAAAGTCAACCGACATTAATCATACTTTCTCGTTAAAGAGAATCGTACAAAACGATTTTTCAAAATTTCGTGCTCCATCGCCTTGTCAGCTCGTTCAAGTCTCCTTAAAACAATACGCTCTTGTGACTTTTACCGATCAATAAAAGTCCCACTGGAAGTGCTTCAATATCCACTCCGATAACATTGCTACTCCCGTCTTGGGCTGTTCTCCGATCAGCTTTTCTCCTTGACGGCCCGCAGAAATTTTCCGCCACGAAACTCTACCAACCAAACGCCTTTGGCTCGTCTGTTTCCCTCGGGGCGAACTCTGCGCGCGCTTTTCTTCTCAATTTCACTTTCTCTCGTGCATCAAGGCAGCTAATTTCTCCTTTTCTCTCGGATGCTTAATTGACGACCACCTTTCTCAATGTCGACGAGTTTGAAGAAGGATTCCTGTGTCCGTGTCGAGGAAAGTGCAAGAAGGCGGAAAGGGGAACGGGTGAAAACACCTCTTGATAAATGGACCGTAACATCGGCAGTTCTTAAACGTTGCTGATGGTATCGATACCTAATGATTTATTTCGCAACCTTGTCCTATTGCTTTGAAGAAAGAAAAAGCTTCGACTGTCGATGTTTCCACCGCGACAGCAAAACGAAACAAAGAATAAGAAAAAGAAACTATAAAATTGATGCGTCGGCTCATTAAATTTGCGGATAAAACACTCGGCGTTCATTCTTAATGCACGAAGCACTCGAAGACAGAAATGCACGACGCGTCTGTTGAAGAGAACGGTATGTTGAAGAACGTTGAAAAAATAAAAACAACGACGATAGCGGAAGCTCTCGACGGGAAGCTGTTAGCGGAGGAGAAGTAAAGAAAAGTCAACGAAACGGAAGATATCGGATCAGGAATCGTAAGCCCACCTCCTTAGATTCATCGGAATAGGAGAAAATATATTTCTGAGGCGCTCTCTATGCTTTGGTAACAAGTGAACAGCGATTGAGAAACGAGAATGAGATAAAGAGAGTAATAGTTGGTGGTGCGACCGCGAGAAAGCTTCGAAAAGATGAAAAGCTTTGCTAGAGAAACTCACCACCTACTACATTATTATCAATCCTCGGTAAAGTTCTCTCAGAACTGTGCAAAGCCTGTACAGAGGTAGAGAGCTGCGGCAATCGATTCGTCGAACATCCGGCAGAGTCCCGGTTTTCCAACAGTAAGAAAAATAACACCATCGAGGGAGACGACGAAGAGAGGAAGCTGCCGTGTTCATTTCGCGAGGAATAGCTTCGGTAGGCGAAACTTGGCGCGAACAGGGTTGCTCGCGGTTCGCCCGACATTATCGCTCCCCCACTCTACCGACTTCGGGAATATAATTTCCTTGCTCGGGGGATCGGCGGAGAGTTTTGGCTCGACGAGGATAGAAACAGGTAAAGGAGAGGAAGATCAGGACCCGAAGGGCCGAGAGATACGTCGACCAGAAGCAACCGAGAGAGAGAGAAAGAGAGAGATATAGAGACCATATTGCTGCATCGTTTCGTTCGTCGTACGGAGTTTGTAATATTCGACGGAAGTCATTCGAGGGAGACTCGCGAATATCGTTGCATAGCAACGTCGTCTCTCGCGACCGGATTCGGTTATCGAAACTAATATAGACGAAAGAGCCAAGAGAGAAATCTCGATCTCGGAGAAACTGTTGAATGAGAGGAGTGGGAGGGGCCAAAGTTTCCACGTTTACTGAGTAATTACCTTCGGATGCTCGCGGACCGGTACCAGCACCTTTACCGCAACACGAATTGGCTTCTCCCGATAAATGTCCACGTACTTCGGATCACGAAGTGGCTTCCCTATTGCCTGCGTCTTCTGGATCTCTGTAACAGCATTAAATTATTCACATTTATGGTTATCAGTTTAAGTCATAACGTAACTTATTTTTTTTCGACTTCTTTGACTTCCGGTTAAGTGTGGATTTTTTTGGACGTACGTTCGAACTACAGATCGATCTGAAGATCGATTCAAAAAACACCCAAACATTTTTTTTTTTGGACTTACATCCAAAAAATCAATTTTCAGTGAAATTTCATTATGCAAAATCTGTAATTAATTTTTTTTCGCGGATGCTGCAGTGAACGATGAAAAGGCGCCGTGGTATACGCGGATGTCATCGCGGCTTTCGATGAGACTTTTTCTGGGGTTCTTCGCTCAGACCGAATAAAAATGTAACTCGAGTAAAAGTGAAATAGAAAAAAAAAACAAGAGAGAAGTAGGTGGCTCCGTGACAATGGTTGATCAAGACACAAAAAGGCGGGCTACACGTCGTCGTTCCTGTTCCTTGATAAAACCCTTTGAAAAGTTGGTCTTACGGACACGCGAAGCTCGAGGCTCAAACCCCGGCTATTCCCCAAAAAAGATACTCCAGAAGGTGAGAGAGAGGGTTGAGAATGAAAAGAAGGGCGTCACTTGCCTCGCTATCTTTTTTCACCGGACGGATTCTTCTCCTTTTTTATGTAACGCTGTAAGCGCGAGAATGGTAGAAGCACCTTTCAGTGACATAGTGATTCCCGTTTTGCGAGGTTTTTCTCGCGGACGTGATCTCTACACGTACTTCTACTCTACTTTCACGACACAAAACTCTGTCTACTTTACTCTGTTTTGTGCGGTGTTGCGTTGCCCTCGCCGGCGGCACTTGTGCCGCTACAGACCTTGCGATATACCATAAATGCCTCTGACAACACAAACTCGGCCCGTACCACCCCTGTACACGAGAGAAATATCGCGTTTCCTTCACCCCAGGAAAAATACAGTAAATCTTCGCAAACAGACAGTAGAGGAGGCAACCAGACAAGAAGAGGGACGGACACGAGCCCATATGCTTGCAAATGCGGGAAAAGCCAAAGGTCGAGTCGAGAATTTCGATCGCGCTGTCGAGAGAGGGTTGAACTGGAAACTAGAGTTATTCTATACTCCGTTGTGTTTTAACCTTACCACGGAGAGAGAATACGAGATATACAAGAATAAAACGTTGACGTCGTTCATTCTATCGCACGGTTGTGTACGTTAATGATGCATAAATCGAATGATGGACTGCGCATTGCCGAGATTATTTTTAGACTAACCGTATGTTCAGAACGAATGAACGACCTTTGTACTATTCACACTGGATAAATAGATTTGAAAGAATGTCGATACGATTGAGTCGATTAAAGTAACTTTTTTTTATTTCGTCGTTTGCAGTTATTATGAGGTTCGACGATGTTCGTTTTTTATTAAGTGATACAAATGTCTGGCAGTTGTATCCGAAAGCAATCAAAACAGTATTCATTGTTGATGGATTCTTCGTTCCTGAAGATAAGGAACTTTTTTTTTTACGAGATAAAAAAAACGGAGAAATTACGCGATTTTTACGAAACAGCTTACTGGTATTTGTTTGGGATCAATTAACTACAAAAATTATTAACTTATACAAGAGAAAAAATGTTTAAACACCTCAACAGAAAATATACCGATACAATCTGCGAACAAACATCGCTTCATCTCGATGTTTTCCCTCATTGTTTTTCTTTGTCCCTATTACCTGTTTATAAAAGTTGCGACCGATAAGCAGATAATAATTGAAAGTTTCTCCGTTTCTTGAAGAGTAACTTTTATTTTTCCTGATTACTCTGTGGGAAAAAAAAGGAAAATCCTGTGGCAAAATGAAAGTGGACTACTTGGACTTTGTCAACGAGTCCCGAGAAGCATGAACTTCGCATCCTGCGACACTCGAGCTTTTTGCAAGATGGTCGCTATTCTTTCAATTTCTCATCTTCTTTCTTTGTCTCTCAACAGCTTCCAATCTTTTTCCATGAACTTTCTCGCCGTCTCTTTATATACACATTTCTCGTAGTTGGCATATATATTATCGACATATCGCGTCTCCTGTGATACGCATGTAGTTGCAAGGCAGCAGTTGCGAGTTTCCTAGAAACTCTCTTCCCGCGGCTCTGGCCTTTCTATATCATTGGCTTTTTTACTTCGAAGATTTGACTGAACAATGTCGTTACTCCTGTACAATTCTCAGCTGCGCGTTGTCCTGTTGACTATCTACGCGTGTTCTTTATTATATACAATATATAATGTGTATATAGTAACGTACGGACGTATATATATACGCGGAATAAAAGTACGAGGTCTTTTATAGCGGCTGTTACTTCGGTTCGGTCGTATCTTTGCCATGCACCGTCTACTACTTCTGCCGCCTGTTCGTCCGTCCATTCGTCTGTTGCGTATGTACTCGTATCTCGTGCCCTTATTACCGTCCTGGGATAATAGGGTTCTTTTGTAAAAAAAAAAAACAAAAAAAAAAAGAAAGAAAAAAAATAAAGGTACCGGACGATGAGACGCTATTCCAAGAGGTATGAAAAAGGGTGGAGAGAACGAAAAAGGATGCCAGCGTCCGTTGTGCGTAAAAGCGTACTCTCTGCGTGATGAAAATTAAGGCTGTAAAAAGCTCCCCGTATCCAAATTATTTTTTCACGCGAGCGTTCGTTTACGATTTTTCGTATTTAACGATTCGCACCGAACACATTCGGCGAAGCCTGCGGCTGTGAATTTCGACGTTTTATCGCAATTGCAGACCAAACTGACCGGATCGTTAAAATATATATCAACCTTCCAATTCTGGATTGACGGGGTTGCGTGGCCACCTATTTTGCGAAATAATATTTACGAAACTTCGTACACTTCCCGAGGACTTTATAATTTTCTCGTTTCGTTTAATATGCAATGCTACGTTGATTTTTTTGAGGGGTGGCGGATCTTTTTTTGCGGTTGCATCGCAGTTTTTCCGGAACGTTGGATGGAGGCGAAATAGCAAGACGGTTGACAGAGCGTGTGCGAGACGAAACTCGAGAATGTTATTAAAGATGCAACGACGGCCTGAGACTCGTGAGAATTTTCGTGCGCGAGAATATACTTGGTTTCGCGACCGGGAAGAGAGGGCGGCGAACCGACACGGGAGATAGTCACAGGATGATACGGATAGGCGTCGAGAGTTTTAAATTTTATATTTCGCCGTAAAAATTGCGGCACGAAAAAAAATAAATAAAAAGAAAACATTTTAGTTAAAAAAAATGTTTATACTGACGCTAATGAAACAAACATCAAAAAACTGTTGTAATTTTATTGAAAACGAAGTTTGTCACGTATATTCACAAAAATATTCATTATTTTTAATCGGATTTGTAGTTTCAAAATCTAAACTATAGTTGATATGATATTGAATCACTATTATTATTAAAAAAAAATAATAATAATTACTCAGATTTATAATTCGTATGCATTTTAATTATTTTTTTTAGAAAAAAAAAAAGATTGATTATTTTTATTCGTATTTGTAACTTTAAGAATCGAGTTGTAGTTGATACGTTACTGCGTCTCGGTAAGTGAAAAAGTTTCGTAAAACGAAGTTCTTCGAAGAAGAGACGTTGAAAGAAGAATTATACTTTACGAGGTCTGGAGGTGGAGAGACCCAGTGTGGCCCGCGGGCCTAGCACTGGGGCCGAGAATATTATTAAAGATTCAGGGGTACTCGACAATTCGTAGTAAAGTCGGGTAGAGCGCGATAGAACGAGACAGAAATATGCGAAAGAGAAAGATGCTGGAGGGGGTCTTTACATTACCCGGGGCCACTCGCGTGCAGTCTGAGCCTTTTGCACATTTTCTCATACCTCGCAACTGCAGTACCCGGAAAACTTCAGACACCCACGCGTAATTAATACTTGCTTGAGGAAAAAAGTAAGACAAGAATTCTACCGAGTTATTTCATAACGGAAATGTATTAAAGTATGCGATGTTATACATTACTTTGCGAATTAATGAAAAATATTCGAGTTCAAGTGTTTAAATTTAATTGTGTTCAGTGAGTAGATAATGAGGAATACGACATGTTTTTTAATATGATCTCAAAATGAACTGCAGTTTTTATATACATGAAAAAAAAAAAGCATAGGTAGTTGTTTTATAGGCCAATAAGTTTTATGTTTCAACATCATGAGAGATGCTTCAGTGGCAAAGATCCTTGGAGCATAAGGTGGTACTTGTACTGCGGCAAGTAGAACCGGTCAATGCATGGTCAGCCGTCGACCTGCACCTCGAAACGACGTCTGCACTATTTTACGACGGGGCTCTATACGATCCAACGAAACAATGGCCTCATACATTTCTACGTTGAATCCGAAGGTAAGAACCCTCGAGAGTCGTAATATTTCGTCGTCGTCTTTGTCCTCCTTTGTCGTCGACGAGAAAATCGAGATTATCCGTCTCGCCGTCTCGCAAGTGGAGTAACCTAACGCGACTCTATCGGGAAATGCCATACATTTTGCGAGTGCTGTAGTAGCAAAAAAAAGAGAGAGAGAGAGAGAGAGAGAGAGAGAGAGAGAGAGAGAGAGAGAGAGAGAGAGAAACTCAGCGGTACATCGGTAGACAGTTAAATATGCTTCAGGTTACTTTGGAAATGGTAATCGACGAAACTATTTATCATTTGCATAATGTGATTTTTTTAAACTGAATCACTGACTCGTCATTAATTAACATCCGTGGATTTAAAAAAAGGTAAAAACTTTATCCATAATACTAACGGCCGACGGAAAGTAAGTCAATTTTCAATTTTATTCCGAATCATATTTATATATGGTAATAGATAATGCATTCCTGTATACTATATAGGAACGCATTATCCTTACGGATTACCGATAAATACAACCCGTGTAGTCTATTCTTGTTATTTCTCTATTTTCTCTTCTCTCTGAGCCCATGTTGTCCTCCGGATATAGCCGGAAGTATAGGATATCCGTTAGAGACGTCGTGCCGCTTCCGCTATCGAAAGCTACAGCGCCTCACAGCGTCGCGTACGAGTTCTGTGTCCGCTGTATCGCCTAAAGCAGAGTAAAAAGCCTCCTGCGTGGACGAAAGGGTGTCCCGGGCTATTTTCCTCACGGCGCATTTTGCCGATACGCGAATTCCGGCGGTTCGTAGTATCGAACCTTTGTATATATAGAACACTGCTGTTTCTGCAGCTCTTGTGAGCCTCGAGCTTTTCTCTATACTATTCTCCATCTGTCTGTGAACGGGCAGAGGCTGCAAGCGCTTCGTCCTTTTCTCCTTCCTCTCTTGTGGCATGCAGAGGGCCTCCTGTTCGAGTTCTCCTGCAGTGCCAGCAGAGAGGAAAATCGAGAATGGTCCTTCCTTGCAGCTACGCTTTACACGACGCCGTAACGATACTTGGACTATTTGAAATACGGCACCCAGCGCTCTACATCACTTTGTATACGTTTGTAATGTACTGAAAATTTAGTACAGCAACCCATTGCTACATTCAGGTGTATATGTAACTGTAATATGTAGATTCGCGCGTACGTATTTATGGGCGCCGAAGAGCGACCACTTTTGTCATAGTATCAATATTCTCGGCATCCAGCGGTTTTCTCTTCACACTCTGAAATACTTTGCATTCTTTTTTACGGTGTGGCATAAAAGTCACGATTTTTTTCTTTTTTTTTTTTTTTTTTATTCCGCAATGCGAGTTTATAGTTTGAACTTTAGTGTGCAAAGGGGAAGAAAAGTGATTCCGACGAGGAGTCGGACCATAGAAGTATGAAAGACGAGCATTTATGATTCGCCATTGAAAAAAATTATCATTTTAATAGCTCGGAGGTCGGAGAACACTCTTTCTTTTCACCGTTACAACGATATGGATGGTTGTACGGAATTTTTCTTCTGCGCCATTAAAGAAAGTACACTTTGAGGAGCCTTCATGCATTTTTTTACATTTTTATTTAACATATATTTTTTTTGTGTTAAAACTGATTGATGATACGCAAGCTGGAAAACGCTATCAAGTTCATCCTTAAATATCCATGAATTCCGAAGAGATTCTGGAAGCCATTTGACCAATAAAGGGTTAAGAGAACATCCTGGGATGGCAATCGATAAAGTGGAAGATAAGTTCATGCTTTCAATATCGTCGGATTCCAAGGGTGAACCGCGAGGATGATTCCTGAACGATGCAATCAAGAGGCCAGATGTGTGTGTGAATGTGTGGGTATTCCGGAATTTATCAATATTCTGAAAACGTCGTTCGCTTCCTCGTTCTCTCGACGCCACCATAACACACGTTTTGCCATACATTTATGTATATATGTATATATATATATATATATCTCTCTCTCTATGTGTACTCCCTTTCGTTCTTTTGTCTATCTTCCCCAGTCCCCCAACCCTACGAGGAATTTCAATTCCTTTAAAACGCATCAACTTTTATGGCGAATATAAAACAATATTTCATATCGACGCGTGGTTTTCTCACACGTTCTCGGCGTTCTCCGCCGTGTCTCGATGGAAAATCGCTTACATCGATCGGCAACCGACGTCCACAACCACCGTAGGTTTCGTCCTCGTCGTCGCCTCTTTTCTCCGTCCCTAGTATACCAACGTGAACGTGTGTGTGAGGCAATTTTCGAAAGCGACGAAAGAGGAAAAAAAGAAACGAAAATAAAAGAAAAAAAGAATTTCCCGACACACGAGAATGCAACGAGCTTTTCTTTTTGGTGGTTTTTTTTTTTGTTGTTTTTTTACTTTCTCTGTACTTTGCAGTGTCTGCGGTGTAGAGATGGAGTGAACTGGGTGACGCGAACTTATAGCTGTTCGGTGCCTTTTTTTTTTTTTTTCGACGACAAATTTAACGTCAACTGTATATACGCTCCACCGAGCTTAGAGAATTCCATTTTGGTTTATCATCAACTGTCTCGCGAAAAAGTCGAGAACAATATGTTTGTATATTCGATAAACTAAATTATCTCTATTTTTTTTTTTTTTTTTTTTTTTTTTTTTCAATTCTTAGAAAAACATGAAATTTTCTTTTTTTTTGTGGAAAATATCGAGTATAGAAGTCAACATATATTTTCGATCTCAGTTTTTAGCGAGATATTAAGTTGGTCAGAAATATATATTTTTATGGCTTCTGCGCAGTGAGATGGATAAAACGGGGTTACACCGCGTAAGTAATACGTTTGACAAAATCTCATGCGGATGTAGAAAATAATATAACAATGACGAGCTCTGGAAATGAATAATTTCTTCTTTACCAAACCAATGTGCCATATTTCGTCATCAAAGTGACTTTGATATCAAATTTAAACGCAAACATTTTTTTTTTTTTTTTTTTTTTTAATTTACGAATATCCTTTTTCAACGTTTTTCACGTCAATAGAAATTTTATTCAATTTGTGAAACTATCTCTTCCCAATTTCGTACAAAGAACCCGAGCAATTAACCACTATAAGACAAAAAAATAACGTTTCGTCTACGATCCTTTGAGTAAATTGCACCGCAATTAAAAAAAATCTTGCGATATACATGCATCCGTGAAAGACTTGGCAGTAACCCGAAACGGCAATGAGATCCGCGAGTGAGAGAGTGGGAGGGGTTGAAAAAGCGAACTTTTTAGCACGACGCCCAAGTCGAAAGAGAAAACAACAGACTGCGTATTCGTCGCGGCGAAGAAAGTGCAATTATCCAGCTCCTTCCGCAAACGACTTGGTGCTCTCCTCTCCGTCGCTGACTCT
This sequence comes from Buathra laborator, assembly GCA_934046635.1. Lineage (NCBI taxonomy): Eukaryota > Metazoa > Arthropoda > Insecta > Hymenoptera > Ichneumonidae > Buathra > Buathra laborator. The sequence continues at coordinate 21,287,318 of OW203894.1, forward strand.
ACCCATCTCGCGTCTCTGGGTGTCTCGTGTGTCTGGCGGCTAAACGATGGCAAGCCTCTCTCCTCGCCTCTTCCTTTTGCCTTAACTTTGTTGTTTTTTTTTTCCCCTTTTTTTTTTCAACCCTCTTTCTCGAGTTACAGCTGCAACGGAGAATATAACGAGGCAAAAAACTCAAACACTCAACGAATCCGCTTTGTGTTTCGCAAACTCCTCTCTGTACTACCTTCGGGGGTAAAATGGACGAGGGTACGGAAGCTGAAGAATCGGTAGTACAGACGGGTCGAGAGAAAGTAAAAGCCGGCTTTGCTTTGATAATTACAATTAATAAGTATGTACTGCGGACTGCGAGGAGAGTTCGAATTGTGATGATGTTAAACCGCAAAGAACACGAGTGGAAAAAAAAAAAATTGCCAAACTTTCGGTAAAAAGTTGGCTCAACGGTGCGCCGTTAATTGGAGAAAGAGGAACAGAAGTCGAGGTGAATTCTCGTTTGATAAGAATATGCATATTTGTATTAGTTATATCGATCGTATCGATTGCACTAAAAGCACAAAATAAATTATTCCTGGTAGTTTCGAACTGCTATGAAGATAAGGGTGCGAAAATCGATGGCTACTAATAGGGAACACGACAAGGCCTCTTATAGCGAGGTGGTCATACAACATATTTATGCCTATAATCTAATCGTTTAACGAGAAAGTTCATAGCGTGAAAAGTTTACCGACAAAACAGAAAATTGCTTTGAGTTTGTCGACATCTTGCGCATTTAATAGCGCCGCGGGCGGGAAAATATGTGCGGTCTTTGAGGGTTAATGGTACTACGAGTGAGAATTCTGGTAAAGTGGAACACGGGTCTCGACTGGAGAGATTTGCGATTTCGTTGTGAAAACTAGTCGAGAGTTTTTTCGTTACGAATAAAAGAGCGTGTGTGTCGATAAAAAATGAAGATTAACGAGAGGACATCGGGAGGTTGAAAAAAAGAGTACTCGGAGGTTCTCGTACCGATTTTCAATTGGGCTGACGGCGGAAACGCGCAGCTAGCAGTTCGACGGAGTTACACAGACGCGGTGGAAGGGCGAAATGGAGGAAAACTGGCGCAGCATAGTCGCGTGAGAGACGACGACGGCAGTCTAAGCGACGGCAGAACTTGAGTATCGATACTTGATTAAGGAACGCCGGACGTGGCTTGCGTAATTGCGACTTATATTACTCGGCGAAAGAATAATAGCTTTTCTCTTTGACTTTTCTTTTGTACCTCGTTCGTTTTTCCGTCTCTCCCGGATGCTATTCCATTACAGAACGAAGAAATCGTTCGCTCGAGAAAAATCCTCGAAACGATCTTTCGATTGTTTGCGATATTACAGCGGCAGTCATGTTTTTTTTCAACGATCGGCGACGTTCTCTCGCGGCATTCCGCGAAATGATCGTTCAATTGTTTGTAATATTAATTCTGCAGTGATTTATTTTATTTCTGTTATTTTCGCTATGAAATTCTTTGACCTGCGTAACTCTTCTACTGAAGGCCTTTAATGCGCAAAAAACATCGCGACGATCCGAGATAATCGCATTTCATGATATCGCCCTGCAAAGTCGCAACGTTAAATGTGCCCATCGGCTCCGATTTCTCTAACTAATATCTCGGTCTGTCCAATGATCAATTTTTGTACGAAGAAAATGTTTATCGAGAGTGTTTGCTGAATGAAATGATCGTTCGCGCATTTCCTTCATTCATTTATCCGGTTCGAGGCCACAGCCCTGATACGCGCGCGAAAACTGTACCGCATCTGTCACGCTGTTCTCGATTCTATCTACAAACTTAGTTCTCTTTCTCTTCTTGCTCCCTCCCACTCACCCCCAAACGGTCTTTTACTATTCCCCGAACGGAACCGCTGTGTCTCTCGATCGAGGCGATGTTTGGTTTCTTTTAATAGTCGCAGCCCCGTTCCGTACACGAAGACGACCTACGAAGCTCCAATTAATTCCGATCCGGAAACATCTGCGCGCGAGCTGAATAACCTACAGTGCAATCGCTATCCGTGATTCATCGGGACGCCGAGATAAATCAGAAAAAGGAAAATAAACAAGTAATCAAAGACGTGAAAAACTCAATCTGTGCAGAATAGCCTTTTATAAATGATTATTTGTTACACAACCCGATGCATTGTTCAGAAAGTTTCCTAAACGAACGTCACTAAATCTAATAAAAATTGAATTATTTTATTAAAAAAAAAAAAAAAAAAAAAACAGAAGAAATTATTAACATTTAAAAAAAATCTGATCTGCTTCTTGACCCACAAGCGGAGTTTTGAAGACTCAAAAAATTGACAAATAATTCGTATACCCTGTCGCAAGAGACTGATATATATGTGTTGAAAATATAAGGAAAAATAAATGAAAAAAAAAAGTGAGCATGCGGTCATTGATTAAATCATTTGTCGCTTCACTGAAGGAAGACGACGAATTTGTCCACAAAAACTTGGAACTCCGCCAAATCGAACAATCGTGTCGTCTCTCGGGCACTTCCGGTCTTCCGTTCTTTCTCTCTCACACGTATATATCTTTAAAATGCCGAAAAGCTCCACACGTATCTATGGCGGGTTGTGCTTTTCTGGTGCGCAGTTCGAGTTTGTAAAATGACGCGGGGGGGATGAAGTGTACTTTATTCAGTCGAAACGAAGATTGAATTGCCGGCTCTTACGGGATATACCGAGAGGGGAGCGGGTAGAACGATGTTTAGATAAGCAGGTCGACTTATCTCGGATGCTCTTATTGCTTCTACAACTCAACCGTGTATTAGAACCGAAAATCCTTCTCTCATGGTGTACTACTTCGCACTGTTGTTATCCCGAAGTTTACGGGTGAGAGAATGGGCCCCCCGACCCGCTTACGTTGCTGCAACCTTATGGCTAAGTAGATTCGCCAACGTGTGCTCAACGGACTTGGGGAATGCGGGCATCTCTACCTCCTAGACATAGTTCGCTCTCGAGAAATATATATATATGTATATGTGGAAGTGGAAGAGAGAAACAAATGAGAGTCAGACGAGAATGCCGTGAGACAAAGACCGCTAAGTGTGCAACACTTGAAATTAATTGTATTAACTGTTATACATAGCTGTTGCTGGTAGTCTGAACGCGAGATTCTCGAGAGCGTATGTATACGAAACTCCAAACTGCACATATTGCATCCATGCTTTTGCTGCAACTCATCGGCTACGTTTTCCCCTTGGGTAATGCGTGGGACGACTTAATCGATTATTCTACGGCTAATCCATACGAGACGACGATTATGAATGTCCCAAAGGAGAAAAGTATCGCGGAGGGAGAGAGGGAGAATGGAGGATTAGTTTAGACGAGTGGATTACGCCGGTCAAGACGGCTAAACATCGAGTAAAGTCCAATTTTGCTTCACAGTTTTTATTTTTATTTTCGTTTTATATTTACTGGTGACGACATACTTATTTATCACAATCTAAGAAACGTCGGGGGGTATTGTTATAAACCATTTTTTTATGATCGATATTTAATCGAATTTTTATGTTGTTTTTTATTTTTGGAAAATTTCGGGTACTTTTGGTACAATAAAAAATGCGTATAATCATAGCGCTTGCGATTTTTTAAAAATATAGCCAAATTGAATTGGGGGTTACATGAGAATTAAAAGGAGAACTCCGGTACTGTGGAAACGTATCAAATTGCATTTTTTTTGCATAATCAGACAGTCAGAAAAAATTGTCTATTTTCGCTTCGATGTTACAACGGATGTATTTTTTTTAACTGAACACGAATGCGTCACTAGTTTTACTGCTATCGTAACATTTCATGTCGGACGTCGCGACGGAAGAAAATAAAAAATATTGTTCTTGGCAATGACTATTTTCGTAGTATTCTACGCCGCCCATGCGACTAGTTTCGGATAAAAATAACTCTGCTTGATGAAAAAAAAAAAAAAAAAACAATAAAAAACAATAAAAAAAATGAGAGCGCAATAAAATCATTGGTGATAAACATTTAAAGTCATCACGATTTATCATAACGTTCACGACTTTGATAAGAAAAAAAAAATTATACGTGAACGTTATCATCGTAGGTTATCGTAGGTTATATACCGTTTAAAACAAAAGGTATACATAGCGGAGGGCGGTTGGGAGATAGAACTTCGAAAACAAAGTTCGGAAAATCAACTTTCCCGACCGCCGCGATGGGAAACTCGGCGAGCTTAGTGGTGACTGCATTTATACATGTGGTGAGGGAAAACGATTATCGCCCCGTCGTCGTCGTCGTCGTCACTGTCTCTACGTGAACAATGCGTGGGATGATAAGCGGTCGTACGATTGGAACTTTCCTGTCGTTCAATGCTCGTTACTGCCTTCGATTCGATCTTCTCCCGTTCGCCTGTTATCTGTCGATCATCATCCCTCTCGGGTGATAATCGACATCGATTTTCTCTTATCTCGCTTCTTCCCTTTTATCCATTACCCATTCTCCAGTCTATTACCCTATTTTAACCCTTTACGAGTCACAGGGACGTCCCTCACTCCTCAGCGTTAACTTAAGAATACGTTACTTCTACTCGGCTCTCCATAGTCTTATTGCAATACGGTATCTTATAACAGGTTAACGAGATAACGTAACGTAATTCGATCGATAGATCGAAGCCAAGATGCTATTCGGGAATGTGGGTTGGACTAATTACGATAAATTTGTGAAAAAGATGCTAATTAATCGTCGATGATAATCGTTTTTTAATTAGAGTAAAGTGATATAGCGCGGGTGGTCATCGACGCCACGGGAAGCTTGGAAAGTTTCGCGCTCGCAGAGGCAAAGCCAAGCCATTCGTTACCGCGCTCGTGCCAACAGAAGACAGCCCGAGCCTTGTATATAGCGGCCAAGTTTCGACGAAGCTATCCTTAAGGATGCCCTATTGGTTTTAGTTCACGCGCGCAACTCGAGAATCCCTCTCCTTCCCTTTCTCGCAGTCTTGTGCGATGGTCGTTTTGCTAACAAGTTGTACCGGGTACACGAAACTCTCGCACGGGCTCGTCGTTCTCGTCGTGAAAACCCGAGCTGGGAAACTACTGTACCGGTGAATTGTGCACAGTTCGCCGGGGGTAGCTTGAGCGTCCCAGCGGCGCTACGTCTTCCAACGGTCGGCTGTGCGGTACCGAGGGATGAAAACTTTTCGGTGACCGAAAATTTATCACGATCCTCGTGGTGCGGTGAAAGCGCAGTAACGGAAGAGAAGGCTTAAAGAGGCTCAAGCCAGCGGTCAAGTCAAAGGAGTATTTACATTTTTTAAACTTATTGCACCTTTTATGAACGAAAAAAGTATTATTAATAATCAGGTATATTTAATAAACTATGTCTATACGATTAAGAAACGAAAATGTACCCAATGCTATGTAATTTCGATTAGTTCGGGAAGCTTAATCAGTAATATTACGAAATAAAAATTTCGTTAACGTTTGATGTTCTCAAATTTTAGCGGTTTATTTACAAAAAAATGTTGAATACGATGAAATAATATCGATATGTCCGTTAATTTCGAATGTAATGAATAAAAAAAAATATGTAAAACGGCAACTTTGCGTAGCTATCTTCTGACGAAGATGAACCTTTTGGTTTCTAATCCGCGACCCGTGTGCGAAACTATATCTCATGAAATATGATAGAGTTTACGGATAGTTGTTATATAACACAAGAGGTCACCCTTTGAACCCATTTAATTTTCATCACTGACCATTTTCACTTCGGAAAATGGTACAACAAATTTTGTAAATTTTTTCGTTTGACTCGTCAACTCGCCGATGCCTCGCCGAAGGAGAGCGCGCTGTCCTTATGCCTCGCAAAGCTTTTGACTCGTCCTTTTAGTAGGAAAAAAAAATCCTGTGAAGAGGTTCACAAGGCTGAGAGCATAAGGGAGATGCACGGGAAAAAAAAGGACTTTTTAACTCTTTTGACAATCCAACGAAGAACGGACACGGAATTTTATATCTCCTTTGAGCCTTTGGAATGGAGCCTAATTGCCAGAAGCTCAATTTCAGCGTACACGATGGTTAAGACCTTTTAGCGCTGATGTCGCGAGGCTTGACAAAATTCATTTAAATCTGGTTGACTGGGTCATCCAAAATCGATTCAACTTGCTGTCGCTGATAGCCCGGAGTCTATTGGGTACATATGCGTACATTTGGATGTAATTGACGTCAATCGTTGAGCTGATAAGGGGAGCGGGGGAGTCGACATATAAAATGGAATTGGAGGTCACGTTTCAACCGCAAAAGTATCGCGACATCCGTCTAACGGACGTTACAAAGGAAGGCGCAAGTAGAATGGGTAGCCGAATCGATGAGCTTTACGTGTATTTCATCGTCGCGGCGCGGTGGTCAGATCGGACGTTATTTCCTACGCTACTACAATACGGTCAGTAACGTTTTACTGGTTCGTTTCCACCAGAGAACATTCGACCGTTCCCTCACCAGAAAGGGAAAAAGATAGAAAATGGACCGTTAGTGCACTCCCGGCGATCGTTCGCTTCCGCTCCCACGAGTCCCACTGAGACACATAATGTATTTACACTATTCTCGCCTTGTATCGCCGTAAACTCATTGACATTTGATGATATTATTGTTTCAGAAGTTCGACAATAAAGCTGATCGTTGCCAGTTTATTCAATCCATGATTTTTTTAAAAACATGTCCTAATCTTTGGTGGGGAAATGGAAATTATATACAGCTTTGTTTAGTGGAAAATGTAAAAAAATAATGTAGACAATCGGCAAAGATAAACATCGCTTAATTTCTCGGCAATTTTTTTCCAGAGATATTTGTTGACAGTAGCAAATGGTATTTAATGATATTTGATAATAATTAGGTATTTTTAATACCTTGTAGCAGAATCCTACGTGAAATAAAATACTACATACAGAAAATAAAAACAGCGAGTCAAATATCTCGCATTTTCGATACACGCGATGTGACCGCTTTATTCGTTTCTTCGTTGACGAGCGAAACGCCCGCTGGTAACTATTCGTGACAAATTTTGTTCCCATGGAAAACAAAAAAAAATAATTTTTTTCCGAAAATTGGAAATATCCCGATTGACCAAAGCTACTTTCGTTTTCGCGTACAGCGAGAAAAAAAAATCCGGCGAATTATGCGATACAAACTCTTTTATGGAACCATTCGATTGCGATATAAAAAAAAAATGCGAACTCTCCTGCTCTACCGGCTGTAGCTATTTTTCGTGTTTTATGGGTGAAACGCGCCTATGCTACTGATCGTAAATCATGCGAATTCTTCAGTGATCGACAAAAATATTGCACATTCAGAATCTTCACGTGAATTTAAGCAATCATTGTGATAAACTGAGACTTAGGAACGGTGAAAAACGATCGGCAGTGAAAGATCCTTATCACCGTATTAATGGCCAAAAAATTGTAGTTTTGTTTATAGTTTGCAATTTTTTTGTAAAATATCTACAAAATGGTTGATACGGCGCTGACACATCCGCAAATCTTTGTCGTGCAAAGCTATAATCCCCGTGTCTTCAGCATTCTACGCATACTACCGAAAATACGCATAACAATAAATTCGACGAGAACGGGAGAAGCGTAGTGCGAATGAGGTCAGGGAGCCATGACAGTGAGCGCGGAGCGCGGAAGGGGGTTTCGAGGGGCGCATCCTCCAGGGAAAAATTTAATAAATAATCCTGCGTCGAACGTGACGCATTGCCGATCGAGTACTACGTAAATCTTGAGGGGTTTGGTTCGTTCGGGAAAAGAGGGAACGGCGAAAAGAGTGAATCAACCAGATGATTTACCGCAGCATCGATAAAGAATGAAGTCGAAGATAAAAATTGATAACATTGGTTACTGAATGGTATTTAGAAATTTAAAAAATATCCAACAATTCCCGAGTAATGTATATAATAATGAAAATTAAAAATCTTTCGCTACAAGCTATGATTTACGAAAATATGATTTTTCTTTGGTATATGGAATAGTTCGTTGTAATTTTTATATAAACAACGGAACCGAGCAAATAGCGATCTATTGTAGACAAATTCTTGGAGGAAAAGCTGACATTGTGAGTGTAGGGGAGACGGTGGAACGGTTGTAAATGTTCACCGAGTTAGCCGTAAAGAAGATAACCCATCGTACGTGCGAGGTAACAACGTCGCAAGTTTAACGCCAGCAGTTGTAAAGAGGATTATCCGCATTACAGACGCAATTACGAATTCAGGTACACTACGATGGGGAGGGGGGTAAATAATTAAATTGAACGACAATATTAAGGCGTACGTGAACGAGAGTCTCGTTTTAACCATCGTCGTTTAATCCTATGGAACATGCGAGGAGATAAGAAAAAAAAAAAAAAAAAAACAGAAAGAAAAATCGTATCGTTGACAACAAAAAATTGCACGAAAAGAAAAAGTAACGTGAAAATACGGTCATTTGAAAAAAATGTCCATCCGATATCGGAATTATATTCTGACATCACAGGTTCGGATATACTTTGTATTTTACCCGAATGGTTACAATTAAACGAAAAAAAAAAAAATCAAATAACAAACGATTTTACGCTATTTCATGAAAAACACATTAACAGTGTATCACCCCATCACCCCGGATAAAGTTAAATAATCGTTCCAGATGAACGGCCGAGGTGAATCGTTCGATAAATGTTGAAACGGCGATGCGTGGTCCGCTACAACCGTTTCTCAATCAATTCTATGGTCTATTGTGCCTTTTTCCACATTGTTGCTTTTCACACTGCAAAACTCTTACAAAATCTTTACAAAAGGGAAATCAACAAAACCCCTTTTGCTCCGTTCGTTTTACCTGCGGGAATTCGAAAGCTTCGTGCTCTCTTGCGCCTTGCATTGTCGGTAATAAATTAAAGAAGTATATAGAAGAAGAAAAAAAGGAACGCGATAAAAAAAAGCAAAACAAAACACGAGCAATTGCTTCGGACGAGGGGGCGAGGGGTATACGTTGTCGTGATCGTGACGTTCGTCGAGCAAAGGGCACCTCATGATTATTCGCTTCATTTAAAGCCCATTAATCATCCCTTCGAGATCCGTGCGGATGAGATGATGGCGAGAGGAGGTGGAGGAGGAGGCAAGGAAAGGACTTGAACCCGATGGTACATCCTTTGTCCGGTTCTCGTCGCCATTCAACCTGGAAATCGAATTGTACGCACGGTCAATAGATTCGCCGGAGCGTGGCGTGTCGGGCCCATTGTTGAAACGAACTTCCCATCCAAGACGAAGACGTGTTTCTCATCGTGCTCCGCCCGTTCGTGACTCTCTTGCTCTTCCTCTCATTCTACTACTACACGCTTGCAGAGAGATCTTCTCAAACTCGCTGGCGAAAGCACGAAGCTTCTCGCCTGTCGTCGTAGATCAACCGAGACCGAGAGAAATTAGGCTTCTGCCAAGAAACGAACGGTGTCTCAGTAATTAGGAACATTTCTCATTCATATTCGCGATTCGCCCAAAATTCGAAAACGTTAAATCATATCCTCGAGAATGTGTGACGTAAAAAAAAATCCGAATGAAAAAGCAAACTGATTTATAATACAAAATAAATTACATATAATAATTATTATTGTTATAGAATTATATGTATTATGTATTATGCAAACTTGGAATTTGAAACAAATGTGTCGCGGTGTAAGACGTCCACACGAACCAGCGATGTTTTTCTTTCAAGAACACTTTTGTGTTAAAAAATGAGGTTAGGTTAGGTAGCGTTCCCCTTATTCCGCCGTATATACCCTTCCGGGTTTTTACGCCACCACCCTCCCACCCCCTAACATTCCCTACCCGTACTAAGCTAATCTACCTAACCTTTCCTGTGAGTCCGCAGTCGACTTAGCTACACTGTACCGCATTTGCTGGGGACACGAGAAAACTGTGGAAAACCCGTGCCGGTAGAGACGGCCATATTCTACTGATTCATCGGTATTTTTTTGCATCTGCGTAAAGTGCGGAGAACATCAAAGTCTCGGAAGAATGAGCCTCCTGCACAATGATTTATGCACTAGCCAGCGCGCGGCGCTAAGCGGTCACCCATCCAAGTACTGCCCGCCAACAAAGCTGCTTGACTTGGGTGATCACCGGAGCCGTGCGCCAACCGCGCATCCACCGTTGTCGGTTGTGTTTAAAAATGATTTTCAACATAATATCCGGCCGTTTCTGTTCGCATTTTTGATGCAACGTCTTCGCTTCGCTGCAGTAAAATTAATGACTAGAAGAACAAACGCGAGGTTGCTAAGAAGTTTGTAAAATCGTTACAGTTTTCTCAAACGTTTATCACCATCCACTTGTGCTCCCGCCCTCGTTATTTCACATGTCTCACCAGCCTCGGGTTCCCAGACTTCTTGGGGGATAACGGAGAGAGGAGCTTTTGTTTTTCGCGAACTAAGCGTTTTCTCTACCTCTAGTCGTTCGAGGAGAGTTGTTTCCGGGTTCGAGATGATGAGCACACGAGTCTCCGGATTTTCCGGTGTTTTCTCGCCTTTTCTCGCTCTGTTTCCGTCTCGATTCCTCTCAAACCCTCCCAACTTCCACCCACATTCACGAAATCACCTCGCAAGCACCACAGAAATTTAGCAATTTCTTGACTCGTTTCCGGTTCTCTCCCTCTCATTGCCCACTACGATCGAGAACACTCGGTCGTTAAAGCTGTGACGACAAAAGGATCTTTACCCGAGATTTCGTCGCAAGCTTTGCGGTTCGCACACCCGGATAAATTGAATCTCCCGAGGAAATTTTGTAAAATCATCCAAGTGAGCAGAGAGCTTCGGCGAAACGAGAGATTGAGCTTAAATAAAAGTGATTAGTGAACGAGGCCATACAGCCTTTTCATCATCTTCTACGCTCTACCGATCCTCTGTCGTCTCATACTCTCTCCCTGTCTACCTCCGTCGTATAATTCATTTCTTCATTGAAATGACGTTATAATCGAATCGTACATCCCCTTTGACCTTATTTCATCCACAGTATCTACGAGACCTTTAAACTCTTACGGATTTTACCAACGTCGAAGAAAATTTCAATTCGACAAATTAATATCTTTCTTCCTGTCCTCACATAACGAGGAACGCTGACAAAGGCAAAATTGGAAAGGTTATCCGCAACGCGCGTGTTTTTCCATATCCGTTCTCCCGATTATTATTTGCTTTGTTTTCGAACCGAAAATGAAAGACCAGTAGACCTTCTGCGAGAAATAGAGTTAATGGTTTTTCGAAAGGAAAAAAAAGCTATCCAATCTTTTGTTTTTACATCAGAATCTCATGTATCGTTGCAACAAATTATTTTGGAGTTTGAAAAATTACAATCGACAATTTCTCTCACCATGTATTCCCACTGAACAGTTTTCGATAATATTTTTCGATTCTCGATCACAACGACGTATAAAAAAAGCGACGAAATACGAGAGTGCGATATACGAGTATTGCTCATCGATTAAATAACAAAAGGGGTAAAAAGATACGGAGGCGTTGTCGATAGAACGAAAAATTGTACTATCGGTGGGGCGTATGTATGTGTGTCGGGAATGGTGTCGAGTTTCCTAAAGAATAAAAAGAAATCGCTTCACGTAGGTCAGTTATTACGAGAAACGACAAAAAGAATGTTGAAACATGACTGTCGCCGGTCCAGCTATGGAAATTATTTGTGGCTTTTTTTTTATTACCCACTACACCCCCCAGACACGCTTCTATCCCCTTTTTCGTTAATTATTTCTGTACTGAAAAAAAAAAAAAAAACAACGAAGAAAGAAAAAAAGAGTAACGAGAGAAAGGCTCCGAGATATGCCCTCGAACGTGTTTCATTCGGAGTCCAATTCACTTCCATTTCAGCGGGGAAAAGCGAGCAGCAAGCAGCAAAACATAACGTCGAGTTCTCGCGACAGCAAACTATGTTTTTTTTTCTTTTTCAGCTTTTTTCTACATATATGTCGGCAACGGAGCTCTAGAGCTCGGCGTGAAAAAAAAAAAAAAAAGGCGAAGGCGTAGAGAGAGGTGAGAATGAGAGAGGAAAGGGGCTGAAACGACTCCGCTGTGTGACACTCGATTTATCTGGGACGGTGACTGGGGCGATAGACTATAGCACAACGCTCTTTGCTTCTGCTGCTGTTGCAGGGATAGTACGCGCGGGTACTACATTCGCGTCCAGAAAACTCCGGTTTTGTAGCATACGCAAAAAAAAAAAGAAAAACGCATGATAATAGGACAATTTGAACGACGAACAGAACCAGTGGGGAGAAAAACAAAAAAAAGTTATTACCCCGTTCGCCAAACGGACGGGGTTGACCGGGGGTGGGGATGGACTCATGTGTTCACTTCCATATTCTCGTTCCAAAAAAAAAACAGTGAAAAAACGCAAAAAAACAATCAAATAAACGCGAGTCATCGTGTCTCACCAATAAAATGCGTGTTCTGGGAACAACTACGAGAGTGTAATTGATCGAGTCTATTTTTTTTGTAATTTGTAATCAACGCTCGAGGAAGCTACGTAACTCGAGAGTTCGGAGCTCGTTACGCGCTTCGGGATATGATTGTAATTATTTTGCATTCGTTGGCCTCGCGGTTGATGGTTGTTGAGAGTATTTTTTTGGCTTCCATAAAAATGAATGGATTAAAAAAAAATTATTAATATTCGCCGATGTTTTTTTTCTTTTTTTTTTTTTCGTTTCTCGTAAAAATTAGGTCGATTCAATTTTTTTTAGTAACTTCTTCATTTAACGTTGAAGTCTACGGACCTTATTTTTTCGTATAGAAAAGCAGTAAAGCGAGTATGCAGATTTTCATCGAAACGAAAAGTTTTTTATATCCATGAGAAGGATTCTCGGTTCTCTCTCACTCCCAATGAGTAAGTTTTTGCACGACATCGCTTCCGGCTTTCGGACGATGAGTACGAATTCGATGACATATATATCCTTTGGTTGATGCCGCGAAGCAGCGTTAAAGTCGCCCGAGGACCGAGAGCGGAAAGACGAGGATGAAAAGTTTAAAATTTATCCGAACCGATCGTCCGCGGGAGCTTTACGCTCGCGGAATTTGTATGCTTAATCGAATTAAGTTTTCTCGGCAGCTTCTCGGACCTCAGCGCGCACACTTATTTCCACTCGATGAGAAACGAGCGAAAGAAATTCAAAGTGACCGAATGAGAAGGAGAGAAAGCCGTGATGGAAAAACTAACGCGGAATTCGAGAAACGCCTCCGGAGTACGAAAAAAAAAAAGAAAAAAAAAAAAGAAGTGGTGAAACTCGAGGGAAACGGACAGTCAGGAGTATTGGAAGTAGCAAGTACATCGGTACCACTTTTCTTTATCTATTCAAGAATTGAAAGAGCGTTCGAGAGAAGTGCGCCACAGTTGAAAACATTTCCAATGAAGAATTTCTCAATGCAGTCGTAGCCGATCTCTTTCAATTCGCGGTAACTGCGATAGGATGAATTTTACACTTTTTACCCGTTGCAAAGATATCCTCTCGTTATTTCTATCAATGTGGAAAATTTTATTTAATCATTCAATACTATACGGTGACGAATTGATTAATTGATAAACGCTAATTTGTGCTGTGAGATGAGTTTAACTTGCAAAACAAAAAAACTGATCGTTTTGTCACAATATGAATGGAAATAGTTAAATTTGCATACTGACGTTTTCGTAGCATGAATATTCAAAAAATCGTTTTTTCAGCCTCCGAGAGAAGGTAACAAAGTCCCTTAATGTACGAAGGTGCATTGTCGACTGTCAATTGCAATTTTTTTTAAAGATAAAATGAAATATTCGCGGTAACGATGGCATGTGAAATATCGAAAAAAAAAAAAAAAAAATTACAATATAAATAAATAAAAAATGGTATATGCATTTTTATTATTTTTATTATATTAAGATATTATTTTTTAAATATTTTCTATGACACTGTACATTGTAAAGAGCCAATAATTGATAGAGGAAACGGTCAATTTGAGTTGAAAGATAAATTGAGATTCCGGAGAAAAATTAAATCGCTCGTTTGAAATAAAAACCAATATATCTGAATTTCCATACAGGCAAATCTTTGTATCACGAAATATCAAATTACTAAAACACGCTGAATGATGTTAACCCATTAATACCATGTAATTTTCCATACACGGAGCACGAATGGAATATTTAATTAATTTTTCAATATGGCGGACAGCTAAAATCGAGTATTCCATTTCTCGTCTAGAAAATCATTACTTCGCGATAATGATAAATTAATAAATTAATGAAATAAATTATATTTCGATGTTTCGAAATGTGTAATATTAGTTAATGGCGATATCTCGTCATCGGACGCGAGTCGTAATTATCAAAAGAATTAAATACGGTTGCCGATGAAAATTTTTCAACCCGATCTTTCAAATCGGTGCATATTCCCGCGCGTAATGCACATTTCGGAGCGTGTGATTCGCGCTGTAAAAATATCCGTTGGCTCGGTGAGCACTTAAATGTTTGTGTAACTATAAAAATAAAAACACACAATTCTACGATACGGTAGTGCCGTGTATAGAGCTGAGTGGATACGAGGCAAAACGTGACGTACGCGGACGGACAAAAACACGGGCATCATTCATTTGGATCTCGGGAAATTCATAAAACGGGCGAAGGGGAGGCAAAAGGGCATCAGCGGTAGTGAGTTGTATACGGAAAAAAAAAAAAAAAAAAAAAAAAAAACGAAAAAAATAATAAAATAAAGGGAAAAAACGAGAGGGTAGCGAGAAGAATTGCAGAATACGCGAGGCCATGGGCTGTCGTCCAAACGCGACAGAAAAAGGGAACGCGGAACAAGAGAGGAAGAGAGAGAGCGGCGGAGAGAGTCGTAAATTCAGTTCACGTTGTACGTTGTAAAAGTGTACAAAATATCGTTCACCCGTACGCGGAGTAGTTTACAGATGGAAATATATGTACATACGGGGTCAATATGCACAGTTTACTGTACATGTACGGTACACGTGGGGTACACTGCGCGGGCAATCCAACTTTGACAATCGTAATTTACCACGAATGGATAGAAAAAAAAATAGAAAAAAAAAAACACAAAGGTGGGAGGTTTGCTGAGTGAACTAGCAACTTTCGAGTCGAACCCGATTAGTTTCGTGCAGAAATACGCAAATCGATGTGACGAGGACCGGGCATGAGGAACACTATATATTTGCGGAGTCGAAAACTACTTTAACTCGCCTGAACGAATTTGCCGTGACGTTGAATATTGAAGTTATAGAATGGATCTAAAAAAAAAAAAAAAAAAAAAAAAAAAAAAAATTGCACCCCTTAAAAAAAAAGACGAACAAATACCCCTTTTTATCAGTTTTTTTTAATCACGTAACATAATAATGCATTATTAAATCACTCCGTCGGACATTGTGTCTCAA
Source organism: Buathra laborator (assembly GCA_934046635.1). NCBI lineage: Eukaryota > Metazoa > Arthropoda > Insecta > Hymenoptera > Ichneumonidae > Buathra > Buathra laborator. Next base: position 21,302,727 of record OW203894.1, read on the forward strand.
AAATGTATCTCCAGTTGATGACTTTGATAATCATTTTTTTTTTTTTTTTTCCTCATATAACGCAATCTGCTAATGTATTATCGAGAAATCCACGCGTGTGCACCATTTTCTCATTACAGTGATTAAAGAATCGTGTGAGATGAAAAAAAAATGTATGAGACGGTGGTTCACGATGTATGCATATCAAGTCGATATCTGTATATTAATTTTGATATTTCCCATGCTGAGAATTTTCGCCTGCGGGAGGAGAAGCGTTTCGTTCCCAGTACCGCAAGACTCTCAGGAAAGCCGGAAAATTAATTAAACTCAAATATAGCGATCCGGTAAGGAGAGAGCGAGGCCCGTGGTAAGCGCACAGAGTAGTCAGGCGACACGACGCAGCTGATACAGATTCGCGAGGGGCCTATGCGTTTCGAGACTTAGGCTCGTGGGATTTAATTAACCAAGTGCTCGCCGTACGTAGGTACACCGCTCGATGGACAATATCTCGGGGCAATTCTAGAAGTCGAGTATCTCGACGTTGCGTCATACGATTTCTACGGATTTTGATGAGAGTACAGAAGACGGTTTCAGACGTAAACGTTTCACGATGTATTTAGAGGTTTCAAAGAAACCCGATGCACGAGTTGCCAGCAATTTCGGAAGATCTGAGAATTTTCATGTAAGTCAAATAAATTTCTCTATTAAGTAAAGAAAATTGAAAGAAGAGTGCAAATAAATGTGCACTTTGTTTCTTCAGTTTTTTTTAATACCAAAAAATGTTACGATTTTTTTTTTTTTTTTTTTTTTTTTTTTTCGATTTTCGGTATTTTTTTGTAAATACGATTTTTCGTGTACTTCGAGTAGTTTTTAGGCACTCGCGGAAAATACTTATATATTCATTTCAAGTATGAAGAAAATGAAGGAAAACAAACAAAATCGTTGAATTGATAAATAAATGATAAATTTGACTTTTTTTTGTTTTATTCTAGTCGCGTAATATATTCACGTGGCCGACGACTGGCAGTTGAAAATTTATCGCAGTTTGAATAATCTTGCAAAGTCTACGATGCGAATCAATATTTGAAGAGAGAAACTTTAGAACGTGTCATAGATCGATTGAACTTTCCGGAGAGTTTTCTCAATTCCCGTGACCCAGTGGACAGATTCAGGGGATATTCAACGATACGTCAGGGGGTACCGCGCGAGAGACGCATAAATCGCGTGTGCGCGAAAGCGTGCGTCGGTTTGGTAAAAAATCGATAAGGGAATAAAAAGAATAAGGGAGATCGATGCAAAGAATTGAGAATGGAGTCACCCTTCTTATCCATCCGTCCCTTCGGCTCCCGATATCGTATAAATCGAGGCCTCTGGAGAAAATGGACGAAGACCTCATGCATGGCTCCTACGTACACACGAACGAACGAGAAACTCGATAGAAGTTCGAGTCTCAATCTCTCAACTACAGACTACTCGATATAAAAGTCGAGAGGCAGAAAGGTTTACCTTTCCTGAAGGAAATTTTCAGCAAGTATAACATATATATTTGTATACTCCGAAAATATTGTAGAGTATGTTTTTTTAACGTGAGATCGACATATGCGAAAATGAAAGATATCGATCCAAAAAATATATTTACTGGTTTTTTCATTTATGATAAGAGTTTTTCTGAAGTATTCTTCAAACTGCAATGTTCTTGGATATACGACGATGAATCGTTATCTAAGTATCCTGTGAATAGATAGATTCAGAAAAAAATCTATATAAAAGGTTTTCTCAAAAAAAAAAAAAAAAAAAAAAAGCAACGGCATCACGGATAGCTTTTACGAAGATTAGTTTTCAACTCTGACGATGAATGAAACAAAGTTTCAATTATTTTCATTCAATATTCGGCATAATTAATTATTAATTACCTCGATGTTTAAGCAACGCCTTATTTGTAAAACTGATACGATGCGAAGCAAAATACTCATATCCACGTGTTGTCCTTACAGACAATTAATGTTGAAGTACGCAAATACAGGTATACAGCGCTCGTTATTATCTCGCAGTACGAAGCTCCGCTGTGTCTAAGAAATATTAACGGAGAATCCGGTTAATTCTGTACGCATTTCTTGTAATGTTATTCAGTGCCGAGAGGTTGAAATACAAAATGCATATCGTTCACCGTTAAACAATAATCTGAAAAAAAATATTTTTCTAGAGAACAGTCTGTCGATGCACCATGTGAGAACTATGTGTCGTTGACTCCGCAACAGTCTCCGTAATAGATATTTTTTATTCAAAGTTACGCAGATGTTTATAAATCACTGGATAATCTTGCAAAGTCTACGATGCAAATCGATATTTCAAGAGATCAACTGCTGAGAGAAGTTGCTTTGTAAACACGTTTTATCGTTTCGTAGATCGTGACAAAAAAAAAACAATGTTGTTAACAAAAAGTTTTAAAAGAGGGTATTCTAACCTTGATCGATGAGACGCAACGCGTTTGGCCATTTCTGTGCATCGAGGGCAAGTTTTTCCTGCAACAATTCTCGTACGTATTCACCGGCCTTGTCAACCTGATGATCCTTCTCGTCGCGTTCCTTCTCCAGGGGAATTCTCGGCTTTCCATCGCCGCTATCGTCCATCTGATACTTGTACTCCCCGTTGCTCGATCTCTCACCCATTTTATTCATTCGAAATATTTCGTCTTTCGTCAATGTCGAAACAAAAAATAACACACACACACTAAACTTCTAACGATACGATAATACCGAATTATACTTTGTCGATATTTTTGTTTTTTTTTTTTACTACCCGGTTAAAATTCACCGCACATCAAAGGACGCGAACTCTGTGTGTTGCGATAGCCAATATGGCGACGCTCGAGCGAGACACGGGGCAGCGGGTAGACGCGTGCGCAACACTCGTGCGCATCGCCCGGCGACTCTCGTGTGTACTATCTCGTCTTGCCGCGTTTTGTACCACGCCAAATAAATGCTACAACCTCGTCTAATATTTGACGTTTGCACGTGCGCGGTATACTTATTTGCCAATTATGATAACGATACAGTTTTTATTTCACATTCAACCAAACGTTAAGAGTGTTTTTCGCTTCACTGCGAAACGTGTTCATCGGTTCGTTGTGTTTATCCCGAGCGCAGCATTATAATCATCAATAATAAAAACGTTAAAAAGAACCTAACTGTACTTCGTTAAGTAGTGGACCGTTTGCAAAAACAAGCTGTTCTTTTCTAGTAATAACAGTAACAAATATTTTTCACGAAAATTAGTATATTTACTTAGGATTGCATGGTTTCGTTACCGCAATGAGTAAATATTAATAATCCGCGTAATTAGGGTGGAAATTACACGTGCCAATTAACGGCTGATAGGCTTTAACGGGCGATCGTCGATGGTGAGGGACACGCAAGCCGGTCATTATCCTCGAGACAGCGACTGAGGGTGGGGAGTGGGAGTAACGTTAATCGGTGTGGCTGGTACGGGGACAATGCATGAGCAGCCACAATGGCAAACAAACATGGTCGGCACATGGGACTCCACCGAAAGCTCTCCCGGGGGTTTGTTGTGCGCTATAAAGTGAAGCTTACGTTGAAACAACAATTGTCGCACGCCAAGACGCAATAATGCAGCGCGACTCCTAACAACCGTGGAAAAGCGAGAACACGAGAGCCCCCAAAATATCGCGCACGTAGTACGATATGGGGCAATATGCAACGGATGTTTGTTCTACGAGATTCTTGAGTCACGAAACTACGAACGAAGAAAACGTAAGTACACAACTATGGAGCTCACGATTTATTGTCAACATATTTCTCGCAGTATCTCACCTAACCTAATAATAACGAAAATCTTAATTCTGCGATATACCCGAAAAACTTTTCTTAAAACAAAATACCACGTGGTTTTTTACGTTAATTTAAGCCGTTGACGTCGAATTTCGATTTTGTTTTATCATTTTTTAATGACACTCTAACGATAGATTGATATTGATGAAAGTAAACAATACCGAAAGCCATTATTTTTTAGAGATTTTCACGTAAGTTTAGAAACCAAATTTTTTTACGGAAAAAAAATAAATTCCCGGGGGAAAAAGACTCGGGACTTCCGGTGCATCAATAAAGTTTTTTTTTTTTTTCACGTTTATGAGATTCAGTAAAAATATTTCATAGCTATAAATATCATGTCTCGGAGGGCTTAACCCCGACTCCCGTTGGCTTATTTCTACAGTACGATCGGTCCGGGAAATCTTCGAGTGAATTTTCACACGCAAGATTCTACGACTTCTTTCGCTCACTCAAAAATTGAATTTTCGAATAAGTGATTGGACGATTTTTCTATGAAATAACGCGAGTACTATTTTACTTCGAAAAATGTCGAGTAAGAACCATTTCGAGAGCTCTCGCACACGACGAGAGAAGTTAACTCTCGCGTGCGGAGAAGAGAGAAAAGAAAATAAGCCCTCTGGCGTGGTTTTTCGATCCCCCGGGTAGCGTAATCGAAGCTTGCACTCTCGGGATACCATCCCTGCCAATATCGGAAACCGTGCTAAAGGATACAAACGACGCTGCACCGGTTTCACGATACATTGAACGGTAATTGATGTCCGAGATAGAAATGTATTACCCCGGTGCGAGGGCATTCGTTCAAAAGATCTTTTCGAAAAGCCGACAACTAACTCTCTCCCTATCGCCTCTGCGATTAAATCCTTTTCATTTCTTTTCATCGTTCTCACTAAAAAAAAATCCCGTTTACGGTCTCGTAATGTGGCGAATACAAAGAAAACGAAAAAAAAAAAAAAAAAAAATTCAATGATAAAAAAAAAGTTGTATTTTTTGCAATCGAAAAAAAAAAAAAAAAAAAGAATCATTATATAGTTGCCATTTAACGATAAGTTTTATTCCTGCATTCCGATCTTCGACGAAGTTTTGCTTTTTTTAGAAAAAAATTGTATTAACAATTGTTGCGCAAGTAAAATCGATACGAGGGAATATTAGCAAAGTTTATTTCGAGATTTCACGCCGATACATATAGCGATGTAACATTTACAGGATGCGGAAGCTAAACGCTCCGGGCCACTGGACCCGCGTTGTGGTCTTTCGGAGTTAATATTCGAAATATCGGTTACGAGAGTTCAAGCGATGTTTCCCTTAAATCTTTCCACCCGGCGTGCAATCCTCTCGGAGCCATGTATCTGGTCGGTAAGTATAAAGTAGAGATAGATGTATAGTGTACATCCTTCTTGTCTTCTTACACGATCTCGTGGCGAATATCGAAGCGCTCTCTTCTCGCGCTTTACTCCATCGATGCAACGAAATATTTCACGCTTCGCTTGAATAAATGATGACACGAGATAAACTTAACCTTTTCGTGCTTAAATATTGCGCACGTCGAAGAGTGCCGCGTAAAAAAAAACGGAGGAGAGAATAATAGTCTGGAGAAAGTAAAGTTTTCACTCATTTATTCACGTATTAATTTTTTTTTCTTTCTTCAAGTTAGTTAAGAGTCTTACGTTAGAGAATAATTCAAAAGAGTGAATTACAAAAAATTGCAAACTTCACTCGCGGTTTCGAAAATATAGCTTTGCATATTTACTAATCTTTAAAGAAATTCGCTGTAAAATTTAATTACAATTTCGCTTATTAACTCGTCGAAGAACGGCATTTACTTAACTCAAGAAGGAAAATGAGTAGCCGATTAAAAAAAAAATACGCAAAAAAAAAAAAAATAGAAAAATATCTCAAAAAAATATACGAAATTCTCTAAAAATAACATACAAATTTAATTATTTTTAAAACTGAATCGTTTGATATAGATAGTCCTTAGAAGTGTTTGAACTCAATTACCTCAATTTCACCGCAATATATAAATTGTTAACGTAAATTCTTCGATCTCTTCTAACGAGATAGTTTCATCTTATGTTACTGCGTCTTCAATTTGCTGATTGGGGATCTTCAGACTGCTCTTATTTCAGCATCGTTTAAGTGGAAGTAGTAAAAATAAAATGAAAAAAAAAATAAAAAAAATAAAAAAAATCGAGCAACAGCACTCAGCGATACGATCGATTCCCATAAGTACGCTCGTCGATCGAAATCCTCGAGTACATCCGATGTGCCCATAAATCAGCGAGCACTTTTTCTTTGCCGTTCGCTTCGTCTCGTCCTCTAAATATTTCAAAAGAGCCCCTCGTGTGTACACACGAGGGTTACGTGCTTTACTCTCTCTCCCGAGGTTCACGGGGTTCCCGAGAGTTCGAGGAAAAAAAACACTGCTGGGAACTACCCTCCGGAGAATAATTCATGTCGAATGAAATTAAACAAAAAGCGTCGGAGTCGTGTAAAAAATTAAGTGAGGGATAATCGAGCAATTCGAGAGCTTTGGGGGGAAAACTGGTAAAAAAAATCGTCATTGTTTTGTTTGGGATCGTAGGGCGCATAATATATATATATAAATAGCTTTTTAACGATCACTTGACGAAAGAATAGTATCCAAAGGTACCCCTGTTTCTCGTGGCTCTTCATTCTCTCCGTTTCACCAGTGGATATAAATGGATTACGGATAAATGAGCATCGAATCTGTAAAAGCTTATTCCGGACGGATGAGCTTAGACGGCGCTTTAGCTCGTTGATAACTCCATCTCTTCGAGGTCTCTTTTCGCTCGTTTGACCAACGAATGTTCGGAACAATTTCTCATAGCGCAATTACAAAGTTCTCCATATGGATTTTGCAATAATCTCACATAGACGATGAAAGATTTATAAACGTTTTTTTAACCAATTATTTTCATTTATAATCGATGTTTACCTCGCGAGGAATTAATGGATTCTCTTTACAAAGGATCGCGAGTGACGCAACATTCTCGTATAGACAAGCTGCGCCCGGGGGGAATTTTCCCAGAGGATTTTCTTTGTGAAGCTCTTTTGTTTGATTTTTCATTTTTATTTTTTAACGTACACACGACCCGATCGTCTTCGATAGATGTTTATCTACGAGGGAAACATAACGGAGACCGGGGCTACACGAGACATTTTATTATTTTCGATGCTATCTATTATTTTCTATTATTGTAATCCGACGAATCAAGTCGCTCATTGGCACACGTTGAGAGATCATCTTAATTGATTTATAAATAAATTTTGAGATTTGTGAGTAATGCATTATTTAAGTCTGAAGTGCTGAACGATCGTGTGCGTCAAATAACCCCGGTAACCCGGAGTCTCTCATTTCCGATCTATTTACCCTCTATACGTAATTCCAGTGCTTCGCGCAATGTAAATTTCGCTCTCCCAGCATATTTTCCTACTCCCTTTGTATGTTTGCACGCTGTTTTGTCTCCGGTTTCCTCGCATTCTCGCGTTTCCCCGAAGTCGTACGCACAATTTACTTCAGGAAATTAGCTATCGGTTTTATCGACTACACGTATGCGCTTTCCTACTACGAATTTTTTTTTCTCTGACTTCCACGAAGCTTTTCTCCTCGTCGTGCAAAAATGTGGAACATTTCGCGCATTAATATTGATCTCGTTTAGCGCATCGATCGATCTTTTTCTTTATTCCGTCGCGTGTTCGCTTTCTCGTTAATTCAAATTTTTTAAACATTTTTTTTTCGCTCCACTCGCGCGTAATTGTGTTTTTCGATAAAAAAAAAAAATCGCTATATTTATATCGGCTCCATGTACACCCAGTGCCGCGGTAATGCGATCTATGGACTAATTGACAGTAATTGGGAAAACGTTAATTGGGTAATGGGTGTCAGCGTTCGTACGAATTCAACGAAAAATGTCTGTCTGTCGATCGAACCGAAGCTATTTCAACGGATTCCATTTTTTTTTGTCTTTTTTTTTTATTTAAAAAAAATCCATCCTTTGTTCATAAATTTTTTGTGTATAAAAGCTTTGAATAGTCCATCGTCACTATCGAGAAAAACATATTAAACCGTATAGTATACACGTCTGAAAATATTGCTTCAACGCGAATAATGAAAATAATAGTTTACGCTTTGTTTATCGAAATCTCGCGTCGTTCGTTGGATACACACATACATAATTTTTCCATTATCGCTCGAGCGCTTCGTCGTTCCTCCGGAGTCGCGGTGCTTTGGAATTTTTTCCGGTGCCCGGTGATACCTCCCTTCCTCGCGATTCTTTTTCACTCTTCTCGACGCTCGCGTTATTTCCGCGTTAGCGACACAGTAATTAACGTCCGTGCTAAGCGTGATAGTTACTTTTTTTTCTTTTAACGCGACTCAAGCGTAAATCAATTAAAAATTCTGGCTGCAACGTTGTTTAATTTTTTCGCGTTATTGTTATTTTTTGTTTTCAATTTCACATTCGCCACTGTATGATTAATTATAGAGGAAAAAAAAAAAAAAAAATTATCTGCGCGCGGTTTCCGAACGGTACGAAGGATTCTGCACCTTGTATAGTATTGAGATTCGAAGTGTCTTGACATTCCGAGAAAGTTTTGATGCCGCCGTTGCTCGTACCTTTGGGGAATTGCCGTAATACTGCCCGTCCATTAACGCGATTCGCTCGGCTTAATCTCAATGCATATATAGAGCAGTAAATCCTCCGGAGTCTCTGGAGGAGGAGGAGGAGGTTGCATTCGGCGCGGGGGAGTGAGGGTTTGGAGTGAATACCACGGAAAGTGGCTTTCGAGACAATCGAACTTCGATATAATAATAGTAAAGAATATAATATGTATATAAATAAAATCCGCTTTACAATATACAGCAGAATCGATCAGGGATTTTCGAAAGATATATATATGTAATTTATATATTTATTTCTCGCTGAACGTAAACCTGAATAGTCCGAACGTTTCTCGAATTTAACGAATTTAATCGATCGATGAATTCGCAAGACGTATTGTCTGATTCGATGAAGATGAAAATAAAAATAACGAAATGAAAACAAAATTGTTCCGTCCAAACGTGACGCGAATGTGAGAGAAATTCGGAGTGGTTGTCCGCGCGGGAGACCAACCCTTTTTCCGATACAGCAATTCTCGCCCCTGTCACACCTTCGCGCTTTAACTCAACTCACCGTCTCGAGACACTCTACTGACTATACATCGTATATAATAGATAGAATGTCAATATAGATCCCTTCCTTGTCGCGATTCCGAAATAACGCACTGGGCGTCTTGTATATAGCGATAGATCGATCGCTAAACTCGAATGACGAGGTTTCGAGAAGAAAATCCGAACGCGAACATTTCGAGCGGCGGGAAGAAATATACGATCGAACTACCAAGAGCTCCGAGTTAGCAGGTGGTTTCAGCGTCACTGAGACATTAATGTGATGCGCGAAACATCGCCGAGAATCGCCATAAGTGCAAAGGAGATCGTCGCAATTTGTAGGACCATTTGTCTCTGACGGTTGACACTGAGAGGAAAAAGCAAAGCTCCGCATTGTCTTCTCATTTTTCTTCTCCTATTAATTACGGAGAAGCCGAGAATTTGTTTTTTATCGTAAATTCAAAAAGCATAAAAAAAGAGATTTATAAAATTATTCCAAAATTAACCATAAAACCATAAAAAATTATTGAAACGTTGTGGTGAAGTAAAAGAAATAATTTTTACAAACATAAAAATTCTTCCGACTTAAAAAGGAGTATAATAAAGAAATAGTATTAACAAAAAAGATTGAGATAACAAATAATTATTGAAGCAATAATAATTATTATTCCACTCTTGTTTATTAATATAGTTTATTTATTAACCGCATTTTTCAATCAGAAGTTTTTTTTTTATTTTTGTAAAATTATTTTTATTTCAGTCGCTTTATTTTATTTTTCGGAGTATTTATCTCTAAATAAAGACGGAAATCGATTGTTGCCGCCATTGCATTATTGCTGTGGCTTTCATTATTGAAATTGTTATAATGCCCGAGGAAAATACGATTGGATTGTAGATTTCGTAATATTGTATATACATTGTATTCATGGGTTCGTTCAATGATCTCTTCCTTCGGTGTGAAGAATCCACGTCGACATAGAAACGATTTTTTTTTATTATGAATACCGTCAGAGAGAGACCCGCGAGGATGATACGACGGTGCAGGCAAGCGGAAGAGTTAAGGGGCGGAGGTTAAAGGAGCAGTTCCTTATACGGTTATCAGTAAATCCGTACAATGGGTCTGCACCGATGCGGATAATCGAATGTCCTCCGATGTCTGCTACCTTCGCCGTCTTCCTCCTTCCTGTATGTATCGAAAATTCTACGAATTGTGACGTCAATGGTTATACGTTACGTCGTCAACGAATACAAAAACTCCGGTCGTTTATTCAAATCGAACTGATAAGTTGAATTCTTCGAGCGAAAAAGCAATCGGAAAAGAGAATTTTCTTCGACGACATGACTTCGAGTACTGAAAAAAAAAAAAAAAAAAAAAAAAAAAATTTCAATAAATTGGATGCTATTCTAAAAAAGAACGAAATTATCATTTCTGTTACAATACAATTCATAAAATGTACCGAATTATCAAGTTACACGATTTTTTTTTTTTTTTTTCATAAAAACTGAAGAATATAACTCAATAAATTTTGTCCATTTAATATCAGTTGAAAAAACTGAAAAAAGCAAAGGCAATCAATTATTTTCGTACCAAGATAAAGAAAAACTTCAGAAAACTTACATAAAGATGTTGCGATAAATTTTCTTGGTAGAAGCGTAAACTTCAAGAAGCCATCGAGGTGCGCATCACCCGAGTTTCTCGTAACTCAAGTAGGCATAGACTCTACTCGTGCACAAGTTCCCGGGGATAGGATAGCCGAAGCGTTACACACGTTTTACAGTTTCCCTGTCGGACGCGGATACTTCGAAATCTCCGTGATACTACGTAACGGTATAGCAAACAGGAGTAGAAGCGGCCGCAACCCGCTGCAGGTATAGCAGCATATAATACGCAAAGCTCTGATGCACCGAAGCAACTGACCCCCCCGTTCATGCGCACCCCTCCTATCCGGCGGGCTATCTTGCGGTTTACAGCTTGCAGTTGACGGCGGTATAAACGTACACTATTACGGGGTTTGAGGAGAGGTACTGCCGGAATACAGTATTCAAGGAAGAGGAAGGACGCGCGGGTTCTCTTCATGTTAGATGCGAAATGGCATGTGACCGAACGCATCTCGAACGGGTGTTCTGCTTCGAGGGATACTCTGTCCTCGAACAATCCCGCGGTAGATCTCCGTTTACCCGTTTCCGGGCGGAGAAAATTTGAGATTATCACGCAACTAGTTCCAACCCAATGATTCAACCGACGATCCCTTTGCCGATGTAACATTTACGATTATACGATAGTCAGACCAGCGTTACAGAATCGTATCTTCGATAGCCATATCTTGTGCATGCAGTTTGTCGTATACCGTTAATTTCCAAACGACGAGAGACGAATGATAAATTCCGGCGCAGGTAGACGAAAAAAAAGTAAAAACAAAACATCGAACTCGGCTCCGAAACTGCATTCTCCATAAATCGAGCGAATAATTAACGTGGCATGTGCCGTACGATATAAAAGCAGATAATAATGGGTTATACATAAATTTTAACTGTAGAAATTTGACGAGTCTATGAAGCCGCTCGTTATCGTTTAGCCGTCGTCCCGACGTCGTAAAAGCTTGGTAATGATAATCGGTGTTATTATATATAGAAAGTGGAAAATGCTGTTGTTGAACAACGATTGATGGGAGAAAAACAGACGTGAATTTGGTGGCTCTAAAAAAAAATAATAATAATGGTATTTCAGGAAAACTCGCATGTTGGAAATAAATATGTTAGTATACGATATAAAAAAAAATATATATATTTTCGTAATGTCTTTCGCTAAAATAACTATTGGTTTAGCGAACGACGCGAAGAGTCGTTTTTGCGCCTCTTTTTCGTGTTTATAGTATAAAATAAAAAAAATAAAAAAATTTTCATTGGCTCTCGTCGAATGCGAAACAACGTTTTACGATTCATTCATTGACGAAACAAAACGTTGCAAATTAAAACGTCGCTACGCATACGTGTCGTAGATGGGAATTGAAAGCTGAACAGTGAAACTCTCAATGCAGGACATTGCGTAATTTTCTCGTTTAGCTCGTGCTGAAGCCGGAAGAGCATGAGAGATAGATAGACGAAAAAAAAAAAAAAAAAAAAAACAAAGGGAAATAAAGAAAGAAAGAAGAAGCAATGAGAATAATTGGAGAAAGAGAGGCAGCATACACCGGTAGCAGCGCCTCGATGAATAAACTGTTGGGAAACACTGTTGCGGTGGAAAAACCGCTAGTGGTGAATGGTACCGGCGTGCAGTATCCCACCTCTCGTTCTCTTCGTTGCTGAAACTGGACGTGATGCACCGTGTGGACCCGCGACGTTGTACCTCTTTCCAATGCTCTCGTACGACTCTCCGGCTATACACTTGAACGCTACACCGGTGTACACGTATCTCACAAGCTGAGAGTATACGACAAAAGAAAGCTTCGCGCCAGCGAAAGAGAAAAGAGAATGAAAGAAACGATGCGGTTGGAGCACGCGACGAAATACCTAGTCTTACCTTTTCCCGTCAACCATCCACCAGCACAGCTTCGTCGTACTTTCGTGCGAAAATCCACATCTCGCGCCTCGAGCTTCTCTCTATCCGCAAGCTCTCGTCGTTCCCCTTCCACCCCTACCGCCAAGTTACCCGTGTTACCCTGGCATTTTCTCTTTCTCCACACGGTTTTTCCTTTCTTCGGGAAAAACTCTCTCGTCGCACACTCGCGGCCGCACTTTTACACACTGACACAGAGACCGAGAGGAGGCGGCGAGACGAGACATCGTGCTAGAGTTCGTGTTCAAGAGTTTGCTGCTACTGCCTCTGCCTTGTGCGGGGTGCGCACTTGCACTATACTCGCCCGCGGATCTCCTCTCGTGAACTGTAGAATTTTTCCAACGTTGTACCGCAAGCTCAACTCTGCCCACCCTATTTCTCTAGTTCGTAGTGTCTCGATAGACCTCACCCACCCTCCCCCACCCCCTCCCCCTCCGAGTTAGGGGAAAATTGCTCGATTGAAAAACGTACTGCTGCTTGGCTCTCGAGACGCGTTTTCTTCGCTATGTCACTATCTCGATAAGATCAACCCTCCCCGCCCCCCGAAAGAAGGACTGAGGGGAATTTCATTTTTCGACGACTTGACGTGGACGGATTACGAAACATTGTTGAGATTTTTATTCTCTCTTGTTCACAATTTTTTTTTTCCAGCAACTTATCTACTGCACTGCGCAGAGATAATAGCCGATAAAATAGTGTCTGAATTCAACTAAATTGAAAAATGTTCGAAAAAAAAAAATTTATATTTTAATTGATCTGAAATCATTTAAAAAAATTTGTTATCGTAAAAAGTGAAGATGGAAATTATTGTACGAATTCTGTTTTCAAAAATTTGATGATTTCTGAAAATCCTTCGCGTAGAGAATGAAGAATCGGGTATTTCTCAACGGAAAATTTGTATCTAAAAAAAAATTATATTATTCCGTTTTCGATAAAAAATTGAAGAACATTCTTCATCGCGAGCATCCGCGCCAGATGTGCCAATCGGACGCGAATTTACATCGCTTTCTCGAAGCTTGGATACTCGCGATCGCTCGGTATATATCTGTGTAAATTCTATCAAAAGTATCAAAACTCCTATAAAACGTCGGTATATCCGGAGGTATAAAGAGGTGAAGATCAAAAATGTGTAAATCATGAAATCCATAAGGATTCTCTATATTCTCTCAGTGATGGTAAAAGGCATATCGAAGCACCGATACAAGGTTTCGATATATTCGATGTTTCTTGAGTGGAGAATTGGACAAGACAGCTTGCCGATACGCGAATAAGGCACAGAGAGGATGCTAGCGGCTACCTATCTCTCGCGATTCACCACCGTAACAATATTATTGCTGCATAAACGAAAAGAAGCGATACAGATATAGAGAAAATAGACGTAAAGTTAGGATACGCGATATAGCAGAAGTTTCGCATCCGTAAAAGCGACCTCGTAGCTGGAATCTAATTTTGGGGTCGTGGAAAACCCCCGAGTAAACGTAAATATTTCAAGTTGGGTTGCATCTATACTCGGTACGCGGCTCTCGCTGCTTCACCAATTTCTAGGATAGCAAAGCAAGAAAACGAATTTTCTAAAAGTGCAGTTGATTTTCGCATCGGACATTTTACTCCGGAGGTTCGTAACCTGCCGCGTAGACAGGCCAACAGGAGGCATCGCTCACATTATTATTTCAGCGCGATACACGTGTGGGTGCGCGAGGAAGAGTTCAACAATAGAAGCTCCGCCAGGAGCATCCGAGCAAAAGTACATTTGACTTGCATCCGTTACTCCGCACATCCTACACACATAAATTTTATCTATACGTGTATATATATACGCGTATGCATATAAATATATTTGTGTGTGTGTGTGTCTTCTATACCCTTTAGATATTTTATTTTTCCCTCCCCGACCCAGTTTAAACGGGCAGAAAGAGGCATTTACCCCGACCGCGAAGTTATATCCGAGCCTCCGAAATTCCACCCGTTGCCCTTTAACTCCGTTTCATCGCCACCCCTTTCCCCTTTGTCGTAATCCTCGAGGCCTTGCCGAGTTTACGCGTCGAATCTTCGCTAAAAGCGTCGAGAGGACCCTTTGAAACAAGTGTCCGTAACCGTCGAAAAAAAGCTCTCGGTTCGCGCAATTTTCTCGTATAATTTTCGTTTTTTATTTTTTTTTTCTCTTCATCTTCTTCCTTCGCATACCACTCGGAAACGTTTGCGACGACGGCGAGGCGATGCCGAGAAAAAAAAAAAAAGAGGGTTGCCCGTTTCCTTTAGGAGAAGCCTCGAGTATAAAGATCGTGGAAATTGCTAAAATTCAGTGCCCCTTATTTCGAAGCGAGTGGCTGTCTCGTTTTATTTTTTCCTCTCTCACGCGTTGAAAAATATATATATACATATATCTGTATATATAGCTAGAAAATAAGTTGCAAACCGTGTGCGAATAAGGCATCCATCGGCCTACCGCGATTTTTTTCTTTGCGGTTATCCGACATTCGCGCGGTTTACCTTTTCAAAATAAAAAGCGCGTATAAGAGTAAAAACCGTAGTCGCAACTATTTTGAGAGCTATGGCCTCCCGAGAAGGTTCCCGAAGGAACAAGTTGGAATTTTAATCTACGATTAATCCATTACTCACGCTAGAAGTGAATTCCCGGAGGTACCAAAGCATTAAAATAATTGTTATCTTGGGCGCCCGCTCGTCGGTGTACGGCCGGGATGGCAATATATATATATAACGTTCTATGGTATCTTTTACTCTATAGCTCCGCTTCTCTCTGTCTCTCGTTCCTGAGCTAAAGTTGTACGATCTTTCTCTCGCGCAGCATCTCTCTCTCTCTCTCTCTCTCTCTCGAGGACTTCTCTCTTCCGCGAATATAATGCGTTACTCGCATATTACTATGTAAATTCCTTTCGCGCCTTCCGCTCGAGACGTACGGCCAAACGTCTCGCCGGGCTGTTGCGTCGGGGATACGAGAAAAATTTACAGAGTTTCAATTTTTTTTATTTTTTTTTCCTCTCGAATTGCTTCATTCACGGCTCTTTGACGAATTTTTTTTAACCGCGAAATTCAAACTCGATTACCGAAGGTATAGAAAAATTCAGGATGATGCTGTGCGCCTTTTATAATTTTCTGGTTCACAAAGGTCGCTGTCGTTATGTAAGAACCGCATAGTTCGCAATGAAATTTTGCTTTCAATGGGTACATGGAAATCGTATTATGGTGTATAAGAGAGAAAAAAATAGAGGATTTTTGGAGAGGTATAGAGTGGAGAAAAGAGAACATCTAAAATTCCTGCGGTCTTTGAACTCTTAATACTTCGTATATTTCTCACCGATGAAACACATCTACAGCAATCGCGGTTCATCGCTAAGTAAACCCAAACTGTGTTATTTGGCGAGCCGAGCGTACCGAGAGCGCGAAACCCGCGAGTAATAAAACATTGGCCGACAAACTCGGAAACTCATTTAACCCCGTTGATCTCACTCCGTCGCGAACTCTTTCACTGTACATTCGTCTCTGTCTTTTTATACTCTGTGTAAAGGTTTGCTTGGTGAGTTAAGGTCCTGTGCCAGAATCGTTGTGGGGGGGCAATTCCCGACACAGTTTTTGTGGCTCTGGTATAATAGTTTATTGCAATACTGTGAATATTTACTCGAAAAATCACGAAAATAGTAGACAAATTTCGCGCATTCACAATAAATGAATTTTTCATTCCGAATCTTTTTTCATTCATCAAAATATAGTGTTTTAGTATTCCAATATAATTTTTTTTTGATTCACACGATTTTACTCAATAAAATTTTTTTTTTTAAATCGATCTTCAGGAAAATCATTAATTTTTTTTGTTTTTTTTTGTAATCCATTTATCCAAGATTTGTCCTGCGCAGCTGGCATTGTTGGGTATAAACTTTTTGTTGTAGTCGAAAGTAATAAAAAAAAAAAAGAGAACAAAAATATATATATAATAATAGTGGTACACGAGAAGAAGTTTGAAATTGACGACGACGACAACGGTCCAAGACACTCGGGTTCGAGATCCTTGAAGTTAAAAAACTTTTCATATTTTTCTATAATGCCATTTCTCTTTGCGGGTATCTCTTCTCTCGTAGCCTCTACGCTCGCTATATCTTATTTCATTCGTGGGCTTTCCTCCATCAGGAGTCGCAACCTCAAGAACAATCTTGAAGATTGGAAGCCTTTCTTCTCCGTACAGCCAAAGTACAGTTGCCGAGAGACGGAGGCAATTGTATAGATATAGGAACCGAGCGGATATTCCTGTGTGCGTATAATAATCGAAAGTGGAACAAACTCAAAGCGATAAGGTTCCATCTTCGAGAGACAGGAGGATTAATTTCACGTGTTTTGCAAAATTCATCCGCAAAAGAATGTTTCACGCTTAACCCTTTGAAGCATAATAACCATATCGATATGTTATTTACATCCATTCGCGTATTCACGATTTTTAATTAGTTATTTTAACCCCCGATAACTATAGTCGATGTTCTTCACTATTCTTAAAATATCAATAACTACTAAAAAAAAAAAAGGAAACTATAAAAACTTTATTATTTACGCGATGAATGGTGAAAATAAAGAATGTGCAACAAAAAACTTTTCTTTTTTCTTCTCTTCAATAAATATATATGTTTCAAAGGGTTAAGGAGATTCTCCCGTTACGTTACGATGTAGAAACTCCTTATCGCGTTTTCTGTAAGCGTTCACGTACTGAAGATTGTGACACTATAGCGTTGAATGTATATATATATAATGTTGTGCAAAGCGACAGAGGGTTGAGGTCGTTAGCAAGGAATGCACTCTAAAAGCTATACCCCTCTTCTCACGCTCTCTCTCTCTCTCTCTCTCTTTCTCTCTTTCTCTCTCTATGTCTTTAGTCTTGTTCTCGCGTGTCTCTTTTCGCACGACTTGATTCGCGATACGATTCTCTCAACCAACGTTCCCTCGCGTTTACTCGTCTTATCACAATCAGTGAGGAAAATTGGAAACAGTACAGGCATAAGGATACCAGGCGACAAGGTTTTCCAAGGGGTTCTATCGCCAGACGGTGTACGTACTGAATTTGCGATCTTTCTCTTCTCCACCGCAAATGTTCCATAATGAAGACAATTCCCACTCGTTGGGAGATAGAGGTATAGTTCTTCCTTTACATCCGTATTTAGTCGTTAAATTGTTAGTGTCCCTTTTCTATCAAGTAGCAAATTAGAGATGAAACATTGAGTCGATTCAATGGCAAATCGGTTGAATAGTAAGCAAACCTATGAAAAAAAAAAAAAAATGTTCCAATCGAAGGATATGTTATTTAACTTTGATATTTTTTTCAATAATGGGCAGCTGAACGAACAGACCGGACCTGTTATCGAGTTCGTAGTCGATGGAAAGAAAATATATGGAAATATATCGTCTAGAATATTTTTTGCTGTCCATCAATTTTCACAAAAAAAAAAAAAACTGGAAGTCGACCAGCCTTTTCGTTCCACTTTATTAGCGTTATTCGTTCGCCTGTAATAGCTCCAAAAAATGGCTTTGAAACGCTTCTGCTTCTGAGTTTTCTATTCGGTGTATTTTTTTTTCCGTACCGATACATCCGGTTTTGCCAATATTTTGTCAGGAAACAAATATCGCCGTCCAAAAATACGGAGAATGGCTATTTCACGAATAATAAATGTGTACAATAAATCGTTTTCGTTCGTTTTTTTCAAGGTTACGTCGCGATCTATAATAGCCGTTAGCATTTTCATGAAATTCCGAAGTATGCAAAATTCGGTTAGTTTCACGATATAGATATACATTTTAGGAGACGCCATGTTGAAAAAATCGATCTAATTTTCGTACCCCTTCGGCAATATAGATATATGTCTAAATTCGCGATAAAAATATACCAATTTTGAAATTTCGTTTTTCAACATCTAAAATTCGTACAAAAGTCTCGTTGAAAGTTGCAATTTATGAAAAATTTGACGTAAAAGATCGTTATAACGAAAGATGATTCAAGGGGTGGAAAGAGGACGCAGGGTGAGTTAATTTGACGATAATAGCATAAGTTTAGTTATCCCTTTCGCAGGGATAGTGACGGATTTGTTCTTTACTCGGGGGAACGTGCAACCGTAAAAACCTCGTCGTGACGCTCCTCGTACAGCAATAAATATTTTACACGCCCGTTTGCTCCAACACCAAAGCGGGAGGTGTGTAGCGGAGATAGCTGAAGGACACGCGTAGGGTGAAGTGAAGTCGGGTCGTAAAAAAGCGTCCTGTCGGTTCTACCGCGATTCGTATTTTTTTTCCTTCTTACTTTCCCCGCTCGTTCGAACGTGACAGCTGCAAGAGGCTAACACAGCGCGTACATGTACTGTATAAACAATTCAAAATAACTATCGTTTCATCCGTTTTTTAGTTCAGATGTAACCCCAGTGATCATTTTTGTGTAATTTTCAACCCTTCGCTGGTGGGAGATATTTGGGTCGCTTGGGAGTGACTCGGGTCACGCGATCTTCTGCTTTTTAGACTCTCTTTAGATAGATACTTGTGCCGAAAGAGTTAAATTTAAGTACTTAGAAGTAGAAAAATAGATGAAATACGCTTAAAACTGTAACGGTTTAACCGCGGATATTGGGTTAACCAGATGCTTGTCTCGGCATTTATGCGCAACGAAACGGCAAAAGAGGCGCATAAAATGTTCGCACATTGGCAAACAAACGAACGGTATACGAGAGTCTATACGCTGCAAAAATATACACAATACAGCGAGACAGCGACCATACATCGAGCGATAACCAGTTTAGCTAACACAAGTATAACATAACTATCAAACTCTTCAGCAAACTGTTGCGTGCATCGTTTGGGTAGTGCCGAGTGAAGGAGGGGAGGTTTCGAGGGCAAAGGCACACCGAAAGCGACTCGGTGCCGAAATTAGATTGGGGTAAAGAGGCAGAAAGGGTAGGAGCAACGTAGCGTCGAGGGTAAAAAGTTCAAGTGGTCGAGGGACCGTAGAGGGAGAAGATTTGGCTGTTGCCGCTCTACTGAACACAGACGTCGGGGACAAAATGAGTGAAGAGACACACAGATCCCTTTTTTTCGTATCCTCGTTAATTCATCCGTGAAAATGCCTCTAATTAACCATAATTTGCGAGATTCCGATTACAAACTTTTTTGCATAAATTTTCCGTGTGTCACATCGAACGTAGAAAGTAATTTAAATCTACAAAAATCACACATGAATCCGAGCGGAAAGTATTTTAGTTAAAAAATCTTAAAGTACTCAATAATTCTCTATAATCATATAAAATAAAAAAAAACACGTTTTTTGCATTCTGTAGTCAGGATTTGCTAGAAGCAAAAAAGTATACAATAAAGTTAAAAAAAAGCTTTATATCGAAAAAAAAAAAAAAAAAACACAATTTTCATGAAGATCGCGATGCTGAAATGTATGATTTTTTAGGTTTAAGATGAACTGTGTATTTCTCATTGAAATGAGAAATACACAGTTCATCTGGAAAGGATATGATTCATGATATCCTTTCATCGACATCATACGTCCCTCGCATCACCGCGGAATCCTCGTGTGTCAAGTTGTCGCTCGGGCTTCAATAATAAATAACTAGCCGAGAAATCGAGTATCCCAGTTGCTTCTACCATTCATAAACCGAGTGACCGAGGTAGCAGAGAGTACGTTCGTCCATAACGTGAAATTCTATGATGCCTGGCGTTCGTTCGCACAGTTACGCGAAAGGATATTAACGATGCGGCGTTGGCGAGAGCCGTCGGTAGCACGGCTGACTCATAAATCGGTCTGAGAGTACCAACGGCACCACTCGCGGTTCCGTCATTAACCGGAAACACGTATGTCACATTTATTTCGAACGAACCGAGCGAAACCGCAGAACTCATAGCTTAAACTATGGAATAGTATTTTACACTGTATACTCTATAGATATATATATTTATATAATATCGATATACGATTTAGCTATATTATGTATATATATATATAGCTACTTAATATCTAACTGCTGTAATACCAAAGTCGTTTACGATTGTCGAAGTTAGAGCCGATATTATACGTCGGTGAGAAATATAAGATAATGTAGCGAGAAAGTTCTCTTTCCATCCACTGGACTGCTTTTCTCCGGGTGTATAACATCGTTGAAATTCGTCCATTTCTCGCGAATCCATGATTCACGGGCCAACGATTTTATTGACCGTTGCCGCCCGATGGACGGCACAGGGACGAGAGAGCCATGCAAGCCCTGCGACCATCCCCCGTGACCAGCAGCACCGCGAGACTCGGCGCTACTGTAAACCGCACAGCAACGATATGTATATACAGAAGAAACTCACTCTCCCACATCGTAGCTGTGATCGTTTATAGGTAGATACGTGGAGGGATTTTACACCGAGCAGCACGAACGGCACCCGTTCGTTTCTCGAGCTTCGTACACATACGAATACACAGTATCGCTTTCCCTTCAGCCTCTCCCGCGCTTCTCCATCCTCCCCGTCACCCGATCGAGGTAACGCGATCTGCATTATTCAAAATGCTGTCCTGCAGAGAATTCTCCGGGATACGCAAGTGGGGGAGACTACCCTTCAACCCACAGCGTGGCAAAACTCCCGGAGATCACTTACCTTACATTACGGATAGATCAGCGACGTGAAATGTTCTACTATTTCAACTGTGAAGTTTTTTTTCTCGAGATACTGTAATATTCTTTTAGGGATTTCGGGGTAATGCGTACATTGCGAGTATTTCTGCATATTTTGCATAGTCGGGATATTCGACTCCAAATTCGTATTTTTTTGTTCTGCTGTCGTTTTTTTTTTTTTTTTGCTTTTCTGAAGTTTGATAAATGTAAAGACGCAAGAGGAACGCAAAAATGATGATAAAATTTGAATTCGGGTTGAAAAAAATAAATAACATGGATGTTATTTACTCATTGATTATTGTATTTAAAAAATGACTGCGTATTGAATGTGAATGGAACTTTTTTTTTTTTGCATTTTGATTGATATTCTTTAGTATTTTGTTAATTGTTCTAAACACTCTGCATAACTACATTTTACCCCTTGGAAACGCAACTGTATCGTTAACGTATCATAAAACATTATGCAAATCATGTGACTTCCTGCAAACAGTCAAAACGTTTATTCAAAACAGCTTTTCATTATTTTTTTTCAACCCTTTTATCAATTAATTATTTAAGGTAACATACAAAGGGGTTGTTTTTATTTATATCTGACAGAATTTTCTGCCACGCGATGGATACGTGAATATCAGGAAATTTGTTCGATCTTTACGATTGGCACAAGTAAAAACATAACCTATATATCGACGCAATTAACTTTTTACGATCCTACAGTCTCATCCGGAGGATGCACGTTGCCTTTCATTTGAATAGCGGAAATAAGTACGAAATCCACTTCGTCGCACAGCAATATACGCGTCCAATGCTGCAACGCAGTAACTCGTTGCCATAGTTATTATTAGGATCGTCTATTATTCGTAACTATAATAGAGAAACTTTCCTCATTCGAGTGGAGCGAAAGGAAGATCTCGACGTTGTCATGCAGGTGTCCTACAACGTGCCTATACTGTCGGTAAAAAAAAGTCGCTAACTCCTATTAAAGTACTCCTCGTCCTCGATCCACAGCCCGATCTTAGCTCGAAGAGATAATTTTTTTTTTCTCGCCACATTTTTATCGCGATTCTTTTTTATTCCTCGATATATTTTTAGTTCGTTCCTCGTCATGTATTTCGCGAAGAATTTTTTGCCCCATTCAAGGACGCGGTAATGACTTTTATCGCGAACGAAACGTGACGTACTATAAACCGATTAACCTCCGTACACGTGCGATATCGCGGTGAAAAGTGTAAAAGAAAGTTCCTTCGCGAGAAAAGGATATCTTTGTATTTTAATCGATACTTAGCATCGCTTAATCCCCAACGTTACCTATGGCTTTCTGTCTGCGATATTCCTCGCGGAGGAAAAGCACAGAGGCATTAAGCTACGAGCATTTAATAACCGGTGGAACACCAGAGACGAGGGTGGGTTGCTCTCTTATCCGAGAGGCCAGAATGTTGCGACGTCTCGAGCGCATTTTCTCTTTCCTATTCGCAGCAAAGCTCCCCTCTGAATCCCTCTGTGCCATGGGCCGGTATTAACATCGTTTATTCCGTTTATTTCACTCGTTACGATTAAAATGTATAAATAAATGCATTCATTGGACGAAGTAAAACGCTTTGTAACTATTTCTATTGTTATTCGATTTTCACATTACATTACAATTTTCACTGCCAATCGTTTATTTTCCAACTGAATTTCGCCAAATAAAGTTCAACATTTATTATTAATAATTAAATCGTATTTTTCGAAACTAAAATTTGGAAAACAGAATTAAATTAGAAAATTTAAAAAAAAATGTATTTCACCACATTCAACTATAGATTACTTAACTACAAATAAATTATCGCTTCAGCGTGTTTTTTAAAGTTCGACTCTTCGTCTACAATGCAAAATGCATATTTCCATTTCTCACATTCTTTACATTATACGGAGGAATGGATGGATAGATGTATTTACATTGCTATTTTTACCGATGCGTCTTGATAGACGAATGTCAAAAAAAAAAAAAAACCTCATATATGAATGTAAATACAACTCTCGTTCTCAGCATAGCTTGAGTTCCCCAGTTGCCACGAGTGAGCATAGCGTACGCCCAGTAGGAGAAGCATAGAGGAACCAACAGGGGGATTGGTTTTCGCGTTTTCCCGTATATTTCAAATATACGGTAAAATATCTCAGCAAACTCTCACCGGAGAGGAAGGTATACATGCGTACACCTCCCGCTGGTCTCGCTTGGTACCTACATTTGTTATAGCATATACAGTTATACCATAGATTTATATATCTATGCTTCGCTGCACGATATTCTCGAGCATTGGTTTTCATACCCCCCTCTCGTCGGCACGGGTCGTTCTTTCGCGATATGCTCTACGACGACGCCTCGTAACGCGGAGAAACAATTTTGCAGGTGATATCGCGCCACGCGCGACTCCCGATAATAAAAAAAAAAAAAAAAAAAAAAAAAAAACACAAAGCGTCGCCGCCGAAGTCGTTACGTCGAAAAAATACGTGCTTTTTCGAACATGTTGGAGAGAGTTACATAGACGTTAAGGGAGAGAAAATATTTCGAGTAAAACGTAGAGAGGCAAAGAGTGCGACCATTAAATCCTCTACGCGCGAGCGGGGATTTTCATTTCTTCCACTTTCCGTTTTTAGCACTTGGAACATATAGTGTTTTTTGTTTTTTTCTTTTTTCTTCCTGTGCACATATAATATTCATGTGTATCTATCTCCGCCTCGTAACGTTCGTGACGTCTGTGGCTCTCGTCAGAAGGTATACGAGAAAACGAGCAGAAAGCGGAAGCTTGGATATAGAAATGGTAGATAGGACGCCAGGATGTTAGATACAACTATGTATCATCCTACTATGTCCCTTGTTCTCTGCGTTAATTGAAATTAACTGTTACTCGCGGTGGAACGCTCAAAGACCTATAGTTTACATGCTACATATATGCATCTATATGTATATAAGTATACGTATGCATAGTTGAAGGTATACAGCGAAGCGCGAAGGTTGTACAATGCTGTAGCTGCTCCACGTACAACCCTCGACGAGCTTTAACTTTTGGCGGCCCAATTTGGCGGAGACGACAACCACTACCTACGATAGCAGACATACATCCCCCTTCACCCTTTCCGCCGTCTTCTCTCGTCGTTGCAAACGAGATTTGCATTCTCGCGTGTAACTACTATACCACGCGTCCTCTCTGCTACCAACGATAATCATTATTAATTGTTCTTCCCTCCGCCCCTTCGCAGCTACGGGGCCTCGTCGTCTCAGCCGAAATTGTCGCATCGCTGTACACGAGTTTAAAAAAATTGTTTAACTAAACCGTTTCGGCGATGTTGACTCCATTTTCAAACTTTGAAGCTCTTTGCTTTTGCTTATGTGTACCGCGGTAACGCTTTTATGCGGAGAAACAGAATGAATAAATTGGGTATTTACGACGAATTGAAACGAAAACAGTACTAACTGAAGGCTTTGAAAATCGTAATCACCGGTAACAAATATTTTTGCTTTCGCGCTTCAAACACGAATTTTTGTATCAAATATTGTTTTCGGAGTAAAATAAGCGTTGGGATTCGGGATTCGCGGGGAAAATACATCGAATGCACTCTCGAAACTACGAGTGAAATATTTTTTTATTATCCCACTTTTTTAGACCCACTTTATAAAATGTCGCGATTTTTTCGTGTTTTCGAATAGTCGTGTGTTTGCTTCTCGATGGCGGCTCGGTAAAATCCAGGAATCTGTTGTTTTTTTACAGAAAAAAAACAAAAAAACGAAAAACAGGGTACACAAGACAGAGTACTCGGGAGAATAACGATACGTTTTTTTTTTTTTTTTTTTTTTTTTTCGATCTTTTATAGGCCGATGAGTAACGAAAAAAAAGTGAGACAAAGCTTTGCCATTTTTGCTTAAAAATCGAAGGGTTTCAAAAAAAATATATATTGCACGACATGTTTCCACATATTTTATCGCACGAAAGACGAATCCGATAGCTGTTTTGGCCCAAAGCCAGACGGGGAAAATGATAATTGTCAAAAACTTTTTTTTTTTTCGCTTCCAGCGCGATTAATGTTCCACGTAAACCTTCTCCGGCTTTAAACTCGTGTAACACTCAATCTCCGGACGAATAAATTTACTAAATTCTTCAATTATACGAATACATTTCGTGCATTTTTTTTGCGCAGGAAAAACAAATATGATGTCGGATTTTTTTTTTGCACGTTGAAATAAATTTAATCTTAGGTCGCGCGAGAGATTATACGTGTTACGCAATTTTTCGTATCGACACGAAACGTCGACAAATTTTTCGCTTATATTTTATTAAATAAAAAAAAATTTTCGAGACGAACTAATATCTCGACGAAATAACTGCAACAATATGTACAATCGTTCTGCAGTTGTTCGACGAAAATCATCAGTCGATAAAAGTACATAGTCACTGGTAAGCCTTCTCGATATCTCGTTTCACACGAACCGAATATAACTTCGTATAATAACCGAATATAAGCGTCTTAATCCGCGATCAATCACTCCCCTTTATTTTCACCCGTTATCCAAATATATTTTATTCAGTTGCCAAATACCATCGTCTCTTTATTATAATACGAAAGCATCGTCGGGGCGCGCGAGATCCCGTGCTTTAAATCACCGTCATACCGGCGGTCCGAACCCGTGGTATCCTCGTAACTGTCACTCACGTCGTGAATATATGCCAACTCTCACGCGAGTTTAAAACATTCTCATTCGCGGGTAGTCACGTACGAACAAAATGTTCGAGAAAATCTTACTTACGCGTTTCGCAGAGTTATCACTTTGACGAGTGAAATACGAGGGCGTTATGCCTAATAGATGCCAAGTCTTATATAATCATTCGCTAAACGCATATTTGTACATTTACACTGCAATCGCGATTGACTCGCACTCCCGAACGCTCGAAACTTTTGCCGATAATAATCATCGAATTTCATCCGCATCTCGCCGATACCCAAATCCGTTCTCACGCGATGTATTATATTTATACACATATATACGTTTCTACACGTAGGTATATACATATATACTTGTACGCCGGTTCGCAAAGCCCGTACGTAATACTCACAGGTACGTACTGGGCTTTTCGCTGCGCGTTCTCTAGCTGCTATCAGCGTAGTCTAGGGACACGGGGAAGAGCATAGGTACAGCGAGCAAAAGCACACAGGCGGCAGCAACGACAGTGGCGCCGTTCCTTCGTGCGAGCGACGCCAACCTCCTCGACGCTTCAGTCTCATCCGTACACCCGACGCAACTGGTTGCACGTATCCGGAGAGTCCGAGATCTCCGCGCGTGTGTACACAGTTCGTCGATTACGAGTTTCGGAAATTTTATTTGTTAAAAAAAACAAAAGATAACCTATAAAACTCGGGTTCGCGATCGGTGACGAAAACATAACTCGAAAAAACGAAGAAACGGTGTTGCTTTGCTGTGTTACGAATTCGGCGAATATAATTAAATACGGTGCGATAGGAAGAGGAAGGAAAAGGCGAAGCGTAGAGCGAAAAAAAAAACACATCGACGAACAATTGATTGAGCTTTTTTTTCCATCGCAAAGAAGAAAAGAGGGCCACGGGGATCCGTCGAGATAGGAAGGTGATCGATAGATCGAGAGCTCGGTCGACGAGTTAAGACACGGCGTTCCTTTGTCAGTTTACCGGTGGCCTCGGTTCTCTTTCTCTCGTGTTTGTGTAATAAAAAACATCGGAGCAAAAAAGGCGAAAGTTAAAAACAAATCGGTTCGAAAATTCGTTCGGAGTGTTCGGAAAGTCGAACATCGTTCAAACGGGGGAACCATTGTGAACTTCTCTACTTCTCCCTCTCGTCAGGAGGGAGACGTGTGTGATTTTTTTTGTTGGTTTTTAACGAGTCCACGGAAGAGCGAACCGTAGAGTTTGCAGCTTCCGGTTTTCGGAAAGCGATAATTCGCATGAAGATGCACGTGGGTGAGGAGGATAACGAAATCGGTGGTGGCCAACACGCTCATCATCCTCATTACACCGCTTACAACAAGCATGGTAAGCCAAAACACTTTGTCGACACGATATTTCATGTACCAACCGTTGTGGCGTTGAATTTAACACTACACGACGATTACGAACACGAGATTCCTCGTTATTAATAATTTTACTTGAAAAGAAAAGGTTAACGAAAATAAAATGAAAAAAAGGGGGGAGGGGGGTATTACGGATAATAATTATAATAACAAAATAAATAATAATAAAAAAATATTATTTCGTCCAATCATCTGGAGATAAATGAACCGATTTGAGAAATAATAATAATAAAAAAAAAATGGAGTCACAAGCTAATCGGCAAAATACATTAAAATAATATTATTTCATATATTTATCGTATTTTCAGGTTTTTTTTATTAAAGATATTATTTTGAGTTATTAATGCATCTGTTTTTGCATATCGACTACTTGGTAGATGGAATTTAATTGCATGGTCGATCGGTCGTTATACAACTAATCCTTTCGTTGCAAAAAAAAAGTTGTAATTTATACTGCTTGTTTGCTACAAATGCTATATCTGTTGTGTGATGTATATCTGTACTGAGACTTTTTTTTTTAATTTTTTTTTTTATAGAATTTATCGATAGTTTACATTTTTTTTCTACACAGATACTATTTTGCATATACGCTGCTAGATATTATTTTAGTGCTCACATAATCGAGTTGAAAAGCTCGTTAAATGAATGCCAAGTTAGTAAAAAAAAAAAAAAAAAAAAAAAAAAAAAAAAAACTGCTTACTCAGTCTTTGTTTTATCGTCCGTCGGATATTTGCCTACCAAGATTTTTCGCTTCTTCGGCCTTCGCGATCTTATCAATTTAATTACTCGGTTCATCGAGATAATACGATATAGCATAATCTTTTTTTAAGCTTCTCATTTTCGCCGAACTCGGGCCGAATCAGCCTAAGCAAAGAGTTCTCCTCTCCCATTCTCTATCGTCCCCGAGATTCCAATAAAACTGCACAGCCGAGTTCTCTATAAACCGCGCTGTTAACTTTAATAGCGTCGGAGATGAAAGAGTTCGGCCTCTCAGCGTGGGCCATTGTGTTACATCAAAGCTTCCGTGAGCCGTACTACTCGTACTACTCGTCGCTGCTGTTCCTCTTTCGATGGAATTGTTCTTTCAAATTATAGCAGTCGGTACAATAGGTGTTACTTTTCAATTGGCGAAATAATAACGTTTCCCTTATCTCTATCATTTCGTGATTATAAATTGCCTTCGAGAAATCGCGATTAGTTCGATAACCGCGGTGATTTTTCGCGAAGATTCGATAGCGTGCAAATCCGTAGATGTAATCCGCGGAGCTCAGCTCATCGAATTCAGCATCTATCGCGCGGTGGTTGATGCGAGAGAAGCGCGGAGCGTTCGGCTTAGAAGTTTGACGCCACCGATGCCGCGGTGGTTCGAGCGGTTGCGAGAAGCACAAGTGTGTGATCCCAGGCGGAGGAATGCCGAAAACGTGTTACGGCTTCGAGTCCGCGGCTCGACTGAGGCTCTCCCCAGTATCCCTTCTCGAGGTGCTTTACTCTTGGTGTATGTCTCTCCCTCTCTTTCTCTCTCTCTCTCCCTTGATCTCGACTTGCCTTCGCCACGCCTCACTTAACTCCGGCAAGTGGGTAAACCCTCGGAGCTCAGGCGACCCCTGACTCGAGTGCACAAGTGCCAAGAGATTCGGTATCCATACGACGTGAGGGCAGAGAGAACGGCACGTCGAGAAAGTGTCGGTATATTCAATGAACCTTTGCATACATCGGAGATAAAATGTACACATGGTAAACAGTCCAATGAACTAAAACCGCTAAATTCCAACGACTATAAATTTATTTTCAAACATATCGAAAAAATTGAAGTTTCATTAAGTTTCGTTTCGTTCACTGAATTATAGGTAATCTTAATCTTATAAGTAATCTTTACGCGAATTCGGAAATTAATTGTCTTTCGTTACAATATCATTTTTGGAAAAAAAATTCATTGCATTCAAATTAAAAATCATCAAAATTCTGTTTATGAAAAAAAAATGAACTTTTGAATACTTTTTTTTTTTTTTTTTTCGCGATGTTTTTAAAAAACGTTCATTCGACATGTTTCGTTTGAGTGAATTCTCGTTTTTGATGTAAAATATTTAAACATTAATTCGGATGTTCGCGACTATGGAGTACGGGATTTCGGGGGATACGAGGAAGTGATAGGAGCGCTTGTACGGTCAGCCAGCGAAAGCCTCCAAACCTCTGGGATGGCTAACCTCGTTCGGTACGTTCGGCTGCTCCGTGAAGCCGCCGAACTCTCACCACTATATCGGATACGCAAGGAGAAATGCCGTACGTGGTCAGCCAGCCAGCTTCGCTACCGAGAGCCCCGTGCGCTATGCACGACACAGTGGTTACCCTCCCTATGCTGTCGGACAGTAAACCCGGGCGTGAAAGCGAACACGCCTCGGGACTATTGTCATCGATACGTGCGAATCTCATACCCGGCAGAATATTCACCTCAGACGCTTCACTTCACGAAAATTGCGTAATAAACTGATCCCACAATTGTTGTTACTTATTACTTATTAAAAAATAATAACAATGGTTGAAATTCACTATTTAAACAGCGATAAGATAAAAGATTTATCGAGATAAACGGTAGAAAAAAAATAATAATAATAATTAAAAATTTAAAAAAAAAAAACGTTAAAGTGGGGAAAAAAATCGGAAAATAAAATAGGTCAGGTTTGAGATATAAATTTTGTTATTCTCTATCCCCGCATTCGGAAGATACAATAAATTTCACGAGATTAATAAAGATATAGTTTTTTTTTTTTTTTTTCGAGAATTACATATTGTTAAATTACATTTCTTAAGTTATCTTTAGCCTCTTTAGGCATCCAAATTATTTATAATTTTTTTTTTTTTTTTTTTTTTTTTCGATACTTGACGATGACAATGGAAAAAAATTTGTTTTTTTTACGGAAAATGCAATAGTGTTGATTTGATTCAATTTTTTTATTTCTTTCGTCCGAGTTGAAGTAGATACCGGCTGACATGGGCAGACATGGGATATACAATACCGATAGGAAGTGTGAAAGTCAAAGGTGTTTGAACGAAATTTTATCAAAGGGATTCGAGAGTCGAGACCGATTGATCGAATTGATAAAGGTGCCGGTACAATCACCCGCAGCCCTCGCGACCGTTCTGTGGCCTCTCGTCGATTATATGTTTTATATATACATATATAACATACATATACATCAACCATACGACCCTCTGCACATAAAAGCTCGAATTACATAGTACATGGTACATATAACCGCCGATATGTGTACGTACAGCAAATTCGAACGAGAGTCCGCGATTTCTCCTCTCTCGTTTATTGAAATATTTGACAGCCGACTGACGTTCGCAGTGGCATCATTCCAACCCGAGAGATGTCCCCGACCCCTATCATATTCCTCTCAATAGGTATATATCAATCAAATCAATCGAATTTTCGTTCACTGTCGTTTCTACACTACTAAAAATCAATAAAAAAAAGTAAAAAAAAAAAAAAAAACGGACAAACACTGTTAATAACTAAAATTTGCCTCGCTAATCTCTCGAATTGAATGTCGGATTTGTTTTTTTGGGTCAATAGTAATTCGTTCGAAATACAATTATTATTATTTTCGTCATTTCGCCGAGAGTCTCGTTATCTTTGATCGTAAAGTCACGAATTCGCTTTCGCGTTTTCGCTCACTTATCGTTGAAATTTGTATTCAACGAGAGAGAGCAGAGGATGCAGTGAACTTCGCCGAGTAAAATTGATGTAATATATCGAGAACGCGAGAGGAGAGAGAAGATGGAGAAGATGGGGGCGTAGATACATGCTTTCGATGTATTAAAAGTCGACTCCGGTGCTCGGGTAATTGTAACATCGCAGAAGCGTTAATGGCAATAGTAATTACTTTATGAGAAAGCTTATACTTTCCAGCTGTTATAGCCTCAACTTTTCCCTCATCCTCATTTCGTATTTTCTATGCTGTTCTTCTCTACGCGCTGAGCGAACGTTACGCGGAATTCCCGTGCTAAAAGGTGGAAGAATTGAGAAGGGAAAAAAAAAAACAGATTAGATCGTTAACCTTTCGAGCGCAGGGCAATTTTTGCCGAGAGCAAAATCCAGGATGCTTTGCTTTTAGTTATAACAATGATACCGACACTCGCAATGAATTTTTATTTTGCCGTTCAACAGACTGTAGTCAGCTGCGACTTCAATTTTTTTTGTTGTTAAAAGTTTCTTTCCTCTTTCAACTGAAATGATTAACTAACAAAGGAAATTACTATGACGAAACATTTTTTTTTATTCATTGATTACGCGATTTTCGTTGGTAATACATCGAGAAAATCAAAGTCGCCGTTGGCGTTATAGTTCGCCGTGCGCCCGGAACCATGAGAAAGAGAGTTATATGGACCGTACGTATCGATCCGTGAAATGCACTCTGGCAACCCTCCGAGCCGAAACCGCTCTTGTTTCGTATTATAACAATGGACGGGAGGGTTAGGTTCGAACGGAAATTACAAACAATGCGGCTCTTTAAAGGGTGGCTGGCGATTTTCAACCGCGCGCAACTGTCTCGTCATGGACACAATCATTTTTCGGCGGCTGTTCATCGAACTGTTACGAATAACGAAGAAAATTTCACAATAGTGACGACACGTAATGAGGTTCTGCCAAATAGATCGATGAGCTTACAAAGAGTAGAATCAATTAGCAGATCCTTCATTGAACATTTCAAAAAACTGATCGATATTGGTGGAATTCTCGTTCGGGAAAAAATTGTGCCCTCGGTGCTAAAAAAAAAAAAAAAATACCCTGAAAATTGGAATTTTTCGCAGAAATTTTTCTCTATCTATTCCCTGGAAATATAAAATATCTCGCAATTTCAATACATATATATATATGTATATTGTTAGCGCTCCATTCGTTTCTTGATTGGCACGCGGAAGGGTCTGCATTTTTGTGGCGCAGAAAAAAAAAACAAAAAAAAAAATGTTCCATTACAATCATTCAGGTTGATTTTAAGGAAAAAAATGCTATCGTTTTCGTATACAGTGTTTATGGGAAAAAGGTTGATACACTAATCCCAGAATACCCCACATATTTCCGCATCTTAAGAAACTGATACCGATAAGAATAACGATTTCATATTTGAAAAAAAATTCTGATGGTACTAACATTACCTCACAGGCGAAAATCCTATTTTCATACGAATTATGTTCATCGAATTGAGACATTTTTAAATTCCAACCGTTCATGCGGTTCGTCTGATAGGAAGGGCTATAAGTTAAAGTCGGATAAAGGGTATCGAACTTCTAATGTTGGGTATATCTCTTATCAATCTTCATATCCCCCGGCGTAACCAATACAAGTTCTCCGCAGGGCTGTCGTATCGAGTATCGACAGTGTCTTTCTTGTCGGGTTAAGCCAACTTCTCTTGTGTTCACACAAAAGTATTACTCCCCACCCATGCATAGCGCTAACATCTAACGCTACGGCAGAGTTTCCGGTTAGCCATCGACGAGGGCTTCGGGGACCTTAAGCGATAGTGTTTCCGCGCTGTACCCGAGAGAATCGATCCCCTGGACAAATTCACCAAAGGGGTTAATATCGAAGTTTTGGAAGGTACCAGCTAAGCAAGTTACAAGGACGGGGGTTCAGCGTGGGGGGGACGATACCGCGAAGAAGAAGAAGAAGAAGAAGAAGATCCGCCTCTGATGGCTGGCGATCGTATTCCCTCCTTTGGCAAACTAAGATATTCCACGGATATTAAAACCGTGCAGAGCCTTCGGAGGCCTGCAGACTCGAAAATCTTTGACTCTTGTAATATCTATATCTATATATCTATATCTATAAACGATACGCCACAGCGAAGTGGTACACTGTAGGATCTATAACTTTCTATATAACTTATAAATATATTCGAGGAGTTTCAAGTTAGTATTGAATCCGGAAGGGAATATATCGGGAAAATAATAGTGGTGCACCCCTGACTCACCAACCGACAAAGCCTATCTATATACATATATTATCTATAGGGATATCTACCTCTCGGTAAACTTTGAATTGGAATCTAAATTCGACGGTAGCCGAAGGGAGGATTGGGTTAAAATCGATACCAGCTTTGCCACAATATCACCTCGAGGAATGAGAAAGATGAAAATGAACGGAGTCAGTAGAGATTTGTATATAGCATCGAGCCGGGAAATCACAGGCTTTCCCATAGTCTTTCGTCGACGAGTAACGAAGGACGAGTGAAGTACTTCGCGCAATGTGACGAGACTCCCGAACTTTAACCAAATCCGTATTAGGTGACCGCCGGCACTAATGTAGTTTCGAACTAATGGGTTTAGCCGCGAGAGATAGAGATGAGAATGTGGGTACGCAGTCCAGAGAAGAGCGTTGTATATCTCCGGCAAATCACGTACCAACTGCATCGTTCCTATTCGGCCGTTGCCTTTGGTTTCGTTTACCGGATTTCCACGGAGTTGTGTTACTACGAGGAGAGAATCTCGAGAGAGATTTTCGAGCGAAATCAGTGAGATAACCAAAAAGCCAGACAGAGGGAGGGGAGCAAAGAGGAATGAAATGCACGTGTAATCCAAATGGGATGGAGGGTGTGTCGCGGAAAGGTTGCAGTGCTTGCAGATTTTGAGGAAACGATAACGAGAACTCATTAGCAATAGAGGAATCAATCTCCGGTTCGTTATATATCGTCGCAGGATGTTAGATATATATATATATATATTTTTTCTTTTATTTGTCTCATCTTCGACAGCTGAAAGGGGGTAATGCATTGTTCGTGGCTCTTTCACGAACTTTCGAACATTCGCCTGTGGTTGTTAGGAAGAACCGTGTCATCGTTAAAAGGATTTTCTATGGCTTTTGTCGTGGTGACGAGAAAAACGTCGCGAGCAGATATCTTATGGTGGATTATTTAGTAGATTGTTCGAGAGTATTTTAAGCGCGTAATGTTGCGATTTCGGCACAAGATATTAGCCAGAGGACCGTTTGATTTTTTTAGCAATCGATCTGATAAAGTAAATTAATTTATTTAAAAATTCTGTTTAATCATCTAATTTTTTTTAATCTCATCTTCAAAGATGAAAGCGACGGGAAAACAGTTGTCGAATCCCAACGAAAACAAAGTCACTTTCCATATCTTATTCTCCACGGTACGGCACAGCTTCAACGTTAATTTTCTTCCTCGCGCTGAGATAACAGGATATAGAGATAGCGATATAGAGTGATAAGAGGACAGGGAACGGTCTGTGAAATTTTCGTCACGAAGCCCAAAGTTGTGATAACCAGCGGGCATATGACACGCAAAGTTTCTTCTTCAGTTACAGTTAGCGAGACTCTCTCTCTGTGCACACAGAACGAGAGGGTAGGCCGCGCGCGGCACGTGCTCTGCAATAGAACACATCTCTATCTCTCCAGCCCTCTCGGTTTCTCTCGTTGCGTTGGGGGTAGTACCCTTCTCTTTACCCCTCTGGTTCTGACGCTACTGCGTGTACGTTGTACATACTGAACACCGCGAAAGCGAATTGCTCCTAGTGTACCTCGTGGCAAAGCCATCTCGTAGGTTGGAGCGTTGATGCAAGTTTAAAGCCACCAGCCCGGGCGGCATGTCCGGCGAGCTTTCGTTCCTGCCTACGATTCTTCTCCGAAAGCTCATCGCGTGTTTTTTTATTTTTATTTTTTTCTCTTTTTTCATTCTTTTTTTATTTCTTTTTTTTTTAACTTTCTCATCGTTCGCTCGTTCGTCCATATATGTCGCGCATTCTCCGTCTCTTTGCCAGTTCGCTTCTACCTCTGGTCTATTTTTCGTTGAGAGTCCATTCATTCGTTCAGTTCGAATAAGAAAATCGCCCGAGCGTACGAATGCAGAAAATTTTCTCGTGCAGCACACAACGGCCACTCTCCCGGGGAGAAACATTTTCGATCTCAGCTCAACCGTGTTTTTTTAACTCGGTGTATTACTCACATAGAAAGGCATGCAATATATTACATATGCCTATAGATTACCGTCTTCTGTGTAATGGTAAAAAAAAAAAAATCAATTTTTTTTTTGTTTTAACTTATTGTCAACTTCGCTATTAACATTTGCATGTTCAGCTAAAAGTCCATTTCGTTGCTCTCATTTTCGGCAACGGGGAATAAACGCAAAAAATAAAAGAAAAATTTAACTTCGTGATGGCATTATTATCGGTTGTTTTTATATTTCGTAGTTTTTTTTTTTTTTGTCAACATATTTCTCAATTTGTTAATTAATCGCGTCACGGACCAAATATCCTCGATAATTGGTTTGTTTATCCCTTGATATCACAGCCGCGGCAGTCGATTTTCGTTTCATCAGCCTCGTGTAATTTTCACCCGTTGCACATACAACGACATCCCTCTGTCTCTTTCGTTGCATACCAGCGAGTGGAGAAAAAAAATTTAACTTGGTACTTTCCCGGCGGAAGAAGAGAGAGGTTGTGAAAAAAAAAAAAAAAAACAAATAAAAAATAATAGATTAAAAATGAGAAAATTTAAATATTGGGTGTTGAGTCCGCCGGATAGGCCGCAGCTGTGTAGGAGAGTAGAGTCGGTATAGAGAGTATGCACCGTCGTTGACTGGCAGTACACAAATCGTTATCTGGTGGAGCGCAGCAGGTGACGCGTTTTCTCTTCTCACTCTCACGCGCACGGTACTACCGGCAAACCATCGCGAGCAAACCATCGCATCAAGCATACAGCTCTCCTAGCCTCGTTTTCCCTCGTAATCGAATGGCCGCGGGCGTCAATTACTCCCGGCCGCCACTGGCACAGCTCGAGCTGTCTCTCGTTCTCTCTGATTCTCTCTCTTTCTCTCGCCTATTCCAAGCATTTCTCATCCCCAACGCCATCAACCCTCCCTCCCTCCCTCCCTATTCGAAAAAACTCCGCGCCAGATTTTTCACGAAAATATCGTTGGTCTACGCTATCATTTAGCCACCTAGTAGTTGCGTCTTCGTCTTCTTCGTCATCATTACCTTTTTTTATTTTATTTTTTTCACGACGATGCGAAGCCTCTCGAATTCAATTAGGAATTACCGCCCTGTGGTAACAGTGGCGAACGTGGAACTTTGCACACTCCGAGTATCCGAGCGTTTGTGGCGAACCCGATCGGATTAGCGAACGAGGTAAAAGTGTTCGCAGCTACGAGGATCTAAGGGTAGAGAGAGGGAGAGAAAAAAAAACGACGGTAGCGAGGATGTGGAGAGTTGGAGAAAAAAAAAAAATTAAAAGAGAAAAGTAACAGAGAAAGGGCGGAACGGATTGAGTAGTTCTATCCAAACCAGAGACTATTTCTATTTCTACTTGTACATGGTGATTCAGAAGAAATATCGTATCTGCTTTTGCCAACTGTAGATTAAAGTATCCTCTGCTAATCTATTCTCAGATTTTTTCGTTAATTTACGATGAGATAATTACCGCGATTTAATTAAAGTCGAATAACGAATTGCGCGCTTTGTTTAATCTCCCGGGTGAGATTCCGGTATGAAATCTTCAATTGAGAGCAAAATGGTGGATTCGTGACATCAATAGATTATCGGAGTATATATTAACCGAGATTTCGCTGTAATTGCGTAGAAACATTTTTTTCCTTTTTCCACCGCTATCATTCCAGCAGTTTCTCGTAAAAAGCTCGTAAAAATCTCGACTCGCGCGTAATGGGCAATCATTGAACAAAAGCGCGGATTTTTTTCATGAATTAATAAAAAATTTTAAAAAAAGCCGACCAAAACACTTATAATGTTCGTTTTGAGTAGCCGTGTATATGCCAGTCTATATATGTATATATGTTGACTTGGGTCAATATCTGTGGTGAATGCTTTAACATTTTACCACAGTAATACTACTACAACCTTCCGCTACCATCCCAACGTCATACGTGAGTTTCTAATTTAAGATTCAGCCGTTCCTTTAAGTCTGTTCGAATAGCTGGAAATTTCATTACCTATTCATCCAACGGGCCTTAGTGGATAGAATAGAAATAAAACTGGCAATAAAACTCAACGAGACAGCGACAGGATTACATGCATTGCCTCGTAAAGGAAACTGACACGTTTCGCAAAGGCGGAAAAGATTACGAAGAATTCCAATAACAAAAGTCACTCCCGCTGTGAAAAGTGCCAGTAATAAAAACAGTTGTACATGTGTCTCAATTTAAGAATCCCACCTGAATGTCCTCGATATTTCATAGATGCAAAGCGATTTCGTTGATTCGAACAAATTTGTTCGAATCAAATAGTGTTTCCTGGGCTGACGACGATCCAACGTGAATTACGTAAATGCTGTTAGTGGCCAAACTATTTCGAAATATATATTGTCAAAGTACATTTACGATTTGTCGACAAATTTCCACTAACGGAATGTCACATTGTGAACAATTCAACGAGAAACAGTAACAGCCCATGCAACACTGGTTGCACATTAGCGTTAATTATTTAGTCGATTAATATTCGCGAGCAACGGTCGCTGAGCCTCTATCGAGATGCTATCAAAAATGATATGTCGGTTATTTAATTTATTGGCAACTGTGAACGCGCATCCATGTGATAATGTCAAAACGTCACGATGGGCACTTCTGCAATCTTTGCTTTCGGGATAATAGATCAATTAGCATGCTGAAGACAACCAAATGGTCCAAATTTATATGAATCAAATGAATCTTATTCAACGATACATATCTCACTTGTTTATTGAAGGAATAAGCTAGCCGGCGGTGTAGATTTCGCAGGTATCACACCAACGAACCAACTACGTATGTATACCAGTTCTGTATACCCTTCGGAGTTACGGTAATTCAGCCATTTCACCTCTTGCCCCGCACCTGAACGATCAGATATCAACGGGTGCAGAGGTTGCCAGGATGGTCGAGCAATGTACATACATTGATGTTATACCAGTAACCGTTCCCCGTCGCAACCCCCCTCTCTATCGAGTACAGCACGGCGATGCAAACCCATCCTCAACACAGAACCCCTTCAATGGTAATTCGCAGTGTGCAACGATGCCCGTCCAAACCACTTTACCCCGAGCTTCTACGTCGTCCTATCAAAATGTTTGGTTCTGACCCACCCACAGACCCACATTCACCCACACCAGTGTACGTAGTACCTGCTGATCCAGTTCCCACAGGCCGTTCCACATTCAGGTTCTTCTTCCCGTCTTCGGTGCGGTTTGCTTTGATTCCAGAAATAAACATTTTGCTTCAGTGGACTTTTAGCCAAACCCAATGAACACCTTGGACTTCCCGTATCTTTCTATCTGCTGATGCTTCAGACCAGGGAGAGCCCTGGTATTTTTTCTCGCTCTCCTAACTCGTTCTTTTATCGAATTTTTTGATCATTCATTCGATGCATGCCTTCCTTAGTTCCCAACAATTTCACCTCGCTACGTTTCACTACTTTTCCGACAAGCTCTTCTTTTCACTTCCGGCTGGCGACCCCCCACGACGCTTTCATCGTAAAGAGTAGGATGAAAAGCCTCTTGCGATATCATTTTCTTTGTACCAGGAGTGTGAGAGAGAGAGGGAGAGCTCGTTCTTTCTATCGCTTACCTCACTCCTCATCGACAAACTTTTGACACGGAAATCTTTGAGGGGTCCTTCATACAACGTCTACGTGGTGCTACACCTACCGATGGGGACGCTTATCCACCGTTTTCTCGTTATTTGAGAACCGACCCGAAAAGCCTTTTGGCAGGCGATATAAACGTCGGGTATAAATTATTCGCGCTCCCCCCGTTATCCGTAAGGGATGGAATAAAAGGGACCTTTATTATTTTTTTATTGTACTTCTCTCGGCAGAAGAGGATCCTTCTAATTTTAAGGCTGCCATCAGACCTTTCATTCCGAAAGTGCGTTCTATTGTTCGCTGTTCCCACAATCTTCTTGTTTGAAGTCTTTACATTGCTCTCTTGTATCTCTGGTAATCGCACAATATTAAAATACAGTGAGTTCGCGTTTTAAGTTCCATAGTTCGATAATACTTTCTATAAACTCCTTCCTCGAGAAAGAACATTTGCAAACATTGTTTTGAAAGAAAAATGCAGTGACTTTGTTTGCTTCTTCTTTATTTATAATAGTTTTAGTCATTGCGGCAACGCGCTTCAATTCACATTTGTTTGTGTCTACACCACTCGTAATAATGCTTCACACTCAAGCGATCGATTTATTCTTGACGGCTGCTGTGACCGATAGGACTCTCTTGATCTCTGGCACTGACAATGAGATTGCGAGAGTCATCGTGCCTCGTCCTCGAGGATGAAGACTCTCGAAGCTCCTGGGAATCGCATCCGACATTCAACCAGCTGTCCTCTCGCCCCGATACCTCATTCCCAAGCCTCCTTCGTCCTCTTTCCGTTCGATAAATTAATTTCTCCGTCGTATACGTCGTGACGGGAAAATGAAGAGTGTGATTAACTCTCTGGAAAGATAAGACTCTCGTTTGCAGGAATAATCTTTCATTTGTAATTCAACATTATCGTCCACTATTTACCGGCATATAGAACGTTCGAGTTTTTTAAGACATTTTGTTATTTACCTCGTCTAATGTTTATTTGCAGTCATATCCGAGGAAACATTTTTTACTTTTGCACATCGAGAAATTATCTTTGTATAATCCTAAAAAAATCTCGTAATCTTTGACGAGTGCTATCCCATCATTGATCCCTACACGTTGTAACCTGCACCGTGTCAAGTGCTCCCGGTTAGCCTTATGAATTCATATCTCAAAATGATTCTATTCGACATATTCGTTATTGAAAATCGAAGATTTCGCAGCTCATTCTCTTTCCAATTATTATTATTTTAATGCGATGCTATCCATCGTCGATTTGGTTCTCGTCGTTCCTTCTTTCGAAGATGATTTAAAATCGTCGAGGCAGGAGAGCCTTTTCCGTTCATTCATCATTTTCTTTCATTCACGATCGTGAATTCGAGATTTCCATCCAGATGTACCAGTCTTGTAGAGACGATAGAGAGAACGATTTGTGTCCGGCGAATAATGAGGATCGTCTTCCTGATAGCGAAGCCAGCTACAGTGTTGGAAATCCTTCCGATATCTTCAGGAACGATCGTGACTACACCGATTTCCAATGTCGGTGGTCTCTCCTACCTAACAAAACCTCCCTCCCAGCACCCCACCCCCTTCTTCAACATGCTCTCGTCTATTCTCGTCGATCTCTTCGACGTTTTAAGAAAATTACTCTTTCACTCGAAGCTTTCTTTCCTCGATTTCTTGTGAGAGAAATTCGTCATGTCGACAGGAAACTCGTTGCGTTCAAAAATTCGCTCACTGTCGTTCGTCGTCGTGTACACTAAATGCGTGCAATACAACTCTGCAAGATACTTCTATCATGTTGTGCCAACGTGACCCTATAAATTTCTTCGAACTGACGTAGCAATGTGCCGCGTTAATTATATCGCAACTCAGCAGCTTTGTAATTGAAGTAAATTTATTATTTCGCGCAGAATCCAAAAAAGAAAAAAAGTAAAAAAAAACGGTTTGTCGCATCGCAGAGCAAGCATAACAGCGTGAAATAACGGCAGAGGAAGGTTAAAAAAAGTAGGGAATAAATGAATAATCGTACAAGCAAAACCGGTCGGAAAGTGGGCACAATAACACAAAGCTGACAAAGCATAAATTTCAATGACTTTTACCGCGTGTGCAACATCTATCCTCGATCCTCTGTGCAACGGGGTTCTTCCTTCTGTATCTTCGCTGCCTACACCTATCCATCTATTCATCAGAACAATTTTTTTGGAACCCTGCCATTTGGCCTGAGAGAATGTATACTGGGGTTACAGTGCGTTTTTTCCTCGACGCGATTCAGCCACGAAGCATGTGTATCATATACTCGCGGAAATGCTGATCGGCGCAATGTTTCGAGAATCACTTCATTCGATGGTGTATACGGCTATCATAGTCGCAACACCTGGTCGATGCGAATGAAGAAAAACAATGTTTTTCATGCTAATTCATCCCCTTTTGCAACGTTTTATCGCTTTTGTAGCAGTTGCGATGTATGCATCGTCATGGAAAATTGAATTAACATGATCGATAAAAGAGCTCATAGCGGTAGAATGGACCGCAGTTGCAGCCAAAGCTGCAGGCAACATTGCAGATAGTCTCTCTCGTTCAGGGCACTGCTGGGACGGTTTTCACAAGGGACAAAGAATCAAGCTGGATTCAAGGTATATATCTATGAACGTGCGAAAGCTGACAGAACCTATATCTACCATCCCCGAGATGCAGCAAACGGATAACGAATCGACTTTCGACTCTTTTCGAACGAGAGACTGTATATACAGTTCGACGGTGGCAGGGAGAGAGTGAGCTGCTGATGGTTTGGCGCAATGCGCGATAACGAATCAATTCCCTGGAGGTTCTCTCGCAAACTCTATCTTTCGTTTTCTCTATTTCTTTCTCATTCTTTCGTTTCCAATGGAACATATCGATCCGGACGTTTTAAAAGGAGAAACACATTCTTTCGCGGAAGTGGAGTGTGAAGAAGTATTTTTTGTTTATCCATTGAGTTTTATGATATGGAAAAATGCGCATTTTTAGTATTGTTGGGTAGAATTATATTACAAAATATATATATATATGTTATTTACTAGACATAGCTTTCTCTTTATGTACCCTATGGGCTTTGAAGTTGTTCTATGTATACGAAGACAGAGAAACTCGCGCGAAGGAAGTTTCGCTGTGAAACTCGAAACCGGAGTGCGTTCGGGTGTCAAAGTGTCGGAGTCCAGAAACGAGCCGCAAACCGCGTTACCACCTCGACTAACTTGTTCCTATGTCTTCAAACCTCCTTAACTGTCGACCAGCCTTCTGCACTAACTGACAATCCAACGCTGAGTTTCTTCCTATTTTTTTTTCGAACGTGAAAAAAAAAAAAAAAAAAACCGGAAAATTGGAAATTTTTCACTCGTTTCATCATTATTTTTCGCGATTTATAGTGCTGCGTTAATAGAAAGAGATTCTTTCAGTATTTTTCAACCTCCTGGAAGCTTTCCAAAAGAAACTTTGAAAATAAAAATATAAGAAACATTTTGGCGAAGTAATTTGTAAATCTCCAATTTTCAAAATCCCATTTATGTTTTGTTTGGTATACATAAACAGCAGAAGTATCGCCTTAAAATGATTTTTTCATTGGACCACAGTTTTCTCTACGGGGCAACAATTGAAGTTTTTTCTCGATTCCATTCATTCGGATGAACAGCCACACCCCGTCCGTGGTTTCGTAGCAAATATTTCTATCGCTATACATGTACGTCCATTTTTTTTTTTTTTTTTTTTTCGAATGAATAGACAGACTCGTGGCGATTTTGTAACCAATATTTCTACCGATCTATATTTTTTTTTGTCGGGGTATTAATAATTGGAAAGTGGCAGACAGACAGGGCGTTGGTGCGTATGACGAGATGGTCGGAGCGTGCGGACGCGATTTTCGCCACAGAGGATTTCCTCTTTTTTTCCCCCCATCGTGTCTCGAATCTATCGGACAAGTGTATCTCGTTGGTATCAACGAGAAACGAAAAAAAAAAAAAAAAAAAAAAAAACTTCGACGCTTCCTACGGATGATGAAAAAAAAACTGGTGTGCCAATTTATAAGTTGATAAACGATACGATAAAACGATATACGATTGATATAAGAAGGCACCGTATCCCATATCAAGTTTACCATGAATTCTCCATTATGCTAACTTCATTACAAATGTTATATACACCAAGAGATATTTTATTTAAATTACTTTTAATAAATAAAAAATAAAAAAAAAAAGATCATTTCTGTATTTTGACTAAAGGGATTTTATATAAATTTCAAAGAACGTCAAAACAAAGCATTCAAAAATACAAATTTTATGACCATACATATTCTTCTCTGTTATCAACTGCTTTTGCATAACAAAGCGACGGGCGGATATATGCAAATTTAACCTCCGGCTTAAGTTGCGGGATTATGAAATATGAAATAATGTTTTGATACATTTGGATGCGAAATGTTTCAAAAATAGGAATACATGTCGTACAAGGTCTACAGTCACATTCCAACCTCTATCTGCCTGTCTGTCTGTCTGTCGGTGGGTATTTGGGTTCCCAATTTCTCAGATCGCCCGGATGAGCCTCAAAGTGCACCCCAATGACATATATAGATAGGCCACCTAATGCCTCAACGGGATGCTTCTCAATCGCCACGGACATGTAATTCCATCGAACACCTCTCATCCCCTTTGATTCCTTCCCCTCTGCGTGGAGCTTCGGAATGATCAAAGGGATTCCGCGATGAGGATAGGCTTTCTCTCGCGTGTTAGTTTCAACGTTTAAGAACCTCCCGTTCCACGGGGTTGGCTTGGAGCCATATAGTAGTTCTCTCAGCGAACGCGATCGTTCTCGATCTCATCAAGGATGTGACTACATGCCGTTTTCATCTCCCCATTTACCTGCGTATCTTTCTCACACTCTGTGTTTGTGGAAAGTCTAAAAGTCATCGCGCTAACTCGGGATTCAACGTAGCAATATAGGGGCA
Organism: Buathra laborator; assembly: GCA_934046635.1. Classification (NCBI taxonomy): domain Eukaryota; kingdom Metazoa; phylum Arthropoda; class Insecta; order Hymenoptera; family Ichneumonidae; genus Buathra; species Buathra laborator. The sequence continues at coordinate 21,346,545 of OW203894.1, forward strand.
TCGCATGCGCGAATCCTAGAGCTGTTTCATGGCTGTTTCTCTTGCTGGTTGGGTTCGGACGGATGAGTAGCGCTGAGCGAATGCGAGAGCTATGGCGTGCAGGAAAGCCGGAGAGATAGATCGAGCGCGACCACAGGACGGCTCCTGCTGACAACGAGAGACAGGCACACCAGCCTCCGAGCGTTGCGCTAGAGATACAGAAACTAACGGGATACCCCTCTCCTCTCCCATCCTTGCGTACAATCCTCACTCTCCCCCTCGAGGCTTTACGTGACATTTCCATACGTCCGGAGGATCTCTGAACTCACGTTCGCTTCAACTCAGCGTTCTCGTCGCGCTCTCTCTCCTACAGCCGTGACCTATAATCGCGATCTCTCCGAACGGGCGAGAAAACGGTATCTCTAGATTTCATATTTTCATTCTCACGTATAACGCATTTCATCTCGAGCTTTTCACCGATTCTTCGTCGTGACGATTTTTCGATACTTTGCAAACGATCGTGAGATATTTTTGCAAAATTGAAAAATCATTTTTGAGATTTCTATAATAAACGACGAAAAATAATAGGCTATATCTGTATCTCTATAAAATGCACATTTTAAAATTAGTTTTTTGCGATTGACTGATTTTAATTACAGTAGTAAGAGATCTTAAAATGCACACTTTAAAATTAGTTTTTCACGATCGACAGATTTTAATTACAGGAGTAAGTCATCTTTTTTTTTGATAGAGAAAAATCTGAAATATTTTTTCTGTGCTCTTGTTTTTTTAATTATAACAATTCGTTGCAAAAATTGAATTGTGGAACGTGATATTTTTTCGTATAACACCCGTGACTTTTCGATATTAATATTTCAAAGAATTTATAAGAGGATAGTTGAGACATAAGTTTGTTCGAACTGTTGAGAAGTAGGTAAACTCACTTTGGCCTCGATACGGTTTTATATATATTTTTGATATGCCATTGTATATCACGCCGCTGCTGAGGGCTGCTTGGGGCTCCATACTGTGCGTGAAACGAAGAGGGAGAGCGAGAGCCAGAAAAGTTTCTTAATAACCGAGCCTTGTTCGCCTCCAGACTTCCTTTCCTAAGTCCGGGGTGCAACTTAGTTATCGAGTCGAGTGAAACAAGCTATAGAGATTTTGTTGTGGGGAAAAAAAAAAAAAAATAATAACGTCCCGATTGTTTTTCTTTTATCTCTCGACAACTCCGCGAGTGCCCGCTGGTTAAAAGCCGCGCGTCTGTAGAGTTTCGAATCTTTTACGTGGCCAACAAAAAACTTTTGCGCGAATTTTTGAATGGATGAAAAGCCAAAGGCATGCGTCAAGGTGAAGCTACACGTTGATTGATCCAAAGGTTTTTTTCTTCTGATGTTCGTACCGGCAGAACACGCCGAACGCTTCGATGCTTCCCTCTCGGATTAATTTCTCTGTGGGGAAATTTTAGGTCCCTCTTGTATATATCGGATAGTTCGTAGAAGCCGCGTCACGTTATCGAGTTGTGCATAGTTCGAGAACAGGGCGAGGGGGGGGGGGGGGGGGGGGGGGGGAGAGAGAGAGAGCGCGCAATGCTGTGCACCGAACTTCGAAACCGAATTAGTCGCCCTCAACCCGGTCTGACTAACACGATCATACACTACTGTGGAGACCAACGGCCACAGAAGACCCGTGACGGCCCACTGTTCTCGATGGGCTCAACTCGGCTCAGCTATTCATTGTGTATGGAAAGTGCGGTCGATGTGGGTCCTCTGAAAAAAAAAAAACACAAATCGCCAAAAAGTATCATTTTTTTAAGTCCAAATACGACCCAATATGACAAAAAATTTCGTATTTACAAAAATTGAATATATACAAATATCAAATTGAAAAATAAACGAAAAAAAAAATATATATATACATTTTTTTTTGTCGTCGTTAAAGTAGATAAAAAACGCTTTTTCGATGTAGTAATTCGAATAGGCTCTCCAGTAGCAGGAAGACTGCGCCGGTAAATTCTTCTTTTTCATCCACTAGTACAGGAAATCTTTCTTAAGCACGCGAACAAGTTACATCACTCGGGCTATCTGAACCGTGACATTTTATTTCTGGTTTTTTTTTTGTTTTTTTATTTTATTTTTTCACCTGTTTTTCCTTCACCTCCGGCTATCCGAAAGTTCAACGTTCGCGCGCAACGTAATAGAATAAGCTGTAAGGGTATTTTCTCTTTGCCGATAGCCCGAAGCTGGTACAGGAGAACAGTAGAAATAGAGATTAGAGAGGGAATAGGTCGCTCGCCTAAATTCTCAACGTTTTCGGGGTCTCTCGGCAAGAGTGTGCGAGGACAAAAAAAGGCCCGTCGGGCTTTTGCCCTATCGGGGTTAATTTGAATCCCGTTGTTCCGTGGCTGCCGTTTCCGGGGTGTATGCCGCGTTCGCCAACCGAGTTCGACAAAAAAAAAAAAGAAAAAAAGAAAGTCGAGTGGCTCCTCTCTCCACTGGGCCACTATACTCCACTATATAGTCATCCACCACTACTACTACCCTTCTGTTACCTCCATCGCTATTTTCACACACTTCCGACTTGGTGCAGAAGAGCCATTTAACTTGGCGAGTGTAGCAGTCGACTAGCCCGCGAGCCACCGAAAGATTGCCTCGGAAAATTCGTTCTCACGGATTAGCCATGAATATTTTACATTTTTTTTTTTAATTCATTATTTTGTAGAATTTGTTGAAAAATACACGGGGATTATAGTAGCCAATTATTTTTCTCCACGGGTCAAGACGCGCTTCGTCGATAGGCGAGCGCCGAAAAAAACCAGTAAAAAATTTCGTAGTTTTCGTCGGCTCCTCGCTCTGTGTAGTATAGAGTTGTTTACCACGCGAGCCAAAAGAGGGTGTAATACCCACGAAGGTTGTTATCGAGCTGCTCGAACCATCCGTATAGTTCGTTACAGGCTAATCCTGATTATTATCACGGGAATTGCTTCAAATATGATCCATCTTCGCTCTAATATTATTGGAGTGAAATTTAATTGGCCAACGGAGGAACACGAAAGTTTGTGAAATTAGTAATAACATTTTCTAAAGTGAAAATTATATTAATGAAGCGAGAAGTAAATTGCGGAATGTCTACTTTATTTATAAAGAATAAATAAAAGAATAATAATAAATTTTCAAACCGTTCAGTTCGGTCGAATATATTATATTTTCATACAATTTTACTAAAATACAATTGGCACAATTATCCGTTTTTAATGAGTTATCCGAATCTTTTCGTGATTCTATCCAATTCGCTTGAAAGGGGATGCAACACATTTTATTATTATCATTTTGTAACATAAAATAAAATGTAACATAGAATAAAAATATCTCTTTCATTGATGATATTCACTTTTTTTTATGAATACGAAAAAAAATGCTCCGTATTTATAAGCAGAAAATATATTTTTTAATAACATCAGTCAGTTGCAGAATTATCTTTTGACGAGTAAAATGAGCGGTCGCTCGTCGTAATCAAATTATAATGTTGCGGATTTTTAACTTCAATAAAAATGGACGCAAACATAGCTTCATGAATGTTGACACAAACTAATGAAACTTTTAGTGAAGCCTTCGTAATTGATTAATTCTTTTGAATTAAGCAGACAATATTTGATAATTTATTTATTTGATCCGTTTATGTTAATAAAAATGTCTCTTTGAAAATCTGTGGAAACAATTTTTCAATTTTGAATATTCATTTTGCTTGATAATTCGCCGCGGTGACCGTTAAGGCGATCTCCGTTTAATTTCGTTCTTCTACTCGATGGCATAAAATATATCTTACGAATTTTAAATACCGTGAATTAAATTATCCGATCATCGATCCATTTGTCTTTGCCAAGCGCAGCGGGCTCTCGAGACTTCTTTCTCTCCGGGGAGTCGAAGCGATTCTCTGACACACACGCACACACACACAGACTCGTTATTTAAAATTAGCGTAATTAATGAGCGGACTTTATATCCCTCGGCGGCGAGGCAAAGGGATATCTGCACGCTCTCGGAAGAAAGACGAAGATTGATCGTGGCAAGTATATCAAAAGCACTGGTTCACCGCGTTGTTTATCGATCGTAACTCCTATATCTGTTTACCTTATAAGTGCAACGTTAAAAGTTTTAACGTTTGTTTCGCGGACAACGTGAAACAATGGCTAACGAGACTTTATTGAAATTGCCGGGCTACACGTTCGCACGAGAATAAATTTTCACGAGGACAAGAAAGTTTGAACGAAAAAGTCGAAATTTATCGCATCTATCGAATTCAAAACCGATTCAATTATTACTAAAATGTCAACAAACAAACAAAGTTGGTGTTAATTAATCTTTTAACACATCAATGACAATAAAGCAGAAGGGCGTAACTCGCTTTATTTTATGTCTTAATAGTTCAGGAAATGTGCCCTTTTATTTCTTTTAGTTCGATATTCTCATAATCCGAAATAAAAGCTCATTTATAAATTGCCAACATTTCGCACTTAAGACATTTCTTTTACGAGCAAAGAAAATAAATAAAAAAATCGTTATGATGGCAATTAACGGTGCGAATGATATTTGATCTTAAAATGAATAACACGATGTTTTCATCGTCTAAACTAGACGAGTTGGCAGCGCAGACCTCGAGAGAGAGAGTTCACCTCTTTCTTCCATTGCGAGAGTAAAAAGCTCGCCGCAACTTTTCAAGTATCGTTGCAGTTCGCGGCCCCTCATCTTTTCAACCCCACATTCTATCTCCCTGTACCTCGCGCAAAACCGTGACAAACTTTTCTTCCTTCGTTCCTACGTTTCTTTCTTTTATTTCTTCGTCTCTCTTTTTTTTTTTTTTTTCATTTTATTTCTCACCATCGCAGAAACGACGACGACGAGCGCTTGTGCAACTTTTCCTGAGTAAAGCTGTCGTCATCGATCCGCGTCTTTGCACACAGAGATACATGTACACACACGCGAGAGACACGCTCTCGCCTTAGTCGGCGTCGTTCTTTCTCTCATCACTTTCTCGGTCTCTGGTTTCGTATCCCACAGGAGGATAGCATCAACGGTGCGGGAAAACGCGCCAGAGGCTACGCCGAGGTGCACGTTGCACGCACATGAGAGTTCCGAAGCTCTCTTTCTTTTCTCTCCCTCCTCCCCACTTTTCTCTTTTGCTACTGCAAAAGTAATTGAATTGACCCGTCGTCTCGGTCCCGCGAGTGCATTCTCTATACCGACAAAACTCGCACGTACGTGTAATCAAAGATTGATTCAATAATACGATGCTCTCACGCCAAAGTTTATTGCACTACCGTCGAGACACATACCGTTCAATATTGACAAATTTTTGTCGTTTTTTTTTATATCTTCAATCTATTTATGTCCCAATGAAAGACATTTTATTTGTAGATATCAAACGTGCGAGAAGAAATTCTGAGAAAATAAATCAGGATGTATGAAAGGTGTCTGCAAATGTACAAAATAACTATTACGATTTTTTTTTTTTTTATAATTCAATCACTCGTATAAAAACCCGCGTTACAAGAACGCGAAAATATTGGCCCGAAAAAAGCGGAAAAGAATTATTTGTACAGACGCTTCCATTTTTTTTTTAAATTAGCAAAATCTCACCTCATTACTCACCAAATATGTCGTTTACATCCACTGAATCGACGTTATTACAAAAAAAGGCAAATAAAATCATTAAAATCGAAATAATAGGGGCGGAGAGGAGGCGGCGGGTTGAGTGGCCTTAATGAAGCGAGGAATGCAAACACATATTTGTTCTCATCTACGAACATTTTTAACATCCTTTTATGATTTTCGGCGCCCTAAATACAGAGTAATGAATCATTTTCATCGATTTACGGATCGTCACTCATACAGTTATCACTCATTATAATTTAAATCGTCAAAGTAACGAAGAAAATTGGTCACTCGAAGCATGTAATGCAATATACGGTGCTTTAATTTTCCCTGTTGGAATTCACGGTTGGACAGGCGAGAGAAGGTATAACCTGATGTGGCTAAACACAGTGTCGTCCGGTATGCACTTGGCTCGTGCGTGTGCGGTGTGATGCTCGCGACGCCGAGAGAGCGGATCGGTAATTGAATTGACCGACTCGTACGGTACGTATAACGTCGGAAGCTGCTCTATCGCCATTTCTCACTATCTCTGGCTCTCTCCTGTACTCTGTACTCTATAGTATATACCGCGACATATAACGCTAACACATCGCCTATACCATAGTATATATGCACTTGCAGCCCCGTAACTACCTTCGCGTAATGCACCAAAGATTGATCGAATTTAATCAGTGAACGCTTTACCAGCCACTGTGCAAGCTGCAACACTCGCCCCCTGACGAACGTACGTACGTGTGTATTTGCAAAGATATCACGTATATGCATACGCTGCGTTCTCGTGCTCAACCGCGAAAGTCGAGTCCGATCGGCCGTTCGGGGCCCCATACTACCTATAAGTGTACTATAACTATAGCGCAAAGCCTTCCGACTGTACAGCACTTGCTACCAATTCTCGTTTAATTTTGCATTTTGAGAGCTTCTCATATATCTATAAGAGGTAATACCCGGTGAGGGTAATGCACGTACATTTCTCATGCATGTATATTGCTCGTACACACGCGAGTAATAGAAGAGAGCAATAGGAACGATGAACGTACACGTGAATAAAAAAAAAAAAAAAAAAGAGATCGACGAGAGTGCCGAATCCCAGCGCCGATCATAATTGGAAAAATCTAATTGAGGTACCCGCAGTGTACGAACGATGCGCCACGCGCACACACACCCACCTATTCTCGTATAAGTATTGCAAAATTCGCGAAGTACTGAAACTCCCGAGCACGCGATTGATTTTTCAACGCTAATGATCCAATTATCGAACTCGGAAGCGGAATCGTGTGATGCACGATGGGTTACACGCCATACTCTCGGCCTCTCATTTTCAAGGCTTATTGCCCAACGATTATCATTTGTGACCCTTTAAACGATCGATGGGGAAAGAAAGAGATTTTTTTTTTTCTCGAGATTATTCCGAACCGGAGAAGGAAAAAGGAAATATATATGTTACATAAAAATTTCTAAAGAGCAAAGGAAAAATGCTGATGGAACTTTTTAACTTTTTTTATCACTTTTTTTTATTGCTATAAATGTATAAAATTTGAAGACTTTAGCATGATGTGGTGAAGAATCCGCGAAAATTATCGACACAGACGAGCATTAAAATAAAAAAAATTGTTTGTATTTGAAGTGAAAAAAAATTGAAGTAATCAGCAATTTTGAAAATCGTAATAATGAAAAATATTTTTTTTTTTTGAAATTCTTGTTTAACATGATGAAAAACATCGAAAAAACACTGAAAAGGGATATGTATCCAATTTTTTGGCGTCTCATAGATCGTTTCCAATTAAAATACTTCGAACCACATAATTTGATAAATTTTTTTCCCCGTTGAACACGAAAACGATAGCACTTGTGGCCTGTAGTTATTTTCAAACAAAAAATTTGTACCTTCCGAGAATCATGAATTTTGGTCATTTTCAACCTTTAGTAATATTTTAGTCGAACAGCTCTTCCAATTTTCATCAATTTTTTTTTTTGCACTCATGTTACGTGGTATACGATGTGGTGCGATGGTTTCGATTTTTCGTCAAAAATCGTACGAGCGTAAACGTTCGACAGATTGAGAAGGGAACTCAATTGACCTCGTAACCTTTCGACATTGCCATCGGGATATCGCGTCGTTGGTAATGTTATGGATGTAGGAAATTTTGGTTAGTATTGAGTTTTACGTATGGCGGTGACTCGGTAGACGACGTTACGGAAGGTCCGACGTCTATCTCGTTTGACGAAAGGCGCATATATATAGGGCATAGAGAATCGAGAGCTGCTGCTGCTGTTAATGCCGCGCTGCCTCTCGTTGACGACAGAAGAGACAGAGAGAGATAACTATTAGGGAACAGGGAGGACCGTTGCTTCAAAGCGTCTCACCCGCTGGAGCAGTAGACACGAGCTTAGATATATATACACAGGAGAGTACGTTGCGGTAAATGTTTCGTTAGCCGAAAGAGCCCGCCGTGCACTTAACTGAACTGTGGTGAAAGATAGATCAAGCGAGCAGCGCAGTCAGAGGGTTCTAACCGAAGAGAAGAGACTCTGTCGGAGGGAAACCGTTTGCTCCGAAAGCGAATTTACTACGCTGCGGAAGCTTTGCGCCCAGAATCGTGTGTAACGTCACGCAGTATGCTGTTACTGGGTCGAGAAGTCGTTGTCGACGACCAAGAGAGAGAGTAGATTGACCCTACGGAAAACTCTCTATCGATTACCGGCTTCCCCGCTTCTTCTCTTTTTCGTCGGGCTATCGAACTGGCGAGGAAACATAGTCACAGGCCAAACCTCCCTCCCAGTCGATGTTTACCATTCTTTCACGAACGAAAAATATGTTTACGAACCGAGCAAGAGAATCGGTGATGCAATGCTCGATTAATCGATAAAGGACCGAATAGATAAGATACGGCGGTTAAAACTTCCGGTTCCCGCGAAACCCATATAAAAGCAAACTTTCGTCGGTAAAACCGGTTAGAAGTCGTAGATTTTTCGTAAACCGTAAAGTTTGCTTAATGCGCCGCAACGTCGACGAAAAAAGTTGATATATAGATGGCGCGATGCTTTAAAAAATGTTGAAGCGATCGCAAAAGTTGCGAAATTTGAATACGAACAAAACATGTGGGTAATTATTTTTTATTAAGGCGTTGACACAGTACCAAACACTTTACTCAATTGATTTTTTCTAGATGAAGTGTCTCTGTTAATAATTTCGTAATTTTCAATATCGATTTTCTCCGACATTAAAAATGCATGAAGTCAAAATTCAGCTTAAAAATATATTTACATCATTATATATTATAATGAATCATATTATTGAAAAAAATGACAACGTAATTAATTAATAATTAATTATATTATTATAAATTATTTTTTATATATAGATCGCGCGCCTTTAATAAGAAATATATTAGCACATTTTTCATATATATATTTTTATATATATTTTTTAGTGAATATATTTTTGACTCTCTGTAACAAGAGTGCGATGGTTCTACAAAGAAAATATTATATTTTATCGTCTCAAGCCTCTGCCCGACTCCACCACATCTTTCTATCCATCTCACGATTTTTCTTAGAAAAGCCAATATCATTTATCAGAGGATTCGAGGGCAATCTCTGCCCGTTAGGGTCCTGGCATCGATTCTCAATTACTCGATCACGAGCACGGCGTGCATCTTCTCTCGGTCATAGTAGTACGAAAGTACGCCGGTGAATATATATATATAGCTATAGTTTTTACACCGCAGCTTCGGCGCGCTCTCTCTCTCTCTCTCTCGTCGGAAGGTTATATCCCATCGGAAAACTTGGCTCGGGACGTTATAACTCACAATTAAGTTTATGTGCGTCGTCGGCTTACGGCCTTAGAACGAGCGGAGTAAGCACGCGCCTCTCGGTACCGAACCGCTCGAGAGACAGAGAGAGAAAGCCGAAATTAATGGGGCGTATGCGTACGATGGTTTTGCCTCCACTCACCCTTCCTATCTTTATTCCTTCTCCTCCTTCTCGTGGTTTTCCTCTACCCAGAGTAGAGTTTCCTTGCTGCAGAAGCTCTAACCGCGCGCACACGTTGAGTAACAAAAATTCATGAGTACCCCGAAGGACAATAACGCTTTCGTGGCCTCTCGCAAAAGGCTCTCCGTTTGAGTGTGGAACAGGTGTCCCACCGAGAAACGTGAGAGAACGCTGCTTGAAAAGCGCGCGAGAGCTGTGGCACAAGCTCTCTCCCATATAGACGCGCACAGACCCGAATGATCGTAAAAGAAAAGGGACGGCTGCGTGATGGTTGAGAGTGATGAGGAACACAGCCCCGAGCCTTCAAGCTCTCGTGATTAGCCCTCGACCTCATAAATCATAACTCGGCAGCACGCACGAGAAAAGCCTTTTCAACGCATACAATCTCTTATGAATATTACTGGATTTGCTCTATGATAGCTCTTGAAATTCTGGTTAAACCGTTCCGAACAGCAGCAGTCATACCGAAACACATTGAGTGTTTGATTATTCATTATTTTACTCGCTACTCAGCGAAATTTCAAAATCATTTATTTGCTTCATCAGCAGGCTGTTGAAAATTGCGGAAAAAAGGTTTAACAAAGGCTTTGAATTTTTTTTATTTTTACGCAAAAATTGAAAGTATCAAAAAAAAAAAAGTTGTGAAACACATTCGTCGATGTATATTTCAGCGTTGAGCCCGAATGTCGCAGCAGTTTTCGCATGAAATGGAACACTGGCAAAACCATTCGGTAAAAGCGGAAATTGCCAAAAAATCTTTTTTTTTTTTGTGTGCTTCCGGCGCGACCGAAAGTTGTTCGCCCAAAGCTTTGAACTTTAGCCGCGCGTTGTGGAAAAATCGAGCCGACGAGAGTCGAGCGCAATAGACTTTTAATTAATAATTTAATAATTAGCGGTAGCGATAAATTTCGAACAAGACTATCTATATAGATAATGAAATAACAAGGTGAAAATGACTTTGAAACTTGGGGCGGTACTCTTGCGGCTCGTATACACGCGTATTATAGCGCGCGGCTCGTGAATCTCAGAGCATAAAGGGTTTGCTCTCTGGCATCGTGTCTGGTTCTCCTTCACCTCTCACGGGGAGAGCATAAAAGCGCATCACGTCCGCGTTCATTTAATATCAAGTACCCACGTGCCCGAGAACATACTAATATACTGCCGCGTGTGGCTTAACAGGTAAAGTTTTCACGTATACACACACGACGGGTGGCATAAGGGAGGAAAGGGGAGAGGGAGGGGTGGCGGGGGTGGCAGGTGCAGGAAATTCAAAACTTTACGATCCTTCTGCAAAATGAAGAAGCACTGAAAATATTTAAGAAGCTCGTAAACCTCGCTCTGTTACCTACTTCCACCTATTTCTCTCAGCGTTTGAGCTTTTCTTTCTCTGCCTCACTCTCGCGCTTCGTCGTTTCTTGCATCCCTCGCCAACAATCTCCGCGGCTCTTTTTCGGTCTCATAATTCTTCAACGTCTATCCGGTGACCTCTGTCGCCTCGAGATTGCCGCCTACTCCCGTGAATACAAAACTAGTCCGCCGCCAACCTCGGCAAGCGGAGCCCTTCTTTTTTTTTCTTCTTTTTCAATATTCCAAACGTCAGGCTTTCTGATATGCACCAAAATAATTTATTCAACCTGAAACTACTATATTTGAACGCCGGCATTTTTTTTTAAATAATCTGAAATCCTGAGTCGTGTTATTAATAATTTTATCATCTTTCGTCACGGATACGGAATTAGAGAGAAACCGGTGATCTGAATATATAACGAAATAAAATATGAGAGATGAATAATTATCGGAGATTTTTTTTAATTTTACATTTGCGAAGTTCATTTTTAAAAAATAATGATATTGCTGTCGTTTTAATGTATGAGGTCAGTGTAGGGTATCTGCGAGGTAATTAATTAATCAAATTGAATAGAGGTCAATTATCTATCAATAACTCGATCGATGCGTCAGCGAGGGATCTGCGCAGAGATTCGCACATTGTTCGAACAAAGAGAAGCGCAAGAGGATATCTGGCTCTTGAAACGGCCTTGTCATTCCCATACGTTGTTCAAGCTATATATATATATATATATATGTCAAACAATTGACACTCTCATCATACACGTTAGTCCGTCCATATAGTATGAATATCGACGTCGCGTGAACCCATTCGTCTCGTCGATCACAGAATCGCTCGAGTACGTCGTTATTTTTTTTCACTCCCATTGTACTAACGATCTACGGGTGAATGGAGTACGATTAATTCTCTGGTTCGATTCACCCACGCATTCGCGAAAGGCTGACTCTGGATCATGGGGCGCGAACGGGGGGAGGGGGCGGGTGGGGAGGGGTAGGAAGAGGATTGAGTAGAATATAGAAGTGAAGAGATTGCAAGGTCGATACCGCGGAGTGCCTGGTACCGCGGTATCGAGAAGGAGAGTGTGGGATAAGGAGGTTCTCATTAATGGGTAAGAGAACCTGGAGAATTTGAGTGACGGCTGAAAGCCTCTCGTGCTTCTTGATACACTATACATTAGCTTCGTATAACATCGTTGCACAGCAGAGATCGCGGCTATTCGACCCATTTTTGTAATAGTACAATTCTAATTTACATTTCTGTGATGTTATATACGACAAATCGTGTTAATCCCGAAGTCAAACTTCGAAAAAAGTTCTTTATCAACTCGCAATAAAATGTTTCGATAACATATATCATTTTTAAAAATTTCTATTGGAATATCTTTTAGTGAATTTTGAGAATTTTTTTTTTTATCTGTCGATAAAAAAAATCGGTTTACTGTAAGCCAAAATAATTTTTTTAGTCGATCCTGCAATATTGGAAGTTTGAGTGTCTCAAATTACCCCGGTCTCCTCGACGCGCTATCCTTGCCTAAGGCTACAATATGCTGCGCAGAGCAGTTTAACCGATTTTGACCCGTGTATCGGTTGTAGCAATTTTCAATACAATTACTACCAAATCGATGTTCGCTTGTATTTCGATGGTTAAAGTTCGAACATATTCTCATAAATTTCCATAATTATCCAGGGGGCGTTTTTTTTTTTTTTTTAATTCGATTGTATTCGATTTTCGCCGTGTGGAGCGTAGTGACCAAAACAGAAACAAAAGGAGCACAAAATTGGTGCGCGGAACTCCCACATTCAATTCAAACGATATCGACTCGATAGCGGTGCGACTGGAATTGCTTTCATCGTAAAATAATTAATGCATCTCCGTATGCACATACGTGTTATGAGCCCCGAGGTAAAGATAGGCAGTTATTACATGTCGGGTATTAATATCAGTAACACGACACTCGACTCGATCGCGAATACTCCGCTCATTCACATTGTAAAATAATTAACGTATTCCGGAGGTTTATACAACGGGCAGAGACGAGAGAGCGTGTATCGGGGATGCGTTACAACCCCCCTAATAGCAATGGTATAACTATTTCGTTTGGTGCTTTAGCTTGCGGGTTTCCGAACAGTGGAGAACAGTGTACTAGCATAGCGAGCTAAGCACGTAGTATCCGAACGAACGTTGCATCGTTATCCTCTCACGGCAACCCAAACGATATTCTATTATGAGGCCATCTACATGCGCTCCGGTATACCGAGAAGTTAAGATTTCAGATAGCCAATACTATCGCGATGCGATATACTCAACGATTCGACGATATTACTATTTTCCACAACCTGCCCCCGTATATATATCTATTAGTATAAATAATGCCTTTCTCCGATTCGAATATAATTCATCGAAATCATGTGAAATTCGATAATCGATCATTTATTTTCCGAATTTATTAAATCCATTTAAATGAAAACGTTATTTATGGAATAACTTTAATCGCATTAAATATATTTATAATCCACTTTTTTTCGATTTATTTCAAATTAAATTTTTTGAAATAAAATTAATCCCTTTTTTTTTCGGTAAAAAAAAAAAAAAAAACATATATTTATGAATGGTCTATTCACGTTTCGCACGTTTCTCCATGTGCTTAGTTCGGACATCGAACCAATTTGCCTAATGGGTCGTGAATTGCAGATTGCGAAACCAACGCGAATTCGATGATCGGGCCAATTGATCTGACGCTATAATCGGGTTGAGTTGACATTTCTGAATTGTGTATATATGCTCTCGTGGTCCGTTCGTGTCGCTAAAGGAGACGAATGCCACGACGGACATTCTCTTGTCCCGGAGATCAGGATCGGGATTAATCGAGACGTTTGCCGGTGGGGTTAACGCCGTGTGCTCTGCAAATGAAGACGGCAGAGCTTGATAACAAAGCAGATCGATGTGTTGGTTCGGGATACGTTCGAAGACGTGTTAGAGAATAGGATGTGAACGTATATATATACCTATAACGTCGGATATATCCAGTTCGCAGCGGAGAGAAATCTGTCGCCTCGGGGCACCTGCGTACACTGTATGCACTTCTGCATCCGTTTCCGTATACCAAAACCCGTACCCTCCTTTGGGGATCACGAGAGTTCGGTACGCGTTCGCTCACGGGACAACATTAATGCCGGTAAATTCATTGGTTGTCGCCGAGAAGTAGGAATACCGAGGAAGCAAAGTGCACCAGATGTTAGAATAACCGTTCCGACGCTTGAATTTACTCCGTGTGTACAGAGAGATATCTTTCCGATAACTCGAGAGACATGGAAAGAAGAAATGAAAAAAGAAAAAAAAAAGATATTCGTTTCCGAAGCTCTCTCGACCGCGGAATCGATTAAACCGCTTCGGTACTGCTATCATAAATTCCGCGAGTTTCCAACGTCTCATAATAATGTAATAACCGAATGAACGACGTGGATCGGTGGACCGCAATTAATCGACGATTAAAAAGAGGAATGTGATATATATCTCGCGGGATCTGACATTGCGACGGGTGGTAATAATGGAAGTTGGAAAAGCACTGCGTCGATTTCTCAACGAAGGGGGATGCGTCAGCGATCGTACTAAACGTTGCGAATAAAAGAATCAATGACATTTTTGGGGTTTAGGTTTAGGAGAGGAATCAAGAAATAAATTTAGCCAGAGATCTCTGAATTTCGTTTATCGACAGATAAAAATCGCCTTCCGATTCGTGAAAACGAAATCAATTGATCGATTGATCGTCGTACATGAGAACAGAAATAAACATTCGTATGCCAAATTACAAAATTCCTTTTTTAACCCCAATCCCTCCCTTTGCAAGAAAAAAAAAGTACATAAAGTGCAAAAAGTAATTTCGGATTCTAGACATTTTTTAACCCCATTCCCTCGGCAATATCTGGTACGCGTACGATAATAATAAAAGTATTGCCAATTCCGTGAACGCCTATATATTTCATCCTCCGATTCGCATAACTCGCAACGCGACCACCGCGTACTAAATATCACGAATAAATCGATTGCCCGTGGGGCTCTCCCAGTTAGCAAAAGGAATAAATGCAAAAACCGGATTAAAAAGAGGGTAGCAGAGGAAAAAAAATTGGAGATATACAAATGCGAGAGGGGAGCAGGAGATGGGGGTGGGAAGGGGAATAGTACTCGATTGCCGCGAACGAAAACACGAGAGAGGTACGCTTCGTCGGTGGATTGAGAGAAGACTATTGCACAGTCGAGAGGATATAATATAGTTTAGTAAAGCGGAGAGCTCACCATGCGAAAATCAACACCTGTGCATCGATGAAACTAACTCGACAGAGGGAGAGAGGGAAGTGGAATAGACCCGACGGAACGAGGACCGCGGGGATGCCAAGTGAGCCGTGAGAGTTATCTCTCTATCTGTGTGGGTACATGTCCCCGTTTGCACTATCTATCGGCCAATTTTTCGGCGTCGACTATCGGAGATATAAAAATAAATTTAAACACGATTTAGTTCAAACAAAAATAAATTCGAAAAAAAAAAAAAAAGAAATTGTCTTTGTAGCTCCGTTCGGGTTTGGTAGGAAAAAAAATCGGGTACGTGTACTTTGCGCATAAGAAGAATGCGCAAAAGAACCGTAGAAAACGTTTAACTAATTACTAGACATTAATCAAGCCGCGTATTCTCTCTCGAAGTCCCTTTTTTTTCTTATATTTTTCTTCTTCCATCGTAACCCTTATTAATTCCTTTTCCAGTTTTGCAAAGACTCCCTGAGATACTATATATACAATACACACACACACTGAATATATACATATGCAGGTATATTGAACAGGTCGACGATAGTTGCGAATATTTGCAGACGATATGGAAGGGGTGAATAGTGAACGAGAGGGGAGGATTGGGTTTCGGGGGACAGAGCTTTTCCCGAGGCTCGTCGACCAGTATCTATCCGGGGAATGCGTTCCAACGGCTATTTACGCCGAACGCTAATTGTTAATTATTCAGGCGAAACCCGGGTCCCGGGGATATACTAGATACGGGAATTGGAGAGAGGGATGGAGGGGAAGTGAGGATTATTTGGAACGGGTGAGAGACGGAAGATAGAGAGTGAGAGAACTCTACGAATACAACCAATTAGTTTCGTCGAAGAAAAACCGTAGGAAAAACGATAGATAAAAAAACTTGAGTTGCCTTAATGTTTTTTTAATTTTTTTTACGAAACCTTTTCGTTTTTATACGCACATGCCGCCGTAGAATCCAAGCTAATTAAGTGATGCCAAAACGGTCCCCCCTTTGAAAATTCTTTTACACCATTTTTTGCTGGAAGAAAATCCGATGATTTTCTTCCAGCAAAAAATGGTGTGTTTACAAAATTGATTATCTACTTTGCGTAGAATATATAGGAGTGAAAAAATTTCGTTTCGAAAAAAAAAGACTACTCCGAGAAAAGCTTTTGAAAAGGAAACTTTTAACGGAGCTATCTATAGTCTCGGCGCCTAAAAGAAAGTCCCTTCCGGTTTATCTATCGTGAGACTTAAAATAGACGATTCATTCAATTCAATTAAAATTCGGTATTCCTCTGATTGTCATTCTAACATAATAGTAGGGGAAAAAAATAAAAATTCGATCATTATCTTCATTGAAAAAAAAAATAATTTTTTCGTTAATATCGTAACCCATAAAGATAATTTTATTGTAACTTCATTGTATCTTTCGATTCGTCGTTAAAGCATTGACGATTAAATTCGGTCATCCAACATCGAGATTAATTAATTCTGTTCAAGTAGCGATGAAAAATAAAATTATTAATGGTTTTCGCACCGAAAACATACCGAACCAACCAATCAAACCATTCCGCGAGTTGTGTGCAAACTATGCGATTCGTGAACTATTGCACCTGCATACATGACGAGTTCGTGCCGCGTGTTTACGATTCAATCGAAGCACGACACACATCGAGATGAACGCTGTAGAAGCAACAGCAACAACAGCACCAGCAGCTAGTAGTTGCAGCATCAACCCTCCGTCATCCGTTCCTCGTCGTAAGTCTGCATACGCAAACACCATGCCTCTAATTGTACGGTACCACAGATGTAAATTGAGCTTTAATGTGACCACATACTGCTGTTGCTTCCTCCTGCTGCCCCTAACACTGCTACGTGAATTCGTGTATCCTAACTGCAGCGTGTGCCTTCTCGCCGCATTCCTTTCCTGCGTCTCTTCCGCCTCAGCGAGACTCGTTTCAGCTACAGCAAAAAATTAAAAAAAAATAAAGCGTAAATAAAGAACGTAGGAAAAGAGGGCGAAACTGGAGGAAACTTTGAAAACAAGAGAAAAAAAAAACATTGTTGATCAACGAGGTCACAAGTTAGAGACGTTCCCTTATATAATACTTGACGTTGAAGATTCGTTCTTCTTTGTCATTATTCTGAGAAATTTCATTTCTCTTGTTAGTCTGTAATTTTCTTTGTAAACGGCGAGGGAGGGGGTGTGGGGTCGAGGACGATGTAATGAAGGACCAAATACATATAGCGACGCGAAGAGAAATATATGTAAACGCAAGGAAAGCGTCGACGATCGATAGAGAGCTATGGAAGGTCACGGGGAAGGGAGAGAAGGATAGTTCGCAAGGACGTCGTTACGCATCCGAAATGTGTAACCCCGGTAATTACATAAAGCCATCGATGTGAACGGGCCACTAATGGCCAGCTTGGCGAACGTTCGGGGTATATGCACAGTTCTACGACGCGAAGCCAGTTAGCGATGGAGCTATAGCCAAGTGTCTCTCCTCACCGTGAGAGTTAATACACTTGCAGCAGGTGTACGATGGGGGAGGGTCGAGAACGTATATAGATAGACACAGATCGAACATGTAGTCCATACGGAGAGGGCAGTGTCAATTACTCGAGATGCGGGAGATCGACCGAGACGATTAGACCATCTATCTCCATGTCAGTGAATGCAGAGCTCGAAAGAACCGCAAAAATTGCAATTCCAAACATCGAAAAAAATATATAAAAATCTTTTTCGTGCTCCATAATTCCGGGATGAGTTAATTTCGATGCTCAAAAAAGTATTATACAATTTGTCGTTTTTTTCGAAAAGTTATCGCGCAAAAACACACATTTTAATTGTAACTCGTCGACCGAATTAACAAATCATCAGAAAGAGATCAAGATGATGCAATTAGAAACCGGAAATTGCTTTCCTATATCCAACCGAAAAATAATAAAAAATTTCAATTAATTTCTTCGATTAAGACAGATGCAGGATTAAATCGGACGAAAAATGAATATTTATCGTCACTAATACATTTTACCCTTTGAACGTAATATTTCCCAGGAAAGAAAAGATTTGGTTTAAGTCTCGAAAGATAATCTTTTTTCCAAAGGAAAATACGATTTTCGATTGAATTTTTAAGATTTTTACGTGCCTTGCCTTTCTCAAGGTACACGCATCGGGAACAATAAGAGAATTCTCGTACATAGATATACTGTATATACATATATATTCAATACTATAATCATGCAGCCGGGAGGATAACCCGTGGATCCTTGATAATTTTTCGTCTCCGGCACACTGTATACACAAGAGAAATCCCGGTATCCCCTGGGAGAATTCTTATTCCATCTCGAGGGGAACGGTAGAGCTGGAAAAGAGAATAACGAAAATCTGTCGCGAAGCCATTGGCTTCCTTCAGCGAGCTTGGAAAAGCAGCTGGAAGAGCGGAAAAGCATCGTCCTGCGTTCTCTCCTTGTCTTCAAGCCAAATCTTTCCCACTCCCACTACCGCGCTCTTGATATATTCGCCGCGTGCGCGAATCAGTCAGTCAGAAAGTTTTTCCCTTGTACATCCCATGGTATATACACGTAAAACTTCGAAAGAAATAATAAATCCTATCTCGGGTTCTTCTATCCGATTGGGAGGTACAGAAAAAGGAGGAGGAGGGGCGGGAGGGGGGGGGGGGTGGGTGGAAGATGAAGAGACTCGAGGGGGACACGCGACAGTAGCAGGCGCGAGAGAATCACCGTCGCGGAGAGACGCGAGAGGGGTCAATGATGCGCAAAGATTATCGAAGCATGAAGATAAATACCGAGCGAGCGAGAGAAGTGACGCTATAGAGAGAAAACATTTCCGCAGAGAGGGCCACACTTTCGGTAAGAAAGCCCCCCGATGTCGTTTCTACGTCCCCTGCCGCCCGCAAACGAGCGGCAAGTAGATAGAGTCGGGACACGGGCAGACGGGCAGCTAGCTAGTGGATACAGGTTTCGAGTGAGAGAGACCGAAACTACGAGGTTGCCAGTTTTATTCGTCGTCAAGTATACAGTACATATATACCGCATATACAGGTATACGTACGTATATATACATAGATTCATAGGAGGAAATAATACTATAAGTATACCGGGAGTACAACTCGAAATAGGAGAAAGAAGCGGAGCGTTTCTCGCACGAGATCCTCTTCGTATTCGGCGTTCCTTTGAATACAAAACCAGTTCGTGCGTTTAGCGTGTGCAAGTAGGTAAAAAAAGGATTGAGTATGACGGAGGCGGATGCATTTATATACTTCGTTGTATCACGAAGTCTCGAGTTCTCTTCGCAATGGCGCATGTATGCAAACGATATTCATATTTTCGTACATAGAGAAAGATGTATATATATGTATTATATATACGCGGCACGTAGATAGACGGTTGTATATATGAAATTTACTCTCCGTGCATCGGCCTCAACGGTTTCCTGGTCGTTGGTGATATTCGAAACGTTTCGCGTACTATCACTAGTTTGCCACGATGACGGGTTTCCCGAGTTGATCGCGCAATACAACGCACGTTTCCGTGGCAATGTGATCAAAGAAGCGTTAGCGTTACCCAAACATCTGACAGATTGATCGAATGTATATATACACGATGTTGTGTATATAACGGACTATCCGATGTTTTGTTAACGGATGTGTGCAGATCCCGTGAACAGTGTCGTATCATATCATCGACTGCTTTTTTCCATTATTTTCCAAATAACAATATTTATTCACTTCATGTCCCGAAAACGAAATATTTTTTTTTTTTTTCATCTCTGCTCTCGCGTCGAGATATTATTTCCTTTGAACCAACATTTGTCAGGTTTTTTCTTTGTCATACAATCGACACGGCAGGATATAAACAACGTGTTTGTCGAGAATTCCAATTGACGCAAGAAATGGTACAACAATTACAGAGGTAGGAAATGACATAAAATCGCGACAAAGCCAAGCGGATAAAAATGCGTTTACTCTTCTGATATAGAAAAGAAACCTGTTGTCTCGAGATAAAACTTAAGCGAGCAATGTAAAGGACTCAATAAAGAAGTCAAGCAGAACATTTCCTGTGGTTTGCAGAGGCTTACATAAAGTAAAGACGCGCCCTTTTAGACTCAAACTCTCGACTAATGTATCCACGATGCAATTCAGCAGCAGTAAAATCTCAATATCTTTTCGCTCGTATGATAATAAAAATGGAATGGTTGGGTCATCGATCGAAAAGCAAGACCACGATAGCAGAATGTAATAAAAATCATAATAATAATAATAATAGTAATGATAATGATAATAATTCAAGTAGATCCATCGTTGGAATGATGGTGGCAAAAGGAGGACGAAGCGCGAACCGCGAGAAAGAATGAAACCACTTTAACGTGAGAGCGAAGGCGCGCGCGGGTGAGTTCGAGTGGAGAAAGTGCTTACACTGACTGAGCGATAAGCGCAGTTAACCGAAGGTGGAAGAGAAAGAGCAAGTTGTACGTCGAGAGAAAACCCGGGGCGGTGAAACGGAAGACTATAGCTGTGTAGAGAATAGAAGAACGTCCGGCAGCATATTACCGTCATACCTTTCCCATAAGGGTCATTCCATTTGCCGTCCGGTGTGAAGAGACACTAAAGAAACGAGAGTACCTCCTTTCTCTCATTCTTGCTTTTCCACTATTATCGAAGATGCCGTTGGGTTGGCGCTTCGCGAGAAATAAACTCTCTTGACACTGTCGATTCATTTTTTTTTTAATTTTTTTTTATTGGCTATTCTTCAACTCAAACTCGTAACGATTTACCATTTCGACCAGCAAAAAAAAAAAAAAAATGAATGAAAATTCAGATTAAAAGAGTGAATAAAAAAAGGGAAACGAAAGAGAGAGAACAATTGGAAAATGTAGAGATGAGAGGAGAATATAACAATGGGGAAAAATGGGAAGATCGAATGATCGAGATACAAAAGAGGTAACAATAGGAAAATGTACGAGGAACAACGAAGCCGTGTTACCCGTGTGAATGATATAGTGTTATTGTACATGCGTGTGAGTTACCGAAAGAGGGTGGGGGGATGAGAAAAATACGTTGATATTTTTACCTGGCGTGAAAAAGAACCGGCGCTTTTCCTCTTTGCCCGTTTCTCTGGTTATATCTACTTGACGACAGACAGGGCTATACTACCCCGAGACACGCTCGCGAGATTCTGGCAACGAGACAACGAGAATTGTGGGGTGCAATGGTGTGCGACGATCGCGAGACAGGAACACACTACTGTTGCCGGTGGTGCTACTGCCGCTACCACTAGAGGTCGTCCTGTTTCATCCCTGTGGAGTTTCAAAGTCTTTCGACGACGACGAAGCTGCCGCCGCGTGCCCGTAATTAAACTGACGTACCTTCTTGCCCCACGGCCACACGCTTAGCTAGACACGCTTTGGTATATCCCACTGAGAGGCAAGTCCCACCGCTCACGACGACATTGGCAAAATGTGCCGGAAAGTTTCTCCAAATGGTTCTAATGCTCCTGCACGATGGGGAGGGTTGGGGGATAAAACTTAACTCGGAGCGCGCCAACAGCCAGAGACGCTTTCCATCTACGATTCTCGTTATTCTCGGCTTCGAGTTAACGACGATTACCAACCGGCAATATAATTCTCGTGTATATGCGCACTTGAATCAGGCTATTCGTGTAGCCATTAAATTTCACGATTGTACAACCTTTCAAAAGCACATAAATTCATTTCATCTCAAATAACATTATTTTGCGTCTAAAAAAAAAAATGCAAAGAATGTGACGAAAAAAAAAAAAAAAAATATGGAGTATCAAAAAAAGGAGCGAATTTGCATTCGTTCGTAGAGTTAATCGTTTCGACATACTATTAGATCGTAAGGCATCGTAACAAAAATTGCGTTCGAAGCGGGTATATCGATGTTTCACATCGCCTTAAACCGAACTATGCAATTCCGCTTTTGTGTGCGCTTGAATATTTCTCTGCATACGAGTGGCACTAAAATTCTTGCAAACGTAGACGAGAATGTCATACGAGACAAGATCAAATCGTAAATCCTTGATGCTTCGCTAGAGGCTCGTAGGATTCGCGCTATCAACAAACCGGCGCATAGTTCCCTCGGGAAAGTTTCCGGTAGCGTTTCGCAACAATCGAGATACCCTCAGATTTTCCAATGGCTCGGAATTCTTGCGTCTCCATTGGGAAATTGAAAGACGAGACGAGCTTTCAATATGAAATTGATCGTTACAGGAAACTGAGGAAGGTGCGACGTTTCAACAGTTTCGCTTCTTTGGTCCTTCCGTCGCTCTTTAACTAAATATATATATATATATATATATATATACATTTGTTTATGTATATATTAATATAAATGAAATCTAAGAAAAACTAAAAGACTGGGGTGAGAGAAAGCCGAGATTTTTCTCTCTCGGAGTTAAAGCTGCTGCAGTGAATGAAAAAGTTCTGCTGGCCTTTACGCGGGGCATGAATAATCGCGTCGCAAAGTACAGCGAAGAAAGATAGAACCTTTTATGCCATCGTTCTTGCTTTCTGTACTTTTGTAGATGTTTATATCACTGTATAGAAACATTTATATACATATATATATATACTATGCAGGTATGTATATATATATAAAATTCCTGCAGCCTGTAAGTTCGAGAGGATTCAGGAAAGGGACATGGATGGAATCTGTAATTAAAGCTCCTACTTACAGCTAACCTATAGCTCTTGTCTTTTCGCTCCTTGAAAGAGCCTCTTCTGGGGCAACTAGGCTCACTGCTACACGACCATATATATATGCATACCTTATATGTATGTACAACTATCGCGCCCCTCTGCAGAAACGTACCCGAGGCTGTTAAGGGGACAGATATGTCCTCCTTTCGCAACAAGGATGACACTCGCATACCTAGTAACTGTCTCGGGAAAAGTGGCACAATATTCTACAAAATTGTTTCAAAGGATTTGAAAATTTCACCCTTCCGCGACGACGATAGAACGGCGTTCGAGTTCACACTATCTGACGATAAACTTTTATTTTTTTATTTTTGTTTGTTAATTCGGTGATATAAAAATTGAAGATGCTGAGCAGAAGCGCATTTTTTTGTATAAGAACGTTGAAAAAAAAAATGAGAGACGAAATGTGGTTGCTGAATTTTTTTTACATTTTTCTCACTTAGCTTTAATACTGAAAAATTAAATTTTCTTCATCAATCTGCTCCGGACCCGGATTATTCAGGTTCTCTCGGGGCTGCAATTTTTATGAAATTTTTAACATCGACATGGCGTCTCGACGAATATAAGTTACATCCTGTCGTATCGATTTCACTACCAGCAAGCGAAAAAAAATATCAATTTCCGGTAACACGTTATACGACGCCGCGGATGGGGGTAAGGAAAGTATGTGTGGTCTTCTAAGGGATGAAAATAAGTTCCATCTTGATATGACATCGGGATCTGCTTTTGTAATAAAGAGAGAACTCTCTCATCCGCCCCCCCCCCCCCCCCCCTCTGCGACAATATCTCGTTGGCTAAACGATTAAGCACCGTCGCCTCGAGAAGTTGATAAAAAATTGCTTTCTACCGACTTAAACAAATGAAAGAAGATTACTTTTTCTCTCGTTCGTCAGTCGCTATGCGAGACGCACCACCGAGCGAATCGTCGCGAAGCTATCGCGTACTCAAAGTTATAGAAAAGAAGTATTCGTACTTTTACTTTTCTTTTTCTTTCTGTGTATTACCCGAGATGAGAAAAAATATATAAAGAAGGAAGGGGGGGGGGGGGGAGGGGAGTCTTATTTACTGTTACGTTCGGTATAAGCTGTCGCAATGTCGTGTCCCACTTCTTATTACCACGGATAATCCCTCGTTACGTCTCGGCTCGTCTACTTTGCCCTTCTTACAGAGATAGTTCGCTACGGGACAGCATCCTTGCAACGGGAGAACGTTATTTCCGCTACATGTCTCGTGTTCTTGCGTCATAGCGGACCAAACGGTCTCAAACTCTGCTGTACACGACCACGCGAAAGAACGTTAGTCATTCGAAAAAGAACTTGTAAATATACTAGTTGACGCGAAGTTTTTCATTTATTGGCTGTTACCTTCTCTCTATTTCGAGCCAAAAATAAAAAAAAAAACAAAAAAAAAGGGTACAGAAATAAAAAATTTGATTTGGTAACATTTTCTACGAAGAACAACAAGAGGAGCGCCTTCACTCGAAATGAGTTTTATGGATTATACTTTTTTTTTAATTGGGCCAAAATATGTCATGTTAAATATTGATATAAAACTAAAAAGCCATTTTCCGATTTTCTCCATTTTTTCCTAAAAATTGTCGTCAACTAGTTTTCTTAATTAGTGACTCGATATTTAGTGCAGCGTTTACGAAAATGCTACAACGACGTATTTAAATTTTAGCATCGCGACCCGACCGAAATTTATTTTTCATCCATTCATTCGCATTGGAATCGGCGAGAGGCAAAGGTTACTCGAGCGTATATCTTGTCAAAGGTGTACGTTGATATATTCAATTAAACATCTCGTTCGTCAAAGAAAAACTGAAGTTGTAGGAAAAATTCTCGTGAAAAAAGTTGTTTTTTTTTTTTTTTTTTTTTTTTTTTTTTTCTCTGTGTGTCATGCATTTTATATGTTACCGCCTGTCTGGCTTGCCTCCCGGAGTCCCGCGCCAGGCATGGAAATCTTTCTGCTGATGCGCGAGGGGGGTAACAATGGACTGAAGCGGAAAAATAATAACCCGCACTCGTCGAGTGTGCTATGCACTTTACCACTGACATTCTCTTTCTCTATATGTACATCTCCATTTTTTCTCTCTCTCTCTCTCTCTCTCTATTTTTGCTTGCTATAGACAAAGACAGAGATTTCTGCTTTGCCTCTGGTAAAAGCCGGAAGGTATACAGGAAAAAGCTATTTAACAAACGTGGTCGATTTTTCTATGGGTATAGTACTCATACGGTATGGGGAAAAAATTTGGCGAATATTACAACTCGATGTGACACGAAAAATCCATGAAAAAACGATGTCGCAGTTTCAACACTTTCAACCTATACAATCTGTAAATGCGCCCGGAGCATGAAAAAAAAAAAAAAAAATCAACGCCAACTGTTGGTAACAAAGTAATCCATTTTTGTTGTTTTTCAAATTCAAATTTTATTTTGTCTGTCTTTCGTACGCTACGATTTTCCGCACTATGTCGCGCACGTGCTGCAATCGTAACACACGGTACAAATATGTTTTATGCTGATATTACGCGCCCACACGCATAGAGAGACGGGGGAAAGAGGTAGAGACGAGAGAGGGCGTGAGAGCATCGCGAATCGAAATTGTTCCGGCTCTGCATTTTCCATCTAATTAGCATGCGTCTGGCTCCTGACTCGGATGCGGTGTACCGTACCGCTCTCTAGCACCCCGTTCTCCTCATATCCATACACATACGCGGCTTTGTACGTATGCATTGTTAATCCGTCCGGGACTCCGTCATGCGAAATGACTCGACCGGGCGCGCCACGCTCGCCGCTTCCTATTTTACTCCAGTTAAAACGAGGAAAATCATCCGTAGACAGAAATACATTGGCTGACACGATGTTAACGCGCACTGACACTCTGCTGGCAGATTTTTTTTTTTTTTTTTTTTTTTTCGTATTATCCGAAGCCGTCGAAGCAATATCATCGTGAAAAGAAAAAAAAATGAAAAATTTTCGAATTACCCGGGAAAATAAATTGCATCATCAACTTTTTAAAAATCGTGATGAATAATTTTCACCGACATTGTGTTCGATACAACAGATATACTGATCAATGCACAAAATCGAATTGCATTAATCCATCACTCATCGGATCTATAGATCATTTGATAAGAAAAAATATACATGTATATACAGAATTTTTACGAATTTGTAAACTT
This sequence comes from Buathra laborator, assembly GCA_934046635.1. Classification (NCBI taxonomy): domain Eukaryota; kingdom Metazoa; phylum Arthropoda; class Insecta; order Hymenoptera; family Ichneumonidae; genus Buathra; species Buathra laborator. The sequence continues at coordinate 21,372,728 of OW203894.1, forward strand.
TCGGTGGTAATATGATATGAAAAAAAAAAATCGAAAGAATTATGAAGGCACTTTACTTTGTAGTTTTTTTCTGGTAGAGAAGCGAAATTGAGCGGAAACATTCATACCTTTGTTAAAAGGATAAAAGGCAAAGCTTTTTTTGCTTCTCGACATTCGTTTTAGTTCGTTTGCATTCAATCTGACAATGTTTTTGACGCGGAGTCTGCGCAAACCGATCGAAACGCATAACGAGCGGCCGATGAAATGTTGAAGCAACGATGGAGCGAAATGGTAGGAAGTATGGGTTCGGGATAATCGAGTGATTTACCAAAGTTTCGATGAATATACAATGAAGAGAGGTGGACGAATGCGATAGGCTCTCCGGAGTTTCCATGAATTTATAATTGCTCTCGACGTTTATGGTGGATGATCGCGCGCAGAGCATGGAGAGCCGTTTGAACATTAGCAGCGGCCGGACCGCAGGTTTATAAGGCACGAAGTTCGGTAAACAGAGAATTTTGTCAAGCGGCACAGTGGTTGGCAGTCCGCGACAAAATTTATACCAATGAAAAATTCTGCGGTCAGTTAAAACGACGATGAAAATCTATTGTCGATCAAAGGACATCGAACAACACAAAAACTCTCGATATGATAAATTATTGAAGTTACCGTTTCTATTTGTCAAATAGGAATTTACTATCCGCGTCCAACGACTGTACTCTTGGATCGCATATTAGGTACTTTCGTTCCACTCGGCTCTCCCGACATGATATCGGTTTTCCTGGAAACCCCATCAGCCTATACCCGTCGTTAGCCCGGCAAACTTGCGATTATACTCTCGTGCATATGCCGCCCTACTCTCTGTGCCGCAGCGAAACCCTCCATTTTCATCCCTCTGTATATCTATTGTACGGAATATTTCGGATTATGTCCTTCCGCATCCCTTTCCGTGTGGCACTGAATACTCCTGCCATTATACGTGAATGGCGAAATTCTTCAAGTAGCAGAGACGGGGATGAGGCAACGACAGAAGCAAAGTAGGTACAGGAAAGTAAAAAAAAAAGACTAAGAAGAAGAATTTAAAAAAAAATGACGATACGAATGGAGAAGAGCTCTGATTTGACAAGTGAATGGCTCTCCGAAGAGCGGAAAGAAAGCGAAGGGGGAAAAAAACGACTTGGGGAAAATAGATAAATCCTTGTATCTTTGAAGAAGCGAAATAACGCTTTGCGATGGACAGACTATGTTTTTTTACCCCCCGCAGTAGGTTAGAAACCGTATGTCTCGATTTTCATTGTACTCTTTACCCGGAGAATATTGCTACCCCCGTCTTTTCGTCGGCAACAACTCTTGTCTAACAAGCAACCGAACGAACTTTTCCGTTGCGGGCAGACCCACCCCTCTCCCTCCCTTCCCTCCTCCTCCACACCCCGTCGAGATACAAGGCTAACGGGGAAACTTTGTTGAGGCATAAAGACGGGAAAAGGGCGGATATAGTAGATTATTCAAAGTTCGCCGCTCGAGTGGAGAGCCCTCGTTGTATAAGCTCTTTCGCACGAAGAAATCTTGACGAGTTTAATCCTCTCGAACAGATTTTCGTTTTTTTTTTTAATCTATTAAGATGTACATTGGGGCTCTCGGAAATATAACTGTGTTCTTATCCAACGTTTAATAGAAAAAACAATGGATTTGAATTATCGGAAGGAAAAGAGTCGAAGCTTCGAAAATTCGAAAATACAGAACTGCCCTCCATTCGTCTTCATTAAAGTGGATAAAGTTGCGGAAAAACATCGTTCTCACCGGGCATTATGTATACGATATTAACCATGCAGAGATCGAAAAGAGTTGGACTTTGGGTATTCTGGGTCATGAAGTAAATTTAACAAATTGATCGATGAGATTCCTTTGGGCACTGAACGAGAGTTCACAAAGTCAATGCGTTAATCAAATCTCTAAGGTTATTCAGTCATTCATACTACGCGAAAATGAGGAAACGAATGATAAAAACAAAAACATAAAGCAAGTTATAATAAATTATATCGGAAAATTGTGATCGATCGTTCGGTGACTGCATTGCAATTAATCATTGATAATTATTCAATAGATTCAGTGCAATTCAATAGATTCAGCGTAATTTGCTTAACAAAACAGTTTCATTCTCGCGACACCATCGTGACTATCGTACGAACGAGAACCGAATCAAACGTCAGCAGAGGAATGAAATTTAATGCGCAAACATAGTGTTTGCACGGTCGATGAACGGCACAACGAACACTGTGGGCGGCTAATCAAATGCCTTGAGGTCGCAAAGCATTCGCCAGTCCCAGCCGTTAAAATATTACTTGCGAGTACGGCGTATGGGACAATTGTTGTTTATCGTGCAGAGTATAACACACGCTGGGTTATGGCGCGACCCATTAAACCGCGAGACAAGCAGAGAAATTAGAAGGTTCGACATTCTGTAGAAAGTATAGAACTTTGCATCTATTATTAGGTTTTCGTTTGGCTAAAAAAAATAATAAAATGCATTTTTGTAATTTTTACGAAAACAAAAAATCAAATTTTACCAGAAGAAAAAAAAAATTCCGATTTTTTTTTTGTTTTTCGGTCACAAATATACACTTTTTGAAGTAAATACATGCATTTTTCGTAAAATCTTTTTTTTACCCATATTTGCATTAATTTTTTTTACATCTCGAAGTACATGTCAAATAAATGAAATGCCTATCGCACATTAACAAATTAGCCTATTAAGGTGCACTTCAATGAATTGAAAAAAAAAGTGACGCAGATGTTTGCGCAGCAAAAAAAGAAAAATCTCGGGAAGTATCGAAATGAATTAAAAAGCTGTGAAGCATCGCAGTGATAATGGAAAAAGAGATTGAATAATATACAAGCAAATGCGAATCGACTATACCGTACGCGCAGTAGATGGAAAAAGAATCGTCGAGAGAACGAAATATATGCAGAAGTCGAGAGAAGCTGAAGAGCTTCGTAGCTAATGGAGTTTTATAGTAGCGCGAGAGAGGAACTCTCGCTGTTTCGCTGTCTCTACCTATCTCTCATCCATCCTGCACTCTCCATCTCATTATTGAATTTTGCGTTACGCAATTGACATGCAAAGTTCATTAACGCCAGTCACGGGCTAATGCGTTCGCGGCTCTGTCTGCCGTACACTTCGCGAGCTCGCATTCCGTAAACCAACTAGAAATTTCAAAAAAATCGACAAACAAAGATCGAACTGTTAAGCCGAGGCGCGGCGGTTTGTTTTTTCACTTAGATTGGCACGGAGGGTGTCTTACATTCGATGTTTGAGTCATTGTTGTCAATAAATAGAACACATATTTGATCAATTATCGTTTATTATCGCTATCGAAAGATTTACAAATATAGATTTAACGATTTTTTAAAAATAAATTGCTACGTTGCAAAATAAACTCCACAGGTCTACTTTAACGAGGCCTTAGAGTTCGCAACTTCTTAACCTTCAAACAAATCAATAAAATGTGATTCAATTTTTTTTTTATTCCCACGGGTGCTACACATCATAATTCCTTCATGGCACAGAAAAAACGAGAGCACAAAAATTCTCACCGTTGATACACCTAAAAAAATGGCAATGTCATGTACAAAAAGTCCGCCTTACCAGCAGGATAGCAAAAAACAAAAAAAAAATCGAATACCTAATTTTTTTTCCGCACCCTTTACTTTCGAACTCCACTGGTATTCCGTTGAGTGCAATCGTAACAAAATGAGAGTATATTAAAATTACCCCCTAACTATATTTATCCGATCGAATCGACTTCGTCGGCACGTGTGTATTACGGGTATATCGAGGCCAGAGAAGAAGCCCCGGCGTAACCCCTTCTGAAACACATGAATCGATTCATCGAACCATTCGCTTCCTATCCTTCTACCTATCAGCTTCGCATTTCTTCGTATACTATCGTTATATACTATTGCATCCATATCCATCTTTATACACATATATACTATCTATATACAGGTGTTGAAATAGCCTTCGCGAAATAGATGAAACGATGGCATATATATGTATGGGTCGCTAGGGGGGTCACATCGTCAGCATATGTGAGAATAGAAAGGAATATCATATAAGGTACTACTATCTACATATATCTACGTACATTTCTACTACGTCTCTCGTTCCACCTGCGGTATAATAAATTCATTGAATATCATTGACGATATACATAGATACTATGATTTCTCATGCACGTTCTCGTTTTTCAATCTTTCTAAAGCATCAGCATAACTGCTGATGCTTTCTTTCGTATATGATATATGTATCTATTATACTGTGCAATGGACGATCGCTCAATCGTTCTTCCTTTATTTTCCATTGATTCGAACACAGAGGAGACTCCACGGAGCTGTTGGGGCTCTGGAAATGGATAAAATTCTGCTCATCCTTTCGAAGGTATTTCATATGCCCAAAGCTATACAGGACTCTTGTGAAATGTTCTCTGCGCGAACGTCCGTCGACGCGTTCCGAAAATGCCTACACGCGTTCATAAGTCGGCTCACGTATCGCCCTTGTCGTTGAACGTTTCTATCGTCACATATATAGCATAACTACATATATATATATCAAAATTGCTGCACGAGGCTTCCAGCTATATCTCGAGCTGCAAACTGACGATGAACATTACATAGGAACCGATGGGTGACGATGTCAAATCAATTCTATTGATCCCATTTAATCCTTTAGCGTGCGACAAAAAAATCGCTGGCGAAACAGCTGCTTCGTTCGACAAATACTGGTCGCAATTAAAAACAAATCGAGTGCAATCGCTGAAGCTTTCGTGAAATTTAGAATATTAGATTTTTTTTTGCTTATCACTTCCCCGGGCGGAAATATCTGCAGACATCGATTGACGTGCAAAATCGATCTAAGACCTCGACGAAATTGCTTCACACACATACAGATACACTTTGTGCCGATATACTTTTATACCGGTGACCAAAGCTGGCCATTTCCCTACGAATTCCACCGCGTGTGATGTATCGATGATCGATCGTTTCCAATATACTTGACCGACGAGCCTCCCAGATAAAACCCGAGCGGAAGCTCCGAAGACGCATCGAGGCGAGTCGATGCAAAGTTCAATAAATTGGACGTCGTCAAACGAGTGTAGATCACAGAAAATAAAAAAAATAATATCAGCATGCAAAATATATTTTGCCCGATAAAAGTTGATTAATTCTTTTCCAGAGAAAATATTTTCTAACTTATCCTTTATTTTGTTATTTTTCTCCGTTTTTTTTATCCTTCTGGGGATGAAGCTAACGCGGTGAAAGAATGAGGTTTTGTTCGCGAGAGAAGAAACTCCTGATGTTGAAAAGCTTTTCTCGCGTTCCCGTTCGTCAGAGGCCTTAATTAATTTTCCAGCGCCAAAAACTCAACCAACCCGCTGAGAGTTACGTGTCCCCCTCTCCGTTTACTTATTCTCCTCTATATCCACACTTTATTTTCTTCTTTATAAACTTAAGCTTCGTCCGTTGGACGGCGTTAACGTCCGATTTCGTTTCTTTTTTTTTTTTTTTTTCGACATCCTTGAACTCCGCATTCTCTCTAATTTATCTTCGAGAAGTGGAATGAAAAACGACAAAGCCAAAAATACATGAGAGTCGCTGAAGTCCTGGCAATTGTTGAAGCACAAAGGAAACTTCGAGTGGAAGATCTGCCCGATAGTCTCGACGACAGAAACCTAAGAATTTTCAACCGAGAGAGCTACAAATTTCTCGGAAGTATCGCAAAAGTCTTCGGAGACGCAAAAAGTAGAAAAAGATTGAAGTGTCATTTTTCGGAGCGAAAAAGAAAACCGGACCCAAGACAAAAGCAGGTAATGAAAATTCTTCTCTATACGACGCCAGTTTATTCTGCAATATACGAGACAAACGAGATATGTACTATGTTCCCGGGGCCAATGGACCTCTCGCGGAAGCTTTAGACCAGTATGAGATAATATTTTCTCCGTTATAAAGCGACGCCGGCGACACGAGAACGTCGAAACGATTTCGGCGCGTCCCTAAAGCGAAATAACGTCGCGCAGACTGCGGCTGATCAAACTCGACTTATACTACTTTTGCTTTCTCATATAGGGACTTAGTAACAAATCAACAAACCTTATCTTTTTTTATTGTAAAAATAAAATTCTTGTGGCACTTAAACATATTTTTAAAAAATACAATAACAATATTGCGGAAAGATAATATTAACCCCAAAACACCAGAAAAGGGTTTTGCACCTCTTTAACGTCACACATGGGTCTTGCAGACCCGATATCTTCGTAGTAGCAAAACTTTGCGAAAACTCAATATTTTTAGTCTTAATTCTGGTCAAATGAAAACGCGTGGAACAAGGAAACCTTTGTTGAGGCGCAATATCGATGTAGTAAAAAAAAAAAGAAATTATACGAGATAAAAAAAAAAATTAAAACAATAAATTGTATAAAATTTAAGATTATCTTGAAACAGCTCGGTCCCAGCAAAGAAATTCGGTTTTTTCAAAATTTCGTCGTAATTTGAAAATCGCGCAAAATTTTACAACCGATGTGCAATCATCGTACGGAAATGTCATATTTATTCACCGAGTAAAATGGAAACTGACGAATTATTAGGTAAAAGCGATGAAATTGAATATAGAGAAGCCTGCAGAGCATGAGCAACAGCAGCAACGAGCAAGATTCCTCTCTCACGGCTTGTACTTCACTAACCCATGAACTCATGCATAATTCACAGTCCTTCCCCTCTCCCGTACACACGTACACGTACTCCCACACATTTATCGACGTGTCCCGATTTCAAAGTTGTTTGCTTCGGCGGTTGTATACGATTCTATCGAAACCTCCCCAACAGCAGCAGCAGCAGCAGCAGCAGCGACGAGGGTGGCATTTGCTGCTTCGTCCTGCCTTTATCCCAGGTTCCTAGAATACGCGTTCGATAATCACTTGGTAGGAGCGCGTCGTCGAGAGCTCTGTACGACCAATTCTGTGCGAATGCCAAACTCTATGAGTTTCCCTTTCGCAGAGAAATTTACACGAAAGAGCGGCTATTAATTCTTCCTTCCGTACCAAGTGAAGAAGAATTGATTCAAATTTTTCGTTGTCGTCGCTTAATTTGAAAGGTTGGGGTGTCACGATGTTTAGAGAAATCTCGCAGGCATTGTATTCACTGATACCGTAGACCATTGTCTCTCTTTTGTTCGTTCTTTAATTGGATCTCGTAACTATTTATTCATCACGAACTTTAAATGATTCTTAGCACGTAAAACTTTTTAATGATGCTGCTTTGTATAATCGTTCGTATAATTCACTATATCGACATGAAACATCGACAGGCACGTTAGAGCACCTTGTATCGATTTTTATCGTGATTTTCTAGCATATAGATTTTTTCCATAATTAATTAATGCGACATAATTTTATCACATCAAATAGACTTTTACGAAAAAAAGAAAAAATTATATTGCATACATCGATATATGACATAAAAAAAAAAACAATCCATTTTTTTTTAAACAAAAAAAATAATATAGCAATCCATATTTTTTAAATTAATTAAAATTGCCGATAAAGAAAATAGAACAATTCAAACTGCAGACGGTCTCACGGTGAAATAATTTTCCGCAAATGAATGAGCAGATGATGGAATATTATCGAACCGATTTAAGGCGAGTCTCGAGGGGTTATGCCAGGTGCCGAAATTCACGCTCTCGATATTAATTAGTCCCACAGCGTTTGCTCTCACCTATCCTCTCCCGCCATTGCTTGAGAGCTCCCGCAAGGCACCGAGAGGCAAGCGGTCTCTATAGTTCGACATTACGTATGCAGAGTAGCAGAGAGCACATAGGAAACGCTCTGAACACCCGTGCAGATGAGAAGCCACCGCGGGCCTCCGCGTAAGCACAGGCGTTAGATCACGTACGTGAGTTCACCGGTAGGCGCTTCTCGTCTAGAGAAATTATTTTGGGAAACTCATTCAGGCTAACTATTATTATCAATACGGCGAAAACCTCTGAGGGTTGATTTACGACGCTTGGACACGTGTATGAATTACTCTTTGACTCTCGACAATTCGCGCATCTTTAAAGGCCTTATAAATCATCACTCGTAAATAGACGCGGTCAATCTTTCACCATCTCTAATTTTATTACTTTTCCAACTCCTTTCTTAATCTTTCTTTATCAAATAAACAACAATCCGAAGATTTATAATTTATTTTCTCTATTATCCGCAATTGAAAGTATCAAGATGCGTCTATATATATATATTTTTTTTTTTTTTCAAAATCTTGAAGATTTTTTTTTAAATTTTTCAAAATTAATGAATTTTAGTTGGTAATTAATAAAACAATGCGGAACTGTTGAAAATGATTAATACGCGTCTCCATCGGATCCAAATCTGGTATCTCTTCTATTTCGTAACTACGAAAAATTCTGCTTCATCTATTACAACAGTCAACAATTTTTCTACTCAATTGCCCGTATGCAGCTGAGAAAATTGAAGGTCCACAGTGATCAATTTTTCTATCTTATCTGTGGGTATCTTCTTGGTCTGTTCCTCTCGGAGACCCGGAGAACCGGAAACGAGATGTTCCTTGGCTGGCATCCAGCGCAAGATCCACCGAGTTGAGATAGTTTTCTCGGAGGTCGAATAGTCAGGCAGAGTCAGAGAAATGCATAGGAACTGGCGTGCATTTCCCGAGCGTACTGCTGATTTTCTCCTCGTGGCTTCACACCTCGATGGAACCCTCGGAGCCGTAAAGAAACCGGCAAAAGAGAGCGCGACATTTCACCGGAGGAGAGATGTTCTTTTCTTTTGATTTTTTTTTTTTTGTTTTTTTTTTCTTTTGTGTTTGTTCGCTCGCGTTCCTTTACTCTCCCTCGGGATCTTTTCCTTTTTGAGTTCGTTGAGCTCTGATGATGCGAGACCCATTATGTATCGCGTTACTCTTGCCTCGTTTCAGATTCCAGCGGCGGTGGTGGTGGCGGTGGCAGAGGCAACGGTGGTCGCGGAGGCAACGGCGGCGGTGGCGGAAATTGCGATGGAAGCGAGAGAAGAATGGTCGACATCACGAGAGATAAGCCGATTAAAGTGAACGTGAGGGTGCAGGTGCCTGTCCGCGATCATCCCAAGGTAAGACACGAGACGAACTTTTTAATATTTTTTTTTCCTTTACATTAATTGCGGAAAAAGTAATGAAAAACAAGAAATCCCTTTGTAGAGGGGGCAAAAAAATTCCTTCGTATATTTCATGAGAAACTCCGGTCGACACGCGGATAGCGGATAAAAGATACATTAGGTTTTGCTATAAGTTATAACGCATCACACGTGTCCGAGATTTCCTTATCGCTGTTAAGGGAATAAGTAGATTATGGCTGAGGATAGAGAGAAAACGCAGAGGGAATGGGATAGCAAGCACGGCGAGAGGTGCCAACCTGCCACAGTGCCGGATGGGTCAATTTGTCTTGGTTAACCCCGGAAACGTTTCGGTCCATCCCTCGCGCTCGCATGTACGACCTCTCACCCCCCTTAACGTTCACATCCACGAACAGGCGACAGTCGCAAACCGGGGCTATTCCTTCGTCCATTTCTGTCGTCATGCTATCATCCGCACTTCACCGCTTCGGAATCAAATACAATGGAATTGTTGTGATCATTGATACAAGATTCCGATAGTAATCGCACGCGAGTCTGCAACCAGCGAATCGCAATCAAATTATTCCCACTATTCTGTTAGGAATTTTTTATTTTTTTTCTTTACAATTCTTTTTATTATTCGTATTTTTTATACATCATTTAAATATCAACGATATCGTTAATTATTCACGTTATTATTAATAATATTGTTTTACTTAAAAATGTATTTCATACTTTTCTCTTTCATTATTCTGCAAATTACAATAAAATAGCTGTACGAACAAAGATTTCATTTACTCGACATCTTTTCTTATTTCCGTATGAATTTATATGCATAACAATAATATATTTATTTTTTATATAATAGTATTTTTTTTTTTTGCGTCACCATTTTTTTTATCGATTCATTGTTTTTCTGTATAAATATAATCGGATTATTCGAAAACATTGTTAATTAATTAACGTTAACGTTAATTATTAACGTTATTATTGATAATATTTTTTTGCTTATGGATTTACTTTATAGTTTTTTTCATTCATTATTCTGATGTAATAATCAACCGGCTGTACCAACAAGAATTTAATTTCGTTTCTCATCTTTTCTTATTTCCGTATAAATTTGTTTGCATAACAACGTCGCTCGCCATCCACGCTGGCAAAAGCCTCTGTCGATCGAATATCCTAAATTCCTACCTTTACTATCGCCGCGTTCGGATTCGTTCGAAATTCAATTCACGCAAATTCCCCAGAGAGGCGTTCTCCCCCATTGTGGTCTACAAATTTTGTCCATCAGTCTACTTTCCTTCTATGAGAATAGAAATCCCAGACAACATCGTTCTCCTTTCGATCTTTTCGCAAAGCCATTTGTCTTACCTAAGGTTTAATGGAATTCCGTGAAAAGATGCAATTCGCCTCAAGTTTGCACGGCACACCTGAGTTTGTTTGATTCTTTGCCCCGCAGAGTAGCGCCTGTGTGTTTATGCGTCGCGTAGAGAATTCCGTCTTTAAATTAATCGTCTCCCAGGGGATGAAAAAAAGTTAAAAATTTGTTTACAAACTTTGCGCCATCGATGAGACGCCGCGAGCTATGTATTAACCGCTTAATCGTCTATCAATTAAGAGCAACGCTAACCTTTCTAACAAAATAACTCACAAACTTAATTTAAAGTGCATAACTAACATAAATATTTCGCGACACTTTTTCCATGGCAGCGGTGAACATTAATATTCAATTATGCAAGAACTTCGCCGGAGGATCAACTCCCGCTATTAGTTACTTTTTTTTTTTTTTTTTTTTCGTAATTTTTTTTTTACTTTTTTCAAATTTTTAATTTAATTACCGCCGTCATGAACCAACCGTGCGTTTGTCCGTCACTTCAGGAAGGCAGAAATAATTCATCATAGGCTCGCGAGCACGCGAGCTTCCGGTAAATCTATAGAGATCCATAGATAGCGGACGATCCTGCCACCATTTCGCTTAATAAATCTCATTTAGATAGCCGCGCACTGACTCTTGCCTCCGCGGCTTCAGCACAGCGCGGACCTGTTAGTACCTCCGTCGGACCGCCTGTGAACTATACTATACGTACGTTATTACAGGCTTATATAACCCATACGCATAAATCACGAAGCTGCGGTATTCTCATCGCACTCTGCGGCACCAGCCTGCGATAACTTAATTAGACGGTAAAGCATCCCGGCCGTTAACCCGCTTGTGTGCGCCTCATTCATAACATTAAACGTGGAAATCCGAGCATTGAAAGACTGAACGAAATACACTCGGATCAAATGTGAACTAAATCATTCGTAAAACTATTTTTTTTTCTACCGAAAGAAATTCGATTGCCTAACTGTGATGAAAGGACGAAAAAAAAATACTGATTTTTAGGCAAAGGAATCCCGCGACGGAAATAGAAGTGAAAAAAAAAGGCATTTTCAAGGGTTAAAAATTTAATTTTTTTAATTCGCGAATAGAACATCTTAATCGATATTCGGTTGACAAAAGAATAAATATGATATTGAGTCACCGTAAGCTTGTAAGGAGCAGCGATAATGCCTATTATCAAACTCGTTGACCCGAATTACTCGAAGTACATGCTAAACGAACACGTCCAATTAAAGACTTTTGCCAACAAGCTGTGCGCTCCTCCTCCCCCTATACAACCCTTTTTCGTCCGACCCCCGTAGTCCACTCAACCTTCGATACGCCGGTGCTAACGAGTTCTACAACAGCAGCAGCAGGTCGTTATAAAGTTCCGCGACCCGCAATTCGCTCACGTTGCGCTCGGTTTTTTTCTTTTTTTCCTATTTTTTTCAGTGTAATTCATTATTTTGTTATTACATTGTAGAAACTGTGATTTAACAACGATACTACGAATTACTTGTTGCGTAAGAGGCAGTGTACAAACTACATCATTATTCATCGTGCAACGGTTCCATATAGTTCAGTGATTCAGAAAAAAAAAAAAACACTTCCATCTAAATGTAATAATTCCTTGTATTCGCGTAACTGCAGACACAAAATTTAACTTAATAATTGAGAAAAAGTTATACATTTTTTTTTTTTTTTTAATATACGAATGAAAATAAAAATTATGTTCTTTAACGAAGTATAATCTTCAAAAAGATTCTTCTCTTTTGATGAAATTTTTTTTTCATCGATTTAAATTACATTCAAAGCTCGTGCTGATGATTACAAATTCGGCCGCGAATATTACTTCGACGATATCAGAATCTTCGAAACATCGACACGATGATAGAATTCATGTCTCGAAGGGCCTTAATATCGTCTTAAAGCTTTGACGCGTAAACCCTTTCGATCGATTGTCTTCGTTGCGGGTATTACCCGTGGCAAAGTGAATCAATAATCACGCCTTATGTTCAAACCTTAATCTCGGGTACGGGAGATACTGTCGCAGTAGGATGGACCAGCGGAAAGGCAGGCATAGTGTCTGCGAAAGCCTTGCAAAAGCCCACCCATCGCGGACTCGCCTGCTCTGCAATATATATGCGCTGTTAAATTGGACGCTGGAATTGAGACTCTCTCTCTACGGCTGCTCTTGCCGTCTGGCCTCGAGGCGTTAATGACTCTCCGTTGTCTTGCGCGTTTACAGTTCATCGTTACCTTCTATTACCAAGTTATACGATAGAACCCGTAGTACCGTAATATATTCTCCATTGTATACACACAGCGCCTACGGGTCATATATATGTATATATATGCCGAGTTATTTTGTCATTTGTTACAGTTCAATTTCGTGGGAAAGCTGTTGGGACCTAAAGGAAATTCCCTCAAGCGATTGCAGGAGGAGACTGGCTGTAAAATGGCAGTACTGGGACGAGGATCGATGAAAGATCGACAAAAGGTAAAAAACAAATTTTCTTTTTTTCTATTATTCTCGGCGCTTTTGAAGTTAAACGGCATGCATTCATAATTTGTCAAAAAATGTAATCATTGTTGGTCTTCGATAATCTTTAATATTTTCCATCACTTTCACACGGAAAAAAGCAAATTTTAAGTATACTTTTTACATCACATCTCGAAATTTGGTACAATTTATCGAAAAATTACGAATAAAACACATCGATTTTAAAAGTGTTTTCTACGAATACACAACGATAATCGATGAAGAGAAATTGATTTTCGTCGTTTATGTTTTATATTTTTATTAAGGTAATGCTAATTCTTTACTTAATGTTAGCAATTTTTTATTTCGGTATTTGAGGCCTTTTTACGTAAAATTTACTTATCTAATTGCACTTGTCAAAAAAAATGTATATATATATGAATTTTTAAATACTTCGATTACGAGATTGGAGTATAAATCACACTAATTATAACTGCTTATGATATATAACAGTTATGCAGAACGAATATGTGGGTCAATAACGACAAGTATTGCGAAGCATATCGCTGCTCATTTACGCGACTAGTTTCAACATTTATATTCGACAGGGAGCTAAAATCGATTTCGATGGATGAGCAGATAAACGATGACTGTTATAACATTCAATCGAATCAAGTGGTCGTTCATGCGAGCATCTCGACGATATGCTCTTCCGTTTGGTGGCAAACATCTGTATTATTATTATCTTCCAAATTCAGATGCACAACGGAGAGTTTAAATCGTCGCATTGTTGCAGAAACGCAATGGTATCGAATGTTCGATCGTTGGACCGGAAAGATAAGAGTTTAGCATGTGTACAAATGTGACGCATCGAATGAAAAATAATTTCACGCAAATTCTCGCGATTTGGCGCAGTAACCCCCGGGAGTGCAAAATTTCAACTATGCCAAGTTGGAGGGAAAGTTGTCTAAGTGGTTCGCCACCTGGTCGTCACGATCTTTCCAAGCTAACAGTCCCCAGAGTCCTTGGGACTTTGGCTTCATCCCATTTCTCACACTCCACTTCCCATCTTTCGTTACTAATTGTCACCTAAAGTCTGTCTCACAAGGCTTTCCTTACGAGTGTATGTGGACTCCACGCGATAAGAGATACGTTCCGCGAATCTTGCGTACGTACATACGAAAAGCTTTCGCGACGCTTCGCGCTCGACTATGTGACTTTAATTGCTTCCTTAATTAAAAGCTGTACGTCTCACTCGAGGTAGAAACTAGCCACGTCCCCCTCTCCAAGGCGTGCTGGTGTTACATCTTGAGACACGAAAATTTCACGTATATCCATATAGCTTCGCGCGACTATAGGATTAAAGACAAATGGCACGTTTTTCTTATCCTGGGATTCCGTGTGATTCTTTCGCTTAGTATTCAAAATTAAACGAAATTATGATACAAAAGTAATTTTTTAAATTTCGTTTTCATATCAACATGATGCCGGAACAATTGTTATCGTTATATCACTCGAAAAAGGGTTTAGCTTCGCTATTATTATAGTCGACCCCTCATTACCTCTCCTATGCATAATAATGCAATATATTCGCTATATTCGTGAAACGTTGCTATAACTAATCCCGGATTGCACGGAATATCGCTCGGGAGGCAAATCGTGCTTTATAAGTGAAAGGATCGTTATAAATCCAATTAGAACGGCAAGCATCATGTCCGGTAGCTCGCTGAGACGACAAGAGCAATGCTGGTACAGTTTTCTCCTCCACCTCTCTGCTATGATACTTGCGCTCCACTGGGATGCAAATGCCTCCGTACAAAGAGCTCTTTGGAACAACTACCTACCCTCCCTCCCCCCCTACCCTCTCCCCTTCCTCTGCTCTTTCATCTATCTCGCCTTTATCTTCCTAATTCGATTTGCAGCCCGTGCAACCGGTGTGCAATTAACTGTACGTGAAATTGTTATCAATTATTAATAATCATTTGCAATCTCGCAAATTCAAGTTCTGACAAATATTCTTTGAATAATCCCCTGAAAAAGAAAAAAAAAAAAAAATTAGCATAACGTCTCGACCTCCATGAAGCTAATGAAAGAAACCTTTGAATCGACAAGATGGACTAATAAAAAAAGAAAACATCAATTAGCATCAGAAGGACGAATTTAAAGCAGATATTTTTTCATTTCTAACTGTATCTCCGAGATAATTCGGCGCTTTCATTGCAGCAAGAAGTTAATCGATAGCTGCAACTTATACATGTGTAATCATCAGCCAATTTCGATAATCGGTACATCGATAATCAAAGATTTTTTCCCTTAACAATATAATTCGTAACTTCGATAGTTCGTGGAATTTTTTTTTGTAACTTTCAGTTTCGTTTTCTCGGTAAGTCATTAACGCAGAGAATGTATAATTTGCGATTTCACAGGAGGAAGAACTCAGAGTCAGCGGAGATCCAAAATTCTCTCATCTCATGGAAGATTTACACGTTGAGATATCTGCATACGCAACACCGGCGGAAGCGCACGCCAGGATCGCTTGGGCTCTGGCCGAAGTGGGTCGGTTCCTGGTTCCGGTAAGCGAACACGGAACATCAGCTACCGCACGTATACATCAACACACTAACATACATACATACATACGCGCGGACACACACGTTTTAGAGTCTTCTGCTCTCGCAGGTGTTCTTATCTTATAAAGTTCAACACCGGATCTCGTTTAAAACCCGCCTGAGCAGCCTGAACGTTATTTACAGCCGGAGGCGGTGAGGGCGCAACGAAAGCTCGCAGTAAAACGACTGTTATTACAGGGGACGGGTTCAGCGATCGTTTGGATCGGCTGCTGTATCAGGAGGATCCAACGTTCCTCTCTGAAAGTCTTTTGCGGGTTGTTCGCCGAGCGAACCTTCCGAAATTAATTAGCATCCAATCAAATACATCGCTGGTAAAACCGCGGACGCGTTTTATCGGAACTTCCGACTAATTTTTTTTAATTACGAAGGAAATACGATTGTAAATTAAGGATTATTACATCGCGAGTGTAAACTTCATTGCCGAAAGAACTCATTGATGATTTAGTATTCTGATGATAAACTATATTATAATTATGCATCGTGGGGATGCATTGGAAATGTCGGGATAAATGGCGTGGATTTGCAACGAGAAGTATGTAAAACGTGAAACGAGAGCTGTTTAACATTCATATGCGATATAATATACTTTCATATACCGTCGGGTATTGTACATTAGCAAGAAATACATTCGTGGAATAGACGATGTTCCCGATACTTATAATCTACTGGAAAAAAAAAAAAAAATTATTAACTCTACGCTTACGGAATTTACTCGGAAGAAATAGAAATATCGGCGTTTATCTGTGGATAAAAATTGGAATTTTTTTTTTTTTATCGCATTGATCAGACAACGAATGATATTATTATTGCTATATTTATTTGTTATAAGTATTCGTTCTTTTAGTTTATTTTCATCGTAATCTTCCCTTATTGCTACGCTTTCTATAAGCTTCCTATGTAAGCGTTTCTACGATAAAATCCCTTTTTACGATGTTCCTACGGTGTCCTGCGTAGTTTTCAGTAGGGCTTTGATTTTTATTCGAGTCCTCGCCGAACAATAGTTGTTTGTTAAATCCCCCGCCGTCGGAAAGCTTTTCTCGCTCGTTCGCTGGCGAATGCAAGAGGAAAAGCTATGAATTCCACGGGTTGGAAAATGTTCTGAATTCTGGTTTTCTCTTCCTCTTTCACTCTCTGCGTATACGGATGTTGCACGGGACAAAGAACGTTTTGCATTCATTGAGGCGAGTTCTCTGTCGGTGTTTGCCTGCAGTCTAAACGTACAGCCAGAGAACCTCTGCACTCAACGGCGGCCACATAATTATAATTACCACACGCACACAAGATACCTCTCCGTTCCGCTTTATGTAAAATTTACAAAGATATATACATATATAGAATTATATACATATACCGGAAATTCATCTCTAAAGGTCCGCCACCCGTCATTGTTATTCGGACAAATACATTTACAGTAACTCGTTAATTAAATTAAACCCTCAATTTAATTAATCAGAGGGTCTCAATTCAACAGAACGGTATATACGGATTGAAAGACGGAAAAAAAAAAGTAACGAGACTCTTGTTTTGCGAAGAAAAATAAAGTTCCGTCTTCAGAGACTTTTCCCATTTCCCGGATAAGACTGCCAACTCCTCTTCTTCTCGTTGTTGCACACTGTTCACGAACTACCGCTCGATCTCGTGTATCTCGGTGACACACACTGTAGTAATTGCCTGATATCAATTAACTTCCCTCTGTGTTTTCAACTTTCATAGAGAACAAAAAAACTAAACGGAAAAACAGACTGGAAGGCAATAAAGAAAGAGAAAAAAGATTCCGTACCTTTCTCAGTAGCAAATACCGGTATACCAAAGTCAGTAGTGTGCGACGCTGATTCCATCGCTGGTGGATGCAATTATCGTGCAATCAGCAAAATCTCGGGATGGCGGATAGGAGCAATCGAAAGCTTGGGAAATTCACTAATTATCTAAGCTTATCCGCTATCATCGATGTAAACATATAGATATTTTACACGGGTACGATGACCCCGATGGCATTAAATTCACGTAACTTATCGATCCTTAACTCTAACGACACGACAAATCCTTCTGAAAAAAAATCCATTGAAAAAGATTCATTTTTCTTTGACCAAAGTAATTCTTCACGCAGACTCCGGGTAGTTGCACAATTTTTCTGCAGAGAAATTCGAGAAAATTGATCCGATTTTCACGAGACGCGAGCAGTTTTTCTCGACGGCAAATTCTGCACAAAAATCGAAAAATCCACGATAACCCTTTTCGTTAAATATTTCAACGATACATTCGACAAACGAGTCGCTAAATTTTGCAATTTATTACAATTTCATATACATTATGGATTACACATCGGAAAAACTGAAAATGTATTTCGACGGTATAAACAATTCTACTTTTCAGCCAAAGCGGTGATTCGAATTTTCATGTAATATTTATGATTATATTTTTTTGGTAATGGATTCAATATATTATTTAAAATATGGATATTTATTATTCGTAACAGTGTCTCTTTGAAAAATCACACAAACATTTGCCTTTTCGAACTTTCGCCACTTTGTGAAAAATTTCGCAAATTTTTTTTCTTTTTTTTTGTTTGGAGACTGAAAAAATTAGTTAAACGTCACGTATTGGATATAAATTTCAGGATTACAACGACGACATAAGACAGGAACAAATGTGGGAGATGCAGATACTGAGTACACAACAGGGACGCGAGGGTTCGTATCAAACAACGGACGCGCCGTCGAGTCCCGAAACGGGTTCGGAGGCAGCGAGTTCCCCGACTTCCAGTATCACGGTGAATTCTCTTGAGGGACAAGAATCCTCGGCACCGAGGCCGAGCCCATCGCCCCCGCATCCAACAGCCATGAAGACTCAAGGAACGCCACTTCAATCGGTGACGTCGACGCTAGGTGAGCATCTGCAGAGATTTCAACTCCGGTTAGATGTTCTCGCAAAGCTTCGCTCTGCGAGTATCGTCTGTACAGAACTTTATGCATAATTTCGAAATAGCTATTCTGACAACCAAAGTTTTGGAAGTGTGCATCACGGATTCCGAGAATTATTTCACGGAATTGCGTTCGCATTTTCCGACAAATTTTCACCAACGGTATAGCATCGAACAAACGAAAAACTGCAGTTTAATGCGCGGCGGCTGTTCGTGAATATTAATCGCCAATAAATATTAACTGTTGGCAACGATCGACTGCAGCGCGTGTATCAAGAAGATTTCAAAATAGTGAATAATTATATTCATGAAAAATAGTCCGCAAATAGTTTCGAAAGAGTTAATTGCGATATCACGGAATTCGGATGGATACAGTGAAATTCAAAACGTTCATTCTAATGAGGCCGAAATTTGAATTGTCCTTTTTTTATCCATCAATTTCAATTAGAGTAAATTTGAGTTGATTTAAAGTTTGAATGCCATAAAGCTGGTTAAGGGAATTTCAAGAGTCTCGTCGCAGTTTCGGAATCAACAGAAATACAAATTTATGGAAATTCATCGCTATTTGACGCGGGTAAAGTTATCATTATAATAATTATCATTATTGGAAACGCGAGAGACAGGATTCTTACTTAACTCTTTAAAAGCATTGAAAGTTTGATTTGATAATTTTAGAATTGAATGTTTGTTACTGAGTTTCGAAAGTCGAGTTGCCGATGGGATATTTCCATAGTTAGCTTCTTGTTAGTTGATTTAAGATATACGAACGATTTAGATATAAGTAATTAATTCGCTGCCCTTCTGTTGCAGAAAAAACGCTCTAAAGTATCTCTATTAATTCCTTGTAGTTTTTTTTAATTATATTTTCTTTACATTCAAAATCATCAAATCTGCTAATAGACAGATTTTAAGTTAAACAACATAATTTCATAACATAGCTATAATATTCACAACATACATTATTAATATGAATCTATCTTCTTATGATAGTCGAAATTTTCTCCACCAATCAAATTCTGTAAAAAAAACTCCTCATCTTCATTCCCATTGTCCCCTTATTTAAAATTCTTCCCGATTATCTATTATTTAGTCTTTTCAATTATAAAGTCGATATCATTAACGTTAATGTATCAATTATTGAAAAACAAAGATTATCTTCTTATCCTTTTTATCAAACTCTCTGTTTTTTCCAGAATTTCAAAGGCGCAAACATTCAATTCAACGAAAGAAAATTTCCATTCGCGAAAGATAATAGATGCACAGAAGATATTAATATTATGAATCACGAAACCTTTTTCACCAATCGATCCTGAAAGACCTCCTCGTCTTTGTTTTCTTGTATTTTTGTATATTAATTTTCATTCTCATTTATTGTCCCGCGTATTATGAATGACGGAACCTTCTTCATCGATCGATACTTAAATAACTCCTCGTCTTTATTTTGTTTTGTTTTATTTTTGTATATTATATTAAATCGATTTTATTAGAGTGCCGCTCCGTGTGTTGGCAGGGGGTCGAAAGCGACCGTTGTTGCCCGGTGCGAGGCCCGCAATGTCACCAACGAAACGTACGGTTATGTCGCTCCTAGCGCGCGCTCGTGCAGCCCAAAACAAGGAGCCTCTTCAGCCACCGTCTTCAATAGTTGGAGCGACTCATCCGCAGTCACCGTCGCCTCTCATTCAGGCAACTCTTCAGATGCCGGCTGGTGCTGGTGGCTTGCAGCCAGGGAATCAGCAAGTATCGCAGCAAGTCGGTGTGGCAGGACCTGCACAGCAGGTACCACAGCAACTTCAACTTGTCGGACAGACGGTACCGCAGCAACCGGCACCGCATACCACAGCTTCCCAACAGCGTCAGTCCATCATACCGCAGCATTCGCAACACCAAGTATTACCACCGGCGTTACATGGCCTGATACATGCACAGTGAGTATCCTCGCCATAGTGTATCGTCGCATATCCTCCCGGTATATATCCCAAATACGTGGTTATACCCGAAGTCCCGATCCTCCACAATCCACTTATTATTACCTAAATCATCCTGACCGGCAGTTGAGTACCTCGGAATTTAATTAAGTCAAATTTCAGATCGTTCTCTCGGCTATAATCAACACAAATTTCAATGAGCTAACAGGTGTTGCTAGAGATTAACTTCTTAAGGTAGACTTCCGAGGCTTCGTGTTCATTTCGCACAAGTTCGAGAAAAATGAGAGAAAATTCCACATACTTTTCGATGGTGTAAAAATCTGAAAAAATTCATGCATATTAAAGATACTGAAAAGAGTAATTTTTCATAATAATAATTCCAAAATGTTATTAACTAATTGATGAAATAATTAATTGCTCAACAAATTTTACGGTAAACCAACTTTTTTTTCTTACGAAAATGATTCGTTTATTTTTCTGAATACGTATGAATTTTTTCAGATTTTTCATTTTTGCTTTGAATTTTTTTTTTTATACGGAAAAAATGTGTGAAAAAAAACATTTTTCTCGAACTTATGCGAAATGAACACCAAGCGACAGAACTACCTTAACTAATAATTAAAATAATGTGATAATTATCACAGTAGAAAGTTCAATAGATTTTTCACAAAATTATTAAATTCATTAAAAATACATCGAATTTATCTCAAATGCAAAATTAAAATTACATTTTTTTTTTTTAATAATCTTCGAATACAAAGTTTGCACACGATCGCGAAATAGTTCGTAGCTAATAATAATCATCTTTCGGTAACGTTGCTTTATTCGATTAATAATTCCGCTGTATATTGCACTATGTGCCGCGAACTATACGTATATCTCACTTGCATACATACCTCAAGACTAAAAGCTCTCCGCAGCGTGGTTAATGCGAAGTGAAGTCTGCATGCGCAGAGATGCCGCCTTTCGGAGCCGTCATGTCTGCTCACGAGAAGAGGCTTTTTAGCATATGGATGACATGATCGAATTAACTTTGACGTGTGAACCCTCTTGTGCTTTGTCTACTCGTCTCTAATTCCTCCTTTGTCATTAATTAAATTTAAAAAACGAGAACCGCGCATTCTGCCGATGTACACGAAAGACTCGAAACAAAGCCAAGAAATTGGCTCAACTATACATTGTGTCTGTATACCCGGAAACTATTCAGAGACGAGTACAGATTTCATTAATTTTCAACAACCTGTAGTAACGGAACTGTGAACTATTGTTAATTTTTTATTCTTACAGAAATTCATTAATTAATTATTATTATTTATTTTTTTTTTTTTCAAATTTTCCACATGTAAAGAATTATATATTTTTTTTAGAGTGTATATATATGACGACAGTGACTGTAAAAAAATAATCTTTTGGTCTAATTAAAGCATCGCCCTTCGAACTACTGTTTCAGGAGGGCTGCCGGTGGGCCGACGGTGGTACCGATGCTCCGAGAGGATTTCATGGCCGGAGTGAACCTCGTTTAAATTTTTACGTGCATCAGGTCCAAAATTTCCACATAGCGTGAATTTCATATTAATATATTGTAAACGAATAACTACGAACAGCGGAGAAGCGAGAAAACGAAGGAAATAGAGAGGTTAAGATAGTAGTTCTGTTGCTTCGCGTTCATTTGGCATAAGTTCGAGAAAAATTAGAGAAAATTGCAAATACTTGTCGATGATATAAAAATCTAAAAAAATGCATGCATATCAAAGGTACTGAAAATATTAATTTTGCATAATAATAATTCCAAAATATTATTAACAAATTGATGAAAAAATTAATTGCTCAACAAATTGCCCGGAGACCCAACTTTTTTTTATTGAAAATGAAACTTTTTTTGTTTTTTTTTGAATGAATGAATTGTGTCTTTTTTCACACACTTTTTCCATAAACAAAAAAATATTCAAAGCAAATCGAAAATTCTGAAAAAATTCATACGTATTCAGAAAAATGAACGAATCATTTTCATTCAAAAAAAATTTCTGTTTCCGGGAAATTTGTTGACCAATTAATTTTTTCATCAAATTTTTAATAACATTTTGGAATTATTATTATGCAAAATTAATCTTTTCAGTACCTTTGATATGCATGCATTTTTTTAGATTTTTATACCATCGAAAAGTGTTTGCAAGTTTCTCTCATTTTTCTCGAACTTATGAGAAATAAACAGGAAGCGACCGAACTATCTTAAATACTCTACGGCGTTATCAGCCGTCGATTGACGAGTTGACGAAAAAATTTAAAAGAACACATAAGGTATCGCCCTCGAGCAGGTCTGGAGCAGCTGCTAAAGAAATAAAAAAAAAAAACTCGTCAAGAAAATTTAATAAATAAATAAATAAATGAATAAATAAATAAAATACTATCGGTGTGATAAGCGCGTTAACACTACGTAGTTCATTATATCATAATAGTATATTATAACGTCGTTTTATTTAGTCGGTTCGACGCTTTAAAGTTTATATTACAACGTTAAGAAATGACACATTTAAAAAAAAAAAACACACATACAGACACACGTAACTCATAAAAACAGATTACCGGGGCGAAATTCTCGCGAGTCCAATCTAAAAGTAAAAGAAAAAGAATAAATAAATGAATAAAACACGAAACTGTACAAAGCTCGAGCTTTTGCCACGAATTGTTTTGCTCACTGAAACAGACGTATAACATCGTCTCAAAAAAAGAAATTGTTGTTTATGTTTTGTTAAATACTTGATGGGAAAAGCATAATACTAATGAGACGCTCGATGCTGTAGTTTCAGCGAACGTCGTGAAGTATCTATCAGCCCGCTAAACCTGCGAAAGTATTACGAATATACTAATATTTATGTTCGTCATCGTGTAGTGTTAAAACACGCGAATATTCAAGTATTCAAAAAAAGAAAAGGAAAAAAAAAAGAAAAAAAAAAAAAAACCGACTCGAGATTCATGCCTCGGAGATAAATTTTAGATATTGTATCGTCTAATCTGCACGGTCATTGGAATATCTAATTATTATAGTAAACATGCGGCGAAGTTTATTATTGTTATTAAGTTGGTATTATTTGTACATTAGATTAAAAAAAAAAAAAAGAACAAATTCTAATAGTACGTAGAAGCGCTGCCACGTCCGTTAAAAAAAATCGGGACAATTCGTATTTAGCGACCTAAGCGATGCATCAGTGAAGTATTAATCAAAGGTCTCATTCGAATTTCACGTGGTATTAAAAACTAAAATGCAGGATGCACTATCTCTGAAAAAAACGAAAAAAAAAATAATAATAATAATAATAATAATAGTAATAATTTAACATATCATTGGCTGTATTTTGTCCCTCGATCCGCGCGAGGATCGTCCATCGAGCTTCGATCTCGAAAGCTCGACACGTTTTTTCACGATCTGATAAGGTGATTTATTAATCGGCTAATAATATATAACTGTATAACGCGACGCATGCTCGTTCGACGCTCATTGAAAAAGCTATACATAACATATGGTTAAATATATAGATTATAAATGTGTACATGTATTTTTTAAAAAAACGAAAAGAAGAAACGAACGATTAAATAACGAAAGCCGCGCATCGAATTGTTTCAAATCGGGCTATTAAAGTTTATCAACAGCAACAAGAAAAAAAAAAAAAAAAAACACAAAAAAAAAGCAAAAAAAAATGCGTTCATCAAGCCGCAAATGCTTCTTCGTTGTCGCCTTCTTTTAGTCCTGTACTATATTCTTCCACCGCGCACTGTACACAGAGGTCTGCGAAGAAAAAAAAAAAAAAAAACAAAAAAGTGATGATGAAAAAATGAAGAAAGAGATATCTTAAAGCGAATTATTGTAAATACATAAAAAGAACGAGAGATCACGGCGTATTTGCACGGACCAATCAGCACTTCCCTTCGAGCTAATGTTGCGTATTTGTATTTTTCCCCTATTAGACGAGTGGCTTACCCCTTTTTTTTCGTTCACGCATATCGATTAACTCGTTATTACAATCAGTCGCTTTTCATTAAGAAAAAAAATTTAAAAAAAAAATATGACGGTCGAATTTACTTTCAACTTCATATATGCGTGTTATGAATTGATATTAAGAATAAAAAAAAAAAAATAGTCGCTGCTCGATGTTGAAACATAAATATTTTTCGAGGGTAAGCCACTCACCTATGTCTCTGTGTCTCGAAGATCCTCTCGAACCCTTCGTCATAATAATACTATGTGTGTAATTTTTTTGATAATAGAACAATAGATAAGAAAATACGAGTATTGTGTAGATGAGAGAAAGAAGAAAAAGGAAAAAAAGGGAAAGCTTTTGACTCGAGCTGACCGTTGAAATTTCTGAATGTACTATATTTGTGGTGACCAAAAGCAGCTATAGAGTCCTTTTAATGTGTACTTAGGTTGAGAGTTAAGTCTAAATGTGCTCTCGGCTTCATCGGGAATTGGCGCTCGTATTGACCGAGGGATCGAGAAACCCTCCGGTATAAACTAAACTATTCCCCCCTTTTCCCAGAAGCCGTTTCATTGAATAATGGAGTCAGCAGGCAGCAGCTGGCTCTTCAAAGTCCAGAAGCTTGGCAGCGTGAGTCTAAGGACTCGAACTCGGCTCTCTCGGATCGTCGCTCATTTGCGAGGCAAACAAACCACCCTCTGCGTGTTTTGCTTCCCCGTCATATCCGACGGTATCTCACTTTGCACGCAGACGACGTCAAAGGGCCGGCAAACTCGACTCAAACTTTATATCATCGTAAAACTCAATAGAATTTATTATAAACTGTGTGTGTCGATTCTATCGAGTTTTAACTTTGCTTTACATTTAATAGTCGAGGGTAAGTATAAAGGCGAAAGGAAGCGACGAGGGTGCTTCCACGAGGGAGATTAAGAATAACGAATGAAAAAATTAGAAAAATTGAAAGAAAAAAAAAAAGAAAAAAATAAAAGGACTTAACCAAGTCGTAGACGAATCTCCCGAATCCTCGCAGTAACGCTGTCATGGAACTCAAATTCTAAAGATAATTTAGGCGAACGAGCAAATACGACGACACGAAAAGACGAGAGATTCTTTGGTGTGATATTTTTTGAAGTATGATTATCGCGTACTGAAAAAAAAAGAAAAAAAAGAATTATTTAACGAAGTATATTATTATTACTATTGATATGATATATAAATATATATAATGTCAATAAATCTATATGGATTCTTCGCGTATGCGTCTGATTTTAATTAAAAAAATTAAACAATAAAATAATAAAAAAAAACGGAGAGGCGAGAGAGGAATTGAAATTTTCACTTGAGGATTTTTCGAAATTCAATACGATCGAAACATCAACGTCGAGACGCATGTTCCTCGATAAAACCCTCTCTTGCACCCAAATCCAACTTCTCTACAACCGCTAATATAATTATTGTTAAAACATAACAAAACAAAAGATAACATTCAACTAATACGCCGTAAAATGTATTCGTCGGTCCTTTCACGCAACGCGCGAATGCGACTATCGATCTAAGATTGTAATAACGATGTTAAATTAATTCAAATATTATCTAGTCGATGTAATAAAAAAAAAAAAACATGACCTTGATCTCCATTAAACATTACTTGAATGGTACTAATATTGTCCGTATAAAACGAAAAATTTCTAATAATTCCACTCCTAATCAGTCCAAACGAAGTCGTTGCTGAGTTCCCGCGAGGTTTGTATTCTATATATGTTATATTTAATGTATGTAACCCCATTTCGCGAGGCGAACTAAAAGTATGAGCATTCCAAACGGAAGTGGACCAATGCATGACTAACTTTCTCGGGATTATTAAAGTTTTCACTGCGGCCCGACACGGTAATGTCCTTTTGACACTTCTGAAAAGCTGTCCTGGCCAGCAACTCGACGTTCGTTCCACGATAGCACGTGCGAAAACCTTTGTCCGGCGCGAAATGGAAAAGGTTTTCGAAGTTACGAAAGTACCGATTTCACCTCCGCGTTTACGCGAAGGGTTCAGCTGGATTGCTGCAATAAACATCTCTACCGTCATTCAATCGTAGTTTCTCGAATGAAATTCAGTGTATTACAAACAACAATTTCGATAGTACTTCCGGTTCGTTGAGCTTAGAAAGAAATGTTATTGCGCCTAAGTATTGATGCGATAGGCATTTATAGAATAGTTGTAATAAAGAACTTTCCTATCACGCAATCACAGTTGTCCAAATTTAGTTCGATGTATGACGAACGGTACTTCCGGTTCATCGAGTTGGCGAAAAGATCTAATCTAATATAACCGTTACGCACGGATGACGGAATGAACGATAAAAGTTGATCCCTTAAATACGGAAGTCTTGACACGATTCAACGAAATCGCCATCGGAATACGAATTACAGTATTATTTCATCACTCTACAAGCTTAGGCAACTTGATTGCGACCGAAAGCTTATTACGTAACTTCCCTATGGAGGAAAAAGCCATCTGTGCCATCATTAGTTGACGGGCGTAAGTATATCCTTCTCGAGTCCCAAAAGGGCTTAACAATCAGTGCGGCCGGGGGGACTATCAACGGGGGATGATTAAAGTGTATCCTATAGATGTCTACCGGAGATGATACACAAGCTTCATCACACGTGATAGTAATGCGGAAAATTCTCAGATGATGTGGCGTTGTAGCGTTGCGACCCTCAAGTCGATTGCATTAAATAAATTACAAAATAAATAACGAGATCATGTCGATGTTCGACTGGATTATAATTTAATATTATTAGGCAGGTGCTTTGCCTATCGTTCTCGCCGAAACAATCGCGTGCTGTTAATTGTTCTTGCGAAGTGTAGTACTTCCGCTATGTTTAAGCTGCACGCCAGTTGGCTTTGAACGCCGCAACGCGTCGGTTCTATCGATAGACTGATCTCGATCAATTGACGATAAGTGTTAATTCCAAGTTTATTCCGGGATAATCGCAAGGCTCTCATTAGTTTCAGAATGAATTCTTTTTAACGATCCATAACAAATATCTCGAATATATAAGAAAAATCTTTTAACGCAACCTCTTTTAAGATTGCATGTACGAGTATCCGTGATTGACTTTGAAAATAGCAACATGACGGTTTGTTCAGTACATAAATCGTATTACAGTACGCGTACGTGAATCCTAAATATGATGGGAAAGTATTATTGTGACAAAATGGCTTTGTCAATTCCGTAAAGATACTAAACAAAACGTAATAATAGGTGCTGTACTATCTTTATTTCTTCCTCGATCCGTATCGTCGTTACGCCGGTCGGTCCTAGAAATTAAAGATGGCGACGTGACAGTTGAATCGTGATCGATCTTGTTGCAAAAACTAATGTGATAAAACGCGTGTGATAAGTGATGTTGATAATAACATTTTCTGGATAAACATGGATACACGCGATACGAATCGATCATCTGCAGATAACGTGTTGTGGCGTTTGGTAAGGTAAGAAAAAAAACAACGAAATATGAAGTCTTCTTTCTTCAATGACAAACGAAACACAGAAAAGCTTTATATTAGCTGAAACGACTCTGAAAACAGTCTCTCGGCAATTTATTGACACTAGTATTTACGTAACATTATACGATCTACGAATCTTACAAAATTAACAATCGTAAATCGCGTTTCGGCGTGATTTGTAAACGCAAAGATATAATCGTCGCGCGTATTGTAAATTCTATCGATGCTCGTCGGCGATCGCCGTTAACGCTCCGATGTTTCGTAGTTAAAAAAAATAAACGGTAAAGACAAAATTAATAGAGATCGTTTGTAAGTGTTTTTTTTTTTTTTTGTAAGCCATCTATATATTGAGATTTGATTCATTTACGTATGAGAAATCGATATTGCGGAGCGTGTGGGAGTGTTTTTCTTTTTGATGAAATATAACGGGGCGGCAAGTGGTATTGTTGACAAGCAAAAATGAACATCAGGGATAGAGAATATCGTAGTGACCGGGACGGTACAGTAAATGCACAGCGGGCGTTGAACCCTCTGGAAAATCGTGAGCCGTAACTTCAGTTCCGGCGCCTCGATCCATGTAACGAACTCTAACACCGGTGCCCAGAGCGGTACTCATCGCTATGATATGAATATGATCAGACTCTTTGTACATCGGCTCCACCTCCTAAAAAAAAAAAAAAAAAAAAAAAATATTTAACAAAAACGAATTTTTCAAAAAGTTAAACAAAAAAAAAAAAAAATTTATTTAACTAAAACGAATTTTTCAAAAAGTTAACCAAAAAAAAAATATTAATTTAACAAAAACGAATTTTTCAAAAAGTTAACGAAAAATAAAAAAGAATTATTTAACAGAAACGAAGTTTTCGAAAAAGTTAACCAAAAATAAATGAAAAATGCGATATCGTCAAGTTGCGTACCTGGTGACAAAATTCCGTGACCGTTCTTCCTCCCTCAATGAAATGCTGATAAAAATCCGCTTCGCGTTGCAACTGACCAGAAGTTATTAATCTAAGATAAACGACGACGTAATCCGAATATCCCTGTTCATTGAAAAATTTGTGCAATTCTGCGTGACTTGCCTCGGTGCCTCCGCCGACTTTATCGATGACTTCCATAAACTAATAAAAGAATTAATTATTAACATATTTGAAAATATGTTAAATAATAGAAAATTCTTTGGATTATTCTATTTACGGTATCGTGAAAATCTTCTACGGTGAATTGAGGAAATCCCAATGCGACGAGATTGTCTTTACTCTGTAAAGCGAGTTCTCTGAACTTATCATACTCCTCCTTGTTGTTGATCAGTCTTTCAAGATAGGCATAGCTGAACGCGCGAAAAAAGCAATTTCCGTCGGGTCGGGTTCTTCTGAAGTATGAGTATTTTTGTCCCAAGGCTTTCGCCTTTGAGAGATAAACTTCATCCTCTTCATATTCGCGCTCGAGACTTTTCAGCGATTCTTTGTCGCCGACCAACGCTATCGATTCGGATATCTTAAGAACGAAAAAAAAAAAAAAAAAAAATGTATTAACATCGTAATAATCGAGAAAAAATGATTCCGACTGTGTTATTTATTCGCTAAAGTGTCACAAGTATATTGAATATATCGAGGGAATTCAAGTGTATTAACCTCTTTCTCGATACGCCTCTGTTGCTGAAGAATCAACTCATCCTGATTGACTTCTGCGAACGCGAAAAAAATATAATACAATTTTTATTATTAACCACGAGGATCAACGTGGTCGCCGAACGACTATTAGAAACCTGTATTTTCCTGTTGTTGTTTCGTGTTACTCGCGTCTCCCATATTTCAAGTTAATATTCATAAATTTCGAGGCCACTGTCAGATACACCAGCGAAAAAACAAAAGTAGGCCGGCTCACGGTCATCCGATAACAGAAGTTTCGTGTTTAGTCGTTGGCGACTAAAGCCACGGTGTACAACGGAGCAATAATACTTCGCGACTGGCGTCTCTCCGCCTCTTATCGATCTTCGTTGTGCAAATTCATCGAAAGTCGGACATCCGACGTTTTTTGCGCGGAGTTTTTTTCTCGATTTTGTTTGTCGACTTCGTAAGAATTTTGGCAGATTATTATTTCGATCGAATTTTCGGTGTGCACGCAACGTTATATCTAGTGACTAATATTCGGTTATTACGATGTTGGCGGCGCCGAAAATTTTATTCTAACCTATCCTCAGAAATAATCTCAGATACGATTGGGTTCCGTGAGAATTGTCAATAATCGGGTAGCATGTACTCGGCAAAGCTATTATTTGCTCCAATAAATGAAACAATAGTTTTACACCGATACTTTAGTTCGTAAGTGTTTCAATATGGCTTCGGCATCGAGTACGAGTGCACGAAGCCTCTTCGTAGAATCGAAGATGCGTCTCGCGGATAGAGTGCAAGTGAACGTCAATAACATAGCGTCGTTAGCCCGTCAGATTCAGCGAGGATCAAAGAGCAGCGAAGTGAGTCCGATTTCGAGTATTTTACGAATCGATTTTTTTTATTATCGCTTTTTTTCGATGCAACAAAAAGTCCCGTAATTTCAGATATTGATGCATTCGGCGAAGAATTTTACCGTACAAGAACACAGTCTCGAGAGCGCTGAAGCAAATTTGAAAAAATTAGCTCTCATCACTGCGCATTTGGAAATACAATTAAACGCGATAGATCGAAGTTCTACGAAACTTGAGGATGTTACGGAACAGGTGCGAGCTATGCAACGGTGAAAAAAAAAACAGTTGTATTGTAGATAAATAAATCTTTTTGTTATAAAGTTTTGTATTTTTTTTTTTTTTTTTTTTTTTTTTATTGGCAATAATATACAAATCCAAAATACCGATAAAATTAGACGGAATGTACGCCTTTGATGAATGCTTCGACCGACGGTATTGGCGCGTCCGGCAAAATACCGTGACCGAGATTCGCGATGTATCGAGTTTTTCCGAAAATTTCGACCATCTTTTTGCCTCTTTCTTCGACTTCTTTCTGCAACAAAACATATACCAGTGAATTGCTAGCGGTTTTAAAACGCGAGAGAGTTATATCGCGCGAGAGCAAACCTCGGTTGCGAAGAGAGCACAAGGATCCATATTTCCTTGAAGCGTTACATTCGCGCCGAATCTTTTTCTCGCTTCAATGGGATCCACCGACCAATCGAGTCCGAGAACATCGTAACAACCTGTTTTGGCTAATTTTTCGAGTGAATTCATTGTCGCACCTTTGGCAAATGCGATCTGTAAAAAAGAAAAAAAATTCATTAGAATATATTTCGCGAACTCGAGATAAACGGGCGGAGAATTAAACATTATTTCAAAATAGAATTAAAATAAAAAAAATCCCGAGATAATGATTGGCAAATCAGTTGAGGATTCCTAATGAAGTCTATTTATTTTTACCATTGGCACCGTTGGTACTTTCAACGTATTCGTCAGCAGGTCTTTCACTTTTACGCTCAATTTCTTCAGATATTTGAGAGAATATTCTTCGAACAATTCGTCGTTTAGAAAATTCGCGTGACTCTCGAAAATCTGAACTGCCTGAGCTCCGTATGCGATTTGCATTGCTACATATTCCACAAGGATATCGGTTATACGGTCTAAAAGTTCGTGCGATTCTTTGGGATACTTGTAAAGCCACAATCTCGCGCGCGGCATCGTTGAACTTCCGCCTCCTTCGATCATATATCCCATTAGAGTCCACTGTAACCATAAATCCGAAATAGTTGAATATTAAATTAATTAATCAATAACAAACACCAAAAAAAAAAAATTATAAATTCAATATACTGGTATTGGGAATTTTTATGCATAAATTGGTACAAAATATGTAATGTCCAATAGTGATAAAAAAATTAATGTACTTTTACGTTGAAATTAAATTAAATTATTGGATCCAAAGTACTCTTACAGTAAAATCAAACTAAATTATTAAAAGTAAAGTTTCCTTACGATTTTTAACATTCCTTACATTCATTTTTCATCATAATTATACATTAAATCTAAAGTACCAGTGAATACATAATAACTTCAGTACCGGAAGTTCCGGAATTTTTTTTTTACAATAAAAAATTGTAAATTTTTCTCAAACAAATCCGAACCAAATAATCATGAATAATGGATCATTAAAGATGTTAATTAAAAAAAAAAAATTGAAAAAAATTGAAGAATTAGAAATAACATATAAATTTTAAAAATTTGAAAAAAATTCATACCGGTGCCCCTGCAAATCCTATGAGCGGAACTTTACCCTCGAGCTTTTGTCTCGTCAGGGTAATCGCATCGCCGACGTATCTGAGATCTTTGCTGGCATCGGGATATATCAATCTCTTCATATCGTCAGGCGTTTTTAGTGGATCCGGCAAAACAGGACCCTGAAAAAAAAAAAAAAAAAAATTCAAATTTTTCTTATTATTGTTATTTCGTTATTAATCGTCAAAATTTTAAATTATTTCATTAAACTTACTACTCCCGGCCTCATCTCTACTTTAAGTCCCATACTTTGTGGTATAACCAGTATATCGGAGAATATAATG
Source organism: Buathra laborator (assembly GCA_934046635.1). Classification (NCBI taxonomy): domain Eukaryota; kingdom Metazoa; phylum Arthropoda; class Insecta; order Hymenoptera; family Ichneumonidae; genus Buathra; species Buathra laborator. The sequence continues at coordinate 21,405,215 of OW203894.1, forward strand.
CTGGCGTCGAGATCAAAACGTCGTAACGGCTGAAGCGTTACTTCGCAAGCAAATTCCGGCGTCTGACATATTTCAAAGAATTCGTGTTTCGTACGAAATTCTCTGAACTCCGGAAGGTATCTGCCAGCCTGACGCATAATCCATACTGGCGCTCTGTCGACCTCTTCGCCTCTACATGCCCTGAGAAATCTGTCATTCTTGAGCGGCGGAAAATCTTGCTGCGACATGCTGAAAAAATAAAATTTTCATTTCCATCGTTACGAAAATTACGAAATTTTTTTTAACCCAATTTTGTATCGTCGTCATTTTTTATCGATCTGCCGATCATACTTAACGTGTTTACGTAATGTTTTTTTTTTTTTTGTTTTTTTCTTCGTGTTTTTTTTTATATTCGATACACAGATTAACTTTCCGGATCATTGTTAACTCACATTTATAATAGTTGTTTATCCGTTGTTCTCTTTCCGAAGGTGCCGTCGATCTTTTTTTTTTTCGAACTTAACACTTAACTAGTAGATTTATCGATTACTTAACGACGCATAAACGTACATTCGTAGAAACAAGTTATTCGGTGTCCGGCATTCGCACGGACACTATATTCCAGCTGATCCAGCGGCGATTTTTTATGCGGAAACATTGCAAGTCACTGATAAAAGCGCCACCGTATCTGTGCGGAGAACGATACCGATGCGTGGTAAACAACTCTCTTTATTCGCTGAAGCTACAGCCGGTATTTACCTCTGAAAGCATTTCGAAACTTTCTTCGAGATAAAATCACAAAAGTTAATTAACATATTTAATCGGTAATTCGATTTTTATGTATTGATGTATGTAATTAATGAATTTATTTATTTCAATTAAAAAAAAAAAAGTCCAAAGTCCAATTTTTTAATTAAAAAAAAAAAAAAAAAAAAAAAAAATGATTTCGAAATAAAAATTGCATCAAAATTGTTTACCCCGGTGATCAATCGAATTCCATCAGAATCGCTATACTCCATATCGCCAATCCTTTTTTTTTAACGCAATTTAAGATCATAACAAGTAGAAGGCCAATGGATCCATAGATCACGTTATCGTCGCGTCTGTGCAAAACGACTCAAAACGTACGCCTGACAGCCCCCATAACAAGAAAGTTCGAGATCATTAGTGTTAACGACGAAAAAAAAAGTGTAGTCGATAACGCGGCAGAAAAGTGTGAGCGCAATGAAGAAAATTTATGAAGAACGGTTATTGTCTTCAAGAAAAAAACAATAATAGGTAGGAGTATATAATTGTGAAGGAAAATCGAACTGACCTCGCTTATGAGGCACATGTCGATCGTTGATTGCCCTTATCATCGAAGCGTCTCAAGATCACACGAGGGGAACGTTAAATATAATAGTTCAGTGTTGGCGAGAGATCGAGCGAAGTTACAAAGTGGGACTCCGTATTCAACTTCGAGGTCTCATCTAGGCGTAGCGGTACGAGTCTCGGAAATGTTAAATAATTATGTCGCGAAGCTCAGATTTTTTTCTACAACATTTCCGAACGAAGACGAGTGAATTCGCGAAGACTTCGATTCTCACTTAGATCGTTGCATCGTCGGAGCAAAAAGTTCGGAAATGTGTTTCTATCGATCGGCCACAGCGCCGATAATGATAATATTTATGATAATAAATAATTGATTGATTTTTTAGTATGATAATATTTATGCAATATCATCTTCAACAGTTAAAAGTTTAATCTCAACGACAAAGTGCGCCATCGTGTAAATACGTAAAAAAAAAAAAAAAAAAAAAAAAATCGAGCTAAAAAGAGATAATATTAAAGTTAATGGCGACCGATACATTACAATCGGTTTTTCTGTGACTCGAAACTTATGAATAAAATTTCTCAATCGATAAAAGTTGAAAGTAAGTTCAAAAGACTATCATTCGGTTGACTGCGATCGACGCTTTTCCCTCGTCGCGAAAGCAGGTCGAACTATCCAAGGGTCGCGAAGGGGTGAAGGACTCGGCGGAAACTCGATATTCGCGTGTAGATTCAAACGCGGAGATAAATCGCCGCGTCCTTGAGCGAACCAGTCGCAAAGACGAAGAATCCCCCACCAGTCCCCGAGATACATTGATCTAATAAACGTTAAAGTATCGAACTTGTCAACCAAGAAAGTTTTTTGCCGCGAGCAAAGCATTCGTGTTAATATTTTTTTTTAATTGAGGAAAACGGTTTTGCGTGTTATTGGTGAGGATCAGAAATAGATAGGAGACACTGCGCATGCGGCGAGTCATTTGTTCGAGAAATTCGTTGAGGAAAAAAAATTGTCCGCGATGTTTTATACTTTAATAACATTGTACTATGGACCGTTGAAATGAACGGTCCACGTAAATTACTCATCAAACGATAAAAAAAAGATCGTAAAAGAAGTAATCGCGTAGATTAATGATGAGTATTATCAGTAGAGGGGTTTAGTAATCGTGTATTATTTGGTCGAAAGTTGAAAATCGTTGACGGGAACCAAGAGAGATGGAACGTGAAGATTGTAGCGCGCGGGGATATCCTGGTAACATCGCGTACTACGAACTTTCCTCGTTCGATATAATACTCACGAAACAATATTCTTTTTTTATCAATAATGCAGCGAATATAACGATAAGAATTTTGACGTTATTGTTATTGTTAAAAATTGTTATTGTTATTGTTAAATAAAATAATAGTTGCGTTCATACCGTATATATAGGTATTTCGTGTTTTTTTAGTTTCGTATTATTGACATTACTTTTGTTTTTTTATCATATTAAGTTAAAATTTATTACGAGTCGTATTGTGAATGTTAAGTAGACATCAATAACAAACAACAGCACAAGAAAATCTCTTATAAAATAAAGTTGCGGCATTGCGTGCTGTTCTGTTGCTAATATCAAGTAAACAGCGTAATGTTCAATATGGAGGCGCAGCCAATAAACAAATACGAACGTAAGTAACGATATTAAAACTGCAAAAATAATTTGACTTGCAGTGGAAACGTTGTGACATAAATTACATAAACATTTTCCGTAAAAATGAAAAAAATTCTGGTCATCACGTCGTAATAAATGATTAATTATGAAAAGAAATAAAAAAATTCCATATCGCGACACATTTCAAGAACGTTAAATGCTGATGCACCTACAATAATTTCATAAGCGCCTTCAGATAAGCAAACGGATATTCTGCAACTTTGACTCTCTGTGTTAACATTACAAAATATTATTTCGATACGTTGTATTGCCTCGAGAATAAATAAGATAATTTCCACGCCAATCGAATCAATTAGCAAAGCAACGGCAACGAATATTACTTCGTAAATTTCTGCGGAGTTTCGAGTTATTTAAAAAAAAAATACGTAACATACGAGTAAACTGTAAGATAAAAAACCGCAATAAACGACGACAACGCGAAATTAAAAAGTAGGTTACATTTGAAATGACTTTCGAAAATTTAAAAAAAAAAATTCTTAGCGATCAATAGGATTTTTTTTTTTTTTTTTTTGCTCTATCGTAGCTGCGTCACCTCCCATTGATCAAATTACGGTATAAGACCCTTCTGCTGTAGCAGGTAAAAAGTCAAGAGTTGGCCATTCGCCGAATAATACCAATAACTGCGCCGAAAGATTCAACGAAAAAAAAAAAAAAAAAAAAAAAAAAAAAAAAAAAAAAAAAAAAAAAAAAACAAGAATGCAGCTCCTCTCACAGGCGCAACTAACGGTTTATCCTCTCTCCACCATGCCGGTTACGCTCTGTGGGTTAGTAGCTCTCCCTTCCTTATTGCCCACCGCTCCGTAAGTATGTTCTCTACTGCTGCGTTATATATACACTCTATATACCTACGCTGCACAACAACGAAGCTTCTGCTTCGCCGTCGACTCGCTACGACTCTAATTTCACGTCATTTGCTCATACACATCGAAACATTTATACGTAAGGCACACGCCGTCGTAATTTCCTACGCGCACCATACGTTCCATTGCATTCACGGGATATTGTTTTTTTTTTTTTTTTTTTTTTTCTTATCGAGTGTGCGGGAGAAATACGATCGTGTGCTCACTGTCGAGGGATCGAAACTCAACAAGCTTTAAATGACGCAGTGCGATCACGCCCGGCGTTTGCGCTCCCGAACGTATCCCGACGACGGCGTCGTCAACCACACGAACATGCGCCTCGTCGTGCACGAACCACCCGACCACCGATCGACGTTTTAGCTTAGTGTTTTCTGCCGCTAACAGTTCAGTCCACATCGAAGCTTCGCTCGGTACGGTCGTGACAAACTATTGTCAACTGCCGACGAATATAAATCTATCTATGTATACGCGTATATATATATATACGCGTGACATTTTGAAAACGTTTTAACCCCAAAAAACGCGCATCTTTACTTTTTTTAGTTCTTTTTGTTTCTTTTTATTCAACCCTTCCGTACTTTGAGGTGACAAAACGTAGCGTGCAGTTGTTGTTTTTTTTTTTTTTTTTCGTCGGTGATTGATCGAGAGATATTTTTATCGCACAACCCTCTCTCGCGTCTGACGCATACGCACGTGAAAGAGCTGTAACGGCTGGGAACTTCGTGACGAAAGGTAAATTTTGATTTTATTCACACATATATATATATATATATCATTTTGTACAATTGACCCACTTTACAGTACAGTTGGGAAATTAATTTTTTTTTTATCTTATCTTACGCGGCGTCTTATTCCGGTCGATAAGCGATCTGCCATTGTTTCGGGCGAAATTACAAATACATCGCGAAGTTGTAGTTTTTTTTTGTTTTTATGAAAAAATACATAGATTTGGTACGATAACCCCTTTTTTTTTACTCGAATTTATGTTTACACATCGCTACTTTCAATATCACGCGATAACATTTATTTTTTTTCAATTGTCATAAACCTGTCGCGTAAATAGTAAACACGCTATGTAAGTCAGCATGCTTAGTTGATTTTTCATATTTTTTATGTTTCCCCTTATGAAATACGATAAACTGCAAAGAAAAATCGTAAAAAAATTATTGTTATCCATTGTCAGTGCATCGTCCATTTTTTTTTGGAATTTTTTTTTCTCATCCCTCGTCGCAAATCATTAATTAAATTCTTCCAATCGCGAATGGGTTCGTTAAAGTTCGGATATTATTATTATTATTATTTTTTAACCGGATGTTGTCTCGAGTGTTCGGCAATTCGTACGAATTTGTTTATCGCGTATTGCCGAAGCGCCGAAACTCGACTGACGAAAAATTTCCCCGAAGATAAAACTCTCGTATCGCGTAAATTCCCGCCTCGTGGTCTTCATTTGTAAGTTTATCTTGCGAATGTTATTGTATCGTCGAGCAATAACACGCTCGAGTCATTAGCTCTGGACGATTGTCATTCGGAGTATTAATAAAAATTATATCATGCGATAAAAATGAATTCATCGGCAATGGTGAAAATTTTCGATTAATCGATTGATACGATTCTTCGATATTTTCTCGGTTACACTTTCTAGTTCAATAATAATCAAAACAATAATAACGTATCTTTCGGTCATGGTACAAGTTGAGATCGCGACTTTGCCCGCTCACCGGGTCCCGTGGTGCACGTAATATATTGTATATATCTATATATCAATCGAGGGGAGCTGGCGACTTGACTTTCACGATAGAAAGCCAGAAGCGAGACGAACCGTGTTGTGGGTCGTCGACCTCGCTGGAGGCTCGGATTTATCCTCATTTCCAAATACATTCGGTAGAATGCAATGGGTCAAGTCAAATCGTCACGATCGTTAACAAAGAATTCTCCTTCAATCGTTCTTAATTCGCCTGAATGCCTATTTCGTCGAAAAAAAAAACTCTCGTTAAACAATTTTTCCGCGGAAACGGAAGTAGAATTTTCACTCTCTATCGGCAGTGTCGGAATTACGTGAATTTTTTTTTTTTTTTTTTCGAACATTTCGATAAAAAAAAAAAAGTAAAGTGTAAAAGATTTCAATGAAAAAAAAAAAATGTTTCAGCAGTCATTTTTTTTTTGACAAATTTTTTCGCGATTTGAAAAAATCATTATATAGATTTAATTTTGGATTGACTATTTACATCAGTTTTTGATTATGACGCGAAATATTGCGAGCAAAACGTTAATAGTTCCGTAGACCTCTACCGAAGTTTCCGGCTACTGCCAGTTGCATATATTTACATACGTGTGAACCGCGGGCCCACGCGTAGAATCACGCGGACGGCTCTCGTACTCGAAGCTCGAGCCAAAAACGTTAATTCTGATACAGAAAAAATGCACGCTGACCTGCATCATTTTCAATGCCATAAATCATTATGCATATATAGCTAATACCGCATATTCTATATATAGTTAAATAAAGAGATTCACGATAATACGCGCCAAGTCATTGCAAAATAAAATATATATTGTTCAATGTTATATCACCGTATTTGTCGTCGAGGTGACTAATAAAAAGAGTTACAGTCTCTGCTGCAACTATGATCCGGTTAACGAACCGGTTTTAATGGCGAAAAGATGCAACGAAATACAACTATTCACTCACAAAATACCACACATATTTTTGCATCTACTTAACGCCACACATGAGACCAATGAATTTCTTTAACGATGCGCTACTTTTAAAAAAATAAATATTTCTTAACTTTATTGTGATGTTATCGAAACGACAGGATGTAACCCACACGTAGATCGCGCGGCCATACGGATCTAGTATTTTTTTACGAGGTGAAATATCCTGTAACAGAACCCAATATCGACGAATTTACGAAAAAAAAAAAAACAAACGGAATTTTCTTAAAACCGATCAGGTCCACCAGGTCGCTGTCTGCATCTGTTCACCGTGAACCGAAATTAAATTTTTTTTCGAACAGAAAAGCTCCGCTCCGTTTACTAAATTTTTACTAATTTCAGAAATTACCTTTATAATAGTTAGATAAGGGATTACCGGGTATATCTTACAGAACATCACGTATAAAATTTGGTTCCGACGTATAAGAGTTCGAGTTGAAATTTTTATTCCTTCGAGAAATAAACTTTGACCCTTTTGCACGTATATCGTAATGCAAATGCAAAAGCTCCGTTTTTTATAATACAGCGGTGTTCACCGATGCGCGTCCAAAAATAATGATTGCTCAGTTAACTGGAACTTTCGAGAGCTACGAACGTGCGAAAACGCTGCAAGTTCTCTATACTTATGTTGGTTGGCGCAACGATGCACCGTTCTTTGCGGCACGACGAGTATATTGTCTGCTGTTGCGCCTCTTGCCGGAAGTTCATTAGCGTACAATTGCGGTGTGCAATTTGGCAAGAAAAAAAAAAGAGACGAAGAAATATCTAATCAAAACGTTCGTCTACGGTGGCAGCCTGTTATGATAGACTTTGCTGCGACTCTTGTGCAATTTCCCGATCTAACTTTGCTTTTTTCACTGTGTAAACGTCTTGAACTTTGGGAAGACGGATATCACCCGCTTAGCTATTGAAATCATTGCGGGTTTGAAAGAGAGACTCTTGGAGTAGCGCCGGTACTCTTTCACTTGATATCTTGTTGAAGACTACTCGTCGCGATGTATTTACACCCCGTGTGCTTGAACATCGCGCTACACGGTACTCGAGTCAAGTTCAATTGTCTCCTAAGTACAGTTCCCGCGGAGCTCGAGATATTCCTTCTGATCTCGTTGATGCCGCTTCGAGCGGCTCCGAAGCTGATTGACGTTACTCACGCATCTGGACATCGCGAGGATTGCTCGCACGGTTCATCACTTAGGAATGCAATTGCCGGTATCGAACACATTTTTTTTTTTTTTTTTTTTTTTTTTTTTTTTTTACGTAACTACACCACCGCGTGGTTGAGAAAACCGGCGTTCACATTCGATTCGAACGAATAGATTGCTCTGACTAATGCGGTAATTCTCGGTATTTATCAATGATTGCATTGATCCGCAACTCGAAAGCTAAATAATCAATTCAATTTGCACACTCAATACAGTTGGAATTGCAATGAAATCTTGAGAAATAAAGTTCTCAAAATAACATCGCAAAAAATATTATGAAGTATCATTTTTTTGCGCGGAAAAAAAAAGACAAAGTTTAGCGCCATTTAGCGATGTTTCGATCGACTTTAGGCCAAAATTCTCATGAATCTGTTGGAGTATATAGTATCGTATGCGATTTTAGTTCACTGCGGTGTGGAAAGTGAAATTTGCCGCGCGTTTCGCTCGCGGAAAGCTCCCTTTCCACACCGCAGTGAAGTAAAAACAAATTACGAAATCAATTGCTTTTTTTTTTTTAATTTTGTTTCGTTTTTTTTCATTTCCCTGTGACGACTCTAAAGGAACAATACTGAAATTCTTCAAGTATTCTATTATTTTTAGCTCAATGTTTTATATAAAATATGGTATCGATGTCGAAAGAAAAAAAAAAAGTCGAAAATTATTTTTCGTATTTCGTGCGCATTAAAAACATCGAGGGAACGCGCTTATGCTGCTAGTGCAATAAATTCAAGACTGTCAAACAAATGGGAACAACCGAATGAAACATCGCTTCCAGCGTTCTCTAATTTTCCACGAATTCAAACGACACTGTAAGCGAATGATACTCATCAATCCTCGTATTGTCCAAAGTTCAACAAAAAGACTTTCTATCAATTATAATGGTTATATCTGTTATTCGCGAAGGAGGATCCGGCTAGAGATCGAGAAAAAAAAAAAGCGAAAGTACATCGAGCGAAAGTAACGAAGTTTGAAGTCAACTCGGGTCGATAATTCTTAGTGTCGTTTTCAGTCGCTTCCTACGCTGTTTTTCTCGTCACCGGAACGTGATAAATCGTCGGGTTATTTCACCAACAGGAAACGAACGATGTCAAGATTCTTCTACGATTTCAGCACGTTTGCGTATTTTTAACTGCGGACCCATTCCGTTACTCGCGAAAGCTTATCTTTTGCGGAAGAAAGCGCGAGTGACAACGATTGAATAACCGTTTTATCGTAAACAATACATCGCAACATCGACAGTCCACTGTTAGCAGAGTTCGATTCGTGGCATTTATAATGCAGCGTTATGTTTTTAACACCTTTTTTTTTTTTCTTTTTTTCTTTTTTCTGTCAACGTATCATTCTTTGCGCACTTGATATTATCATATGCAATTGCACTTATCTGTTATGTGCGTTGCTTGGCGGCAACGCGAAGCTAAAGTCATCGACGCTGCATTCCTATTCGCGGACGAATCTCAATCTTTCTCTCCGTCTCAATTACTAAGTTCAGATGAAGAAAAAAGTAATTACGTTCGATAAAACGCTCACGTACGGTTCTTATTTTTTTTTTTTTATTTTTTAACGAAAAAACCATCGGTCAGTCGCGAATGAGCGGAGGGCGAAAAAAAATTGACCTGATAATTATTATCTCATCGCACGAGCTTTGAGCCATCGAATTATTGAGGAAAAAAAAATTAAAATTACGCGTGTGTCTGGATTACTGAAAATGTCGAAAGATAATTTTTTTTTTAATTTCATATTTGTTTTTTTTTTTTTTTTTTTTCTAAATCCGGTAAATTTCCGGTCGTCTCGGAGTCATTGCAAACGATTTCTTTATACCTCGGTCACGTCGTCGACGTATGTGGAAATTTAATACGTACGTGGGACATGTCAAGAGACACGGGATCAAGCGTATGCCCTCTCGTAGCCCTCGAGAAATATGAGTTATCGTCACGAATGACGTAAGAGATGAAAAGTTTATTTGCTTTCATTCATTTTTTTTCATTAATATATTTTTTGTTTAACTTGAATTGCGAATGGAGTTACGAACGTATTTTTTATTGGGATCGTATACTTCGATGCAATAAATCGGTTTGTGATATAGTCTTCGGCGGTAACTCTCTGCCGTTCATTATTGAGCTGAAAGCGAAAAACGCATTCAATGGCGAATCGTGATAAGGTTAATCGGCGAACCACAGCAAGGTACTCGAGAGTGCATTCCGCGTACCTCGGCCTGCACGCTAGTAACGATCGTTGCGCGTGATAAAAAAAGAAAAAACAATACAATCGTATTACGTTATAACCGATTAAATCTTTCGCTACACGTGTTAAAACAAACTGAATCGCAGCTCATGTCGCGTATATAGTATTATTTATGCTTTACGGGGATTTAAGAGTCAATAATTGTTCAATCGGCATTTTTTCTTTTTTTTTTTTTTTTTTTTTTCTCACGAAAAGCAGTTAAGATAATAAGTCTGTTCTGTGGAAAGTCTTGGGATTTTTTTCGTTACCACATGTATAATTTCATATCTTCATTATATCGATTGTTTCGCCTTTGCCATTTTGAATAGATTCGTCATAGTTCGCAGAATTCCGATCAGATTTTGTGTCGTAACGAAGGGTTTTGTTAACAAAAAAGCTGCTATAACTTTGGAAAAAACGTGCAAAAGCAAATATTTCCATTCTCAGATATATTATCTCTTCGAGGTCATTGATATTTCATTTTGATTGAGCAGTTCGGAAGATACGATACTTTCGCGAGGTCAATGACGAAAAAAAAAAAAAAATTGGACCGAAAAGGAATTCGGAGCGGAATTCTTTTGCTTATCACTTACAAACATCTGATAACACTAAAATACGTTCGCGTATGCCGATTTTATCAATCTATCGTCAATTTTAACGTCGGATAAAAAATTCCTGAGAACTTCCCGATAAAGTTATATCATCGGAAGGACATTGGATAGCGGTGGAAGATACGAATACCTGTCACCCGACCCGACCGACGTTTCACATTCATATTTCAGTCACAATAGGGAAATTCTTATTGCCATCGTGTTACGTAAGTTTTAAATCGTAGGGTATGCCGGCATTGTTCGAATAATGACGGTGTATCGGAATCGGGGAGTAATAGCAGAGTATATTTGAGTTTTAATAACCGAAAGGAGATCGTAACGCGTGACAAAATTATTTATAGCCGGCGTCACAAAGTTTATTTTGTGTTTTTTTTTTTTAATTTTTTTTAAGAAATTCGATTTTGAAGTTTTGTCACATAAAACAAAAATAATCGTTGCATAGAATTTTAGATGTTCCTTAAAAAAAAAAAAAAAAAAAAAAAAAATGGTAAAAAACTATTAATGGTGTATGTAAAACTTTCATAAGAACGGCAATTCTTTCAACTGTATCATTATTATGATGAGCAGCGCGGAGCCCGCAGTTGCGCGCAAAAGTGCATCGATGCAAAAAATGAAGAAAAAAAACACACACACTGTCCATTAGGTCCCGGTGAGCGAATAATGGCTATTCCTCAAGGCGAAATGAAGACAAACGATATGAACGATTCTACCGTAAGAATTGAAAATATCCTTAGTGACTCAATTCTACTAACAATCTCCATGACTAATAACATCGCGCAAAAGCTAATAACTGCGGCAATTATCCCCATTTAGTAATTGGCGAACGATCAAAATTATCCTAACAAGAAATTCTTTATTTTTTTGATGTCTTGCGTCGCGGGAATTTGGAATATCCCGGCATAGATGGATCTTTAAACTTTTATCTCTTGACGTTGGACTGTCTGGTTATCCCGGTACTTACCGTATTTTGTGTTATGAAATATTCATATTTACGACGATGCGAATACACATTGTCAGTTAAATTTTTATACGACGCTCGTCCGCGATTGTTCGACATATTTGTCGGATTAAAAATATCCATCTAACGGGAAACCCTGAGAATGTAATTCTATTCCATAAAACCCGATACGGGAATTTTCGCAAATGCATAATTTCGGTTATTGTTATTTTTATTTATTTATTGAGTTCGAATATTATGGTTTTTAGTATTATTTCACTATATCCATAGATCGCGGAAAAATAAAAAAAATAACTGTACTCAGCAATCGTAAATAATTTTGATATTGCGTGACTGAAATCAGAAGTTTCACTGCGATATGGAAAACTCCCTTTCCACATTTTGCGAAGTAAAATCGTATACGATACTCTGCGAAAAACGTTTTCTCAGAAAAAGTTTTTCCTCCCTCGTAACGTAATATACTAAATAAAACATACGATTTTCTGATCGAAGTCACACCGTCGGTATTGGTGGTAAATACAAGTGATCTCGTTTAACCAAATTTTTTTTTTAAATGTAAACTTTCTGCTCGATCGTAATAAACACATATTTACCCATCTTTTTTTGTTAACTCCCGTTCTGCATTTGATTTCATAATTATACGAGTTTTTATTTCGGCCAACGCTCGGAAATCATACACAAGCAAACATAGCATTCGCTATCACGAAGGAAAAAAAGTTTGGAAAGTATGCCTCACTAAATAACGAAACAGCGGAAGAAACTCGATTTTTTTATAGCACTGGCGAACTAACAAGTAAACTTCATTCGCAAAAAGAATTCTCGAGGTTACAAGTTCTCGGCATTCGAAGTGCAACGGCTCAATGAACTTGTCCGCATTATTACGACAGTGGAAAAAGTAAAAGTTTCGACGAGTTGGTAGTTAACGCGCTGTACAGTTCGATCGATCGCGTGCATTAACAATCGAGAAAGGGAAGCGATAACGCGGACCGCAACCGCGAACTTGGACTTTGGTATCGTTATGAAAATGTACACTAACGAAATGTAAAAAAGGAGGAAAAATCATTAAGGTCGTTCCGAAGCCGCAGATCAGTGAACAAAAAAAAAAAAAAAATTTACACTATCGGCGAAGTACATTTTTTTTGTTTTTGTAATTCCCGCATAACGTAGCGATCTTCGTTGTCGCGGACGAAGAAGATCGCTCTTTGCATTAACTTTCCTTCGACGGAACTCCCTTTTTTTCTCTCTCGATAGTTTTATCGGTTGCCGGGATGAATCGCAATTGCCAGAATTACTTTTTTCTCCGCATATTCACAATTATTAGCGCAATTGCCAATTGCGTCGTTGATTATTCGTAAATAATAAATTTGCTTGGATAATAATAATTCGAACAAGTATACGCTGAAAATGTATCGTAGATTAATGTGTTATCGGATCGTTCATCGATTTTATTAATAATCCATACGAAGGTTTGACCTCTTCGTAGAAAAAAAAAATCCATATTATAGATATTTACTGTACAAAAACTTGTTTTTTCTCGAAAACATTTCATCTTCATCCGGTATTACAAATCAATGTCCAGAATTTTTTTTTTTTTTTTTTTCATAGAATATAATACGCCCTTTTGTAGAGTTTCGGCACAAAATATTAAAGAGAACACACAGCCATTATACGGAGAAAGTTATACGGTATATAAAGCGGTACCGGAGTCAGCAGCAGCAGCAAAGCAAAGAACGAGACCTTTCTTTTTACGACGTTTTGCACGCCAGTCTGCTCGCTCTACTCCTTTATTTAATCTCCGGATCTCTCGTTATCCTTCTTTTACTTCGTTTTATTTCCGCCAACGAATATGGATCTTTTTTGTTACACAGAGGGAGAGAGAGAGATAAACGTTATGAAAAAAGTAGAGAAAGTTAGTTTCGTATCTGTTGTGAAATAATTGTATCTTACATTTACGTGGAAAAAAAAAATTGACGCAGCAAACACGTGCGATTTTTTTGAATGATGAGATATAAGCAGCGCTCCTCCGCAAACACTCGGATCTCAAGCCGTAAAAAAAAAATTGCCATTCACGCGAGGATTCTCTCGGACATTGAATAAATCCACATTTGTAAGCGCCAGCGATGTCTACTAATAGTGTTATTCCGTTGAGAATGCGCGATACATCGAAGGTGGAAAAAAAAAGAATTACGTTCAGCACTCGAGAAAATTACGTTTATTGAATACCAATACATCGAATAGTGTTAAAATTGCGACGAGTTTGTCGAGATCATCTTAGTAACACGATCGTTAATTTACCCGTTCAATTTATAGATCGAACAAAAAATGATAATAAACAAGAAAAAAAAAGAGTTATGTATTTTTCACTCGCAAATCAAGATTTTTTATCGTTCATTTGACTCATTTATTCAATTGGATTAACTTCATTAGAATATTATAATAAGCGAGAAAAAAATGTGTTAAACTCGTTTTTCACGATGTTATTTTTATTTAATTTTTTTTTTTTTTACGGACGCTTATTTATTACGCGTGGGCGGTTTCGCTTCGACAACCGATTGAGAATGACGATCGAGGTGACTCCGTTATTCATGTAAAACCCATGATGCTGGATTGCCGCGTACGTAGATGTGATTATTAGATGTGTCAACCGCGCGATGTAGTGAGCAGTGAATTCATATATAGGTATCGGTGACCGCGAGAGATAAGCGTAAAACCAGTTCAGAACGCCATTCCAATGACTAAGAGTGATACAGTAGGGCAGGGCTTCCGGTATCACGGAGACCTTGAAAAATAGCCGATGGCCGACTTACCGTAGAGTACAGAACTGATAATATATTTACAGAAAATACAAACGTATATCTTCTTTTTAAAAAGAAAAAATTTATAGAAAATAGATCGCGACGAAAATATTTCCAATGAGTACTTCCTATGAGCTGTTTGTACGCCGTTTATATATGGTAAAGAGAAATTTGATAATGAAGCAATGGAATTTTATGAGGGTCTTGGGGTCAGAGCTCACGATGTTTGAGCGTTTTGACGCCTGAAGTAGTAGATCGGCCGCATGAGCTGTCTGACCCACTTGTCTAAAGCGACCGAAATTTATGTTAGTTGAGAGACAACTTATCCAAGTCTCAGCTTCTTTAGAGTATTTTTCATTCCCCCAAAATTACGAAAAAAAAATTTTAATAAAAAAAAATTAATAAAAAAATAATAATAATAAATATTTAATAGACTTTTTCTACGCACCATATACAGAAAAAATTTTGATTTTTTAATAACTAGTAGTTGTAAATCGTTATTTTCATTTCTGTCGGCACTATAAAAAAGTGTTGTTTTTTTTTTTTTTTTTTTTTTAATGAAAAAAAAGATTTATTAAAACCGGATTTTGGATTAATCCTTCCACTATCCCAACGCGTGAGATGAATTGGTGAAAAAAAATAGGGGGAGGTGGGTGTTGGGTGGTAGAGGAGGGGAGTGGTCGGCACATGTGGTCGCGCACCGTAGACGAAAGGTCCGATTCGTTTAGAATGCAACACAAGTGTACAGAGTCTCGAAGTGGGGAGAGTCTTGAGACCTCGCGAGGGTTAAACTCCGTTTATTTTAATTAAACTATTAATCACAACTCGAGTGCCATTAATTTATAGTTTTTTTTTTTAATCTGTTTGTTGCAGTTATCGTTTCGACTATTACGAAAAGTTGCAGCGAGTAAACGAGAAGAGACGGAAGGACAGTTACAGTCATGCGGCTCGACAAATGATCGGCGAAGTGTGATTTTTTATTTTTTTTTTATTCCGCGGATAGCGAGAGTTGTTCATCAACGATCCCGCGGTCAGTCGCGAGACTCCCGCGTGTCTGACCGGACGCGAATATACTCCTTTCGCTCGGTAGTTTGATTATAGTTTTCTATATATTAAAAAAAAAAAAAAAAAAAAATGTCGACCGGCGCCACATCACCGAATCATCATTGTTCGCCGACGCGAGCATCGCTCAGCTGTTGTCAGGGCGATCATCACAACAGCCAGAATGACGTTGACGATCTGGTGGCAGTGATGCCCCGAAACAATAATTATCTCACAAAAGACAAACACTCGTTTCCCAAAAGACCTGAAGTCGATTTGACGTTCAGCAATATACGATATCGCGTGAGGCAGTGGAACATCCGAAAATTCTCACCAGGTATGAAAAAAAAATTCAATTTAATAATTTAATGCCGTTTTTTTTAATTTCTAGAAAAAATGAAAAAAAAAAAAAAATGAAAATCGCTAATTATTAATTATTAACATTTACATTATGATTTGTTAATCAGAATTTTATAATTAATAGTTCGCGAAGTTCATTTTTTTTTTAAACAATAAAAATAGAATTAGAATTCACAAATTATAAGCAAACCGCTTTACTTTATTCAAAGATGGGATTAGTGAAAATTTTTTAAAAGTTTGCTAAGAATTATCTCCGATTTCGCAATTCAGTTGGCCATTCATAAAGCGGAGGAGATCAACTTTACGCTCAATGATACCGTAATACAAAAAAAATGCACCATTTAACAAAAAATCGCGACTTCGTTTTTTTTACTATAAAAAAAAAAATCGCAACGTCGTTTTTCTCACTATCAAAAAAAAAAAAAAATCGTGATATTGTTTTAGTAAATGCTTACGAGCGCCAACGTTTGCTTTGCATATTCTCAGCATTTTGCTGGCTGTTACTTCTCGTTATGCAATTCATCTTCAACGATTTCTAGCTGATGCCAATAATTATGCAACTTTCTATCACACTGTCATGAATATGTATCATCCACTGATACTATGCATCCATCGCGTTTGCAATTAGTTTTACTTTTTTTTTTATTTCTTTTTTTATGCGGTGTTAATGTTTTTTTTTTTACAAATTTGTCGCAAATAAAATTAGCATTATTGAACGTGTAGACGATTATAGTCATTGATTCTCGTCACCGTCACGACCCACACTTAGCGGTGTAATTATTTCATTAGAATTGACATTAGAATTACAACTTTGCACTAGAAAATCGTAATAATCGTTAAAATGCCCATAGATCGAAGAAAATTTATCTTAATGGTGGATTAAAAAAAAAAAAAATGTTTTTCAATGGCGTGCGAAATGAAAGGCACGAGGCATAGTCCAAACATATTGCAATTCGCTAATTATCCCTACCGTCTTGGCAATCAACGTGAAATTTGTAATCATTCCATTTCAAAATACGCGAACCGTCAACTCCGTTCACTTTTCCGCCAATTATTTTCAACTTTAGCCGCGAGAATACCGTTCACTTTTCCATCAATTATTTGACCCTTAACCGTCCCGAGAGTACCGTTCACTTTTCGACAATTTTATTTCACCCTTTTACCGCTTCGCGTGCGAATAAAAATATCGCAAGAGAACAGATACGCGTGCGTTAGACATACCATGGATAACGCGATGTCGCCGCGATCTCCAAATCGACGTTATTAAAAACAAAAATTCAATGACTGATTACAAAATGATGAAAACGATAACGACGATGCTGATGACCGATTGAGAAATTCGAAAAAAAGTCGTGTCTTTAAACCAATTCGTATTTTATCATCGGACGAGAAAAGACGAGAAAAGAATCAGCGCAACGATGATAAATTGAATATAGAAGCTGTTAACGAACTCTCAATTATCGATTCAAAAGCTCGCAGTGATATCTACGCATTTAGTCGTATCGTAAATAAAAATTCGTAAAATTCCCCTAATAGTCATAAATATTGCATCGAAAATTACGATTTTTAGGTTATGTGTCGAAAAATCGATACGAAAGAATATGAAAAAAAAAATTATTAAATTGTTATATCGATGTCGAAATTACGTTAACAATTGCAAGATATAGAGGTTAAATACTTCGGGTCAATCCATTCCATGTAAATTTACTTACACTAATTACAACTCTACAGTTGTGCAAATTATTACGTTACAATGGTAAATTATTTGAACCATTAAAATCGCAAAACCAGAAAAAACTTTACAAAAATGAAGAAAATACGTTTTCGTATTTATAACGATATAATAAAAATGTATTTACTTTTTTACAATATAATTTGCCTCAAGCATAACGTAATTGATCTAAACATCTCGTAAGTTTTGGTCATTGGCCTCTCGCGGCTTTTCTGGAAAGCTTCGTGAAAAAAACATAACGAACGTAACACTTTTTATACTCACGAAGTTTCAACAACTGTTTTCTGTATTACTTTTAAATCAAAAAAATTTTAACGCTAATTTCATTGATGCGTTTAAAAATCATCGTCGAATATGTCAAAAGCGTCTTATAAATCAATGAAATATATCGCATTAAGCGCGGAATAAAGTCTACGAAAGATTTTTTTTTATCGCCTCGAGGCAAACTCGTCATCGCGACAATTATAGAATCTCCATAAAGGAAAATATTAATTGAGCGTATTATATAGCGAAGATAGAAGCGACGCATGTTCGGCGAGGGGCGTGAAAACTCCGCACGAGCCACGAGATATTATTTACGAGTGCATTTATGGATGTAGCTACGACAGATGTTCATTAACGGACGATGATTGATTACGGGAAACACTCGATTGACGCTTCTTCGGTTATTACATCGAAAAAAAAAATGACTCCTTGCTACTTCGAGTGGAGTATTCGCATTTTTTCGTTAAAACTTTTCCTACTCTCCGAAAAATGGCGCTTATTTGTATGTGCGAAAGAAAAAATAAGTAGCTACCGTTGTACGCGATGACGACTGAGTTGATCGTATCGTTCGTACTTAGCAGCTCCGAGAGCGTGCATCCGCTCACTCCTCGACGACAATCCATTGTACATTATTCATGTCTTTGCAAAGGAAACGCGTAAATACGTCATGACAATGGCGTATCTACCGACGTGTCTCATCGTGAGAATCGTGTGCCAAAATTTGACACGGATTTATATCGATTCAATCATCGATATGTTCGAAGCGAATTTTTTTTCTACCGTTGGACATTTTTGTTTGTCGCCTGCAGTTCTTGCGATTGTCGGCAACAGCTTTTTGTTACTTTTCCACTCGTTGATAGTAATTACGATAAAGAAGTCGATTTTTTTTTCACTCGTTTCTACTCCGTTGTTACCACAATATGCGTACAAACGCTTCGCGACAATAATTCATTGTATTCTAACGTGGCGGACGTGCAAACGAAAGAATAATGACGCAACTTCGTACTCGACATACCATTTTTCTAAGTACAGTAAGCGCACCGTAATGAGTTCCATACGATAAATCGTACAATCGATGTGTTACATTTATGATGTGTATCGTACGGAAATAGTGGTTTACAAAATTTTCATAGTTAATAAACATCGATGAAATTACATTTAAAAAAATCGTTCAATGAATTCGACAATATTTAAAAATTCAATAGATCGATAATCAAAAGATAACCGGAAATTGCGAAATTTCCTTAATAAACGGAAAAAAAAAAAAAAAAAAAAAAAAATCGGCGACCGAAATCTAACGAGGAAAGAAAGAATTGTAAAGATTTCTGAATAAAGACAATCGGGCAACAATTGGTTTTGTTGCTCCTCGAGGTTTTCATGTTCCTCGATTCACGGAACGCGACACAAACTCGTTCGGCGAAAAATTTCCACGAACCTCGTTCGCCCACCCCGGAAAGGTCCAAGTGCGTCACGAAGTTTCTTTCCACCTGCCCCGCGTTCGGAGCTCGCGAAATCTTCCTTTCCATCGAATGTTGACGTGCCCTGAGCAAAATAAAAAACCGGCTCCGGTCGATTTTCATTTTTTTCTTCCTTTTTCATTGCTCCTCCGCCGTACCGCATACGATTCGTCCTTCGCAAAGCTCCAAAGGTAGAGACGAAGCGTTGCGGCGTTTCGGAGCGAGTCGCATACGAGACCCTTCGCACGTATTGCAAGGTTTACCACAGTCGGTACGGTTTGCGCGTTATACCTTTGGTCATCCTTCGGACGCGAGACAATAAAATGCTCGTTGTCTCGTCTGTCTCCGACGTGAACTTTGAATTTTGACGCTGTTACATCGATAGCACCGTTTCTGTCCGCACGCACGAAAAGACCTCAATGCCATCGGTAGCAATCAATTGGGTCACGTTCCCAATGCGTTGCGCACGAACAAAACAGCTGGAGTTTAATGATACGAGGGTCATAGCGTCGCAGAGCATCGTGAGACTTTCGATGACGAGACGGAGTAATAACTGACGAGCAGCGTTATCAATAGGAAAAATACGAGGGTTCTTTATATTAATAACTATAAAACAATTGAAACAAATCATTTTCAAAGCATTAATGTTTCGTAGTAGTAAAAAAAAAAAAAAAAAAAAAAATCCGTCGAAGATTTTTTTTTTCGGGTTAAAGGACTCCGATGGGAAATACCTGTTTCATTTTTTTTATTTCGTCTGTTGGCAGACTGGTTGAAAAAAAAAACTTTAACCATTTTATTTTTTCACATTATCTCGCGTATATCTGTGGTAAACCGGTATAAAGGGCTGCTTTCTTTTTCGTATACGTGAGTCAACATGATAAATCATATTGTTCGGAGTTCAAAAGCCAAAGTATGACGAGGCATGCCAATGACACGAAAAAAACCCCTTAGTCGAAGTCACGTATATATGTATCTACTTTTCGATGCTCACTCGGAACCGGACACTATTAATTTGTGGCTATGCAAAAAAACCTGATAGTCCCGAACATTTTTTTTTTAACCTCCGAGAACATAGTAATTTTTTACGATTTTTCTTTGGTCGATTTAACATTCTTTAGATATAACAGGTGTTGATTTATGCTATTCCGCGGCGGGATATGTGGGGCAATCTGCAGAGAAACGAATAATTATCTTTAGACCGGACGAAGTTATAATTGATACTTTTATCGATAAATTATGTAATCACAACTAGACGTGTAGCAATGCGCTTGATAAAGCAACTTGCAAATTCCGTCAATTACTTCGGAAACACAGTTCGCAACTTTTTTTTTTACGGATTATGTTACTTCGCGTAGCAATTGAAATATTAATTTCCGATTTTTACTCACGACAATCAATGTCAACATAATATCGTTTATTTTATATTTGAAAAGGTTGAAAAGGGTAATCAGCAAAATTTTTTTTTTTTTTTTTTTTTTTTCGGAAGCTGATTTTTGTATGAATAAAAATGCGTATATACAATAAAATATAATGCAAAAGAAATATGAAGTTGGGAGTAAAATATGGTTGATGGAACAACCGGAAGCCAAGCATTAAAAATACGCTAAAAACGCGTGTTTTCTGTTTCCGGCACTATTGATATTTCTGATGAATAGCTTACAACTTTTTGCCTCGTGTAACGGCCCGTTACCGGTCGAGCTAACGGGCAAAAATCCGGTATGATGAATTCGATATATTTCACGACACGGTTCGTTGAGGCATCGATAAAACTGTTCAATCGCATCGATGACAGAGCCTCGAAAATAAAAAAACGATATTTTCGACAGGCCAACATGCATTATACTTCCATTGGCGTAGCAATACCTGATTGTTCCTCGATAGTTTCTGGGATTTTACATAAAGTTTCGATAACATCGATCATGACTTCAGTTTTCGACGAGCCTTTTTTTTCCATCAACAAGAAGGTCAAGAAGCCAGGTATGCGCAGCCGCTTTATGCATATTAAAGTCGATGCAATTACTATTTTAACAGCGTCGGGACTAAACCGTCAATAGAATCATTTTTTTTTTACTTCGCAGTTATTATTTATCTGCTCAGTTTAAAAAATGCGATCGATAATTCGAAAAAAAAAAAAATGACCAATTATCGCATTATTTACTGCAGTGGATAAAGTGATGCATCAATCAGATCGTACACTTTGATTGGACATATCTGAATATTAATGTAACATTATTAATTTTTTTATGACCACTTACCGGTAATACTACATTGTCGATTATTTCAATAAATACATAAGCGTTTATCTTTCGTGAGTTATCGCAAATTAATTTATCGGCCCTCACGTGCTTCTCGTGTTCACGTGATTGACTGACGAAAGGTTATTCGAACGATAATTCATCGAGTTTCCGCGATTGTGCAAGAATCCACTGTGCTTCGTGACTCATGAATAATCATCGACGAGATGTATTCGATAATTATTGCGTCGAGTTTCGAACTTAAGAAATTTGCGAAGCTACTCCGGCGCGACAAGAAGTCGTTTATCTCGAATTAACGGAAAAATAAAATATCACATATTACAAAATAAAAGGACAACCAATCAAATACGAGATTCGGAAGTCGTCTCGCAGTTACGATTGTCGCTTCTTCCGTATACGATTTTATGTTCCATTAGCATAGCAACATAGTCAGGAAGTATTTGCTCATCGACTTCTCGTAGATTCGACAATGACACAGCGAACACTTTGATTATACATCGAGCAGTTAAAATGTCCTCTTATCGTCACGCCGCCGCATTAATGTCTCATGAATCGACCAGAATTGATTGGTCGATCGATGAATATTATTAACCGATAAGATTTCTAGGTCGTCACCATCGGGGACTTTGATAGAACTTCTTTTAAAGAATGTTGTGACCCTGAAAGGCCACGCATATTTTTTCGCAACTGCGTCATCGTCGTTTTATTAATGTACCAAAAATTCATATTATTTCGCTTGTTTGTAGCTAAATCGATACGAAAGAATGTGAGCAATAAGTTTGACGTGGTGCCGATTCTAGATTCCCGAAACGTAATACTTCGGGTCCGGCAAATTCATATTCGATTTAATAGGGTTCACGAACGCTTGTTATTAAATTTAGAATGATATAAACGCGCAGAAAAAATAAAAATAAATGCTGCGAAGAAAGAGAATAGGCGACGCTTCTCGGTCTTTCGGCGCGCGTCGTCATTCGAGGATCGATTCACCCACATATGCTGATGCAGATTACACATTCTTCTCGAAATTATCAACCGTCCGACAAGACCTTGAACTTGCCTCGCGGTTTCTAATATATCCTCTCGTTCAGCTAACATTATTGCAGATCGACCACGTGGAGACGTATTTCTGCTGATCAAATTATCGTCGCAATTATAATTGATGAGAAAGTGGTGAACCGTAATGTTGGCGCGACAAGATTAGAAAAAATCGTGAACATAACTTGTGCAATTCGTGTATCAAGCGATATTCGTGTCGCGACCGCGCATCTTTGTATATTCGTGACGCAGGGATCTAATCTACAATGATGCGATGTTTATTCATTTTTTGTCATGCGTCTTGGCAGCGAAAAAAAAAAAAAAATGAGATCACCGATTTGTCATCGAACGCGTGATGAGGTATGGGGTACAATTCCGGTTGCCGATGAAAAACAATTTTTTAATTTCTTCCATGTGCCACGAAATTAATATTTGATTTATGATGTTATGATATTATGATATTTAGCAGTTTTTTTTTAATATCCGTTAATCCTCTAATTTAGCAAATTCCGACCTTATGAACGAAAACACAAATAATATATATCGGGGCGACCTTTGGAATCAAATTTGTGGATGAGATTGTGATTTTTAAAAACAATTATCATAAATCGCGCGTCGTTTGATTGTCGTAATTATCGTAGTCCTGTTAACTCAATAAATGTTTACATTTGGTGCCCTAAACGAACACGTTTCCGAATGTAACGATCCCTTATATGGTTTGTTAGTCTAAATTCATCTTTAAATCAAATCTGAATTCCCAACTTTGTAAGACGGTTCGCTCTCTTTCGGTGTTCAATAAACATTCTTCCGGAATTTATGCAGTGCATTTATACAAAAACCCGTTCTGGTCATCACACAAAATATCACGAAATAAATTGGGTTCAAGTGTAATTGTCACATTGTCAAATGTTCGTATTTCACAGTCGTTCGAATAGCTCAGAAATTGGTCAACGAACTTCCACAGTTACAAGAGCTTTGATGAATGACGATAAAAGATGAGGAAGTAATGCGCAAATACGGTAGGCGCCTATTTTTTTTTTTTTTTTATTGCGGCCTGAAATCGCGTGACTTCGTGGCGCGGTGCCGTGAAGGATTCCACGACGATTAACATATTTTTACGAAGCAGGTAGTCGTTAAAGGCTATTAGCCTTATCGGCTGAATCAAGAAAACCGGCAGACGCAAGATGTTAAGTTTCAAAAAAAAAAAAGAACAGAAAAAAGAATTTAAATCCACATGTCTAAATGCGACACGATTGGCGATCAGGATATAGGCGAATTCCACGGACCTAAGTCCCGCTAAATATCAACGAAAGGCGATCAGAGTAGATCGACCAGATACGGTTTGGCAAATATATCGATGAACGAGAAACAACAATGGGTACAGTGGAACCTCCATTAATTTGCACGATTTTCATCTAAAATTCATACAGTTCCCGCGTAGGGTTTGCGATACTCGAGAAACGGCGTAGCATTGGCGCGGTACGGGCTGCCGATGGTTTGTTTGTAAGCACGGGCCGCATCTGGCCGATGTCTGAAGCCAGCGCTGGGCGAAAGCGTCAACTAAACATCGGGCGAGACTATGTCGCCGATGATAGCCCAATGCTGGTATCTATTGTGAGGTTATGTTTCGATCGTAACGCGAAAAATGTCGAAAAAAACATCGGGTTTCTAAAAAAATTGATGAGCATCACAATCAGGAGTCAGTAGCCGAAGCGGCAACTAAAAAAATAAAAATCGAAAAAGATATTCGGAATATCATCTCCTACTTCAAGACGTTAGCGTCCCTAACCTCGTCCCTCCGCATCTCGTTACAGAGGACGCGGACGAGCCTAATTTTACAAAAGAAGAATTCGATCTTTCATTCGACGAAGTCGGTGAACTCGGAAAAAGGGACTCAGAAATGTCGTTAATTTTACCCGCGAGTAGTATCGAAACCGCGGTAACTGAACGTACGTCCTTTTCGACAAAACTGAAAGATTCGGCACGATGCGCAACCAATGCTGGCGCATCGTTGGCATCGGGCGTTGGGCCCATTGGCCCAACGTTTCGCCAATCATCAAACTCTACCTGGCTTAGTGCTCGTTACCGTTTTACCCAATTGGTTTATTCACGATTGCGGTGTTGTGCGCATGACTCTTAGGCAGGAGCTCTTGTTAAGTCCCTTTATTAGTGCAAATGCAACAAAAAATGCACCAATCGCGTCTCCACTGTACTACGTAAGCTGCTGGGGCGCTAGACGACATCCGGAACCACCCAGTTAGATTAATTATGATATGGGTACTATATGTAAACGTGGGACCAGTGTGCAAATACCTCAGGCTGTGCGATCATGTTTGCAAAACAGAAGGCTAAACTGGATAATTAACGAGTATTATAATTTATCGAAAGGTAGAAAGACCACTCAGATATTCAAGTTCGAATGTCAAAATTATTAATTAGTTCCGGGTGACACATTGTTATCCGAGGTATTAGTTTTTTTTAGATACACGACGCGATAAAGTGTCGCGATTCATTGATCCCCAATCGAACGGAATAGAGCTGTAATAGGGTTCGAAATTATATTGCGATTCTTTTTTTTTTTTTTTTTCGTAGACGCAAAAACGCGCAAATGCTCCTTATTCACTACGCGTCCTCTAGAAAATATTAAGCTGTCGGTTAAACTTTGTGATCGCGAATAAAAAAAATATGAACAAAAAGATGAAAAAACTGGTTATCTGCCCCGATCCTTGACTTAGCAAGGTCAGCGACTAAAATGCAAAGTATAATGTCCAGAAAGCCTGTTTCACATTACAAATCGTGATTCGTTTGTCGAGGGTCGATACCTTCTTCGTATAACTTTAATTTAACTTAAAGGAATTATCGTAGTCCTTTGTGACCGGAATGATTTCGCAGATATATCTAATCCACTTGATCCATAACGTCAGCCCCCCAAAGGCTTTTTCGATTATCGTCAAACTGGCATTTCACCTGTTTTGCATACCGAACATTCGTTGCGATTGAAATTCAGTCGCAGCAGCTGGAAACTTCGCGGAGTAAAAAGGGGACAACGACTCGCATCGCGATTTTGTATGTCATTTAGCAACGTTGTATCGTCTTTCCATAAGAATTTATTGCCTCGGGGTGCAATTCGAGAACAAATAAATTAGCAGTTTAAGCAACACGCGCATAAATTCCTTTTAAATCCAATATGTGTGTTTTTCAACAATTTTTTTTTTTTTTTTACTATCGAAGGTGTCGCGTTTTTGCGTAATTATTCACAGAGCTATAAATACCGAAGCTGTAAATATCAACTGTGCCATCAATTCTTATGTCACTTTTCATTCAGTTTGTAAATTAATCGATCAATCAATCAATCGAAAGACACTTTATGAACATTTTAGATTTATCGCGAAACATCGAGCGAAAAAAAAATACAGAATCAAAATATACATATCGTATCTTTACTTTATCAGAAATCGGCTCTTATCAATACCGCGATCCTGTTAATACGAATCTTTCGGTTACAGAGGTCAAGGAAATTCTTCATGGCGTCAGCGGCGAATTTCGCGCCGGCGAACTTACGGCTATCATGGGACCATCCGGTGCCGGAAAATCCACGCTTCTCAACGTTCTCGCGGGCTTTACGTAAGTTTATCTTAAGATTGTCATTTATTAATGATACGCCGCCGATGCATTCGCTCTTAGAACTTTCATTCATCCGGGAGTTTTAATAAAATTCAAATGACGCAGGAAAATCTAACGATTGTACCGATTGGTATAGGAAAATTTTCTTACGCGTTCTCGACAATAGCAGAAATAATCGCTCGGGATATCGCTGCGATCGGCGATCGGCGGCCTTTTTTTTTTTCGTATTGTATATCGTTATTATTAGACGAAAGGGTATCTACTAATGATGGCATCAACTATATTGAATCGTCGAATCATTTTTCAAAGTCTCCGGGGGTCGGGTTTGGGGTCACATAGAAAATCAGCATAAAACAATGGCCGTTGTATATGGATTTCAATCGTCACAATTGAATGTACTGACTGTAAATGTTGCCACTGGTTAGTCGATGGAAAAGTACAAATAATTGCTGTCCGTTGGAGAACGAACGTGAATGAGGCAAAGAGGATTACTTAAGATAGTTTCAGTTGCGTTGCCGAGAAAAAACGAGTATTGAAATACGTAGAAAAGAATTTGCGCAATTGTTCAAAGAATAGATTCTTATAATGTAGGCGAACGTGTTTTTGTTCGGATAGAATTGACCGCTCGGTGAATTTCAATATTCAAATCAATTTATTTATACGAATATTGCATCAATAATTTATTTTACTTAGAATAATAAAATATTAATTATTATATTATTATTATTTGACGAGATATTATTTTTTTCAAAATTTTTCAAAATACGTAAAAGCGAATCTATTATAATCGATTCACAGCTCAATCGATTTATAAAAAAAATTGTTTATACTAATTTTAGATGTTTAGAAATTTACAAATGTGGAACATTTATTTGCCAAAAAAGAAATGGGAGGAAAGATAATTTTGCCACTGATGATAGCGAAGTTAAATGTAAAACGTTAAATACTGTAACCTCGTGAATTAACTCCCGATAATAAAAATGATGTACGACTCGTCGAAGACGAAAGAGTTTTACGGTGTCTGAATGGGCGCACGAATCGCAACGAATTGCTACTGTGAATTATATTCTGCGTCGCAGCCAAAGGTAAAAATTCAGAAAAACGCGGCATTCGCTTAAACGAACGATTCAATAATTCTCACCGAGCATATATACCCGTCGTTGGCAACGAGTCGAAGGTGAAACAACACGCGATCGAGCGATAAGAAGAGAACAAAAAATAATCATCGTAATTCGCCGCCATTCCTTTTTTTTTTTTTTTTTTTTTCTTTACTCCTATCCGCAATTATTTCTTAATTATCGTTGCCTGCGCACTTTACGCGGAGTGCACTCTTCGACGCTCGTTAAGACAATGTTCGACGAATCGCGAAAGGCTCGTCATCGAAGCTATCGAAACTACCAATTTATCTAGAATCGTTCGCGATGCCTTCCACGCGTTTCAAATAACGCTTTGTTTTTTCTCCATCAAATCATTTACTCAATCGCTCTTTTGTTACGGTTCGTAATGTTTCAAAGATTATTTACGATGTTACGATGAAAAAAATTACGGATGACGTAATTTTTTTTTTCTTGCAACAACCGCGTCGACTTTCGTTTGAATTTTTCTCCATTTTGCAGCGTTCAAGGTGTCTCCGGCGAAATAATGGTAAACGGAAAGTTGCGAATGCCGTACAGCGAGAGATGGAAGAGAACATCATCCTACATACAGCAAGACTCATTGTCGAGACCAAAGTTGACTGTAGGAGAAGCGATGTCTCTCGCGGCGCATCTTAAACTCGGATACACCACTAGCGCTTCTTATAAACACACGCAGGTTCGATATTATATCGCAATTTCGAAAAAATATATAAACTCTGCATTAGTCATCCACCTTTGAGGCGGATATTGACCCGGAATTTTTTTTTCATCTGCGAACTCGTCGGCTATCATTAATTTCACAAATTCCGCGTATTTGCTAACAAGTTTTTTGTTTTTTTTTTCTCGCCTTCTATCATTTGGCAAAAACGCGTCTGGTTAAGAATCAACAAATAATCTCGTCTAGACGTTTTCTTTTATCTCTCACGCGAGATATTCTTCAGGAAAGCAGTTTTTTTTAAATTTTCTCCTTTGTAAATAGAGTTTTGCGAGCAGAAAAAAAATTATTAATGTAATAGTAATGAAAATTATCGGAAATGTTTTAATGTTTTTTTTTTTACCATCGGCGATTTATTTGTTTGTTTTTAATTTGCTTGGTAAATAGATATCAGGGACATAATGTTTTATTACGATAAGAGAATCGTTAATAATAATAATTTGTAACTTTCAGGTTATCGAGCTTTTAGAAATGCTCGGCTTGAGTCGCTGTTACGACACACTCTGCGGTCGACTATCCGGTGGACAGAAGAAAAGGCTCGACGTTGCCCTCGAGCTTCTCAGTAACCCTTCAGTATTATTTCTCGACGAGCCAACGACTGGTAATTAATGTTAATTCAACTTTAGAAGATTAAACACATTTCATGTTAACGATCTTGTTGTCATCTTTGATATGTTAATTTGCTTGAAATCAATATTTTTTATCATCTTCGCGGTGAAATCGACACGATAAAATGGAAGCAATATATCATCGGGCGTTGCGTGCTGATGTAGCAAATTGTATGATAAGTAAATATCATAGAAGTTAAATACCCGGCATTTGCTACGTGTATTTATGTTTCTCTCAGCTGAGTAATAAAAACGATAATTGTCAACAATTACCGCAACAACTTGTCGCTTATATCCGCCGTATCGATTTCACTGCAAACGAGTTTAGAAAATTTCCATTCCAAACTTAATCTTTTAATTACTGTATTAATTGCTCGTTTATTCTTCATTACTTAGTTTTTTTAATTTATTTCCAACACTTTTAATAATGTTAATAAATTAAATAATGATTTCAGGATTGGACTCGGCGTCGTGCAGTCAATGTTTAGCGTTGTTGCAACGACTCGCGAAAGTTGAAAAGCGAACTGTAGTTTGCACCATTCATCAGCCGAGTGCTCTTCTCTTCGAGATGTTCGATTCTCTCTACGCGGTTGCAGGCGGCCATTGCATTTACAGAGGTCCCATACAAACT
The DNA here is from genome assembly GCA_934046635.1 of Buathra laborator. Taxonomy (NCBI): domain Eukaryota; kingdom Metazoa; phylum Arthropoda; class Insecta; order Hymenoptera; family Ichneumonidae; genus Buathra; species Buathra laborator. Next base: position 21,434,430 of record OW203894.1, read on the forward strand.
CTCTTACCGCATTTGTCGTCAGTGGGAGTCAACTGTCCGCCTTATCACAATCCCGCTGACTTTCGTTAGTACCATTTTCTCTTTTTAATTAATACATTTTTTTATATCGTACGTTAAATATAAATTCAGAGCGCCGGACACCTTGAATTTAATCCGACGCGAATCTACTTCGAGTGAAACAGGAAATGACTGTTGTTTACCCGGCTGTTCTTCAGCCTTGAAATTTCCACTCGATATTTTATATTTTTTTCAACATTTACTCGTCTCATTGCGCGCTATAAATGTCGATACAACGTATTGTCATTCAATTATTTAATTTAAATATTATTTCAGTGATCGAAGTCGCCATCGGCGAATATGGCGTCACAGTCGACAAACTCGCTATAGCGGCGGAAAAAATTTGGGAAGGACAGAAAATGCCTGAGACACCGTCAAAACCCCAAATTCAGGGTAAGATTTTCTCTATCATTATGTACTTTTCGTTAATAAAATTAAATAAAATTTTCAACTTTTGCGATAATTTTTGTAACGAGTAGAATTTGAAAAGTTGACTTTGTCGGCTACAAGAGTTTATTGTTTAACTGGTGTGAGAAATTAAACTAATTATTGGCTTTTTATTTTTTAGCCACGGGACCGGCTGTTGAACCGCCGCCTCCAGCGGGTTTCCTCGCACAGTGTTACCTCCTCTACAAGAGACAATTGATGTGTCTTAAGAGAGATTACACTCTTATGGTGATACGGTTACTATGCCATTTACTCATCGGCGTTATATTCGGCTATCTTTACATGGGGAGCGGCTATCGCGCTAACGGAGTTCTTGCCAATTACGCGTATCTCTATGGATCTTTGCTGCTCATCGTCTATACCGGAAAAATGGCTGTAACTCTTGCCTGTGAGTTGTCACAAGTTTACAAACAACGAATCAACGATAAAATGAAATTTTTTTTCTAAAAAAATGTTATCGATCGATTTTTTTTCTTTTTTAGTTCCTTTAGAGATGCAAATTCTGAAACGAGAACATTTCAATCGATGGTATCGGTTAGCACCTTATTACATCAGTATGTTGCTCGTGGAAATACCTTTTCAAGCAGCGTGCGCGAGTACTTACATCGCTGTTAGCTATTGGCTCACCGGACAACCTGTGGAAAGCGATCGTGTCTTGTATTTCATGGTTGTTAGCATTGCCGCGAGTTTGACGGCTCAAGCGTGGGGATTTTTCATCGGTGCAACAGCTCCGGTTAAGGTACGACACATTTTTTTATTTATTTGTAATCAAACATAGCGAAAGCTTATTTTTCTTTGGAAAGCAATAGTAGTCTTATTGATGTAATTCCTTCCTTACCGACACTTCAAACTTTAAAAATTATCTTTAAATTTAAATTTAATTCCAATCTAAAATTAAGTCCTACGTATCCTACAAATCCTACAGTCCGACAAATTATTTTAAAAAATTGAAGCAATTTTTTTTTTTTTTCGGGATTGAGAATTGAAGAGTTAATTTTTTTTTTTTCGCAGATCGCGGTGTTTGCGGGTCCGATAATCGCCGTGCTGTTCTCCGTATTTGGTTTCTGCATTCGCTATATGGACACACCGGTGGCGTTTCGTTGGCTGTTTCACATATCATATTTCCGCGCCGGTTTTCACAGTCTTCTGTATACGGTATACGGTTTCGACAGGAAAGATCTTAACTGTGACGACATTTATTGTCACTATCAGAAGCCCAACAAATTTCTCACGGATATGGAGATAGAGGACACGAACGTCGTCAACAATTTAGTCCTAATAGTCGGTGTTGGTGTGCTGATGCATCTTCTAACCGCGAGCGCATTGTGGTGTAAACTCAATCGAAGATAAATGTTTTTCTTTGCCGACGCGTAAAGCGCACGATAAAGGAAACAAACGAAAGACACAGGGCATTCATTCAGTATTTCGAATGGACTTTTGCATCGGTCCAACTGAGCCATTCGCGAGCCTTGTGGCATCGCACCAATGTCCCACTGGAGAACATTCGGGATAACAAAATTCGTAAACGAATTTTCCACGCGATAAATGTAAATTATTAAGTTGAATTTGATCTCTAGAGCGCGAAATTCCATTTTTTGTTTTTTTTTTGTTTTTTTTTGTTTTTTTTTCGAACTTCAGCGAACGTTTACAAAAGAAAGCTATGCGAGTTATTAACAAAAGAAAAAAGAAACTCGTTTAGCGAAGCGCGTAGACGCGTTATGAATAATCAAGGAACTAGTCGAGAATTTTTTTCTAATTTCTAATTAGACGAGAAGAGGGATAAACGTGGATACTTAATTGATAATCGATCGAAAACATTTGTCTTATCTCGCAGTGGTACTGTTGAGAAATTCTTAAATTTTTTAAAAAATTATTTTTCACGAATATAATGGCAAATCTTAACTTCACGGTATTGAAATATACTGTGGTACTTATTTTTTTTTTTTCGTGCATTCGAGCGCTCGTTCGAAGACTCAAACGATGTCGGATGTAAAACGCAATGTACATAAAAAAAGAAATCGTAAGAAAAACTCTTTTCTGTTTTCGGAAGGAATCGAAATTTACAACATTTCGTTAATTTTGTGAATCTCCGTTGCGAGTTACGAGACTCGCGCTTATAACTTTTCGGCATCGAGTTAAAGTTTTAACAATCAATATAGATTCATCGATGAAACTCCTCACGAAACATGAATTCCGTTTTCTACTTTATATATACGTAATTTAATGTTAACAATAATAACGTAATGATAAATCTCTGGGCTTTCAGGACGACACGCTGAATATGCATGGTGAATAGTGTAATAGCAATATTTGTAGTTTAAATAGGAAATCGACAAAACATCTTAAAAAAAAAAAAAAAAAAAAACAATTGTAAAATGAAATATTCATACAGCTTGTGCGATATTTTTATAAAACGATATAGAATACGAAACGAGAAACGCGTACATGTAAACGTAACTTCCCCAGTTTAACGATAACTTTAATTATTCGCTTTGAGTCCGCGTAACGCATTCAAAGTGACAAACAGGATGTAGACTTCGCAATAAAGTGATAAATTGTGGTTATAAAAATGGCGAAAAAAAAAAAAAAAAAAAAAAAAATTGAAAAAAATATTCGCCGCGATCGAAATGATCCTCAAAGTGTTGTGATTCAATGACGTAGATACAAAATTTATTACGGAACTTCGTGTTGTTGTTTTACTTAAAAAGCAACCGGATTCGCTTCGAGCAAAAAATACTATTAAGTTAAATGTTAAGGGAATAGGGTGTGAAGGGGAAAAACGTTCAAATTCGAAATTTTTTTTAAATATACGACTTTCGAATTCATTAATTGAATGACAAATTCAATGAACTGCCGGCCAATGAACGAGTCTATTTTATTTTCTTCTCAAAATCGGACAACTGGATTCAAGGACCGATGATGAATTTTCTCCGAAGGTAAGCGTCCCAGTGAATGACCGTGTAGCAATTAACGAAAAGTAATTAATAAAAATTCCGATAAAAAATTACGATGAATGGTGTCAACTTATACGTCAGGGATATGGAAGATGATATGGAAATCGTTTTTTCGTAAAAATTTACAACGATAACTCGAGTGGTCAACCACCGGGACATCCGTTGTGCGTAAAAAACCGTTGCGGCTAAGGCGAGACAGGAAACTGTGTTGGGATTGCAAGGCAAAAATTATCTGAAGGCATTCATCGGGTTGAAGGATCTTCCCGTATACAGTTCCGAACAGCTGACCGATCGAGTAACTCAAGGCAGTTCATCCCCACCACGAGTCCTTCACTTTCGTCTCTTGTCCGATTCTCCAGGTTGCAGCGTAGCGGCTTTGCGCCGGCGCGACTCGAAAAGGTCAAGTCTCTCGCGACACACAAGGCCGATCGTGATGGGGCGTCCCATCGGATGAAATTACTTTCGACGATGCTACTCGACCCTCTTATAATCCCAAACGGATTAAAATTTTAATTTCTCAAGAACAACGTGAAAAAAAGAAAATCTCACTCTGCCGACCAATTCCACAGCGCGACATTTTTGCAACGGATCAGTTTCGAACGTATGTATATATTTATCGGAAACTCTTTCGATCATCTCGGGAGGGTCGTTGAACGGCAATCGTTCGCGGACGTCACGGTCTGCGACTCACGATTGTTTCACGCCTATGTTTGACTCGCAATCAATTCATAACGGTCGACGCATGTCGAACGTTTATTTATGCTGGAAAACGTGTTACATCCTAATCGCAATAATGTAGTTCCAGATTGTGCAACAAAATTTTCTTTTATTCGTCTGTTCCCCTCGATGTATATTTTTTTTTCGGGAGCCGAGAAAACGCCGTTGATTACAAAAATCGAGATCGTTGTTGAAAAAAAAATCAAAATCGTTTCCTTTCAGCAAAAAATCATTCATACACGTACGCACATTTTTTCAAGCAATAATGTAGTAAAAATAAAATTTCGATAAAAAATCCCTCAATACAAAGTTGTAGCGCATTTTTTTTTATAGGTAAGACAAAAGTTCATTGTCGCAAACCACACCGTGATAATAGCTAATGAAAGAGAACGAGAGGTTAACTCCAGCAAATAAAGAAAATTTCCTCACGCGAAGTTTAACGCGAATCGTAATGAATTTGATAGATAATTAAGTGTAGAGGTAGCGCTTCGATTTGCGTTGTGTACGCAGCTTTAGCTAGAGCAGTGATTAGAACACATCAGGCCTCGGAGAACCGAGATACTAACACGTACGACTCACTCTCAACGGCGACAGTAAGGCCGTGCCTTCGGACGCGTGCAGGCGTCTATAATATCTATATATTCTGTGTATACATTCACTCCGCTCGTACCGTACGCAGCGCGTCTTAGTTTCGCGACGTCGCGACGCAACCAGCAAAAACGATCGAACGATCCGAGTCCGACCAGTGTGAGCCAAGAGTTTTCTTTGTCAGTTCTTGCATACATTCACTCGTCGCTGCTGCGGCTGTTGCTTGCTGCTGCACCCAATAACTGCGAGAAAATAATACGTGGGCGTGCATCTCGCTTCAACAACGACCGCGGGCACGGTGCTTACTCGAAGCTTTAAATAAAACCGAACGGACCCGTGAAAAGTACAATCTAACGAAGTTCTAACTAATTTCACGCTTATTTTGTTGTTTTGTATCCGTCGAAGAAATAACGCGACAAAAGTCAAATTTTAAACTGTCAAAACGCCATCGAAAGAAATGAAGATGCGAAAACTTGTTGTCAACACATCGCGATGGACACGTGGTCTTTGAACTGAACGATTAAAAAAAACAAACAAATAGTGTAACAAATAACGACGATCGAAAGTGTGATTCTGCGAGATATTTGTTTTATATTTGAAAAAAAAAAAGAAAAGAAGAATCATGTCAACCTTGCCGAATACCGGTCCTCGCAAGCCGAACAGTTTGAAACTGGATGTGGAACACAGAACTGGTGTGGACTTCGCGGACGGGAATGGTGCGAATTTTCAGCATATAACCGGCGAACCACTGAATATCGAATTCAACGATGTCTCATACAACGTGCCAACTGGTATACTCAAGAGAGGTAATATCAAGATAACATTTTTCTGTAGTATATGTATAGGAAGAGTGTAACCGTCGGTTACTTTTATCGGGCGCAGCTGGTCTTCGTCAGACGTGAAAGACTCTTTCACATCTGCGACAAACGATAAGCACAAGCCGTTCAGACGCGAAAACAAAAAAAAAGACGGAAAAAAAAAGATCGATGCAGACATTTTGTTTGCTGCGAGAGAACGATCCTTGATCTCATTCATCATCATCATCGACGGTTTTTTTCTTCTTTTTCTCGCGATAAGATCGCATCGGCTTTACATTGTATCGCTAACAACCATTCGCGCTTTTTTTTTTACATATCGCAAAGATATGCATTTGCCTTATTACATATATACATATAAACTCACCGACTTTGCGCGCCATAAAAGATCGAAAACTTTTGTCACAATCTTAAAATAATTACGAAATCGAAACGAATTAATCGGCTTTCTACTTTTCGTTTTCAATTATTTTCTCTCGACGAGGATAATTACGTGGAATTTTTATGTCCTGATTTTGGAGATCGTTAAAAAATTGACATCATTAAACATCGTCGTTCGATTGGATTTTAACTTTTTTTTTTAACCATTGATTATTTTACCACTAAAAAGATCATCGATCATAGATCGATAAACATATTTGTTAAGAAGCTTCCAAAATACGATTTTCACTAATCAGCTTTTTACTTTTTTTTTTTATTTAAACAATATGCATTCGAAAAAATTGCAGTTCGTTGGTCTTACGACTATACGGTGCGCTTCGGGTTAAAAATTGCGCAAATTTATTGTAAAAAAAAAGTCCTGTTGAAATTACACGATAAAAAAGCTCGTTAAGTCGTTGTCCTATAGATGTTGAAAATTCAAAAAATTGTCTATCTCGGTGCTCTCCTCGCGATAACGGTGACACTTACGCCGGTAGCGTTATCTCGTTGACACTGGCTATTTATGTTCGAAGCTCTTTTGACGATATATTAAATAATGGAGAGTTTGCGGTGTATTATGGCGCACGGGGGGCGAACGAGATGAGGCATACTTTGCGTCTCTTATCCGTACAGAGTCATTGCCAGAGGGCTCTCTTTCTCTCCGAGCACTTTGGGGATCAACGGGCAAATGGTCTGTGCACTCTGATACGTCTTATTCAATGTACACTATATGTTGATGAGTCATTCGACGTGGTAGAAGACGCTTTGTCTCTGTTGCCTCATTGGTGACTGACGATGCATGCTAATCGCATAATGTACGCTTCGTTTTACCAATGATTCGTCTCGCGAGCTCTTGCGAGAACGTAAAACAATCATCGAGTTATAAAATATTAAATTTTATCTTCAGAACGATCCGTCTATGTAAAGAGTATATTTATCACTCGTTTAATTCGCATGCGACACTCATGCGAATTGGTATTTTACTCCCACAATGCGACTGTTTGTATCAGCTATTCAACTCGATTATAATATATATAAATTCGTATTGTTGTAGCGAATAATTATAGGCAACGCTGCACACGGTAACAGCGATTTTGTATATTTTTTCAAATAGTCATATTGCTTTAAAAAAAAAAAAAAATCGAAGAAAAAATCGAAGAAAACCCCAAATGCGTTTCGTGATTTACGAAAAAACTATACAAGATTAGGTATGAAAAAAAAACGCGAAAATAACGTAATAAACGGCATAATCATTGATTTTTTTCGTCATATTACGCATGGAAAAAAAAGCAATTGAAATCTGCACATTACTTTCGTATTTCATTTTTAATGAAGTTTACAAAGTTTCGTCAATGAAAAATCAAAATTCATTAAGTGGTTTTTTTTATAGAGGGACTTTATAAACGACAATATAAGCAAAACGAAGAAGCGATCTAGAAATTTAATATTTTATAAAGTGTCGACTGTTTTTCAGACGGAAGTATAAAAAATAGAATAGTAAAAATTCTATCTGCAAATTGGGAAAAAAAAAAAAAAATTTGTCATCAAAATATACTTGTTTCTAAAAGATTCAAACTGTAACAATCAAATAGGAATTTGTCTGAGAATATCGGCGTGGAAGATCGCAGATACACTTTTTTTTTCAACTACTCAAATAAATTCTGTTACAATCGATTGTATCTCAATACTCGAGAGCATCGAAGCTCTCGTAATCGTTTAGATAATCTACAACAATGTCTTCTACCATATCGTATCTTTTTCATTCTCTCTATTCAATACTGAGAGAAAATTGAGAGCGCAAACATCGAGATCGAGTCCCGATAGTCTTATAATTCTTTTTCTCAAAGCGTTTTTGATTAATCTGCCGTTCGCCAGTTCGATTGTCGTGTCCAAACACTCGAGAAGAATCTCAAAGGTCTCTTCTTAATCGTGAAAATTCTGTTCACGAGACGCTTACGCGAGAGTAAATTATTGAGAACGCGGTTGGTTTTTTTTTTTTAATTTTATCTGAAGCCACTTGAAGTGGGTCTTCGGCGTGGTGTTCACGTGCTAATTGTACGGTAGTACACGATGAATTATAATCGCCATTCTTTCAGTGTGTCCTATTTTTCCGTCATCAAGGATTTCGAATCAAGGCGTTTCCTTGCACGTGTTACTGTAGTGTTATTTGTCTTCCAAACGTACATAGGATACGTGCGCCGGCTTTGGTCACCAAGTTTAAAAATACAAAACTCCGAATACCATTGAATAAAAAAAAAAGAAAAACATCGAGCGAATAAATCGATAATGTCGATAAAATTATGCGATAATTTCTTAAGGATATTTTTTAAACAACAGACGATTGAAAAGCTATTCAACTGTGAAAATTATAAAATGGAGGAGAATTTTTTATAAAAAAAAGACCGTAGAAAAATAAATTGCAGGTTTTTTTTTACAGTGCACGCGACTATTTGTTTCGCAAATTCCAAAACGTTTTGAAGACTGGAAGCACAAAAAATACGATATCTTTTCAACTTTGAGGCGAATTTTTATTTTAAATATTGACTTACGATTAATGGAATTAGCAGTTTCTTGATAAACTGGAAAAATAACACGGAGGAAATATGATTAGGTAAACTTTATTTAACAAACTTCTTTTTGGGAAAAGTGTCAATTTTTCGTGTTTAAAAACAGAGATATCTTTGTTTCCCGGTGAAACATCGGAAAAAGCACGTTAAATGGAGGAGAAAATACACGGGATAAGATACTCGAAAGAATTGCAGAACCACTTGTTGCAGAGCGACGAAAATTGTTGCAGAGCGACGAAAAAAAACTACAAAGGACTTTGCGATTTATTTACGCCACATGAAAAAAATTCCAAATTATAGGAGAACAATAGTATAATCAGTTTTTTCGAAATCATTTTTTTTGGGAAGCAAATTGTGAAAACTTCAGCTTCTTCTTCAGCCTTTTCTAATTTTCACAGAATGACTTGAACAAAAAAGATAATCAAAAAAGATAAAACAAAAATATTTAATTTCAGGGCGAAAAAAATTGCTAAGCAGTATAAGCGGTGACTTCAGATCCGGTGAGCTAACGGCAATAATGGGACCGTCGGGAGCTGGAAAATCAACCCTATTGGACATTCTCTCGGGTTTCACGTGAGTGCAACGAACGATGAAATTATAAAGAATTTTTTATCTCGTTATCATAGTCGAGAAATTATTATGTTTGCTATAAATATTCCGTGTCAAAGTACTCGTAATACGGAGCTGAGACTCGTTAATTGCCGTTCGTGTACTAAATGGTCACTTGTAATAGCTACGTGTCTAATACCTACGGCTCGGAAAACATCTGAAAAAATTATTTAAAAAACATGCAGTATCATTGCTAAAGAAATTCCGAAGTCAATTTCAATCATTGCAGTTTCAATTAATAGCTACAAGCAAACTTTTCGTGAATGAAACGAATGAAACGAATGAAACGAGTGAATCGAATGAAAGGAATAAAACGAATAAAACGAATGAAACGAATGAAACGAATGAAATGAATAAAACGAATAAAACGAATGAAACGAATGAAACGTATGAATTAAATGAATTAATGAAAATAATGAATGAATCAATCACTCAATGAATTTAATGATTTTGAATTGATAATAAAAAAAAAAAAGCGATCGAATCTAATTTTACTTTGTCCCATCGTCCCGTGTAAATTTATATCGAATAATATGCACATTCGATAATTGCATTAATGGGTAACTAGTGGAATGAAAACATTTTCTCCGATCGTTTGGCAGGACGTCGTCGATTACCGGTACAGTCACGATAAACGGTAAAAATCGAGATCTCGTGGCTTTCCGAAGATCTTCAGCGTACATAATGCAAGAAGACAATCTGCAGCCACTATTGACGATTGATGAGACTATGAGAGTCGCTGCCGATCTGAAACTGCGTTCGAGTCATCGCGAAAAAATGCAGAGGGTAAAAAACCGACAATGCTTTCTCCTGTAATTGCAACCCGACGATGAGTAAAATTATTCACAATAACGATTTTTCAGATCAACGAAATTCTCTCGGTGATAGGATTGGTGGGATGTCGTAATACGAGAACCGATAAGCTCAGTGGTGGACAGAGAAAAAGGCTCGCTATTGCCCTGGAACTCGTGCATAATCCTCCAATTATGTTTTTCGACGAACCTACGAGGTAAGAATCATAAATTCGGTATCTCGTTAACATGCTGCATTTTCCAAACATCTCGACGAAACACTTGTATTGTACATTTTTCGTCAAATTTCTTCGAATTATCGTTCCCAAGTAATATCCTGTTTTCTCCAAAGCCGTTGATTTTTTTTTTGTTGAAGATTTTCAAAAAAATATAATTTTTGCAATTCGAACTCTGTTACGGGTCAATAATTACGATTACAGTTTTGATTTATTATTCATTGAATTATTTTTACTCGCAAAGATTAATAAACAAATCTTTTTTTTTGTTGGAGATTTTCAAAAAGTCCAATTTCTGCATTTTCGAACATCGTACATCGTTATCTCAGCTTTGATATATGGTTCAATATATCAGTAATTTTCTATTGCATGCGCGTTAATAAATTGGTAATTTTCTTTCAGCGGCTTGGACAGCGTCACGTCGAGGCAATGCGTCAATCTTTTAAACATCCTCGCGAACCAGGGACGGACTGTGATATTTACGATACACCAGGCAAGCGCGACGCTCTTCAGCATGATAGATCATCTTTACGTTATCGCCAACGGAAACTGCGTCTATACCGGTGGCACGAGAGCTCTCGTACCTTTCCTATCAAAGAATGGCTTGCAATGTCCAACTTATCACAATCCCGCAGATTTTCGTAAGTTTAATATCAATATTATATCGCCGAAAAGCCGAAAACGAAACGACAAAGTTAAACCTCCGAATACGATAAAATTCTTATTTCTCTAATTCTGTAAATAGATTGTTGCAATAGACAAAATAAGTTGAAAGATCGCGGGTTCGATTCGGTTTATTTGCATCACGACCTCTGACAATATCGTGAGAGTCATCGGGTCCACCAGGTGCCAAAGTCCAAATGAAATTAAGGTTTTTTTTTTTCGGTTGACGCGTTAACTTCCAGTTACGGCGTAACAGATGTCCCTGAAACTGAAAAAGGCGACGCGAGACGATGCGAGGAAATAAAATTAACACAAAGATTTATTCAGAAATAAAATAAAAGTATATTTCACGTTGATTTTATAATTTATTATCTTCTTTGTCTCAACAGTTATAGAAGTATGCAGCGGCGACTACGTGCAGAAACTCGGTAGTTCTATAGACAACGGGAAGTGCAACGATTGGCGCACTTCCGCCACCGCAGACTGGAACAAGGTCGACGAAATTATTGCATCGAGATTGACCAGAAATTTGCAAGATTCGTCGAGAATACCACCCTCGCCTATCACACCGCTTCACTGTGAACAACGCCACAAAAAAGAAGATCCAGCGTATTATGCTACGGGATTTTGGAAGCAGCTGTACATATTACTGAAACGAAATGCTATAAGGCTTTCAAGAGACAAGGTACCAAAGAAATTTTAAAGATAAACGTCGATATAAATGCAATATACACATTGTTTCGGTATTTTTTTTTTTTTTTGCAGTCCTCAAAAGTCATTGTATGAGAAAATTCTCTGACAATTTTGGCTTTTTTAAGATATTTTGTCGACCACCGTAAAATATTAGCAAGGAATGTATATGCACGTTGTTTCGTGGATACCTCTGCAATTAGTTATATCCCGGTCGACTTTCGGCTCCATGTACTATAATTTTTGGGTTATAAGAGTTGCATTTTTTTTCGAATTATGTGTTCCATCAATTTTTTGTTAAATCTTCGCAGTAACAAAAATGTGCGAATATATAACTTTCCGCTAAGATTTCACAATTTCAGAGTAAATTTTTCAACGGGCTTTTGTCCCGTCTATTGCGTGCTTCACGTCTCTCCAATTTCATATTTTTAGATTTGTTGGGAAAGAAAATTATAGAGACGGTGAGCCGCTCAGGATAAGGAGGTATCCCTTCGAACGTTTGATCGTTTAATTATATTTCCCGCCTCATTCGAAGGGATAATATGGTAGTCATTTAGATGTAATTTTCTTTCCACTTAATTCCTTTCATTGTGGATACACCGGCATTTTTTTTTGTTATTATTGTTCGCCACACTATTGTAGTAAACTGCGAAACTTTTTGAAGTCGCGGACCATTCAGTTGCTTTACAAATGCTGTTTATGTAAAAACCTTTCTCGTAGGCCACCGACGTCGAAGCGTGTGCGGTGAGCCGAATTCTTTGTCGATCCCCGATTGAGTTAGAATCGATTTTATCTATTTGCCAAGAGTCTGCGATGATATTGACTTATGTGGATTTTTGGTACTGATGAATAATCTGTTTTCGTTATTTCTCAGGTCTTTGGACATTTCTATGTATCTTCCTAAAGTTCGTGCAACGTACAGTTGGGGTTTATCTTTGAGATAAGGGAAATCGAAGAACGGTTGGTTAGCGTTTACTCGTGAAGTTTTTAAACGATCGTCGACTTTAATTTCAGCTCTTTCTGGTGAACGTGATGTGATTGATTTTGATTAGGGATTAGGATTACATACATATAATTAGCACGATGGCCTGTCGCTAACGATAGTAAAATGATCAGTTTGTCTGATAGTTGTTTGAAATTTAGGGTTTCGAATAGCAACCAGCTAGCAGCTCGGTTCAGCACAGGCGTGGTGTCCCATGTTTTCGTATATTTCGCCCGGAATGGTATTCATCCCGCAATTGCTTTAAAGAATCGTTTTATGATCTTGTCGTCGGAGATATCGTCGGCGAGTATTCGTGAGATTGGATTACGGATCTTGTGGTGTTAAGTATGCCGTATAATGCACCATTTTGGACATTTATCGCGAAGAATGCGAGTCACTTGTCTGCATTTGCTTCGTATGGACAATGTTACGTTCTGATCTTTAATTGACCAATATGCTTCAATTTTATTTGTTCCTCTATGATTTCTCACGCAAAAGAAAGAACTCAGACGCAAATCGATATAACCGGATGACAAATATCGAGTTTCTATAGTCTACATCTGCTCGCGAGTCTTTCTTATAGAGGAGCACCTTTGCAACCTCTCTCTCTCTCTCTCTCTCTCTCTCTCGGACCTCTCACTCTTTTGTCTCACAGCCTAATCAGCATTTGGAGGCTTCCGTTTGGCTGGATGTACCTTTTGCGTAGCGAGAGCGCGTGTCGCGAAGTGGCTTTCTCTTTTCTCTTTTCATTTCTTCGGGAAGTCCGGAAGTTTGCCATTCGTTCCATTTTTCAGCGAGGATTGGATGTATCTGTACATTCTTCGTTTCGCATTTTGAGGGATCGTCGCTAAGTATTCTGAGTGTATTTCTGTCGAGTTCCGGCGCTTTCGGTTCGCTGAGGACGACATGTCGTGTGCACCGACATGTTGGATTTTTCGTCGATTCATTTTCTCGTTGAACTTGTTGACTTTCCGGACTAATTTTCCTAGTTTTTCGGCATCATTGGTTCCGTGTTTTCTTTTACGTGTGCGTCCCATCTTCGGCGTATTAATTATAATGATTATGTTCGTGAAGACTTGATAAAATTCTGAAGGTGTGACACCACCGAGCAAAAGGAACGTTATGAAGTTAGATAGACGTAAAGCACGCAATAGACGGAAGAAAAGCCTGGAAAGTAGCGATTACTATCATCTTATCCCTTCGAACGAAGCGAAAAAAAAAATAACAATCAAATTAAACGGAAACCAATGGACAATGGATTTTTTTTTCATTAATTCTGGATAACTTTATTTTAATAAAATTAGATATTGATTTACCGCTCCATCTTTTTTTTTTTTTTCAGGTCCTCACATTTATGCGACTGGGGATGCACTTTATAATAGCCATTTTAGTCGGCGCGTTATACTACAGAATCGGCGAGGATGCCGCTCACGTTTTCGACAACTTTAATTTACTCTTTTTCAGCATAATGTTTCTCATGTATACCGCGTTCAGCGCAACGATTATTACATGTGAGTACAATTTTCATTACCAAATTTCGCGATTGTACTTTATAATATTCTTCCCTTCGCACGGAAAAATCTTTGCGAACGACGAGAAAAAAAAAATGAAGGAATCAATGTGAAAACAAAATTTCCATTTGTATTTTTCTTTCAAATTTTCAAAAGACTTGATTGCAATTTTCAGTTCCATCGGAATTGCCGATCGTTACCAGAGAACACTTCAACAGATGGTACAAGCTGCGATCGTTTTATTTGGCAAATAAAATAGCCGATCTTCCCGTACAAATAGCCGCAGCCTCGACGTTCACTCTTATAGTTTTTTTCATGACCGGTCAGCTTCCCGAATTAAAGAGACTCGGACTTTTCATTTTTATGTGTACACTCATCAGTCTTGTAGCGCAGATAATAGGCGTCATTGTCGGGACCGGTATGAAACTTCAGGTACAATTTGATTTATCGTAAATTAGAATAAACGCAATCGTATCGATGTTCTAAACATTCTGAACATTCGATGAAAAAAATGTCTTAATTAGCTGTACGTACATACAAATTAAGCTGTAAATTAAAAGAAAACACATTTATCTTTTTCAGAACGCTGTGATATTCGGTCCATTTTTTATACTACCGTTTTTAATATTCAGCGGTTTCTTCGTACATCTCAGCGACGCTAATCCGTGGCTTCAGTGGCTATTCCAAACGTCTTTTCTGAAGTACGGATTCGAAGGAGTATTGGAAGCAATTTACGGGTGGGTGGCAAAAAAAAATGAATATTTCATTCACAAATTTTCAATAATCGAAAAGTTAACAAATTTTTTTTTTTTAATTTACAGATTCGACCGTAAAAAAATGCCGTGTTCGCAGATCTACTGCCACTTTCAACTCCCAGCGAAATTTATGTCTGAAGTGGACATGAAAAATGTAAACTATTGGTACTCTGTATTGATTCTCATCATTCTCTACTTTCTTCT
The DNA here is from genome assembly GCA_934046635.1 of Buathra laborator. Taxonomy (NCBI): domain Eukaryota; kingdom Metazoa; phylum Arthropoda; class Insecta; order Hymenoptera; family Ichneumonidae; genus Buathra; species Buathra laborator. The sequence continues at coordinate 21,449,436 of OW203894.1, forward strand.
CGACGTGACAGCGTTCATGACACTAAGACTGCGGCTAAAAGTTCGACGTGCCTATTTACTCTAATGTAAATGAAAATTTTTAGATTTTACATCGACTGTTATTGCAATACGCGCGAGAGACCCACAATCCCACTCGTGATGTGAACTCAACAATCTTTCTTTTTTTTTTTACGGTAAATTCTAGTCAGAAATTTTTATCAGACGACACGAAAGAAACTCGAAAGTTTCCAATATATCGAACATTCTTTTTATTCTTTGATGCGCAAAAAAGTGATCGGGTGTACTTTAGCCGTTCCGAAAATGAAAAAAAAAACAACAAAAAAAAAAACAATAATCGCGCAATAAATACTGCCAATTATTATGAACATTATGCGAATTTGCGCGCTAAATAAAGTAATAGTTTATTACGTATTGCGGACTGTGATTAATGTGTGCAGTCTTCGTCTAAACAGTTTAGCGAACGATAAGAGTAGACAATATAAAAAAAAAAAAAAGCTTCGAACATTATGGAAATTTCTAGAATCGTTTCAGTGGGAGACAACCGTTCGATACTCAACCATTATCGCATGAAAGTACTCCGCGCAACGTCGGCATTTATGAAACACGTGAGATAAATATTCTTATCAGATTTTTTTTTTTTTTTTTTTTTTTTCTTTCCGTTTACACCCGATTACGCAAAGACGAAGAAAATCGCGATTGCACACGAGCGATTTATCGGGAAACGCTAATGAAAAAAAAAAAAAGTCAAGTTTTTATTTTTTTTTTTGATCTCACAAGACGAGAAATCGTCGCGTATAGTCAAGAAGCTAAACGAATATTTCCGCTGCGCAATAAAAAAAACGACAATAAAACGCGCGGCGCGAAGCAATGCAAATATTTATTGCAGCCAACGATGTGTCCAGTTTGTCAAATAGCTGACGTGTAGAAAATACGTAACGCAGTTAGATTAGATTTTTTAATTGAAAGAACGTGAATGGAGTAAGAAATTTATATATATATATATATATATATATATAGTACGTAAAAAATAGTTTAAAAAACTAAAACTGAAATTGTATGTTTCAATGCCACGATATAATATATTTTTAATATTAAAAATATGTACAAATTGTGTAAAATTATCTCATAGAATGATTTTAAGGAAATACTCATGGAGCCAATTAAACATATCGAGACAATCATCTTTTATTTCGATGTTTTCCATTTCATACCTCTTTAATTATTCAATCCTCAATGTCCCTTCAGTTATCAAAAGTATCTGGAAAATACTAAAAGTTCCTCGTGAAAACTATAATTATAATCGTTATTACGCGTGCGCACTGATTTTTCCTCGATGCTCACCGTCTCGTGAGGCTGACATAGACATCAACAGCAAGGTCGCTGGTATGGAATTCATAATTTATAGAAGATCGCACGGTACTGTTAATTACTCGCTTCACGAGACGATGAACAAATTTTTTTTTTTTTTTTTTCAAAAACTAATCTTTGCTTTCGGGTTAATTCGTAAAAAAAAATGTCAACGCACACGGTCACGAGAAGGCTACCGCGTAATTGATGACGCGACTTACGTATTCTCGACCACTGGTAGAACTTGAAGTTCGAACACTCAGGAGGGAGGCGCATAAAAATGCGAAGAGATCGTGGATGGTCACTAAAGTTCAACTGACCACTCGTTTTATCAAGAGAGCACGACGGAGCTGTCCGTCCGAGAACTCTCTTTCGCCCCTCCCCACCATTGCCCCTCTCGATCTATGCCAATGATACAATTGCGGAGACGAAAGCCTCTATGAGATATTTCTCGTTGAAGAGCTTTGCTTACTACAGTTGATATGACCGCAACGCGCGCGAGAGATACGTTGTACGATTTAGTCGTCGCTTTGCCACGGCTGCAAACGTTTTCGTAGCCATATTAGTAACGTTAAATTTTACATTGCTTATTCATTGTGTCTATTGGCGATTGTATGGAATAATCAAACTGGTCGACCCACGGAATCGTGCGTGAAAATTATTGATAACGCGCGCGAGTTGGTACTATCAGTGCGGTATGTGTACGAGAAAACGGCCGGATGTTTGACGTTCAATATTTCACTGGATTTTTCGTCGATAATTAAAACAAAAAAAAAAAACGTTGAAAAAATTGTCGTCAAATATTCTACTATAGACGAATAAATGTGATAAATTCTTCGTGTATTTTGCGAATTAATCATTGATTTTTCAGATTTTTTCATTATCGTCGTTTCAGATTTATCGCGTTATTTCCACCGGTCTCCACCGGTATTCTCAGTCTCCTCGTTCCCGATAAAATATTTTGAGGCACTTTACAATCTCTCGCTTTATCAATAAAACAAATATGTAATCATTTTTGGTTACGATTTATTTTTATTAATTTTTTTTTTTTTTTTTCGTTTCTTCGTTTTTCAATATTAGAAAGACGCTAGTCATTCATAGAAGAAATAAATAATTGCTACAGCAATTAATTACATTTCATTGATAAATGTTGGCACCATACCAATGTTGCACTCTGCATTCGTTGCGCTCTCCGCTTCTCTGGTTATCTTACGATAATTCTTATCGCAACCCTGGAACTTCCTCCGGCTATTGATGGACACATAAAATAGTACGGCTAATGAGTCGCTATTAATTCATTTTTCAGCGTCATATTTCATCGCATGTGTCCTCAACGTCTTCCTTATAATAATCTCGAGCTTTTTTGTTCGGAAATCTTGTTAAACGTCGCATGTTCTGCAGTTCGTATGGTTCACGAAAAGAAGAATTATCGCAATCGTAAACATTAACTTCGACAAATTTTTGAATGCTGGAAATTTGTAAGAAATAACTTTTCCATCGTTCGCATAAATAATTGTCAAGTGTAACGTCGAGTTTCATCATTTTACGAGTGAATTTTCTTCTTTATTCCATTGTTCCGACGAAAGTGCATTCATTGCTACTCGGCGAAACAATCAAATTCGGACCCTGGAATTCGCACATTGACATTGCCCTCGCGAAGTAAAAAAATCGACGAAATTCCGCGAAATTCATTTGAAGATATTGTCAATTTTTATACTGTGAAGGCAATCATACTGATCAAACGACGCAGGATGCGATGAAAGGCGGTGCATACAAACGCAGTTGATAGTTGGGACTCAGAAGTGGAAAAAGTGGGGAACATCGTTTGTTGCTCGTACGCGACGAAACTTACTTTCACTGTGCAAGGAATCCACAGACGACTCAGACGTGTTTTCTTTTGCGATCAGACGAAATGGACGAATCCCAGACGAACGGTGACCTCGATCCGGCGAACAGACTGCACGATCAGTGCACAGTGCGTGTTGAAGATCAACAAAAATTACTTCACACTAATGGATGCATCGACACGAAAAAACGAATTTACGTCGAATTCTCGGACTTACGATACTCCGTTCCACAATGCAAATGTGAGTTTTCTTGTTGTTTACAATCATATTTTCAAGACAGTTACTCCAAAAAAAAAAAATCAAAGTTTGTCAATTGAAATGCAACGGAATTAATATTAATTTTTTTATAAGTTCACCTGAGTTAACTGATAATTAACAGGTTCTCTGCTATCATTTGGTTAAAGCATTCAAAATAAATCGTGAAAAAATGTGTCTATTGTAAAAAAAAAAAGAAAGAACGTTTCATCATCTTGTTTATCTTTTATATATTTAGATTTTTTATGCTTTTTAATACGAGGGACATTGACTTCTATGCGAGAAGATTCCGACCGCAATAGATATTATGCTAATAATCTTTTATAAAAATGCTGGTTATCCTTGGCTTTAGTGAGATGAGTAGCACGTGTTCCTTGGGAAGTCATTGACCATCTCTCACGAGTAAACGGTTATAATTGTTATACTTTTTACGTATGCGACAAAGTTTTAGACATCTTTCATCGGATAAACTTTCAAAATTCGCTGAACTTTAAGTTTGCTGTTAAAAAAGTGTTAGAAAATGTTGATCTCGATAGGCACACAATTGACAACACGAGAAATTATATCTATAACTGATTTTTGATATCCAAGAAATGTTAATTTTCCGAAAATAAAATTTATGAACAAATTAAAAGATAAAAAAAACTGAATGAAAGAATCATTAAAGAAATAAATGATTTATCGGTAAATAATAATTCTGCTTTCGCTTTTTTGCATATATATATGACATGTAAAGTTGCAGACTACTTTTAAACGAGAAACTTTCAAATACCGCGTACATACGACGGCAATGAACAAATTGTTATGAATAACCGGTTTTCCATGGCGATTCTTACCCAATAAAAATCATTTATCTTGCGTATAACAATTTCTCAACGTCTATCGAAGTATTTAATTAAAAAAAAAAAAAATAATAGCCAAATGTTATAGAGTTTATAGCATATATTATCGAGATAGTCGTCAAATTTGTACGTCGGATTTTAAGAGAAAATGTATCATTTTTCAAGCTTCAATAACTCCGTAATTAATACTTTATTCATATGTCTCATAATTTAGTTTCGTAATTGTATTATTCTTTCAACTTCTCGTGTTTAGTGAAAACCAAAGTAAAAAGAAAAAGCATACTTCGCGGGGTATACGGCCACTTTTGCCCGGGGAAGCTAACCGGAATAATTGGTCCCTCCGGAGCGGGAAAGACGTCGTTACTCGGGATAATATCGGGACTTCGAGCCTCGAATCTCAAGGGTTCGATATCGATTAACGGACGTCCAAGAAACATCGAAGAATTTCGCAGATCAGCGTGTTATATACCACAGGAATTTGCACTGTTACCTCGTCTTACAACTAAAGAGACTCTGAACATTGCTGCACGTCTAAAGCTCGGTTTGCCTCATACGCAACAGTTTCGACAGCTCGTGGTAAAAAAAAAAGAATGACTCGAAAGACTGTTAAATTATTACAACGTATGAATGCACAATGTTCACAACGACGAATAACACTTATATTAGCATTTAATTTTTTTTTTTTTCATTTCTGCACAGGTAAATGAAGTGGCGAATAAACTCGGGTTATTAAATTGCATGGATACGATGACCGATAAATTGAGCGGCGGGGAGAGAAAAAGGCTGTCGATCGGTGTCGAGATAATAACAAGTCCCGCAGTTCTTTTGCTCGACGAGCCCACCAGCGGCCTTGACAGTGCCGCATCCAGTCAGGTATTGAATTATTATTAATATATTTTTCATTTATATTTTACGCCGACCCTATTCACACCTAAAAGTGTCTCTCTCATAATAAAGACACGTAAAAAGACGAAAAACCATTAAAATCGTGCAGCAACGCAATATCCAAAACGCTCGAGAAACGCAACATTTTACGTGACTACGAAAGTTTGCGCTAAAGGCACGCAAACAAAAGCTTCAGCGATTCTCACAGATACGTTACTTTTAGAAACTTCGTGTTGCCAAATTTTTACGTGGATTCAAAAAGTTACGTTACTCTTACAAATTACGTGCTGATTCTTTGAATTTCTCAACTATAGCGGAAATCAATAGTATACATTAAAAATCAACTACTTGTTACGCTACTATAGCGGAAAAGAATAGTTGATCAATCATCAATATAATTGGGAAAATCGACGAATGTTTCCTACAAAAGTAGAGAAAATCGATTAATGATTTCCGCGGCATGCAGTTAGGAAATTCGAAGAATCAACACGCAGTTTGTAAGAGTAACGTAACTTTTAAAATCGCCGAAGTTTTGTTTGCGTGTCTTTAGCGCAAAACTTTGCGATTACGTAAAAGTTTGCGTTTCTCGAGCGTTTTGCATGATTTCGATGATTTTTTGTTTTTTTATGTGTCTTAGAGACACTTTTAGGTATAAATGGGCACTTCCTTTATTTTATGCGACGGCACGCGATTATCAACACGACAATTTTAATAACAAACAAATGCATTGTTTGTTTTGCGACGTTTTTTTACAACAATGACAAATCGATGATTAAGGTTGTCAACGTACTGAAGAACATAGCAAAAACTGGTTGCACGGTTGTTTGCGCTATTCATCAACCGAACAGCCAGATTATTGGTTTGTTCGACGATATTCTCGTTCTCGCCGATGGCAGAAATCTGTACTGCGGACCAACCGGTGATATTGTCAATACATTCGCCGACGCCGGATTCACCTGCCCACCTTTTTACAATATTGCCGAATTTGGTGAGCTAACCGTCTACGGAATTTTTAAATGATTTTTGATATATCTACTTTTCCTTATTAAAATAAAATAAGCAAAAAAATTCAATTATATTGTACAAATTACGAAAAATTTTAAAACAAAAGTCAATTATTGTTATATTAGTTTAATTAAGTAATTAGTAAGCAATTAAATTAAATGAATATTTTTAATTAAATTTTTACTTTTATTTAGTATATTTATTATTTTAGTAGTATCGATCGATAATGAAATTCATCGATAATTTTCGTTATCGTAGTTTTTACTGCGATCGATATCCTCCGAGATTATCGATTATCCTCCGATTCATCGGGATACTCTATAAATATATTATTGTTGTTATTATTGGCAATTTTGTGCAGTGATCGAAGTGGTGACGAATCAGCGTGGTGGTGATTTGGATCTGTTATGCAAAATCAGCAATGTCAAGTGCAGCGATAATAAACTCAAATACGATTCTTCTAAATGGCTGAGCAACGGAACCGACGAAGGCGATGCGGGAAATTCGGACCATAAGAATGATTATACGGGAGAAGAAAAACTTAAGAACGACGAGACGATAACCGTGTCTACGTGGGAACGGCAAAAAGTTTTACTATCACGTGCGATTATTTGCAATCAACGAGACAATGTAAAAAATAAATATAATCATACATAACTGCCAATTAGACTCGATAGCATTTTTTTTTGCGGAGCCTAACGAAAAAAAAATGTGTTTTTTCTTCGTTTTCTTTCAGACGATGACGAAGTTGAGACTCGCGGCTCACGTTATCATTGCTCTGTTACTCGGACTCGTGTTTTACGATTTTGGAGGCGACTGGTTTAAACTTCAGAGTAACATTGCCTGCATATTCTTCTTTCTTCTTTTCTTGTTCTTCGCGAATTCTATGCCCGCTGTGCAGATGTGTGAGTATCGATAATCGTTTCATACGTATTGCTTTTTTCAATATTATATTTAATCGATCTTTTCTCGGAATATTTCGCAGTTCCGATAGAGGCGGCGGTATTTCTTCGAGAACACATGAACAATTGGTACAGCCTTCGGACTTATTACATCGCGAAAGTCGTCACCGATATTCCTCTTCAGGTAAAGAAGATGATTTCAAACTAATATCTTCGATAGAGGAAACATTTGAAGATATATGTATATACATTTCTTTTTTTTTTTCAGATAATCTGTCCGTCTTGCTTTCTAGTTATAGCATATTGCATGACCGGTCAACCGCTGGAATGTGAAAGATTTATGCGCGTTTGGCTGATCTGCATACTGATGACAATACTCGCGCAATCGCTCGGAATAGTCACCGGCGCGGCATTTGATACACACGTAAAAAAAAAAATTCTATTTCAGAATATATACATCAAACCTTTTTTGATATATTTCTCGGGAATTTCATTAATTTCGAAAATGCGCAATTTTTTTTTCCGTCAGGCCGGATGTTTCCTCGTTCCAGCGTTGAACATACCGATGCTTCTCTTTGCTGGATTTTTCCTGAAACTCGGTGAAATCCCGTCGTATCTTCAGCCGCTCAGTTGGATCAGTTACTTCAGGTGCGTGAGAAAAAAACGAGATTTTTGATCAAAGAAAAGGTTAAAAGTTCGATCATCACGAACGTTCGTAATAATTACCGATCGATAACTATCAATAACGATCGATTAGTATTATTATTATAATTATTATATTTTTATTACAGATACGGATTCGAAGGATTAATGCAAGCGATTTATGACAATCGCCGTTTAATATCTAAATGCACCGGAAATGACTGCCTACTGATCAATGCAAAAAGTGTACTTACGGCAATGGATATGCCATCGATGTCATATGGAAATACAGTCGTTGCTTTAACAGTTTGGATATTCGTTTTACATATCATTATCTATTCAGTTTTACGATGGAAATTGTACAGAGCAACGAAATAACGCTTTATATAGAATTAAATAGTTCGAAATATATATATATATTTTTTTCACACGATTCGCAGTGCGCGAATGTGTGATAAATAAAAAGTCTGTAACTGCGATATCTTGTCTCGCGAGCAAAAAATTTAATAGTTCAATCAATTAATTCATATTTTTGTAATCATGTAGAAACAAAGTTCGTCACGATATTTTTTTATGGATTTCGTACAGGTGCATTAGGTAACATTTATACAGTTTTTGACATTTACTAATCAATTTCATGGAAACGGATTAAGTAATTCAGATTTTTGTATGGATTTTTTTTTTAATTAATATTATACATTTACTTTATAAGGATTGTGAAAAGCTTCCTCTGTGAGAAAGCCGTTTGATAGACAATGTAAAAACTTATTCGTCAACATTGATTTTTATAATAACGTTATTTTTATTACTTTAATAAATAAATTATACAGGCACATGATAATCTTCTATTAATCTTATATTAATCTTATAATCCCGAATCATTAAATTCTTCTCTTCATCCTCTATGATTCCACGAATTTCAAGCTTTTTTCGTGACATCCAATGTGGCCATTTTTTTTTTTTTTTTTTTTTTTTTTTTCATAGCCAACATAATATTGTTCTTAAAAAAAAATCACCGTCGGGTACCTTACAGACTAATTGCATTTTTTATCCCATCGAATCTACTTGAGCATTTTTATCATTTTTTCATAGAAATATATTCCCGTGTAATCGAAGTATTATTCGGTATATTTATGTACATATGCATTGTTCGAGAGATCGGTGTAAATTTCTATGAAATGCTTTTTAAAGCAATGAATTTTTGGTTTTCTTTTTCGTTTACTCATCGCGACGCCACGAGCTTCCAACGGAGCAAATAGTAAGCCAAACATCTTGTGATGACGAGTGTGATGCACAATGCCGATACGTCGTACCAAAATTGATCGCCTTTTATGCCGATTTCATTCATGAATTTCACCGGATACTTGTAGTGGCAATATGGCTCGTCGCAGGGCAATGTTTGACGTCCCAATCCGTAGATTGCACCGATCAACCTGTAAATTGTTATTATTTTTTATTAAATTATTCTTTCCACATCGAGGAAACTTTGTATGCAAAGAAATTTCGTTGAAGATTTTTCTTTATCATTATCGATATCGATTACGTATTTCGTCGAAATATTTACCCTTCGAGACCGTAACGAAGATAACTTAGATGACTGCCCCACTTGAGATAAATCGGTAAATCTCGAAGCGAAACCCCGAAACCAGCGAACATCATTATCGGTACGGAAATCGTTGGTCCCACAAAAGTGCCGTTCTAAGAGAAATAACGTAACATTATTATTTATTAATTATTTTTTTTATTTGTTGATAATTATATTGACTGTATGAAATTTGAAAATTACTTACAACGACATTAAAAACTGCACCGATCATAAGACCGAAGCTCTGCGCTACGAACGAGACAAGCATACATATGGTGAAGAACATCGTAAATCTCGAAATTTCCAGCGGCTGGCAGGACATGAGATAAATAATGATGGTGAAAATAAGGCAGCAGAGTACGGAAACAGGAATGTCAATAAGTGTGACCGACGTGTAGAACATCTTTAAGCTGTACCACCGGTTGAAATGCTCTTTCTTCAGTATATTCATCTCCGTGGGAACTGCAATTTTATTTTTTAAATTATCTTTTAAATCATATAAATTCCTGGTATTTCTTTCGTTCAATATTTTGCATTTCGAATGGACAAAGACGAAGGAACACGCAAGCTGCACTCGCTTGTGATTCATTTCGCATAACTTCGAGAAAAATGAGAGAGAATTGCAAACACTTATCAATAGAATAAAAATCTGAAAAAATTCTTGCATATAAAAGGTACCGTAAAGATTAATTGTGCATAATAATAATTGCAGAATGTTATTAACAAATTAATGAAAAAAAAAAAAATTGTTCAACAAATTTCTAGTAATCCAATTTTTTTTTATAAAACTGATTCATTCATTTTTCTGAATACGTATGCATTTTTTCAGATTTTTAAATTCACTTTGAATTTTTTTTTTTTTTATATGGAACAAAAGTGTGGAAAGTCACAAAATTTAAAGGGAATTTAAAAATCTGAAAAAATTCATACGTATTCAGAAAAAATGAACGAATTATTTTTATTTAAAAAAAAGTTAGGTTGCCGTGTAATTTGTTGCTAAATTTTTTATTTCAGTAATTTGTTAATAACATTTCGGAATTATTATTATGTAAAATCAATCTTTTCAACACCTTCAATATGCTTGATTTTTTTCAGATTTTTATACCATCGTGAAGTATTTGAAATTCTACTCTCATTCCTCTGAAACTTATGCGAAGTGAAGACTATACGCAAGAACAACCTTAAAATTAATTTATTACACATTGGAAAATCATCATTCTATTTACAGAATAATTTTCGTTATTTCTGTTCCTTCGGGTCTTTTTTTTAAGAACGCAATCTGTTTAAAAAAAAAAATTTATAAAATGCAAAATGCACAGTAACAGAGTTATTTTGCTCACAGGTCAGAATGGTTAGCATCATCGTTGACATCATGTGGTGCATGAGAATTGCGAACAGAAGATTATAATTCTCGAGAACGGTGGATCCACGATTACCGGACTCGATGAAAACCGCGCCGAGCATAATACCGGTGAAGACACTCACGAGAAGTCGTAAATGTGTCAGCGTCTGAACGACAAAAAAAATCATTAATAACTCCTTTCCAAATCACAACCAAAGTGTTACGACATTCGAAAACCCACCGAATCACGCAGTGTTTTTATGTATCCTCTCCACATAAGAACTCGCAGTTGGTGTATTGGCGACGTCGCTTGCAATGAAGTTTTGCGTCTGGACTTCCGGGTGCTAATCGGAGCGATTTTCGCTGAAATTCATAAAGAAATTCCTCATAAGCTAAACAGTTTCCCACTATATTTCATTTTTTAAATTATTTGTTGTGAATTTTTTTACGTTTACGTCGATATTAAAACATTTTTACAGATCTTTCCTTCGACATTTAAGAAATGTAAAAGAAGAACTTTTTTTATTTTACGCATCGAAAACAGTACGTAAAATCAAATTTTACGCATACTGCGACAAAAGCGTTTTTTGTTTGTTTGTTTTTTTTTTAATTGTTTCAATTGCCTATTCGTAATCTAACGAATAAAAATAATAAAGTACCTTTGTACTGTGTCGCGTCCATCATAACTGTCGAATTTGTAAACCATCGAGTGTTCTTTCCGTTTTCCGTAGCGGCAACCAACGCGTCGATCTTGTCGTCTCCGTATTCCCCGCACGCGAGTTCGATTACTAGGAACATAAAAAAAATGGAATTGCTTTAACTTTAACGTAATTATGAAGAGCGTTGCGTGTATTTCGTTTATGAATTACCGTAATCCGCTGGATTATGATACATCGGACACGGAAGTTTAACATTCTCGAGATACGGAACTAGCCGATTCGTCGCGCCTTGATACAAACAATTGCCGTCCGCTAATATGTAAACCTGAAAACCACTTTCGTTGTACATTTTTTTTTACTTTTTTTTTTACGCTTTACTTTTTACTTTTATTACTTTTGTACTTTTTTACTTTTCTATTACTTTTTTTTTACGATTGTGAAGACTAATATACCTGATCGAAAATTTGAAAGAGAGAGGCGCTCGGCTGATGAATTGTACAGACGATAGTTTTTCCTTGACGCGCCAATATTTTGAGCAAATTAACGACTTGCATGCAAGTCGAACTGTCGAGACCCGTCGTAGGCTCGTCGAGGAACATTACGGCAGGATTATTGACCAATTCCAGAGCTATAGACAATCTTTTTCTCTGACCGCCACTCAGTCGTTCGGCTCTTGTCTTCAGGTGACCGAACAAGCCGAGAGTCGTTATGATTTCCGTAATCTGTAAAAAAAAAAAAAACGAAAATTGTTGAAAATTTCTGATAAAAAAAAAAATTTCGCCTTCGTAAATTCGATAGGCTGTTAAAATAGCAAATTTAACTTATTTCGTGTTCTTATTTCGGTCATTCAGAAGTTTTCCATTTCAACTCCGTTGTTTTGCAAAAACGTTTTCTAGATAATGTATTTTCATATATTTTTTTGCACAAGAAATTTTCCACACGTCAGCCGCGATAATAATGGATTCCTTTTTTCTTAAAGATACTCACTATCGCTTCCTTCTTGCTTTTGGCCGTATCGGTCGGGAGTTTCAAATCCGCAGCTACTCTCATATTTTCTTCGACCGTCAAAAGCGGCTGAAGTCGATCGTCTTGCGTTATGTAAGCACTCGATCTATAATAATTGATTTAAAAAAAAAAGTTACAAGCAATCGTTGCGCGTCTGCAAAATATTTGAAAATATCATGTAGAAAGTGTCGAACCTTCGAAAACTATCTAAATCCCGAAGCTGTCCATTAACGTAAACGGCCCCATCGATTCCGGTCAATCTGTAACCCGAAAGTATATCGAGGAGCGTCGATTTTCCAGCACCCGATGGTCCCATGATAGCGATCAATTGATTCGGCGGCAGCCTTCCATTGACACCGTGAAGAATTTCTTTCGATCCTGATAACGAGTAATCGATACATTATTTTTGTTTCTTATCAATATAAATCACGCGCAAAGCAAACGGCTCTGTTTCTGATTTCGCCACTCGATTAAATTTTTTTTAACTCTCGAAAAAAAAAAAAAAAAAAAAAAAAAAATTAAAAAAATACCGTAAAGTGTAATTCGTTCAAAAGTCGAAATTTTTTTGAAATCACAAATGCATCGTTGTTGCAATAGAATGCAAAAGTTAAATTACAAAAATACACGGATCTCATTCGAAAAATCTCAACATTGTCGATTTTCAAATTTTCAAATAATCATATAATTACTTTTCACTCCCAAAAACACCAAAATCGATTTTTTTCCTTTCGAAAAATGTGCATTAGGAGAAAATTTTTTAAAAATTACATCGATAATAATACCTTTTCGCCATCCAAGTGAAACTTTGTAACGAATATTCTCAAACATGATATCCGACAATTGTCCATCGTTGATTTTTCCGACATGTGTACCATTCTTGATTGCCTCGTTGCCATTTGTGACGCTCTTGAACTCCATTACCGATCTGTCGTTAATTTTAACTTCCGGCACGGCGGATGCTTCGTGCATAAGGACCTCCATCCTCAGGGTTTATAGATCCTCTTGGGAATTGTATTTTCTCGGTTGGACCTCGACGACGTACTTGACCCGGGACCGTCGATCGACTATCCGCGCGCGCACGGTCAACGATCTGAGACAAAGCAACAGGTTTCCAACGGTTTCATATATTGAGATTACGTTTCTTCTTTCACATACATTGTTATTTCTTCGTACTATAGAATAGATATCAATGTGTTATGCGATTATTTGCTATTGGTTAGTGCTTAGCATGAGAAAAAGATCGCGGGGCAGAGAGAGAGAGGGAGAGAGAGAGGAAGACATTGATTAACGATTAGATTAGATTGTTCGGAGGATCCGGGTCCGCGATAAATCGTACCGAGCGCGTCGAAGACTCATCGAAGAACACTCCGAGCTCCAGAGGTTGCTGGACTCGAATCTAAAGTCCATTTTATTATTAATACGCACGCTGACTCTCATCGCATCTGTATAACTCGTAAATGTGCACATGTGTATACATGCGATATCGCATAAACGATAAATTCCCTCATTATCGCGATCATCACGAGGTGATCTATACACGTAATAATAATTTTATCGATTTACATTGAAGATAAAAAAAATTCTCGTATTACTGTTCTCAAAATCTAATCATCTCGTTATTATTTGTAGAGATAAAAAGATATTGCAGTATTATGCAGTAAATTGCATTAACGCGAAACTATACTTTATGGTTGAAGACAATAAATAAATCATTCGAGACAACAGCCGTTGTTGATTAAGAAAGTCGTCTTCGTAGCTTATTATTATTGATACAATGCAAAGCAAAGATAAAAACGTCGTATGCTGTGCAATGCCTTGCATAATAGTTTATAATAGTACGGAAAATATAATTAATTCTGAAAAAATAGTTGAATAACTCGACATCGTTGTCGTCGGTTTCTATAATTATGAATTAAAATTGCGGAGATGATAAAATATCGTATTGGATACTCGATACCATTTCTGCATTCGCATTGAATATCTCGATGGAGTTTTAAACGTTTCAGCGACATCGTTCAGTTGTTATGACAATTAAGATAACTAAATATACAATGACGAGAGTAAAAAAATGTAAATAAAAAAACAACGTAACAAATGGCATTTTCTCGTCGTATTCTCGCGGTGCGATGCAAAGCGGTGCGATGCAAAGCGCGGCTTGTGGAAAGTTATAGAATGCGATAGAGTTACATTGTTCGGGAAGAATCTCTAAAGCTTAGTTAATCTTCTTCGCCGGGATAATTGTAATTGCAAATTTGGATGTTGACTCGCGGGTCAGCGAAGTTACGAGCGATAAGAATGCGGAGTCAACGATAACGCTGAATTATTGGTGAGCAAAAAAGAAAAGGGATTATTCAGAATTCGTGACGAAAGGGTGTCGTCTTATCGGTATCGCGCCGACCCTGATCCGTTTAGTACGTGCGAACGAATGTTCGTGAGAAATAATCGAATAGCCAGGACAACAGAGCGTATCTATCAAAACGGAAGTCGCCGGTTGCGTCCTTCCTTTAGCGATAATAGTACACGACTTGGTGCGTCGTATCGACGATTTCAATAGGAATCCGATGTATATTTTTTTCCCGTAGAAAACGTGTTCACGACGTTAATTACATCGTCTCTCATAAATCCAACAATGAAACTGTTATTATAGTCGGCATATTTGAATTTTATATCGCAAAAAAAAAAAAAAAAAAAAACGCTCGTTGCGAAGGTAAGTATCAGGGAAATCTCTAATATTTCTATCATTTACGAAAATTGGTACCCGTTAAATTTTCTTCAATTTTTTAACGCAAATAAAATATGTGAATTGCCGAAGCTATTAGCATCTCCATGAGAAATCCACGATAAAGTGTTAGAAATAGATGCGTTTAGTACGAAACATCGCGTGTATACGAATAAATTTAACTCAACTCAACAGTCAATTATGTACTCATGGAAAACCGATTTGTTTGACTCAAAACTAAATTTCTGTATACAAAATAACGTTTCCTTGCCACACTGGCTATCAGACAATCGGCAAATACGTTCCGTCGATGTAAATAACAATAATTTCTACAGTTCTATAAGAAACCGATAAACTACATACAATTTTATGAATTTTTTTTTTTTTTTTTATATAAATTACGAAAATTTGCAAAATTTATTGTCAAAGGCATTTCTTCGATGTTTTCAATTGAATGTTTGTCAATTAATTTCAATTATTTTAATATAATAAATTACAGTCGTTATTCGATTATTGATAATGAAATGTATATACATCGAAGTACTAAACATTTGCAATCGACGCACTTGTCAATAACTGCGTATATAACGAAAGATACATCGTAAAGATTCGGTGAGTTTAAATGGACCGCGATTCGTTGTACACAAAAGGCGACAATGGCACGATAAGAAGTGGTCGCCAACGATCAAAGTTCAGAGTAACGCTCTCCGAAGCTTAGAGCTCTTTCTGAGTCAGCGAGGAGCCCCGACCCTCTCTCACTCTCGCTATAATGCAACGGACATATTTACCGTTCGCGGTCTTTATACTTTGTCCATATGTACGCTGAATATATACGCATACGTGAGTTATACGATTTTATTAACAAAGGCAAACGAGCCGCTCGGCGGAGCGATGGAAGAGGCTAAATAAATTCCCCTTCAGCGAGGCTCACGCACGAGAACAGATTCTCATTTGTGTTCTCGTAACGATGTATATGTATTACGATATATATTACGATCCCGTAGCCACCACGTGCGAAGCCAATTAATTTTCCGGCAAAATAAACGCACTGTACGTTTCTTTTAATGAGATATTAATGCTTACGATCAATCGGAGTGTTTGAACTTTCATGATCTCGCGAAATGCGAAGAAACGTGCGTACAGTAATGTAATTGCGTATAAAATAAAAATCTTTAATTTCCGTCAATTAAATTTTAATAAAGTTTAACGAGCTTTTTTTTTTTTCGTTCCCACATAGTTTCAGGGTTTATAGTCCGTCGATATCTCGAAGTTGCACGATAAATTCCGAAGCTTTATGCAATTATCATTGCACTGCGAAAAAAAAACGGTTGAATCGACTAAATCGGTAATTGCGGATGGCGAAACTAATATTTTGTTCATTGAAAAAAATATCTAATTAAGTGAACTGATTATTAGTGTTAAGTTGACTATGTCATTCCTTACTGTGACAATCGTTTCGTTTAATCCACCGACTATTTATTTCGCCACTCGCAAACGCCGATTTTGTCGATTCAACCGATTTTTTTTCTCTGTTTTGAGTTATTGGTACAACATGCGAATAATTTTTATACAAAATTTGCCATTCGCAAGAGACTGCGCGAACGCTGAAGGTATTCAGCTTACAGTGTTATGCAATTACGCGCGGACTTAACACATGTAATTTGAGTCAATTAAAAGTCGATATAGTAGTCTATTCAATGTCTGCTGATTTTTTTCTTTTCTTACCGATTCCGACATTTACTCAATAAAGGAATCGTCACGTTTTTTAAAGAGTTTTGACCTGAAAGCTGCGGGCGAATGGTTGAAAAAAAAAAAAAAAAAAATTCAATAATACATCCAGTGACACAAATTCCACACGTGACGCGGTATAAATCGATCGATTTATAAAAAATCGATAACTTAATAATATTAATATGCGACTGCGTGTCGTGGAGTAAATCGCCACCGTGTTGTTTAACTCGAGACACACATTGGCAGGAATCTCCGAGTGGTTCCCGGCTGCATATACGTTTGCAATATTATCGCTACTCTAGTTTTGCAATAAACATAAAAATTCTTTGAAGTTTCATCACTGGTAAGGTCCCCCACACTTGTTTGTTGCGGTGACGATACATTTGACGAATAAATTCAATTGCGATGTGTGAGTGGAAAATTTTTTTAAACGTCTTCTCGGATAGGAGAACATAGTATACGTATAAATATAAATCGCGATCTCATAATGGCGGTCAAACGCAGGATACAAAGGTCTCTCAAACAGGACTTTCCGTAACGGTTCCGTGTCTTTCCATAATATGCGTCACGGATTCGAGAGAATCAAAACAAGTAAATAAAAAATGAAATAAAGAAAAATAAAAACAACGGAGTCAGATGCGTCAATGGAATATTATTGCGAACTTAAGAACTTAAGAAACTCGGATGTACCTCCGTCGATCATAAAATGGTTTATCGAGAAGGATAATAACTGCCGACAAAGAATAAGTGAACGGAATTCGCGGAGATAAAATAAAAAATTATTATAATAATCGAAATTTCAGATTCCGCGCGATCGTCATCGGTACTCTCCTCCCAGCGTCCGAGAACTGTTCACATTAACAGTCGCGTGGACCACGTGCGCTTTTGAATCATTATTGGTACGCTATAAGATTGGAAGGATGTATCCCTGAGGCCTACTGCTAGTGACTAAGATCGCGAGGCCAACCCGGTTCAACGTCCACATTTTTATATTATAATTATTATTATGAAACAATTTTTTTTTTCCTCCTTGTTAATGGATCCATCGGCTTTGATGAATTTTTGTCCAAAGTCCGCTCATCAGGAAGTATTGAGAGGTAATAAATACCGTTAGCAAATCTCGTATATCAATTATCTTTATAGACGATCGGTACACGAAAAATGTTTATTCTGATTTTATAGATGAAGAAAATAAGCTCTACCGGTTTCAAACAACCGATTTATCGGCATTGGAAGCTTTTATCCATTAACCGTATAATCAATTTCATAGTAATGTGTGTTAAAATTTTTTAAAACTTTTTGCAATAAACGACAAATATGGCAATTTTTTAATGTAATTTTGGTGTTTTTTTCACGAATGTTTCGTAAAATGTCGGACGAGAGGATTTTAATTTTCGATTAATTTGCGATGTTTGTAAATTTTTTATCATCATGTACATTAAATTTACCATTATTTTTTACGATGTGTATAATGGTAATTGATCATTTTATGCGAAAGTTGTATAATTAATTACCACGTGACTTCAAATTTCAATGATCCATTAAATATGCTTCTTAATATATCTATTAACGATCTTTTTGCACATTAAATTTAAATGATCGATATTTTATGTGATTTTATCAACTTAATTCTAAAAACTATATCTTCGGTTCCGATGGGGAAAAATCGCGATTCAAAGTATTTCTGCTCCAAACGTGAGCCTTTCAAGCGTATATGGGTCACGGTTACTTACAGATCGGATTTCGCTGAACGATTACAGTGCTAAACCTTATACGTCGGTACTTAATTGATCGTAATGTGTACCTTGCGTCCCATACACACAATTCAAAAAAATACCTCGCGTCCGTATGTCTCAATATATAATTACGCATATGTCTTAAATATTGCCTATTTTTTTCGAAGCAAAAACAATCGGAGCAACACTATTGCTCGGTCTTGCATAACATATCATTTCCGTCGCCGTTTCTTTTTCCTGTTGATTTTGATTTTTGCGACAATAATTAGCGTTGCTCTACTTTGCATAAGTAACACTTTTCATCAAACCTTTTTTTTTTTTTTGCTTTTCCATGACGTTTCGTATTCGTATCATATTCGAGATAAAGTTTGAACCGAAACGAAATCTAATGGGACAGTAAATTTTTTTTCCGTGAAATATAAATCGCGATCTTCAAATTTCTTAACACGGAAATAACTTCTCTATCGCACCGCGCCTTTGACGAAAATAATATTGTGTCTCGTGTCTTACGCGTGGATAACGCGCCGCGATCTTCCTTCTCGGTTACAATTGACGTTTCTAAGCGATCGCGGTCATCACACGCTTTACACGATAAGACTCCTATCTCGTACGACCGTATATTTAATATAATAATTACAAACCCATATGCGCACTGTGACCGAGTGAGAGAAAAAAAAAAAAAAAAAACTTATTCGCGTGTATATCTTTGTTTTGACAAGTTTTATCAATGTCGTTGCGCGTATACGTTAATACTGAGTATTGCACATATTCTGCTGCCGGAAATCTTCCGGACTCGTCAAACCAGAAATAATTTTTTAAAGATCGAGCATTGATAGTGGCGACACGATCTTGCTATTTAAATTTATAAATGACGAACGGTAGATAGTCTTTGTGTATCGGTCGTGTGTTTGATCGTTCCTCGATAAAAACGTCAACCTATAACGTATCGTTCGGCATTTTTTTTTTTTTTTTTTTTCTTTGTACGATCATGTAACACACTCGAGTCCGGCATTTGAAGTCTCAGTTCGAACAATGCGTAACACTCGTATCGCGATTTTCTCGAAAATTACAATATACACAAAAGAAAAATCAGCAAATCAAATCTATTCCCCCTAATGAACGCGTGGCATCCACGAACGTAGGAACGACTTTACTAGCCTTCGAGACTTGTCCATACCTGCATAGGAGCTGTTTACAGTGAAAGTGATCCCACGAGTTTATTCTACGCTTGATAAAAGTTTGATGTGTCTACGCGATTTTTTTAACTTATTCCCGAAAATCAGATGTTATTTATCTCACAAGACTTGTTATTTTCCGTCGTGAACGATCGGTGGTCGATTAACGAATTACGAAACGTGTGAAAAAAAAAAATGAAACAACAATGGATTGACGTGTATTCGCAGTTTTTTTTTTTTTTACTTACCCAAGAAAATCAAACGTTATTCATCTCACAAGATTTGTCGTATTCAGTTTTAAACGTTCGGCGATCGGTTGATTAATTAAAAATTTTGGAATGTGTTAAGTAAAAAAAGAAACTATCGCTAGAATAACTGTGACGAGGCACCGCGATTTATAACGATCGTAGGTTCGCGTCTGAGTCAACCGTGAAAACTGAGCAAAGTATTCGCGAACTTCCGTAAGGATTTTCAATCGACTCTTTCTCTCGTCACAGAGCGTGCGGGGAAAATTGTCGATTGGTCGAACAGTTGTGAAGCCGCGTTTGTTACTGACGATCGTCGGACGCTTTTCATCACACATGTCCTCTTTTCTCCTTCCCTCAATGGCATCGCCGTTCGCGACAATCCCCTCTCCTTGACCTCTTCATGATGTTGCCTCCGTTAGGGAGCATTCAAGATCTATAGTTCTATGTACTGGATGCCTCATGATCCAGCATCCCATTGGCAACGGGTTCTCGAAATGCAGCCACGGTCGAGCCATACCTTTCGCGCGGACTTTTACCTTTAAATCCGGATCCGCCGGTGAAATTTCCTTGGTAAGGACTCCGAGAAAACGGCCGTTAAAATACCGAGATAAACTTACTGTATTTGTTTTTGTTTGTCGAATGACCTTTTGCATATGCAAAACGATTAGTACGGTAAATGAAGGCTAAGCATTGACGTTTGATTTAGTTTACATATTTATCAAAGCAATAATTAGATACATCATTAATAATTAATTATTCGACATATCATTAAATTGCTGGAGTCATTCTTTCTAAAGCCTAATAAACCCCCATAAATCGCGGGTTATCCCCACCTCGACGTTCACGTTCACGTCCCACCTCCGCGTTACTGTAAGACCGCCTTAACCCCACTTCGCCTTCCGTAGTCTCGTTCCCATACGATTTCGGGCCTTTTAGAGGGTTTCAACATATATTGCGATATCATGAATAACATAAATAAATAAAACTGTATTAAACGCTCGTTATGAAAACATATGAGTAAATTCACCACACAATATGTTCTGAAATTTCCTAAGCAAGTTGAAAATTATGGATACCCTTTTTTTTTTTTTTTTTTTTTCGAAAAATGTATTTATTTATACGTTTGTACATTTCTAGGAATTCGTTCAATAATTTTCTCAAATAATTGTTTACCGTAATACCAAAATCAAGTACTACGTACTTAAATTTTATAATAAACGTGTTATAGTTGAAGTAACAAAACGTCATTAATTATAACGATATTCGCAATAATTTCCAACACGATTTTTTCAAAATAATTAATTCGCTAAGTTCAACCAATGATGTATTTTTTTTTTTGTGATGTACGATATACCGCATCTAAAAAACCGTCAATTCTTTAACTTTGACGCGTGTAAAATTATCGATTCTCACGAAATGAGAGCGAATATGTATACACTCAGCGGGTTCGTACTTCTTACAACAAAAAAAAGGTTGTGCATTCACGGACAATCGCCGTTCGAACTTTGGTACAGTCAATTATCGTCTGAACTCTCGTTAAACGACTAACCACTTTTTTCTTCAAATTTTTTCCTCGTAACAATGCGTTTTTTGCGCCCGCAAATGATTGGTTTAAGTGATTAATCGGTGGTTCTGTCGGTGGAGATATATCGCCCTAAAGTAGGAAGAAGGAGAGAATTTGCATCGGTACGAAGTGCAACAGTCCCAATCAGTGAGAAAAAACCGAAAATTTTCCAACCTCGTGCGATACCAACAAAGGCTTACGAGACGGTGCACATCGCCCACGCATGTGCGATCTCTCAGTTCGGTTAAACTGCAATGTCTTCGATCGCGATTTTTTTTTTCCTCAAAGATTGACTGCCCAATAGTCATAACAACCGGTTATCAAGAGGAGAGAAAGGCTATGCAGCTGTTCGATAATCAATGATATTTTACATTATCATCAAACGGCTCGCGATAGAAAGTGAGTACGCAACT
Organism: Buathra laborator; assembly: GCA_934046635.1. Taxonomy (NCBI): domain Eukaryota; kingdom Metazoa; phylum Arthropoda; class Insecta; order Hymenoptera; family Ichneumonidae; genus Buathra; species Buathra laborator. The sequence goes on from OW203894.1 coordinate 21,471,338, forward strand.
TCCTGCTCGTGAGCATAGAAGTTTACTACCTTATAGAAGGAACGTTAATACTACGATAATATAACCTCAACATCTCGGAACCGACCACAAGGAGATGGCTGCGTGAAGGCTAATGAAGGAAGCAGCAAATACCAATCGATTGACTATACGTAAAATACGATTTACCGCGGCATTTAAATCAATGGCTTTATATAAATATCCGTTTCCTTCTCCATTGACATATATCGATATTCGTAAAGTACTCAAAGCTCGACGAACCATAAGTGCATTATTTTTCGGATACTTTTCGCCTCGTTACACTAATATTGTAAATGAAAAATAGTTTTCAATGAATCGTTGAGTGGCGCGAGAGACTAACGGTTAGAAATCTGCAACTATTTTGCAGCATCGACGATTCGCAATAAGAAGTATTGGAAGTTCTATAATTTGTTTTACAGAACTGTCATATTACGAGGAAATAGAGACTCGAGACATCCGCGATACTTGTGTTTACGTAATGCGCGATTCTTTATTTCATTAGGAATTATTTTTAACTTACTATCGTTTGGCGAAGCGAATTATGTCTATGCGACGAAAATTTGTAAAACTTCTCTAAGACACGAATGATCGTTGTGCTAAGTGAATATAAGTATAATCATATAAGTAATCACAGCGTTTTGAAATTCGAAGACTCAATTCGCTGTGAAAAAAAAAAAAAAAATTATAAGATTCTTACGCCAATTATTTCTCTCGCAATTTTGAATGCGTAGACATTCATTCATAAAACGGCTGGAAAATTGTAAATCAGCAAAAATTAATAAAATTAAGGGATCATCCGAGTGTAAAATTTTCAAGAAATCTTTTTACACTCTTTTACACAGTTTACACTCTCAAAGGAAGAGTTTTCAAGTTATCCGTCTCAAATTTTGAGACAACATTCTTCATACTATTCTTTATTTTGCTACGGAAGTTTTTTTTTTATTTTTTTAAATCATCATATTGTTTTTTTTACGAAAAACTGTCGAAAAAAAAGGCTAAATTCGATACTTTTTTTCAAATCACCGCCATTTTGTCAATTTTGATAAAAAAGAAAAAATCCTCCGTAGCGCGATAGCGGCTTTCATACTGATTAATAATCTTTTTTCAAATATTGTTTTAGACAATATTTACGATTAGAGGAGTGTACACCGTCAGGAGTCAATTTTTCTACAAGCCGTTTTCAACGACCCTAAAAAAAATTATAAACAAATAAAAATAGACGTTGAAAAAAAAAAAAAATTCTGTTCTTCACGAGTGCTTTGATAAGATTTTAAAAAATCAGACTGATTACCGAATTTTATCCATAAAAAAAAAAATTCACGAAAATCAGCGATTTTTATGCCCGTAACACTGCGATGATCCCTTAACGATACTTAATTTCTTAATGATAAGAAATAGTTGATAATATTCGGGGGCAAGAAAAACGAATATATATGTGAATTAAGTTGAAAGAAAGATTTATTCATCGTCTTGTACAACAGTAGTTTTCTCGGATACGTAAAGACCATCCAAGAACTTTCTGATGTCCTTGTTCTTCACAGTGGTCGATTGTTGGATCAGAGCGGCTGTACGAGATCGCAAAAATACGTTAAAATTTAACATTGCAAACGACTAACGGAATGGCGAGAAAAAAATATTAATTTTACCTGATCTCGATACGTCTTCAAGAGAGTTTCCTTCGAGAATTAGTTCGTCCTTCTGTTTGGTTGAATTGGCGACGGTAACACCGGGTGCCATTTTGACGCGACGAATGTACTTCTCGCCCAAGAAGTTACGGATTTCGATAACCGAATTGTTCTCGGTGGTGACGCAGTTAATGGGGAAATGAGCGTAAACAGCGCGCATCTTGTATAAGTAGCCTTTTGTTACACCCTTCAGCATGTTCTCAATGTGCGAGCAGACGGTACGAACGGCCGCGAGCTCTTTCTTCGTTCCAAACCATTTTTCGACTTTCAACGTTCTCGCGTTGACCATCTGCGACAGAAAAAAAAAAAGAAACACATGTAAATTTATATTTCTGGATAACATATGAGGATTTGTGGGTAATATAGTCAAATTTTCAGCATAGGATTTATCATTTATCATTAAATGAAGGGGAATCCACAAAATCATCATATGTATCGATTTGCATCTATTATCTCTTTCAAAAGGATTAAAAAAATTTTCATCGTTTTCAGACAACAAATAACGCATTTTACTTGTCCGTTCGTAGAGAGAAATCATATTAATACATTTTCACGATTGATTTAAAAAAAAAAAAATTACCACGTCAAAAATTTGTTTTTTTATTGAAAAAAACTTTCAAGAATATTATATAGAAAAAAAAAAAATTAAATTCTCTTTCCAATTTTTTATGTTTGCAACTTTTTTATATGCTTCGGGAGCCGAACACCGATGGTTCCGGAGGCACCGAATAATCCATTGCAAAATATTTAATACCGTAAAAAAAAAAAATAAAAAATGTAATTTTTTGCATAAAATTGATGAATTCACCTTAACCGATGAATGAAACTTAAATGTATTGGTGATATAACGAAACGACGATATTTTGTTAACGTCTTCCGTGACAAACTTGCGAGAAACATTACGCTGTTGTACCGAGACTATGATTACTGAAAATTGAGGTTATGCAAACGTGTTCAGGGGCAATACATACGCGAATATCCAGAGCAAGATGCTTGAAGGATCGCCTCAAGATTCCGCGGGGTCCCTTTACCGTGATGGTACGGGATTTGACCGATACGGTCAATCCCTCCGGGATCTTTACGGTTTGGTTGGTAACGATCTGCTTCATCCTGCAGCTGAAAAATAATACGTAAAATAAAGCATAAAGTCCGAAAAACAAAGAAAAAACCAAGATTTAGGTATCGCGGAGACATCAGTTTAAAATCGCAGCTTCACAACATCGGCGATCTGACGACAAGTAATTGCCGCAGTACCGAGTTAAGATACAAACAAAATTCATCATCGTAAACGTTTTTTTTGTGCCTTCGTGCGATGAATGCACGCGATTAGAGATATTTAAATGCACTTTTAATCACACATTATTAAAAAATCTCGAGGCTTAATCCGTATGACAGCTACGATCGCAGTAGTGCTTTTTAGGTTATACTTTTATCTTTTGTTTGGTAAAAAAAATTGTCGTCAAGACGAAAAATATTGTTACACTATTGTAAAACGATCGTTCGCGAATATATTTATCGCGATAAGACACTTTTATTATTCACGATTAATACGGATCGCATGGAATACCGATACACGCTGAAAATCATTACCTTTCGCACGCTACAGTACAACCGGAAAAGGGGGATCAGACGAAAGAAACCATGTCGCTAAGTTCGAGGAACAGGGCGGCCATTTTGAAAAAAGAAATATTAAAATCTCTAGATTATCGAAACTACGTCAAGTTGGTAATGGTTTTTTGGTTAAATTTTTGAAACTCGATATCCGGCACGATGTAATAAAAATCGATTATCGATGTAATAAAAAATGGAAAAATGAAAATGCCGAGATGTTCTCAAACTTCCGGTGCGAGGTTTCTAATCGAAATCTAATTAGCGAACACGATGTAAATGATGTCAGGCATTTTTATTTTAAAAGTTCATTATAACAACTATAGCTTCGGTGTTGTCAAACTATATATAAATTTTTGTTTCGCAGTCTCTTCTCACGTTGATCGGGTATAGAGTGTTACATTGTTGCATTCGCAAGAGTTGCCTTCTCTCCTGAATTATATGTTCTTGATTATCCTGTTTTTTTTTTGTAATTTTTATTTTTACATGGCATAGCGTACCGCTTATCACAATATACATTTTTTTTTTCTTAAATTTATCTTAGTATTTTTTTTTGTAGTAAAGTGTGGCGAACGGCTGATCCGCATTCCACTGTCTGGTAGAAATATAACATGACTATGATTTTTTTTTTCTTATCTTCAACTTCGATTTGTCAAGATTCAGATTTGGCTCACGGAATTGTGGAGTCTTTGAATCGTTGCGATTTCCATTTTTTTAACGCTAAAATCGATCCGCAACCACTTAAAGACTTGAATTGTCAGTTGTTTCATTTCATTTTTTCTTTTTTTTTTTTCGTTTCATGAGTATATCCGCAAATCTAGACGATTATTTTAGCGTTTATTCTACAATATTTACAAAATATGTGTGGTTCGATAATATAATAGCTCATTACGATAGAGATGCTCCAAAACACTTCGACCACATTGCTATTTTTTTTACCTTGAAATTGTTACATGATATTTCGTTTTCGCGCAGAGAAACAAAAATACTATTTGAATATTCGCTTGTGCATGAGAAATTACAAACATAGACATCACGTCATTTGTTTTCGAATCCCCAAATATATAATGAAGACTTTTATTTATTATTTTCAAACAACGAAAAACGTGTATCTCAACTTTCACGGCGAAAATAGCGGCTGAACATTTTGCATAAAAAACAAATTAAACAAATATTTATGCAAAAAGATTCTCGTGAATTCAAACGCGAATTCGACTTACGATCTATGATTTACTTTGGAATGAATGCGCAATAGAATAAATAATATTGAAAGTTCGTCGACAAATAACCCGAACAATAAGAGTTTTAAATCGACAAAAGCGATGATAACTTTTTCACACTGAAGTCAATAAAAACGTGTGTAACGCGTGAATAGTTCGGCTAAATCTTTGTCAGGTATTCGATAGGCTCAACTAGGATTTACCTGTTGCATAATCGTTGTTCGCGTAACATTTAAATAAAAAGTTTCATCCAATCATTTAAACGCGTGCGAAATCTTAATTAATGTCGCTTTCTGCATCTCATTGAAATCGCGTGCAACGCGCTGGAGAACGAGTATCGAAGTCTTGTAAAAAATCGCTATCGGTAAAATCCAATTGTAACTAATTTTTTTTTCAAGAGTACTAATGTAATTTCCGGTAAAAATCAAACTTCTATAAGACGCTGATGTCTCCATCGCATTGTAAAAGAATTGCCTTTTTATCGTAATTGATTAGAATTCTTGAAAAAAAAAAAAAAAAAAAAATGCGATTACCGATCGATGTATGTGACTTTTTTCTTGAAACTCGCTGAAATATCAACTGCGCGAAAGAACAAAAATGAATGAAGTTATTAGCGAATGGGAGTATTCGTATGATAAAGACGCTTATCATCCTCCCGAGCTTTTCCCCGACATTAACCCCTTGAGCGGCGGAATTCCTCGAGAGCCTATAGCGTATGGCGCCGCACGGCGTCAATGGCGCTCAAGGGGTTAAGAGTCTCTTAGTACCTAATTCAATTCGGCATTGATGCACTGAGATAACAGGCCTACGTCCTTGACACATCGCTTTTGGCACTCATATTCGAATCCTGTACATCACAATCCTCAACTTCTTCTTTCTCCTCATCGTCCCGTTCGCTCAATTCGTCGTCGTCATCGTTTTCCTGAGCGTCTTTCTCGTTCTCGTCGATGGTCTCAGCTTCGTATCTTTCTGGATCCACCGGAAAGCCATGAAGTTCATAGCCCTCGTCGTCGTCGTCCTCGTAGATAAATCCGGTTACAGCTGCCATGGAATCGTCGTTTTCCATGTCGGATACATTCTGCTGAATCAATATTTGATTGCCGTCTGCGTCGTTGGCGACCATAAGCACAGTGCCGTCCAAATTGTGAATCTGCAGTGCTTCTTCTTCTTCATCTTCTTCGTCGTCTACTCTTTCTTCTTCGTCTTCTCTTTCTTCTTCGTCTCCTCTTTCTTCTTCTTCTTCTTCTTCGTCAGCTGCTATTTCTACCACTTCTTCTTCCCCCTCCTCGTGACCTTCGGCCTCTGAATTATCATCGAAAACTGCTTCCTCCTCCTCGGACTCCTCCTCTTCTCCACTTCGACTACGACTATTATCCGAATGATACTCATCATTTGGATTAACAACGTGAATTCTACTATCCTCGTCGTCCAATTCCTCGTTTTCATCTTCGACAGTCGGAACCTGAAGTTCCTCATCGGAAGCCAAATCTTCGACGGACGCTGCTGCACTTATATTCGAACGTTCACCGGATGCTGCGTACTCGAAATATTCTTCAGCGTTTTGCACGGATGCCGAATCAGTCGCTTTTTCTAGAGCGGTTACGATAGCTTCTATTTCCGATACATCTTCTTCCACTTGACTTTCTACTTCTTTAACGCTCAACGGCATCATTGGACTCAATTTGTGACCCACGTCGTCGGGTTCTTCGCTCTCGTGTTCGATTGACAATGGCATCATTGGGCTCAATACCGGCGGTCCATCGTCGTCGGATTCTTCAGCTGTTTTCGTTTCCTCTTTTATCTTTTCGCCATCTTCGACCAAATTTTTATTATCCTCCGTACAATTTCTCTCCTCTTCTTGCTTCACTGTCTTCGGTTGTTCTTCAACCCTTTTCTCAGCACTGACCATTGTTTCTTCGGGAGCTTCGACAACCATCGGACTGTTCGTTTCGTCCGCTCGTTCTTCGATCTTCTCGAGAGCGCGAATGCCATCGCTGTCCACCGACTCTCTCTCGTCGTCACTTTCCGTGTGACAACTGCGTTCGCCGGTCGCCCGACTGTTTGTTCGCGAATCGATTTCTTCCACTTCAGGTTCTTCGTTGTCCTCGTCTTCGCTGGCGCTTCCGCTACTGCTGCTGCTACTGCTATCCGAATCTTCGGAGTGTTCGGTATTGCTATCAGCGCGATGATCCGAAAATCCAACTTCGCATTCGCCGATCAGAGAAGCTCCGTCACCGATCAAACTTCCCTTGTCGTCGTCCTCGTGTTTCGCCTCGTGATCCGCGTCGTTGCTGTTATCCTCGTAATCGGGTTCGTGTTTATCGCAATTAGCCGAATGTTCGTTAAGCTTCTCTTCGCTCTCGAAGCTCTTCTCGCACTTTCGGCACCACGCGATACCGCTGCTGTTTATATGAATACTCATGTGAAGTAAAAGTTTGCTTCTGGCGTTGTGATAACGTCCGCAAGTCTTGCAAGTGAAATTGTTACCCTCGCAGCAAAGTATCGACTCGTGACTCGCCTTCAGATGTTCCGCCAATTCGTCGTATGTTCGACAAAGTTTAAGACAAACGCCGCAAGTTACAGCGGCCTCGGCGCGATGAAATCTTATAAGGTGTTGCCAAAGATGTTTCTTCGCCGGCCACTGTTTACCGCAAACCTCGCAAGTGCACTCGGTGTTCGTCGATTCGTCGTAAACTTTTCGCGAATCTTTTCTCGAACATTTCATACTCGAGAACAATCGCATCTGCGACAGTGGCATCAATTGTGGCAACGGTTTTTGTTCCGATAGTTGCATATTTATATCCTCGAAAAGATTGAAATCCGGTATATTTAAGTTGCTCTCGTTGAGCACAGGATCCAATGGTTCCTTCTTTATTTTATTGTTGTTCTTGAGATGCGCCTCGAGTATCGATGACGAGTAACCGCGCGAGTTATCCTCGCGATTCGACGTGTTTCTCCGCGTACATACATTTATATGATTCCAAAATAGCGTCTTAGTGCAAAATTGTTTGCCGCAATTTTTGCACTCGAAATTCTCGCGATTACGCATCTTTCGCTTCGAACTCGAAGCGTCGAGCTTAATTTTCTTGAACATACGCTGCGGATCCTTGTTGTGAACGTTTCTGTAGTGATCCGAGAGAGTGTCGCGATTGAGAAATATCTCCGGACAAATATCGCAGTCGTATGTGTCGGTTGTGTTTCTTCGACGTTTGTAATCGTAGCCCCCCTCGTCGTCGCAAACGCCGTTCTCGTACTCGTAATCCTCGGGCTCTTCCTTTACAACGACATCGGGATTGTCGTAATCTTCGGTTCTTATGTCGAGACGTTTCTCGAAACCGGCAAGTTGATCCTTCGGCACGTTGTGTATGTGTTCGTAGTGATAACGTATATCAGTGTCTGTGGTAAAAACGGCTAAACACTGTTTGCACGTGCGAAATACTTTGCCGTGACATTTCTTCGTGTGATCAAAGGCTTTCCACTTTGATGCGTATTGCTTGCCGCAAACTTGGCACGTGTTCGGTTTCAACAGGACACCGGTGTGTTCATCCTCGACGTGTTTCTTGAGATCCTTCGGATCTTTCATCGGTATTAAACAAACGCCGCACGAGACACCGATCTCGTTGCGATGCAACGACAATACATGCATTTTGAGTTTCAATTTATTTTCTACGGTGTCGCCGCAGAAATCGCAAACGTTCGGACTGTTGTGATACTTGTGATCTTTTCTGTGCGACTCGAGATCCTCTTTCGTTCTAAACAATTTTTTGCAATTACTATTGTCGCACGTTAGATCCGGATGATCCATGTGTTTGACGCGATTGTGCGTCATAATTCCGAGTTTCGAGGTGACGGTCTCGTTGCACAAATGGCACGTGTAAGTGCTGTGATGATTCTCAATGTGTTTCTGAAGGCTCGCGCGATCCTTGAAGATTCTCTCGCAGGCGCGACAACGCGTTAACAAAGCGCCCGGATCTTTGCGATAGTTTTGACAACCCTTCATGTGGCGACGCAACAGATAACGCTTGTGAAATCCCTTGTTGCATTTGTCGCAGTGATGAACCCCTTCGTCCTCGACGGTCGTTTGTTTGCAATTCGTTTGCTCGCGAATCTCAAGTTTGCTGTCGGGTTCGTAGCGATGAATTTTCGCGATGTGAGCGGCTAGATGATCCTTCGAGGCGCTCGTTTTCATGCAGTAACGGCACGTCACGTCTTTGTGACCCTTGTGAACGCGATTAACGTGCTTCCAGAGATGCGACGTACGTCCGTAACATTTGTTACACAAATCGCATGGGAACAGACCGTGCATCAGTCGACGATGATTGCAGAGTGTTTCCCAATTGTAGAATACGAGATCGGCGCACATCTCGCACGTTAGCTCGACCTCTGCAACCGGAAGATTCTTTTCGGAAGCCATTGACTCATTAACCGTCTCGTTTGCGCCATTGTTCAACAACGCGTCGACGTCGAGACCGTGAATCTTACGATGACGCGACATCTTCGATTTATTCGAATACGGTCGGCCGCAAACGTCGCAACTAAAGTCACCGTTCGTCAACGGCCAGTGACTCGATCTCACGTGATTACTAAGCTTCATCACGTCCGGGAATACTTTGAGGCATACGCCGCAGATCAGCGGTACTGTGTCCGAGTGAACGCCCATAACGTGCTTCCAGTAATCGACTCGACTGCCCCACAGCTTGCCGCAAACTTCGCATGTGTTCGGCGATGATCCTTGAATCAAATGATGCTGCGAATGCTCGTTTCGCAGCGTCTTTGTCGCGAAAATCTTTCCGCAATCTTCCCGTTCGCACTGGAAAAAAAGAAAAACGAATGTATTAACGATGTATTTAATATCAAATGCCGAATTAATTAACCGAATTTATAGCTTCTGATGATTAACACGCTTATTGGGATTCTTTTTAGCGTTTTTTTTTTTGCTTTTCAATATTAATTTCAGACTAATCGTTTTCTCGTGTCGAAGAGATATCACATGCAGAAAATGTTGATCGACGCCGGATTAACTTGTTGATACGCCTCGTGTACTCACTATTATCGATGGCTCATCGCTGTGATTACTGCTGACGTGTAACCAGCGTTCCCATTTGCTTGGATGCGAACTGCCGCACAATTCGCAAACGAAGAACAGATGATACTGTGCCTTCGTACCGTTCACGCCTGGTACCGAGCCGTTGCTGTTCGTTAAAGCGTCTGTCGTCGCTATCACGGGTTCGGACTGCAATATAAATTGATCGTTGAAGAAAATAATATCGATACAAATAAAATGCTTTTAAATACTTTTTTTTTTATTTTTTTTGATTCGTTAATCACCTTGTGCGCGTTGCGTTGATGTCGAATAAGATGATCCTCGTTAGGAAATGATTTGTAACAAATATAACAGTCGACTTTCTCACAATCCTCGGTGTCGAAATCGATTCCCTGCTCGTTCGCTTCGTTGCTGTTAACATTCTCGTTGTAATAATTACTGTTCAACTGTACGAAGCTCGCCGGATCGTATCCAGGATCGACGTTATGTATCGAAACGTGCGTCATCAGTTTTTTCCTCGAGTCATGCTGCCGACCGCAAATAGTACAACTGTATCTTCGCTGTTCCGATACCAAGAGCTTCGAACCGCCGTGATACATGTTCACGTGATTCAGTAGCTGAGCGTTGTCGTTGCAAATTTTAAGACAAACGCCGCACGCGAAAGCCGCGAATTCTTTGTGAGTCGCGCGTATGTGAAGCCACAGGGACGCGCGATCGTTGAAGTCACGCGTGCAAATCTCGCAAACGAATACCGTCTCAATCTCTATCATGTTTCCTTGAGTGCTTTCAACGTCCTCCGACGATTCCGAAGCGTTTCTCGCGGCTCTCTTCGCCTCGGCTTTGATCAATTGTTTGCTCCACGACTGCGCCAATACAGTTTTCTTCAAACACTTGTCGCTGTCGACAATCGGCGTCGGATCCACACCGTGCGAAGACGTAATATGCCTGCTGAGCGACGATTTTAGTACAAAATCTTTCTCGCACAGTATACATATGTAAGGCCTTTCGGCGTCGTGCGTTGTCTCGTGTTCCTTCAATTTATCCACAGACGTGAAATTTTGAGGACAGGTCTCGCAGTACCATCGCTTCTGCGTCGCGCCTTCGTTGCCGTCTTTTTGAATTTGAAAAGAAACGAAAAATGTTTTGTCAGTTATTGGGAAAATTATTTTTTTCTTTTTTACATTTCGTGAGAATAAAAAAATTACCTGTTCTCGCGATTTTCACGGGTTTGTAACTCGACGAATTTTTATCCTCGTAATCGCGCTTCAAACCTTCGCCCTTCGTCAGCGCTTGTTTCAGTATCGTGAGTTGAGGATTCTTCGATAATTTAGCCTCAGCGTTACGATAATCTTTGCTCTCGTCGTCGGTGTCGGTACTCGATATTTCCGACGTGTCTATCAGACTCTTAGTTTTTCTCAATGATTTTTTATTTGGTTTATCCTTCGAACGATCGCCCGTGCAGACTCTTCCGTGTTTGTTCAGCTCCGTCACCGTTGTGTACATCTTCGGACACGTTTTGCACTTATACTTGTTGTCGGGCTGAACATAGGGTATCGGCAACTCCGGTGGCGGCGGTAAACCCGTGTGACGCGATTTTATGTGCTCCTCGAGATTCGTTCGGGTCGAATATATACGCGAACAGTAGGCACAAGTCACAGCTGGATGACCTCTGAAATATAAAAAAAGAAAATTAATAAACATTCTTTTTTATTTCTACAATGAAAAAAATCGTCATGAGAAAAATGTGAAATGTAAAATATGAAAAAAATTCACAGATAAATTCCAAAGTGCAATTTCATCGTCAGAAAAAACAAAAACTGATTACAAATATCCATATAATTTTTTATGTACTTCAAACTTTAAAGAATAATAAAATTCGGTTGAAAAATTACGGAAAAAAGAGAGAAAAATTGTCGATCATTATCCATTACCGGTGAGTCGTCGATACGTGTCCCCAACGATGTTTCGCGGTAGAATAAGATTTGTTGCAAAGATCGCACTGGTAGGGCCTCTTGTACGACGTGTGATCGTCCGTGACGACTTTGGCGCCGATGACATCGCCTGCGCCCACGTGAATCCTCGCGTGAAGAGACAAATGGCCTTTGGAGCTGAACGCTTTGTTGCACAGCGAGCAAACGTATACCTCGTGCTGCTCCGCGGTGTGTTGAAAAACTTCGGAATTTCGCGCGGAAGTTTTTCCGTTTTTCGTCGTTTCGGATTCCTCCAATTCCTCGGTAACCATCGGTGTCATTTCCAAAAAATCGCTGGGATTCGTTTCCATATCCATTTCGTATTCGTCCGATTTGCGATCCTCCGTATCCTCGAAGCCTGCGTTCGTCATAATCGTAGATTCGTTTATAATTCCTGAAATAGAAAATATTCTATGCTATTGTACGCTCTCCCTTGACGAGAGGTACGAAAAACAAAAGTTTCTTTTTTCTTTTTTTTTAGTTTACGAAACGTACCATCCTCCGTGCCACTAGCATCGAGAATCTCTTCGATCTCCTGATCGGCTTCGCCATCCGAATTTAATCGCGGCGGTGTTCCCAAAGCCGCATTTGGATTGACTATAGGCGCTTCCGGTATCAGAATCGGCATCTTTTTCTTCTCTTTGAGAAGTTCCGACCGCAATTCCGAACAATTTTCCACGTCATTGTGCAATTCACTGCCTGCCTGTGATGCGGATCCGATGGAAAAATAAGGAAATAGGGAAAAAAAAAAAAAAACAAAGAATTAGTTATTAATCAGTGTGTTCGACGATGAAAAAACATCGCGAATGAAAATTCGAATGAATTCGAATTTCACTTACGGCATTGCTACCCGGTGGCAGTGATCTCTCCAGCAAGGCTACCGCGTTAACGCACGCTGTTCTGAAGTCGTAGAAATTTTCGAGATTATACATGCAACGATAGCATAGACACTTCGGCAAGCGATCGTCTTCGTCGATCTGTGAATAAAAAAAAAAAAAAAATTAAAAGAAATTTTGATTAGATGCGAAAAAAAAAGATTGCGCGTTCGCGTATTTTATTGGAAAAAATCGCCGCGCGCATGTTACCGAAGACTCGCGAGAGTGAAAGTCTCTTTCGGCTACAGCTGAGAGAGTAGAAACGATTCATTGATGAAAACGTGTAGAAATAAAAATGCAGAGGATACACGACTACGCACTGTGTAGTCTTTTACTATGTGGGTCAAGGTTCGCAAATTCAAAGAGGATGACTCACGGTCGCATAACTTGAGTATAATAATCGTCGTTTCATCTCGAGAAGAAATCTCAAAAAAAAAAAAAAAAAAGCAACCGGCGCTTTTCTTCAATGAATAAACAACAACGAAAAATTAATAAGTGAAAAGTTGTCTCAATGTTTCGAAACAATAAAGGAAATAAGTTATCAATCGAAATTCAATTTTTCGTCGATTTTTATTCTCCCGAAAAAATCGCGATATTTAATTTTTTTCACAGATACGCTATTCGCGACGGAATTTTCTTCGTTCACCCAAAGGAAATCTCGTCAAAATTTCAAGACAAAAGTGACGGAGGTATTTTCTTTATCTCGACTCTTCATTGTACTCAACAACATCCCCTTCATCCCCTGAGAAAAAATCTACTTATAAAAAAAAGCAACAAAAAAAAAAAAAAAACAAAAAGAAATTGATAAAAAAACAGTTTCATTTCTTCTCAACGTTGTGCAAATCGTCGTGAATTTTTCGAAATGATATTCTTTCCTCGAGTTTTTTTCTCTGACTATGCATTATTCTCTCCATCGTCCCGAAGGAAATCTTCGAGAGAAAAAAAGAAAAAAAAAATTGCCAAGTGATTTTTTGGTTCTCGAAACTCTCAATTCATATATATATATATGTAAAAATAATGTTGAAGACGACGGGAAAGTTTGGGTGAGAGAATGAATGTTCGGATGAGCAGTTTGGCAGGTAAGCGAAACGGCATCAGAGTGGCATCAGCGCGAGAGGACAGATGCCGGGTAGAGGCGGTAACAGCCGTTGGAGGTGGTCACGAGAATTTTTCTCTGTGTATTGGGATGTTGAAGGCGGTCGAGGATGCGCGGGCAGAACGCAGCATCGGCCAAACCGCCCGTACCGTACACCGGGGGTCTGGTGTGTGGTATAGGAGAGGAGAGGTCCGGCTGTGTAGATTTCACGAGGCATCGGAGAACGCGACCCTCGACCGTTGCCGACAGTGACGATACGATTGCGAGGCCCCGCGAGTGGGACAAGGAAAATCGGTGACGGAGCCACGGAGAGCGAGCGACCGAGAGAGCGAGTGCGATGAAGAGGAGGCGAGGGAATCGACGGCGGGCGGATGCAGCCGGGCGACAACACAGAGAGCCCAGAGAGCGGCGTTCCGCGTAGCCGACGGCCGACCGCATCCAGCGGGCGACAGAGACCTCGCCAAGGCCTCTATCTCTCTCTCTTTCTCTGTCTCTCTCTCTCTCTTTGTGTATCTCTGTCTCTCGAATACACACAGAGACTACGAACGTTGAAGCATTGTAGCTACGAGCGTAACGTCGTATCTCGGTGCTCAGGACACAACGAAACTCTCGGACAGCAGCAGCAGCAGCAGCAGCAGCAGCAGCAGGTATGCTTGGCGCGCTGAAGAGACAAAGCTGCGAACGAAGCTGATGGCTTCGAACGAATATCTATCGAATTACTCTCGTAACGGGTGACTCAAAAATTTACGCCAACGAATTCAGTCGGAAATTTACGAAAATTTGAAAATGGTAAATTCGATTTTTTTGTTTTTTTTTTTTTTCGATCGCGTGATTTTATGATACTATAGATATTTTGATATAATGAAAGGATTTTTATTGCACTTAAATTATCGGATACTGTTTAATTGTATAAGATATCATTATACTTATATAATGGAAACATATTAAATTTTTTTACATTTTTACGTAAGATAATTAATTCGTATAATTTCGATTTTTATCTTTTATCGAATTTATATCTCGATGATTAATTGATGGAAAAAAAAAAGTAAAAAAAGCTTTTGGAGTAATCGGCAGTATCGTTTGGGTCTCACGTGACCTCCTCCCGATCGTAAACCGAAGGTTTGCGATGTCGTATACCGCAATGCTCGCGAGATGATTACGCGATATTATTTTTCCCATACCGTTGTGTATTATGAGATACGGATCTCGAGTCGTCGATGAATACGTCGAAGCTCTTTCAAGGTTCGCGGTCGGCGGAGTGAACGTTACAAAATCAAAGAGTTCTGCTGGTTCTCGACTTCGACGTCGACGACGTCGTCGGGAGAATTGTGTGTAGCGTAGTGTCGACACGATTCCCTCTTTCCCCCCTCTCTTTGCGTCCCCACGCCGTCGTTGCACACGTGCATTAGCGACAGAGCCAAGAGCGAGGAAAAGAGAATGAGAAGAATATAAAAAAATAAAAAAAGAGAAAAAAAGAGTAACGTTTTGCTGCGATAGGTAAGCGACACACAGAGCATCGTCGTCGTAACAAGCCACCGATCGATATCACGAGGGATATCAATCCTTCGTCACTCTTGTAATCCTCGAAGAAAAAATTGGGTCGAATCCTTCGTACTGAATAATCCTTGTTTTTCGTTTCTTTTCCCCGAATAACTACGATTTTATTCTTTCACATCGGCAGTTCGAACGGTAAACAAGATTCGTGAATTCAAATACACAATATGCTTTAACTCGCCGCGACGAAGATGACTATCGAAAGTCTTTCGTAACTATAGATCTGCGGTCGAGAAAAAAATCTCGCGATGTATCGTCTCTCTCTCTCGAGACGTTTTTAATGAAAATATCAACGATAAAGAAATAAGATAATTATCCAATGACAATTGACGTATATTAAAGAAAAATGTTTTAACAAAATTTACGAAAGATTTCGGAAGGAAAAAAAAAAAGTTTTTCAAAATGTGGAGGTTTCGCGTTTAAAGTTGGAATGAAAAGGAAAAAAAACGTGAATACGACTTGGAGATAAAAGAAAAGCGTAGAAGATCTACAAGGATGATGTTCGAGATATCGTTCTCGGGATGTGTGCGCAAACCGCGCCGAGGAAGTAACGAAGTATAAATGTGTGGCGTACTCGCTAGAGGCCACGAGGAAACGAGTGAGACCGCTAAGGAGATCGAAAACGTTATAGCGGGATAAAAGTAGATAAGAGTGTCGTCGGCGAAGACGACGACGACGACGACGACGTCGTATCTCAAGACGGTTGCAATAGCATTAAGTAGCTTCGTAGCCAAAAGTTTCTCTTTCCTCGTAGAGGCTGACGCGACGGAGTTCGCGGTGTCTCTCATCGCAAAGTCCGCTGCTTTAGCCTTCGTACTTATGATCTCGTCGCTCGAGAACAAAATGTCGTCTACGTCCGAAAATTCGTCGTAGAGTATCCCGATCCGTTCCACGTTTTTGTTACCCGAAGGCACGAACGGCCTTCGGCAGCGACAACTCCGACGTCATAATATTCCCAAAGCTCGTTTTTTTTTTTTTTTTTCTTTTTTTTTTTTTCGGCATCTCAAATTTTTGCGCAAACGTCCTCGAAACTTCGGAACTCGGGTTGGGATACAAGTCGAAAGAATTCGAAAGTCCGAGGTTTGCTGCTCGTGGTCGATCATCGGAGAGCTCGAGGCGGAGAGGCCAGCAGAGACGACAGCAGTTGGAAGCCCTGTCGTCTCTGCCGGGGAAACGCTTACGATACGACCGAGGAACACAAGACAAGACGTGGGGAGACGGTGAGAAACGGAATTGAGGACGGGGCTACGACGACGAGTTGTAACTACTGGCTATACTCGGGTGAACGACGACGAACGGAGAGTGAGAGAAGAATAAGAAAGAAGAGAAATCGAAGCAGAGGCGAGTGAGAGAGAGAGAGATACGTGGACAAGAGTAGCCTCGGGTAGCCGACGAGAACGATCACGGCCGGACACCGCTGCTCGGGCGAGGGGGCCGCGATTACGATAACACGAAAAAAAAAAAAAAAAGAAAGAAAAAAAAACGAATAAACCGATGACGACGACGACGAGGCTACGGGCAATGATGAACGTCACGTATGACGATTGTATACATTTTGTTAAAGATTGCCGATTATATATACGAACACAAATACGTACACATATGTATAAATATATATTTAAATACATAAACTTACTTTGAACGGTAGACAAGTTTGTATTTTGTCGACGAGTTGACGATTCTTGCCCTCCTGTCCGAATATATCCATTTTGACGGCATCGTAAGAGGCGCATAGCCTGCAAAGCTCGTTGTAGCGTTCCTTGGTCTCCATCCTCGTAGACGTTCGCGAACCTCCACGTCGGATTGTGTTATAATCAATTCGCGAACGAAAAAAAAAGATTTTCACTACACCAATTCAAATCTTCTTGCTCTTGGCGTTATTTTTTTTCGCTCTTCCGCACAGAACGATCTTCGTAGTCGTTTGTTACGATGACACAAACTCGTAGAAACGATCTCGCGAACTTTTATTTTTTTTTTATTGAAAAAATATATATATTTCACGATGATGAGATACGGAGAAAACAGCAGAGGAGACCCGCGCACTGGGCGCTGCTCGCACCAACTGACCTCTTCCTCGTGGCAGTACGACTCCTCCCGAGCCCGTGAGCCACCTCCTTGGCCTGCCTTTGACGCGTGCGATCGTCGTCGTGTCTGCCTTGCCAACGTCGAGGCCTCTGTATATCCTATGGCCTGGCGTTTGTCGTGCTTGTATCTTCCTCGTATATTCCCAGTCCACGGCCTCCGCTGCTGCCTCCTGACCAACAGGCCTACACCGCTCACGCACCGGTCACATCGTTCTTTTTTTATTATTATTATTTTTTGTTTTCACGATAAATAACACGAGCACCCGCGAGAGTTATCCGGCTCAACAGTTCGTAATTTTGATAGTCGATTACGCGATAACTCCGAGAAGTCGCAATTTATATCACCCGCGATAGGCCCTTCGTGAACCCCGGCGAAATTTAACGAAACTTTTAGGTAAGATCAGTAGAAAAAAAGGTTTTGTAATGCACGAGGTATTGTCTTGTGTGCCCGAACGATATTTACGAGCGCACGGAACCCGGCCGCCGCCATACTGTACACAGACACTTGTTTCATAGCTCCTACGGAGCAGCAGCTATTCGCCGTGGGCTCGCTGTGGCAGCTGCAAAACTTTGGTGCGAAAACTCCGAAAAATTACGGTTGGATCGTATCGTCTTGCACAGCGGAGCGAGAGAGATAGAGGACTTCACTCTCGATGAACGGAGAGGTCGCTTCGCGCAACGAAAAAATCCCGGCAAATTTAAAGTTCGAACAACGTAACGAAAATGTTTATTACGTATATACGTATATCGTCCGCATTATGTTTGCGACGAATATAATATAGAAATGGAATCAAATATGTTTTGGGTCGAAAATATTGAGAACATTTTAATCCAGAGGACCTTTTTACAATTTTTTTTATTTCATGTACATTTATATTTAATTAATTGCTAATAATGTTAATATCAATTATCCATTATTCATCGTTTTTTTTATTATTGTTAATATTCGGTTGTTCATCATTAACCACTTAGTTTTTTTTCCCACGATATTCATGTTGCTGTTGTCGTTGGGGGGTTTTTTTTTTTTTTTTCATCTTTTGTATCGCATCTGAACTTCACGCTAATAAACGTACTTATCGATAGCAAAAATTAATTATTTTCGAAATAATTTACAAACTCTCAGCATCTGCGTTTATTCGGCACTACGGTTATTCTCTCATTTTTGTTGTTTTCATTGGAAATTGGCTGTGAAAATCGAGAATTTTTTTTTATTTACGTTACAGATCGTCGTTTATTATCGGAATAATTGTTGGATTGGTTGAACGGTATGACGGACGAGTGTTTTGTCGACGAAAATTTGGTGATTGGCGATTTTTTTATTGTTGCACAGTCCTAATTTTGTTCAATCGAAACTCAACGCGTTTTCATCCAAACGATATTTTGTTAACTGTTTTTTTTTTTTTTTCTTTCTTTTCTTTCTTTCGTAACGTGAAAACTCGATGCACAGTTTCCGATACGATAATAACGAATAAAATACGATGTAAAATATCCAATAGAGATTTCCAATTTGGAAGATAAACGTTCCCTGTATTCGTTAACTGAGAGCGTCCAAAAATCATCATCGGAAGATATAATCAAATTCGCGAATTACGCATATTTTAATGGCAGGATTCAAGGAAACATAATCTCGAATTCGTCGATATCCGAGAGTGAAAAATCGCCGGGAGAGTTTGGATCGTAGTCGACGCTGTCGTTCGCGGAATCATCACCGTCGCCGCTATCGTCGTCGTCATCGTCGTTGTCGTCACCGTCGTTTCTCGCATCATCGTCACCATTATCGTCGCCGTTTGGGTCCACATTATCCGAAGAAGGAGAAACGTTACCATCGGCATTGTTATCGTCGGAAGCAGAATTCGACCCATCGTCGTCGCTCGCGTCGAGATCCTCCTCGTCATCGTCTTCCTCCGCCTCATCTTCGTCGTCTCGTCGCCGACCGACGTCGTAAAGCCTCACGCAAGATTCTTGGCCGCTATCGAATTCACCCTGATTTTCCACTATCGCTATTTGCGTGTCATACTTGTTACACGCCAAACCGTAAATTCCGCGCTTCACGTCGTAAGTGGCTGAAAAAAGAGGAAATATGCAAAATAATTTTTTTATCCCTCAGACTTAATTCTGATATATAATAATTCACTTACGAAAGAGTCTTTAAAAAGACGATCGATATATTAAAATATTATAAAAACATTAATTTAATGCGTATAAACATACCGATACTACTGTAATCGAGAGCATCGAGTGTTTTGAAAGACGTGACGTAGTTCGTGTCTTCCTTGCCTTCCTGATCCAACGAAACAGCGTAGATAATGTGATTAACAGGCGAGAAAATAACATCCATCTGATCGAGCGTTGGCACGGTTTTCAGAAGATGAAACGTTCTGAGATCCCAAACTTCCGTATTCGACACGACTTCCGTGCCGTTGGGGTGAAAAACACCGTTCAACGTTTGATTTAGTTTGTCAAACTTGTGAATTTCTTTGCCGGAATTAACGTCCCACAGAATACCGTCACTGAGAACTAATTCGTCGTTCATGCTAAACGTCGCACGATTTTTTGTGTACTGATTCGATATCGATGGCGTCAGTGTCGACGTTAGTTTTCCAGTCGCTATGTCGTATATCTGGAAAAAAAAATGTACCACTAGTTTAGTTTTCTTTTCTTTTCGCCTTTTTTTTTAAATCGCTTACCGTTGCACTCTCTCCTTGGGTGCCGATTATTCGATCCTGAAGCTTCCCAAACTCGACGTAATCTTCGTTTTCGAACGGCAGCTTCATATCGAAAAACGTGCCGATGCTCCACAGTGCCGACATTGGACTTATCCACGCAGTCGAAGTTAGCAAGAGATTGCCGCGTTTATTGCACTCCATGTGATAGAGATACGATTCGTGACACTGATACGTCGCCTCCTCGGTTCCCGTATGAGCATTGAACATTTTAACGTCACCGGCGTATGTGCCGAGAATGAGGTATTGTTGACAAGGCTGCCGAAGAAAAAATCAAATTACAATTTCACTATAAGTTCAACGATAACTTTTGTTTATTGTTTTAAAAAATATTGTATTAACTCACCGAGAAAGTGCAACAGGTGAAGGTACCTTCGACATCGGTAGTGCGGAACGATTTTACGGGACAGAATCGACTGTATATGTGCCTTCGATCCAATCTTCTGCCATCCATTCCCAGAGACCTTCTCGCAACGCGAACTGTAACGTTCATTGCTGCCGAATTTTTTGTTCTCGGATCCGGACATTTGTGGGGTCTGAAAAAACAATGATATCGCGAATTATTCACTGTTTATGTTAAAAAAAAAATTGCAACGCCGATATTTTCAAATGGTTCAGCAAAAGTTACGAGAGATTAGTTTAATAAATCGGTCCAAAGTAAAAAAAAAAAAGAGGTATTGACTATCGGCAAAATCGAAAAAGTATATAAAAGGCTTCGAAAAAAATGAATAATTCACGGATCTGTGACTTACTCGAGGAGATTGAATTGTGGACACGTTTCCATAGGATTCTTGCAAAGGGCGTGTTGGTTAGTGAGGTATTCGGTGATAATAGAGTCGAGTGTGACGGTGGCTACGTTTGTAGTCGCAACGCCGGGTCCACCGCCGCCGCCCGGATCTCTCGATATCTGTTTCTGCAATGATCTGCACGACGGAGTTTGTTGCAGTGGATTGAGCTGTGGACCACTTGTAGAACTTCCCAAAGCCTGTTGTTTGTCCGCTTGAGTATATTTTCTAAAAAAAAAAAAAAAAAAACACGAAGTTTTAATTTAACGGAATAAAATAAAAACTCAAATGATTCCTGAGAATCAACGATAATTAAAAGAAAATTAATAATTCTTCGATTCGCTTACTTCTGATTTATTTGTAACTTTATTGGTTGAGTGTTGCTGCTAACGGGACTTTGATTGAGACAATCCGAGAGCTTTATTCGCACCCCGCTTTGTCCTGATATCGTCGGTGTGTTCGAACAACCGACTGTGTGACTTATAAAACGCGGCGTACTCGATGTCGGTGTACTGTTGTTTCGACTCGGTCCGTCTCGTTGATTGCCTCTGCTCGTGTTGTAAAGATTCACCGGTGCGCCCGGAGAAAAAACGGCGCGTGTCTGCGAACGAATTAAAATGTGAAATACATTATAACGTAATTTTCCGAATAAAACAAAAAAATGAGTAAACTATTTTCTCGTTCGATCGTCTAATTTTTTACACCGATTAATCGAAACTACAAATTTTTCTTTTGCTTAAAGGATTATTATGAACTGTTAATCGGTTATCAGTAACCAAATAGCTTAATAATATAAAAATTTTAAAATTACGATAAAGTTTCATCTATGTATTCTCAGACTTTAACTCACCCCTGTGGCTGCTGGACTTCGATAAGTAAAAGGTTGATAGGTGGTAACCGGTTTCATTATCGTGTGTGAATCTAAATTCGCTTCTTTCTGCAGTGTCGATGCGGTATCATTCATACCCTTGGAGACGAGATGTTGATAAATTAGTTGATTAAGCTGTTGCTCGTTGTACTGAATTCTCGTTTGGGCGACGACATTCGCCTATAAAAATAAAATAAATTTCAAAAAACGTGAAAAAAAAAAAAAAGAAAAAAAATCAATATGACATTCTTTACAATAATTTGTAAACGAATTCTCACACCGGCGTTTTACCGAATCAAAACTCACTCTGTGCAAACTAACGAGAGAAATCTCGTATTCCGCTCCGGTAGGTTTTGCCTTTCCCGACACTCGTTCCATGAGTTCGAGTGCGTATTTTTGAAACATTACGTACTCCTGTCTCTTCTCTTGCAATATCGGATCTTTCATCAGCGACTGTATCTGCCCGTCCGTGAACATCGGTAATTTGCTTATTATTTGTCGGACTTTTTCGCTGCGCGCCAAACCCGCCAAAGCGCGACAGGCGAGCGCGCGTATGCTGTCCGCGTCTGTGATCGGTGTTTTTACCATCATAAGTTGTAGAAGAACCTGAGAAATAAAAAAAAAATATATAAAAAAAAATTACCTTCGAGTACTTAAATACGAGTAATGATTTTATTGTTAATACTTACCATTATACCGTTGTTCGATCGAACGCTTTCCCAAACTTTTTGTATTAGTTCCTCGCTGTTATGTATGTTAGTCTTCTTCTTCGCCGAACCAGTTACGGAATATCGCGCCACATTACCGCCAACCTGCAACGAGTCCATCCGCTCGTTATTAAAAAATCGACTGATATTCCTTGGATTCTTCAATTCCGGAAAATCTCGACATACCCGGTTGATTGGCGCGCAAACACAATTAACGACCGCCCTCAGTGCGGCACGTTGAACATCGGCGTCGGCGATTATCTCGCATTCGGCTGATGCTAGGAGCAAATTTATCGCCATTGTCATCGACATGTCCGGCATGTCGACTCTGTCGCACAGGAGCAACATTACTTTAGGAACCACGGAGCATATCGCTATAACGTCCAAACTCGAACGTACCGTCTCCGCAATCGATGTCATGTGAACGCTAAAAAAACAAAAAAGTTAACAAAATACGTTGAATTGAATTAACAAGACGTATCGATTATTAAGATAGAAATAAATTGAATAGATTCCAGTCTCAGTCTCGCATAATAACCGATCACTGGACGAATAAAAGGATAAGGATAGCCTTCGATTATATCGATACGTTTCGAATCATCCGTTTTCTTTTTTTTTTTTGTTTATTTTTTTTTCTCTCGATAAATTTATTTGAGTTTTTTTTATTAATTGGTTTATTTTACGTACCGGCCGCTATAATTCCATTCGCGTGCGAATGCTATTATCTGCAGCAAAAGCGTTATTCCTCCGAGACGATAGAGCTCCTCGACGGGCGGCCAATGCGCGCGGACGGACATGAATTCTTGCAGTGTTTCAACTTTTTGTTGCACTTCTTCGCTACTCAGTTTGCATGCCTGTAATCAATCGATCGTTTAGCAAATTGTTCCGATTAAAAAAAAATCGATTTTTCGTAAATCGAGACATCATTTTTGAAGATTTATATAAACCGTACTTTGTAAGGTGGAAGTGAAGGTTGCCAAGTGTCTCGTTCCGTTCTCGCAATCTCCATTCTCTGAAGCTGTTCGGCCTTTAAGTACAAATGCGCTTCCATATAACGTTTCAGCGCAACGGCAACATGTCGGACGATTTGTCTGGAAGCACATTCCTCGTCATCGTTCAGCGCTGGTTCTTCCTCGATATTTAGTATTGGCAAAGTTGATATCTAAAAGTAAAAGTGTCGAAACGCATTAAAAAATAAAATCGCAAAAATCCGTTATTCTTTCAAATTGGAAAATCAAAGATTGATAACTCACAACATTGAACAATTTTCGCAGACCATCCTGAGCGTCAAATTCCTCGAGTATAACTTTGAATGGAAATGAAAAACCGAAGAACATCGTTGCGTGACAACGTCCCGAGTCGTGACTGCGTTCCAACAGCCACAGCGCGTAAGTAACGAGATCGCTGATAATGTGTTTCGGTAAGAGGCAAACGCGTTCCATCGCGTCTTCGCAGTAAGCGAGATAATATAAGCATATCGAGACCCCGGTAGCGGCGACACTGGGCCTCGGTACGTCGAGCAATTTTTGCAAACCTCCCATATTCAAGAATTCGATTGAAAATTTTTTGTGGCACAGCAGCGAGGCGAGATACTTGAGAGCCTCGAATGCCAAACGGCTGTCCTTCGTTTCGCGAACGTTTATGTATTTGAGAATAAGTTCGAGAGCATTTTGTTCGAAGACGTGACCAAGAAATTCTTGATACTCCCCCATCGGCGTGAGATAACGAAGAATAAGCATCTGTCGGGTCGCCAGCGTTGGCGGATGAATCTGTACATTACCGATAACGTACGACTCAAGTTCAGCCCAAGATGAGTTTGAATTTCCCTCGAGCAGCATCGTCGGCGTGCTCGCGCTTTGCGACAGCGATCTCGTTAAATTCGATTTCGCTGGTGTCGTCACGGGTCTCGGCGGTGTCGCCCGACTGTTTTGATTCTTCGACGGCGTCGATTGCGAGTTCGTCGAGTTGTTCGGCGTCTTCGGAATCGCCGTCGGCGGGGACATTATTTCGGGATACGAGGTATCGGCGGTTTTCACGGGTGTCGACGGTTCCATTGCCAGATCTGTGTCGCTTTTTAGTTTTTTCGTCGGCGGTGTCTCGTCGGGACTCGGAATTTCGTCGTCGTCCGAGCAGAAATTCGGCTGCGTTGGACTTTTTACGCAACCGTTGTCGCGCTTTTTGTCGCGTACTTTTCGCTTGCCAGGTACCCCCTTGTGCTCCGCATCACCGAGACTGTTGCGATTCTGGCCGAAGTGCGCGAACGGCCGTACGTTCGCTGCCGCTTGTCTGTCTTCTTGCGCTTTGCTTTGCAACTTGTGCAATCGCTGCAGCATCAACGGCACCATTTTACCGTTTTGTTCGCGAAAACCCGTCGCTATGTCTTGAACCTCCATTGCCGCTGCGAGGAGACCTGTAGCGTAACTTTGCAACGGCTCAACGCTCTTTTCCGCCCACGAGAACAATCTGTGTATTAGACCGTCCATATCTGGTTGAAATACCGCCGATGTCTCCAAACCCGGTAGTATATCGAGCATCAGACGACACGCTGCTATGTTTAACTTTCTCACGTCTCTACTGTTTATTCCGGCGCGCGCCCAGAACGTGTCTCTGAGATAATCGTTTATCAACTGTGAAGAAAGAAAAATATTTGTTATTCAGGCTGAACAAAGCATTTAAACATTTTTTATTGACGATTTTATCGAATAAATTGTTTATGAATGTTTTTTCAAATTACCGCAACGATTCAAAGAAATATTTTGGCAAATAAGTATCATCAAAAATATCCTTTGAATCGATTGAAAACGGCTATTTATGGTGGAATAAAAAAATTTTGCAAAAAAAATGCGAAGTGCTAAGAAAATAAATCATTTTTTGTTCCGTAATTTAAAAAGTACCAAAAGAGCAGTTTTTCAGAATTCAAAAATATAAAATCATCAAATTTGATATTAAAAAAAAAAAAAAAAAGTTTTGCTAAAAAAAATTTTTTTGAGAAAAAATTTTGAAGGAAAGTCATTATTATGTTGAATGCTCGTCAAACCTTCGTCATAAAGTTATCCTTTCGAAATAGGACTTTGAGTATGTGACCAAAGTTGCATTCGGGATCCGTTCTCGAGGGATGCCTTTCGTCGAAAGGATCCGGATCCATCTTGAGGTAGTTCTCAGTCTCCAATTCAATAATCTCCGCTAGTCTCTGTAGCGTCGGTATGGGATCGTAAGTCGGCGCCGTGTGGTCTTCCTCCCATTGACGGAGTATCTGTACGACATCGGTAACTTCCGCCAATGATTCTGCCGTTGCCATTGTGAAATTCTGCAAAAAAGGAAAAAAACATTTTCATCGATTAAGTAATCGAAGCGCAAAAACCGAATTATTGAAACGAAATAAATATTATTTAACGAAAATCGCGTTCCCTAACCTTTACGCGAAAAAAAAAACTCGGAAACGGGTGAATATATATTGAATTACGATATATTATTTCCGAATTAAATCTGGTGCAGTATCTTTTGTGAATAAATGTTGCGCCAATAAATGAAATAACGAGAGATTGATTTAAAATTGATGACGAAAATCTACGAATTGTATCGTACTTTGTAGAATAAAAAAAAAGCTTGTACGAACGTGTCGCGTGTGCTCCGTTCAGGTTATAGACAGCTACTGAGGACCACCCGACGCTGTTGTTCGACGGTGAAACAAGTGTATAACTACTGTATCTCTCTCTCGATCGTTGACAGGTTATCAAATGAATTTTAATTTTCTCGTTGCTTCGCTTACGAGAATGAGATCGATTGTTCTCTTACAGTCGTCGGCTGCGTCTCGTCGACGATTGTAATGTTATCTATTTTTTTTTTTTTTTTCCTTGTGTATTCACCGATACTTCGCGTGAATTTTTTCTTTCTCACCCACGAAATCTATATCAAACTGCCAAGAGAGAGGACCCGTGGTGTATTCTCACACAGAACGGCACACCGACACGCGCACACTTTGCCTGGCGAACGCTCGAGTCGCAACTGCGCTCGAACGCATGGCCGGAACCCGAGAGAGATGGGAAAAGTAATAGTTCCGCGTTTTGCTCGTCAGTACTCGAACGCGAGATCGACGCGAAACTTCGAGAGGACGAGGAACAATTTTAATTTTTTTCGTTCAAGTAACAATTCGCATTGTTCTCAAACTCCGGATAACAGTATTATTATTCCTTAAAAATAAATTGTTCACTTTTTTTTCTACCAACGAACGTTCAACGTCAAAATATAGTTGTTTTTTCGACCTAATAATGTCCAAACGTTATGGACAAGAGTTTGACAACTGCCATCCGTCGCCAGCAAAAAGATCGAAGATTGAGACTCTCAGACGAGGAATTACGAGTAAAGAAAAAAAACAATCGATTGCCGGTGTCGCGAAAAGTACGAGCGACGATTTGTGGGGCGATGACTTTGACGACGACGCTATCGAGGAACTTGATTTCGTCGCTTCCCAAGCGTGTTCCCAAGTTAGTTCGATAATTTCCGGTAATCTACCGTTTGTCAAATAAAACTTTTATCGTTTTTATTATTCGTATCGCTTTAGGATGTTAATGTCTCGATTGATTCGAAAAATCACAACAATGATGCCAAAGTCACAAAACCTACGAATAATTATCAACCAGTGGCTTCAACGAGTCGAGTTGCAAATGATGGCCCACCAAATTCCCAAGTTTTCAAATTGAAAGAACAGCACAAATCATCCTGGGGAAACAAAAGCATTCTCATGGGACGTAACGGCGTTCATGTGCCGTCGCAGAGATTAGCTTCGTCCGACAACATCAAAGCGATTGCAGACGATGAAATGGTGTTTGACGAATTTAAAACGAATCTACTTGGTCGCGGCCACTTAAACTCCACTTTCAATCCGAGAAACGATGTGGTATTAGTTTCCGGTAAGTTTTACGCTCGATTCTCAAAAATTTTCAATATTATACAAAATTTAATAAAAATGTTTTTATTGTAGCGGACGACACGCGTTTGAGACAATTGGAAAAATTGGAACAAGAGAACAAAAAATTGCTGGAAGATTTTATGACCAAAGAGGGCGAAACAATGTTCCTGCGGAATCAACTTCAACAGGCTTTGCTGAGAGCGGAGAATGAAAAGGCTGAAAAAGCTAAATTAATAGAGGAACAAGCGAGACGTCATTGTGCGGAAATAAATAATCTTCACAAGGAAAAGGATGGCCTGAAGACTCAATACGATTTTCAGGTTCAGAAATCATTTTTATTAATTCATTTATTTAAATAAAAAATAAAATCTTTTTGCAATATTTTTTAGTCAAATATTTTATATACATTGTGTTAAATTTCGTTCAATTTAGTTAAATTGTATTGATGAAGAAGTGAAAGACTTGATGAAACAATTTCTTTTAGAAAGAAAAACAAAATTTGGTGCCATTAATTTTCTTATATAATAGAAAACTATATAACCGGTTTATCATAGTATTCAAATATTTGCTGCCCTGCAGATTCTTTTTCGAATACAGTTTTTTTTTTTGTAGTTCCGTTGTGCAAAACCCTATTTTGTTCGAGTAACGAAATCATTTTGTTTTTTTTTTATGCAGGCGTTGCAGTTAGGAAATCTTATGGAAAGGTGTAAATTGTTGGAGACAGGAACCGTGAAATTAACGACACCACAGAGAGCCGTTTTGGATTCGCCAAACAGAAAGCCTATCGCAATGCACAACCGCTCTGTATCTTCACCGAAACCGGTGAGAGTCGCTGAAACGAGTGTTCAAACTTCCGGTTTCAACAAATCTTGTTGGGACCTGAAAACAATAATTCAGGGTAAATCGCAATATCAGTAATAATTTCTCGACACCCAGATGTTTACTCGCTTATTCATTTGATTTTTTTCTCCAGACCATCCGCTCGATAGGATACCCCAATCAATCTTCGAGCCTTCGCTGCCGGAAAAGTCTGTCGTTGATATTCAGATCGTCGAGAAGTTCGGCAAAAAGAATCTTCCGATTTTACAGGAAGAGGATACCTTCAGAATATTCGGTAATCAAATTAACAATCGCTTACGTGAAGCTGTTGTGAATAATTAATGGCAACAATTAATCGTTTTCAGAAAATCCGGACTTGGTGAAACCTTTGGTAAGCCTCGTGGACGGTATTAAATTAGATGTCAAGTACTTCATGCCGGATGTTGCTGTGATAATGAGAATGACGAATACTGAAATAAACTCCAAGGATTGCATACCGATCGTCAATAAAGTTAGTAGAAAAAACGGGGATAATACGGAAAGCTAAATATTTTGTCGTCGTAATAACGGTATTTGTTTAATTTCGATCTTCAGATAGTATCGACTACAAGGGAATTGTTGTTGAACACAACAGTGGTTCTTCAAACGATATATTCGGCTATGAAGAACGACGATATAAGAGACATGAACGACTTGTATTTCTCAGATTTCTACGACACGAAGATAGACTACGAGAAATGTATCTGCGATTCGAATGTGTGGTACGATAAGGAACGTGGTATCGAGTCCCGTAGATCGATGGGCGCGATGTCATACATTGCCGAGGAATCTAATTATCTCGGCGATTACATAGCCGGTAAAACACAATTATACGTTGACGATGACGAGAATTATTCCAATTACGAGAAACAGATGATTCGCTATCGTTCGTGGGGAAAAAAAGGTCACGAGTTTGAATTTTTGGAGATGATTCTCGAATTCGTTACAGCACTCGGCCTCGTGGTACGTATTTTTTTACAATTAAAAAAAAATCAGCATTTTTGTAAATTACATACAAAATTTCAACTTTACACAATTGTTGGGTTGCAGAGAAGATCACATCAATTCAGCGGCTTGATATGCTCAATCGCGAGAACTTTGTCCAGTGTGCAGAAAAGAATCGGCTTCTGTCCCACAGGGTAAATTTCCAAGTTTTAATGCAATTTATGATTTTTAAATAAAAAAAAAAAAAAATAAAAAAAGAACCGAAACAGAATAAAAATATTCGTTTTTTGCAGATTGCAGTATGTTTCAAATATATTCAAGGAATTAGTATTCTCGAGGCCGCTGGTCCACTGCTTCATTTCCATAACAGAGATGATGGAAGTTTTTTGTACGTCGGAAGCTTTTGGTCAAAAGCTTTGCACTTCTACTCCAAGTAAGTTGTACATAGAGGACAACATTTTTTACTATAGAAATTACTTTTTATAAATCAATTCATATTTTTTTTCAGATAACAGATCGTTGGACGTTTGGAAAGGCGATTGGCATTTTACTCCCGGTAAATTTAACATTTTATTAACGATCTTATGTGTCTAAATTAATTTTTTTTGTTTTTTGTGTTTTTTTTTCGAATTTCCAGACGCTTGTCCGTTGGAGATTTACAGGGTTCAGTTGGAACGTTTCTCTCTCGAACCTCTAGCGACGGTGGACATAAGTTACGCTCTCTTATCCTTCGTTCATCAAGTATTTTTATCAAACAGTATTCCGTGGACAACCGAATCCTCGAACTCTTGCAACTGTTGCATGAAAGTTCTTACGTACACGTTAACGTTGCTTTGCAATTGTTCGAAGATCGATGTCCGAACTCTCGAACAGCGGAGTAAGCATCTCAAGAACACATTCACAAAAATCGACGAGAATTTTTGGTCGAAAGTCCGAAGAAAACAATTGAACGCACTGAGAAAGGGTATAAGATTCTTGAGTTATCTCGCGATACGAGATCCCGATTTCATTATCACAGTTTCGGATATCGAAGTTCACCTTTTTATGCAACGCGTTAACGCTTTCGATGGACTCGTCATCCACGAGAACGATCGTTAGTATTTATTTTAATTTTTTTCCTTGATCTCCGCAATGCTTTTGATTTTTGTACGTCAAACAATATATTCTTTTTTTTTTTTTTTACAGAGGAAGCACTCGACTTGATAAAATCGACTCTAATGTTCGATAAGCCAACTTCGGCGGAAAGCCCTTCGCAACAGTCACAGACGATTTTTCGCGTTCGAAGTGCTTTTGAGCCGAAAATCGCGCCGAATCCGTCGAGCGGTAACGCGTACGATATAAACAGAAAAAATAGTTCGTCGGAGCAATCGATGGCGATGTACAGAGAATTATTGAATGTTTGATGCCATTAGAGGCGATATGAAAGTTTTATTTCACTGTTTGTCTTGATATTGGAAGAAAAATTGATAAAATGCTTTTCAACGGAATGCCAACACATCGCCTTGAAGAACAAAATCGGTCGTTGCGTCATATAGATAATAATATTTTTATTCGTTTCGCTAAACGACGATTTTCTCGTGAATATGTACAAAATATTTTTAAATATACGATCGATTCGCGAGCACTGCGAACCTGCAGTACTGTGCATAAAAGAAATTTAATGTTTTTTTCTATTGCTCTCTGTAAATTCCACTCAATCGGATTCCTCTTGGCACTCGTCGTCGTATCCGAAGTAATTGCTCTTCTTAAATCGCTTTAGAGGTACCGGATGCTTTTCCTCAGGTTCGTCGTATTGTCCCGTCGCGACTTTGTATCTGTATCTCTCCAATTCGCGTTGTTCTTGCTGTAAGCGATTAATTTACTTCATCAGTTGATTACACGATAGAAAATGAAAAATATCAATACATCGATACTGAAAATTATCAGTATCGCATATTTTAATAAAAAATTTATATATTTTCACAAATTTTCGTCTTATTTAGAATTCACTGTAGGATCAGAAAATAGTTTTTAAACACGTTACAGACAAATACAAAAAAGTTTGCATATTTTTTATCAATAAATATCGCTATTTCGAAAATTCTGTTAGAGTGGCTGAAAATATTTTTTATACTATTTTTTTTTTTTTAGTTTACAATGTTTTGATGTAAAAAATGTTAATTGATTAAAAAAAAAGTAGTAAAGATAAAATTTAACAAACTTCGTATTTTATAGCGGCGCTGAGGGTTTCTTCCTCCGGCTGTATTTCGTTATCCTCCTCTCCAGCTGCGCTCTGCGATTCTCTTGGATTTCTGACTCCTTCGTCGCTGTCGCTGTCGTAATAACTTGTGTCGCCCTGATCTCCTGCAGCTTTATTTTTTTTTCGATTTCTCACTTTCTTCGGCGGAGGATTTCTGACTCCGAGAGTATTGTGGCTGCAAGCATAAGAAAGATGACCTTCTTCTCCGCACTCCCAGCATTGGGATTTGTCAGGATAATCTCTGCGTCTTATAAATTCTGTGCTGCGTCCATTGTCCACCGCTATGGAACTTTTTACAGTACGTCCGCCAATCTGAAAAAAAAAAAAAAAAAAAAAACATCGCGAATTTTAACGAAAATTTGAAATTTTGGTCAACGCTTGGGATTTACCTCTGTGTTGTTGAGAGTCTTGGCGCAGCTTGCGGCGTCTTCCGGTTTAAGAAAAAGAACAAAAGCTACGCCTTTGCTCCGTCTTGTTTTTTTATCCTTGACAACTGTGACTCTGTAAATCGTAAAAATTTCAATTTATTTACAGATCGAAATCAACTATACGAATATCGACAGATATTTATTGGGAATTTTTTATTTTTTTTCGCAATCGACTTACTTTACTATTTTGCCGTGAGATTCTAACAATTGATGTATGTCATTGTTCGTAAGAGAAAATGGTAAATTTGACACGTAAACCGTCGATTTACTCGGCACTATACCTCCGCTCATAATCACGATTTTTTGCACAAACAAACAAGAAAGTGAATGTAATATTCATTAGTAAAAGAAGATTAGCATTTGCACACCAGCGCCGAGTTCGTAAAGATCGAGCATAGCGGTAGTGTTGATCGTTTTCCGGAACGGATCGCTGTCATAACCTCTCACGTTTCTTTTTTGCGGATTCAACGCCAATTTTGTGACATGGAAGCTTTTCTCTTCGCGTCAAAATCAGCATTGGTATGTAACAATCTATCGTATTTTTAATATCGACAGATACAGTTAAAAAATAAGCAAAATTGTCTCATCTTTCGGGAGCAGCGATGATGTTTTGGAATGATAATGTACTAAATATACAACTGTACGATCAGCTGTTCGAGAGGTTCGAGATTACTTATCTGTGCGTCAATTTATCGCGCGCAAACGTCAGGTGTTATCTCGTTACCTGTCACCGAGATAATCCTGTCACAAGCATAAAAACGTTAATAAATTGTCGTGTGTTAATACAAGCAGTAATAACATTTATTCTATTGTCATTAAGACAATTTCATATCAATGTATGTGAAAGTAACGCAAAGCGCAATGAAGCACACCAATGCAGCTCGGCGCTCGACGAGCAACTGTCGCGCGTGGGCGTCGAGCGTGTGGTTATTGGCTCCCACCACTAAGCGTCCCCGCCTGCGTACCGCAAATATCGTTTGCGCTCGTAATCGAATACTGCGACATTTCTGGCACTACATGTGTTATTTGATATTTCCACTCTCAGGAAATGAATGACGATTGAAAAACTGTGTGGAGTAAAAATATTCGTTTAATCGAAGTAAAATAAAATGAATTACAGATCCGATTAAACTCATGTCTGTTATTTATCATTTTTTCATTTGGCCTGTAGGCATAATATAGTTTATAGGCATAATATTTTTTTCAGAGGGATTTAACTAAATTTGAACGCGTAAAAGTCGTCTTAGGAAATTCTAGCTGCGACTTAGACTCTGCGATATGCGCTCTTGTTCAGGGATTCTTTTATTACAACGAATTGAGCGATAGTGAAAAAAATAATGTCGCCGTAATACCCGTAATGAATGTATCGGAGAGAGAATATCGCATTAAAACCGAAGTCGTCTGGTTTCTCAGAGAGAACGGCATCATTTTTACAATGCTAACCTTTAGGTAAGCTGAAACGGTAAATGAATATTTATTAGTTCGAGTGTTGCGATGTTTAATCATCGGTTAATCATTAATTAGGAATCAGATCAATTTGCAAGCTTTTGCTAACGAGAAACGCTTGGAGCTCACATTGGTGGACCATCACGCGCTATCCGGCGAAGATCTGCAGCTTGCCGATTCGGTAGTCGAGATAATCGATCACAGACCTCAAGATATAAATTGGTTGTGGACGGGAGCAAAGATCAATCTTAATCCTGTTGGAAGTTGCGCGACCCTGATTGCGAAAAATATATTAACGACAAATCCGAAGATGCTGGATCACCAGATACGCAATTTATTGAGAGGCGAGTACTCCAGTAAAATTATAACGCGTAGTAACGTAAAAAAAATTAAGTCGTCTATAAAGACGAATAAATTGTTAAAAAATGTTGTAATAATTAATGTATTTTAGACTGAAAAAATTTTTCCACGGCAAACAAATTTTAAAATACTTTTTAATAACTTTTTTTAATTCTCTTTAATATACTTACGCGTTTTCTATCCAATTTATTTATATATTTTCCTTGCGCTTCGTCACATGTATTCGTGGAATATACTACAATAGACTGCTTTTTTCTTTGTTTTCTGACAATCTTCAAAGTGCGTAAGCGTCTCACGCACCCACTCCGTCACCGGCAGCTAGAGCTTAAAATTATATAATCATAAAGGCCGACGGGGGAGTGGGGGTGGGGGGGGGGGGGGAATAAGTGGAAGAAACTTTCTCTAAACTCGAAACACTCGGCGGTTGTTTCGCCGAACTACTTGTAGATTTTCTCTATACTTCACTGAGAATAACAAATCAGAAAGCTACTCAAATCCTTCGACTTCGCTATAACTTCTACTTAAGCTCGGTGACTCTGTGTCTAAAGTTAAATATTAAAGCTTCGAGCACCACGATATGTTTATCCGTTCCATTAGCTCTCGATACAAAGAGAATATTTTCGTATGCGCGCGTGGAAATGCGAAAAAAAAAAAAAAAAAATGAAAAAGAAACAAAAAACGATGCGATCAAACCGAATCGAAGATGAGATATATCGCATCTCCAATGATTTAGGTATAAAAAAAAAAAAAAAACTCAACAGCACCGGAGAATTTTCGAGTGAGAAATGAGTTCGAAGAGAAAAAAAAGTATCGTACGGCAATCCTCCGGGGAATACGCCATCCGTTACAGTCAATTGCGAATGAATGATAACAGATTTTACTCCGAACTTTACTCTCCTCTTTTATTTATATTCTTTTATTTCTTCTCACCCCGAGCGCTCGAATTTTAGGACCAATTCTAGTGGACACCCACAACTTTTGCGCGGAGGCGAACCGAGCGAAACCTCTGGATCACGAAGTAATTCGCGAACTGGAAAAAACATCGTCGACTCTTTCGACGAGAGATGATTTATACGCTAAAATACTCGAAGCTAAAACCGACATTTCCGATCTTACCGCTGGAGATTTGTTGATCAAAGATCTCAAAATCGTGGATGATGTGGCATTACCCGGATTTCCTATTCTCGTCGAGGTATTTTTCTATCCCTTCATAATAATTATAGTTTTATAAGAAAAAAAAAAGAAAAAAAAAAAAAAAAATTAAATTTCACGAGATGTACCTTAATGAAGCTTAGAGGAATCACAGTTTTAATGTACAGTTCAAAATAGCATGCAAACGATCCTCAAGCTATAAAACATTAACTACTATCGTACAACACGCTATATATGTATTTTTTTTCGTTCTTTATACACGACGTTATTACACAATATAATTATATTATTATATAATTAATGACTTCGCCGGACTTTTGTGTACATAACTTCGAGACTACCATAGATATAACCGGGTGTCATATTAAATCCTATCCGATATGAAATCGGTAGCGTCAACGTACGTTCGGTCAGCCCTCTCCGCATCGGGATTATGATGCCATAAATGCGCCTGGCATTTGATTATAGTGCGGTGAAGTAGGTACACCCGACGGTTTCTGCATTCTATTATATTCTAACGCGGCGATATCATATACACGTATATATATACGACGTACATACGTTCGGATCCTCTATAGAGATTGTATACGAAGCTTTATATACTATCGATATACGTGGAGAAGAGCGGAGATTTCTCTGGATCGTAAAATTCGAACGATATATATATATATATATATATGTATATATATAAACATATAACGTTATATACATGCGGATGTAGAAGAGGAAACGGCTATTTTCCTATTCGGTGCTCAGCGTGTCCGCGGACACTCTACGGATCCCCGGGGCGCTCGTACAGCCCCTGGAACACCCCTGGAACCCGCTATCGACCCATCAAACGAACGAACCCCTTTCATCCCCTTTGCTCATTGAAAATATAATTTATGTAATTGCAAAAATTATATATAATAAACATGTATCTTCGTTTTTTTTTTTTTTAAATCGTTTCCTCAGAAATTCATCGAATTGCCAAACGCTCTGGAAGATGTGCTTTCATTCGCGAACACGGATGGTTTTACCCTCGTAATTCTTCTCGGTATGGATTTAAAGGGCGAGAAAATTAGGCGAGACATTGGAGTTTTCGTGCCGAAAACGAGCGAAGAACACGAATTGGAGAGTAGGGTGAGTAATGCACCATTTATCGCGAGGGAATTATTTTCTTCTCGCATTCGCACGCGGGATCTTTAGAGTAGAACGAGTAACGCATCATTTATCGCAAAGGATATACCGGCCGGGAATGGGAATTATTTTATTCTCGCATTCACACGCGGTATCTCTCGCTCTTTGATTATCCCCTCTTCGAAGAGACGGCCAGCTTCAGTGAATTCTCTTCGGTTTCTACCGATTATTTCCCTTGTCTCCTTCCCGAAACCTCTCCTCTTTACCTCGACAAAGTTTCGAGTGCTTCCCCCAGATTTTAAGCACACCTCTCGCTTCGTTTCACCGTCGAAGCTGCTATGTACCCTTCAAGTTGTATACGAGGAGAAGGACTCGAGATGAGGGGGATGCCGCGCAAGAGCATATCGAGCTCAACCCTTGGCGCATTATCTTCGAATACAACTGGCTGGCTGGCTGTACACTGCGGCGAAGTGCCGGAAATTAATAAAGCTTACGGTCCATTGTGAGACGGAGTTATCGGATCTATGGAAGCGAAAGGGGTTACACGAGAGATTGATGCCATATAATTCCTGTATTTGGCTGAAAATATTGTTTTTTTTTGTTGTTGTTTACGCGAAAACACACACTCGTCATTATTCTCGGGAGGTAAATCGGGTTACTTTCGATGAGTCATTAGCAATATGAATATATATTTACAAATAATGAGGTATTAAAAATGCAGAAGAGGTTTTCGATGTTTTTGCTTCTTTCTCGAATTTAATTAAAAAACGAGCTTCGGAAATAAATAAAAAAATAATGAGTGATTTTAAAAAAAAAATCATTGTTTCTTTAAATCTTAAGTAGCAAAAGTATAAAAATATAACAATAATCATTTGCGACAATAAAATATATCGAAAAATAATGAGCTATCGAAAATCAATGAAAAATTTCGATGTTTTTCTTTGTTTCTCAAATTTAATTAAAATCGAGTTTACGAAAAACAATTCATCGACGCTTTTAAATAACATTTTAAAAATTAGGAATTTTGATAAAAATTATTGGTTTTTTCAATCATCCAGTGGCGAAAGTATAAACGGCCCACAGTCGTTGGCTTTTACAAATATTATTCATGGAATACGTAGATTCGAATACAAATTGATTGATTAACTATCTTTGACGAAAAAAAAAAAGAAGATAAAAAAAATTATTCCAGATGGTTTCCAGTCTCCTGGAAAGTACGGATCCGCCTCTCGGTCTTCGTCCCGCAACGAGCGACGTCTCCGAAGAGCCGGTAAGGAATGGAAGGGCTTACAAATTTTTTTTGTTCGTTCAGGAAAACGTGCGAGCGACACGCAAACAAATACTTCCGATAGTACAAAGAGCATTAGCCCATCGTCACTGTTGACGCTATATTTCCCTCTCCCGCCGTTTGTGATTCTCGCTTCCTCTCCGGCCAAACATTGAACTTTGTATTAAGTTAATTAGCACTCTGTAATTATATCACAGTCCGGGGTTCTCGCATTATACTATCTCGTCGCTTTCGCTGCCTCTCGCCGCGAATTAAATAAAAGCAATTTTCAGTAGAAATATTTCATCAGCCCTCGAGCATTCTATTCCAATACCAACAATCCAACCGGCTCTCCGTGTCATGTTATTATTTTTATTACACAAAATATTCACCGAATAACAACGAAAATTCGAAAAATTTTCCTCTCTTGTTAACACGTCATCGTTATTAAAATACACGAAACACGAATGAAACATTTTCGTTTCTCATTATCGAGTGTACGAGGCCCTCCCATCCCCCCGAGCGAACGAGAAAATTCGTTCGTTCCGAATTTGCTCGACGAGCGCTGTTTTCTCATTTTCTACAGCGAAAATTTTACCCGACGGCAGAATATCGGGTCAAAAACTGACCGGTCGTCGAATTGTTTTCTATCCGCGTGTCTGTGCGTTGCTGAAAATTCGTATAGCGTATAAACGACATATATATACCACGTGTATGTACGACGCGTAGGAACTACACATGTTTGGGGTACGTGCAGGAAATACACAGGTTTCAACTAATACCACGTGGGGACAGAAAGTGAGAGAGTGAAAAAGGGGATGCGGGGGTTGTTGGGATCCCCGCAATTTTACCCCCCGCCCTCCGGACTCGAATGGGTATAGGTAAGAGAGAATATCAACGAGTCAGCGAGTAGCGACTATGTAACGATGTTTAATCACGGTGAAAAGCTCGAAATTGGTTTTACGTTTAAACTGTGCCTGTGCAACCAGCATCAGCATCAGCATCAGCAGCATCCCTTTTCGATGGGATGAGTTCTTTCGATTTCTCGCTTTCTCTCGCTGCCGCGATGTTTTGCCATCGCGCATCATCCTTCCCTCGTCGATTGCGCGTCGAAAGGTTTATTCTTCCGTGCGAAATCGAAATGGCATTCCATTTGTAATTATCCGCTATCACGACATTAGCTCTCCGGTAGTACGAGCCGAGAACGAGAGGACGCGGGAGGAGCGAGAGAGAGGAAGGCGATAAAAGCTTTTATAAGAATCGACGACGTGAACGACTCACGGTGAAAACATCTCGGAGCAACTACTCGCCTACCTCCCTCCTCTCGCGTATCCCCTCGTAGATGCTCTACTGTAATTCGAAATTGGAAAGAGCAGAGACGCGAGAAGTTCGAACGAGGGTGAGGTACGAGAGAAAAAATAAAATAAAAATGGGAGGGAGAGAAAAAAAAAAACGAAGCTACGCGATAAACTCTTCTTCTTCTTATTTTTCCTTTTTTTCCCCTCCGAAGCCCACAACTCTACGATGCGCAGCATACACAGTGCACTTTTTTAATAAACTTTTTTACAAGCCCGCAAAAGCTGCGGGACCCTCCGTGGATTCTTAAAGCCGTAGCAACTCTCTCTCGCTTCACCTTCTTATTCTTCTTACCTTTTTTTTTTTTTTTTTTCTTTTTTTTTTATTCTTCTCTTTCTACCGGGGCGAAAGGACTGAAATTACTAAACTTTCGAGAATTCCAGGAGAGAATTCTTTGGGTACCGAGAGTTTGGCTGCGGCCTCTATCGCGATTCTGTCCTTACGTATAATAAAGTTTGGTATGTATATATTTATGTGTACTTTCACACACCCGCGTTAATGACGAAGAGACGATATTTTTTTATGATAATAATAATTATTATTATTATTTAGGTTCAAAGTTGATTCGACAATTATTACGAATATTAGAGATATTTATCTATTTGTAGCAAAGATGTTACGCGTAAGGGATTTCGGAAACGAAGTTTCGATCGTGGAAAGGAAAGCTTTGCGATGGTGGAAATACTTGTTGAGAGGTATACCGATAGCAAAAGGGTTAATGCTACAATACTGAAGTCCTTTGAGGTACTCCCAGCGTTGAGCAAACCCATCGCGAGAGCTGTAGTCTGCAACCCTCCTCTACACTCCCATTCGTAATCGCATTACGACCAAAACCTCTGTCGACCTTTCGCTCCCCCCCTTCCCTCATTATTATTACCTCCTGATACTCGTCTTTGTCGTCGTGGAGACGATCGAACGCATGCAATTTTGGCACTAATGCACAGTTGACGATGCGATATTACTTACCAAATTTAATGACCGTTTGAGAGCTTTTTCTCAAATCGCGAATTATGAGAGAAGACAAAATTGTTTAGAAAATTAAAAAAAAAAATTAAAGAGAGTAAAAAAATTAAAGAGTAATTCAAGTTTGGAAGCATTTAGAATTCATAGTATGAACTTCAGGTAAAAAAAAAAAAATTCAACCGAAAGTAAGGGTTGAAAATCCAATAAAAGGCTAAAAATTCTAATATTAAACATTTTTTGAAATATTTTCCTTCTTGAGACGAATATAGCATAATTACAATTACTAAGGCGATTTTTTTTTATAGAATCAACCCGTTCGTGAAATATTTAATATTCTTGTTCATTATTATTATTATTATTTTTTTTTCGTTGAGTATCTTTGTTCTGTTGTCTGGACGCTATTGCGCAGCTGAAACACATTTGGAAGCGTTGTCGCTAGTACGAGCACTTCCCGCTGTATATTCTTAAATTAATAAAAACACGAGGGGTGGTATTACACGGTTTGCCTCGTACACTCGGTACGAGTGCGGTGTATATTTTTCGGTGTGGGAGAGGGATGAGATAGTATAGACCGCTAACCGAACGAGGAAAAGCTCGTATCCGGTGCATATGATATGTACACGGAATAGCATCCCGTGGTCCATTTGCAAAAGGTTTCCGAGTTCTCGCCGCACTTACACGCGTAACCCTCCCGCATACACGAACATCGCCAGATGAAGTCTCTCTTGCGAAACCCATTAGCGAATCGTTCTATAATGAATCGAGCTTATTTTCTCTCTTCGGCGCGGAACTCGGTGACTGTGGTACATAAATTATAATATCTCCGATACGACGAAGAAAAAAAAAAATGTCTATTTTATCTTTCATTGCACAACATCACTTCTGATTAAAAATATACGAATAGATAAAAGAGTTTCTTTCGTAATTTTGGCCAAGTAACGCATCGACGAAGGGAAGGATCCGCCAAAGAAAGGTATTTTTTTTTTTTCTGAATTTACCATTTTTTGTTCGACCTTCGCTCGTACGATATGAAAAAAAAAAAAAAAAAAAAAAACTCATCAATAATTCTTCGTCAGTTTCGCATGGACCACGCCCCGTGCGTAACAACGGCGCTGCAGATGTTTCGCGTTACAGTAGAAAAAAGAAAAAGTAAAAAGGAACCTAAGGGGAAAATGTATCGCTTGTGCGACGCGCTCGAGATGCGAGACATTTTTATAATTTTTCCGGGATATGTGATCGGGATCGAGGAAAAAGCGATTTCTCCCCGCTGTACAAGGCTACTTTTTCTTCGCGTGATGCGAGGGGGAGGGGGGAGGGGGAGGGGGTGTCGGCGAGATCCGGGGCCAAAAAAAATG
Organism: Buathra laborator; assembly: GCA_934046635.1. Lineage (NCBI taxonomy): Eukaryota > Metazoa > Arthropoda > Insecta > Hymenoptera > Ichneumonidae > Buathra > Buathra laborator. The sequence goes on from OW203894.1 coordinate 21,511,975, forward strand.
CTGGAGAGAGGGGTTTCAGGAAAAGCCTCTAGCTTCCCCGTTTATCAATAACCGTGGCGCACACGCGAACATATTGCAGTTCGGCCAGATGGATGAGAGTCGTTTGCTGAGGTTACGCGAGCCGGATTGTTATGGATCGGTTGTTAAAGCTTGGAAACGCGCCGGTCTGTGAGCTGCTAGGTTGCTGCTGCTGTTGAGGGTGGTTTGAAGCCGAACGTTGGGTAGTGTGGCGAGAGCTCGCCGTCGGGGCCGTAGCGGGGGAGGGGAATGTAGGGTTGGCAATGCCGGAGAGTTGAACCACCCCCCGAGTCGTCGAGGCCCGGAGAGTGCCTCGGAAACTTTTTCTTCCACATTCGCGCGTCCGAACTCACCCACAAGCACCACCACGGAATTGCCAATTGTGTGCTCGGGGGCTCAGTCTCTCTCTTTCTCGCTACAGACGGTGAGACGGGCAAAGCGAGAAACTGGGGGGATGAGGTTTTCCGACTCAACCTCCGAAAAAATAAAAAATGGAATGAGAGAAGAAAAATAGAAGTTAAAGGGATGAAAGAGAGACATATGAGGCATTCCATGTAAAATAGGCGGACAATCATCCGTCGAACAATTTTTTACGCATATTGTACATGAATAGAATTTCTTTTTTTCTTACAAAAAATCTGCCGTGGCGAAATGCACGAAATGAAATCATATCATATCTTATTTTTAACAAAAGTGGCTTATGGAGCCGGAAAAAAATGTGGAAAAAAATATTATTAAAAAATGTATTCAAATTTTTTAAAAATTTATTTTATACCAAAATGTAACAAAAAAGTTATATGGTTTATTTCATGAACAACGTTTCTCAAAATACAAACAAAAAAAAAAAATTCAGAAATGTATTAAATTATTTATTTCCGGGTAAAAAATAATGAGTAAAAAACATTACAAATAATTTTTCTATATTTTTGACAATCGCGATTAGTCTCGGAAAAAATATGAAAAATATTTTTCCGCTTCATAAGAATGGAGCTTTCACTTGACGCGAAATTCGTCATAGAAAACGAACGAATGTGTATATAGGCGAACTGTGAGCGGGAAGCAGGCTGTGGCGAACACGCGTAGCAGGTACAGACGAAAACTCGTAGAAAGAGGAGAACAGGAGAGAGAGACTGTTCTGTACGCGCGAAGAAAAAAACAACAAATCGGACCGATTAATTCGCCGCGGAGCGTTGATCCATCACCCCGACACTCGACCGGGGTGTGGGTACTCCCCTTTAATTTATGACCGAGCCGAGGAAATGATGATTTCGCTCTCGATTCTCTCACCCTACTCTTGTTCTCTCGTCGCTCTTTCTCCTCGCCCCGTTCCCCTCCGTCTCTCATCCCTCACACGCGGGGAGGTTGGGGTCCTTCAACGCTCTCGGTCTTCACCACGTGGGCAATCGTACATACGCATACGTATGATTAGCTATATAACCGACCAATACAACCACTGGGACCCTCCTGGCGACCGTACGAGGGTCAGACGCAGATATAGATGTGTATTTCGCTTAATTAAAGTTAGAAGGGCGCGTGTGATCGGTTCAGAGATAAGATAATAGGCCCTTATGATTCTCAGCAACCCTTAGATGGTTCTATTTACCTATTATATAGTGCATGTTTGGTATATAGGCAACATGTTTCGCTACTACGGGGGATTGACCACAGTATAGAGTCGACGAATCGAATACCGCTAAACCTGGACTTCGCGCAGCATCAGCGGGCTAATCTGAAATGTTTCGTTTCGACTCTCTCACTCACCAGCTGGCTATCTTCTCTGATCCTCTCTCATCCCTTTAATTCGCAACTCTCTATCTCTTCTTTCATCCTATCCTGTAGTTATCTACTCATGTGTGTGTGTGTGTGTGTGCGTCCGTATTTTGTCTCTATGTTTCTCTTTCGCTGGGGATGAGAGTGTAGCATGTAACTCCTCTATTTCACTGTCTCTCGAGCCACTAGTCGACACTCCATTCTCGCCGGTAGCGAAGTGAAGCTGATGCTGGGACAAGAGGCCAGAAATATACTCGGTTGCGTGTATTTGAGGGGAGGGAGGACTCTCTCTCTAATCCTAGTCGTCCTCCGTACATACTCTGCCCTTTCGGCGACGTTAATTTATCAGGTTATCTTTGTTACGGCGGATACAGAGGATGATGCCGGCGTGTCTGCGTTGTGTTTCTCGCTTGTTCGCGAACGCCGGTTAACTCAATCGTATATAAAAGACTACCATGGTTGGGCGAGCAAATCTGTTCATTGACGATGCCGCCCTTAGTACCAAAGTATTAACTAAAGCAAACGTTAGATTTCCCATCAGTTATTCTCATCCCTTTAATTTTTAAACTTCATAAATTGGACTGAAGGAACCAAAACATTTATTAAATTTTTTTTTTATATTCTAATAAAAGTATTGATCGACTGTATCGATTTCAATTTTTCAATATTACTACTGAATATAATAATAATTAAAAAATATTAGTAGATTTTGACAATTTTTTAATATTGATTTCGTATTTATTTATCACATAGATGAAATAGTCATGAATTGCTAACAGTATATTTAATCTTATCTTACCGTATTTTTCAATTTTTTTTATTGTCATTTCCTTTTACCGATTCTTCCGAATCGTTAAAATTACCGTATTTAATTGGCGAATCTGAGCCAAACGCTTCGAGGTTCCCAGAAAGATTCCCGTTTTCTCGAGGCCCTATGCTACTCATCGAAATGCGATCGTTCGAGAAGAGAAGAGAGCTTTCACGCTCAGGCTCACTGCGAAAGAGTGAGGAAAAGTCCCGGATGGCGAAGGGTAACTTTTAACAGGAATTCTTTCACCCCTCCGAGCTCTGACTCGTCCGTTTTTACGCTCACGCTTCTCGACCATCATCCTTTCCCCTCTTTCTCCCCCCGAATCCGCCCCCTTCCCCTTCTGAAAAAATTCCTTTAAACACCGTTTTCTCATTCTACGTCCTTGTCCTCCGTCTCCCTTTTCTTTCGTCAAAGTTGAAACGTGTTGGGATGCGCTTAGTCATCTAGAAGCGGCTAAGAACACTGAAGAATAAGTAGCAGAGAAACCTTGCCAGTTGTTGCGTTCCGGCTCGAGGCATAAACTTAAATTTACTTTTTTTTCTTCCCCTCGAAAAAAAAAAAAAAAAAAATGATAAATTATTTTTCCGTCATATTAAGAACAACTGATCTCTTCCATTTCTACTCTTTTGCAGCTCGATCTCTTTCTCATATCATAATCTTCGATCTCGAACTATTACGCCAAGAGAGATAAAACACAGATAAATTTCGTTGAAAATCGAAAAAATTCCTAAATAACGATTCAAAATCCATTTTTTTTCTTCTCATCAACGATACATTAATTTGTTCCTCAATTTTTTAAAATTATATCTTAATATAAAATATTATGTTAATTTTGGAAATTTTTTGAAAAATCGTGAAATATTTTTGATTATAATAAAAAAATGTATAATTATGTTTCCCGCGATCTTTGATCTGTCAGGTAAATTTCTTTTCGCGAAACATTCAACGCGACGTGAAATGTACGGGGGGGAGGGGAGTCTGAATTTTTGCCTATGTTGCCGACGAGCTTTTTCTTCTTTTTTTTTGGACCTCAAACCTCCGACAACTTTTTACAGCTTCGGGCGCTTTGAAAGGAAATGTTCAACAAAATGGTGAACGGGGGAGAAAAAAAACTCTCTGTGCTGTCTCGTTCCGGGACTGGCATCCAGGTAGTTCTGACAGGCCCTTCTGCTCTTGAAGAAACTTGTAGAGCACAGCGAATAGTGCACTGTATTTGCCCAGTAGACCTGGCCAACTTTCTCCTCGAGCTGCCGTGTGAAAAATAAAATAAAATAAAATAGAATCCATTTCGTCGTCGCGAATTTTCGTATAGAACGGCGTCGTAAGTATAGTCTGCTGGCATACTGGCAGCTACTACTCGCGGAGGTTCGAGGGTTACTGGCAAAGAAGTTTTCAAGAGCGCGAAGGCGCCTGCTGTTTGAGAGAGTTGGATGACATTTCGTTGGTGGAGGTCGTCTGTATCCGCGCATAGCGCTGAATCCAGACGATGGCAAAGTCATCGTCTTATACCGGAGAAGGACCGGGTGACCGCAGCAACAGCAAGGGATCCTTTTGATCTCTCGATCCTCCTTGTGAGTATTACACGGATAACCAGGAGAGAAGCTTTGACCGCCCGCAGACTCGCTAAGACGGTCAAACCAAAACCCGCTCATCTGCTCAGCGTACTCTTCAGACGAGATCAGCCGAGTCTCGTGAGGAGTCTCTTCACGATACCACAACATCTCTTTCTAATACTATACACATATATATTTTTAACTGCATTATACTTGAAAAATAATATACTGATGCGAAGATAATACGTATACACAAAAACAATTAATTTTCTTGAAGGGTTTTTGTACACGAAATACGATTGAAATCAAAATATTATCTTGAATGGAAAACTAGAGAATTTTATTTTATTACTCGAAGAACGTAAACCCCAAATAAAAAAATAAATAAACAAAAAAAGAAAATTTGGAAACTGGACATTTTTTTAATTAAAAAATGTCCAAGATTTTCAAGAATGGCTTATCGCAAGATAAAAACGATATCTTTGATAAAATATCTGCGAATGTAACAATATCTTTGAAACGATAAAAATAGTAAAAAAAAATAATATCTTTTTGCAAAGTTGAAACATTTTTTTAAAATTTTTTTCGAAAAATCGTCCTATCTGTCTGAAGATGTCATACGAATTTCCCGATGTAACATAGTGCTAACAAATGAATTAAATCAATCAACACTTTTCAATACAGCTTGCAATTTTCTATTCCACACATCCGAAGCTCAAGTATGCTACGGGTGTTATCGTAAAGGACCCTCAATTTTTGCAGTGAACGTAACATCTATCTGAAGAGCTCTCACAATGGAATCCGTTATCTACGCTCCCATCGCGCAAAAAAAAAAAAAAAACCAAGTCCAGCCAATTTTTTTAGTACCCTCGTTCCGTACGTTCACTTCCATCGGCATCCGTTTAATGAATACCTACCAAAAAAAATGTATTCGAACGAGTAACATTTTTTGTATGTACACTCAGTATTGTTAAATCTGTCCTTTTTCTTCTTGAATAGCGTGAAAAAAAAAAAAAAAAAAAATACGAAAATTGAATCCATGTGAATGAAAAAAATTCCGAGAAATTCGGTGGATCACGCTATCACTCCGGCGATATTCAGGATATTTTTCTACCGTAAAATCCAATAAAATCGTACATTCGTGTAGGCGAACGAACAAAAGCTTTCCATGCAAGCTTCTCCATTTATCTGCCCCGATATATTCCATAACGATATAACAGTGATGAGTTCTCTCTCGCTCAATGTTTCCAGAGTGATGAGAAAAAAAGAAAAAAAAAAAAAAAAAGTTACAAAAGATTGTTTCTATCGATTTGGTACGATCGTTGGTTAGTTACCAATCTCTATCTCTGCGCCGTGGATGTAGGTCACTTCGTAAAGCCCTCGGGCACGGACGTTATCTCCATGACTGTGGTTGAAGGAATTACCACTCCAGTACCAGTATCACGTACACTGGTATTAGGTGCTTAACGTCTTGTACATAGCCGAGAGAAACTCCAAACTGCACCTACAGTTATCGAGTGAGAGAGAGTAGAGAAGGGAGCGAGAGAAATTTCGATCGTGGTAAGTAAAAGGAACAAGACATAGGTAGCCTCGTTGAGCTACCAGGGTTTAGGGTTTCGGAAAACGCCGTTTGATCTTACGCCACGAGTAGCCAAGTCGTGACCACCGAGGTTGGTCGACTCGGGACCCTTTGCAAGGTACCTTTGGCTAATTGTAAGATGTCCGAGAGCACAGGGAGGGCTGCTTCAACCGTTAGATGAGAAGAGAAGGAAACTGCAACGGTTCCCGATGCTGCTATCGGTTCGCGGTTTTACTGAACGTCCTCTAGTTCGCGACCGTCAAAGGAAGGAACCCCATACCTTCGACGGCTCCACGGGTAAGACCTTTCGGCCTTCCGCCTTCGTCCCTCCCTGCAAAATTTTGTCGTCTCGGTTCTGCACCCCTCGGAGTTCTCTCACCGTCTCGATTCCCTGTCGTCTTTACTCAGTTCCTCGTTCCCGCTTTTCCACCCCTCCCTCGGTCACGAAAATTTCATCAGTTATAGTTAGAAGTTGTTCCCGTGGCGAAAGTTGATCGAAGTGCTCGCTTCTCTCTTTCCATGGAAAACATACATTCGCATCTACGCGGGAGCCCGAGGGTACGATCTTTTTTTCTTAGTTGGGAACCTTCGATCAAGACGTCTGACGTATAGACGGGAAAAACGGGAGAGAGCCAAGAGAGAGAGAGAGAGTAGGGACTCTCGACTCTGGTGTGTTTGGACTCAATGGAAGAAAGCTCACCCCTGTGGTTACCGATGCGGTGGCATATTGTCGCTGGGACGCCACCCTCTTCGCGCGACCCCTACGCAAACTCTCGTGTATATAACAGAATGTTATACTGTGCGCGGTGGATTAATGATCGAAGCGAGAAACGGAGAGAATGGAAAGAGCAATGGTCGGCCTACGGTGTCATTTATCTTGAAACAGTTGGGTTGGGTGATTCGGTAACGAAATGGGAATCACTACTTTCGTTTTGTCATTAATACGAATTATTATTAATAAAAGTTCACGTTTTTGTCGAAGCGACTAATGTGAAGGAGATGAGAAAATTCGTATTATTTGTTAGAATTTTAATGATATAATTCGATGATGGCGACAATGGGGTTTTTTCGTTTTTCAATTAAAGATTAAATAATTTCTACAATCGCAATTTTAAGGGTACTTTTAGAAAAAAATAGGGACAAATTTTTTATCCAAAAATTTTCGAGAGACATGTTTAAAAAAAAAAAAGCCTCGTATATTATCTTAAATAAAACAAAAGAGTGATCTCTACTCAAAAACAAGAACATCCTTCAATTTTACAAAAAGCATTTATCTCGATTCAGCGAAACGGCTCATCTCGTCATAACAAAAGACTTTAGGCGATATCACTGATGAGTGAACATCTGAGTATACGACACAATCCACAATGATTGAACGTTTTCTTCAAGACTAAGTGCTCATTCACTGGTGAACTGTTCATTTACCAGTGTCTTTAGCGGGGCGTATTTTTTAAAAAATCATTTTATCGTAAAAAAAAGTGTCGTCTGATCATAAAAGAATCGCCTTGTACCTTCCAAAAAATCGTATTGTACGCCTTCATTCAAGAATTTCCATTCCAAAACAGATCTCGTATAAGAATGTATAGAACGATGTTAAAACCGCAGAGGTTACGGGCGTTCGCTCACGCGTCCGTCACTCGTCACGGGACATTCAGCAGTGGGTGGCATGCTGCAAAGCCGTATACGGAGAGGCCGGTTGGCTATCACACGTCGAAATTACGTACATCCATAGAGGATCACCGCGTATAGAGAGAGAGACGTACTATAACGCACAGGGTCGTTCGCTCGAGAGCAACCCGCGAACGCCATCCTCGACGTTGCGTGGACCTTGTAGAAGAGAATGCTATGGGGGTAGTTACGTCACTGTAGGTGTACAGGTCTGTGCTGTATATGTATACGACGTACAGTATACGCTATGGGGGCGGACGGGGATGTCGGCGAGTGAGGTTATTGATAAACGGGCGGGGGCCTGCTCTACCGCCCATGGTGAAACGCATAAAACAAGGTGGCCACCTAACTTCACCCTCTACACTCTCCTATCCTTCTCTACGCCAGCCTGCGAGTCGGCGCGCACACGGGGGATGGGGGGAGGGGGAGGGGGGGAGGCTACTCTCCTGCTGCGTACTGTCGTGTGCTATGTATGGATACCATGAAAATACTGGATGTCATAGAGATCAGTAGATAATGCGGGTCACCCCTTCCCAAGATATTCGATTAAACCCGTCACTCATTTAATTCAATAATAATTATTATAATTCGTACGTCAATCACTTTTTCTCGATGTATTTAATTAAATTTCAATCCCAAGCATCAACGACGTCGTGTTATTTTTTTTTTTTTTACGCTGTCAATGAACAATCAGCAGAACAATTCAACACAATGTTATTTTACTTAAAATCAAACGATGTTTAATATAGTCTCAATTTTCCAGGTTTCTAGTAGTTTAAACGTTTTTACTACAAAACAATATGAAAAGAAAAGACGTGTTTGACTTTCAAAGCTGCAGCTATGTCCTATTGAGCATTTTACCTCCATACATTTAGCAAAAAAAAAACCACTGTAACGTGTTGAATTCTAATTTTTTTATAGGCGATTCCTTGATTATTTAATTACATTATCGAAATAGTAAGTAATCCTGATGTTTACTATAAGGGTTTCACCAATGTTCTACTGAGAATCTACGTTTCATCAGAAGTTTGCCGAAAAAAAGGGTCTCTTTATCTTGATATCGAGATTTTCACTTAAACGACTCTCATTACCCTCATCTCCGTTTCAAGCATCAGCAGCAGCAGCCTGCAGCAAGCACACGGGGGCAATAATACGACTATGCGCGGGGGCGGGGGAGGGTGCTATGGCCCATGACTACGTCTGTGACACGGACGCAGGTGTCTCTCTGTACTGTACTCCGCTGGCCGTTCTATCCTCATCTCTGTCTCTCTTCCATACTCTCTCATTTCCTGACTGTCTCGCTCTCAACAGCCACTAAACAAAACGAGCTCTCTCGCTCCCTCAAAATTGTCCGCGTGTGTGCGTGAGAGCCCGTGTCGAGAACGCGAGAGATGGACCAACGGATAGACGGATAGATATTTCCTACGGTGGAAGGGAGATAGCGAGAAGGAAACGCGAACGGGGCTAGCCGTGCTCTCGAGTTCACTCGAGAGGGTGGCTCTGGCTCTCTGCCTCACCTATATCTATATCTTCGCGCAGGGGGGGAGGCAGGGGTTATATATACGTATATATAGCACAACACAGTGCGGTGGTAGTCCCGCTAGCGAGAAATCGAGAAGGGATGCTGGATTTTGCGCACTGGGGACGGAAAATCCACCACCAATTCCCTACCTACCCCCTCGCCGTTACGTCCTGTGACGGTCTCGCAGCCTCTTCCGAGAACCCGAGAGAACGTACGAGGCCTAACGTCATAGTGGGGGCTGATACTGGACCTGGTGGATGCTGCGCGCTGCGGGCTTTTTTAACCCTCGTCTCTCGTATAACTCGCGAGCTACGCGATATTCGTATATCAGTGTGCGTTCGGAAACAGACCCACTAAAATAGCGTATACCCGTCGACTTTACGACCCTCCGAGAGGACGAAAATTTGGCTCTATCATCTCGCACGAGAGAGGGAGATGTATCTTTATATTTCCTTCGAATTTTGAGAGAGTTCGTCGATTCTTATATACATCGAACTCGCTGTATCCGTGTTTACGAATCTCCCGTGCGACGATATTAAAATTTGAGCAATTATCGCCGATTACCTCGAGAATTGCGGATTGATTAAAATTTAATAGATTCAGTGATCAGGAGGTGAGGAAAAGGTGTGGAGAACTTTGTTGCTGTGTTAGAGAAAAGTCAGGAAGAACGGTTTGTTTATTTGAGAAATACTTTTGTTTATTCATCGCACATCGGGGTTTTAATGCTCGTTTTATGAAAACTGAATTTATGCGACGAAATGACGATTGCTTCGACTCGCATTGTTGTTAACGTGAAGATCGACACGACAATTGCTGAAACTTCTCTTCCTGTTGCATCTTCGAACATCCTTACGTTTCGGGACATCTCGTGTTACAATTGAACGGTGAGTCGAGTGTTTTTTTATGCGAAAGTTTATTATTACCATAGCGAGATTTTTGCATGAAAAGTTGATAAAATTTTTAAGTCCAAAAATATGGTCCGATAAAACAAATGGATTTCTTATCGTTCTTGAATTTTGAAGATAAACTATGTCCCGTGAGATTTGATGATATCTCATATTTTCAACATTATTCAACCCCTTAAAAAGCGAAATTCTAATTAATAGGTAAAATTTTGCAAGGATGTAAAATTTGAACGCAGAGTTCGCTAAGAATGTAAGGTAAATTAACTTAATTGCAGTATCTTTGATAGCGAAAAAAAAAATTGGACATAAAGATTCGAAGACTAAGAGTCGAAACTGTGTGTCTTGCAAATTTAGGATACTAATGAAAACGAAAAAGATACAAATTAACTCGATTAACCCTTTGAAGCACCTTAACGCACAAGATAACCACCTGGTGAATCTGCTTAAAAAAAACATGCTAATTTATATCCGTCTTACGCGGAAGGGTACCCGAGGGTTTCACGGTTTGCTAAATTCGGATTTGAAGTCGAAATCCTCAAATTCTTAGTCACTGAATGACACCACGTTTTTTTCTTGATACAGTTGCCAAGGACTTATCTCGTGTACCGACGTATTTCAAAGGGTTAAAGTTGAGTAAAAAAATGATCCATTTTCTCGATTCAAATTTTTTTTCGATATTCCAAGTAATCGATAAATTAATCGATATGTTTTGGAGTGCGTTATTTTTTTTAACAGCAACGGTACTAATTTCCCTCTCTCTTTCGAGGTCCGACTATTACGCGCTTGAACTACTTACACGAAACTTCGTATTTCGAGTGCTACTTCAGCTCGTTGGATCTACGTGTCGTTTCAACTATTCCTCTCGTCTCCCATTCGTCTTCTTCTTCATCGCTTCTCCTTCGCTCAAAGCTTAGCTCTGTTACGCCTGGTTGAATCGTGTTTGCATCTCTCGTCTCGAGACGCGTCTTGGCTAAACGTCTCGTTCCACCTCCTCGTTGAGGAGTTAGTTTCCAAGGGTGTTGCTGCTGCTGCTGCTGCTTTCCTCTCGCATGCATGCTCACTCGTTACGACACCTCTGCTTACACTTCTACCTAATACCGTCCGGATAAACTATGAGTACATAGGACATCTATATCATATATACATATCTATACCTGATACTCGTCTAACTATCTCTCTGTATAGATAGAGACATATCGCGCTGTGATTCACCTGAGAGCACTCGCCATCGGTAATTCGATTTGCGCGAGTGTTAATTTCGAGCTAAGTGAAGGGAGGCTTAAGACGATTGACGAACGTTCCGTGCTTTACATAATTACGCTGAATGGCAAGAGAACTTGAAATTGCTGGGATAGCGTCTAATTTGACGAGAAATCTTCGTGCACATGCTACAATAGGCGACCAATCAAAACCCTCGAATATTAAGGGGTGCATAACTCAAACACATCTTTGCCCGCCAAACCCTTTTGCAATATACATGTTTTTGCGTAGATTCAGATACTCGGAACAAAATTATCAAATTTTCATCTCAGATGATTCTCCGTCCTTCAACCCTTTCCGGCTGTTTATCGCGATGTCACAGTACTACGGAAACCCTAACGTACGGAGGATCATTAAAAATTGCTTTAAAACAGAAGATAAAAAAACATTTGCAAAAAATTTTTTTCGTAATGCATTGTTCAAATTTATTAATATTCTGAAAAGTTGCTGATTTTAATTGGGTTTCTTAAATTAATTTTAATCCCCGCCGAAAATTGTAAATGCGCATCTGAGTTTTAAGAAAATCAATTGCTCAGAAAAATGATTATCGCGGTTTTATTATTCACGTGGTAAATTTTGGAAATGAACAAGTTGTAAAATATATTTATTTTATAATTTATATGAAATTATTTATTTTTCATATAAAAAATGTTCTTATAATTTTTATCTTATAATTATAATTTTTTTTAATGTTTCATATAAAAAAAACGATGAGACAGTGTTTGCATTTCTTTTGCGATGAACGTAGTTTTTTTTTCTTGTCATTCGTATCTAACATTTTTCGAAGACATTCTCGAATTTTTCGAGGATGAAAATTTGTTAATTTTTATCCATCTCGAGGATGTTGTTCGTCGGTAATAACTTCATAACCAAGTGTAAGAGAGCAGTTTGGTAGTTGAACTAGTATCTTCCTAATGCAGAGATACCCACTCGTCTTGAGTGCGTGGTTATACAATGAGGAGTATACAAATCGTCGAGACAATTCCCAAGAGTCCTTTCATGAACCGTAACGCCTCGGGTACCCTCTACTATGATCGCAGTGTGCATGTATGTGTGACTGTGTGCGTGCGTTTGTGTGAGAGAGACACTGTATCAGGTGGAAAATGCAATTAGTATCGCGTGTAACATAATGGCCCGAGGAATTCGGCAAGGGGTTCGGTTCTCTCTCTGTTCGAGGGGTTGTAGGAACGGTGTCCAGTAGTAGCCAGAGGCTCTATTCTATATAGACGCCAGTAGAGAATGTCGTCCACGTTCCAAACTACAGCTAAACCGATAGACCGAAGCTTCACCAAGCTGAATATATGTATATATCTATATATCTATATATATCGTCTCTCACCATCGGGTCACGAGAAGATCTTACCTTGTTCTGCCAATAGAAGCATCGGTCGGGGTTAACCATGTATCTAAGATTTCGTTGCGGAAATTCCTGACAAATTTCACTTCCCGTCCCGGCCGATCCTTCGCTTCCTTCACTTCCGGTGGCATTGTCTCGACCTCGATTATTAATTAACGTCGAGAGCCGTATACGCAAGTGAAACCTACGCTCGCGGTTTTGACAAATCGTTTCTTTCATTCACCATCTGTGTGGGACAAATGTTTCTTTTCTTTTTTTTTTTCTCCCCCTTCATACTTCAGCCGGGTGGATACGTACGTTTTCGCAAGAGATTCCGGAAACTCGACACGTGTCCGGAATATCGTAACTCCCGTAGTCGTAGCTGTGGATCCTATGTAGGAGAGCTCACGGACTGTATCAGGTGGAAAATGCAATTAGTGTGCACGCCTACGGGGGGATGAATGGCTGTTTCGCCGTGCGAAGAAAAAAGGAAAGATTGAGGGATAGACGACGAAGGGTTCTCTAGCATTGAGTTTACTGCTCTGTACAGTTGCTACCGATTGATTCACAAAAAAAAAAAATTGGCCGAAAGCCAAATTACGATGGTTGCTTCAATCATCAAAACTGCACGTTCGAATCTAAGGTTTCTTATCTTTTTTTTGGTTTTCTAAGGATGTTCGAAAAAAAAAACAAAAATGCTCACAGACCGCGTTCACAGAAAGACAGTATAAAAGATCTTATAGGTTTCCAGCTGTTTTTGAACATTGATAGTAATTTTTTTATTCGTTCCTTATCGTAATTATTTAATGTAAACACTCTTTCGAGTGTTCTATATTTTAATCAATTATTAACAGATATAATTCATCCGAAAAAACGAATAGTGACGAATACCATAAGAAAGGCTGATTGCATCTTTTTTTTTTTTTTTTTTAGCTTCGATTTCGTAAAACTTATTTTGAACAATCCTGTACCCGACGCCTAGTTCCAGTCTCGACGAAAATATCGTTCGGCCTTGGTAATAGCCCAAGGAATTCGTCGTGGGTGGAGCTATTCCCGTGCCGGAGAGGGTTACAGTATCCGCTACTGCTAGCTGCCAGTACTGCGTAGCTACTGATGCCGCAACCCCTACGAGCCTTCACTTCGTCTCCTCTCTTGGGTGGTCTATGCTTCGCTACACACTTGCTACAACATTCTATATATCCCCGCATTCTACCAGTAGAAACCAGAATGTCGCGCACATATGTCGAGGTGGAGGAGGGGGGAGGGGGGGAGTCTCGATGCCAGGCCGTGCGTGAACCATCTATCCTGGAATTCGTGGTATTAAGATCCCCTCTGTATCCATCTACGTGAACGAGGACAACGACAAACCCTTAAGATTTTCATCCCACTCCCTCTCACGCACCACTAAACCCTATTTTTTTTTTTTTTTTTCTTAACCACTCCTCCTCTATCTGCTGCGAACCATACTCCACCTAAATGTATATATATAATACAACCTGCACTCTTCCGTGTCCTTTCCGCAATGTTGTTTTTTTTTTCCCGTTTTTTTTTTTTTTTTTCATCCCCATCGAGCGGAGTACCCTGTCTCTCTACTCCCTCCGCATATACGCAATGCAGAAGCTCGGAAGGTCCACTCGAAAGCTTTCTAGGCTCGTTCGCTCCGCTATAACACACAACACGGTGGCAGCGGCTCTCTCACGGAATTGCCTTACGCAACGTGCTGCACGTGTGGAATGCAGAAATTTTTATTACCCACTACGCCGTTAGGTGCTCTCTCTTTTTGATAGGGGGATGAAGGGAGAGTGTCGAGGGGTTGTACGATAGAGGTTTGCACCGTTCGTTCCTCCATCCGAGACATTTCCACGTTGCCAAGGGATATGTCCGGAGTTTGAACTCATCTCGAGGTGCGCGGGAGTATTATCATGTCGACACGGTTGTTACTTTCGCGAAATCGAGTCGTTACCTCTCGTCGCCCTTTACCGTCAAATGATGTATATACTTCTTATATATCGTTTATATACTTTGGTAAAAGAAAAAAAAATAAATATGGGATGATATGGTCCAGAAGTTCAGGGCGGATGAGGGACGCAGGGGAGAGAAATTACTGAGGGTGCGAAGAGAAGAAACTGATAGACGCAAGGGGTTGAAAATAAGGGCGAGGCAAGTGAGAAGAGGGCTCTTCATCTCTCACCGCTGGACTCCTCTGGCTTTCCATTAGGAAATGCTTTTAGGCTCGTTTCGCGCCCGGCAGCATCCTAAACTGGATTAAGACCGAGGTAGCGCGGGCGTCAGTGGCAACAGCGGGTCATGGAGAGGGGTTTCGCAGTCGAAAAGTTCTTCCTGCTCGCTCAAGCGGCATTGAAGCGAGGAAGTATATCCGGTCGCACTAAAATCCCTCACGCATGACAATGACAATGACAATCTTAGCGTTACACAAGAGAGTTGTGGATTTCATTTTTTTTTTTTTTTTTTTACTTTATTCGCGAGCTCTTCCGGAACTCTCATTTCACGCGAGATTTCTTATCAAATAAAAATGTTCTTATCTAAAAAAATAAAAGAAAAATTTTGCAAGCGCAACTTTTGGGATTCATTTGAGGTAAAAACTCTTCTTACTCTTCGTAATATTTCTTTATGTCTATTTCGTGCAGAGCCGCGGGCTTGTGAGAACGAAACCAAGCGCGCCGGTATACTTTGTACATTCGGTTGAAACGAGAGACGCTGCCGGGCGAAACCACAGGCTATTGTGTACTTTTTGGACAAGGTAACAACATTTTTGTTCAAACTTTCTCGCAGATATGAGTTTTGATAAAAATCAGGATAACAATGTACCGTTTGCGGTACGGTGCGCGAGAGTCTGGAGAACATAAGTTTTCTGTGTACTCTCTGGCAACTCGGTTTTTCGCGTATTTTGCACCGTAGAAAATATACAAAATGTATTATCTCTTTGGTGTAACGAACTGGAAAGGCCTTTGCTATACTATATCGTTGTAAAAAAGATGATACCACCGCGGCAAACCTTCAATGTTGGGACCCTTCCGACACTCTTCGTTTCCCGTGTACGAGGAGAGATCTCAACTGGATTAAATAGTCCTTGAAAAGTTCATTCATCCCCTTTTGACACGCGGGCGGAAAGCAAGAGAGTCGGTAGATGAAAAAACGGAAAAGCACCGAGATAAGGTCCTTGCAACCTCCTAGTGACATCGGTACAAGAGTGGAATGCAGAACGTTTACAGCATCGTTCGAAGTATCAAGCATCGAGTTCAACCTTATTTCGCTTTTTTTTCCCACGCTTTTCTCTCCCAAAGGGCTCCGTCGTCGCAAGCCGCGATTAAGTGAAAAGGGTGCAGAATCCCGTGGTACAGAGTTTAAGAGTTTGTTGATAGAATTAATCGAAATTCCAAGAGTATCCGATGAACTTTAACGCGGTGTCGCATAGATGCTTTGGAAAATAAGCAAAAAAAAAAAAAAAACTGATATTGGTTTTCATCGAAATTATAGAAGCACTCTGAATTCGTGATACAAATTTCGTAATAATTGATCATTATTTTTATTAAAAAATAACAATGCTTTTGCATGTAATTTATAAATAAACAATGGCTGATTTTTTTTTTAATAAAAAATAATAATTTACTCAATTTCTTTCCGAAATTGAAAAGCATCGAAAATGTTGAGAAAAGTTCTCATTGTCATATTTTCTTTCGGCAGCCATTCTCTTTTCTTCTTTTATAAAAAAAGACCTTCAAGAGAGCTTTCAAGAGAGCCTCTTCGATATTTTGCCTTTCCTTTTCGATTTTATTTCAACCACGAAAAGGGATAAGTGAGCCAACTTTATTCCGCAACATCTCAGTCACGAATTCAGGATTATATGAAAAATATGGATGCGCGACAGAAGCAACTCGGTTTATACATTCGATACCGTTCTCTCTTTGCTTGTTCTCGGTTTTTCCCTAAGCTTTTTTCCTCCGTCCTCTGTGATCCGTACGAGCGGATTTCTTCCTCTTATTCTGCTTTTCATATGAAAGCGAAAGCTTCCCGTTACGTCAGTGAGCGATACATGTTCACGAGAGCTTTTCCTCGTGAGCGTTTTTTTTTTTTTTTTTCGTAGCTCAGAGTTTTCTGAAAAACTCTCCTTTCACACGATGAAACCGCGAGCTAGAAACACGATCGTGCTTCTATACAACACATCGAATACCGTCCTGACTTTCTACACTCTGCAAAATTCTATAGAATCCGCGGACTGTGTCGTAACGCTTTTGTGCCCCTTCTCGAGAGCGTGTTGGTCGGCTCGCGCTCGTCAAAAGAAAACGATACCATGTGACGTCCCGGAAGGCCCCGGAAGCGCGAAGATTTTATTAGAAAACGCTTTTAGGATGCGAAACATAGAGGGAAGGAAAAAAAAAGAAAAAAAATGGAACGAGTACATTGCGGAAAACCGTGTCGGTAGCGAGCCTATAACTGTGTGCGCGGACCGGATAAAAGAGAGCGACGAGGAGCAAAGCTAGAAGGCGTAATACCTACTGGTTAAAGTTTCGCTGCGAGGGTATTCGAGCGGATGAAGCTTCGGGCAAATCTATTCAACGACTTCGTCGGTGCTCCTTCCTTGTCGTTCGTTGTTGAGAACGCTGAGAGATGCCCTCTCTGCGGGACGCTTGCCAGACGTTGACTGAAAATCTCTCGCGCATCCCCCGTTCCCCGTCCACGATATACGGCTTTTCTCAACCCGCGAACGTTCCTATCCGACGAATACACTACATTCGGCTACAGAGCGATTCAGAACAAAGATCAAACTTTCTATTGAGTTTCCGCTGATAGAACTCTCAGTAAAAATGACGATTTTTTTGTTGGTTAAAAAATAAAGAATTTATAGTTTCCTGTTTTCAGATAATTCTCGAATGGAAAACAAAAAATAATCTGAACAAGAAATGCATTTTTAAAAAAATTTTACGACGTTCTCGGCATTTGCAAAAAACAATGAGAAATTCGTGATAACATATTTCTCCGACCAAAAAAGGTTATTTCTTTGATAGACGTGTGAATCGAGAAGATGCTGCGTTTGGTGGATTGGTCCATCAGAAAGAGATTGCATCTTATAAAGCAGCAAGAAAAAATGACCGTTAATTTTTTTCTATCGGGAACTTCTATCGGTTGTTTAGATTGATATTTGTCGATACTGAAAGTCAGAGAGCAAATAAGCTGCGAATCAGTATTAAAAAAAAAATCTTTCGCTGTTGTTCTGAAGAGGCCTATAGCGTTATGCAGTGTGTCTACTGCATGGTCGTACATATAGATTTGGCAAAGTTGAGAGGAAATATATAAATGAGAGTATAGGGCAAAAGCGACGCAGAAATCCAGTGTAGAATGCGGCAGTAGGCGCAGTGAGAAAACACGGGGGGATGCAGATGCATGCATGCACTTTCCACGAGTCGTTATTCATCACGTTCCATCGCGCCAAGCGCTCTATCGACCATTTATTCACGGATAATGACAGCGCGCGGGCGATTGGTAGGAGGAGAGAAAAAACAGCTCTCACGCCCGTAGCACACGAATAAAGCGAGACACGGCGAGGTGAAACGAGAGGAAAATGAAAATGTGTGAGATGAAAAATAGAAAAAAAATATACTGCGTCCGGATACATCGATAGATTTCGACGATGAAAGCTCTCGATCTCTCAAAAGTCTGAGGCCGTTTCACGGAAAATATATCTCAAGATCCGACGTGTGCACGAGGATAGAAAATATTTTTGTCGTTTATATCGGAGATGCGCTTACGAATTTGATGCAGAGCTCAAAATATTGTCATTGTGATAAAAATATACTGTGACGCGTGTCCGCATCCTATAGAAAAAAAAAAAAACAAAAAAATCTGTGACGTAAAGTATTCAAGTAATCGAGGGGTACTATGGTTTTATTTAGTCAAAAATATGTAACTGGACACTGTTCGTGCAAAAATCGGGCGGATTCTATACGAAACAAATAATGATTTTGGCAATTACCAATGTCTCCCATGATTTTAAGCGGGAACAGCATTTGGTGCGAAAAAAATCGTGGAAAATGTGTTCCAATCACTTTTTTGAACCCTTCAATTTTTTCGAAAATAAGTGCCTTTATCACATGTTTTTAACGGTTTTGACATTTTTCATCGTTCTGCCGAAGATCGAATTTTTTTTTCTCCTCTATTGAGTGACCTGGTAGATTTTTTTTACATGAAACACGATGGACGTCTCGGTTTACTCGTAAATCCATCAGACAGCACTTCATATCGCTATTTAAAAAGTAAAAAATATCACATATTTTTGTAAAATTCGTCGGAAAAACATTTCCCATCGATTTATTGTTTTAAGAGGTGTTACGTGCGAGGTATATTTCCCGGTTGATATCAAATCGTCACTTCGAAAAAGTGAAAATAAAAAAAAAATGTTTTTGGCAATAGCGAACTCAAGAATGAAGACATAAACGCCAATGGATTTATCTCAGTGCGACACTCGTGCCGCCAAACACGTTACTGACGTACGCGGCATCAATCTCGCGTCTTTTCACCCCTTGAAAACATTTTTATTCCATACGATTCGATAAAACAAAAATAAAAAAAAATCAGTATTACGAATAAACGTGACGGGATTCGATTTTCTTCTCCTTTTCGATTCTCCTTTCGCTCTCTGGCCGACTGCTCTATCGCTCCATCTTCGCGGCATACTTTCACGCAGAAAAATTCTTTATCCCCGAAGAATTTACGAGTATACCGCAAGCAAGCACGAAGGTCTCCCACGTTCTTTCGCACCCTTGTACAGCAGCAGTATCAGCGCGCGAGCGCGCACCCTCGCCAAGCGCGGATGGATAATGTTCCAGCTACAGTGGGGATTCCCCTGGACCACTATCGTGCACCTTTGTGGTTTGGCGAGACACGATTATTTACACGAGACCCGAAGCTGCCGGTCCGCACTCGGGGGCCGCCTGCAACGTTTCTTCATTCGCCCTCTTCGCGACCTATACCGCCCCTTCATCTATCCCACTGCGTGTACTACGTTTATTATTTTTCCTTTTTATTTATGGGAACTTCGCGACCGTCCCAGCATCCCAAAGAAATTGCTTCGTACGACGACATACCCCGTGCCCACCAGCGCGTCATTATATCTTGCGGTTAAGAATTTTTGCCTTTACGAGACTCGACGACATCGGCAAGGCGATTTTTTTACGCCCTACTTAATGCCGCAGACACCATACGCTGACGAGTAAAAAATTCTAAAAAAAAAAATTAACCAGACCTCTAAGGGTTGAATATTTCAATTTTTCTATCGTTTTTTTTTCTCCTCGTAATCATAAAAAATGTTAACACAAGTCTTTCGAGGGTTGAATTTTTAAATTTATTTTTATTTTTTAACGACATTTCACACTATTGTTTCAACGTCGTTGTATTACGTGAATATTCATAGTAATATTTTTTACGGCTTCACTCGTCTAATAGCACTATTTTCAATTTTCATTGTTTATTTTCATAAGTACGAAAATGCGAACCGTCGCGATTATTTGTATAATCGTAAATGCCGCGAATATATGTCTAGAAAATAGATATGCGTGTATTGATATTTTGAATGATGAGAGACGAAAATAAATATAAAACACAAGCGTCGGAGGTCAATGGAGGCGGGCGGTGGGGGGTATCATTTGGTAATTCGCGGATTAATACTGGCATGGCGACACTAGCTGGCTTAACTCTGTCAGTTCTGGCAGTTTTCATAAATCCCAATAAATATATATATACGTAATATTTGTGAATTCACCCTCCTGCATGCGAAGCAACACTCGTTTCATATATATTCTATTTTATTTCTCGTACACACTTCGTTGACGACAATGCATATACGCGACACGCACACCAATGTAGATATGTCGAGACTGCGTAATACACGTAGAATGGAATATATAGTGTGCGAAGGGGAAATGCGACTCTGCGATAGCGAGTTACTCTCTCTCGAGCTATTTTTTTCCATACGTCAAGCCGGAAATGACGTTCAGTGGAGAGCGAGAGCGGGGAATATGGGAGGTCGGACAACCGGGTTATATTCTCGTAGTAGTTATGTACCTTGACGTAGACACATAACGTATAGACACATGTCGACGTCGAGGGGTACCAGAACGTTTACATTTTTTTTTTCTTTTTTTTATTTTTTTTTTTTGCAACTCCAAAGCTTCGGCAATACTACATGGGGGAGGGAAGGAAAGAGAAATTCCCCCAAACGTCGAACGAATTCTGTGACCTCTTTGGTCATATCAGATCCATTGATATCGACAATTGCAACTGACAGATGCATCTGAATTTTCGTAGCTCGTATGTTACATTCGGATGAATGGCAACAACGAGTGTTCGTTACAGGTCACGAGAGTAGTTCGTGCAAAAAAAAAAAAGAAGGTAAATCAATTTCAATAAAAGCGAGAAGCAATATCTTGATACGATCGTATAAAAAAAAAAGATTTGAAAACATGATGGAAAAACAATTTGACGAGAAACAAAGATAGCTCTCTGCGTTTGATAGATTCATTCATCGATAGATTCTCTGAGTAGATTAATTTACGGCATTACTTAATAACCGCTGGAGATAGTCGTACGATTGGTTTTGCGTCATACGTCCTGAGATTGCGTTGATTTTTATTTCTTTAGAGTTTTATTAAGTTTCAGGATGATTGCATTAAATTCTCATCTCTAAGATGAGTTTAATATTGTAAGTATCCGTAGAGCATATTTCTCAATACGACAAATAGGTCAAAGAATAAATTATTGTCTCGGGAACAAGAACGATGAAAATAGAAGAATTTCTTTCGAATCCATTATTTTCTCGCGTGTTCTTTTCTTTTTCGGATTTTATTTGAAGTTTCACCCTTTTTAACGATCTCCAAGCAACAATAATAGAAGAATAAAGAAATGTGCATATTTTTATTATTCAATTGTTTATATGCCAATTTTACGGTTTTTTTTCTCGGTTCTGTATCTTCCTTTGATTCGAGATCTCGCGCTTTATCCTTTGGCGATATGTAATATGCATCCTAGGCGATAGTTGCTGCAACCCCGTGCT
Source organism: Buathra laborator (assembly GCA_934046635.1). Classification (NCBI taxonomy): domain Eukaryota; kingdom Metazoa; phylum Arthropoda; class Insecta; order Hymenoptera; family Ichneumonidae; genus Buathra; species Buathra laborator. Next base: position 21,533,464 of record OW203894.1, read on the forward strand.
ATACATGCTGTTATGCGCATTGCACAAATACGCGGGCCTATTTGCTCATGCAAACCGGAAACGTTCGCGTTCCCCAGCGTCATTACATGCGCCGAATAAGGGTAGGGATGCGAGTGAGTGTTATAGAGGGTGCAGCAAACCCACCCTGCCTTTCTCTCTCGCCCCGTTCCAACGAATCAAACTCTCCCAGATCTCATGATGCATCCTGCAATGCATCCGCGATGCGAGAGAGTCATGGGCTTGATTTCGCCATATATTCCCGGATCATTTGGGAATTTCTGGTAACTGAGGTTCGGGGTGTAAAGGGAGGAATATCGGGTTCGATCTACGAGCCACCAAACACTGCAATGGAATGCATTCATTCATTGCGGATATCTGCGTGCAGCCCCGTTGCCGGGAATGCCAACGACCGCGAACGAAAATTTCTGACGGACCGTTTATCAGGAATTTTTTTTTTTTTTCATTCGAACCTTTCCGCCCCAAACTAGAGAACGAAAAGCGCGATAAACATAATACGATGATGGAATGAGGCGAGCGTTTGGTTCATTATTATTTCTTTTTATTTATTTTTGTAATTTTATTTAATCTTTCGCTCTCTCTGGCATCTCGCACGAAAAGCCTCTTTAATTTAATTAACGCTATGCAATCTCGCTACTACGCCCTCCCCCCCTTCACTCCCCTTTTCCTACCCACCTTTTCCCTTTTGCCACACTTTAATTACTCCCTTCAGTGCCAAGTGCGTCTATAAACACAGCGATGAAATCGTCATGAATAAAATGTTTCGTTTATTGCGAATGCGCGAAGCCAGAAGCACCCAACGATCGCGAATTTTCATTCGATTCCATGAGCTCTGTGTGTTACCGCGTTATACCGCTCCCTCGTCGCTTTTGCGAACGGGCAAATTTGCGAGTTTTTTTTTCGGCCTGTGCACACGTTCGAGCCGCGGAGAAATGTTTTTTCACGCGTTACATTGCCCGACGAAAAAAAAACTCGGCGTTTCATCCCCTTTTCGGCAGAAGGGGAGGAGGAGGAGGACTTCTGTGTATGTTTACGGACAGTCGGGCCATTGTTTCGCACCCTTCATTCACTTTTTTTTTGTTCACGAACGTAGAGTACCATTGGCAACCCCCCTCCCGCGAACTCTTAACGTTCGTGAAAATTCTGCGGTATCGAAAGTGCAGACAGAAGAGCACACAGGACAGGATAGCAGTTAAAACGTTCGAGTCACACGAGGCGAGCTTTTTGTGCAAGTGGCGGTGGTAAAACGGGGTGGTAAAACTTTTTATTCATTATTTTCTACAATATTATATATATAGTAGAATTTATATTAAACATTACAAGATTTTTGTCGGATAATAGAGGATAATTCATGCATTAAAATGCATTTTTTACCGAAAAATAAATTACCGGGGTTAATTTTTTTTTCAATACAGATAAAAACCGATAGTTTCATAAGTGCAAAAGTAAACATCGATTCATCGAACAATTGAAAATAAATGACTATGTAATATTTAAAAAGGGTCAAGTTTCCTCGATCTCTCCTGCGCATAGCTCTAGTTTAACTTTATAACATCATCTGCTTGTTTTAATAAGTAAAAAAAAAGTTCATCTGCTACGAACAAATTCTCTCTGTGAGAACGCGTTCTTTTCATCTCCGCTACGTGTCGCATGTTCGTTCATCGAAACTCAAACTCCCCTGTGAGGACTTCTATATCCCTTTTTTAATCTTTCCAACGTCTCTAGAGACATGGCTCACAGTATTCGTCCGTTAAGCCGGAAGAATTTAATAACGCGAGAATCGGGGTCAACTGTCAATTGTTCAAATCCACCATTCTTCGTTCTGCACATCGGTTCCGGGCGTATGACGAAGCTGTTTTTCCTTTTGTACCAGCAGCGGTGGTCGCGAAGCGTACACGGGGTTGCGGTTGATAAATTCACGCAAAATTGATATCTCTCCTTCTCTCATTCTGATCGTTGCAAATGGCCGCAAAAAAAAAACGCACAAAAAAGCCAGCGGTTTTACGTAAACCCATCAGTGGAGCGCGCGAAGCACGTGAAAATCTTTTTTGTATCAGGATAACTGCCGGGTGCGAATTCGAGCTGAAAATATTTCGATCAGCCGGTTTCTTTTGCATATCCGCCCACGCGACGAACTAATACTCTTTTTTTTTTACTCCACTCACTCTTTTGCGACCCCCTCCCCCCCCCCCCACCCCCCGGCAGTTCGCCGGCTGCCCGCCCGTCCGCCCTTCATTGATTTTTCAGCCCTTCCCTCTCGAGCCCACCTACCTACTACCCGACCACCTCAAACCCCCTCTCGTGCCCATACATAAATGAGAGTAATTCAATAACGGCTTTTAGAAGGCCCGCCGACCCGAGAGTAATAGTTATAACGCGGCCGAATTCTCGTGCGCGACGGGGAAAAACTTTTAACACGCTCGTGTATGTGCATCTCTCCGCGAAAATCCAAACTCCGAGGGTTCGGAAGGAATAACGAAAAAAAAAAAAAAAAAAAAAATTTAATTCAAGGATAAAGTATTGAATATCCAAGCTTCACAAGGTCCAAGGGAAATTATGAGAAAAAGGGATGAATTTTCGACGAAAAGATAGTTAATATCAAAGTTTCTAAGGTCCGGGAAAGAGTGAGTTAAAAAAAACTGTTTTTAGATGAAAAAATATTGGATAATAATATCCAAGGCTTCTATCTCGCTTCGGAGGATTACTTTGTAAGAGAGAAAAAATTCTTTGGTCAAACATCTATGAGAAAAGGCTCATCCAACAAATTATTAACGCCCTATATTCTTGACCCCCTCGAAGGTGAAACCCTATTGAGGTTAAAAGAAAACTCGGCTCCGTGTACTGGAGAAAAAGCGCGTTTCGCACACGCGAGAACATGAATTGAAAAAAAAAAAAAAGAAAAGCATATTTTTGAGACGCTTCCGCTATCGGGAAAATATTAATTGATAATTAATTCGAAGCAGTCTATTGTAAGTAACGATCAACAAAATTATAAGCTCATTCCGTGGCGAACGTCGACGTTAACGTTGATTACAGCAATTATTAACGCCCTAAATCCTTGATCCTTGGAAAGTAAAATGCAAGCGAGCGAACGAGATTACGGTAAACGTGTAAACGAGATTTACCACACGTATGGAGGATCCGGTCCGTTGCTTTACACGCGCTTTTTTGCTTCCTCGTTGACCTTCGTTTCCATTAAAATTATTCCGTTTTTATTTTCATTGAAAATCGAAAAATTCGTAAATTGCTTTTTCAACATTTTCCTTTTTTCGCGGAGCTTCTGTGTGATAAAGGCAAAAAATACCGGAGACGATTTCCCATAAAAGAAGTTTGATGAATAAAATATCGTGAGGAATAAATGTGCAAACTGCCGAAATCTCTTAGCCTATTTATCTGTTTATTTATCGGCGCCAAAAAAAAACACTGTCAACACAGCGACCTAATTTATATCTGACCTTAGGATCGATATAATTACTGCCTCGCGTCGTCGAACGTCGATGGGAGCGTTAATTACAGTAGTTATTAACGCTCCAAATCCGTGATCCTTGGTGTGACGATATGTAACGAGCTGATTCCAGCGACAGTTTCCAATACGATATTCGGACCATTGCACAGGAAAATTAAGTACGGGTATCGGTTAATTATCTTAAATTTGTTGAAACATCGGAATGTATTGTTGGATAAACGATCGAATGAAACAACGGATAATAAAAACGAGTCTATCACCCATTAAAAACGGAGTAAAGCAATATTGCTTTCATGAAAAAAAAAAAAAAAAAAAAGAAACTACAAGCCATTCGTCTCTTCATTATAAATAAAAAAAATAAAATAAAACTGCTCACTTTCACTGCTTCCACAACATCATAATATGAATAAGTGGATCTCTCAAATCGGTTAAATGTCTCACAGTTTAGACGAGATAACCTATAATTATATATATATATATATAATATAACGAACGAATCGTTTGTTGGATCAATATAATTATAACGTCGGATTGTCGAACCATCGATGAGAGGCCACGGTAACGTTCTTAATTACCGCAATTACTGGAGTCAAGCTTCGTCGCTTCGAGTTCCTCTCTTTCTCTCTTCCTCTCTCTCTCTCTCTCTCTCTCTCTCATTCGCTCTATCTGTCTCTCTCTATTCAGTTCGTGAAATCCATGGTAGATGCGTTTAATACCGTGATATCCTGAATCCTGAAAGTGAGAGAGAAGGTGTAGGGGGGGGGGGGGGGGGGGGGGATGGGGGCGAGTGGAATTTCATCGGTAGCATAGGGACGAGAGAGAGGTGGCTCGTTAGTGTAACTGAGCCTCGCGAATTAGCGAGTCGAACGTGAGCTTCGCAGTATCTATCCTATCTCCCCGTATCAGTACTTTCTATTGTATATCTATAGATGTAGAGATGATCGAACGTCGACGGTGTTCGACGGGAGCGTGATTCGAGCGTCAATTCGATATTCCCGTGGCGTGCCCTGCCGAACGTGCGGTATAGGGTAGAACAGCCAGCCAGCAGCCAGCAGCAGATGCTTCATCGGTTAAAAAGCTCGATGGGGTTGGAGGTCGACTGGCTAGTCGCCACGCTAATGCCGCCACTGAAAAAGGGAATTATCGTTCGTTTGCTCGTGTGGGGTCAGTCTCACCGAGCTTTCGGTCTATGGACCCCAAGCGTGATGGACATTCGAATTCGCTCAATCGACCCGTCTATATTGCATTCCAAATAAAACAATAATTGCCCAAACGCCGTTTAAGGGTAAAAATTTTAAAAAATAAATAAAAATGAATTAAAAGCGTAATTTCGCGAAATCATAAAAATGCTTCGTTTCATTCGACACCTATATAGAAGGGATGAAAAAATAAGGTAAAAGTGAAGAAAATGCTTTTTTACGCGGCTTGTCGCCGAATTGTCGCACAAGGTCAGTGCGAACAAAGCGTAATGTACATAATGGACCGTCTAGACGTCTTTGAACTTTTTTTTTTTTTTTATTATTATAATACTATAACGAAAGAATAAAGTTCCTCTTTATGGAAATATTATGTATATGACGATCCCCTTTTTCCTAAAGCTTATCGTGAAATCTCCCTATGGTCCGGTTCACTTGGCTCGATTTTGAACAATGGTACATACACATAGAGGGTGATGGACAGTCTAGACAGTTTTTCCACACTATTATACCTAATACTATAAAAGAAGTATATACTCAATATTATGTATATTCCTTTCTGAATTCCCAACGGACTTTCTTTTCATCCGTGCCGTCCCTCGCCACCCGTTGTATATCGCATAAACTGGCCTTTCTGCACGTGTTTATCAGACAGGGATTCCCGCGTACAGGACTGGCAAGAGGCACCGATATACGATGCAAAAGGGGAACAACTATAACAACCCGTGACTCTAAACCTCGCTTTCGCTTTGCTGGCTCCTCCTTCCGCACCGCGCATTCATGTAAATTTATGCAAAAATGTAACCGATATTGTTCGATTAATATTCATCGAGCGCGTGCTGGCCGAGGAAACTAGCTGGCGTATGCGTTTATGTGTATATGTATGTGCGAACGCGCGAGAGTGAGTTGCTTTTCCGAGAGAGTAGAAGCGAAAAGGGGATAAAGCCGAGGCCTGTTGTTCCGTAGGGAACGAAGAGACGAAGAAGCTCAGCACCCCCGCGAGGCAGTCAGCAATCCCTTCCCCATAGCCCCCTTCCCTACCTTCAACAACCGGGAGAAAGCTCGTCGGCAATCCTTAACCTTTGTTTCCTTCGCCGGGAAATTGAATCTTTGTTCCTTTGTTTTCCGTACTATCTCCACCTCTTCTCTCTGCCTGATTATGAGCACCCTTTTCCCTCTTCCTCAGTGAGAAAACGGTGACGAAGAGCTCCGAGATAAAGGAAGAAGATTTCTCTAGCTGTGAGAATAGTGAGAACGAGTACGGGAGTCTTCTCGAGGACTCGAGAAGACTCGAGAACTTCCTTTCCATCATCTGCATGCTGTTGCTGCTGGTGCTGTTGCTCATCCTCTAGCGTCAGGGAAAGCTTCTCTCGTCGGGTTTCGGTACCGAGATTAATTTTCACAAAGGGAGGGAAAGGGCATGAAGAAGTTTGGAGGTGGGACGGTGCCTGCCGTCGGTCCTCACGATGATTGTTCGAGCAGAAGCGCAAGCAGCGGCATTGAATTAAGAAAAGGTAGAATATATATAGGTAGAGGTGTATATATATATACATATATATCCATATGAAAAGAGGAAAACGATTATATACTGTGTGAATTATCAACGGATAGTATTACATGAGAGAAAACGATGGAAGGGGTTGAAATATTATTACTGTGATTAGGTTGCATTAAACAGGCATCAGTTACACGGATGCGAATTATAGTGAGGGAGAGACTTGCGATTGAATAATCAATCGTGTATTCGTATGGAATAATGTAAAGGGTGAATAGCCTGTATAAAATTACGTTCATTGAATAAAATCGGTCTTCTGAAACACCAGCGGCATAAGCGCGCTTCGCTAAATCCGGAATATTTTAGATTGAATAAACACGAAATTCAATATATATATATTTTTTTTTCACCTCTGACATCGAATTTGAAATAAATACAAATAAATACAAGTGAATATAAATACTTATAAATAGTTTTCATCTTATCAAATATTGAGATGAGAGTAAAATAATCGACGAATCCGTGGTGAACGGAAAAGAAATTTCGTAATTATGATTCACGCGTATAAATCCTTCGATCTATAAGAAAAATAATAAAAAATTGGACGTACATCATTGCGGAGCTCGAAGGATGGGATACGCTTTTACTATAATCGGTTTATCAATTCGTCAAAAAAAACGATTTTGTACACGTCGTCGCGACATCTATTGAAATCCATGAATCATAAATCTCAATACTTACTCCATAGCTTATAAATTCGATATGTTCCTTGTGAAGCGACATTCATCCATCGCATCGAGCGCCAATAATATATCTATCCCCTGCGTATAGTATAATAACAGCATAATGTATCTCCTCGGTATTGTCGGAATATATGAAAAATTCTCAACGATAAAATTCACGCAAGGGTTCACGAAAGAATTTCTGTTAGCGCGTTATGCAGTTCGCGGATTCATTCGTCGAGCATAGAATAACGTATTCAATAACGTACCATATACAAACACACATACCATATGACGTCTATAGAGAATATTTCCTATGTATAAATATTCTATAGCGTACTGCTGCTATCTCTTTTACATTTTTTTCAATCGCTTTTCGTTGCGCCATATATCGTTCCACGTAGACACGTGGATCATACGTATGTATGGATTAGCGATCGTTTCGGATCCCGCTATGGCGCTCCCGGGAATACAGTATTTTCCTGCATATAATGCTCAGTTCTCATAGAGTTGTGTTGCACCAGATGTCGTTTTATTTCCACTCTACCCGCGAGGCTCGTGTACGGATGTGCTAAACGCACACATACATCGCTAGAATATCGAAAAGCTTTCGTGGTATTCCAATGTTCAATAGATGAGAGAGAGAGAGTCGTTATCTCGACCAGCAAACGACTTCGTTACGGCAATAACGAGTTGCGGTATCGTGTACACGCGCGTTCAACCCCATTCCCCCAATATATATATCCTATCTTTTTCATTGATTATTTATAGCGAGAGAACAACCGACAGATATTTACCAGGAAAAGAGAGACAATGAGAAATATTATATACGATAAAGATAAGTTTAAAATTAAGCTGAAAGCTTCCAATATTTGGTCGAATATGTACACATGCTGACGCTGTAACCGCAGTACGCATCGTCAGCTATTTCGTGTCTACGTTTAAAAAATTAACAAAAATGGATTCTGCCTTTCGGCTGCTTCTTACCCGTGGAAAGCAAATCTCGGGTCTGAGGGTAGGTACATTATTACAGCGAAATATACTATTCTGAAAATGGCCGGAGGGTGAAAACAGTTAGCGATCAAAGACGAAGCTTTTGCATTGTCTACAAATAAGGTTCGAGAGGGAAAGCGACCTCGTTGAGCAAAGAGAAGAAAGACGTGAGATTGGCAGAGAGAAAAGATTTTACGCTCAAGTTTCATTGAGAGCGCGTAAAGCGACTGTACATTTTCTGATAATGAATGGAAAATAAGGAATTATAGCTTCGGGAATAATAATGTATTTTATGTACGCGAGCAATTTCAACATGTATCCGGTCCGCGTATACATAAATATGTACATAGATATATATATATGTGTATCTATATAAAATGACTGAAATGCAGATGTCGAGTAGATGGGATAGTTTGAGTCCCCCGAGGAGTGACCGATACAAATTCGGTCAATCATAATCATAAACGTGAGTGATATTAACGGTGCAAATGAAGCGAGTACCGAGAACGAGAGAGTCAGTCCGTATACCAAACAGGGTCTGTATTGCTCCCGAGCATCTCGTATTTCCGCCGAGCGGCGGTCCGTACGATATGCAAGCCGCATGTCATTTCGACTACATCACCGAATCAATTTACCAGGACATCGAGCGAGTCCTCTGTCGCATATACCCTCATCCCTCTCTCCCGCCCCCTAGGAACCTACACAACAGCGTCGTCCTGATGTTTCCGATCATAAATACTCTATTCCCCCCCCCCCCCCCCCCCCTCAACGTTTCTCCCCTATATGCACCGTGTATACGTATACGTGGTACAGCATCGATGCCTGGTGGAGATGAGAGCCGGAGGGCTGTACACAATTTACACGACACACATACGCAATCGCTAATTGATATCTATCGTTGCGGTGTTGAAAAGAAATGATTAATTGGGCATTATACTGGCAGACAGCGAATGGATCGATTCACATCGAAATTGGCACATGTATGTTGCGATCGAAACAAAAAAAAATGATGTATATACATATCGATATACAAATTTGGGAGATGTATCTCGGGGAGGATGTTTAACGATTAAATTGGGATTAATAAAAACACGATAAAAAATGTTTGCAAAAATTTAAAAACTCCCGACTGATAAAAAGAGTGAAATAACAATTAATTATTCACATGTCATAGTCGTGCGATTTTTTTCGTCATTGAGTATGAAAATCTTCAGACTGTAATGTGTGAAAAATTAATTGTTATTTCACTCTTTTTTTTTCAGTCGGGGATTTTTTATTTTTTTTGTTTCATCCTTTTTAAAGTAGACAAATTTTTAATAACACTTAGACTACCGTGAAGTTGAGGTTATACCGCACAGAGATCGAGCGCCTTGCGAACTACCGGAAGTCAAAAAAATACATCGCAGAAAATGGAACCCAATCTTCGATATATCTAAAGGACTATTCCGTAAAATGGTTTTTTCTCTACAAATATCCAACTAATTTAAATTCTCCATTGCAAATGACATTGACCGCACGTCATAGAGTCGCGGTATCAAATTCTGGTAACTAAATTTCCACTGTTTTCGCGAACATACCGGACAATGAAATCGCTCGTCTCTGTGAAACGCATAACTCCCGACTTTTTACCTTGGCGGGCAGTCTGGAGTTAAAAATAATATTGGGTGGTTGAAAATTATTTCATTAGAGGATAATGTGAAGAACTTTGTTCGCTGTTAGTAATTGGAAAAAATTTGACATTGGAGATTTTTTTGTAAAATCCGGAGCGATGAAATTAGTTAAAAAATGTAAGCACTCGTAATTAAAGATCTCGCGACTGCTGGACGTTTGTCCGCGAAAAAGATTTGTTGAGTTTTGCGTGTAGAAGAAAATGATACATTTATTATATAATGTATATAATGTATAATGGAGTTTAGAACAAATGTTCTAAATCAAAGTTTATTGAGATTTTTTATTTAAAAAACAATTGCAACTGATTGGTCGGATTTTGAAATATTCTATACACGATTATCCAAATTCCTCGGAATCTCATAGTTGATATCGACGGTTTTGTTCAAAATACAATTTCTCTGTGCGGATTATTCACGAAGCAATTTCTTTACCATGCAAAAAGCACGATTGAAACTACCTACGTAGCGGATATTGTATGCAGCATGCTTACACGAGAGGGCATCCTGTCATTTTAATATATTCAATTACCGGGCATACCAGGGCTATCTTCTAATTTGTATGAAAATTGGATGGGTTCACGAGAAGAAAATAATTAGTGAACGGTAGGATAGGGTCGAAGGGAGAGGAGAGTATTGTTGGCCTGTATAGAAACGATGGGTTCTCATACTACTCTCGGTGGGTTACATCGCTTTCAGTGGTGCCACTCAACGTGCGATCCGACGTGAGCCCTCCCGCTTGCTTTCTCGAGTGGGTAGCTGCTAGCTGCGGGCAGCTAGAGAGCATAAGCATCAGCCCTTCGGGGTTCAACCAATTGAGGGCATACGTGATCGCCTCCTGAAAATCCAACGCTACTGCCCTCTACCTATATGCACACATTAAATCTGGATGCCCGTGGACATGGACCCGCTGAACCCGGCATTAAACTTCTAGACATCCGAGGGAAAATCCACCCCCGGTGTACCATTCCTCATTATAGAATATGGATGATTACGAGAAAATCTATTCATTTAGAAAGCTATTTAATTACGTTTCTATAGTTTTTCTCTGTACAAAAAAGAAATCTTTGTGAATTATGAATTCATTATTCGTTTATAAGTTAATTGTTAGCTGTCGGAAAAGTATGATATTCCGATGAGGTGTCCGTGAGACGAAATACAAATATTTTTTATTTTTATTGAAACTAAAAATAGCTTAATTATTCATTAAGACCGACAATACCCATAGCTATGCCGTCTCATTACTCAAGCTTCTGGAGACGGATTGTAATATAATATGTACCATTTGTCGTCATGGCACCTCAATATATCCTTGTTGCTTACACCCTGCCGTATCAATTTCGACTTCAGATAAGCTAAAAAATCTTCATTCCTGCCAAAGCAATACCTCGATGAAGACAGGGGTGGAAAAATCTATGTATGCAGGCAATCACCATGATTCCAGTTCGCAGGAACTTCCGGGGCAAACCGAAATCGGGAAAAGCCAAGAAAGGAGGTCAATCGGATTTTGAAAATGAACTTAGGAGTTCACCCTAATGCCCCGGGCACTCATTCTTCGCGGGCATAGGTGCGAGAAAAAGGGACTGCAGACTTACGTAACCAATCGTTCTTTGATTCTTCCGCTTTGGGCGTCTGACTCGATTCGGCAATATCCACTTACTCACGTTTCCTTCGCTCCGTAGATACTTCTATATCTATATATACTTTCGAAACTTTTTACGTTTTCTCTTCATCGTTCACCGGGTGGTTGTCTGTATTTTTCCTCTTTTCACCTTTGCCCCGAAACCCGAAGATCTTTCTCTGTGTGCTCGCGCTTCACCAGGAAGAGAGCCACGATAGCTGCTGACTCTCCGCAGGGGCTTCTCTTTCACTTTCTTTTTCGTCGAGAGAGAGAGAGAGAGCCTTCTCATTCAGTTCTTCGTCTGTGTATATCTGTAGACGTACTTTCTATCCAGTTGTACGAGAAGAGCTGCCCGGACGAAGATAGGAGAGATGGGAATGTTTGAGGCCGCCGGCACTTAGTAGATTGAAGCTTCCGTTTTGCTTCGTGAGTCTCTCTTGGTTTATATAGAAAGTCGAGGGAGGAATGACGTTGGCGGGGTTTGGTCGCATAGTTAGTACTCACAACGTGAAAGCAGTAGGTATATGGTCTGTTGCTACTGACATAACTGTGTATAAAACTATAGATATATAGGCATGTATAGAAGAACCGCGAAGAGAATCAAGTTTGGAAACTTAATATCCCGTTCCGGTGCTCGAGAAAAGCTAGATGAGATAATAGTAAACGACGAAGATACCAACCGGCTGTAGCTGGGAGAGGATAAAATGAGACGTGGACGAGAACGAGGTTGAGCACGACGATGAAAAGCTTCCTGTAAAGGCCTCATCGGCATAATTGGGTTAGACGAAAATTATTGTACTCAAGGAAGAGGAGAGGCACACGGCTCGGTGCTTTTCATCAGTGAGATTCAATTAAAAAAAAATTGTATACTTAGTGTTGCCAACCAAATATGCGCCGGATCTCGTCACCGTTCTTTACGGTAAGGGATGATGTTGCTCTTTTACTATATCTAACGGGGAGAGAAACCGGCCCTTTGGCGCTTTAAAGGAACCCTACAGACCAGTAGTTGATTTGCTAACAGAACATTTCAACTGATAAGAGAGCCCACCTAATCGCAGTGGAGCCTATAACGCGAATTACTCACAGAATGTCTTTTATTTTAGATTTATCTCGTTCTTTTTATTTTGTTTTCTTTTTTTCTGTTCAACAATTTCTCCTTCCGCGCATATAATCAGAGAAATTGCGATAGTATTGAAAACTAAACAAGGATAACTATATATGTTGGATAGTTATCGTAACTGATACGTAATTAACTGAACAAATTTACTTAACTGCTTCGATTTTTAATGCATTAGACAGTCCCAATTCATCGTATTTTCAAAACATCGAGGCGTCGTGTCCCAATCGCGGGTTCCTCTCCCCATTCGCGATCGTAAAAGAACAACTTTATGTTCTGCCGTTAACAACGGTGATGAGATCCGGCAGACTTAGTATATAGATAAATTATAGCGTAGTAAGCAAGACGAAGCGTGGGGAATGATGAAGGGTCGAATTTAGGATGTCTGGACAAAGGTCGGAAGTCTTCAAAGACGATGAAGAACCAAAGGACGAAGAAAAAGGGACTAACTAACCGGCTGGCTAATAATCTAAAATGAAAAAGAGTATAGACGTTAAGGAGAGTAAGAAAAAGCGAAGTAGCATAAGAAAAAGACAGCAGAAAGAAAAACACACGAAGGGTTGGTTGTTGAAGCCGTGAACAAAGGTTGGAAGAGTCTTCAAAGATGAAAAATCGGAAGATGAAGAAGAAGCAAAGGAATAAGACCGGCGATGAAGAAGCTTGTGCTTATACTGTGTAAAGAATAGAATAGTGTTCTCCGACGTCGCGGCCTCCAGCGAAGCGCACCAGGAGATTTCCACGAAACCTCCCCCTCCCCCCTCCCCCCCATTCTTTCCACTGCCCCCGCCACGTAAACGTCCGGAGAAAGTAAATTTCGTCGTTCTCGGGGAAGAAGAAGAGGACGAAACTGACGGTGGTGGCGGCGGGCTCAGCTGCGTCTTGTCTCCGTAAATTGCATTGGACGTCCGGTTTTAGTGCGCGACGACGACCGCGGTGGCTTGTAGTACGAGAGATACATACATATATACATACGTAAACGAGAGAGACCCACCGAGCTATATACGAGGTACAACACACCGAGGTGTAAAGAAGATCGTTCGCTGTTAAGTTTCCCTCAGCTCGTCTCTTCCACTGCTATACCCTCTACCATAATACCTTCCAACCCCCTGACGTGGATACAACGGCCAAGCTGCGGCAGCTTGTTTCTTCGTTCTTTCCTATTTTTTTTTTCTTTTTCTTTGTTTACTCACGTCCCCTATCTCCTACTCACCCATTCTCCGGGGAAAATACGAGGATTTACAAACGTAAGAGACAGACAGCCAGACAGACACAGCTGGCGTTGAGGAAGAAAAAGGGAGTACGTAGGTGGAATACTGTATGAAATAGATACTCCGCAAGGTTGTCGTGTCGACTCTGATACGAAGTATCGCGAAGGGACAGATAAGAGCGTTTATTTGATTTTTCGTATTTTTTTTTTCGCGAAGTCACGGTTGTGCTTTTAAAGCCAATTTCTTGGATTGTTTCTACTTCGGAATCTTCGAGTTGTTTGTAGAAGACACGTAGAGGTTTTCTCGAAGTATTCATCCCTTGATATTTTATTTTTTTCAAACTAATAAATACTTCATTATTTATCTTGTAGTTAACCATTTTGTTGAGGGTTCACCGATAAAAAAACAAACCTGAATTCTTGCTGATAAGAAAATATTTTTATCTACAACAGTAAACTTGCTTAAGTAAAAGCATATTTATTTTTGTAGATAAAAATGATTTTCTTATCTGCAGAAATTCAGTTTTGTTAGGTGATTTCTTCCAATGTTTAGCTGATTAAGAAAAGTTTACTTTTCACAGAAATATACGAATTCTCCGTTAGGTTAGCCCCATTACGCTATTCTCTCATCGTACATTTGTGGAAGCTTTGCAACAGGAAATTCGAGAAGCCTCGAAGCGTGCACAGAGGAAGCTGGAGAAGGTTTGAGAGAGTCGGAGGCGGAGGTGGACGAAGAGGTAGAGTTCGAAATTTATTCAGGGTAATCGCGATAAGCTCGAACGTACGTGCCAGGGGGGGCCCCAAAAGCCTCTCGGACACGGTACGTACATTTCCCAGAAATCCTTGGACGAGGCCAGAGGCTTGTTCGGTTTAGTGCTTCTACGGTAGCGAAGGAATGGGGGAGAACGAGGAGAATGAACGAAGGAAAGGGCCAAATCCGTGCGGTGGCTTCATCTCCCACAGTGCGGAAAGAAGAGGATTTTACGTGAAGTGGAACTTGCGCTCGGTATTCAACTATGCTATGAACTATACCTTCCTCTCTGCTCCCTTGGCATCGAACATAGAGAAGCACGAACGGTCCTTAAACCCGACTTGATGCTCGATTGTGCAATACAAAAATCGCCGTTTTTTATTCCGACCTTATTTCACGATTAAACGAACCTGGAATTCGTTCACAGCGAATTTCCATCTCGTTGAAACAAAAAGGCCATTTTTTTTTTATGAATACCGATGTTACTGGTCGACCGTAAGCGAAAATAACTTCTATAAGATTTCACGTTCATCGCAAAAACAAGTACATGGAAACGTATGGTTCAAAAGTTTTTTTACCCTTCTATTTTTAGCAACATTGTGGGATACTTTATCACACTTTTTTGCCGTTATTCGCCGACCCGTAAGGTCTCAAAAAAGTTTTTTGAAACCTTGCTACGTGCTTCTATTTTGTATGTTTATTTCTGCAAAGCACGATATGCATCTTGATTTCCCTGGTACAGTTTTTAGGAAAATGGATAGCATCAAAAAATAAAAATACATTATTCTTTTTTATACAAATGCACATCCGATGTATTTTTTCCGTTGCTCGCGACTTTTCCATTTATTTTATTCCAACCAAGAGATACTTTATACCGATTTGCATGTAGGAGACGAATTTTAGAAAATAGAAAAATATGGTTTTTGGCGTTTCGATCCAAGATGACCGAGGAATCTGAGCCTTTAGAATCCAAAATCTGCAATTACTATTTCACACACCAGCATGGCCTATCGTCAGATATACAGTCAACATTCCGTCGTATCGATTTTAGTACTAAGAAGCCAATAAAATCGATATTGGCGAATAAGTAAATATCTCGTCGAAGACAAAAATTTAATATTTATGAATACCAAATTTGTAATATGAAAATTTGATCCGACAGTATTTCAAATACGCAACAAATTGGCAATAACGTAAATAACATTGGCACCTGTTGGCACAAAAATCGAACACGAACTAAAATTTATCTGACGCCCTCGACATCCACTCCTCGTACAAAACTCTAAGCCCCGCAATACGATCAACGATCTGGTAGATCCAAGAGAAATCCTGCGGATCTTATACGTTGAAATCTTGCCGATGTTGTATCAGCCGCAAGAGCCGTTGAACAGAAGCGTCTCCTGAGCGTTGTACACAAATTCGAGATTTATCCAAGGCTAATGTCGATAAGCTGAGTTGATCGGGATGGGAAGGATGCCCCGCGTATCCTGGAGAAGCTTGGCGGAACCACCCTCCACGAATGGTTCGACGTTAGAGCTACACGGGAAATGGAGGCGAAGTCTCACAGGCGTGCGAAGGCACATAAATCGAAGAAGGGAGGGAGCTCAGCTGCGCTCCAGACTGCATTAGATTTTCGGTTTAGTGCTCCAAGCTACTAGCCGAAGAGAAAGCCGTACCAAAAGCGGATTTCCGCTGATGGCACGGCGGAGGGTTGAATATTCTGTTCGGTCTATCGACACTATACTTCACCGATACTCATGGCCAATGTTTGTATACCATAATATAATGTGTTTGCGCGAGTGCAACACTGAAAGCTATAACAATTCTTATGTATATGGCGCGCGGAGCTTTTGCCAGAAAGTCCGAATAGAATTTTACTGTTATACAAATACAAATAGAGAAAGACGGGTAGATAGTGAGAAAGGCAAGTCGAAAGAGGAGAGTCTGCAAAACAAACAGAACGAACTGCGAATTCAGCGAGTTGAACAAGCAAAAACTTTTCCATCCCCCCATCCTTCCTACTGTTATAACCCTCGCCAACGGTACTCGACGTGTAACATGCACAGTACCGGAAAACGAGAAAACGACTCAGGCGGATGAGAAATGGTTTGCGGCGATCTCTAATGAGCTGCCCTCAAAGTACCCCGGGTATATTCGCATTCACCTCTCGCTTCTCTCTGTGTCTCTACTTTGTATATTCGTCAAATAATTAAAGCGGCTCAGGCATTTTTGCAAATTTCGTAAACCGAGGGACAACGCATTCATCGTTCCGGTAAAAACAAATTTAATACAAAAATCATAAAAAAAAAAAAATTATCATTTATTGTTCGCTTATTTTCAGATGTTATTTTTCTCTTAAGGCTCTTCGATTTTTGTTCTAAATCTGAGATAGCAAAAAAAAATATCAATGTACCCTAAAAATTAAAAAATTTATCGGATCATTTTTTTTTAATCAATTTCCTGCATTATTTCGCTTACTGATCTCTAAACTTCGAAATCCACACCGAATTGCAAATGATGTCGATGATAGAACAATTTGTTCCAATTCTCCAATATTCTCCATCCTCAGTGTCTCGTTTCCACGGGCAAATAAATCTCTTACGCGGCATCCTTCCTCCTCGCACTCGTGTCTATATATACAAAATTCATTCCTTTTCGTACGCTATATCTATCGTTAACTCTCTCTACCCAGTTTGCGGTCCCCAGCTGTGCGACTTATTTTCCTAGATTGCATTGTCTAGTAACCGCGCGCGCGTTGCCGCGGGGTTAGACCGTCCTACATCCCGGTGTCGTCACCCGTTGGGAATAAGGGAGAAGGAGAGAGAGGGAGGGAGAGGGAGGGAGAAAAAGCAGCTGCGGTCGCTGAATTTGTACTCCATCCAACGCTTCCGCTTTTCCTCATCGTCGTCGACGCGTATCTATGGGTAGAGGAGTTGCTTTCGCTCACAGTTCGCTCATACGGCTTGGCGTGCGAGTAGCTGTTCGTGATCGAACGGTAATTGGACTTTACTGGTCTATCTTTTCACTATCGGTTCTCGGTGAATCTCTGCTTCTCTCGTTTACGCGAATCTCTCGCCGGGCTCTTCGGTATGAGGGAGAGAAAGCACGCTCGCGCCTCGGGCCAATGCCGAATGTCGGGAATACCAGGGTATACTGCGCAAGCAGCTTTTGTTCAATCCCCAACCCCAAAACGTGTACGTACTACCTACCCAAACACCCGATGTATACACGCACGATTCTATACGATTCTATGTATATATATGTCTGTATGTATAGTAGACATGAAACAAGTAGAGAGAGAGAGCGAGGAGAGAAGGGGTGACCCTCGATGTCCGGTAATTGGGCAAATGGGCAACGAGACGACGAGGCTACGACTCCTGGAACTCGTTGCTAGCCACTCACGTGCACTCAGCCATGTATAACAACAACTACTAATACACGTGGTGGTCCACGCTCTATGCACAGTCAGTAGTTGCGTTGGCAAGCACTACGGCATAATAATGCTTACGGGAGTTAAAACGCCAAGCACGACCTTGGGAGGTATGCAAACAGCGTTTTCCATCCCCTAGCTTTCCCCTCTCCTTCTCCTCCCCTCCCTTGCCAAACTCGAATAGTCCAATATTTGCTCGTGATTAATTAAAGATAAATATGAGGGTAATGCACACCCGGGTACCGGGATGTTTTGTGCACCGAACGGTGGAAAACCGAAGCATCAAATTTTGTTTTGACGAGAACGAGAGAGAACGAGAAAATATATTATCGAAAGGGGGTGAAACGCCAGACGAGAACGGAGTTGAAAGCGTAATTGAAATATCGATCTATTGCTAATTACGACTAATTGAAAATGTTTTTTTTTTTTCCTCGTCGTTGTCGTTTGTTCGATAAAATACATCGGTGCTGAGCCTTTGAAAGAGAGCAGTTTGTCTCCGCCGCACGCTTATTAACCTTTGAAACGCATTGGCTGCACTGTATCTCTAGTACCTCGTTAAATTACCATTATCATTTAAACTGCTCAATAAATCATTGCAATACCTATATGACTTCATCGGTGAATCGATGACACAGTTCGAGAATTTTGCTTCGGTGCTTTAATTTTTTTCAACGTTGGTTTCCGGATAGTATTTGATATTTTACATTCAAAAGATGTATATCAATATTCATTTGGAATACTACGCTCCAGTAAAGTACTGTAGCGCCAAAACAGCTCGACGAGACACTATAAAATTTGTCAGATATCTAAGAAGTATGGATAATGTATTTTCGTCATAATTTTTTCATTGTAATTTAATATTTAATTTTCGTTCATATTTAAAAAATATTTCGTAATAAGCCAGTAGAACTTTGTTTCGTAAAGTACAAATTGTTATTATTATAAATTTGTCAACGCCATCTATATTAGCGGAAATTATTAGACTCCGTAGATCGTTAGAATCAAATTCAATCGCACCACGTTTCTTAATCGTCGTTAATTGAAAATTGTAATCGTCTCCTCGTCATTGCGTGAAGCAAAAAATCAATGTTGATCTCTATAATTGAAAGTTTCCCCAAGTTGCACCGTTTCCCCTTGGGGCGAGGGTAACAAACGCGCCGATGTATATGCCTTTCTCGATAAATAGTTCCACACATCACTCCGAACACATTCTCCGTGTCGTTATGCGACTAGTAATTCCCGACTGAACGAAAGTGGACGAAGTGACGCGTGTTCGAAGTCGGAGAAAACTCCATCCCTGTGTCAACGGCAATATCGGTGTAATGTACCCCCGTTTCGCGTGCTTCGCGCTCATGTTGAATCTATCCATATAGAAGCCATACTAGAATTCCAGAGTACCAGTAGCTACGGTTATATACAGGAGTGCGAGAAGCTATCTTCGTGAATATGTAGATTTTCAACGGGGCGAAATTAACTCGGTTACGACAGATTGCCCGTGAATAATTTCATCGCCTATTCAACGGTGTGATAACTTTGTTGGCATATGCTCATTGTCCCGAGGCCTGTTGGCTGCTTTCTCCTATCCTCTGTATACATATATATATATATACGTATATAGTTCGCTCTCTGGTGCGCTCGCTTTCACCCTCATTCCGACTGCAACCATTTCCCACTCTGGCATTCAAGACGCGACGACCGAGGGGTGGCCAGTATAGCTCGAGGTGAAAAGCACTCGTTACAAGCTGCCGGGCGACTGTACGCGAAAAGCCCAGTCACCTTTTGAGCCCTCCATTTGTTTGATCAAGCTTTCTATCCCCCTTACTCCTCTTCTTCCTTTCTTTTTTTTATTTTATTTTTTTACGAGTTTCGACCCTCACTACCGAGGAATTAAACACCTGTGCTCTCGCATAGCTATTATACACAGGGACAAGCAATTGCTACGAGTAAATGCGTTCCCGGGTATCCTATCTCATTTTTAAGAAGAAAAAAAAACAAAGCGGAAGTCTGGAGGAGACGGGGGATGAAAAAAACGGGAAAGAAGAAACTTGTTTAAGAACAAAGAAAAGAGAAACTGTTAGAGATGAGGTTAAAATAAAGATGGAACTGAATCTAATGCAGACGATAGAGAATGTGGATGTAAGAGAAACGATTTTATTTTCATAGATTATTAATAACTACGGTGGCTCCACCGTGCTCTTGATTTTGGCAATTTTTAGGCTCGAATTAAAGAGAATAAAATTGGTCAGAGATATCGGATTTTTTATTGGAAATTAAATATCGTTATCTCTCGATGTATGCCAAGTCGATTCATTGAACGGCAACGGAAATAGGGAAATTAATTAAAATGCACAATGTCTCTCGTAATGATAATATCTCGCCTGCTTCGAGAATTCGCGATAAATTGAGGTTAACAAATCTTGAATTCAACTCGCGTGACATTAATTAACGTAAGTAACGAACAAAAACAAAAAACGTGGACGAAAACGATTTCTGATAGATGCCACGGACTCGTAGAAACGACATGAGAGATAAAGAAGAAAAGAAACAGCGGGGCAAGCCAACGGGAATCGATGTGTCCAACCTCGAGCCAAGTCATTCTCTCCCCGTGGGTACTCTGTGTGCGTCTCGCCTCATTCCCTGCCCTTGATCCCCCATTTGTTTGATCAAGCTCTCGGGAGCCGCGAATGGCATCAACCCCCGCGGGCTTTACTTTACTGACTGTACTGTATGTGTACAGAACGCTATATAGGTAGGATTGCAAGGGTGAGAGAAACTCGGCCCGGGTAGGAACCTTTTTACCAGCCTCTTTTTCACGTTATACCGCCGCTGCTGGTGCTACTCACCCCGCGAGAGGTCCGCTCACGGATTACCGGAATTTGCGATAATTCAGAGCGTCCAGGAGGAAAAACGAGCGAAGCTTTTTCTATGTATGCGACAAGAGAGAAAGTGGAAGAGATAGAGGTTTATATTCAAACTGCTATGGGATGTATATACGTGAAGGAGGATTATTTTATGAATTATTTTATGAATGCGATTGGAGGCTTTGCACTCGAGTCTAGAATAGCATTGTAGTGCACTTTGCAGCTTCTGTATGGCGAGTGACTGATAAAACGATTTTTAACTATTTTTTTTTAATTTTTTATACACGGTACTACGTGATTTTTTTTTATTCGTGTTTTTTGTTTTTTGGACATTCGAAGCGTTTTAAGAGGCACTTTCATTAAGATGCATTAAGGGCTCAAATTTTTAAGCCTTACAATTTTTGTATGGTATGTCTAAAATATCCAACAAACGGGCTGAAGAACATAATTCGATGTATTTTTTTTCGCTGAACATAAAATAGTCACTTGTCTGGCGAGGGTGCAAAAAGTAGGCAAATAGGCGCCCGTGCCGCACACATAATTCTTTGTGCTGACTGCGTGAAAAGTTCAACTCTGAGTGCCCTATTCTCACTGACCTGTGCGCAGAAAGTCACTTTTTTGTTATTCTGTCTGTAATGACTTTCGTCTCCTAAGCCAAGTGCCAGTGACAAAGTCATTTCGTACGCACTAGTGCGTAAAAAATGACGAATATTGCGCTCTGCGCATGCGCCGCCTTTTCTACGCATATTAGCAGAAAACGGGACTTTCTACGCACCGAACGTAGGCGCAAAAAGTCGAACTTTTCGCGCAAGCAGCACAAAAACGGTATTAGTTTTGACCAAAGGTTTAAACAGAGTTAAAAATACTGATAATGCAGCTATCAAGCGGAAATAGTCGATAAATCGCAAATAAGAGATATTTTATGCATTGATTTTTTTATCTAAGATGAATAAATTTTCGGCAAACCAAATTTAGTTAATTTGACTATACCGTTACGATCTGCGAAAAGATAAAATCACAATGCAACATTTTTCTCACCCGAATTTACAGTGCAAAACTGTACTTTTCCCAATTTTCTTCGATCCATTGCTCTCGAATACTCTCGCCTCACCGCTCTCTGTGGAAATCTGATTTTTTGAAGTGGAACAATTGAGTCCCTTTTTCTCATCCACTCGTTTTTCGAATTTTTTCGTCCACTTCTATTGCCCTTTTATTTTTTTTATCTTTTTTTTTATTCTCGACCGCAATGGTATTTTCACACTTGCGGTTTTTTTAACGTCCATTCCAGATAATACTTAGTTTTATTTTTCATACATTTTGAACATTCGTAACGCTAATGTACAAAAAGATATCAGAATACGCTGCAGCAACTTTAAAAAATTAACAACCTGGCAATTTATTGCAATTTGAAAAAAGCGTTTTTTTTTTCTCGATGTGTTTCATTAGTTTGTAAATTGAATTTCTTTTCACTATTATTTCTAAAAGTCTATAATAGAGTTTAGATAATTTGACTCTACCGTCGAGATATCTGAAAACGGAAAGAAAGAAAATACACAAAATATATTCCCACCGGATTCCGCCGCAAGTTTTAACCCTCTCAATTTTCTGTAATCCATTTCTCTCGCGTACTCTCACTTCGTAGCACTCGGTTGAAGTTCGATTTTTCGAAGCGGAATAATCGAGTCACCTTTATTATTCTTCATCGCCCTCAAAAACCTCCTGTTCTCTCTGCCCTTCGTTTATTTTTTATCTTCTTTCACCCGTAACTATATTTACCCTCTTACGTGTTTCACGTATCACATTTTCGGCTCTATCGAAATTGCGCATATGAGAATTCGTCGCTATAGCTCGGTGAAGTAGCGTTAATGTCGAAGCTTTCGGTTTCGGTCGAACATGCGGGCGTTTCCTTTTTAGTCGTGTGTGTAGTGTTCCGTCTCGTCGGCGAAGCGAACGAGAAACTCCGTTTATTACCGGCTACCTGTGTCCATGTTCACGGGAAAGCGCCGCGTGCTTTCGCTCTGGTCTCTGTTGCTCTCGGGGTTAGACTTGTGCGTTCATGTAGTTTCATACTATCCTATATACATGTACACATAGACATAGACGCCATACCGAGCGGGTGAAATATTTGCTGTGGTAACCGTGCATCCGGCTGCGCTGCACCACCGCGGGTGCAGTTGCAGCGGTACAGTGTAGGAGAGTCATAGGTATGAGGGTTGTACGGTGAGAACGCGTGTTTCTCGGCTATTCACTCTTTCCTCTCTTTCCTTCCAGGACCAGTTACTCGCTCACTTTCGCCGTTTCTTTCTCTCGTCTGGTGCATCGCCGTGAGGCGGGAGAATCGGAACTCGCGTATACACCTATGTGTTTCCCGTCTACCTCGAGGCAGCGTTGAACTCCTTCTTTTATTTTTATTTTTTCTTTTTTATATAACTCCCTCTCGTTTCTCTGTTTTTCACTTTTTTCCGCTCTCTTGTACAACTGCCGACTGGTACTTGGCTCGAGGCGGTTTTTAAGGGCTCACGTCGAGGCCTCGAGGCATCGGGCTTGATGATCCTCCGGACTCTACTCGACGCCGGTGCTCTTTGCCACTTCAAAGCCCTCGAGGCTCTACAACCGACAACGATTCTTTCCTCACTTGCTGTTTCTTCTTGTCTTTCGGAGTCAGCACTTGACCAGTGAGAAATGTCATATTTGAGGGGGCAATAAGAAGCTTTTTTTTCTCTTGCCACGAAGGGCCATGCGGCAAAGTTCTCCAGTTTTAGAGTGGGAATAGAGAGAGAGAGTTTAACGATTTGTATACGTGTGATACGAGCTGAGACGTCGGTGTGCGCGGCGGTGCGGTCGAAGCAACCCCGAGGCAGTCGGACCCCCGGAACGTTAGTTTCCGGTCCAGGCGACGTTTGTCAACGACGAAAGTCCGGGGGTCAGCGCGGGGGTTGACTATTTCCTCGCACGCATCCCTCTCCCCTTCTGGTGTGTGTATTCGCACAGTACCACCGGATAAAGGAGAAGTAGGAGTTGCCACAACGCCCTCACGTAACACATTTGCCCTCTGTAAATTACATTTCCCTCTCGGCTGCAAGAGCCGTCGCGAGAGAGGAGAAGGAGCGAAAGGGAGAGAATCAGAGGAGGAAACGTATCCCGAGGCAAACTTTCCAACGCCCATTCGTCTCTGACCCTTTATTAGCGGCTTGGACATTGGAAAATTAAAGTAATTAAAGGGGTGATACAATGAGAGGGAAAGGACTCTTGGTCGCAGGAAGAAAACACACATTGGGACTCGTGATTCGCGCAATGGTGGAAGAGTCAACGGGGGGTTTGAGACTTTTAATTTGGAGAACGAAATAAAATCAATATCTGAGGGGATGAAAAAAGAAAAATCACGGAAAAGTTTAGATTTTAGTTAACTCTTTAACGTTCAATGGAAAGTTCGATAGAAATTATATGTTCAGATATTAAATTTAAAAAAAAAGTTAATTTTTATAAAACGTGATCGAAATAGTCGTCACTAAATATTATTTTTATTTACGAAATTTTGTTTTTTTTGAGATATTTATCGAAAAATAAATTAATTTCTCGAAAATTCTTCGGATATGTATAGAACATTTTTTCATTCGTACGAAATTCGTAGAGCATAAGTTCGTTCGGCGACAAAACTATTCCCTCAATGGCTATTATAGTCGGTCGCGCGATTCCATGAGATATTCGTAGATCGCTCCAAGGCACATTTACCAAGGCTGTTTCCGGTTTTCATACGAGAGCCATTTGTCAACAAGTAGGTAGTTCTCGGAAGGGAGGTTTCTATTCACCCAACGAGCCGAGCCGGAGTGCGAGCGAGAGTAAGCCATTGAATGCCCGAGGAGCCACGAATTCGTGTGCCAAATTCCATTTCCCAACGTCGATTTCGTCGTTGGACTGCGTTACCGTATATATAGTATTATGAACCCCGCTCGCTATCCGGGCGTCGTAGATTCTCGTCGAGAACTCCAGGCAGAGGCGGAGAGACGAAGAAGAGAAAAGCCCGAGAAACATGCGACATCACGCAGAGAGAACCTTACCCCGAAAATTCAGTCTACATCTCGGCTCTCTCTTCGTTTCTCCTCGGCGTGTCTGATCGCCCGAGTGACGTTGCCGACGTCAACGTTTCGAACGTCAGGGCTTTAAAGAATTCACGTCCACCCCGAAAGGATTCGGGTCTCGCCGAGCGTGTGACTGGAGGAAGGCAAAGAGAGTGAGGCAAAAGAGTACCACCCTCTCCCTCCCCCTTGCCGAACGAAAAAAAACGGGAAGGCACATCAATTTTTCAACTTCCCAAGTCCCTAGGCACACGATCACGCCCGCACATGCTCTAAGGTATTTTTTGTTTTATTAACCTTACGTAGGTGCGCGTAATAAAAGGGCACAATTTTTGGCCCTCCGACAGTCAGTCTATTAAGGGCGCTTGAGAGTAGGGAAAAATAGGGGATATGTCTTTTTTTACGGCTCTGCACAATATGAAGGGTAAAAAAAATATGAATATATTGTAGAATGGCGGCTGTTTGAATTTGCGACATCGTTACTTGATAATAAAACGCAGCTTACAGTTTTTCTTTAGAAAAAAACACTGCTTTACTGCTTCGAAACTCGCAGGCTTTTTGCATAAATGTTATCATTATTTTATCGTAAATTTTATTTTTCTGCGGCACCCCAGTCACGCATTCAAAGAGCTAAAAAGTGCAGCAATTGAACTTACGTAGACTTTATCGAAGACATTTCATCGTGGAAAGATGGGGTGGGCGATCCTGCTGGGCTTATAACCTACCTAACGGTTCTAATCAATGTTGTATCCAGGAGCTCGGCGAAGCTTCTCGCGAGAGTCCTCTTAAATTATGAAACTACGGCAGAAGGCAACCGGAGGAGAAGACCAGGGCGAACTGTATCTTTCGACGGGAAGCGGAGGTCCTACTAGGTAGGATCTACCAAAGAACGAAGAGCGACGCGCAAAAGCCCACCCTCACCCCTCCGTTTTCGTTCTCGTAGTAGTAACGGCAGCGTATGCGAAGACCGCGCCGTGTTCCGGTGAATTTTCCACGCTCTCCCTCGGCCACGATGAATTTTTCACGGCACCGGTGAACCTCTGCATTTTTAAAGACAGAGCACCCGGTCCGGACGTTCGTTCCCTTTTTCCTTCGTATCAAACGCTATATATATCTTCGTTCTATACTTTTCGTTCTCTGACCTCGAGACTTTTATTTCGTTTCTTCAGAACTTCCCTTGTCGACGTAACGCCGGTCTGCCGACCTTTTCCGACTCGACAAACCAACGAACGTTGCAGCCCTATCCTTACGATATTTGAAGAAGAAGAAAAAAAAATCTCTTCATCCCCCTTCTCGGCTTATTTGAACGACCTTTGGAGCGGAAAAGAAGCTCGGAACAATGATTTGAATTCTCCTGTATGATTGAATCCGGTGGTACAATGAAAGGTTAGACCCCAGTTTTCAAGTAAAACTTGTCACATAAAAAACGAAAAATCAGAATATCACGAAAATGGCTATTCGTTGATTTTATTTATTAAAACAAATCGATGATTATTTAATTCCTTTTACGGCTCAATTCTTCGGAAAATCAATCGATTGTATACATCATAAAAAAAATATCACTGAATATACATTTTTGTCGAAAAAGGGCAGTCAATCGAAGTCGATTGTATTATACGATGCAATATCATATATATTTTATCGACATTGAATCTTTATACAAATTAGTACATTTTTTTTTAATAATTTTTCTTTCACATTTGGACGGGTAATTATTATCTCTTATGGATTTTTTTTTTAAATAATAGTATGTAACATTTTTTTAGATCGAAATAATATGCTCTATTTTCTAAATTTTAAGATTTGATAAAGTATCGCGAAGTTTCACTCGTGTCACCCTCGTCGAAATTTTGATTCACAAAATCTCAGCGTTACAGGCATAACTGGGAAGCTTCTTTATACAGCTTTTAGAATGTAGGAAGAGAGAAAAGCGAGTCGTGGGACAATGATATTACAGTCGCGGTTATGATTGAGTAGAGGTAAAATGAAACGTTATGCGGAGTTTGGGAACACAAGAAAGGATAGGACGACAGAGAGGGAGAGAGAGAGAGAGGTTGGCTCATTTATCTCTCGAGCTTTCGATTCGACTTTGGCGAGGACGCAGAAAGGACGAGGATGACTACGAGAGAACGAGAGATGACTCTAACAGGGCCACGGGAAATTGCACGAGTCTACCGTGGATCTCCCTTCGTCGGAAGATTTATTCATCATACTCGTCGTAACTCGATCCACTACTCTCGCCGAGCTCTCTCACGACTCTTGGGTTAGGTGCTATCCTGTGCGAGGAGAAGATCGTAAATATGCCGCGTTCCACGACGCTTATAACATATATACCAAAAGCGGACGTAGACGGAGCAGGAAGAGTTGCTACTACTGTAGTAATAGCGTAACTCCGCTATGTACATAACTCCGATATATACATAATATATCATTAGCCATTCCACGTCGAGATCCAACGAATTTTTTAGGCTCAAAAAAAGTCTTCGTATATTATCTTAAGATATCATTCCGTATATCACGGATATCGATAAATTATGTTAAAAAATAATAACATCCAATTCGTACAAAATTTTTATTTGAAAACTATCGTTTTTACGAGAAAAAAAATAAACATGATATTCAGATTTTTGCACCTATGTTTTGATGATAGCATTTTTGTTGTATATTTCTGATAAATTTCTGGATTTCTGGTACGACAATTTTTATCAAAATTATATATTATATTTGTCTATCTATACGATCGCAATTTTTCATCAAAATAATGCTTAACTGCAGAAAAAACGGTGAGGGTAACTTCCATTTTTGAGTGG
This sequence comes from Buathra laborator, assembly GCA_934046635.1. Classification (NCBI taxonomy): domain Eukaryota; kingdom Metazoa; phylum Arthropoda; class Insecta; order Hymenoptera; family Ichneumonidae; genus Buathra; species Buathra laborator. The sequence continues at coordinate 21,560,894 of OW203894.1, forward strand.
ATTTTTTGATAAATTTTTCGGTCTTAAGTTTCTCAGAGTATAGATGTGAATAATTTTGGAAAAAATAAAGTTTTTTTTTTTTTCATCATTTTGGAAGATGATTGATAGTCGACTTGACACGGAATGTCTCATGTATATCTTACGTACTGTACATATCAAAAGAAAAAGCGAAGTATACGAGACGAGCTTATATCTGTTCATTCATATTCTTACTTTTCTCTCGCTGGTTTCCATCCTTTGAAACTTTCCCTTGTGCCCTCCTACGCTAAGAGAGCGCGCTCTCGATTCCGCACAGTCGAATCCCCAAAGGCATGTTGTTCTTTCTCTTTTTTTCCTTTCTCCAACGTTGAGAATAAAGAGAGCGAGAGCTTCGAGAGAGTATAAAAAAAAAGAATGATCGAGAGAAAGGAAAAGCTACGTGCGGAGGAGAAAGTGCAGAGAGCCCGGAGATCGATTACCATCTCTTAAGGTCGTCGTTGTCGTCGTAGTCGTCGATCCCTTATCTCGAAAGCCTTCCGTAACCCACGTTTCTTCGATGTCTCCGAAAACCACCACCACTACTACTACCACTACCCTCGCCTTCCTTCCCCATTGCGTCTTTACCGTTATCGTCCATTCGATGACGTACTTTGGTTATTTCCGGTCTTTATTGACGGGACTTCGGGTATGGATTTCCGGTTGTAGAAAAAGAACGTGAATTTCATCGATGTTGATAAAAGGAATTCGAAATTTCGAAGGAAAGAATAAAAAAAATTAAGGGGTCTCGGAAATGTAGAAAAAAGCGCTGGGTGGCCCATCATTCTACTTTTCTCGAAAACTCCCCGCGGCTACGAAAGCTCTTTGCTGCGTACATTTCTTCATTTTCTTCATCCCACCTACTGCGCAGCTATGGAAGTTTCGCTCTCCTTTATTCTTTTATTCTCGCAGTGAAATTCCTTTGAGTTTCATCTTCTATCTCGCTGTTACTTCGTTGGGTTTTTTGTTACGTTCCCTTTCGGGCCGTCAGGCCGGTAACAGAGAGTCCGGCGATCAAAGAGGTAATTGTTTATCAGCTCGGAGCGTGTCCTTGGCGATTAAACGGCAGAGGCAGCAGCAGTGAGACGATAAATTCTTTCTTTATTCGATGTAAAGATCCGCAACGATACGAAGGTCGGCTTCATTTCTTTCCCGTTTTTTTTAGGCTGAATGCAACGAAGCAAAGGTGGACGTTAATTGTTTTTCGGCTTCAATTGCAATCGTGGAAATTGAACGACAGGGAACAAAAACGCGACGAGAATTTCTTTTGATGTGTCCGATGTGAAGAACCCGACGATACAACGTTTATTCACTTTTCAATTTCAATTTGGAGCTTCCGGAGGAAATTTAATTTTGTAACAAACATTAGCGTCGTATTTTTGTCTTTTTACTCAGCATCATTGACGCTTGTCTGCACCAATAAAACCCCACGCAACACCCATTGGGTGACAAAAATCTGAAATAATTCAGACAATATTTTGCATCTTTTATTTACATTTCTAAATTTTTTCAAATTTTTCTATTATCTGCCTGTCGCTTAAGACAGTCATCTACTCATACGTATACAGTTTGGCGAAAAACTAAATTTATCTTAGTACATTAAATGTTTTTGATCAATTTCTTTGCCCAAAATCGTCTTTGATCCGTTTATATTTATCTATATTATAATAAAGTATACGCGCATCTGCATTTCTCGAAAATTCCCTCACAATATTAATGAATTCTACGGACAATGTCAGAGAACGGAAAGAAATCAGATTTGAACGTCTCCCCATAGAGCTTTATTCGTTGCTTTCTTCGCTTCTACAGGATTCCTTTGCCATTTCTTTAGCTTAATGTGCACAAAGTTCAGCGAGCTATGATGCATGTAATTGTTTATCAGTTCAGCGGATGATCTTAGCAATTCTAATGCGGGTAGCAAATAAGAGCTCAACGCAGAAAGGCATCTCTATCAGCGTAACTATTTGGCAATATCCTGCGTCGTCGTTATTATCATCCAATCCAACTATTAGAGTCCCAACTATTAGTATCCCACTGTGTTTTTTGTGTGCTCCGTTAGATATTTTCACCGTCCATTCATTCGCGAAATAAGATACGACAAAGCTGATGAAAAGACTCGGCGATAGTTCAGGCGAGTCGGATGTCCACGAAAAGCCAACGAGAATCGAATGAGAGGCGGAGGTTGATGAAGAAAGTCCGCCCGCGTTTAGTACCGACGCACGGATGGACTATTTTCATCTCTGAACTTTTTAGCCGGAAACCGGAGACAAGAGAGATTCCGGAGGAAAACTCCGGCGTATACAAGTGTGTCGCAATGTACGGATGTTCTCCACTTTCCACATACATACTATTACTCTCTAACGGCGACTAGAGCTCCTGGCAGGACGGAGTTATTCGCGCGTGAAAAACACCGAGTAGAGTTAATTACTATCCGGCACACCGCCGCGTGGCGTACCACTGCCATCCACGCGTGGGCTCGCAATATGGAAAGTACGATGAATTTTCTCGAGCGAGAAGTTTGATTAGGTTGGGTGGACCAAAACCGCTCTCTCGTTCGTTCGCTTGCCGCGAGGCCCCGTGTGCTCACTTCTCTCCTCTTGGCTATATCCACTCGGTTGCTGCCGCTGCTGCTCTGCTTTGCTCTCTCTATCTGCTGCTCTCACAGCGTCCCGGACACAACCAAGTATATTGCGTATTGATCGTTCTTTACTTGTTGCGCAGAGCAAACGCTCTACTCTCTCGCTGCTTCCTATCTACCGACCTGCCAAGGTTCTCGTCCTGCATATACGTATACACCCGCCACCCTTACACTACGCTGTGCTCCCGGTTGAGAGAACAGACTCCCCTCTTTATCTATATTCTATGTATACATAGATATAAATAAAGATAACTCGTTCCGGACTCCATTCTCCACTGTCTTTTTCTCTCTATAGACAGATGTAATTAACGTCACGAGGTGAAACAGGGAATAAAGATTTTCGCTCTCAATGCCTATCCGTTTCTCTACTATTGATATGTAATCAATTTCTCTTCGTGGCTTGCGCTTTTCTCTTTCATTTTATTTTCCTTATGTACTTAGTTTCCAAGTCACTCTGTATCGTAATTATTGACGTAGATAATTGCGACGAGAGAGCAATAATTGCATGTCAGACTAGCTGATGAGGGTCGACGGAGGTACATAAATCTTATTAGATCGAACTTCCAGAAGGAAATCTGCGAGTTATTTGCAGGAATGATTTAATAATACCTTGAAGGATAATTTTATTAGTTTTAATGAAGCGTTGTACATTTTTTTAAAATTTTATTGCAAGTCATTTAAAGATGCAGCATCACCGATTTTCAACTTCGCGAAAACAGAATTTGGAAATTCAAAAAAAATGTTATGGTTCTCTTTCAGCTATGTATTTTTTTTTTTTTTTTGGCCCAAAGCCAAGCGGGTCGGCAATAGCGAAACCATGCTTTTCACTTCCGGCTCTACTGCAATTTATCGTGAAACAGTTTCCGCTTCAAAGTCTGTAACATCGAATTCGACAAATCAATAAAACGACAACGATGTACGGGTCGATGAATTTCGATGAAAAAAAAATCCTACGCAATTTTCGACCAAATAATATTCTCTTTTTCGAAGTATTCGAGGCATTGGTTTTCATCGCTTTTTCAGGTCGACAGACATTTTTGTTTTCTTTGATAATACGACCAATTAACAAACAAAGGTTAACGAAAAACGACGGCAAGCGGCTTTGATTGTTTCATCTCAAACTTATCGATCATTTGTCATTTTCAAAGGAAAAGTTATTTCAAAGTATGTAATTGAACATCACTAACGCAATAACGACTCTTCAAGATATCTCGGTATATTGCCATTATCCGCATAACGCATGGCTGACGCGTTGGTACAGTTAGGGTGAAATAGACGCGCGCATTCACCACCACTATGGCGAGAATGCGCCTGAATGCGTTGGCCTCGCCACCGCGAGTTCGCTGACTGCGGCTAACCATCAGATATCCCTACTACTTAGCGTCTGATCAATGCGTTCTCTCGCCACTGGCTGACCGGTGGTCGCGACGATTACATGTTTCGACTACTGGACCGCGCCTGATGCAGGCTATATGTTCCTGTAGCTGAGGGTCAGTGTATAGGGAAAACACGACCACTTTGCACACCGACGAATTCGGACAGGTTCAGCATCCATCGCTGTATATCTCTTTGTGTGTCTCGCCTCGTAGATATAGCGGTGACTAAACATATACGCGATACGCGAGGCTCGCCGAGCATCGAAGCTCGTTGGTGTCTATCTACGTCGTCAGGGGGGTAGTTCGCTTGTCTACGAGTTTAGACTCCCCTCCCACTCCCCATTGGATATATTCTCCGATGGTTCGGAGAGAGCCCCATGGGCGCTTCGTCTCTTGTTCTCTATACGCGTTCAGAGAACCCGGTCGCGTGTTTCCACGACAGGCATTGTTCTAGCCGAACAGCTTTTCCACACATCGAACAAATATCGATCGGACCTTACGACTTGCCGAGCAAACCGGGATGAGAGGAGTCAGCGAGTCTGAGAGACAGCGTCTACTCCTCGTCTCCTTCCTCTTTAGCTTTTACTGTATGTATACATGTATATATATCTATACGGTATTTATATATGTAGCTCTTTTGGCTTCTATTCTATGGGATATTCGCCTTTTTCACCACAAAGCATCGTCCCTTTACGCTTTGCCTTCCACCCGCAGCGTCCCTTTCGCCGTGTAAACCCTGGAGATAGCTGGCATTAGACTCACAAGCTTAGGTAAACTTTATCGATTTCCACCCAATCCCCCCCCCCCCGAGAACGTAGTTCGCCTGACGAAGATTTAAAGAGATGGGAGAGACGATGAACCTTCAGGGCATTCCTCTCCGTCTGTTCCGGGAGAATAGGTTCTTCTTTTCTATTCTTTTACCCTCTTTGTATATTAAGCCATAGCGCAAGTCGGTTTAAGCAAAGTCTTGCTTGCTTTTGGTTAATACAAGGTTACGGATAGTTGCAATACATTTTTTTTTATCGACATCAAAGAGTCGATACTCCGAGGTGATTTTTTTTTTAGTTTTCGATATGCAGACAAATTCAAAGCTGATGATTTTAAATATCCTTAAAGTTCATATTCCCGCCACGGCTCGAGATATTGCCACAAATTTGTCGGGCATCCCCCGGAAGTTTGATTGAAGATTTTTTTTCTTTTTTTTTTTTCAATTTATTTTTATTTTTTTTTCAAATGGTTGTCGACCTCGTAATTAAAAAATATTTTCGTATTTATACGTTTCAGATATGTCTTCGAGATTGCGACATATTCAGCTCGAAAAGTATTGCCAGGGACTTGAAAAATGTCGCTTATTTAATGATAATATTTCTTACCGGAGCCTAAGTACGCGCGGCAGTGACGAGGCAGAAGCGTTAGAGCGTACGGAGAGCGAGAGTCATACGCTTGAAATAATATTCGTCACACGAAGCTTCAGTATTTTATCTCTGCGCCTTTCTCCTCCGACTCTCGCGGGTGTGTGTGTCTGGCTGTGTATACAGAAGACCGCGGGTGCGGGCGATGCTTGCGGCCTGTGGAGTAGCGAGTTCTGCGTGCTCAAGTTACGGGTTGGATGTGCTCGGTCGCATGCTGATCGCCGTCCCTCCCCCGCGAGGCTCACTCGAGAGGCTTCACTCTCTCTCTCCCGCCGCTTCGTTCTGTCCAACTCTGTCTCGCGCTATCACGTTCAACTCGTTCATACGACAAAGGACGAGAGAGGGTACGGGGGTGGGGAAGGGGAGCAGAGAACCCATGAAAAACAATGCGGAATTGTGTATATATCTCTCGTTTCCCGGGAGCCCGTACAGGGCTCTCAACGAGAGAAGCTCCACGGGGGGGTTACAGAGCTCTTCGCCGAACGAACGCGAGAGGACGAACGAAGAAAAATATAGCAAGTACCTACCCCACTACCCGGATGGAGGAAGAAGAGAGCAAAAACCGCGCGACTCCTTCGCCGTTCGAGTGTACGACGATGGAGTAGACACCCGACGATTCTTCGAGCACTCTACCCCGAGTTCTCTACTCAAACGTGACTGCGTCATTACATTTTTCATACGCCCGACAACCCTCCAAACAATCTCGAGTCGAAGCGTACCACGCAACGCGCGAGATATTCCGCGTCAAATGGACCATCCGTCGTCAATTAACAAAAATAATAATAATTTCATTAAAACTCATCGAGAAACGCTAAGAAATTCAACGAAAATTGATTTGCTCCGAACTAACGAAAAGAGTATATCTATTTTATATTTATTTCGAACGAAACTATTTGGTGCAGCATTTGGAGAATTTTGATCGTAAAAAAGTGTACGACAATTTCAATTTTTTGCGCATTTCATTTTTTTGGTACGCACCCGATGGCGTTCAAATTTGAAAAATTGAAAGCAAATAACATCGTCGAGTTATAGAAAAACCACATACCAACCCAGCGGATTCGAAACGCTTAGCTTCGGTAGACCGAAATTTGTATTTGCTATTCGCATCGCCGGTGCAGCACTATTTGCTGTATCGCCGATACAGCTCATCGACCATATTGCTCACATCGTGTTGCATCGATTTCGCTACCGGCGGAGCCAAAAAATATCTATGAAATTCAACGGAGGAATACCGCGTAGACGACACGGGTGCTAAAAATGTTCGTGGTTTCCGGGTTTAAAAAAAAAAAAAACTAAAAAAAATGATTATTATTCTTAACAATCGTAAAAAAAAAAAGGTTCGTAAAAAAATATATTTTTCACGACCCTTTTTAGACGCGAAAAAGGGACCAGCGACGTGGAAGGCCTTGTGTATCGGCACGCAAAAAGAATGGGGAGGGAGATGCTGGAAGGAAGAAACTTCGTTTTCATGAAATATATTTAATATATCATGAAGATATTATGAGTCGAGGAAGTACCGGTATAAAGTGTCTCTCTGTACGCATATCCTACTTCCATGCTTCGGTCGTATAACGCTTGAGCGTATTTCATGCCACCTGCCTTTCGTTCCTCTTTCCTATGATATTATTTCCGTTTTCCTCTCTCACACCGAACTTCGCCGAAGCTCATGTATACATCTATATCGGGGTATAACGGTGTAAATGAAATCGGATAGGCGGCGGGGCGAGGCGGAGCGAGAGCAGCCGAGAGGCCGAAGCGAAGATTGAATTAATATCTATTACTCTGATGTATATGTTATAACCGTACGATATTATAGTTCGAGGGTATATAAAGAGTCTGCAAAGTCTACTTAACCCTCCAGAATTCTACTCTCGGAGCGTATGACGATGACGAGATACTCGAATAAACAGAAAGTAGAATTGTTCTATTTTTATCTATTTCGTTCTTTTCTTCGTTCTTCTTTTCGTTTTATTTATTCGCTCGTGTTTTTTTTTTTTTTTGCTTTTTTCTTTCTCGTTTTCGTACGGTTCTCGCGAGCTATCGCAGGCATTTGCGTACATAATGTATCCGTCGAAACGACGAACCGTCGTTCGGGATATATAGAGGATAGTAGGCAGCCAGAGCTGACGTAGCGGAGGGCCGGAAGGAGTAGTTAAAATAAACATTGGACCGCGGAACCGCACCCTATACCCGTCGTGGAAGGCGAGAGATAAAATTGAGAGAAGCAACATCGACGTAAACCCCGCGGAAATCCTCTCTTCGCGCCTCGCCACCGACAGATAATAGAAAAGTTGCGGGTCTCTCGACGTTGATGCTCGTGAAGGGGAATGTTCTATCGACATCTCTCTTTTCCTCTCTATCTCGTCGAACGAACGATCGAGCTAAGAAACGAAGGGTGAGAAAGTCCCGCGAAGAAAACAGGGGAAAAACTCGATGGAATTCTGGAGAGGAGATAAAGAATTTATTGGCATTGTAGCCGATATACACCCAAAGTGAAGCCGTGCGAGAATAGAAATATCCCGAGAAATGCAATTCCCCGAGTTCGTAGAAATTTTTATGAATTTTCATGTCGAAGTCTTCTTCTACATACTTCGCGACGATGCAATGCTTCGATATGTCCGATTTCCGGGAGATTTTTCTACACGAGAAAAATGAAGTTGTTGTTTTTTACCTTTCCAATAAAAGTCGGTATGTGAAATCAATTCTTCTTTCTGTGACGTCAAAGAAACCCTTTAAGGTTTTTTTATTATGATTTTTTCCGATTTTTTTCATCACTTTTTCTCGATATTCCAGCCGTAAAACATTTTTTTAAATTCGAAGCGTCTGCAGCGTAACATATTTCAAAAGTCGAAAAGATTTTTATGATTATTACGAGTTAATCGGCGTTAGAATTAGCCTTTCACTCACGTCTAGTCGACCGCTTCATCCTCCCCGGTGAATAACCATATTCACCCTTGTAGTACCAGTCTGCACGTTATCCCCCGTAAAACCCTAACGCTTTGGTGTCTCGTCGGAACTATTGACGCGTACGCCAAGCGTACAGTAATTTTCCGTTACAACCCGAACGAGTTTATGGTTTCACCCTCGCCAAGCCTACCAGACACTCAGCTTTGTGCGTCGTACTATACGATCGGCGTATTTTTTAATCTATGCAAAAAAAATCCTCTCTTCGTTCCCAAATGCTCAAAAATATTGAAAAAACTAGTCGGATCGGACTGTGACTGTCCGTCCCGTTGAAAGCTTGATGACAGAAACGAAATGGAACGGATAAAACAAACGCGCGCGCGCGCGACGCAAACAGCTTCCCGCTCTCAACAGCGTCTCCCTCTTTTTTGTCATTCGTTTTATTTCTTTGGTTTTTTTTTTTTTTTTTTTTTTTTTTTTTTTTTTTCATACGAAATCTCATTAAACTTTCGAGCTATCCGAGGCACTTTGCAGACTGGCTGAATCCGCACGACAGGTGCGTTCTACAGTTGGTAGAGAACGGGTACAATGGAAAATGAAATAGCTTTGAGTACCGTCGGAGCGAAATGATCTTTGACCTCGATTAACTGTCGTCCCGTCGACGCGTACAAGGGGGAGGGATATTTTCCACGATTGTGTATGTGCATTCGAGCGTTTCATTCACAGTACCACCCGCTGCCGAGGGAAGAACGAAAGTACTCATTTCTATTTGTCTTGGACAAGGGCTCGGCTCACAGGACTGCTGTAGGATTCTCGATTCGTTTTCCATTCGAAGTTATTCGTTGAAGGGAACTCGCTGGAAACTGCGTTGTTGTTTTTTTTTTTTTTTTTTTTTTTTTTTTCATTCTGATCCGACGTTGAAAAAAGTCTATTCATGAAGGCTATTAATTCGTATGTTTCAGAATAAAATGCAATGACAGCAGGCGACCTATCATGAACATTATAAGGCCGTTACGTGACGCCGTAGGATATCATCGTGTTGCATATCATGAGATCTATAGAAGTATTTCTGATAGAAATCCTCGTCGCATCGGCGGCCCTTTGCGCCGAGGATACGATTAAGAATAATGTTACCGGTAAGTTTTGCACGTCTATGCTTCACGTTTACATAAATCATGAAATATTATTACAGCGAAGTTTTGTGGGTGGTTTACGATGGGGAGGGCGCGAGGGGGAGAGGGAGGGGGTTATACCGGAAATTTGAGAACGTCTCGAGGGAACGTGCAAGCGGCGAGTTGCATCCGGATGTCTTCCGGAAGAGAATGGAGCTGCGGACGGGTCAATGGATTTGCATTCCAAAGTGGTTTCTCTCTGTGTCCAACTTCGCTCTCGTATTCCTCTCGTTTCAGCGATGACGAATGAACGCGAAAGTTTCGAGCGTAAAGATTTATAGATGTAACGATAGATCCGCCGACCCGAACGGTCTCACGCGCCGTGCATCGTGAATTGACGATTAGATTTTTTTTTTTTTTTTCTTCGTTTTTTCTGAATCTTAATAAATGAAAAAGTGAAATGAAGGCGGAGAACGAGAAGAGGAGGATGCGCCTCCAGCCGCGTTCTTCTCTTCTCGTCTCGTGACTGGAATTTTTATTGTACACACTTTCGCGTGAGAAAAGCCTGTGAGAAAACGTCGTCGACGTCGTCGCGGGGTAATTGGATAACGTTGATAACGTTTTAGGGCAATGTAAACTTCCCCTCGGTATGGAGGAGGGAAAAATACCGGATGACGCGATAACGGCATCCTCGAGTTACGAGATGAAGTCTGTCGGCCCTCAGAATGCGAGGTATTTATAGTAAAAAAAAAAACTGATATATTACGTAAAATATTCGGAGCGTCTAAAAAAATGGTAAAAAATAAGCGTATAATCATATTCGCGATTAAAAATTCTTTTTCAGACGATGATTAGATAATTTAAAAATGAGAATAAATTATTGCATTTTTTCTAGTTTTCACCCCCAAATACGATCTCACGAAAAAAAAACTGTTTCCCTTTTATTTTTAAATACTTTTAATATTGTAAATTGTATTAATTAACGGTGAGTTACCTTTTTTCGAAACAATCGAAGCGTAATATCATATTCGGCATTAGAAACAATTTTTTCGATGATTAGACTAAATTATTAGATTATTTAGAAATTATTGAATTTTTTCCGTTTTTCACCTTCAAATACGATCTCACAGTAAAAAAAAAAAATGTTCCGCATATTTTAAAACCCTTTGGACTTTTGGAGTTATATTAATTACTGTTGGGTTGTGTTATTGAAGAATACGACAGGAAAAGAACGGAGGGGCGTGGTGTCCAAAGGCGCAGATTAGCAGCGATATTCGTGAGTATCTCGAGGTCGACCTGACGAAGGATCATCTGATAACGTGGACGGAGACACAAGGACGTTTCGGTAATGGTCAGGGCCAGGAATACGCCGAGTCCTTCTTCCTCGAGTACTGGCGTGACTCCAAGTGGCATCCTTACAGAACGTTGAGGGGCGATCGGGTAAGGGTGATGTCTGATATCGCGATCGAAAGATAAAGCTTACAGGGTGTACGCCTCTCGAGTTAACTCCCCCGCGTGTGTAAAAGGGGGAGAAAAATAAAAAGAGGAAACAAACAAAATCAGATACTGAATGCGCCTGAGTGATATATAGTAGAAAAAAAAAGCCCGCGCGCTGTTTCTTGACTTTCTCGTTCAGTCGTGAATTTCCACTCGAACTGCTTGCGTAGCTTATCTCTTCTTCGATTCTTATCGGGAGCTTTTATTCTCCCACTTTTACCATATACCTTTAACACACAGATACTTCGCGGCAACAGCAACACGTACCTCGTGGTGCAGCAAAAGTTGGATCTACCATTCGTAGCGAGCAGAGTGCGATTCGTTCCCTATAGCCAGCATCCCCGAACAGTTTGCATGAGAGTCGAGATATTCGGATGTGTCTGGGATCGTGAGTATAACCGTGAACTACGAGGGGAAGAATGGTCCCTCGACGGGATTTCATTCGCGTCGATAATAAAATAGTAGCGGTATAAACTTCGAAGCGATAAATTTACAGAGTTTCTTCTTTTTTTTTTTTTTTTTATTTTGTTAAATTTCTACCAGAACGAGTCACGAGGTACAAAGCCCCGAAGGGTGAAGTATTCGGTCCTGAGGGTGCAAACGCCGAAGATTTTTCTTACGACGGAACGGAAGAGGATGGCTTTCTCGTGGGCGGTCTCGGTCAGCTAACGGACGGTATAATCGGCGAGGATCCTTACAGAATCGAATCGTCCAGCTCCACCAATTGGGTCGGTTGGACCGATCTAAATCCCGTTGTAATAGTCTTCGAATTTGCTGAGACGAGAGACTTCGAGAATTGCACTATTCACGTTGCCAACGCTCCCGAGCGTGGAATCGAGCCGTTCTCTACCATCCGTGCTTCGTTCTCACACGATGGCAAGCAGTATCAACCCAACGAGGAGAAGGCGGAATTCGTTGGTTCGATCAGAACCAGCATTGCCATTCTATCGATCGATTTGCAATCGCGAAGTGGAAGATTCGTAAAAATTGAACTCGTGCCAAGATCCAAGTGGTTACTCCTCAGCGAAGTCACGTTCGAGAGCGGTAAGAATATCATACACGACTTACACAGACTTTAATGTACAATGGTTCATGAGAATCCGGAAAAAAAATGTAGAATTGAATTCTTAACACAGAACCGAACAATTCCGCTCCTCAGAGAATTTCTCTAAACTGCATAGTTTTTGAGATAACGGAGACCGGGGCTAGTTGACACACTTTTAGTACGAAATCGTACATTTCACCCGGCGATTATAATATTTTATAAAATTAAAGCGCAGACGATGGTAAATAATTCCTTACAATGCCGTACGCCGTGCGTGGAATCTTTTTTTTTTTTTTTTTTTTCGATGTGTGTTTCAACTTGCCCCGTCTCTTCTACCGATATTTGTCAACGTTATTGAAGTGGAAAATTCTTAGTCGAGTAGAAATTCGATAAAAAATACGAATTCTATCGACAAGTAAGGGGTGGTAACAATTTTTTTTCCGGTAGTTCCAGCGCCGGGAAATTTCTCGAGCGAATTACCCGAGACCGGTATTCATTCCAATCGAGTAGGCAACGAAACCGATGCAACTTTGGACGGCCAGAGATCGAATTCGAGTTACAACGAGACTATATACGAGATCAATCCTAATCTAACACCGGATGCATTTCCCGTAAATAATTCGCAAACTTACATCGGCCTCGTGAGCGGCGCTCTGATGGTTCTCGCACTTTTGCTCACGTGCACGATATTCCTCATGAAACTACGCGGACGCAACAAAGTTGCTTTGCTGCAAAAACACACCGCACTCCTGTGTGGATCACCCGCGCCTGGGATAACTATCAATATGAAAGACATCAAACTTGCAAATCCCATTGTCGTAAATGGTTTGTCACAGTCGAGATTGTCGATAAAGAGCAAAGGCCTGTCGGGCGACTGCGGCACGATACGAAGCGCTGGCAATAATTCAGGCAACGAGTACGAACACTGCAGCGTTTATGAAAAAACGTACAAATTATTTTCCGAAGAGAATTTGGCTTACGAACAACATCCTTGCAAAAGCGAGTATACAGGTAATTTTTTTAAATTTTAACCCTAAAATCCGAATTATAACCCAACGACACACATATTTCTTAAACCACTCGAACGGGACATATGGATTTGAGAAAAGCCGATGTCTTTATCGTTGCAAAACTTCCAAAAATTAAATTTTTTTTTTTTCATCATTTATTATTATTATTAAGTTATTATTTACTTTATTAATATTTTTTTTCTTTGGTTGTAATGCAATTGAAACGTCAGGATATGAAGAATATTTTTATTGAGGCGCAATATCGATGTAATAAAAAATACAAAAATTACACTTCTTTAATGAAACCTTAAATGACAATTTTTTTTTAATTCACAATTTCCTTGAAACGCGTCGGGTTTAGCAGATCCGTGTGCAGTGTTATGGGGTTAAACTCATTTAAACCTTTTTATTTTCATTTTAATACTAAGGTCCTATGATTATTGACTTTTCTTCCAGACGTAACGGGGTTTTCAAGCGAAGGTAATCTGCAAGACGATAATGTATTGGAAAGAATTGCGCAAACTCCATTTCCGGTGAAGCGACACGGTACCACGCAAACAACGAAATCCAATACCAAAGTTCACGAAGGATATTACGCGGCGACGGATATACTGACGGTGAGTTCGGATCAGTGGTAAACGAGAGTGAAATTTTATCTTCGGATCGATCATATCGGAAAGCTGGTGTCGTATTTAGACTCATCAATTTTTTTTTTTTTTTTCTTTCCTGTTATCGTTTTTTTCTCGTCACGATTTTCAGATCAAAAGACGCGAACAGCACGCGGGTTTAAGTCTATTCACCTCCCTTCACATCGACGAGTGCGCGCGTTTAGCTGATGCACCGAACTCTCTCAACATTCAACAGATCTCGAGGCACAGACTGCGAATTCTCGACAAAATCGGCGAAGGAAGCTTTGGATTTGTGAGTTTTGTTTCGGCCGCTTTTCGATACATTTATTTTATTTGCGATATAAAGCTTATCGATCTAAACCATTTCTTAGGTACATCTCTGTGAGGCTAAAGGAATTCAGAGTCCCGATCTCGGCACCACGAGAAGTCGTCAGGTCGTTATTGTTAGGTCTCTGTGGCGCGGTGTTACCGATTCTTTGAAGTAAGTTTTATCGCCGCAGTTCCTCGTGCTGTTTGGCGTCATCGAGACTATCGATTATAGTAAAGAATTCTAAAAAATCGCGAAAGGGCTATTTTTTTTATCGAAATAAGGAGCAAATATAGAGGCGACGATGTGTATTGTATAATGAAAATAGAGGAGAGAAATTTTAAATATCGATCATGAGGCTATTTTATGTGCAACAGTTGAGAAAAAACCCTTAATTTACTTTCAGAAAAGTCTTCATGAAGGATATGTACGTTCTCGCGGAGATAAGAGACATAAATATCGCCCGAATAATCGCCCTCGTCGAGGAGGAACCGTTCGGCGCTGTATTCGAATACGGCGAACTCGGCGATCTTCCGACTTTCATGAGAGATCACGAAAAATCTAACAACGATATGCCACTTAGTTACGGATGTCTGCTGAATTTCGTAACACAAATAGCTTCGGGAATGAAGTATCTTGAGAGTCTAAATATCCCCCATTGCGATCTCGCAGCGAGGTACGTGTATTGAAAAAAAAAAAAAAAAAGTTTAAAAATGAGTGAAGCGCTCAAATAATTTCGTTCGTTAATTGATTCGTAAATTTCAGAAATTGCGTAGTCAACAAAAATCTCGTGATAAAAGTGTCGGATCACGCGATGTACTGCAGCAAGTACGACGCGGAGTACTACGTTAACGAGTGCTACGCTAAGGTGCCTCTTCGTTGGATGGCATGGGAAGCTGTTCTACTGGTCAGTTTTACTTACGAAGCTATAAAAGTTGAAAAAAATTGCGCAAAAATCCCGCGATAAAAGCGATCATTCGAATCTCAATGAAATTTTAAACATCATTTTTACGTAAAAAAATCATCGAAAATCATTTCTAAACGAAATATCTCGAAATTTCTTAAATCAATTTTTCATAACGTGTAAACGCATCTGCAGATTTTAAAACCATTATATTTCATTTGCCACTGTTATTTAACATTCGCAAATTCATTTATTACGATTTTCGGCATTATACAAACAGCAGAGCCGATTACAGGTAATGATGGGAAGGTTATTAATCACGAAATAAACAAATACAAGAGACACTGATGACAAAAAAATACAAAAAATTTATTTTCGTCAATGTTATTACGATTTTTTTTGGGCGAAAAAAATATGAAGTTAATAATAGGCGGTCACTTTAAAGTGATTTTATGTTCATTTATTTATTTATTGACGATTTACGATTTTTTAAAATCAGAGTAAGCAGAGCTGCCAGGCTGATGTTTGGTCCTACGCAACGACGGTGTGGGAAGTATTAACCCACTGCGAGGAGTTACCCTTCTCGGACATGACCTCCGAACAGGTTTTGGAGAATTGCAGCAGATGGTATCACGGTAACGCGATGGATAGCAAAACGCAACCCCGTGTGCTTTCCCAGCCGCCCACGTGCTCGAGGGACCTGTATCACATGATGACCAAGTGCTGGAGCAAACACGCCGAAGAGAGGCCCACGTTCGAGGAGATACATCTCTTTCTCAAAAGATTGGGCTTCGATTGAAAAAAAAAAAAAAAAAAAAAAACAAAAAAAAAACCGATCGCGTACGAAAAGACGCTCGAGCGGCGTGGACCAAAAAACTATTACAATCAGCTATGCAGCATCCTGTAAATTATACGAGTGCCCCCCATCCCCCTCCCTCCGCCCCCCAAAACGAAAAAATAAACAAATGGACAGAAAGACATATTCAACGGAATATAAAAAAAAAAAAAAAAAAAAAACACGGAGAAAAATTTATACGAATATTAAGCGGTGAAAATTTGATTTTATTTTTACGTATGCGAAGTGATCTGTGTACATAATAATCTTTAAACGATCATTATGGTCCATATTCATACCCTGTTTCATAACCCGATATCTATGTTCAAAGTTGAGATATTTTTTTATACGCTTCGTTTTTTTTTTTTTTTCCACGATGTTTTATCTTGTTGAGTAATTTATTGAAGGATTTTTAATTTTTTATTTTTTATTTTTTTTTTTTTATATTTCAGTTTTAATGTAAAATTCTCTCGGTGCGAAAAAAAAAACGTGACACAAACCCCGAAGGGATGCTCTGGCCACTAACTTATGCTCAACTAGATTTACCTTCATCCTGTAAGCGTGTAAGACGTAATGTTACGACGGGTGACGATTAATATTATTAAGTACGTAAGGGATTTTGATAATCGGTGTGTGTCAATACGTTTATCTGTATCGAATAAATATCGATTGAATAATCACGGACAGAGATTATATCGAAGGGGGTTCGTGAACACCCGAGATAATCGATCCCAGTCTGTCAATTTCTCGTTACAATCGTTCAGTCAATATCGGAAGGTGATCGCGATATCTGCCGAAACATCGCGGCCTCGTAACGATCGTGTAAAATCTCGTCTCTTAAAAGATTTTTTTTTTTTTTTTCAAATTTATCACGAGATTTTATACTGCCGTCCGAGGTATCACTTGTGAAAGAAAAATCATGTCGAGTCAATCTCCGTTAAAATATTAGTATTAATGATCGCGAAAAGAGGGAAAAAAAAAAAAAAAAAAAAAACATATTAAAATAATCGAAGCGACCGGATACTTCGTTCTTTGTATAGCGACGATGGATCATTGTTCCGGTTCGCGGGCGTTATTTCACAAATCATATCCCCTCGTTTATCATATTAATTTTTCTTCCTTATTCGCACCTATCGCTCGAATAACTTATATACATAAACGAAAAAAATTGTATTGTCGATAAGGGAAAAAAAAAAAAAAAAAAAAAAATTGTGACGAACATACTATGAATATCATTAGCTAGTTAGTTAATGAGATCCGCATAGTATTTTTGGTTTCGTAAGGATCATAGGCGATAAAACGAATGTATAAGAACGTACGATATTAAAGGTATAGTTAAATATAAGTGGTCCTCTGTAAATTACCTCTAACGATAAATTGCCGAACGTCGTTCGCATCACCCGCAACTCGGACGAAAAATATTTAAAAAAAAAAAAATAAAATAAAATCCGCGAAGTTATTTCCAACGATCTCGTAATATATATGTGAATTGTGAAAAAAAAAAAAACAAAAAAAAAACTGCCGAGTTGAGTGTGCGTGCGCAAGTGTTTCAAATATCTGTATGTATACCAAAGAATATCGTTAGCCACCAAAGACTATTTTGTCGGAAAAATATCATACGAAAGAAAAAAAAAAAAAAAAACACATTTTATCACTCCAAAAGTGCAATCTGATAGTAAAACAAATGAAAAAAAAAAAAAAAAAACGAAGCAAACGAACATTAATTGTTATATTAGAAAAAAGGATTAACGATTAAGTGTGTGTATCACGAGGAAAAAAAAGGGGAACGATCTCTAGTTGATTGTGAAACATGTGCGTGTGACGAAAAAACAAAACAAAAAAACAAAAAATAACGGAATTTAATCCTTTTTCTTGAATATGTAATTATATCGATGGTGAAAGGATGGTGTGAATATTTCTTTGACTCGGTATCTGTGCTGAAAGTGCATAAAAGCGACGAAAAAAAAAAAATTTGAAAACAAAAAAAAACGAAAAAAAAAATCGAAAAAAATCTCACATTATAATAATTAGCATCGCGCATTTGCTTTCTGCGGTGAGTCTGATTTTAATCTGTAATCCCAAAAAAAAAGACGACAATCAATTTTTCGGAAATAAATGAATATCACACCAATGGTTATAACGGCGTATCGCGTATAATCCATTATGTGATAACGGTTGTTTGTTATTGTAATTATTGCTTCGTTAATACGCCGATAATTGTTTTTATTTGTAGTTTGTACATAATTGATAAACCGCCGATTAATCGAAAAACCAAAGCATCGCGCTATGAGTTTTGAAATAACGCAGATGATAGAGCGAAAGAAGACGAAGGAGGAAAAGATGAAAAAAAAAAAAAAAGAAGATATTAGTTTGTATTATGAATTCCAAGTGATATTTATACACCGACCTTGAAGCATAAGTAGTATATCGATTTTTATCAACAAAAAAAAAAACAAAAAAAAAAAAATGAATTCGTAGCTCTATACCTTATCGTATTCCATTAAAAATTATATTCTTAATATTTCCAGTGTTATAATCAATAAAAATTGTTATACTGTGTAGGTATGTGTTTTTTTTTTTGTAATATATTTATTCTTCCCAAATTATGCACACTGCTAAATTACGACTAAATTACGAATTAAAAAAAAAAAAAAAAATTCTGTACCCTTTTACGAAGTCAGAGGTAAGATATTCATTTCTTTGTGAAAATCCGCAATCGGCTGTTCCCAACGTTTCTCGAAATATACGCCTAACAAAAAATGTGCATTTTTTCCCGTATTTAAAGCCCATGGAAGGTGATGATCCACGTATAACTTCCTTTGTCTGTAAAGTTAACAATTTGATTTTTTTTTTTTTCATCCCCTAATAATTTATCTTAAAGATTCTGTTTTTATTTTAATTTTTGTTCATCAAGTACCTCGGACGGAGTCTTAGCGCTCCGAAAATCGCACCGCTAAGGCACATCGGCAATCGTGTTTGCAACGCTTCGACCCACTTGACGGTGACCTCGCCGAGCATCGTTGTCGGCATCAGTAAAACAGCGTGAAATATATCGTGCACCTCTCTGTATCTCTGCATTACGTATGCTAATTCGATATCATCGACAAATTTAACGTGATCCCTGGAGTCGGGCGTAACGTTCTGCAAAACAATTACATCTCTGAAGCTACGAATTTCATTACTTTTTTTTTTTTTTTTTTTTTTTTTTTTTTTTTTTTTCGGACGTTAAATAATTTTATCGAATACGAAAAAAAAGGTAATTTCTTACATTAACGTCCAAAAAGTTGTGATAAGTTTTGCCGAGTGTGCCTTCCGGTAAATCTTTCAGTTTCGTCAATTCTACGGTCGAACTACGTATGCGCGGGCGTTCGGTTAGTATTCGTCGTCCCTCGGCAGAGGTTTGCATGCGATTGAGACAATGAGAGAGCGCACTGCCTCCCGTCGTTTCACCCAAACAGGCAATCATATCAGCGCGAAATGGATCTGCCAGTGAAATCGCAGCGGCACCGGCCGTAAGTACGGTACGCTGCAGTTTCGACAATTGCACGTGATGCTTCGCGAAGTCCTCGACGAAACCATCGCTCGAGTATCTTCGTATGGCGTTTTTGCCTGAAAGCCGATCGAGGAAGTGAAATGACTTCGGCCTTCTTAATCTTCATCGTCTATTAACATTTATTTACTTTTTTCTTTTTTTTTCTTTTTTTTTTTTTCTTTTTTGTACAACCGGTAGACACACGTACACTCGCACTCGCACTATCGTGTAATCGTTACGCGCGTCGTTAGAATCGATAAAATTAATACAATAATAAAAATTAAATTACGCAATTATTTGGCCTGAATAATGGAGCTTTCACGCTGATTGCACACGCAGAGTTGCTACTAATTACCGATGCAAAATAAATCTTATCCCGTCCTTTCGTCAAACGAGAGAACTTTATAATATTCGCATTATCGTAATTTTTACAAAATAAAAATAAATCGTAATTTTTCGCGCAACTCTGTCTGTTAAAACTTCGCGTTCAGCTCTGCTTTGGTATCCACCGTGTAATAATACATTTTTTTTTTTTTTTTTTTTTTTTTTCGCAATATCTATGTACACATAAATATCGTGCGCATTGACTCGATTGAAAACTGTACTGGTCCCGATAAATGTATTTCTTTCTTTTTTTTTTTTCATCTAAAAAAAAAAAAAAAAAAAAAGGAAAAAACAATCAATCGTTTTCGCGCAATATTTACAATGTACAATTCGTAGGAACTATTCGATTCTAATCAGACATGGCACTCTAATTTACATCCAATGTAATATTCCACTTTTTCATTTCTTCTAATTTTTTTTTTTTTTTTTTTTTTTTTTTCCTATATACGATATATATATATATATATATGTACATAAAGAATAAAGATCTATGTATATCACTGTCGCGTACAGCTTTCAAACGAGAATACAGAATTATCACGCGAATATTGCAACAAAGTATCGCGATGGCACCGCAAGAAAAAATCATACGACTTCAAGTTTGCTTTCTGGCAATTCTCTGATAGGCGAATATTTAGCTTCGATGGTTTCCTTTCGTCTGAAAGTCACCCAAGTATAAACCAAACTTCCCAATACGCTGAGATTCAAACCGACGAAATTTAGCCACGAAAATATGTAATCTCCTCCAATTACCATTCCAAGGTACGTAACGCATATATTCTTTAGACATCCTATTATAGTAGTCGTTAGCGCTGAATTGTGAAGAGTGCAAAGTATAACGCTGTAAGACAGTACAAAACCCATAACGCACGAGAGACAAAATTGTATGATAAACATAAAGTTCCTCCAATCGTGAAATTTTTTGGCTTTTTCTATATCGCCGGTGTACCAAGCCATTGCGATAGCCGGCGCTATCATGAATAAGGAATTGTAATACATGAGGCCATATTTTCCAAGCTCTTTGGAGTCCAATTTTTTCTTCATGTAAACGCCATTGGCGGCGGTGAATACATCACTGAGCAGAATGAAGACGTAGCCTTCAAGATTGAAGGCGAGATCATTGGACGCAGCGAGGATTGCGCCGATAACCATAGTATAGACGCTGAGCTGTACGGAGGCTCTGGCCTTCACTCCCAGTATGTAGAATTCAGCTATCATTGTCATGAGTATGCTAAATCTTCTGAGAGCGGTGAACATCGGCAGACTGAGTTGTTTAGTTCCGCCTAATCCAAAGATCATGTTGCCTATGTAGATCATCGGCAGCGGCCATATCTTCGCGAACGTCGATTTTTCGAGGTTCGGAAAATCGACGAAACGAAATTTCTTCGCGACGAACAATACTACTATCGTCGCTAACATTTGTCCTATTCCCAGTACTTGAAACGACGGGAAATTGTACGATGTCAATACGGTTTTGTTCACTACCGTTATTAACAACGACGATACGCCGTAAAACAGTGCCGAACTCACGCGCACCGCGTTCTGATGATTCACCAATATATTGAATAACATTTTGTTCGATCGTTAAAATCATTTAGCGAACTTTATTTAATCGTTATATTTTTGTACTAATAGTGTTATAGTAACGTGGATATTTCGAACTGTGGCACGTATGTGACATGATGACGCGTCAACGTCGACGGCACAAAAAGGAAGGTTATGTTGATTTCGTGTTTAACGTACATGCTGATAAACTTATCATTCCCGTTGGCCTCATAACGATCGTGCGTTGGACGGCATTCGCCGATACGTGGGGGCTGAACTACACTCGATTCTACTCTCCGAGTTGTTTCGGAGATTTTTTTTTTTTTTTTACTGAGAGCGAAAATCACGCGCCCGCTATGTTGAGATTGCGGACGACGACTACTGCCGTGATGCTCGCGGCTTGACAGACTCTTGAAACCCGGAAGAGATAGATTTTTTCTTTTCTCGAGATATGACGAATGATTACGCAATTTGTTACTGGATTATGGGAGTTAAACGATGATACAAAAATTTGTATGCCTCTTACGAATGAATATCTATATGCAACTATGATACGTTCGCGATAATCGCCGCGTGGCTCTTATCGCACATCTCGCCCCCGCCAGGAGACGTCGAGAAAACGTGTTATTTTTTTCTTTTTTATTACGAGTTTAAGTATGTATGCCGCTTACCAAGGAGATCCGGAGACCGAGGATTGATGATCTAACGTATCTGCAGACTGCAAACACTTCATGGATCGAATGCACTTTCACATCGTGTTGCTGTATTTGTTATTATGTTATCAAACTTTTCGGTAATATATTGTATATCGTTCTATAACGCGAAAAAATCAAATCTTTTTTTTTTTTTATTACTGTTCCCGAAACACCATTGACTGATCGTTCCAATTACTTTATATATTTTTAATCGTTTCGCTCTTACGAAATGTAATTGAAAGATTCTCGAAGCTGTTTTTAGGTAAACTAAAATTTATCCAACTCGACGATTACAAATGTTGTACGAATATTCGTATATTAATATTAGCATAGAGGTTTTAGTATATAATAATTAAGCAAGTCGTATGAACGTTATACTTATATTGGCTGGAATATTAAAGAAAGTGATTTAACCGAATGCAAATAAGAAATTTACGTTTGCACGAATATGTTTTACACGGTGCAATTTGTTTACCAACCGACGCCATTTGTTTATGTTTGCCGAAATAATACGCGAATAACCCGTTCGCGCGTATTTCTCTATTTTGTACCCTTATGTAAAACTTTTTTTACTCAATAAAATAGACAGATAAACGATGTGTTTTTCAGATCATCGTGAACCGACAATGGTTCAAATGTTATATAGAAATATAAAATAACTTTAATTTCGACTGACGTTCGTTACGCCCTTTGAATGAAAGATTGTTTATCAACACATCCGTTAACACATTTTGGATCGGATTTCGACGAGGTTGACTTTAAAGGTTTGTTTATCAATTCCAAAGATTCGAATAATTACACGTTTCCGCGGGGTTTCGATTCTAAATCTCACACGACTACACGTCAGCTTTGCAACAGGCGTCCGTGTGAGTTTCAACACGCGCGAGAACAAAACACACAGCCGTAATGCCGGCTTTCGCCTGCAGCCATGACACCGCTATTGGACCAACGAATACGACACGTTTGCTTGAGCACGAAAGAGACAGCGCCATACGTAATCGCGTTAAACGGAGTGAGACAGGTTTATTAACGTCCCCCTCAACGCCGAGCGTGCGGCGCGCGCGCGTTTCCCTCCCAAACAGCGTCCGCAGCGCCGCCTCCGTGGCGTTGCCAATTAAAATTTCGAATTTCAAGTTCCACCCAAAGCATAACGCCAACGGTTTGCGATGCTTGTGGATGTTGTTGCCTGCTCGATCTTGTTTATCCGGAGATACCGTGGCTCTTACCTCAAGCATTCGTTATCCTCAACGCGTTAACAATCAGAGCCTCGTGGATACAATCAGGTGAGTCAGTCTTACGACTAAAAAAATTACATAAAACACAACAAAAAACCTCAAATTTTAGCGTCATGTTTACGGCGTGTTCCAAATCTGTCACTAACACTCCGTGTCCGGGGGTTCCGTTCTCTCGATTTTCGCGTCTGTTACAGTCGAAACGAAAAAAAATCACGATGGTTTACAACAAGCGAGATCTCGAGAAGGCATTCTCGCCCAACAAAGTTCGTAGATTTGCCAAAAAACCAGTTGGCGCAACGACTTACAAGCCAAGCACCAGCGGCAGCACCATGAATGCGCAGCAAGGTGAGGGCAATTCGCAAACAAGTATTCGTGTGATCGTTCGCGTTCGTCCGCACAACGAAAAGGAGCAGCAGGACAACTATCGCACCGTTATTAAAGTCGTCGACGACAAGATGCTAATATTCGATCCGAAGGAAGAAGAAAATCCGTTTTACTATCGTGGCGTAGCGCAGAAGGGCAGAGATCTATTAAAAAGACCAAATAAGGAATTGCAATTTATGTTCGACAGAGTTTTCGACATGTCGTGTTCCAACAGCGAAGTTTTCGAAGGCACAACGAAAGACGTAATATCGAGTTTATTGGACGGCTATAATTGCTCCGTTTTTGCTTACGGAGCAACAGGCGCCGGAAAAACTCACACCATGTTGGGACGCGACGGAGATCCTGGAATAACTTTCAGAACGATGTCTGAACTCTTTGCGCAGATCGAGGCGCAGGCTGAGCACAGAGATTTCAATCTCGGCGTTGCGTATCTTGAGGTTTACAACGAAAATGTTTGCGACTTGTTGAACAAGTCGGGTCCACTGGCGATACGGGACGACGGGCGACACGGCATTATCGTCGCGGGACTAAAAATAATAACTATTCGCAGTCCCGACGAATTGTTGACTCTTTTGGCGCGCGGAAACAGAAATCGCACGCAACATCCGACGGACGCGAACGAGGAGAGCAGTCGCAGTCACGCGGTCTTTCAAGTATTCGTTAATATAACGAACAAACTTGACGGACAGATAAAACACGTTAAATTATCGATGATCGATCTCGCGGGATCCGAAAGGGCCTCGGCGACCGGTTGCAAAGGCGCGAGATTCAAGGAGGGAGCAAATATAAATAAATCCCTTCTGGCGCTCGGCAATTGCATCAATAATCTTGCCGATGGGATAAAACATATTCCTTACAGAGATTCGAAACTCACGCGTTTGCTGAAAGATTCATTGGGCGGCAATTGTCACACGGTAATGATAGCTAACGTTGGACCGTCGAGTCTCAGCTTCGAAGATACTTACAATACTCTTCGTTATGCGAATCGTGCGAAGAAGATAAAATTGAACGTTAAGAAAAATATAATATCGTGTCAAATGCACGTTACCGGTTACATCAAAATGGTTGAGGAGCAAAAGAAAGAGATAAATATGCTGAAAGCAAAGCTTCTGCAGCTCGAGAGTCGATCGATAGATCGCAATGGCTCGTCGCCCGATTCACGCGACGCGCGAAACGAAGAAAACGAAAAAGATTTCGTCGAGATGCGCGACAAACTATTGGATCTTTATCGCTCCAAGGGAAAGATTAACGAGAAAGTATTGGCGCTTCAAAGCACCGATAAAATTCTTTGCTGCAAAATTCAGTACAAAATCGCGGCGGACAAGAGGCTCCAGAATCTCACGGCTGCAGTCGACGCGATGTCGCAAGAGGAACAAAACGCTAGTGGCAAATCGCGCGTTAATAAATCACTTCTGTACTTCAAGCGTCAGCGCGAAGTCGTGAAGATACAGATGGAAGCCGCGTGGAGCGAACTGATTGCCATCGAGACGGAGATCGAGGCGCTTAACGTTGCGACGAAGACGAAAAATTTCGCAGAAAAATTGCGCGAAACGTGCGCTTTGCAGATATGCGAAATCGAAAAAATGCGATTCCAACAACAGTACGAACACGCGAGAAAAATAAGCAGTCTTCAGCAATGCCAGATGCAGTCGACGGACACGATAGTCAGATCGATGAGTTTAACGCTGCAAAATTATTACAATATTATGCGCGGCTACGGCGCCGTTACCGATAACATGAAAACTGAGTTCAAGCAGCTCGTCAAATCTCTCGAAGGCGTTCGCAACATCAAATGGGCGGATTCCGATACGGAGACATATTCACCCGATGATTTTTACATGCTGACGTGTCTTAGTACGCAGGAACTGGACGATCCGCTAAACAGCGAAATGCCGATATATTTCGCGGCTTATCTAGAAGAAGACGATTCGAAAACAACGCAAAAAGCGCCGAGCGTACTGAGCGCAACTTTCGATGGAACACCGATCCGCGATCCGGAGCCGCAAGCCGTTGTTCCCGGTTCTCTGAATTCCACTATTACCCTCGACGAGGAATCGGCGACCATCGCAACTTCGGAGAACATCGAAGAAACAGCCGCGAACATCGAAACTGTAAAGGCAACTCAATTGAACAACACATTTAATCTCTTGGAGACGAAAACAGCGAAGAAACGAACTCTCGCCGACAAAAATCAGACGAATAATCGTACACCGGTCAAAATTGCGAGAAAAATATCGCCGAAGCAAAAGCTACTGCCGACTTCCGCGATCGCGACTGGCAAAGAGAACAAAGTTGTGACCAGCAAACCAGCGTCGGTTATGAGCGCCAAAAGCATCGCTATTCTTAACAAACTTAAGACTGATAAATTGAAACAACTACCGCAACTCTCGAACGCGACTCTCGACAGCGGAACCGGCGACGGTACTCTCTGCAACAAAGTTGTGAGGGTTAAGGAACGCCGCGGTTTGAATGGGACGCATCCCTATCAGAAAACAAATGGAAAACCAAAGTGAGTTACGAAAAATGTTTAAAAAAAAAAAAATTCACCACGGGACCAAAATATATTTTTCCCGTTTTGTAATTAATCAATGATAATTCGTCTCGCGATTGAATAGATGACAAATAATACAAATTTAAATACTCCGATCGAATCGAAAATTATAAATCGAGAAAAAAAAGGGTTTATCTCTGTCAGCCTTTCGCTTCGTTATATACTTACGAGTCGCAAACGCAATTAACACCCTAACAATAATCATAGAGATAAACACTTTTTTTTTCCAACAAATATTTCTTTTGCACAATTGATTAGTGAAGAATTTTGAACACGAATATCGAGTTACAAAATTCGACAAAGAGAACCATTTGCGAGCGAAAGGATCGAAAACAATTAGGAGTACAAATTTTATCTAATAAGAGAATTCGGTTGTTGCGATAAACGCTGAAGTCAAAGGCTAAGCAGGAAACAACAATGCGTACGACAATTATCTTTTGCACGCACGTTGTTAAAAAAAAATTGATTTAAAAAAGAAAAAAAATCGCTTGACTTGGTAAAAATTCTAAACGATTCAAATCTTTCATTTCCAGACATGCCGCGGTTATGAAATCTTCTAGGGTACCGTGGTAGGGAAATATAATCGTATAATAGATAGAATTTATAAATTTTCATACGTTCTTCGACCTGTGTATAGTATATATAATAATATATGATAGAGATACGATATCGCTGCCGACAGAACTGAAATACCGAACAGCAAGACGACGAATTAGAATATTATTTTTTTTACATTTTTTTTTTCGTCTTTCACCGTTTTATAACAATTCTTTGCCCGGTGATATGTCGCGAAATTGCCATAAAGATGAATATGAAGAGTTCCGAACGATGCGACTGTTCGCTATGATGATTCGAAAATCGCTCCATGTATAAGTCTATTATTATAAAATGACTAATAATTCATTATCGTCCAGAGATGCGAACGCGATTTTGAGTATTGACTCAATTTTTCACTCGTAGAACATCTGTTTGTAGTATAAAATGCATTCGAAACTATACGTCTTTTTTTTTTTTTTTTAATAGCTGATGCATCAGCAAACTTGACGATAATGCGATTAGACGAGCAAATAAATTCGACATATATGGTTCGTAAGATACATTTATATAGATATATTTTGAACAAAAAAAAAGTAATAGCGGAATATGTAAATTGCAACGAGAACGAGAGACAGAGCAATAATATTAGATTTTGTATTTTGATAAAAATTGATGCTTTGTAATAACTGTATTTTGAATTATAACGATAAAGATATTTATGTACCTAAAGCTACAATTTTTATGATATATTTTGAGAAAACTGTGTCATTGCTTAACGCAGAGTTTTGACGTTACCCTTCTGATCGTCCAGTGTTACCTTGTTGCTTAAAATATCCTGAAATTAAAATCGCATTTCAATGTGATGCAAAAAAAAAAAAAGAATAATAGATAAGATAAAACTCACGTATTCATCCAACGCGCGTAATACGAGTTTCACAGGATCCGTGAGTTCGCGATCACTCGACGCTTGACGACTGCTCACGATAGACGGAAACATCGATCTCGAACGATCGAACAGTGATGCGAAAGAGTGCAACAAAAATGCGAGAAACGCCAGAGAAGCCAAAACGCTAACTGTATCGATTGCTCTGGAAAAATCGAAAGAAAAAAGAAATCAATTTTTCAAAAAAAGTTTGTATAGTCGAAATTTTTGTAGTTTTTTATACACATGTAAAAGAAAAAACACATATATATTGTAAAAGAAAAAAATCCAAACTTACGGAAAAATTGCTGGAGACATCGGACTAACAGGATATCCGCCGTAATAGCTGCGACTTCCCAAACTCGTATCACCTTTGCCTCGATATTCCGGCGTAGGATTCAGTATCGATTCGCGTGGTTTCCTTTCGGCTCTGAAACGCTCGACAAATCGGCAGATCGGAAGATTCCTGCATGCCGGCAAATCCGGCAAAACATTTGCGAGAAGTGGATACAAATCGTCCGATGAGTTTGCTGCATAGTTATCGTCGGGTTGCATTCTTGCCGCGACGATAGCAGTACAGAGAGCGATTAAATGGAATCGTCGCATTTTTCTACCGATAAAACAATTTATCACTCGCAATTTCTATCGCACATGTAAATCATAATTAGAAGTATTCGCACTTTTAAACCGAAGAGGCGATCGATAAAAAAATCTGTAGATTTTCAGAGCAATTCTGTCATTCAGAGCAATCCGTAGATATTGAATGTATCGTTATTGGACTTTTAATTACTGAACGCTGTTTCTGAAAGTACTGATCTTTTATTGATATATAATTCAAAATCTGTACAAAATGTATTTACTTATTGGAGCAATAATCGATTTCTGCGATCGATGAATAGACTTACGCGATTTTTCTCTGCAGTTCTATATTTTCAAATCGTGAAAAATCGTAGACTCCATCTTAGCGCGATAACGAAAGCCTTCTACGTTCTTCGATGTTTCTCCGGTCATATATACTTTGTGCAAAATTGTCCTATTGTCTCGGAAACGCTCCACTTGGTCGCTACGCCGTGAGCTTCTCGATTGCATGTAAATATCTATGACGATTTGAGTGCTTCCTGCGTGACGAATTTCTGCACGCATGTCCTGTCCTCCCGGTGGAGGACACGTTTCATCTTTTCAGTCTATATAACTCGGATTTTTTTTTTTACCGTTAGACATCGCGTCTACTTATATCCGTTTTATAACGAGAAAATCATTACTGTTCTATGAAAGAAAAAAAAAGAACGCGAACAATCGATCTATAGACATTGATTTATTCAATTAGCTTTCGCAGCCTTGAGATGCAACAAATTTTTCACAGCTTCTTTGTATTTGTTCAACGAGTGAGGATCCTCCCCGTTGTTTATGAGATCGGAAACAGCGATTTTGTATTCCGTTACGTGAGGAATCGTTTCGTAATCAAGATCTTCCGGTGGATTGGGCCACGCGTGCACCGTCACGAGAGTTTCGCGACTCTTCTGCTTATCCCAGTCGTAGTACTCCATGTCCGCGAGCGTTTTTTCGGCTTCCCATGGCTCCACGCGCTGCAATAATTATTAAATATTAGTTGATCTCTTTAAACCATTTGAATGAAAATGATAGTACATTATATCAAATAAAAAAATAATAAAAACGATATCAAGTTTAATTTTTGTAATTTCATTAAACTAATCAAAACGATTATTAACGGGTGATTATTGCAGTTGATTTTGATTGAGAAATTTATATACAAAGTAAATTCAATATTCCATTATTAAATTATCACAAATTACGAAAATTTGTTAAAAATATCGTTTTTTTAGTTTAAAATGAAGAATTACTAATAATATACGTTATTATTACCCAAGACTCGTTATAAATAGCCGTGAGAAGATATTCCGCGTATTCCAAATTTTGTTTCCTCGTCGGACACCTATCGGCCGTTATTGTTAGAATATCCGTTTCT
Source organism: Buathra laborator (assembly GCA_934046635.1). Taxonomy (NCBI): domain Eukaryota; kingdom Metazoa; phylum Arthropoda; class Insecta; order Hymenoptera; family Ichneumonidae; genus Buathra; species Buathra laborator. The sequence continues at coordinate 21,590,350 of OW203894.1, forward strand.
GTATTGTGACGATCGCCGGCTAATCTCAGCAGTTTGTCCCTCGCGTGAGTATCCAGATTGAGATCAGATACTTTGACTCTCAGACTGACGATTCTTGCCAAAGGATCTCTGATGCTGGGACCGGAGTAACAATAATCGCTGGTTATAACTTCCAACGGAAAGTGCTTGTTGCATTTTTCCTCCGTTTCTAGACCCACCGGCCACAGAGTACAAAATTGTTTCAACGCTTCGCAGTGTCTCTTGATAGCCGGCGGAGTAAGATGTAGAAAATTTGGAATTTTCATGAGTTCCGCGTTACCCCATTTGCTTGGAGGCGGTTCACGCTTCAACGGCATACCCTGACGCACAGGGAGCGGCACTGACGCCGGATGGAAAGAACGAGGACCCGGCCACACGGAAGGCCAGTCCTGGTCTGTAGCCATTTGATTGGCTCTGGGAGGCGGAACGTTTGTTTGTTTCTCAGTGTTTCTCTTGAATTCTGTTCTCTTCGGTATCAATTCAAGAACTCGAAATTCTCCTGCGAATTGACGATAGATAAGAATAAAGTTTTTTTTTTTTTTTTTTTAAGGTTAACGTTACTTGATAAACGCGATTAATAATAGGGATTGTAATATTAACGTACTGTCGTGAAATGCGTTATTGTTATACTACTGTTGCGATAAATGTGTAAAAAACACAATATTTTTCGAGCGCACGAACTATTGTGATGAGTTAATGAATTAATATTAAAACGATATACATACCGATAACTTTTACGTCTTGTTTCGTTGGCGCGCTTGCATATCCAGCTGTGATATTCGGCAGTCTTGACAGCGTAAGAATCGTATTTTTCTCCGCTAATCGTATTAATACCGACATTGTTGAAGTCTTTTTATTGTGTGAATTTTTATAACCTTAAAATTGCGGACACTCCGTTCTCGGAGAGCGCGATCAGCTGTTCATCATCGAGACCACGGTCGTATATACAGGTCTGGGCACTCCGGGCTTTTAGCATATACATTCGCGTGACCACAAATGAAGCCGATAAGTTCCCAGTTTGTCCGCAAATCGCCATGGCGCGAGTATCGAGAAGGCAGATGTGCGACAGAGAGGGATAGAGCTGCGATCTCTCTCTCTCTAACCCGCGCATGCGCAATGGCATAATAGACCTCGATGACCGACTAATTGTACATTTTTTTTCTGTAATAAATATTTATGAAATATTTACTCAAAAACTTTTTATTCGAAAATAAATTATCTTTTTTACTAATGCGTAAAAAATTTCGCTTCTTTCCTTTTTTCCTTACTTTTCTTTTGAGGAACTCTACTGTGCTGCGCAGAAAATTGGCGCATACGAAGCCGCACATAATAGTGTATGGCGTAAGATAAACAATCGTTGGCATGTCGGCGCAGGGGAATGTAAATTTGTAGGAGCCCAGCATGTCATTAACGGTTTCGTTGTATGCATTGGGCGATTCGCAATGCTTAATAAAGCACGATTCTAGTGCCATTATCATATTAAAAAATATTTTGTTTGGATGAATGAGTCTTCCGCGAGTTTTCAAATTGACTAGTTCCGCGCTTGCTTGATGTGAATACGATTCCGGCGTCAGGATGGCATCTCGGCATATGTCGCATTTAGTGTACCTTCGCAATTGTTTGCAAATATCTCCGTTGAATAATTTTGCGCATGCGTAGAGAACGTGCCTGCTCGATACTAGCGACCTCTACTAACTGGCTTCACTTACGGTCACGGCTGTTACGAAAGAGTGCCCAGACCTGTATATACGACCGTGATCGAGACCAGAGACGACTGGTTACGTTCCACGCGTTTCTCGTGTCTAGAATTTCCCACGATCCCGCTATCGATATTTTTATTTAATTATCGCAATGATTAGTGTGGATAATATTTCATATAAAATGTTATTCGATTATTTAGCGATAATATATTTTTATGTCTATTGCAGATCTGCTGAAACAATAGCTTCGATCTGTACACAGTTCGTAGTTAACATTAATGAAATCTTATCTGTTGCATGTAAAAGGGTCAATGCAATGCATATATGAATAAAATCTTTATGATCACTTCTCAAATCGTAGTCGATTGATATTAATTACTGGCTTGCAAAATTTTATTTTCTCATTAAATTTGTTTTTTTCGTTGTTGTTTTCGTAATTGTAAAAGATCGAGCGATAGAATTTATTGAACTATATAGAGATATTATTACTATATGTGATGTATTTAACGCTTCCTTCAACTCCCTTCCAAGTCCTATATAAGAATCATTCGCGACAATTTCTTATCTCCACCGGAAGTCAAACTTCCTTGTCGTAAAGCCGTAAAAGGCACGAAAGGCGTGACGAAGACTTCAGTACAATGATATACACCTCGTCGCAACGACGTTCTTTGTTTTATGAATATAATAAAATTCTAAAAGAATGGAAGACGAAGTGCAGCATCCAGAATCGCGAATTCTTTATCGTCAATCCTCACTCGAAATTCCTTTAACGCCTACCGTGCCATCGGACTCCGATTCGGACAACGAATATGAAGAAATGAAACCGCAGATAATCGGTTACACTCTAAAAGACAAATTTTCATTCAACAAAGCAGCCGCTCCTTCCGAAGACATTGATAATACTGCATCGCAGCATCAACGAAATGCAGAATCGGAAAAAAGAGTTTCGACAAATCGTAAACAGGAATCTGCGGGATTGAATGTTGGTGAGTTATGTAATAAATCGTTACGAATCCGTCAATAAATATCTGATCGTACGATAAGTCGTAAATATGAATTTGGGAATTTCATTTTATTTATCGATGATCGAAGTTTTAAAACTCCGTGGTCCGTTTCTTGCCATTCCCTTCGCTGAAGTAATTTCGTTAAACGAATAGTACGCAGCTGATCTTTCACAACTACATCTACTCCGAGCGCACGCACACACACGAACCTCGTTTCGTTTCAATATAAGACGATTTTATTCTCAATGGTGACGTTTAGCTGCTCCGTAATTCGTAGGAGTTGCAGTCATGGCGTCACCGCGACCAAAATCTCCTCGTCCACCAATATCCGCGAAAAAAGACGACAAGGAAGAGAGTTTTTGGGACAAAATAGGAACGTTGGGACGTAAGAAGAGAATAAAAGAAGGTATGAGATACGAGAAAGAAAAAAATTCGCTAACAAACGTGTTACGCACGAAAAACAAATACGTGACTCCGAATGGGAAGTTTGTATACAGACGCAAACAATTCCCTTATAAGGACACGTGAAGACTGTTCGCTTCGATTTGGTTACTTTTAATTAATATTTTATTTTTGCTTTTTTCATTAACAGTGCAAGAAGTTCAAGAAGAAGGAAAATATGCAATCGATTCTCCGGGATATGCGGCTAATCCGGATATGCCACCGGAAGACTATGCGCTCGACGAGAACGAAGAACGATCCATGATCGAGCCGCGAGCTCTCGAAGACTCAAAACTTCAAGAACTCATTTTCGTTCTAATCGAATGGATTAACGATGAATTGGCTGATCAGAGAATAATCGTTAAGGATATAGTAGAGGATCTCTACGATGGACAAGTGCTTCAAAAGTTAATAGGTACGTATTAGTCATAAAAAAACGCCCTTCCGGTTAAATTTCGCTGCTAATAATAAATAACAATGTTAAATAATAAAAGGAAGTAATATACACAACTTTACGCGTTAAATTATATCGGTTATACTATTATTATTTAGCAGTCGATATAATAGATCGAAAAAAAAAAAAAAACATTAAGTTTGCTACAAGATTTTCAATTTATTTCTCAGTTTATTTAACAGTAATCTTTCGTTTTATTTATAAGTAAATGCGATCGACCAAAAATTATGTAATTTCTACAGCTATCAGCAATCTTGTCATTTATTATTATTTATTATTTCTCAATTCGCGGCGTTAATTAATAATAACATAATTCATTAATTTTTTTTTTTTTTTTTTTGCAGAAAAATTAACGGGCGATAAATTGGATGTACCGGAAGTAACTCAGTCGGAAGAGGGACAGAAACAAAAATTGGAGGTCGTTTTATCCGCAGCTAATCGTATTCTCGGACGTTACAGTCCTCCATACAAATGGAACGTCGAAAGCGTACATTCGAGAAATATCGTAGCAATTTTGCATCTTCTCGTCGGATTGGCGCGTCAATTTCGCGCACCCGTGAGACTTCCCGAAAGAGTAGCCGTGCAACTGGTTGTTGTTCGCAAAAAAGATGGTCAACTGATTCATCGAACTGTCAGAGAAGAAATCACATCGACTTACGACGATTTGGGAATGCGATGCGAACGCGACGCTTTCGATCAACTTTTCGATCATCCGGACGACAAACTCGCTGTTGTTAAAAAAGTAAAGTTAATCTGCTTTCCACCTATTTTTCTTTTTTTTTCGTTTTGTTTTTCTCTATACGTTCGAATATTTTTTAATCAATTTTTTTTTTTTTTTTTTTTTTTTTTTTTTTTCAGTCACTCATCTCCTTCGTAAACAAACATCTGAGTAAAGTTCATCTGGAAGTCACGGATTTGGATAGTCAATTCCACGACGGTGTTTTTCTCACCTTACTACTCGGCTTACTGGAGGGATTCTTCGTTCCATTGGGCAATTTTCACTTGACTCCGAAAACTCCCGATCAAAAGGTTCACAACGTTTCGTTCGCTTTTGATCTGATGCAGGATGTCGGTCTACCGAAGCCGAAAGCTCGACCGGAAGGTAGAAAAGCGAAAAATGTCCGATTTTCCGAAACGTTCGTAATCCTCGATTTTTTCTTTGCAGATATCGTCAATTTGGATCTGAAATCAACGCTCCGAGTTCTGTACAATTTGTTCACAAAGTACAAAGGCGTTAATTAAAACAATCGGCACGATTATATCGATTGTTTTAAATTAGCTAATCGCGTATATCACGAGCAACAAATTAACTATAAATTTTACTAACCAAAGAGCACGATGTATTGCGTGCTGCTAAGCGTTGTTAGAAGATCGTGAAACTGCCACTATATTATTTATAATCCGTGAAAATTTATAAACAAAATCGCGAATCTATTTTATACAATTATACAGACAAACGAATTTTTAACAGAGGATAATGAAAATTTATCTGACGTGCCTTCTTTTTTATAGTAATATCGATGATTTTATCAACTCGTTATATATACCTTTACATTATTGACGATATTAATACTGTGAAAATAATTTCTTAATAAATCGATATTGAAAACCATATATTCGTGTTTAATAATCATATATATATATTGTTTTTTTTTTTTTTGTTTCTGTAAGTCGTGTGAGGAGATTGAGAAAATTGTTGGAAGATATTTAATTAATCGTCGTATGTAACTCATAGATTTACATATCGAACTATCAAATAATAAACGTAAAGTTATCGTATGTGGAAAGTTTCGTACAAGTAATTTTGATTACAACGATCTACTTTTGACGTAGAATATCACTATAAGTTTCACTAGTATGGGCTTTTCATTTTTTTTTCTTTTCTATTGTTTTTTTTTTTTTTGTTTACACGCTAAACGCCTACGCGCGTACAGAGTGCCAATTAACTAGACTATACAATATTAGATATCGTTGAATCAACAAAACAAAAAAAAAATATTTCGAGAACACAAATCAATCGTTTTAACATCGATCGTATCGTCTTTTTTTTTTTCCTCTCTTTTTTTTCTTTCATTTAGTGAGGCAAATATTAGCTGCAACGCTTCGCATGAAAAAAAAGAAAGAAATCATACGAGTCTTTGGTTCGATCAGTTATTTCTGTAGGCACTAAGACCGCAGCAACAATAACACGCTCACGCCTCTCTTCCTTAAACTCTAACGGCTGTATAAAATTATATAGATTAGATTCAACCACCGACAAGGTGATCGTTTTCTTCATACAAAAATTCACACTGCAAAGAGTTGCACTGTACATTTTCAATATCGTGAACGATAATCGAGGCAAACTTTTTAACTGACAAAAAAAAACTAATGTTTTGTAAATGATTTACAATCAAAGATAGATTCATGCTTAACTCTATGATAATGATAATAATAATAATAATAATTCTCTTTAAAGTGAGATACATCTAAAGTTTTGCTTTTATGAATATTTCATACTGATGACCCTGCGATTTCGTGTTTTTTTTTTTTTCTTTCTCTTTTTCGTTTAAATAATAATACTATTTTACAATACAGAACTATAATTACATATACTACATTGATGCTGTAGAAACGAAAGTGATTTTTTTTTGTTTTTTTTCATTAACTGGAGTATCAAAGATATCAATTCTCAATGCCGGATTATATAGCACCAATTGTCTTTAAATGAATAAGAATAAACGTTATAATACGGAAAAATCCGTTTTAGTTTGCTCTGTGTGATTTTAGTTTTTTTTTTTTTTTTTTAATCTCTCACATCGCGGCACTTGAATGAATATTCAGTAGATAACAATATCTGGAACATCGGATTGCATTAGAATTATGATCGATAACGATACCACTCGATTGCTACGATAAATGAATTATTATTGATCATTCGTAATAATAATCAACGTGAGGAATAATACAAAAATACGATTATTGAAACATCACCGACAATTCATATCCCTGAGCTTTCCAGTCGATGCAGCGTAGCTTTATAGGATTTTCATATTTTACTACGATAAACGTGTATATAGACAAACGCGTAGGTCATACCGACGTTGATTCGCCACCGTATTGCGCCAATATGTGACAATGCTGTTCCAGACGTTTTATACTCGCCATGAGATGAGCGTTTTGCACATACAGATCAGTCGATAGTATATCCGCTTTTGCCAAACGTTCAGTCTGATAGATACAAAGGAATATAAATTAATAATAATTTACGAAATAACAATTGAAAAAAGAAAACGTTAAATAAAAATTTACCTGTTCGTGATTTACTTTAACTTGTAGCTTCAACTTTTCTTTAGTAGTCTGCAGAGCGAAACGCAAGGCGGCTACTTCTTGGCAGTGCTGTTGACAGGTTTCTAGTGAATAAAAAAAAATTAGTTTACCGAAAAATTATTAATCGACGATAAAGTAACTGATTCTCAAAAATTTTCCCGGTTTGTCAGCAGTTGCGATATTTTTGTATAATAATTAAAAAAAAAAAAAGCAAATTTACCGTATGCTGCAAGGAAAAACGTGCAGTACGCGGTATTCGGTGAATTTTGGAAACCGTAATTTCGAAAAAAAAAAAAAAGTTTCGATTCATATTTCGGTATATAATAGTCTAATAGCAACGAAAGTAATTATTAGCATTACACTTACGTTGTAAAATTCTCTCTGCATGTTGCTGTTGATTGGTTAACGTGATTTTGAGACTTCGTCGCGTTTTCTCATGCTGCCTCTCGTTCAGTGCTTTCAGTACGTTGATATTTATGCGGCACGGATCTTCCGCATCGCCTTCCGGACACAAACGATTTACATTTTTAAGCTCCGAAACTCCTTTCATCAAGTTATCCTTTTCCTTCAACAAGTTAACGCATTCGTTGTCGATCTCCAGTTTCTTCTGATACAATTTATTCAATTCCGCCTTATGAACGCGACACAGTTCTTCCATCGAGTTATAAGCGTCTATTTGCGAACAGTAACAATCGCGAATTTTCGGTTGTGCGTAAAGCGAATTATTCGCTACGGTACTCTCAGCTATTTGATTCAAAATGTTGGGTTCGAAAACTCGATGATTCGTCGAATGGTGAAGCAATTTTTTGCTCGCTACGGGATTATTCAGCGCACCAACGGACCAGCTGTGCTGATCGTTGTTCGAATTTATCGGTGTACTCATCGCGAGTTTGGCGAAAGGTTTGCAGTCGATTTCCGTGTCGTCGAAGGAGAATTGCGTCGAGGCGTCTTTCGTCGTTGACTCCGTTACTCGACTTTCGTTCGATTTGCATTTCTCCTGCAACTCATTGATCTTACCGCTCATCTGCGTTCGCATTTCTTCCTTCTCCATTCTTAGTTTCTCGAACTCGTCTTCCAAATTCGCGTACTGTTCCTCGAGATTGTACTTCTCCTCGATCGGCGACAAACGTCCGTCGCTGCGCGCCTTGTCGCTCGGACTGAATTGTTCCTCGTACTCTGCCATCTTCGCTATTAACTCGGTAAACTTGTCGTCAGTCATTTTTTGCTCCTGTTCGAATAATTGTCTCTCCTCTTCCAATTTCGCGGCCCAATAATCTTCGCACTGTTCGTATTCGGTTCTCAGCAAATCAACGCTTCTCTCTAATTCCGCGCAACGTTCGGTCAATTGTTTCTTCTCGATCGCGTGTTTGGCTTCCTGTTCCTTCAGCAATTGTCGCAAATTTTCGCAAATATTTTCCTCGCTCTCGGCTCCACTTATACTCTGAGTTACGTTAAGCGATATGTTGCTTCTGTCGCGATCGACCCGCGACGAAAATTCCAACGAACTCGCGCCATCGTCTTTTCGCGGCGGATAATCCCGAAGACTCGATATTTTGCTTCTCGCTGCACTCTTCGTGTCCAAGTTGTTGAAATTCTTGTCGATATTATTCAGCAACTCGTCGCTCTGCGATATCCGCTTTGCGTGCTTCACTTTGTCGCTCTGAGAGACTACCAAGTCGCGCAGCGATTCGCTCGCTCGCTCCTCGCACTCGACTTCAAGTTCATTTTCCACCTCCGACGTTTGGCTCGGCGAAGCGTCGATTTCGTCAGTGAACATCGGGCCTTTCGATACACGCGACAAATTTGTTTCCAATCCGGTTATTATATTGGATATATTGGTCCTAAACGCGCAATAATCGGTCGTGCATTGAGCTTTCGTGTTCAGTAAAGATTTGAGCTCTCGAATTATCGCGCCAATTGCGTTGCTAAGATCGGAGAGTTTCGTATCGTCGACCTCCACTGCAACGTTTTTGCACCATCCGTTCGATGATATTTTCGCAAATTTTAACGTTTCGTTTGATTGCTCGTTTGATTTTCCCGAATTGACTTTCGGGGCGCTGGATGGTCCGGCTTCCGAAAATTTCATCTCGGAACTTCGATTCTTCATGAATTCCATCTCTGCGGTAAGCTCGTCGTTCTGATCTCTCAGCAACGCTACTTCATCCTGCAATTTTTTTATTCTATTGAAAAGAAGTATTATTTGCTCGGACTCACGGCCATCGTCGCATGTCTCCACCTCGTCGTGTTCGGCCGCGAGATCCTGTACTTGCATCAATAACTGATTGTTCGATGATTTTAGTTGGGATATTTGTTCGCTTAGCGACTCGACTTCGCTCTCGAGATTTTGATTTTCCTGAAGAACGTTTACCAATTGCGTGCGCACTTGTTGCTCCTCGTGTTGGACCACTTGAAGCTGACGATCGAGAGCCTTCAGAGCTTCTGTGTGAGCCTCGCGTTCCGTTGAGCACTGAATCGACAAATCTTTCGTTATCTCGGCGTGTCTCTGTTCCAATTGTTTCAACTGATCCTGACGCGATTTCTCGAGTCTAACGTGATGCTCGTCTATCTCCTGGGCGAGAAGATTCGCTCGTTCGTTTGCCTCCGCAACGTCGATTCGCAATTTGTCTCTTTCGCCACTGAGATTTTCGACAAGAGAACTGCAAAAAAAAACCAAAAATTAGAAAAAATTTTACGAGATTCGAAATGTTGAGTTTTCCTTTAATAAACTCACATCATGCATCGAACTTCCTCCTGATAAAGCGTAAGAGCTCCTTTAAGAAGACTCATGTGTGTTGCGGTGACGGCATTGTCCGGTTCGTCGCGGAGATTCTTCAATTCTTCACAAAGTACTGTAGTTAAATCGGTGAGCCTAATTTCCGAACCGGTGAATCCGAGATCGGAAAGGAGCGTTGCCGCGTCGGAGACACCGGCGACTTCCCACATAGTGACTATAGTACTGATCCTCGCGTAACCGGTCTGATGAGGACCGAGTATGTGAACGATACTCTGACCATCGCGAATTTTCATAACGTCGTTCGATGTTCCGTTACCCCAATCGAGCGCCAATTGTTCGAGATTATTCTTCTCCGTATCGAAGAGCAACACAAACTCGTCGAACGTTATAAAACCGTCGCAGTCCATGTCGAGCTTTTCGAACATTTGTTCCAGCATCTGATAAAATTTAATTCGCGTATATATCAGTATTTTTTCACTTCAATACAAAAAAACAATAAAAAAATCGTGAATAAATAAAAAAATAATAACAAAGTTTCACATATTGCACAAATATTTTCGTAATCTCATTGAAAACATTTGTTTTCTTTTTATTTTTTATTTATCGTTTTTTTTTTTTTTTTGGAAATATGAAATTTTTCTTTTTTGGATAAATGTTTACCTCTTTCCGTATTCCTGGATACACGATGCCAGTTAATCCACAAATCTCTGAATGATCTATCTCTCCGTTCGTAATGCCGTTAACTTTGGCGCTCAAATTTTTGGAGCCTTCGTCGGGGGAACCTAAAACATTAACCAATATTCTTATTCTCCACTCAGAAAAAAAAAAAAAATGCATCGGGAGAAATTTAATACTAACCCTGCAAACGATTTCCATACTTGACGCACGCAATGGAACGTTTAGACGTCGAGGTATCCGCAGTTTCCTTGGAAACCAAATCGCGCGACGATGTCTGTGTTTGTCCTAATAATTTCAGCAAACCGTCGCGAAACGTTTTGAAACTTACGAACGTTGATTTTTGTTCCGAGAGGCTGGATATCAATTCTTCGCTGCGCTCCTCAAGTTGCAATTTATCGCAGAGAGAGCTCAGGCCTTCCCAGCGTAATTTTGTTTCTCCTTCGTCTATGCAACTGTTGAATACCGCCAAAAGCTGCTCTTCATACGGATCACCGCTGTGTTCCTCCATTGCATTTTTTTTTTTACTTCTCAACGAGTATCCTATCCTGCCGATGAGTGTGTAAAACGTTGCGTCAACAATCGTTAAGCCGACTATAGCTAAACGTGTCGTGTGTCAAAGTCTATGGTGACAAACACGAAATCCTATTGCGAATGTCAAGTCAAAGTCAAATCCAGTATTGTCGGTAAACAAAAGCTGTAAACGACGCTCGATGTATTGCCGCGAACTTCGTGAAAAAATCGTATAATTCTGTCTAACCTCCGAACTATTGCGTTATTGGCAAAGGGGATTGCAAATTTTGCGGTTAAGATAAATTCAATAAATCCGGTATCCCGCGATATGACAAGTCAAACGATTCAAAGCGAACGGTTGTAATTGCGAGAATCGAATTTTCGTTGAGCGATGATGAACGGTAACTAATGACACGAACTACCGAATATATATTGTGAATCAACGAGATGTTATAATGTGAACGTACGTACCTGTGTCAAACGTTTTAATAACAAATAATCATTGCAAATATTTCGCGAGCAATCGTTACAGCGCTTTACTCATTGTTGGCAGTTCAACAGGGATCAGCTGATTTTTAGATTCAGCAGTTATGGAGATAATGGAGGGTAATACCGTGGTGACAAATGTAACTATATCGTTCCAAACGTCGTGGGAGTGTTTTGTCCCCGTTTCTTGGCACTACTGAATTCGATTAACCGATCGTCCCCCACGAATGATTAATCACAAAATTTTATACGATCGAACGGTTTCAGGCAATAAATATCAGTTTCTTACCAGTGAACAAAATGTTCATTCACCTATTTTCCAAATGATTCCCATTATTAATCATTTTAAATAATGCAGTCAAATAAAAATGACTATATACACCATTTTAATAAAAAGATCCTTTTAATCGTCAGCTTCCAGAAATTCTTATCTCGTATACACAGTTCCAAAATCTTTGCAATTATCCAATTTTCTCGCGTCACGTATCCTCCATCCGAGTCTATCGAATTTTTTGTCAAAAGGCAATGGATCCGTGGATCGATTGTGTCCCACATCGGGACCAATAACTATAACGACATTTCCAGTATAATTATTCATGTATTCGTAAAATGCTCGTTCGTTGTTAAAGTAACAGAAAAAAAGTGCGTAATCGTCGGGCACTCGAATATCCGCGGCTTCGGCGTCGATGAAAATTGTTCTTTTTAAAAACTGCGGTGGCGAATAGCCGCTGGACCACCAAGATTTATCTGCTTCCACACCCACGACTTCACAACCTACGATTAGATTTACGAACCGGTTAATTTTACGACCGTCGATCTCGATGATAATCAATTTTTACCCGTATATCGTTCAATGATCCATTCCAGCAGTCCGGATCCGCAGCCGATGCTAACTATACCCTTTAATCGATAATCATCGATCAAACTTTGAATCCAATTTAAATCATTCAAAGTCGGCCAAACCCACAACAATCGACGGCCCTCGTAGTCCTCCTCGTTTGTTCCTAAATTAATAATCCTTTCCCACTGTCCCTCGCCGTGCAACGCGCACACCCGTTCCTCGATACTTTTTTCGCTCATTGCGAAAAATGAAAAAATGTTACACAACACACCCACTCTCCGTTCGCGTCCTCTTAATATCACAGAGTGAAAGAAAATCGTTGAGCAACTCGCTAAGAACGGTTCATTTAACTAATAATAGCGTCAAGGTCAGTTTATTAGGCATTTTCAGCAGAAACATTCAGTGATGGGTGACCGTGACGTAATTAGAAATCTGCCAGCAATTGACGTACGCGCGCCCACGTGCTTTGCTCGCGTGCGTTAATGAATAATAATAAATTACAATATATAAAGCAAGTAATAAATATCCGATTAATCGTCGTTCGGCAAACGTTAAAAATCGTACTATTTCTCCGGATAAATGAGTTAATGAAGTTTCTTATTGTGTTAATTTTTTTACCGTGTTATCATCGTTATAAAAAGTACGTTATTAAAATTTTATCGTAAAATACTAGTCGATTGCCGAATGACGAAAATGTGTCTATATTAACGATAATAATGAAAATGCATGATGAATTTTTGTTTTTTTTTTTTCTTCTTCACGAGACGTTGATAGTTTGCATGGCAAAGTGAATGTCGTCCGAGGAGACGTTGAGTAATATTCGTTGTTGAGTATCGTTTCTCGAATGTTCGCATATTAGAAGACGGTTTCCACCGAGTCTTCCGCAGATGCCGAGCGCTTGCGTTATGTTGGGCACTTTCAATCCTACGATAGAAAAAAAAAAAAAAACGGATTAATTATTGTTACAAAATTATTAAAATATTTCTTCAAGCATCGAAAAAAAAATGTGCAAATGTGATAAGATTTCGATCGGATACGAACCTTCGAATGAGCATAAAGCCTCCAATTGTCGGTAAACATTGTAAAAACCCGTCTCCTCGACACCGGTTCTCGCGACTTCCGCGCAAACGGCTTGTAAAAATATTTTTTCCATCTCGGAACAGTGTTTTATAGCTTGAACTTTGGCACTGGCAATCATCTCCGTCAATGCTTGATTAACGTCTTGCATCGTGACGATTTTACCGTTATTGAGTTCAGCAATCTCAGTCGCTCGTCGACAGATATCCAATGCTCTTCTCGCGTCGCCCGATACCGCGGCTACTTTCCTGATGAAAAATATGAGAATAATAATTACTTCGCATTCGTGATGATTAATGAGAAATGAGAGAAAAAAAAAAAAAAAAAAAAATGAGTCGCGCACCTCGCTACCAACTGCACAGCTTCGCTCCTAAATGCATCGGAGTCCTTTAATCGCGCCATAACGATCTCTTGTAATTGTCTGTGATTATAAGGCTGAAAAGTTAATCTCGTCAGTCCTAAACGCGATGTAACGCGTCCCATTAATACTCTTTCAGGTAAATCCATTGTGTTTGCTATCGTGATAACGACCAATTGAGCATTCGCTTTGGCGGGCCAGTCGAGCAAATTATAAACAACATCCTGGCGTTTGTTGCACAAAAGATCGAGCTGCAAAATTATTGATTACATTACGAATTTTTTATTTTTATTTTTTCGAGGAAAATGCGTAACTTTTTTTATTGATAATACTTAATGACAAAAAAGTTTACCTCATCGACGAGCAACAGAGTCATTGGTCTCTTTGCTGATGATTGCGTAAAACGTTTTTCTAGTATCTGATACGCTTGTTCCCACGTAGCGGTTTGTCCATTGATGCGTTTAAGTATCTGAACATATGCCTGTCTCGGTTCGGAAAGTTTCATCCCATTTATCTCGATAAAATCGAATTTCTCCAAATCTCCTTTGATAGCGAGTTTTTCCAAACATCGTATCGCCTCGTTTACCGTCGCGGTTTTTCCCGTTCCCGGTACGCCGCTTATGTAGATACAACCGCTGTTTTTGTCCAATAATTTCCTCTCCAAAAATTCGTATATATCGTTGAATTCTTCCTCTCTGCACGGTAGAGACTTCGGTACGGCGCTCACGTGCAGCCGCGCGCGCGCTTCCTCCAGTATGGTTTTTGGTTTTCCAACGTTAGCCGTTCGTCGGCTCATTGACGGCGTTAGGTTTCCGCTCTTCACCGACGGCGTTGTCGCCTTCGAGAGTCTTCTCGATGCCGTTGTCGGCGTCGCTGGCTGCTCATCCTCGAGCTGTTTGATTGCCGATTTTCGGGGGGTTCTCTTCGGCGTTGCTGCACCCAATTTTTGCGCCGCGGTCTCTCGTGGCGTACTCTTTGGCGTTGATTCGGCCAATTTTTGCGCCGCGGTCTCTCGTGGCGCTCTTTTTGGAGTTGATTCGGCCAATTTTTGCGCCGTAGTCCTTCGCGGCGTTCTCTTCGGCGTCATCGGTTCCTCCAATATCTTCATTTGCTTTTGCGGTGTAGCGGAACCTTCCTTTACCGAACCTTTTCGCGTAATTCGTCGACGAGACGCCGTACCTTCCTTATCCATATTCTCGTCCGAATCGTTCTCTGTATCCTCGACAATTGCAGCTGCTTCGATACCGTCGTAATTGTAATTCACGAGTCTCGAATTTCTTCTCGGACGTGTCGAACTCGGCGTTGAAATTTCTTCCAATTTTTTAATCTGCTTCTGCGGCGTTTCATTACCGAGCTTAGCGTATACTTTTTTTCGGGGTCTCCCACGCGAGTCTACGATAATATCAGCGTCGTTATCCGATTCGTTATCATTATCTTGCGGACTCTTAACGTCGTCGTACTCGTAACTCAATAATCTCGTGCTTCTTCTCTCTCGCGTTGATCTCGGAGTACCAGTTACATTTGTTTTCTCCGGGGTTTCGTGTTTTTCCTTTACCCCGTTGAATTCTATCACATTCTCGAGAGGATCGTAATTGTAGTTAACAAGACGGGTGTTTCGTCGCGTACGACCGGAACTCGGAGTAGTGACTTCGTCCAATCTTTTGCTCTGCTTTGCCGGCGTACCGAATTCTTGTCTCGAAGGCAATTTTCTCGCGCTGCGACCGCGGGACCCAACGCTGTCGTTATCCTCGTCCGCATTCTCGAATTTTGATTCGTTCTCTTTATTGTGAAGACTCACGATATCCGTCGTCTCGTTTATGTAAGTTTTCGAGTTTTTTCTCGTACGCCGCCCGATCGGAGTCCCCGGAGAACCGATTTTCGGGACGTTCGCTTTATTCGGAGTTTTGTGAGTCGCGGCTTTACGAAACGCCGGTGAGCCGTGATCTTCGTCACAGTCTGCCGTTCCGCACTTTTTTGGTGTTCCCTTATTTGATCGATTTGAAGTTCTGCATTTGGTCTCTTCGTGGTCCAAATTTCGTTCGATTTTATAATCGCTTTGCTCCGTTGAACGTCGCAATTTCATTTTCAACGAAACCTCTTCTCTCTTTAGCGTTTCCGTTATTCCGGAATAACGCCTTCCCACGGAAATCGGTTCGACAATTTTTTTGCCTACTTTTTCCGCCGGATCAAAAATCGTGAGATCGTCGCTGTCGGAGCTCAGAGTCACCGTTGTATTATGATCTGTAGATTTTTGAAATTTTCTTCCCGATTTGTGACTCGTGGATTCTTCATGGTTGCTGTCGGAGTCCAGCATCACCGATATATCCTGATCTGTACATTTTTGAGATTTTCTTCCCGGCGTGGAACTCATGGATTTCTTTATTATCAATAGAGTGCCGTCGACTTTCCAGAGTTTGTATTTTACCGGTGAACCTGTAACGAGTATACGAGGGAATTATTATTTCTGCACGAATTGTTGTTTATTTTTTGTTCTTACCACCGTAGGAGATTTCCGGCGAAACGCTGCTACTTTCGGGATCCGAAGAGTCTTCGCTGGAACTCCACTCTCTGTGTCTTTTCCTGGTTGACGGCGAATCTACGAACGAATTATCCGTGTCGGCTATCTCCAGCGTTGACTCGAAACTCTCATTTGATGAGTCGGAAACGATCGTAGAATTTTCGTCTGGCGAACGATCGTTCGATCGTTTGCTATCGACGTAGCCTTGGAAATCTTCCGATTCGAAATTTAATTCGGATTTCGTTTCAATGCTGTACGCGATTGATAAATTTTGATTTTCACGCTCGGTTACCATTGACATTATCTCGGTAAAACTATCGTTCAACGTTCACGCGGATTCATTCTTTGTGATGATTCGATGTATTGGATGAGATATTTTTGTATGCGACGAAGTGTTGAAGCAACACGTAACTTCAGAAATGGCGGGAAAATTGTTTGGGGGTTCTGAGTGCAGGTTGGGTCAAAATTACGCGACTTTTGCGCGGTGAACTATCGTCGAGAGGGGATTTATCAACGGTTGGTATTACTTGCCTTCAGCTTGACCGTTA
Organism: Buathra laborator; assembly: GCA_934046635.1. NCBI lineage: Eukaryota > Metazoa > Arthropoda > Insecta > Hymenoptera > Ichneumonidae > Buathra > Buathra laborator. Next base: position 21,607,026 of record OW203894.1, read on the forward strand.
ACGGCTCTGTTGGAATGAAGGGTCCCGTCGAGACGAATCTTCCGCAGTTTTCTTGCGCGCTCGTTCGGTACGATAACGTAAAGAGGCATACAGAGCGGCCGCGATCGCGAATTTATAAAGGGAATTTGAATATGTAAAGTGAATTGAGTGACTTAACGAAAAATATATATCAATAAAACAATAGCAATTATAAAAAACCGTTAAAAACGTTTCTGAAAAACGCGGCGCCGCGGTATACGGAAAGCGGACCAAAAGGGTTGCATTTAGACACGGGAAAAGACGCTTAACAATTATAAATGTATAAAAAATCGGTTACACGGGTATATTTAATCCGCTTAACGATAAAAACTATTTTCGTGCAACGGAGGCGTTATCACGAGATGAGAAAACGATTAACCGATGCTGTTGACAAATGTTTCACAAGAAGTCAAAAAATCGTCAAAACAACATCTCCGATGAGCGCGCGACGTAAGATACTTGGCGATCCATGAATAATGCGCCCCATGAATAAGTAGAATGCGGCCGAGATGTAGGATCTTTACGAAGAGAAAGATCAACAGAGGTGATAAAAGAGGTGAGTTAATGTTACAAAATATTACACCGTTTTATTTGGTTGTACGCATGTCTCGCCATCGAAAGACTATCTATAAGGCAGATGCACTCAGTGTATTTTTGCACTATTCGAAAGATTAAAAAAAGGGGCAATAAGAATTTTTGTAGTACACGTCGAAGTTTTTAGTAATGAAATTGGAATCTCAGAATTCTTCTTTATACGTGTTTTTATCGATCAATCGGTTCTATCGGCAGCAGGATTCGCACAACTCTATGAAAATAATCGGAAAATTCGGAAAATATCTGTGAGGAATTATCTATCAAGATAATTCACTATTTCACAGTACATATTACTTGTACTTCCTTTTCCTTCTCTTTTATATCGCTAATTTGGGAATTAATGTCAATAAAATAACATAATTTCTTATCACAGTTATGTTCTTTATATTTAAGCGGTAACAATACATTTTCGATTGGTGCATACAGTAGTTATTACATAATATCTTTTGCTTTCGTGTTTTAATATCGATCGAATTATTTTATTTTTTTTTTCACATCGTGAATTTTTCACGTGGTACGTGAATTTGAGTGAAAAACTTACACATATATATACGTATTAAAAAAAACTGTATTATTTATAGTCGCAAGTCGCTCGTTTTTTATTTACGAGCGACTTTATTGCTTGTTTCCCGACTGTAGGCTTAAGTGTGATTCTTCTTACGAACTACCGATTACATAATAGTATTTTTTTAAATAAAAACAAAAACCCTGTGGTTCGTTGAAGAGCATATTCTCCTGAAAATCCTCGAGAGTTAAAAAATGTCGAATCAATATCTTGATACAGCGATTAATGACAAAAAAAAATGTTTAATTTTTTTTTTTTTTTTTTTTTTTTTTCGATTCGACCTCTGCTCCCGTGAATTATTATCAATGAAGCAGATAAAGTATTTTAAAGGTTTTTCTGGCTTTAAGTTAACGATTAATCAAGATGACTGATTTCCTAATGGAAACCCCGTTTCAGTCTGTACCCCGATTCATTGGGGCGGAAGATATTGATTACTTTCGGCCGGTAGAGTGCTCTTTTGACAGTCACAAGGCTCGTTCGGTCCGTGATTATGAATCACTTGTTTCGTAGCACCGCTCGGCGATTGAGTCTCATCGACGTAAAACTTCGGCGGATTTGCCATCATCTCTTGAACCCAACTCGTCGGAATCGTCGCGAAAGTTGCAACCTAAAGAGAAAAAAATAAATAAAAAATTTTAATTCAAGACGTTCTCCAGTTACGCGGAAGGAATAGTACATTACGTCACGAGAGAGAAAACGTTTTTTCGCGGAGTATCGTATACGATTTTACTTCAAAAAAATATGGAAAGGGAGTTTTCCGCGTCCGAAACGCGCGGAAAACCTCACATTCCGCACTTTTTGAAGTAAAAGTACGTTCCATTCAATTTATATTCAATTTTGCATAAAATTGAACCCAAGCGCTCTGATGTGTTCAAAAGTCTTATAATCCTTTATATTTCGATTTATAATCAGTTCGCATGTATTTTACCGAGTAAACTACACTCGATGCCATTTTTCCGAAATTTTTGAAGATTTTCATCTTTTTAAATTTTTATTGATTAATATTTCGATCATTTGAAACTTTTTTACCGATAAATTTTTGATACTCGTTGGACAAAAAATTTGTTAACGAAAATTCATAAAATTCTCCAGATTTCGGATTCCAAAAAAAAAAAAAAAATATATATATATTCAGAGTTTCGTATTCGTTAGACATACCTGATTCGTAGGCAGGCATCCAGTGTCCTGATTGTAGACACCAGCAAGTTCGTAGTATCCATCGCCGCGATCGCAAGCGAGAGGACCGCCAAGATCCACTTGGCACATGTTATTGTTTTGTCGGTGAGCTTTGGTACACACGAGACTGTTGTCAAGTTCGATGTGAGATTCAGCGCCGGATATACGCTGTCGGCATTGGTCATTGCTCAGTACATCGACGTCGATGCTGTGCATCAAAGATCCCGCGACATTCACTGAAAACACAAAAAAAAAAAATCGTTAGGATTCTTTCGTCAAATACATCGAAAAAAAAAGAAAAAAAAAATTTCCAAAAAATGTGTTAAAAAATTTACCTTGAAGAACAGTCTTTCCCCATCCAGTAGAAATGCACTTTCTGCCGGGTTGCGGTGCCTGCGGTTGACCCTGAGGCAGACACAGCATATCCACGTGTTGGTCCAACTTTATTTCGTGTTCAAGGAACAATATAGCAACATCGTTGGCGGGATTTCCGTTCGAGTAGCCGGGATACGGAGCGATCGCGGCAACGTTTATTATCTCGAATGGCAAAGGTTCTTCGTGCTTAAGTTCGTATCCCAATTTCCATTCTCCTACCTTAATGGATACTTCCTTAGGGTTGAAACTATCGATAAGAAAAGCAAAAAAATTAACATGCAGTTGATATTTAGAAGAAAAAAAAATAGATGAAAAAAATAAATTTTTTGGAGTAATTACCCTTCGACGCAACGAGCCGCCGTTACGATTGCATTGGGGGCAACTATAGCACCGGAACAGAGAAGTTTACGCTCCCGATTAGACAGGATCATCGCTTGCCAAGGAATTTCGCCAAAGGCAACATCAACATCGCTCAAGCCACTCGGTCGTTGAACCTTTTAGGTGCAAAGAAAGATATCGCTAATTAAGTAACTTCATAGTTTTAGCACGCGAACGTTCAATTAATTTCCTGAAGTTTAGCTTACAGCTGCTAAAAACGTTTCGTAAAGGTATTTCAAGAGAATTCGTAATTATTGACAATTTTTTCGTAGGTATGCGAAACAAATTTTTTGTCGTATTGTAAGAAGTTTTTTTATACGATGATATCGAGAAAAATGATCTTTCGTTACGTTGCTCTCAGCTAAAATAACAATGTCGATCTTTTTTTTGCGCCCTTAAAAAAACGCACTTGGAGATTTCTCTATGCATTTTTTCTCGATATATTTCGCAATATTTGATTATTAGTCGATTGCCAAACTCTATGCTAAAGTCATTGAGACAACACAATAATACTTCGAATATCAACGACTGCAGTAAATGATTGATAAAATTTGGGTTCTCGAAGCTTCTAAAATGATTATCGGTAAATTTCTCAACTTACTTTGTTTCTGATACCGCAGTGACTGCCGGGTACATGGGGTGCGATAACCGTAGGATTTTCATTGCTCGATGATGCGTCAACGTTGTTTTTGCCGAAGGGATTCTGGAAATTAGGGAAATGTGGGAAATTTGTTTGTTGATTGGGTTGATTGGGTTGATTGGGACGATTGCCGAAGCCGGGGAATCCCGGAAAACCGCCGGGTGCGGGAGTCGGTGCGGTTGCTGTGGGCGTTACGCTTGGCAATTCGGGAAAAGGTCCCGGAGAACTCTCGATTATTCCTTCGGATGCTACTGGTGCTTGCGTCGGTCTTTGGAAACCGTTGAAGGTGTTGGCGATTTGATTACCAATGGTATTGAACGGCGGGAAAGATGGCAAACGAGGAGTTTGGTTTTGATTAGCCTGAGGTTTGTATTGAGGAATCGAAGTCTTTGTCGGTCTTCCACCTTTGGTTGCACCTCCGCTGGTGGGCGGTTGCTTCTTGGGGGGTCGAGTTTTAGCAAAATTCAAAAATGTTGGGAATCCCTGTTCGTCGAATCCACCGGAATAATTGGCCGGAAGATTGCCTGCTGGCCACGGATCAACGTAATTCGGATCTCGGCAACACTTGCCGATCACACCGTTGTCCGGATTCTTACAGCTCTGAAAAAATCATTTTTTTTTATTCCAAAGATCTCTTCGACTGATATTTTTATTTTTGTAATCACATTTCCGGAATGCGTTACGTTCGATTATTTTTTTTTTAAATACTTACGCTGAGAGGTACGCGTCTGATAATCTGCTCGCTGGAGAGAGCCACGGGCTGCGGGCTGATTACTCCTTCCAATGTACAGAATTGCTCTTCAACGCAGATGAGGGCTGCAGCACAACCGACCTGAGGAGGAGGTGCCGGTGCAGGTGGGAAAATAGGCCTGACGTTGTTAGGAACTGAATCGGTCGGTGAACCTATTTAAAACATATTGATATTAATGTTTCGTAGTTTAATTATAATTTTTTTTTTTTTTTTTTTTCGAAAACTTCAAGTCGCACAAAACATGTTTAACGACGTAAAATGGAGGTTTTTTTTTTTAACAGTACTTTTACGAAATTTCTTTGTGGAGTGTCCGCGTAGTTTTTGCTCGTAAAGAAAGTACCATTTTTTAATCGTCATTTTTACGTGGGATTTTTTTTAAATTTTTTAAATTTTCTCAACCGATTTTTGCTTTATATGAGTTTTTTATGCAATTTTTTTTATTATGAAAAATTTGCATACCTTCATTTTCGTCTTCTCCTGCGGGAGGTTTGGAGAACGCGGGTACATTGCTCGATGGCTCGCTTCCGAGCGGTGGCAAGTAACTATTATTGTCGTTATCGCTCTTCGAATTTCCGAATAGTCCTTCACGATTTCCAACTTCGCCAGTACTCAAGTCTGTGTGTTCTTGATTTCCATTTGCATTGCCGAAAATTCCACCGTCCTTGGATCCATTTTGATCGTATTGAGTACCGAAGTTCGTATGAATAGTCGAATGACCACTGTGACTTCCGGCTTGCGATTGATCGCCGGAGGAGGTCTTTAAGGTGCAACAAACTTCGCTAGAAACTTTGCACACTTGAGGCTGCAAACAAAAAAATTAGAAAATTTGAAAAAAAATTAATTTTACGACACGCAGCAAACGGGAATGTAACGCCGGCGTTGAGGCGCGTCTACTCGCGATGTACGAAGAGACACGGCAAATATTCAGACATAAATCGAGACATAAATTAAGTTGAATATTCGAAAGAGAAAAAGAATAAAAGCCAAGTCGGTATATAATATCTTGAGGGGGGGTAATAAACGACGTTCCGCATGCAATGTACTCTCGCGATCGTCCGGCGCGGTGCACAAATATGCGCGCGCCATGAGGAAGACAACTTTGCTTTACTCGTACGACGATTAAAAGTGAATTATTCGATGAGATATCTTCATATTATACGCGTGTCTATTATGAATCTTTTTTTTTAATTTATTTTCGTACTTTTACGAAGACAGAGGCGCGGTTATGCCGCGCGCTGCAAGATCGTTAAATGCGACGTCGCTCAGCACCGACGATTTTTTTTTTGTTTTTTTTTTTTTTTCAATACAGACATTATTTTCCACAATTTACACAAACGTCACACTGACGACAATTTAAACGAAATTCTTCAGCCAATCGTTTATGCATTCGTTGCGAGAATCGAAGTAATATTAACGAATTAATTATAGACGATGAATTTTCATTTTTTCGTGTGAATGGAGCATCTGTTACGACTCTTATGATTTGCTTACAAATTATCATGACGCACAGGACTTTTGCCTTTCGATACGAAATTTCGAGATACTATTTTGTCAATTTGGCAATTTTTTTGTCTCTATCGATAATTCATTAATTTACGAAATTATTCAATTAGAAAATTAATTGAGCGATAAATTTCACAAGATATAAAACGAAGTTCGAAAGCGTCACAGACTCCCGGAGAAGGGACGAAGAGAAAGATAATTTCCGTGAAGGCCGAAGAAGGTTGCCGGACGACCTTAGATACGTTGAACTTCGCAAGGTGAACGAGTACCGGATGGCTGAGCGATTACATTACGTACATCGAAAGCATCTTCCCACTCGTTAAATTAATGATATCGGTCTCTCGTGTACGAATCTTCACGAACTTCGCAAAGTTCTTTTTTTTTTTTTAATAGCTTCGAATTACTTCGAAGATCGTCTCCGAGATAATCGACGAACGAAATTTGTATTGTCAATTGAAACTCGATACTCGTCGTATGAGACAATAAATCGGCGAAAGGACTTTAACTGTGTCAAGAGGACACCGATTTTATGGCGAAATTCGCGCTAAGATATTTTGTCGCCGAATATCGATGACGCAAAAAGTCTACCGAGTCTTTATCTATGTGTATTGACACGAGGGAACATTCTATTAGTTAAATATGAATAAACGTTTCCCGTTTTGCATAATGGCTCCTGTGCAATCATCATCCGCGTGTTGAGTCGTAAAATTTTGCTACGTAATTTTTTTCCATCACCGAGTGGCGCGGAATACACGAGGAATCGAATAAACGAATTCCTACCGATCTCGCGACGAATTTCCAATAAACGAGATTGTGCCGATGAATAATCTATGGATATCGTGAAATTTCGTAATTTAATGGTTCTCAGAAAAATCGAAATTTCGTGGTCGCGAAACCGTCGTTGGCCCGTTTATAAAAATTTTTAATCGACATCCCCGAAATCGATACGAAACCTCGAATTTATCGAATCGATAAATTTCTTTTTTTTTTATCGATCGATTCACGGATGAGATACACGAAATTAAATCGTGGAAAAGTTTCGACCGATTGACGCAACCCTATACGCGATCTCGTCTAGTCATTTATCGCGACCTTTCACTCGAGCGGATTCACTCTTTGGTATTAGTATATCGAGTTTCGAGAGGTCGAAAAACATCAATGTTACTGTTCCCGTATATACTAGTTGCACGCGGATCTTCCTATTGAATTATCATTTGATTCGGGACGTTAGACAAAAAAGGTTCAAGGTAATCGAGTCCGAGACAAATATGTCTGTGAAACATGTGACAAGAGAATCGATCGAACGGATTCGCGATCGGCTGAACGACGATTATTCCCGTCCTCCCCGCGAGAACGCGCGTGGGAAAAATCGTTGAATATATATTTTACGATGTATATATTAGCAAAAACATCAAATTCATGCGGCTATAAAATATCGAGAAAATTATGACATTGTTTTGTCCGACGTGACGCGTTTAGTTGTAAAATCGAAGATATTTCTCGTCGCGCGGAAAATGTCATGGCTAAATCTTGAAAAAAAAAGATGGACGCAGGTAATTGTGATACTTGGCGCTACGGTGATAATAACATTTTCTCCGAATGAAACAATTTTTTAAACTCTTTTTTTTGTCACATATTTTAGTATCCGGTCCTATAATGAATGAAAAAAATAATTGGTTCCGTTGCATAGAAATAATCGGTATCGCAATTATTCCAAATGTTAGTCTTCACCCTGTTGATCCCACCTATTCCGACCGAAAAAAAATTGACGACACTTTAAGTTCGAACAATTAAGAGAAATGTCGAAAAAAAAAAAAATTATTTTTACCAACGCGATGTAATTACAAATTTTGAAATTTTTCTAATTTCTACTATAGTCGTTTGTGTCTCAACATCAAAACTATTGTTTGTGTAAAAAAAAATATATATATTGCATCATTTCCCATTAGAAGATTCACGAAAATTGCTTTTTAATGGCCTTTTTTTTCCTGTGTTTGTGGCCCCCGTGACTCTAAAAATTACGGAGTGGCTTCAGTGTCGCAATCTTTATCTGTGTTCTCCATTCAAAGTTGGAGCGTTGTTACTTACAATGGTTAATCTCAAACGCTGCTGGTATTTTCTAACGCACATTATATCGAAACTCTCATCCGGCTCTGTCGCGATCAACAGCAGCTACCCGCGTGTCTCTAATACACGCTTAACTCCTTCGCAGTTAACTCATTGTAGCTGCTGAAGAGCGCGCGGGCGATATCTGCCTTCCCCTTGTTTTTTTTTTTTTTTTTTTTTTAATAACTCGAATGACGCTTAACGTTCTTAGCGATGTATGACATAACATTCGCTTTCGCCGATCTATCACACTTTGCATAAATAAAGAAATGAAGAGACGCGAAGCTATACGACCCTACGACCTCTCGTGGCTCGGACGACGGCGAGGAGGATTCATTGAGCCCGTGGCTCACCGCCCGAGCCTTTACCTTTGATCCCACTTTGGTACCTCGCTGGCTGCTCCTTGCTGTCCAGCACTGTCCAACGGGCAAAGAGAATTTTCGAGGCTCTCCGGGAGAGGAACAGGCCATACGCCTCGGGCAACGTAATGAATGGCGATTGAAATTATTATTCTTATTATTATTCTTTTTTTTTTTTCCGTATATACTCTCGTAACGCACAAGACCCGTGACATCGATTTTCTTTAATGGACCTCGTCAGAGTTACGCATTTCATGTTTCAATAAGCGATTGTGTCAGGATAAAAAAAAATTTCTCATTTCTGACTTGAGGCATTCGCCCGGGTATTATAGTCTCCGCGAGGTATTATAATATACTTTCGCTCGCGTTCGCGCGGAGCCCAGCGGCGATCTTTCGCTTCTCGACAGCTCACCGCTGGAGACATCCGTATACTCTTTATATTTCTCTATGTTTTCGATCTCTTACGAAGATTTTTTTTTTAATTTTTATTGCGATACAGCAGAGTACAACGTCGATGTCTCGCGGGACTTTGAGTGTTTTTTAATATCAAGACGTGTAATCGTAAGAATTATAATTTATGGTTTATTGAACAAGTCGTTTTGTTGCTTGTAAATACTCTTTAAGTAATTTTTTTTTTCAATGGTACTTTCTGCTTGAAAAGTAACTTCAGCGCAAATTCCGTGGTGATTTTTTTTTTAATTTAACTTTGCAAAGAATAAATTAATTCCCGACAAAAAGAAATTTTTTTAATTTTTTTACGATGTCTCGACATGCCGTCGTGCGTAAGAAGAGCGTAGTTATTTTTTGGTTCTTTTGGATCAATCTTCGTCCGGTTTGTCTCGCGCGCGAATACCTCTCACATAATAACAACCCGACGGCGTATGTTAATTTATTAAAATTGCTTGCAGGAAGTAGCCGATGACCGCAATCGCTTAATATTTAATTGCTATCATCGTGGTTTTAGCTCCGTTGAAATTCGAATGCCCGTTCACTTTCTGCCCTCCCGACACTTTCCAAATTAGGAAATCGTACTGATAATCGGAAATTTGTTAAAAAAATTTTTCCTCAATAATTTACAAAAACGTTGAAAAATCGATGGAAATATATGTCAAAACACGTGATTTGTGGACGCGACGGAACGATTTTTTTAAACATCGATTCTCTGAATAGATTCGCACGGGTCATTTCGTAGCCCGGTGAGATCAGAATTCATCGATGACGCGCTTAGGTCCCTCGAGCTCATTAAGAAACGCACGCGAAGTTATCGGGTCACGAATCACCGCGATGGCAAAACCCAAGTCTACGAACGATTTAACTCTCATGAGGTGAGTGAAACGCGACATCCCAGAATTAGCGTCATATCTTCGTGTTTATTCGATGACGCACGTGCGTCAACATTTTTTTTCAAATTCTTCTCTTCGAGGCGACAAAAAAAAATTTGCAATTAACGCGCCGCGTCTACATTTTTTTTTTCACCGCCGTGAGGTAGGTCCTCTTTATATTCATTCGCGACATCGGAATTCGTCGAAAGATCCGCTTGATTGGTATGCGATCGTCTCCGTTCGTCGAATCATCGTTAGACACAATATGGAAAATAGTTACCTCGATTCGCGTCCGCCCACTCGTCTTTACGCAATCGCGGTTCGCGGCGAGCGTGCAAAAATCCTTTTACAAGTTCCCATTCGCGTTCGAATGGATAATTCAAGAGTTGTTTCAAGCCTCGAGAGACGAGGGTCCAATTTTAGCCGAACTCCAATTGAGCCGTAAATAAAGAATCGTTCGATGGTGTACATATACATATACAAGCCGAGATGTAATGTAAATGTTGTAAGAGTCTCGCGCGAAGCCCCGGAGGACGACGAAATAATGACTTTGAGCTCGAAGCACGTGTGACATAACTTTCAGCTAAGCACGTGCCCCTCCCTCTCCACCTTGCCCCCCTTTTTACGAAAGATTTATGGAACTATTAAGTATGCAAATTTTCTTTTTCTTTTTTCAACTCACCCCCGATCGCACTTGATGTATATGGTTGCTGATTACGTATCCGTCAGCTGAGCAAAGATTCTTGGTAACACAGATCCTTCCTTGTCCATTGCAACTGACGCTTAATCCACCCTCGTGTCCGTGTGTTACTTTTTGTTCGCCATTGCCCGCTGGGAAGCTCGGGAATCCACCAGCTTGTTGTTGGTCGTAGACATCTTCTTGATCTTGGGATATTTGGGGTATATCGGGGATCTGAGGAATCTGAGGGATCTGCGGAATTTGTGGGATTTGAGGGAACTGAGGGAATTGCGGTACTTGCGGCACCTGAGGAACCTGAGGTGTCTGAGGCTTTGAAAAGAATGGATTATGGGATCCGGCACTTCCGGAAAGCGAAGGAATCTGAGGTACTTGTTGTCCGAAGACAGTGGTGGAGCCGGAACCGGTGGCACCAGAGTTGAAGAAAGGATTTCCAGATCCTACGACTTGGTTGCTCTCAGTGTCTGAAGCATGACCGGTCGTCGCGCTGGAGCCATGATAGCTTCCGGAACCATGTTGGCTTCCGGATCCATGTTGACTTCCGGAGCCATGATAGCTTCCGGAATCATGTTGACTTCCGGAGCCATGATAGCTTCCGGAATCACGTTGGCTTCCGGATCCCTGTTGACTTCCCGAGCCATGATAGCTTCCGGAATCATGTTGACTTCCGGAACCATGATAACTTCCGGAATCATGTTGGCTTCCGGATCCCTGTTGACTTTCTGATCCATGATAGCTTCCGGAACCATGTTGGCTTCCGGATCCCTGTTGACTTCCTGAGCTATGATAGCTTCCGGATCCATGTTGACTTCCTGAGCCATGATAGCTTCCGGAACCATGTTGGCTTCCAGAGCCATGTTGGTTAACGGAGCCATGACCGCTGGAAGAGCCAGCGGTGAATCCAATACCATTCAAGAACGGATTTTTCGACACGTCCATGCGACTTCCACTTTGACCGGAAATTGACGATCCCGAAGTGCTTGCCGAGCCAAAAGCGTACGAACCTCCGCTTGAAGATGCTCCCGAGGATCCTCCTACGGCGGGCAGATGTCCTTGAGAAAGGAACGGATTACCGTGGAGCTTAATTTCCACTTGATTTCCTTGATTCGCTGCCTGAGCTCCGGCCGCTTGTCCATGATTGGTTATGTGCAAACTTCCGCTTGCGGAACATCCGCTCGCGGTACAACCTGCCGAGGGTGCTTGTCCATGTGCTACGAACGGGCTTTGCTCACTGTTCCACCAGTACTGAGTACCAGCGACGTGTCCGGCTTGACTAGCGTGGGCGCCGTGACCGGAACTCGCCGCGGTCGCTGCAGCGCCGTAGCCGTGATGTTGTCCCGTCGATATTTGGGCGCTATTGTGATCGTAACCAGCTTCTCCGGCATTCTCGGCACCATGTTCAAGTCCGAGATATCCCGTGCCGGGATTTTGCAGAGCGCCGTATCCGACGTGAGACGCTCCGTTGTCGGAAACTCCACCGGAAGTGGCAAAAGAACTGCTCGACGCTGAACCCGATACTAAACCGATCGGAATTACACCGCTGACCGATGAGGACGAGTAAGCGTTGCTGTGACTGTGACTTCCGCCGTTATTGTCGAAACCGGAAGTCTTCGAACCGGAGAATGCCTGACCGTTGTAAATACCATCTATCGCGACATTGTCCTGATTGGCTTGCGAGTAGCTCGTCGAACTTGAGCTCAACGATGATTTTTTCGAAGTGAAGCCATCGCCAAGTTGAATGCCGTCGGGAATCTTGGAGTACGGGTGCGCGTTTACGCACACGTTCAACCCCACTGCGCAAAGCAGCAGCAGCATCGATAATCTTCGCATTTTCCTTTTTTTTTTTCGTGGATACCTGGGATCAGACATAAAAACATAGTCGTTTAATAACATTTAATGATAACTGTAATTTATATGCAGATAAAACTTGTCGTTAAAACGACAATCGCGGCGTCGTAATTATTTCTTTCGATTAAAATCTTGTCATCACTTTAAACTTCTTTGGTAATACTAGCGATATCTACGAATCGTCATCTATCCATCCATCATATATTAAACTATGAATCCTATGAATCCATTGATCTATCCTAAGATCTATGAATCTTAAATTGGATCTTTTCATACACCGATTTACGGGTTGACTATATCTACATCAATAAAACGCCGTTCTCGCTGTGAATAAATTTTCAACTTTTACGCACGATGAAAATATTAAAAAACGAATAAACTTTGCAATCGCGTCATCCCCGAGGCGATCATTCGTTGGTGATCAACGAAAATCTTCGCGATGCCATTAACATTTCAGATCTTTAATAACAATCATCGCAAGGTCTTTAGTTGTCTGAATACTCAACTAACGAGAAAAAAAAATTCGATAAAAGTCTAATTTATTCGTTGTCTAGCCATTCATTATAATAATCGATTCCGTATACTATCGTGCAAGTGTCCTTGTACTTGATCTTTCCATTCATGATTTTAATAGAGTTCGCGGTGTAGACTTGTTAACCGGGAAACACAGCAATCTATTATAGTAACAGGCTGTGATGTAATCTCGTGTATTGCAGGTGTTGCGACCGCAACGTAATATCCATCACGTTTATTTTATCGCGCGCGTTTTACTGGTATATATGTTTAAATATATATATATATATATACATAAACGTATGTACATATATGCGAGACGCTGGGATAATTGCAAGAATGCGGTGATTCCGCTATGGAGATCGTTGATGCTATTAGATATAATCGCAACTCCCGAGGAGAGCCTTGAACTTGAACGTTCGCGACCCTTCAACGATAATTCAATGCACTCATGGCATCGCAATTGCACTTTTCGTTCGCTCACCCACGAATTTTACCACATTTCGCCAATACCTCGATAAACGCCTTATATCTCGGTTTTCTTTTTTTTAATTAAAAAAAAATCTATATCACTATTTTGTTTTTCGGTTTTTTTTTTTTTTTTCGTTTTTCTCGATTAACTATTGTCACGCACAACGAAGCACAAGAATCGCGATTTTTTTTTTTTTTTTTTTGTTTTTCGCAGCGAAGATCGTACTTGGAACCGTTTACGGCGCGGTACGATTTATTTTGTGTACTCACCTACTGATACGTGCGTCCCGTGAAAAAATACACGTATGTTAACGCTAAAAGAAAGTTAGTGTGACTGGCGACGCCTCCATATCCTGGCTTCTCTTATACCATCCTCCGGCAATCGGCGTATTCCCCCCACTTTTGTTCTTGGAAATATCATGCGCAAGCCGGGGCTCCTCCTGTCCTTCGACATCCTATCCTACCCGGTTGCGCTGCCTGGCCCCGCCGGGTATTAACTTTGCGGACCCGCCGGGCCCCATCCGCGTACAGCTTCTTCTTCTTCTTCTTTCTACTACTACTATTACTACTGCTACCACTACTACTACCACTTCCACCGCTCGACGTTAACATTTTTTTCACCACAACCATAATCTTTCTTCCTCTCTTTCTCTATCTCGTTCACGAGTCTATGGGAAGTATCTCTTCTCATTGCCGAAGAGCGAACTCGACCGTACCATCATCATCGTCATCATCATTATCGTCATAGGTACGACGCACCGGAGCTCCGGCGCCGTTCGATGTTTCCTTCGAGGCTCTTTCGCATCCTTTTGACATTCGGCGCCGCGAACCTTGACTCGGAACTCGCGCGTAGTACGTACGGGTCTTGTTGTGCAAACGGATAGACGCCGAGGATAGTATTACGAGAAATAAAAAGTATCGACCCCCCTTTCCCGCCCCCAGGGAGCAAATTTACAACAAATTGCGGATAATTAGACGGTCAACGGGACGCCCTTGACCTTTTTTGTCAAAGTTCAACACACGCTTCTTCGCGCGGGAATCATTATCGAGAGAATGCTAATAATATACATATCTAGTCGCAACTTTGACGGACCGACGCGACGCACGAACTCTCAGGGGTGATTCAACCCTTTCGACAATTAGAGGCTTCGATGTTTTTTTTTGTTTCTTTTCAAACGGTAAATATTTTTTGTTGTCTCGTCTTACGATGGGTAAACGTCGAATTTAATTATAGTGGAAAAAAAATATTATAAAATCCGCCATTAATATCTTAGACTGGGGTCATTTGAAACAGTTATTTTTCTACATTGATGTGTGTTGAAAAATCTAAAAAAATTCTGTAGTGAAGTTAAAGTCATGAATATCGATCACCGCCTTTTCAGAGGTGATCCATCTTAAACCTGACCGTCATATTTGCTTTGATATTATGCATCGAAGTATTTACTATATGATACATCAATATTTTTACCCAAAATTAATATTCAAATCGCATTTTTTTCATTTCATAAATCACACAAAAAAGTGACAAACAAAATTGAATTCTAATTTTTTTCTCGAATTTTCTCGAATCCAAGGACTGTACTTGAACGTTTTTTTTTATATTATGCATTAATATATGTATTATAAGAGATATCCAACATTTTTACGTAAAGTTAATATGGACGTTTTTTTATTTCGAGAATCGGACATGAATCGTGACAAAGAAAATAGAATTAAGCGATTATGAAGATAAGTGAAATTTTCATGATTTTTCTTCCGAAACGGATTGAATATTGGTACTTTGACGTCCTTGTCCTTATATCCGGCAACGAATCTGGGGCATTTCGCATCTCGGGGCATTTCAGCGCGGACTATTTATGCGAATACGCAAAGTCTTGGCGAGCTATGGTCGCACACTCAATGACATCATACTACGTCATGGATTATGAATCACATTGGTATAATCCAGAGTACGTGGGTATCGTCAAGGATTCGTCGATTGGTTTGACGGCCCACGTGCATTCCTACGGAAACAATGCCGATGCTCCGGGAATAACGCAGCAATGGCAGTTAGCCAGCCGAGCAAAGGATCACAAGTCCGAGTCTCTCGATTATTTCGCGGCCAACTCTTTCACCAAACGTCATCAACGGACTCGCATGATCCTCGAAGGCGTCGTTGCGCTATCGAGCTATGCGTACATTTTTTTTTTTTTTTTCGCGCAACTCGTATCATCTTCGATCGTTTCATTGTTTCGTTCAAAAGACTATGTCCCTGGATAATCGAATAGCAGGTGTATCCTTGACTCAACGGTTTTCGTAATGAGACATTGAGAGAAGGATGAGTAGAGTCATCGAAAAAAATCGCCCGGAGCTTCCGAAATCGCGTGAATCAAATGATTATCACACTCCATTATCGCCTCTGGGCACAAAAGTGGAATCTAATTTTGTACGTTGGGCCATCCCCATCGCTCGATCTTACTTCCTCGAGCTTCAAGTATCAATTAAAATCGCAAAGAGACGCGGAGCGGTTCGATATATATTAACATAATGAAACATAAACGGTGGGGATTCTCACGAACTCACACCTCATAACCGATCTTTCCTGTACGAAATATAAAAATTTACAAGGAAATAAATGACGAAAGAATGTGACTTCGGAAATGTAGGAATGTGTTTTGTATTTCGGAGGGACAAATCTGAGAAATAATGAATTTTATAGGAAATCGGTAAAAAAAATTAAAAAAATTAATTCATTATCCGCTTGACGACAAAAAAAAATCAAAATCTGTGATCCGGAAAATCGTTTCTTATTCACACATTGACCCAAAAAAAACTGCAAGGGTATTCAATAAAAAAAAATAAAAAAAATTTCGTCGCTCTCCAACAACGCCGTAGAAAGACCCAATCGTTGCGGATGACCTCCGATTTATGAAATATTAATCTCTTAGAACTCAACTTTTATCAATTGACATTTGCAAGATGCGAGAATCATGACGCTTTGTAACTGCGATGTTCAATGCCACTTTCTTGTGGACTACTAACATTCCCCCGAAGCTCCTGCGCGCGGCACATTTTTTTAAACGCAAAGAATGCAACAGGCATTGACCCCTCGACCCAGAGCTCAAGTATTATCACAAATATTATTTCACGTGTCATCCAGCACACGGAGAGTGAATGATTAATGGGAGTTTTCGCGGTTTCGAAATGTATCCTCTTTCATCGCATGCTTACGGCAAACTCCTGTAGATGTATCTATAGACTATAAAATATATACCTACTGTAAAAAGCGGAACGCGCATCTCGCACTCCTCAGTTTTTCGTATCGCCTTATACGGCGGTTAACGCCTTCGACGATTCTTGCCAACGAACGACTCTCCGCATCCGCTTGGTTTTCTACCCGTTTCTCTATTTGTCCCGTTGCAGCCACGATGCAGTTGAATTTTAATACACGCGATACACACTCCTTCGCATATTAGAAGCGCGTCAATATCAAGATTTAGCACCTTTTGAAGACGTTCATCGCCGAATCGAGTAGTGTAGAAAAGAAGAGATAATAATTAACAGAAATATTTGACCGATTCGGAAAACACGGATTAAAAAAAAAATCACGAAAAATAGCTCTGCAATAATGACGCAATCGTAAAAGTACCTATTTCTTTGGATTTAAGTTTAAGTTACGAGAAATAAGCTTACAAATCGTGAAAGGAACGTGTAGGTCATTTCGCCGTTGTTATTTTGACGATTAACTACAATCCGATGGCGTCTATTTTTGGTTCAATTGTTCCGGAGCAACAAAAGACCAAAAATCGATTACTTTTGTAGTCGATGCTTTTTTTTTTTTTTTTTGAGTCTTCGTCTTTACTTCGTAGTTATTCGAAATTGACTCATCTTCCTCTATGTTGCTGTCTTTTATCGTTGAAATCAACTATGCGAATCATGCGTGAAGCGCGTGCAAGTATTCGCCCGGATTTGTAAAGGAATTACAGTGCAGGAACGTCGAGGTATCGACACAACACGGTCGAAGCATTGATGGACTCTCTAGTAGCGAGGATGCTGTTGGTAAAACCAATGCGATTAACTGTGTCTTCCTGTATTGTAGCATCTCAATCAAATCTTCAAGGATGACCTCCTGGAGATTCTTTCGCATCATCAATCATTTTAGCGATCGGGTTTATTAATCTCTGTGACTCATTAATCAACGCGCGCTAAAGTTTATCGATTTCTTCCGCAATTATAAATGAAGGCACATGAATATCGAAATACTTCATATCACGGTCACTGACATTTGTCGTATAAGATTTTTTATACATCGACGGAAATTCGGTGAAAATGAGAAAAAAAAATTGATTGCGTCAAAACGGAAGAAAAAAATGTTATATTTTTTTTTAACAAAAAACTTTCATATTTTCGGGGATTCTAAGACAACACGGTTTGTTTTTTTTGTATGACTGATGATTCTCAAATAAAAAATGAATCCCTCTCCCGCAGGCATCCCGAAAACGGGTTGCGAATTTCTCTTTAAAAAGTAATGAAAAGGCGATTATTAAACTCGAATATCGATACCGAAAAAGAAGGAAAAGTACGATTAAATTTCGTAAAAGAAAATTCTACCGAAAATTGTCGGTTTACCACAAAATATCCTTTGATTTGATAGCGCAGAAAAAAAAAATGTGTATCGTATACGAAAGAAAAGCGCGATATAGAATATCAGAGCCGAAAGTGCACTCGACTGAGTACACAGAAGAGAGCAGCTGCAGAGTGTTGATCTTGGCGAGCGATTCCCGAGCTCGATAAGTCCCTTGCAACTTGTGTAAAAAGTGAATAAAACAGTCTCCGGGAGCCGGTAGTCTCTCGAGGCGATCGGTTCGCGAGCTCCCGCGGTCACTTTCTCCGTGAATTCCGATCTCCTCTTCGCGTTGTCATATTACACGCTCTATCTATAACTTTCGGTTATATTGTACGATGTGCCGATAGGCTCCGGTCGGATGATCGACGATACGCATTTACCGATCATCTTCGATTCCCTCTCGAAATAATACCGACTTTTTCGCGATCTGTTCATACGCTCCCATTGCAAAATTCATGAATATTTTAATGCAGTCGGGGGACTCTTGCACCGCGCCAGACGCAAGGAATAATGAGGAATCGCCGGCGAGTAGCTCGCGTGTACCGGAAGTTCATGGCGCGCAAGTGAGAGAAAAAAAAAAAGAAAAAAAAGAGATGCGGTCGCGATCGATTCGGCAATACGCGAATACTTTCTCGTGACATATGTGGATATCATTTGCCCCGCGTGTTATAAACTCTGACGAAATACTAAATGTGCAACTTTAGTTTTTTATTATTTTTTATATTAATTTATTTTATTATTATCGTTTTTTTTTTTTTTTTTTTTTTTTTGAAAGCTATAATCAACGAAGCCAAATATGTCAGTCGTCGAGGTGGGATCTATAGGAAAATTATAACCGTTCGATATCGCATCCTTAATTAATAGCGTATCGAAAGACGAGAGCTTCGGTTGATGATGTCCCCCGAGAGACTCTCGCGGCATGGGTACCTGTTATGCATCCGAGTTATGAAACCGAAGGAAAGTTTTTTTTTTCCCATTTCACGAGACGAGACTTTTGACTGACCGTATGCCACGCGCGGATATTCTCATCCTATAATATTAAAACTCCGTAGTAGAATTTCTATTGCGCAATTGACGAATTGTCTAATTCGCGATTGAACATCTTTCTCCTGTCGATTAAATGAATACGGTATATAATTACGAATGCTCGTCGCATAGATCGAGAAAAAAAATTATAATAAAAATAATCATTTTCTTTTTCACCGCAACAAAATCATTCAGATTGATTTCTTGCGTTGCATTAATCAGGAAAATTAATGATATAATAAAAAAAATAAATAAAAAAAATGCACGCTTAATCAAATGTTACCCACGTGAAAAAAAAAAAAAAAAAAAAAAAAAAAATCATTTGAAATCGTTTCTCACGAAGAAAAGATAAGAATCATCGGTAAGCGCATTTCTCCCGTCTCGAAGGTGTCGCGTGCTACCGTCCTCGAAATTCTGTGTTCGGCTCATCGCTCGTCGTTGCGACAGAAGCCGCGTACTTGTCATTGCGATAAAGCTCGAGCGGAAGGCTAAATGATTCGAGAAATGCAGTCTCGTTCATCACGGGAATACGCGGTTTATTGAGTCATCGGCAACGGCACCGAGGGCCAGCGAAGGCCTCCGGTTCCTCCCGACCGTTTTTGAACTTTAATCAGATATAATAACGCGGGCGTATTATACGCAGCCACTCGAGAGATATTCTTTATGAGAGCCATTCACTCGGCTCGATCTGATCCGAAGTCTCGCCGATTTATTACACCCGATAGTTTCGACGACTACCGCGATATGTCTCGCGCTCCGAATAACACTCATCGCTCGGATAACATCGAATAAAAATCTTTCACTTTTAACCGCGCGGACGCGCGCGGCGGGGAGGTTACGGAGAAGAGAGCGCGAGTTCCGAATGATCTCTGGATAGAAAATCGATTGGCGCCAAGCTACGTGTACTTGAGAGCATAGCACGACGAACGAGATTGGGAAGGCATTTCAAAATCACAAAACATTTTACGGCATCTCCGGGTTCTCCGTAAGGCACTGCGTTGTTACCCACGTGACAACATACTCGTCTGAATCATATAAACCTGTAACGACCTCAATGTTAGGATCAAAAGAACATTTAATCTTGGAAAACACCTTTCAAAATCATTGAATTCCTCGTGAGTTTGAAATTCCTGCGTCATCGACTCGGCACTCGTCAGCCCCGAAGTCAAACGTTAAATGTATCTCCGCAATCGCATCCTGTTATCTGTTATTACAGACTTGTAACACGAAACGACTAAAAAAAAATATATATGTGTTTCCATATACGTATATATATATGTATATATATAGAAGATGGCTTCCTCCACGTACTCGTTATACTAATGACCATTGTTCTGCCATCGTTAACGCTCGTGGAATATGGAAATTCCCAACAATTTTAACGAGTCTGTCTGATAATTTTCCGTGAAAGACACCAGAGATCCGGTCTGTTAGGAATGACGAATGTACCCACGTAAAAATGAGAATCAAGTTTCCAAAGATCGAAGTATCGGTTCTAAGGTCGATTTTGAGATCAATCGTAAAAAAAAAAAGATTTCAGAGATTTTTGTCAAATTTATTTTTGCTTGTTTTCATTTTCTCGAAATCAAACTAATATTCGTTTAAAATTTTAAATAGATCGATTTTATGCCACTCGATTTTTATTTTATTTAAGGAAATTTATTTATATATTAAAAAAAATAGAAATCTTTTTTTTATCGTTATAGGAGCGATGAGGAGTTTCGGTACGAAACCGAAATCTCGAACGACTCGCGATCGATTTCGCGTCGCGATTTACGATTTCTCATATTTACCTTTTCTCCATCTCGATTTTACACTGCGCGCGGTTCTTTCGTCCGATTCTCCCGATACACATCGGAATCGCGCTCTCGTGACCGTGTCTTTCGATCGTTGCAATCGTCTACGTTTTTTTTTTTTTTTTTTTTTAAACCTCGACACGATGTAATATCTCTCGCGTCTCCTCGGGAGTAAAGTATTTCGAAATATCGGATGTGCGCGTGGAATTGCCACGGGAGATTCCGGCCAATGAAATATGACGCTTCGGGGAGTTCAAGTTAAGTTGCAACACATATTGCCCAGGCGACGCGGAGGTGATCGCGGCAAGGAAAGGCTTGCGGATCTGGAGATCGAGAGACACTCACGCACACACGCATATCACCGTCACATACATACAGAAATTCCAACATCTCTGGTGCCCTTGCGGTCACCTCTGAACCGTCGAAAAACTTTTACTCTCGTCGTTCGAACTACCCGGACAATCTATACGGAGATACTTTTGTAGCCTTTGCTCATCCTTGCAACGACTCGGACTCGCGAGTGCGCGCGCGCGCAAGGCAGTTGACGTTCTTACGCGATTATTTTGCCGCCCGATGCCGTCACTCGGCATTGATTGCTCGAACCCAGACTTTCGTTCATTACTCTTCGTTATACTACTCTTTTCATCACCCACACCCCGAAACCATCATCAGCTATATACTAGTCGGCATTTCTCCGGAATTCGCCATTAAATTTCATAATTAGCTATACCTCCGACGCGTTCAAATTTTATGGGTCAAGCGCTCGAACTTTTAATCCTCTTCGATATATGCGCATCGTGTTTTTTTTATTTTTTTATTTTTTTTTATTATTTTTTTTCTGTATGTATGTCAGATTGAATGTGGCAATAATCAAAGTCCTTGTTATCGATTTTGAAGAGCCACTCGTCGGATTAATGATTCTACTGTTGATTAATTCTTTGAATATTCAATTGAGTAATTCAGTAGCTGGTATCGAAGATATATCTTTCGTAAGTATAGCCCTTAGGACTTTGAAGTATGCCGCGTTAATTTATTATATTTAAGCGTTGATAGGGCCGCGTGTGATTATTAGTTATGAGACCCAATATTAGCGCTCGTTAAGAAATCGTCAACTTTTTCATCTTTCCTCTTAAGAATTGTATTCATGAATTTTGCTGCGTTGCAAAAGTAGACAATTTCAAAATGTCACCCCAAATTCGCGTGACGAGTAATGAAAAGTTTTTTTTTTTTAAATGCATTATTAAAAAAAAAAAAAAAAACCATTTTTCACAGCATCGTTTTTTTTTGTTTCGAAATAAACAATTTAAACATTTTTTTGACCGATGTCCGCAATTAAATAACCTATAATAATGCTATACAAAAACTTCTCATACAAAACATCGTACTCGGGATTAACTCGAGCCAATATTTTATGTTAATTTGACACTCAAATCAACGCTCCATTTCTCTCTCTCGAAATTCAATCACGAAACGAATGAAAACATCGGCGATAACCGCCAAAAATTAATCTCGCTATTTAAAAAAAAAAAAAAAAAAAAAAAACAAACAAAAAATGTGACATGCAGGAAAAAAATGTGGCTGTCCTTTCAAAGATTACGAATATCGAAAGTCGTATATAATTGAGTACGTTGAAAAAGAAAAAAAAATGGACTTTTTGACAGACGCGTGGCAAATTGGTGAAAAATTCTCTCAACGGGGTTATACGTCGTCTCGAGCGTTTCACCAAGTTGAATAACGCTAATTGCGATTTGGAAAAAAAAAAAAAAAAAAGAAAGTAGTAGCATAAATCGAACTATGCGTGGGGGTATATATATAGTAGAAAGTGGATCGATATAGCTATACAAAAATTCTCGAAGAGAATACGATAGACAACGGTGGAACGGAGAAAAAGAGCAGCTAATCAAACATTCGGCTATTCGAAATCTCGAGATCGTTATCTCGTCGGGTGATTGCTTCGGAATAAATTATATACCGCCCGCGCGCGCCCAGGAGTTCGGGAAAGAGGCACGGCGAGAGTCTCACAAACAGAGGAAAAAAAAAAAAAAAAAAAAGAGAAAAAAAAAGCAAAACGGGAGGCGACGTTAGCCAAAGCCTCGGGGGTCATAAAATCGAACGAAACTTGCAGTCGAAAGGAGATACGTAAAAGGCACGTAAAGACGTATGTGTAACATACGAATACACGAAAAAACAATAACAAATTCTTGAGAAAATTTCCATACGATAACAGAGTTGAATCAGCAGATTGATATGTAATCGAACAACAAAACGGCGTCCGTCTCTGATGTGTATAGGAAGTCACTTGGCGAGAGGTTATTCAGCGGGTCTTACACACGAGAAGTGAACATAATTATGAAAGATTCACTCATCCCGCCGGGCGTATTCCTTAATAACATACCGCCTGATAGCTCGTTTTATTAACGAGCCCCACACGGCAATTTTCCATAGTATATATAGTCGCGTAATAACGATGCAATTGCTACCAACTAATGCGCGAATACAACACACTTCTTTCGGGATATACTTTGCCAATCGAATGTCGAAGTTTCTTCCGTGTGTGTATTCCCCGATGCGGATAAATGTTCGTATTATAATGAAAATTAAAAAAAACAAGAAATAATACGATGATTGCCGAAGCTATTAGAGTAAATAAAAAAAACATGCAAACGGGAGATAAAATGGCAATGAGTGTTGTTTATAGTAATGATTCATTCATTAGACACTTTAACCCTTCATTGCGAATATATTAACCCGTTAATCGTTAGTGGAAAATCCGCTAAATTGAATTTTTTATCGATTTTTCAAACTGAAATCGTTTGGATGTGCAACATATTTGCCGTTTGTTATATTCGTTTATTCGCTGATTCTTGTCGTTCGAACCGTTTGGTATACAACATATTAGCTATTTGTTATATCAATTTAATAGTGGTTTCTCGTGGCTCGTGTGTTTCGAGCCCTCGCCACGGTCTGTATAAATTTATATATGCGATTTTTTTGTCCCTCGCGTGTGTCTGTTAGTTCTATACTCGTTATCGTAAATATTTCAGTTATAACATTTCATTACCTTCATTCCTTGTAAAAGTGTTTAAATGAGCGGCCGTGTAAGTCCCATCTTTTCGGAGTTATATGACCTTGAAACCTATGTGTCCTTCAAGATATCTGAAAAACATTCTATAGTGCCCATTGACACGTGAGGTCAACGAAGGCAATTGTGACACTTGGAGCAGCTGTGATCGCGATGTTTCCTTAAAAAAAAAAAAAAAAAAAAAAAAAAAAAACTATTTTGCATTTATTTTTTCATGATCCGAGTTAGCAGGAAAATATGTACGTAGTAAGCGATAAAAAAAACAAGTTTAACGTAATAGTTTGATTTGAAACATCGCTATCGCGATCGTTCCAATATGTACATCGAAAATCCGATGTATCGGAACCAATGAATTTTTAATTAAATAAATGTTATCAATAAAAAAAAAATAAGGATGGAATGGAAAATTCTCTGAAGTGTCTTATTATTGTGAAATTATTCGTCGACGTGGAACTATTACGATAGCGAGGATAAAATCATATATTCGAAACAGAAGCCAAACCTCAGACATCCTCGTAATTTAGATCGCGATCCGGGTAGTGGCGAAGAAGCTAATGACTTTGATACACGCTCGCGCGCCCTCCTCGTCTGCTTCGAGGAATATTGCGCCCATTACATCGATAGGCTCTGCGAAGGCTGATTCATCCAGCTATATAGCTACAATCGTCATTCGAATATATAGTTAGGACACTGAACTGTTCTTTCTGACATTCCAATGAGATTATCAATTCAACAAAAATACGCGGATTTTGTTAATTAACGCTTTAACGATCGTTGATGAAGCAGCAGCGTTTACCACCTATTCAAAAACACGATAAGTTTTTCCTCACTAATGCGAAAGCAACACAATCATCGACCGCTTAGCGACCGCAAGATGGTATCCAATGCCGATAATTTACGTCACTATTCAGATTCGGAGTAAAAAGAGCACTTGGAGCTCTCATTACCTAATTATCGCGACAATACGCAGCGGGATATCGAATGTGCATCGATCGATTTTTTTACTAATGCAAGTCAATCTTATTAAATGGATTTTTCGTTTCTTTTAGCCCTAAAAAAGCACTTTTTTAAAAAGTGAAAACTTTGAATTTTTTTCATTATCCGTTTTAGGTATCATTAAAAAACGTGTAACTTCTATTTTTTTTTAATATGTCGAAATTGCGCCTCGACGCGCATCATCCTTGTTGCATCCGGGGGTTGTATCGCTACGCCTGGGCAGCAAACCTCACACTCGGTGAAAATCACGCACTTTCCTCCCCTGTAGCATAATGTACTATTTTTGCTCGCAAATTTGCTTTTTTGCCCTCAATATTTACTTTTTCTCCCGCAAATTAATTTTTTTTCCTCTGATGAAAAATTGTCGGCTTCCCACCCGCGTGGCATGGAATATGGTATTTTTAGCGTAATCGGAAAATTTTTTTTTTTGTTTCAAAATGACGATCGTTGTAAAAGTTGCCTCGTAATATTGTCGAAACGGAAGTGAAAGATGTGACCCTTCAACGTCTTTACATCGAAGACAAATTTCTTTCTAACACCCGTAACTTACAGAATTAATTTCACTGATTTTCATTAGTTTACATAAGATTGAAATAGAAAGGTGACGAGAAAAAAAAAAATTGAAAAGCCTTTGGACTCTTACGGAATTGATAGGAATATTGTTGATTAAGGTTCATGCCCTCCAGTCACTCGTAGGTAGAAAGCGTCCACTTTGATTTCATTCTGCTGCTCACGGCAACGAAATCTGTAATTCGAGACGGTATATCGTTTCACCACGACAGTAGCCGCGAGAGATTCAGCCGCGGAAGCTGAATCGATCACGCGATGTTAAATATTGCCCTACAGTACCGCCCCCGTCGATTAAACGAGTTAATCGATTCAAAGATAAACGCCGCTCGGCTCGCGAGTTATACACACCGGCGATCTTGTGTTCGATCGATTGCTATCCAAGGACAATCGTGAAATCTAAAATTGCATATTTTTGCGATAAACAAAAGTTTTAAGTCAATGACGAAAAATCGATAGTCGATATAACGATAACGAGCGGATATAAATTTAATTCCATGACGTCAACGTTGTCATCGAATCTGTTGATTAACTTACGAATCTTGTTCGAACCTTGCTGTGCTGTTTTTTTTTTTTTTACCTCGACGAGACTCGGGTACCCGAGCAATATGTGAGACTAGTTTCGAAATTACATCATAATTCTAGTACAACAGTGTCTGAATTACCCTCTGACAAACACTACACAACGTGACATTTACAGGGAAGAGACGATGACTCTGATCTATACGGATAATCCGAGGTTGAAGCCTCCTTCTTCTTCGTCAAGGTCTCGCAAGGTTGTGTAGTACGATTTTGTCATACTTCCAAGCGAACAAAGTCACTCTTCTCGGTAAAAAGATGACACGGAGTGAGTTTGTAAGTTATGCAATTGGATCACGATGAGTTTATGGGTTTGTCAAGGGCATTACCAGTCACCGACTGGGTGTTCCAACTTGGAATTCGAATGTATTAATATCGATTCCGTTCGTCAATGTAAATAATAAATAATAAATAATAAATAATAAATAATAAATAATAAATAATAAATAATAAATAATAAATAATAAATAATAAATAATAAATAATAAATAATAAATAATAAATAATAAATAATAAATAATAAATAATAAATAATAAATAATAAATAATAAATAATAAATAATAAATAATAAATAATAAATAATAAATAATAAATAATAAATAATAAATAATAAATAATAAATAATAAATAATAAATAATAAATAATAAATAATAAATAATAAATAATAAATAATAAATAATAAATAATAAATAATAAATAATAAATAAAGTGGAGCGGAGATGTAGAGATTTTTTTATAGACTGATAAAAATCGCGGCGCGATACGTGCCAAAAGAAAAAAAAATGAAATCGTCGTACGAGAATAGAAATAAAAATGATATTGAAAAACTTCTTTGAAAGCTTCATAAAATTCGAATCGATGAACTGTCATTTCATTAGTCTTTCATCAACACGTAATCGCGCGAGTCGACGCACCCTTTTTGTCATTTGCAATGTTACGAGACGCAGAAACGTTCGAGAGGAAAAAAAAAAGCGTTTTAACATTTTTTTAACATTTATATATCTTTTAAATAAAAATCTTCGATTATGAATTCTAAGATATGAATTAATGAATTCTCGTAAAGTCGAGCATAATGACTAGTAAATCTCGTGTTCATCTTCCCGGGGTATCGATGAGGTGCGGTATAAATACTACGGTGAAAGTTTTCTTTCCGATCTCCGCGGAGAGCAAGAGAAATTTCTGTCAAGGCGCGCGCAGCAAGTCTGCTGCTCTTGCTGGAAACCGAACGAATTAATACGGAGCGAACGGACTCTCGGTTTCGTCGATAAACCATTAAAGAACTGGATTGTCAACGTATATACATATACAACGTATGTATACGTATAAATTGCATACACATCGTCGAGGCGTCGGGTACGACGCCTCGTGAATTTGTTACACAGCCTACAGACTTCCGAATATATATATATCTTTTTTTTAAATTGCCCTTTTTCGTTTAATATCTCAATTTTATTCATAGACATTGCGTAAAAAATTCAAACGTATTATTATGCTCTCGTGAATTTGTTACATCCCACAGACTTCCGAATATATATATATATATTTTTTTTAAATTGCCCTTTTTCGTTTAATTTATCAATTTTATGCATAGATATTGCGTAAATAATTCGAACGTATTATAATGCTCTCAAGGGCTCGACCATTTATTATTCGTTCCGCTTGGTTCACATAAGGAAGCGGGTCTTCGTTTTGTTACAGCTAATAAAACTTCGTATACGAATGAACGGTAGCAGCGATATCGCCTCGGGGACAATGCTAATGAGATGAGCCCTCGTTGAAATGTTTCGAATTCATAAAAGCATAAGTCAGACTTTCAGAGCTTCCGATGTATCGCATTTGAAAGATCTCTCCCCCCCCCCCTCCCCCCTGCCCCGGGGTTTCGCAATATTCGTTTATAGTTAAGAAATTCAAACGAGGAAGCCGGGCGTGTATCATTAAAAAAATGAATTAAAAAAGAGGTTTGCCTTGCTTTTAATTTGAATTTAAGGAGATCGGAGTTAACATTTAATTGAGAAGATGTAGGAAGAAAAAAAAAAAAAAAAAAAAATTCGAGAAGCCAAAATATTATTAAATTTCGATCATCGAATATTGAATCGCAATTTTCGAGTTCGCGAAATAACGATGTGTAATAAAAAAAAAAAATAAATACAAATTTGACGTCGTAAAAAGGGTTAACAAGTATTAATTTTGTGTAAAATCTCGTTTCCCTATGCACCGAAAACGTTTAATCCAAAAACAGGATAAACTTCATTCGCGATCGAGGACATTGCCGATTTCTCAATCCGTGTTGATTCCTCCGTCGAGGAATGCAGTGCAAACTATTTTTTTTTTTATACCGGACGCGACAAAAAAAACATTACTATCAAGGATAGAAGTCGAGACGGCGATTTTACACATTTGTCTGTAGTAAACTTGAGAGAAATAAGAAAAAAATGGAAAAACATCGTAATTCATTCGGTGATTATTTCGTAGGTGGATTTTTACGGGTTATCCAACTGTCTTGATGACCAAATATACATAATCGTTACCGAACGAAGTCTGGTAGTCGCGGTGAGATATCTCGATTGATCCGAGACGAATGCCGGTTAACAAAAGACGAACCTACGGAGACGTTCGTATAATTTATAAACAGTCTTATTTGAGGCCCCAAAGCGGACAGACGCGCGACTGGAATACGAGACACGAATACGAAAAATCACGAGAATTTTTGCTAATAAATAGTAAAGGCGTGACGCGAGTTTGCTTCATCGTTCAATAAATTGTTTAACCCAACACACCGCACATTAGATCACCCGATATGAGATTTTAAGAAAATCTTACTTTTTTGATTTATCGTTTTTTATTATTAAAAACATGAAATTTCCACTATATTTCTTATAATAATATGGCATCATAACGTATATACTTCTCAAATACGGTCGTTTCGATGTTAATTCGAACAACAAAAAATATCGATTTTCGGAAAAAGATCGCAGCGATAAAGACTTCATGTTCGTCATATCGATGTGTAGTGTTAACGAGGTGCAAAAATATGTGTGACGTTGCAGCGTTAAGAGTTCTTTTTCTTAATCCTCGTGTTATCATTTCGTAGAATATTAACAATACTATTCTTTATCTACGCTCATTCGGATAGTACGTAATTATATGATCGATATATTATTAATGGATAATTAAGCGATTTGGAATTTTGAGTTATTCGATGTGTGCGTCGCCTCCCCTCCCCTCTTTCGCACTGCAGTCGCGCGGTCTCGCGCAGCGCGCGCACGTTCTGGTCGGCCAGTGGACTAAGCCGCTGCTGCTCAGTAGTCCGCTGACTGCGATGACGTCAACAGGTCGAATGAACGCCGGTTCCGCACCAAACAGTAAACAAAATTCCCTCCGTCCTCTCTCTATATTACTATAACCTCTTCTGCAGACGAATTAAATGTGAATAACTACGTAAGCAATAAATCGACAAACTATTATATCCGTTAAATTCCTCGTGTACCTCGATTGCCCGGCCATTATCTCTCGAACTACATACCATTCGAGTCAAAATGCCGTTAGCGTATAAAAATTGCCGGTATCTCGGCCGATGATAAATTAATTTCTAGGGTATTTCCCCAAAGTCGAGTCCGAAATAGACTTCTCTTTCTCGGGAGATCGTCGCGAAAAAGAAAGAGAACAACTTTTTTTTTAAACTCATTTTAGCTGTGAACCATCGGCCAGCATCCGGATCCTGTTGCTTGATTATTATTTTTCAAAGGCTCTCGCGCGCGTCATACTTTTTTATGTATCGTAAAAATTATAAAAAAAAAAAATGCCGAGTGCCGAGAATCATCAGCTGACCCATCGGTTACGCATTTTATTGTGACATGGGAATTTGCTCTTGTAATGCTGTAATTGAATATTTATGACGTTGACGATTTTGTTTTTATTAGCGATGTATAACTTTGTATGAGACACATGTAGAGGGCGCACGTTATTTCACAGCTACGAAACTTCGAAATATTGTTTTTTGTTTCTTCACCGATCTCGATTCGCAAGATTTATACGATGCGACTGACAATGGGTGAGTCGGAGACCTAAATTTCATTGTGTTACCTTGAAATACGCGAATTCGCAAGAGGGATCCTTTGAGAGGAAGCGAACACAATTCGCTTGTGTTTCGTCATATCTACCTCTCGAGCGACGACGGCAAACCGGTTAGTTAACGTTTGATTTGACCTGATCCTTGCCACCTATGAGATAACCCTTCCGATTATTCGCGCGTTTATTCTTTTCTTCTCTATTGTATCTCATTCGCGATACATAACTCTCGAAGAATCAACGTAACGACGCGCGGCTCGCGGACTCAATGAATCTTAACGAAGTATTAATCCGCGAAAGCCTGACGCGGTTCATGGATTATTTATTTATTTCATTAATAATCGCGGTACATCGTCATCGGCAATTTATTCACTTTTTTTGACTTTGTAAATAAGAAACGAAATTGCGGGACTTACGTTAAGGGCCGGAAAAAAAAAAAAATTGTTTTCGCGGACGTGCGTGCGCGTTATTCGATGCTCGGACATGACCATGCCAAACGTGGATTCTAAATTTAGAACTGGGGTTCTCTGCAATAAGGAGAAAAAAAAAAAGAAAACAACGACGAGGCGTCGGTGTCTCCTGACCAGTTTGTTACAACCGGATCCTCCGAGTCTTCGCGGGTGTATATAGGTATTCAGACCATTGGAATGCTCCTCCGGCTCTTTGGTCGCCCAGGTTGTTCGAAACTTACTTTTATTTACAAAAAACCCTTTTTCGGTTGCCGAATTCGTAGGTTATCTCGTGGAATATATTACTCGAGAAGTTGGCCTTGAAATGAGTATTTTTGCGCTCGTATTTTTGCGGATGGGTAGGAATTTTTATTTCGGTATCGAAATGCCGAAAATCGCGAAGATGTTTTTTCTGTTTTTTTTTTTTATCAGAGGCATTTTCAAGTATTAAATTGCTCCTCTCGTAGCTTCGTGTTTGTCAGTTATATAAGAGATTGCCTATTACAATACGCGGCGGTGCTATATAAATGTTGGAACGTTCAGAGACAGTATTTTTTTGCATCGAATTAACGGATACGACAAATACGAATTTATAATTATTTATCGCACCAAGTTTTTGATAAAAACATTTTTTTTTTAACTTTTTTATCGCTATGACGAACGAAACATGACCTCAAATGGAAACTTCGATATCCTTGGTAAATTTTTTTGGTAAAAATTTGGTAAAAATTATTATATATGTTTTTATAATGTTGCCGCGAATACAAAAAAAAAGCAGCGCATGATGATTTTGTAGAAATAAATATGAGTGACGAAACGAGTTGTTATTAAAATTTCTCAAAAATAACGCAGACGATCTTTGAGACAAGAATTTTTATTGAAAAATGTCTGCGCCTATTTTCCCCTCCGTCTTATAATAATAATTTGTACAAATATACTATGGATAATACACCTATGAACAACGCATGCGGAAACTGACTACACTTCGATGGGTTGAAGTTTAGACGTAATCTTGTCCTGCGCCTCCCTTTCCTTGAGCATTTCTTGGTACGTTCCGTGTATCTGACCCATGGCAAATTTCGATTCGGCCCATCGAACTCGACAAAAGACCCAGTAGGATAACGTCACAGTAACGAAAGTTCCCATCATAGCGTGTGAAGCCCATCGTGGTTTACTCGTGAACATGAAAACCAATAATCCGGCGCCGATTCCCGAACCAATTCCGTACAGATGACTACTTCTGAAGCACGGAATTTTTCTCACATCCCGACCGAATAAAATCAAAGGCTTGTCTAACTCTGACTCTTCGTCTGCCATTATTGCGGCACGCTTTTATTTTTTATCGTAAACTTCGATAGTTTCGCCGGTTATTGGGTGTGTTCTTGTCTCGAATCTCGAATGTTTGACATAACCTCGCAGCTGAGACCGCGACGAAGAGAGGTTATCTTCGTTATATTCGATATTTTATTATGAACGATTGCAGCGTTCCTGACGATCGAACTATGTGACTTTTCGTTATAGTTTTACCGACCGTTGATATGTACAAAATTGTGAAAAAAATTTCGAGCCGTCTTGGTTGATAGTTTTTTTCGTCGCCGACATCGCGATTTCGGAATGTTTGTCGAGTTTTGGGAAATTGTTGGGATTACGTACCGTGAATTTGTTGTCAAGGATTTCCCAAGGACATCGGCGCATGGTATCGTAAATTTCTATATACTTGCTTTTGCCGATTAAGACTACGACTCCCACGCATTAATTTAGTTTTGGTATTTTTAACTGATAAATCACGATCCGTCAACGTTGTTAAGTAAGCGTTGGAATTGTCCGATTGATAGTTATATCGGTCGCGCGAATACCCCGTTGATGACGCTACAATAACAGGTGGCAATTTCTCCATCTCAATGCTTTCTTTTGGTAGTCATTAGAAACCGAAGAAACGTTCCTTACGAAACATGAAAATGATTAATTAATCCTTTCATATTTAATGACATTAGTTTCACGTCTTCGATTATTACACTCGCGAAGAAATATATATGCTTTTAAAAAAAAAAATAATTCGTGTTGCTAAGCGGTTGATTAATTAAAAAATTGTCAAAGACTTCGTCGCAAGCTATCGCTCTTTTTCACGTAATTGCTTTTACCGATTATTCTCAAGGTCCCTCGTGAATTTTTGTCGTTATTCTCAGTGTCCTTTTGCTAAATCGCTGTCAATTAAATTCACCGAAGTGCATTTACTCTCAAACGATAACCTCGAAAATAACACGAACATTTTCTCGATCGCCTTATTTCATTTTATTATCTAATATATATTTTCATCGCAATTATATGAATCCACCGCCGATATTTTTTCCCATCAAAGAAATTTATTCATTAAACATACAAAATGAAAAATATTATATCAGTTCATCCGATCGGACGAGGTCGCGTACAACGCGTCGAACGTCGCGTAATATCATCTTTTTTTTTTTCATGCGAATCAAATAATTCGCAAACGATAAAGTTTCACCAGTAAACACGAAAAAAAATATGTAAATATCGAATTAATCGCGATACTGTCGAAGCTTTCGAACAGCCGGATGCGGTCGTTTAATCTCCGACAATCCGAGATTAGAGAATGTGCGTATTCGCGTTCCTCCTCCTCCTCCACCTCCACGAAAACAGCTCCTACTTGGTAGAGCTTATTCCTGGAGCTTGTAAACCCTGGTGCAGACGATATCGTCGACCTTCATAATCTAAAAATTAAAATTCAAGTTCAACAAAAATATAAAAAAAAAATAATACATCGATAATAAAAAGATCGCGATATATCGAAGATCGCAACAGTCGAGTTACAGAACTCTATCTTCCGATCGTTTAAATTACGGGGGTTCTTCGAAGACGATGAATGAAAGAGTTTAAATTCGCCAATGATATCCATGCGTGTCGAGAAGTATCCAAAGGTCTCTTCACCCCCTCCACCGAACCTCCCCCCCCCTCTCTCTCTCTCTCTCTTTCTCTCTGAAGAGGGCATTCAATTGAAACTCAGCGTACTTGTAATTGGCGGTACTTTTGATCAATCATTCGTCATTGTCCCGACTTGTTAGTCACGTAGACGACGTGGGCGGATCGAATTCAACGTCCTAACGCGATCCCACGATAGAGTTTAGATAACTTTTGAATCGTAAGCTTCGCAGCCACTCGAGATAATGATTGCCAACCCGCATTGAAGCTTTGGTCGATTACCAGAACCGTTTTAGATGATTCTAAAGTTACATCGCATTATTGCGTTCGTATATATAGCTATACTAACGGCGGTCATTTCCGTGGGAGTGAACTCTCGTTCGATGACGGTTTCCTTCTCGCCCTTCTGCGTGTGAATCATCTTGTTGCCGTCCATCGTGATGACGCTCTTGACCTTACGACCGTCCGGTGTCTCCTCGTCGAATTCCTCGCCGAGTTTGAACTTTATTTCGGAATTTTTAAAGGTGCTCGACGTCTTTAGAGTGTAGAGACCACCGTCCTCCGTAAGTTCCACCGTCGGGCTTACCGTTGCTCCCATTTTTCTCGTCACAAGACCGACCCCTGTGCACAGGAAAAAAAAAAATAAAAAAAATTCAGTATAAAATCGTCATAATGTATAATTTAGAAAGTACAATAATAGTCGTTATCTCGTCATTATCAGTAGTTTGACGTTACTCCCGATACGAACCGGAAACGGAGTTTGAATTTGATTAAACGAAAAAAAAAAATTATATCATTTTTTTCGCGAAAAAATTTCAACAAGCGACGATCGATGAAAACTTATTTTCGATAATTTTTTTTTTTTTTTTTTTTTTTTCTTTCGAAGTTATACGCACCGAGAGCTTTCATATATTCTTCGAATTTGTCACTGGTTTCGAGCTTATAGCTCCTTCCCAAAAGTCCTTGTATAAGAGACATATTTTTTTTTTTTTGATTTTATTTTTTGAAATTTATAAAATGTTTTGCGCTGTCGTTACACTCGACTCGACGTTGCGAATATAACTGAGCATGAAATTTACTCGCATCTTATTTATCATAGCGTAATCGGCTTTCGTGTTTCATATCTGTGTTATGCACTGTCCGCCGGGCCTACGTGGAGGGGTAAATTTAGTCTGACTTCGATTAGCGAGAGAAAGAGAAAGACAGCAGGAGAGGAGAGAGCGAACGAGAGAGAGAGAGATAAAAAAAAACTTTGAAGTTTGAACTTTGGACGTATTTTGTATGCACGACGATACCAGACGCTACCGGCAACGCGGCAACCTCTTTATAAATAAATTTAATCAACGAGAATCGCGAGCGGAATGGTATTTTTTTCGTGTTTCATCGAATTCAATTATGACAAAACGGTTCCGATCCGTTTTTTTCTTTTTCTTTTTTTTTTTTTTTTTTTTTCACGCAATCAACTGTCGAGAATAACTGTATTTGCGATTGCAAATACAGTTCGATCACCGATTTATTTATCGAAATCTCAAATATTTCGAAGCGAAAATACAAAAAAAAAAAAAATCATTCATGAAAATATTTTGAAATTATTCTTATCGGCATTTAGGTAAAACGAAAAACAAATCTCATCGATAACTCCGAATATCGTTTAATAACATTTCGTCATATCGTATACTCTTCGTGAAAGCAAAAAAAAAAACTGTCCACATCTCCTTAACGCTGTGATTCACTTAAACTCTTCGAGCCGTCGAATCAACAACAATTCTCGATCTCATATTTACAAAGTCACCTGATAATGTTTGTCAAGATTCGTAATACTCAATGCGTGTCTCGGGGGTACGCGTTGCGAATATAAGTAAAATAAGTCATATCGTCTCGCGACGAACTTTGCTATCTCATTTGAATAACGAAAGAGTTTGTATTTAGTACAATTACAAGCCGCACGGAGTCCCTGTAGTAAAAGTATATTTAATATCGCGCGATCTACGAGAGCGTCAAAGTTGCCAATAACTGTATTGTTTCCATGCGTCGTATTGAACGTAAATTGCCGATAGCTGTGCTATTATTTGCTCAACTAATCGATTAGAAAAACTCAACGATGTGACGATGGGAGTTTTTTTTTTTTTTTTTTTTTTATCGGCTTAACCTGCCAATGAATATTTTATTCATAGTCCGCCGCATAACCTGCCAATAACTGTGCAATTTTCGTTTCAACGTTATCGTACGTTCGTAACGCTAATAGCACGCCGTCTCGTGCCATACGACGGCCGGACGAGTTCGTTACGATTGTCTCGCGTATTTTGCACGACTATTATAACAGCAAATCGTCGTTCTTTCCTTCTACACGTAAATAGCCGTCCGCGACTTTTATAAGAGTTTCGGCATAACTATCGCCGGCTTGGCATGGGCGTTGGTGCCGTTCGCACGTTGGATCAACATTTTTACCGGCATAGACGCCGGCTACTCGAGACACACACACACACGTTCTCTTTATAGCGAATCGATTACTTTACACGAGCAGATTACATGCATCGCTTGGCGACAATGTTAGCGCAATAAGCATTACACGCGACGAAACATTATTCGCGAAATGCGTCGTATCGATGACATTGCGGTATCTACGTACATATTGATGATTCGACTCAACGATTTGATTTTATATGAATACGATATCGTTACTACATCGTACTAATGGACTATTCAGCTGGAATAACGATGCGAAAAAAAATGGTAATAATAGTGAAAATTTCTGTTTCTGTTAAAAAAAATCGTATTTTCGTATCGATCGAATTTTTTTGCTCGAAATAAAATCGATTAAAATTAACGAGTTTTGGTTGTTACAACACACGTTTTATTGAAATTAAAAGAAATTTGCCTAATTTTCGGTTTTTTCGTATATTAATCGATTTTTTTTTTTATACTGAAGAGGTTTTTTTTTTTTTTTTTTTTTACTTATATTAATTGGAATTTTGCTGCGTGACATAATCGATAATTACTGAATTTAAATATTTAATGGTTGACAACTGGAGGGTAATAATGCGCCCTTCGAAAGATCGCGTGTCCGGAAGTTGAGGCGTTGGGGCCATTATGCACGCGCACAGACACACCTTCGTAGTCACATACACTTTTGTAACGATGAAAAATGATTTACTTACCGAGGGCCTTCATGATCTCGTCAAATTTATCGCTGCTAGCGAGTTTGTATTTTTTACCAAGAAAATCAGCGCTCGACATGTTTACGAGATTAATTGAGAATGACGTTAACACGAGAAAGATAAGATTTCGATAGTGAAACGATTCGCCGGTATGGAAAGATCGGACAGAGAAGCTGTTGCTTCCTTTCGTTCTTCGTGTCGGACGACAACTGAAACGAGGTGGCGGTTTCGCCAAGTATACGTGGGTGACGCTGCGGTGCCGCAAAGCCCGATTCTTCGACGTATTAAAACTTCTACTACCCTACCTACGATGTCTACGCGTCTCGTTTGTAATTGTATGTGTGTTTTTATGTATGTGATAACCGCGTATGTGTGGCTGTCGGGGACTACGGGAACACGAAGCGCAGGATCCTGTCTGCCTGCGCGTCTACCCGGCATCGTTCGATCCAGTCGTGTTACTAGATAACTCGGTGCCCCGTTAAAATAGAAAGAAACAATCTTCGAAACGTCGTTACACCCATTTTCCTTCACATCCACAAATATCCTTACGAGAAAATAACGACGAATCAAAAAAGCTATGATAAAGAAACTCGTTTATTTCCTTCGAAAAACATCGCTACGATGCCGTTAAAGCTATATATATCGCGAAGCTTACGATTAATTATTGTCAAATTTCTACGATGTCCTCGAAGTATCGATAGATTTTTATAAGATTTTTTTTTTTTTAAGAATTTTTACCTGTTTCCGCGATGTAATATCATTATTTTAACGTCGAAACGCGAATGCGCTGTGCATCGAAATTTTATCGTTCAACATGTAGGGATGATTTTGTCGCCGATCGTGAAAATATACGCAAATTTATTGCACATCTTACGGCCCTGTTTTTAGCTACGGTCGCACCACTCTGTGCCCATTGCCTATCGAATATCTCGCGATTCCTCTTGCGGCTCTCGAAAGCAAGGGGGAGCAGTCTCTCCGATGGCCAGGAGGTCGATGCTCCCTTCGGTTAGCTCGACGACGATTGGACGTCGTCAGTTTGCGCGCCAACTTTCTCTCACTGGCCAGTAGCAAATACTATTGGGCCTTGTATCGCGTCAAATTCTCCCTTTGATTATTTCTTTTTCTCTAACGTGAATAACCGGAAGATCGAACGAAGCGAGCGCGAAGCTCTCTGCCTGTTGCTATCCCCGCAAGGGATGCGAAGGAAACGAGTTTAGCGCGTCTCAAAAAGATCGATTCTTACATCCGAAACC
Organism: Buathra laborator; assembly: GCA_934046635.1. Classification (NCBI taxonomy): domain Eukaryota; kingdom Metazoa; phylum Arthropoda; class Insecta; order Hymenoptera; family Ichneumonidae; genus Buathra; species Buathra laborator. The sequence goes on from OW203894.1 coordinate 21,644,864, forward strand.
TTAAACTTTAATCTTCATTATTCCGTTGCGTTTAAAACGTGTTAATCTTTATCGATTTAAAAAATGAATAGATCATTCGAAGTCATCAATTATATTACTATAGATGGCAAAAAAAAAGTCTGTTCAATGTGGCAGATAAGCCTCGACGCAGATGGCGTACACTTGTCTGTCTTCCTGATTGTATCTTATAAAATATACGATCGATTATTTAAAAATTTGTAACCCTAATTCGTTATATCGCATCCTCTGAATTAGCAGATTTATTCAAAATGTTCGAACATGAAAAATTTTGCCGAATAGATTATGTTTATTATTTATTTCCAATCTTTTTATTTTTTTTTTCGAAAAAATCGTAACGAAACTTCTTTTTTAACCTTAAAAAGGAAGAATAGTAAAAAAAAAATTGAAACCAACATCGATCGTGAAAAATAAATAATTGAGTCTCGCCGTCTCTTTTGCGATGCCGGAAATTCTTTCGACGAAGAAAAAACTTGAAGGGGTTAATTCGCAACAGAATTCGAAAACTAAAGCAGAGGATAATAGAAACGAAATATTGTCCGGCGTGAGGCATAACGCGCATAATTCTACATATTGAATTATGTGGCTTAAGTATAGCGCGTTATTTAGCAATCGATCCATTTCCGCGTAGCGTAGTAACCTGCGAGTCCTTGGAAGGTCGAAAATCCATTATTCGCCCGATGGGGTAAAATATGGCAACGTTGCCGAACATCGTTCGCGCAATACGTTCGAATTCCGCACCGCAGCGGACCGCAGGTGTGCGCGTCGAATGGAAAGCCAACGCCGCAGCCGCAACCGCGCGCGGCGGCGGTTGCTATCGCGTGACGCCAGGGCTCCCCGAGAGAGACTACGTGTACAACGCGGAACGAACCGGGCAACGGTTTTCTCCGCACTCCGCATCAGTACAATTCGCACAGCCGGTCTGCGACATTCGAGCGTTTCTTTCCGCGTTTGGTCCCTCCAAAGCCCGAGTTTAATGCGACGTAAACAGAAACAAGAAAAATAATAATCCGAATCCAAGATGACGAATACCCCGATGTTCGACACAAAGAAATTCATCGTTGAAGTCAAGCGACGACCGGCCATTTACGACATAAATTGTATCCAATACAACGATAGAACCGCTAAATCGAACGCTTGGTACGAGGTGTGTCAAGCAATGATACCCGATTGGGAAGATATGGACGACGGGGAAAGGGCCGCCGAAGGTAAAATCGTAAAGTTTAAGTCGCGAAGAAAAATAGGTTATAGATAAATCCCCGGCGTTGTATTACGCAAAAAACGCAAACGCGCGAGTAAAAGGATATCGCGATATGATAAACGGAGGATGGAGAGCGACGAGCACGAGAATTACTTTTTCAAAACCATTGAAATCATCCGTGTCGTATATCGTATTGCAGAAAAAAGTATACGGAACAAATGGAGAAACATAAGGGATTACTTTATGAAAGAGTTGAAATTACACATATCTGGTAAATCGAACAGTCGCGCTGGAAAAAAACGCAAGAGATACGCGTTCTACAATCAACTTTTGTTTCTCATGCCTAACATCAAGGCTAAGAAGTGAGTATATTTACGCCTTTTTTTTTCGAGGTCGCGAGGTGAGAGGTCCGGGAGCACAAAATTTCGTTGCAACAGATAATTTTAATTAAAAAAAAAAAACAAAAACGATTCATATTAATGCGTCATCTTTGGCCCCCAACGGGACATCTTATAATCCATCGCGAACGGGTGAAGCTAAGCGCGTCATGCATTTTTGGTCGGTCACTAACTCTTCATTTCATCCGTATAAATATAAGATGCGGTAAAAAAATTTTGAAAAAAAAAACTCCGCGATTAACCCGGAAATGGTATTTTTTTTATGTAAACAAAAACTTTATTTTGCCGTCGTAAGCAATCGGTAAAATTAAAAAAAAAATTTAGTTTTCATTGCAAAATACATCGTACGATGTAATTGATGTTTTGCTGAAAAATTATGAAATTATGAAGTTTTTTTTTTTTAATCCAAATTTGAGTAAAAAAATGTCGATTGCTGGACGCGGAAAAACCGCATGTTGTTTTTGGACGGTTAAAATTAGAGTCGCAAATAGTTACAACGATGTAAAGTCTCAATATCTCTCGGGAACTGATCTCGACGTCCAGAGGTCGCCACGTTTTCTCGTGTACTACGAATCTTGTCATAAAAAAAAAAATGATGTCCACTTCCGGTAGAAACACATGTGCCGAAGCTGACCATATGTATACTGTTTTATAATATTCCGCTTGCCTAACGGATGCGATGACATATAAAGCGTTGCATACTTTATGCAACTCACGCTATTCTGACCAATAATTGCAACCTTTAGGTGGCAACAGCATCTTATTTTTCAACGCGTTTATATTAGTTGTTGTATTTTATTCAAAATGAAAATAAACGCGTTGATTTGAAAGACGATTAAAAAAAAAATTGAAAAATTTGGCGATCATTCAAATTTATCCTTCGAATATATTTAATAAATTTTCCTAATGATTAAACAAGTAAACTTATTTTATATTAGAGATATAATTTTGCTATAACGAATTACATAACTTATTTATAATACGCCATAAATGACGTGCTGAATCATTATAAATTTCTATTAAATACTCGAAGGATAAATCGGAATGATCGACAAATTTGTCAATTCTTTTTATTTTTTTTTTATCGTTTTTAAAAATAAAACTTTTAGGTCAGAATAGCGCGAGTTGCATGAAGTATGCAACGCTAGATATTTCATCGCATTAATTTAAACCGCGAATGCGATGTTTTATGATAAAAAAACTGCGTCTTTCAACTCATATTGTTTCAAATGTTTTGTTTATCAGAAAAAATATAGGAGACAAATTGCCGGGAAGTAGAAAAAAAAAAAAAAATTTGTTACGCGATTACATAAGAGATATCTATCGCGATGTTTTTACTTCCTTCTAATTCTCGAGTAGCTAAAGATATCGAAGGACAGAAAAGAATAATCGAAACGTCGCAACGCCACTCTTATTTCACAGGGGCAGCAGAAACGCTGCGAATCTTCAACGATTCAAGAGTGAAATGGAACACATAGAGATTGAAATAGAGAGCAGTAATCCGCCAGAGGAAGAGTATAATTTGACGGGAGTGTCGTTGGCGCCGAGCGAACCGGTCACCGATCAGCTTTATCAGCATCAAAACGCCGCATGCGAGGCATCTCTCGCGCCTTTCGAGAACGAAATACCCGGCGATGTTTTACCATCGAATCACGGAAATCAAAGAACCGATGAGGATGATTACGACAAGATGTTTCTTCTGTCGTTGCTACCGTCGTTTCGACGAATACCCGAACACATGAAACTTCACGTCAGGATACAGATGCAACAAGTTCTCGCCTCGGCTTTCCATCAGAATAATCACCATTCCGATCAAACGTTATAAATATAACTTAAATAACATAAAATATAATTATTCTTTGTAAATTTGTCATTGACGATCGAAGGATATTTCTCAGCCCTCCTACTCTACTTTTACAAACGAATCATAAGAATTTTTCTATACGATAGATAAAAAAATTGAATTACAGAAAGTTTCACTTCAAGTTCACAGTTCCACCGCGACGGTGGCAGCACCACGCTGTGCCGACAGCTTCGTTATTACGCACTTTAAAGGAACCCTCTTATCGACTATCGGTAAAGAAGATTTCACTATAGTTGGAAAATCTTTTGATGATAAGGACGATAATTGTTACAATCCAAAGTTGAAAAATCTCGATATAGGTAGCGTCCTCGTCGAACTCTACAGAGATAAAAAAAAAAACCGAAACTATCCGAAACTATTTTAATTCGTAGGAAAATAATGGATTTCGAAATTCTACGAAAAACGTTCGATTTATTTGAGAGATTTGGGTCAATTGCTAATAAATAAGGGTACACGGTACGCGCATTAGGTTCGCCTCGTGTTTGTGCTAATAGACTTCGATAGTATTAATCGACAGATAAATGCTCTTCCGTCGAAGTAATATTGATATCGATATATGCGTCGAAGCTGTTGGACAGTGGCAATCGTGGCGGAGAGTCGTGATCCATCACGATTTGGAAAAGCCTGTGGACGCTTCGAACGAACGATTGATACGTTTAAAAGAAGAAAAACTAAACAAATCAAAAGCTCTCGATGCCAAAGTTAAATCTGCTGGCAATCACCAGACGTTACAATTCAATTGATTCTTTTTTTTTTTTTTTTTTTTCGATACACGAAACGGCATCGGATAACAAATAAAACTATCGAGTTTTGCCAGTGGACCCTCGTGAATTACACATAGAAAAAAAAGATCGATCGCGTTGAAACTTTGATGGACGACGATCGATCTCTTTTTTTTTTTTTTTTTCGTATCTATATTAATATCGCCCTTTAACCGTAAATAAATATTAATTGTATAAGCGAATGCGCAAAGTCACAGTTGCGCGGATCCGCGCCATGCGGAATCGAAGCCGCAGGCACCATCGGAGTCGGAATCGGTGTTTCGATTTACCGATCGTACCAGTGGCATTGTTTGCGCCACGGAACTCGTGGAGGACGGTCTTCGGTTTGCGTTTTCACGCGTCTGAGGTAACGGAGTACTTGGCTGGCTGCTCGCCGTGTGCGCCATACTTCGCGAACCGCTGTGAACGAAATCTTGGGCTCTGCGACTGCGTCTCTTCTTGATCGGCGCGTATTTTGTCGGCGGTGGCATAGCTTTTCCCTCCTGCGGCGTGGAAAAAAAAAGTTGAGCTTCCAAATTTGATAAAATTCGTATCAAAACAGTTTACTCCAAAGTCTGACAACTTTCCGCAACTGGACGATCGATTTTTTAGGAAATACATCGAAGTTTGTCGTTCGTTTAATTTCTAAAAAAAATTTTTTGGTAAACATAGAAAATTCTTACTTGTATGTTGTCCGCTGATCCCCAAGTTTTGTGAATCTTTTCATTGTTGCTCGCCGCGCTAGTTGCCACACCCAGAAATTGGCTGAATGCCTCCGTCGTACGTTTCACGCGTACGTTCAACGAGCCAATTCGTAGGAAACCAAGATCTCTCTCTGCTCGTTTACGATTAAAGCCAAAACATACAGTTGTTAGTTACGAATGAAAAAAAAAAAAAAAAAAAAAAAAAAAAAAATCCTCAGTTCCTTTGACGGATTAGTGGTATTTAAATGTTTTTTTAAAATGTCTCACCTGTGTGCTTTTTCCTTGCTTTTATTTCTGAAATATATCGCAAACAGATATTATCAACTTTGCCGTCGGTAAAGCTCTCCGCGAACGTCAAACTGATAGGACGATAAACATGCATTCTCCACGTTTCGATTAATCTGTGTCCTCAGTTTTTTTTTTCTGTCGCATATCATTGAATATATATCGTTATATCGTTTCACCGTTTAAAATTCAAAAAGAAGATATCGCTTTATCATCGAAAATAGCGATCTAAAGATAGATATTTTTTTTTCTACATAGAGAATACACGACTATCGTACGTCTGAGAAGATGTTGAAACAGATAGAAGTTTACATAATGAGAGGATAGATCACTTTTTAGATATTTCTCATTCATAATGAGAGAAAGTTGTAATTGTTGTTCTTTATCATTATTACACGATGCGAATTAATAAAAAAAATGAAAGATTTATATTAACGAAGATAATAGCGGTGGACTTATATCCGTTGATGAGTGACGAGTCCTCCTATCGTTGGGTATAAATATTAATACGAAAGCCTCGGAAAGTTGATTGGAGAGAACGCAACGCGGGACATGCCGACGCGGTGAGCCGCGCACGTGTGTTTACACGGTTAATTGAATTTGCACGATAGGAGTCTCTCTAATTAACCATTTCGAACAATGTACGAACAGCAAGTGCGAGCAAAAATTAAATCTGTCTGTTACACACTCTGCAGCGGGGCGGAGAGAGAGATGAGGGGGTCAAACATAAATAACTACGTCGCGTTATCCCGTGGCGTTATCCGTTGAATTATCCATTATCAACCTCCATAGTCTGTGGCATTATGTGCAAAGAGATGCGGAAGGTGAGATGCGTGCCGCATGCATGATTCGTTCGATACAAAATTCATACCGCAGCCGTAGCGGAAAAAATAAATAAATAAATAAATAATAAAAAAAAAAAATATATATATATATATAATATTACGAAGCTTAACGTGTGCGATGCGGTGGAAAGCAATACACTACAATTTGCAATGTTGGCGATGCATATACATCGCGTTATATTTTAGTCACATTGTATCGGTGAGAAAAAAATAAAATAAATAGTAGAAAAAAGAGAGAAAAATAAAGAATGCCAATGAAGAAGCGATAGCTTGGGTAGAGACTTAAGCAGTGTGTCGTGTGCCATGTACTTGCCTGAGCGTAGCCGCGGCAGTAATCCCTACAACAGAAGAATACTTGCAGATAGCCCGAGCGAAAACAAAAAATGCTGTAAACGCACTCGAGAGACAACGATCACCCAGTCAGCCAAAAAAACCGCATCATCCAACAACCAAAAATAAAACCTTCTCCATTTATTTTTCTACGCGCACTACTTTTCTACTTATTGCTTTTTCTTTACGATGCTTGCAAATTTTTTTATTCAATTCGTGTGGCGAGGAACATTGTGATCGATATGATACGCGACGTGAAAAAAAAAAAAAAAATTATACCGTAAAGTATGTCGATAAATTATTTTCATTTTATCAATCCAACAAAAGCACCTTTACACGAGATTCCATGAATTTTAGATCGTTTTTCACGATTTTGCTTCATTTACTATATTCGTCGATATGTATCGTGAATTTTTTTTTTTTTTTTTTTTTTTTTCCTTCCGCGAATTTGATAAGTGATATGTTTCAGGTATCTTTTAAGGCACTATAATTTACGGTATAAATATTTTTTTCCATGTTGCATAGAGTTTTTGTTGTTTTTTTTTTACCTGGAAACGATACGGGAAAAATGTTGATTGCGACAAAACTTACTTCTGAAAGTATCCTGACTGACCGCAGCCTCTTGCGACACGAGATATTGTCGCGCCTTCTTTCCGCTGTGATCTCGTACTTCCTGGTTCGCTCCTGTTTTCATTTAAGAATTCGATAAATGCATCAAGTTTAATGTTACGCGAGACATGACAATCGGTGGATAAACTTCGCGATATAGTCGCAGTTTCGAGATAACAAATCACTAACTGTCCGCGAATAGGTCATTATATGCACCGTTAGTAATCAGTGACAAAGTGCCTCAGCCGGCGGGACTCTTTGAAACTCGGCGATCGCTGTATACGTATCTGTTTTACGTTTAACCGTAATTCCATTCATATACATAACGTTTTCGTGTACGGCGTTCATATGAATAATGATATACGACGCGGGACGACCAACGACCGTCCGATACGTTGTCTTGCTATATCTATGGATTTGTCGCGGCAAAACTTACCGTATACTTGAACGAGCAAATTGAAAATATTCTCGTGATCGAACTGCATCGCTATGTGGAGAGGCGTGTAACCCTGTAACACATTTATTCAAAAAAATATTATATTTGCATTTAAAAATACGTAAATATAAAAAAAAAAAAAAAAAATTTATATCATTAATTTATTAGTCAAAGTAAATGTTTGTTTTGTATGAAAAAAAAAAAACTATAAAAATACGCGATTTGCGTAAATTTAGAAATTTTTCCATTTGTACGCAAAAGGAATTAATAATTCATCGCTATTCCTCATAGGCTTCTGAAAGATCGAAAAATTGTTTTGCAACTTTAAGAATACTTTTATCTCGTGTATATTTTCATGTAGAACGCGATGTATAGCTTGATTTTGGCGATATACTCCACAAAAGCAAAGATATCGGTGATTGAAGAATCGTAATGAAAAATCGGTATCTTGAAAATTATGCTTTCCTTCTGTGGGACCAAAAAAGGGTCCAAATTTGGTCAATCGGTTCGAAATAAGATTTTACTACTCCACAGGCATACGGAAGTGTCTTATAAGCGCAATTAATTTTCGATCTTTCGTATATAGATAAAAAAAATCACTATGATCGAGAAATTTCTCTGCGAGATGTAAAAAAAAAAAAATACAAAGTCATTCGCTCTTATATCGTTTTATCGACCGCTGGAAACAATGCTAGAAATCTTTCTTGTCGAAGTAACACGCGGGGGTCTAGCGTACGGTTGAATAAACCGTGCATAAGTTCGCCGCTCGATATCCCATGGAAAAGAGGTTCGTTACATTGGAGCAATAGGCGTATTTTACAGCCCCTGCGTGTCTCCGCTCATCACTCGCGTGCGTTTCTCGCGTGTGACTCTCACCCATAGCATATTTGTGTGTGCAGCCGATGGAAGAAGTAGAAAAAAGAAAGAGAGAGAGAGAGAGAGAGATACACATGTGGATACAAAGGTGATAGTCGGCAATGAGGCTTCCGCGTACAGAGACAATGAAGAATTAATAATACCGTTTTATGAATATTACCTCGAGCGTGCGAATCCACTTTTCCGCGCGCGGGCGCGCGCTCTCGTACCAGCAATAGAAACGAGTACGCGCGAAACGTCTCAGACGCCTTTCGCTCCCGTCAGCGACGAGAATCGTGTATTCTCGATTTGATTTATAAAGAAGTTGCGAATAATGCAACTCGACAAGGAAAAAAAAAAAAAAAAAAATTACAAATTTGTGCGAAAACGAAGCATTTTTTCATTGAGTTCGTGCGACGGACAAATTCACAATTGAAAAGCAATGTCTTCAGCTTAAATTAACCTAAAAACTGATGTTTTAAGATTTTTTTTCCGAACGAATGTGTTTCACGTACCAAAGGAACGTACAGCCGCTCTTAATCCCCACGAATCAACGTCTCAATTCGAAGTATCGAGTATCTAATAACAAAAGCGCCTAAAGCCGTATCTCTTAATACGGGAATTACAATCGATTGTTATTCAACAGTCGATATTGTAGAATTCAGTTATTGACACGTAAAAATGTGATCTACAAGTGCCGCGAGCTCCTGGCGGACACACAGCCGGATTTGTAACGCAGATCCCTGTCACGTTACCCCGTTACAAATTGTGTGTAATTGTGCGTTTACGGCTCCCCCTCCCCCCCCCCCCCCTTCTGCCATTGTCTCGTCTAACACACGTCGACGTGGGCGACACGTAGCTATACTGTCTCTCCTCCACTCTCGTACCAACCACATCTCTCGAAGACTATTTCATTTCAATACGCAAGATAAACTGCGTACACGCCGTTACAACCTGTCCGCCCACATCTGAATCTCAAAAAAAAAAAAAAAAAAAAAAAAAAAAAAAAAAAAACCTCTCCCCTGCGGCCCCCTGAAAAAAATTCCCGGCGGTCGCAGCTTTGATTTGTGAGGCCGGCGTCCTATCACATTACATCATAGCAAAAACTCGCTATTATAAAATATATCTCTAATAAAGAAAGAAATAAACGAAACAAAAAAAAAGATCCCCGACAAGTCGAAGATATATATATATATATAGCATTATAAAAGACTCGTCCCCGCGCCCATTTCACGCTAATAATTCAGTGACGTTGACAACTGTCAGTCGTTCGTAACTAAAATCGAGGCTTTTAAAATGAACTTTTTGAAAAGTGTCACGAAACGTAGATATTCCGAGGCCCCTCCTTGTGACATTGGTTGAAAATGTGTCGAGCGTTGCGACAGGCCGATGGGTGAGGTAAGAGATAGAGAGACAAGCGAGCGAAAAAACCTTATGCACCCTTCCGCGACTCCCTGGAGGGTTGAACGCGAGCTGTTTCTCCGTTTCGCTTTAATTCACTCGGCTTCTAAAGTTTTTTTTTTTTTTTTTTTTTTTTTTTTTTCATTCGCGCGCATGTGTAGTTCCCTCGCGAGTATAGAGTCGTGCGAATATGTGCGGTAGTACTTTAGAGCTCCGGAGTCAGGGTGTCGTAATATACGAAGCGCGGAGGGGGATGGTAGGCGATAGGGTAGGGCACGCGAGGAACAGCCCTTTACTCATGGCAGTTTCGGAAACAGCACAACCCGAGTCCAATAGTCGGCCCCCGGAGCTCTCTACGCTATCTCGGCGACACGTGTGTGAAGCTCGACAAGTGGCGCTCGAACCACCCTCGCGGTTCGCACTCTATGCCTCCCATAACCCACCCTTTCGCTATATACATATATATTACATATATGTATCGAGTATCTACTCTTTTTCGATGTATTGACTAAACTCGAGGGTTGTCCTTCTGCAGCAATTCAGTTATTGGCCGATCACTGTCACGGAATTGATATTAAATAGAAAAAGATCCGAATATGCCAATCACTATGTATATGTATTTTTTTTTTTTTTTTTTTTTTTTTACTATGTCTCGAACGTCGCATAACTGTACTGCAGACTTTGAAACATACATATCCACGATGCACATAACCTATGTACATAACTTTTTATACTTTTGACAATATTTTAAAGTAGCAGTGTACGAAAAGATCTCATACCGAATTTTTTCGAAGAGCGCGAAGGGGGAGGATTTGGGAAAGAGGTGGAAGACAACGAGACAATATCGCGAATCTTTTTTCTTTTTCTTCGAAGTGACACTGTAGCCCTTGTTCTTTGCCATCCGTCATTCGCTCCGCGTTCAAACGCTCGTCCTCCCCTTGGATTTTTTTTTTTTTTTTTTTTGAAAAGGTGGGAAGAGGGGGTTTGCGAGAGGAACACTTTCTTCTTTTTCTCTCATCCCCCCGGGAAACAGGACAGCTGCCGGCCACCAATATCACTCGCGTATATCATCGGGCGTTGAAGATTTTTCAATTTTAATATTTTTCTTCCACACGTTTATTTCTTTCATCTTTCTCACTTTTTTTGTTCGTATCTCTCGATGCGCTCTCTTTGTTCGCCTTTACGAGCAGCTAAATCATAACTCCTTCCGTGCAATAGTACAGGCGAACGGCGTTCAACGGCCTCTGGGGGTCTATAGTGCGACTCGAGGCGCGTATAATTCGTATTTCGACATGTGAAACCCCTTTTTATCCCCCGCGATATTATCCGTATCTTATTGCGTTTCTGTCGTTCCGCTTTGCGCACTTTTGAAACTGATGGAGACATGTAGACATTTTACGCGGTCTGGCAATTTCGAGTTTCTTTTTTTTACATGCATTTTAAAAGAATTAATATAATATGTATATTTACATAATACTTTGCAGTTAAATTTTTATTAGTTTCTCTAATTCGCGTCTTAAAAAGATTTTTCGTAGCCAAGAAATTTCAAGTTTTTTTGTTATTTTCTAAAATCGCGTAAAAAAAATTAATAAAAAATACGTTTTTGCGTATCACATTGAAGTTGAAATTCAATTTTATCGCTTAGTTTCCATGCCATTCTTCTTTTTATCATTAAAAAAACTACACATCGATCACCACAGTCGATTTTTTTCAAATTTTTTTTTTGAAACATATTTTTGCTAATATGCGTACCGATCGAAAAGTATAATATAAAATTTCATTAAAAGATCGCGAATTTTGATGGTTTTTCTCAGCGTTACACAATTTCATTTGAGATGAATGTTGGACCGCGGCGAGCCATGCAAGCTTCGCGAGTCTCTCGGAACGACGGGATTGCATTGTCGAGAGGCTGTCGTACGTATAGTACCTACTATAAGGCCCTCAGGCGCCACACCGGCGGCTTGGACTCTCTTTCTCTCTTTCTATCTCTCTTCTACGTTAGTTCGTTCCGCGGAGGCGGTCGACGTTCGCCGCGAGGTTTTTTGCTGGGATTAAATGCGCGTCGATCCCACGATAAGCTCGCCGTGGCTGCGGCAGCGTCGTATCGGTGACAGATTAAGGCGGTAGACCGCTCGATCCTCGCTGCACTGACCGCGCGCGCTGTCCCACTGAAACCCTCCCTCAACCCTGTATACCTGAGGAATACCTTCTTACACCTACCAATACCAATATGTCAACCTTATGACTGGCGCATTGTAATCGCTGGTAATTTGTGGATAAAAAAAATATACAACTCGTATATCGAGAAAAAAAAAAGAGTAATACAAGTGTAATAAAAAAACAGTATATGAGATATTTAAAATTAATTTGAACCAAAATTCGGATAATTTTCTATCAAATGTTTAATATCTTTCCATTTGCGACTATAATAAATTTAACACGAAGAATAAAGAGGTTTTTTTAAAAAAATATCGTATCATCCTTTCGAAAACACGAATACGAAATTTTCTTTCGAATTAATAAAAATCATATTAAGAAAAAATTCTCATATTTGTGCTTTGCCCGCATAGTTCTCGAAACTCGAATACACGAAGGTTTGCAAATTTTATAACTACAATAAGAACGTTGTAAGAAAAAAAATGAAATTGTTAAAAATTCAACCGAATTCAATCGTTGTCCGAGTCAAAGTGTACCTCGAGGCTATCGGCAAGAGATTCGGGAAGGGAGAGGAAAAGGGAGGAAGAGGAGAGAATGAGAACGGGAAGCGATCGCGTACGACGTTGGAAGCTTTCTTCCGATAATTGGGTACACGGAATGCGACTCCTTTTTCTTCGGTTAGCAGGGCTCGCGGAGCCAACCGAAGCTAACTCTCTTTCGTTCGCCACGAAGGCAGCCTCTCTCTCTGTTCGTACTTCGCTTTTATACACGAGAACAGAGCGAGAGGTAAAGGAGAGGTAGCAACGGTGCGCGCGGACTATTCCTATCGCGGGCGGGAGCGAGCGTAACGAGATAATTAATGTTCCTCGTGGAATTAGCCGATTTACATGAGGGCAACTGGAGGGATTCTCTCTCTCTTTCGCTGTGGGTATCACTCGCCGCCGGTTGAGCGCGCGGCTCTCTCGGGTTGGTCCGTCGCCGACGGTGAGGGAAGCTGCCGCGACCGGCGTCGACAGCGGAGAGAGCTTCCCGGGGACACAAAACCCGAGGAAACAAATGAGCGCGGTCCGCAAGACGCACCGCGAGGGACGAATTGCGCTTTCATCGCAAAGGCAAAGGACAACACCGGACAGGACCCTAAAGGTCTTTCCTGTTGAATTCAGAGGTCGTAGTACCCAAACGCAGTGCCGACGTGCCAAAGATCACGTCGAAAAAAACCACTAATGATTTTTTTCCATTAAATTTTTATAAATCATTAACTGCCATTGGCCGAATTTCATTTATCGCATTCTTATCTATATTTTCAATAAATAAAAAAATTTTTAAAAATAAAAAAAAAATGTTGAAAGAAATCAACGCAATTTGGTTTCGACACAAAATTCACAATTTTAAGCTCATGTATCTCTGCCTCAATGAGTTAACAACTTTTAAACCGGAAATGACATTAAAACAGATTTTTCGAAGATTCAGTTTGGAGTAAAGCACACCGTATTGCGGTAGGATTGGGAACGATCCATAGAGAAACAGAGAGAGGTTCGATGATGGTAAAGAGGGTGTAGAAGGGAAAGCGGCAGCCCGCAGGCCGCCACGGTGTTTGTCGCGAGCCGCTAACGAGCAACCCAGTGCCTCTTTCTCGAGCAGTGGGCTTATATAAGTCTTATAAAGAGTAAAGCGGCGGACCACACGCATCCGATCCTATCTCCGTAGCCTTCTCCGCTTGCCTTTCTTCCTTTAGCGTACGTACCTTCGAAACTCCTTGTTCAACTCACTCGTTTATACCATCGGCTAAACCGATCCCACACGAGAGACTGTAACTCCATATTCAAACGCCAGACACCACTTTGTCATCATCCACTTTCTCGTTCGATAGTTCATGTCATTTGTCATTCAATAAAGAGATTTGTTAAAAGCAACAAAAAAAAAGAAAAATAAATTACTTACCCCATTCTGCAGTCAGATCCGATGTCGGCGGCAGAAAATCATGGAATCATCAAGAATTTCGTTTTAGATTAAAAAAAATGGAGTTAACTATTACCTATTCTCTCGAGTAACCCTTAAATCCTCCGTTAGCACACCGGGGATACGAAGGGACATTGGAGTTTGAAATTTTTCAAATTTCTCTACAATTTCACATTTTTTAATGAATATTTTTGAAATAATTTTGAATTCCGAGATGAAAAAAAAAAAAGTTCTTTTTTACATCTCGGAATACTTTAAAAACGCAACGAAAGCTTTAAATCCCCTGTGTGCTGACGAGGGGTTGAAATTTTCAAATTTTTTATGATATTTTCGGAGACTCTATACTATCCTTTGACAATTTTTTATCAAAATTATAATATCATTTAAATATTTTTTTTTTATTCATTTTTCACGATGTATTTACCGAGGAAAAATTCCACGATTTTTTATACTATATTCAAATCGAAGTTTGCAAAGTGCCCGAAATACTACTGTCCGTAACAATAAATATATCCTTGTAAAATGCTTAAGAGTTGTAATAACTCACCGTAGTTTCGTTGACGCCTTTGATATAATCCTTGTAAGTTCCGGCAATGAGTTTAACGATATTCTCGTCGCCGTGTTTCGCGCCCCAGTGTAGAGCGTTCTGTAATTGAAGCGAACGTATATCTGATTATAGAATTAAATAGGTGGGCGTGCGGCGATAGTTGGTTAATCCATGTGCGATCGGTGTCAGGGCGTACACCGAGAGAGTCCCGGACACGATAATATCCTTTGCTCGGGGTTCTCGTATAAGCCCGTCGAGTGTCGGGAGACGAGTCGCGAACAGCTGCCTGTTTCGCCCTGCTACTCTCTCAACCACTCCAGCAAAGTCTGTCGCGTATTTCGAGACAGCGTCGAGGAGCACTCTTGTGGATGTATAAACCAGAGACGGGGTAAAACGGTGTGTGTCGCGAGCGTGAATTAAAGGACGGGACGCGTCAACGCGCCGACGGTTGGATGAATTGCGAACGCCGGACGGCACTCTCCGTTCTCGCACACTATCCTTTTCAAACTCTTACGTACACGCGCAAAACTTCTCGCGTCGTCTTTACCCGAGAAAGCTATTAGATTTTCCGCATTTTCCGCAACGGTGTCGCGAACGAACAGCAACGACGAAAACTGCGAACTTTACGTTTTCGAGTTATTGAAATTTAGTGAGAAGGCCTCTAGAGAAGCCCGAGAACGACGGCTTATTGGGGCGACGCTGATTAGCGCATGAAAAAAAAAAGAGTTTCATTGTAACGAGGCAGCGTACGCTCTTTCGTGTGCAGAAAAAAGTAGAGCAGTTGATGATGGCACAGTCATTGGCATAGTCTGTCCGACGAAATTTTCAATCTTATGTTCTAATTTTTATTTCGATCGTTGCGCGATGTATTATTTTGTCCTTTGGCACACATCGAGACAAGATCATTATCCGACGATACAGAAAATCCCAGAACTTCCGGTCATTTTAATATTCAATGGCGAGTTTCCAAAGTTGCAAGAAGCGCGGAGTGCAGACCAAAGCGTTATGCCGTTGTACGTTCGAATTTTTATTTCAGCCGTTGTTCGATACATCGAATAGCCCTTCGGAGCACATCGAAAGAATGTCTTTATCTGTCTATAAAAATAATTCCCAGCACTTCCGGTCCTGTTAATATTCAATCACAAGCTTGCAAAGTGGCAAGCTGCGTGGAGTATACGCATACTTGAAGCATTTCGCTATTTTACGTTTTAATTTTTATGTCGATTACCGTGCGATTAATCGAATTGTTCTTTGGCACACATCGAGACAAAGTCTTTGTCTATCAATAAAAAAAACCCCGATACTTCCGGTCTTTTCAATCGTTAATCACAAGGTCGGTAAAGTCGAAACGTTCTCCAATCTTTTCTATGCCAATCACTGTACTTTCGAATTCAAAACACTGCATCTCCCTGTTTGGTTATGCCGGACGACGAATTAACGAACCAGTGCAGGAAATTCTCTTGCTACTGTTATCTGTCGCTGTTGGCCTTATCCTCGCAGGGGGATAGAGACGCCACGAGCTGTTTCTGCACGGTCCGTGTACGTCTTTCAACGAAACACGTCCGAGTTCAGGTGACGCTGAGCTTAAAATCACGCTACAAGCTAACAGCAGAAACAGCAACATCGGGGTTACACATAACATTGTCGAGAAGCTTGGCGAAGCTTCGTCGAGGGTACGTTTGTGATGTCGTCTGCCGCGACACTGCTCTCATCCCTTTCTCTCTTTTCACGCGCACACTATGCGACGTGGACGTAGTGAAATTAATTTTTACGGGCTCGCGAGGGTCGCGGCTTACGTGGCAAATCCCGCGAGTCCCCGGCGGAACAGTCCACAGGACCTCTCGGCTACTTTCCGCCGCGGACTAACGAAGTTTTATGAAGCGCGGTAGCGCAGGCTCTTCCCCTCTTTCCCGCTCACCCAGAGGGAGAGAAAAAGAATTTCTCCCGGACACCATGCAGACCTTTGGCTCTCCTTAATTTGTGAATACTGTGACCACAGCTCTCTCTCTCTCTATCTCTCTCTCTCTTTTATTCTCTCCTCCCACCCCGACTCGCGGCTGCGTTTTCGAGAGTATGCGAGCTCTCGCAGCTATGCTCGCTCTTTGCGTATACCGCTAAAGAATGGTATGTCGCCCTTCCGCCCCACCGCCCTCCGACACCATGATATATATCTTTGGCGTTCTGGCTGCGGTCCCTTCGTTCCGACCGAGTCCCAGCGAGAGTTCGTAGGTTCGTTTTCCATCGCCGGTAGCTCTTTATTTCTTCAGCGACAATACTTCAGAAGCTAAACTCGCGTATTAACGCCTGGGAATCGCGAGAAAATCGCATCGCTGTGGATAACGTTACGGATCGAGAGACTCGAAAGAGTTCGTTGGTATTTCGGGGTTTGATAATCAGATAGAATTTTGTCGGGATATGTTCGGAGTTCGAAAAGGCAGTCAATGCTTGAAAAAAAATGGCTGTTAAATGATCGCAAAGGTTGAAAAGATCAATTTCTTCATTGGCTGATGAGGTCTAATTTTCATGAAATTCGAAACCCTGAATACTCCAATACACCGAAATTTCAGCATAAACTACTATAACTGGTATTTTTTTTTTTTTTTTTCGCTAACGGAAATAAAGATCACGAATTTTGTAGTAAAATTAAACTCATTCACCGATAACGATACTTTTTTTGATTGTTGATTTTTTCAATCGATTTTCTTATTAATTTCTATCGCGGATCGAGATCGACGAAATTTTGAAGAATAAACTCTCGAACGCTTGTTCAACAGTTCTGTTTAAACCGACGCATATCTTTGGGTGTTTCGTTGTTCGGCGGATTCGCAAACTTCGCGCGGAGTTTCAGCAGAAGCGGGCAGCATCTGCGAGAATCTGAGGCTGCAGTAGCGTCTCGGGGCTACCGCGGGAGCCGCGGTCCCCGGCGGGTTAGAGAGTCTCCTCTGATGTATGCGAGCGATACAGATATCTTCGCGAAGGAATTTGCGTTGAATTAGCGTATAATCGTTGTTGCCGATCTTCAGAGAGCTTCATACGGAATCCCGCGGGGTTCCCTCCGCTTTACACGTGTCCAACCGGCTGTTATTCTCTGCGCGAACACAATATTTAGTGGCGGTCTCTGAATCGCCGGACGTCGCCTTTCTACCGGTGTGTGTGACCGCGCGAGCGCGATTTCTTTTCGGAAGCTCACTTGGGTTTCGCTTCTTCAACCCTTTCGCGCTCTCTGACGCTGGGATGCGCTGTGGCTTTTCTGTCGTCGGTATGCGCTCTCGCGCGGTCAGCAGCCCCGTGCAGTTCAGCCGACGATAAACGCGGAGCTCTCTCACTCGGAGGCAAACCGAGAAAACTTTCCTACCGGTTAAAGTATGCAGACGAGAGGTCTGCAACTATTAGTTCGCAACCAGCGATTCCTCTAGGGAAGGAGGGAGAGGGAAGGGTGGGGGGATATTCAATTGCGAGAAGAGACTCGATCGGTGAGATGTGTCTTATAATGTTGCACACGTATGTGTATATGGTACGCGCGTGAGGCACGCCCACCGCACTCCGAAACCCCGGGCAATCGTTACCGGATCACAATGCTATCGGTGTGCCCAATCTCTCCTTCGGCCCCGAGAAACATCGGACCTATCCAGTTATTTCTGCCACTCTCTTGAAAACGAAGAGCGAGAGAGAGAGAGAGAGAAAGGGAGAAAGAACCAAAGTAACCAACGTCGATTGAAACACCGCGAGCCGACTCTTCCTTATAGCTGGCAGCGGAGTAACAACAACAACAACGAAAAAATCGGTCTCGGTAGTCGATCGCGCAAACGAGCCGAGTAATTTCTCACCGAGTACTCTCTCCCCTTCCATTTTTTACTCCGCCTTCCTCTTCTTCTTTCCTCAAATTGCTTTTTTTCTTCTCTCTTCATCCGACATTTCTTTTTTTTTTTTTTTTACAGTCTTTAGACGTTTCTTAATTTTTAAGTGCTTTGTTTCTTTTTTTTTTTTTTTTTTTTTTGCGATTGAGGAAAGTACCGCAACAACTATATTCTACCGGGAATGACTACCATGCGGGTCGAACGATTCATCGGTGGGACGCGCTCTCTGTATTTTAAACGCGCCCGCCACAGCTGCACACGCGAGAAAGCGCGGAGAGTTTGACGCTGACTCGGTCGACGAGCTCGTCAGATGTAAATGGACTTTGTATCGGTGCGCGAACTACGACGACGACGACGTCGTCGTCGTCGTCGTCGTCGTCGTTTGGCCCCGGAGAATACTCATTGGCGACAGGTGCGGGCTTCGCCGAGCCGCGACGTGACAAGACATTGCCATCAGTCGACCATTAGCCCGTCACTCGTATCCACTCGAGCGAAGGAGAACCACCGATCCACGGCCTATAGTCTCGCTGTCCTCTCTCTCTCTCTCGCTCTCTATACTCGCGCTCACGCGGATATCCTGAACCCCCCAGAGTACACGCATGCATCCCCACTACCAACGAACGTGTGTATATATATATATATATATATATATATATACGTGAAGGGAGACATACCTGTGCAACTGTATTCTAAACGGAATCGCGAGCACTTTGAAACCTCTCGTAACAGGACAATTAACGACATTTTAACTTGGCGACGTGCGAACCGGAACGGTAGCGGGAAAAGAAATTTGTCGATTCGGAGAAATAGAGACAAACAATTTACAAAATCTTTCGGCACTGATTTAGGCTCTAGTTGTATATTGAATTACATTCGAAGCTTTACGGCGGATATCAATGTCGATTCGAGATTTTTCTTTTAAGTTTCGATTCAAAATAATATTTTCTATTCTTTCGATATGAAAATTCGGCAGTATTCGATTTTTCCATTCTGCAAAGTTAATAACTCAAAATGATAGGGATTATTACGAAACATGTATATGATTTTTGCAAAGTTTATCAAAATTCCTTATGTATTTTTTTTTTTTTTTCACTGTTTTTTAAAAAATGATATCCAGTTAGTCATTGCGAATCGTCGTCAAATTTTTTTCACAGTTTCGATGTTATTTTTCAGCGAACTATAAAATATTATTTTTTACGCGGGTTTTCGAATTTGCAAAAGAAATTTTTTATCGTAAGGATCTCTTTCATTAGGGATTCAGCGCCGGGGCTGAAATTTTGTAATCAATTCATAGATAATCTGCTTTTAGTATCGTATCACTGCCGGTACGTACCGAATTATTAAATCTTTTTTTTTTCCCGCCCCTCGTGTACATATGTATCGGTGAATGCTGCGGTTCGCGTAGGTATGCGGTAGTGTACACTCGGGGGTGGGGAGGGGGGGAGGGTCCGTCGGAGGAAGGAGTAGTATAGCAGAGGCTGCGGTAAAAGGCAATCGGTCGCGGGGAACGAGCCGCAAAACACCCGTTGTACTCTCGTACATACGCGTATAGGAGGTTTCATGCATGCACCTAGCCGCTGCTCGAAGATAAATCGTCGTTGGAGGCGCATCGCTGCATTTTAGTACCTGTTGCGAGGAAGAGCTCTCTTCGCAAGCGTATTGTTCGCTCGTCTGTGTTATACGCCGTCCCGGCAAACTCCATTTTTATACCATCGTACCCCGTCGACTATTTGCCCCGCGGGGGCGCAAATGCATCACCGAATAAATCGTCCGTAACTCTCGCCTATTCCGACTCCCCAATGAATATTAAACCCTAAGAAGACCACAAATATTTCTTCACCCTCTGTATTCATCGAGACATAACTTCGCCTCGATGGTATATTTTTTAAGATCTTCACAATGAAATCGATACAATGAGATGTGAGATTCATGTATTTTAATTGCCGCATTTATGTAGCGAATGCTTTAACATTTGTAAATTCCGGAAGCCAAATACTTCGAATTTGTGGACAATTTTTTTAGGCTTTCGGATTTAACGACGATATCTTTCGATAGTCTTGAAAATAAAAAAAAGAAAAGAGAAACATCGAAGCTTAGCTATTGAGAGAACGATAGCGAGAGCTCATCCTTTGGGATTTTCGGGTAGGAAGAGCTACGGAGATCGATTGCTTCTCGCAGCAAGCAAGGGTTTACCGGGCGCGACGAGGATGTCCTCGGGGAAGTGTAAGCTTCGCTCTTGGAAACTACTGCCGATGCTCATACTGCTTGGGAAGGTAGACACTTTGGCATCTATGTGTATACATATACGTATATATGTACGTATATGGCTCGTGCCTCGCGGCCCATGCAAGAGAGCAAACCGGGAGAGGATGAGCAGTCGCGCAAGCGATTAGGTAAACCCGGGATTAGTCGCGAGGCCGAGGTTCCGCAACGCCCAATCCACAGGCCCCCTATGTATAGTATATCCTGACTACTACTATTGTAGACAGAGCGGAGAGAGACTATTATACATACGTGTTAGTATAGGCAACGCTCGGATTGCCGGTACCGGCACTAATATAATGCCACCCTACTGCTGATTTACATGATTGGATTGGCATTACTACTGAAATTGAAACTACTCCGACCCTCAGCCAAATTGAATGCCCGCAGAATCGAACCTCCACTCCCCACAAATCGCAACCCGAAAATACCACGGAACTTCGAGATATTGAGAGAAATTTTTGTACCCATAGATTTTTTAGGCAATTCGCAGTTTCTACGTATTATTACGAAAGAAATATTCCGGCAGCGAAATAATCACATTATTATAGATTAATTTGTCTAAGTTTCCGATCAGCAGTTACTTTGTGAAAATCTTCGATTACGCAGAAAATAAAAAATTAACTTTTTTTTTTTTTGGCAATTATCTATGTATCGCTTGACTTTGAGCTGAAACACTACTGTGCGATTAGTTTTCGGAATGAAATGATACATGGAAATGTGGGGTTAAGGAAATTTCGATTTTGATGCCCAAAATATTGGATTAGACACCCGTATCTAATTATCCAACAATTTTAACGTTTTTCATATTTTTCTTGATTTTTTTCCGATATTCCTTCGGGAAGGATATGTAAGGGTATTTAAGGTTATCTAAAAAAATGCTGTTGCATTCCTCATCAATGGTATATCCGATGTAAATTTTCCGCTGATAACGGATTCGTGAAATTTTTCACTCAGAAATAAATATTTTGAATGAAAATTAGTTTGAGAAACGTCGATTAGCGTTACAAAAAACATCGAAAGCTTGTTGGGCGTAAATAAAAATTGATTCTTCAGAATCAGCTTCGGCTTTGATAAATTTTACTTCACGACAAAGCGATTAAACTTTGAATTTCTGTTACGGATGAGTGATATGATCTCGCGGTTGAATATCTTGGGGCTCGTGCTGGGTAATTGCGAATCATTGAGTACGCGGAATCTCTCTCATCGATGCGCTGGGATACAGCGCAAGAGGAAACGAACCATTATCCCAGAGGGAGAGAGCGAGAGAGAAAGAAAGATTGGATCTTTTGATTTTTTTCCATGTCTTACAGGCTTCGTGAGATTTAGTATAAGACATAAAAGAAACGTAGCATCGAAAGCTATATCGAGGGTGTCCGGTGAGGTCTCACGTTCAAACTCACTTGCTTTCGTAGTCTACTACCTCATTAAATACCGACTTCCGCCAGTAAATACAAAATCCGTCTTACCGAGAATAATAATTTCTCTCCGGGAAACAATAATCGTTTCCATTACTGTCTACGTATCTTCGCATCGTAACACCAAAAATTCGAAATACACATTCGCGCTCGTCATTCAATAATTAACTAAAAAAAAAAACCCCCTAACTAAACTCCGTTGTTAATCCGCAAAAAGCTTAAAAAAATTTTACAAACTGATGAATTCTCCAATGAAAATGCCGAAGAATTCAATAGCTTGTTGTTCCCACAACGTGAACATCAGAATTGAGAACACTATTCGTTTTCCGACCACCAAATTAAAATGAAAAATCGGTTTTCAACAATTCGAGACAATAGTTTGCTTCGATCTTCGAATTGATACTATGATATTTTATCAAAAATGATTTTTCACACAACTGCGATGATATTTTGCTTCCCCTATCGATATCTCACGAAGAAAATTTAATCAAATGGCTTCAGACTCAATCGGGATGATAATTGAGCGCAAAGAATCTTTTGCCTCTCATCAACTTCAAGATTCATCGAAAAACAATAGTTGTTTCTTCCGTAGACGAGGTTCCACACTCATCTTTAGAGGGACCATCGTTTGGTGGAGATTTTTTCTCCGTTATCTCGATGGGAGGGAAAGGGTTGTAGAATATTGGAGGCATAGAGGGTCGGAGCAGCTGGCGTGTGGTCGACCGCTGGCCACAGTTCTGCGTCGGTCGTGTATCACCGCGGCCACCGTATTAACCCCAAGCCTAAAGCCTCCACCCCCTCAGTTCACTCTCTATGCAATAGCGTCCAGAGAGAGTATCAAGAGTAGAGAGGAAAGCTGGGCTATAGAAGCATGAAGGATCCCATAGAGCCACACTTCCTCCCTCCGGAGTTGCCTCCGTTTCACCGCTTGCAACGTTCGACGCAGTTGGTCCAGCGTGGATTTTCGTCCGCAACAGCCGCGACCGGTGCGGGGGCACCATATCGCCATAATCGCCTGGACCAGCCACGCTCTCCGGACCGGAGAGAGTGTACTATCCTCTCGCGCTCATGCTCGATCGCCCGTGTTACGCTCCGGAACCCTGTCCCATCAGGTACCCTCTGCCTCATCCTCATTCCCTTGTATACAGGGCATAGCTCTCGATCTCCAGCATCCTATGCGTATCTCTCGTCCCCTTTGGTTAACACGTTTCGCCCCGACGTTTCCCTCGATCGAAGCTTCTCTCTATACCCCAACGATCGAAACATCGATTATGCCATCATCAGGCGAATGCGAGCCATTCGAACTTTAATAAATGAACTCTTCGCGTTCCTATTAGAGGCAAAGGTAGATGCGGGTGCGCGCGGGCGCGCGCGCTTCTCCGCGCTGCAGCAGGTGCGTTTTCTCTTTCGGCAACAATAGACGGGACGAGATGAGAAAAGTATCGAATCATCCTATACGGGCCACACGATTCGCAATTTGTAAGGTCAAGACTCGCGATGTCAGGATTCGGAACGGACGATAGGTGCGCGCGGAAGAGTGCAACGGAGGTCGGAGGGCTTCGATGCTGAGGGGGAGAGAGACTCTACCCGCTCGATGGTAGCAAACCAACCGAGTGAGCTTCATATTGCTCACGTAATGAGCTCAAGCGAAACATCACAGGCGAATCGCCGACGCGCACCAGGCGCGCGAGATCGCGAATCCCCGCGTAATTGAAATATCCTGCGCCTCTTGATACCCGGAGGCTTCATCAGACTCGCCCCAATCTCTACTTCCTATCGACGTTAACTTTTGCAAATGGGTTAACTTAATTTGCAACTTGCATACACATTTATAACTAAGTTTCATCAGAAATTGATTTATCACTGAAAATAGCGCAAATTTAGCGAATATTATACATTTTTTTTTTGCATGAAAATTCAGATGTTTTTCTAACCCTTGTAAGATGTTTTTTTCAAAGCCGTTCTTTCGACAATATCATAGATTAATTATGATAAAAAAAAATTTGTTGATGTGTAAATTTTTTTCATATATTGCGATCGATCTGCGATAAATCAATTTTTTTTTAATACTAATTATTATATAAATCGTATAAACTATAATGAAAATACTTCAATTATACTTACGTACTGTTCGACGGAATTCCGTGTGATCGTCATGAAAAATGATTCGAGCCGCGCAGCGGAAGAGCATGAAACAAGCGCAAAACACGTGTTGTATAGCGTATAAAGTATCGCATGTGTACGATATAAATCTTATAATAATAACAATAATAACAGGTACGTGTATTATGCGCAACGCGCGGGGAAGTACAAACAAGATGTATTATAATCCGAGAGAGCGAGGGAGAGAAACAGAGAAATAAAAAAAATAAACGCAATAGCTGAGTCTCAACGAGGTTTGACACGAGTCGAGAAAAAAAAACCGATCCGTCATGATCAAGCGCGGCAGAGCTGTGATTTAATTGTCACCTACGTCCGCTTGATATAACAGTAGATATAACAATGTTGTAGCCGCACGAGCTCAACGAGCAAACTAAGACCGGAAAGTCGGAAAGAGGGAGTCGACCGTCTCGTTGGAGAGCAGCTAGTTATACCACCGATTATTGTGCTACTCTCCTCGGGCTTCTTGTTTCATATTTCACGAATCCACGAGGCAATTATTAAAGTGTGTTACTTCGTCGTAACGTTGTATACATCAGCGAGTACGCGTGTCGTCCTCGTACACGATATCTACCTGTGAGTACGAAATACTTCTCGTGACATAAAGCTGACGTGTTCCATGCAATTTCTGCCACAAACCCCTGCAATTCCCCGATCAGCTTCACCGTACCGAACGTTTCAAGGAGATACGGTAGCGCTCAACGTCACGAATACAATTTAAATTATATGTTTTTGATCATACAAAGTGCGCTCAGTCGTTGGCCACCGACCAATTAATTCACGGCAATTAATTGGTCGGTGGACAAAAAAAAAGATACATACGAACCAATCGTCTCTACAAATTATTATTTTTTTTTCTATGACGCAATATTTTTTATGCTTCCTTCTCCCGATCAGTTCTCGAAATGTTTTCAGTCCATTGCCTCTTTACGATGCCATTTTTATCCCAATAAAAAAAAAAAATCATAATTTCGATCAAATGGACAAATTTCGCGTTCGATTGATTTCGTAATCGATATTATCGAGATATTATTAAAAATCAGAAAATATTCTATAATTCATATCGGCATCAATGTTGGATGATCTACTTATTTTTTATTTAAAAAAAACTAACAATTGTTAAAAAAAAAAAAACGACTCGAAACTCCTTGGAGACATGGAAGTGACTCAACCCCGCGATTTATTTTCGATCGACAAGTTCGTTTAAAAAAAAGCAACATAGTTAAACAGAACTAAAATAATAGCAAGCGACCGTCCGAATGTGAAGTTATAAGTGGGTTTTTAAGTGGCCAATAAATGTATCCTCGATGTTATATTGTAATATAGTGTAGTACAGTAGTAAGTATGGAGGTTCGAAAGGGAAGGAGACAAAACAGCGCGAGCCGGTGGGACACGCAGGCACGCACGCTTCCACGCTATCACGCACCTGTAATACAACACTGTATATGTGTACTCGTTCTCGAGGCTCTCATATATACGAAAAATTTTCCCATGTCCGCAGGTGTCTCACTTCGCACACATAAATTCAAAACGAGGAGTAACGTTAGCAGGTAGTATTTTGTTTTAATGCGTTCGTATGTGTTGGGGTAGAGACCAACCCCGTGTATTGGTGTGTATCATCGTGTGGCTCTGTATAATTTGACATGTTGTCGTACACGTTATTATTCAGATAGATGTTGAGATAGTCGGGTGGGGACCGCGAGCGAGCGAGGTATAGGCCCTCTTTTCTCTCCTCTTGTCGCGGGACCTCTCTTTCCTTCTTTAGTTTCCTCTCCGGGGGCTTTTACCTATATAAAACGCGCTTCTGACTCTCCGGCTGACTCTCTTCTGACGATCTGACTACGTTGCACACACGCTGCTCGAATTAAATGTCACGAAGGAGAGACCCTCGTAGTATATGCATTGAGAGAGGCCGGTGAAGGCTGTTTCCGAGGGCCGGCTGCACGCTTCAACACACGTCGGCGCCGATGAAAAAAAAATTTCCCCCATTCATCGATTTCGCAATCTCTTCGATACATTTTTTTTTTTTTTTTTTTTTTAATGTGAACACCGCCTAAGCCCGCAGAGGCTGTTATAATACACATGTAGATAATTCGTTCGATCGTCTCGTGTGGTATATACATGTACGTTATGGAGGACAAATTGGATCGAGGAATGAGGGCTCTAATGACGAGTACTACGAGACTTCGAAAGCGAAGTAATAACCAAAGTACCTATGAGACTTAATTTTTTTTTTTTTTCTTTATGCAACGATAGCGAGAGAAAGAAAGATATCTCGTGTAGATAGAGTCAACCGTTCTCGCACTAAACATCCTCCATTATATTAAATTGTGTATATTTCCCTTCATAATTACTTGAATTATACGCATTATGTAAATCGCTATGTTAATAGGGGAACGCGCTGTGGATGTCGGAGGGGGCAAATTCTCCCCGCGTATGCGTATATATATATTGTCGAAGCAATGAACATTCTATCTATCTATCGTTCTCACTCTCGCCTCAAACATCATCCCTCTGGGCAACTCTCCGTCTACCAGGGATTACAGCAATTTTGTTTAACCGCTCGCTAAATGTTACTTTATGCGCTTTTTATGCGACGCCCCGTTTTGCTCGCACGAGAATATCGTGTAACATATCTGTGGCTATATATACGTATAGGTTTGTGTACAGTAAATGCAGTAACGTTAAGTGTATCGTCTCGCCGTTTTATACCGCGTATAGGAAGTTTCACGGATGGAAGTGCATTTTTTTTTTTTTTTTTTTTTTTTTCGTAAGCTTCGGCAACTTTTAGCCCGAGAGAAATCATCCCGATGACCGCGCGTTTAACTCTCCACAGCGAGAGACTCTATTTACATAATATTTTAGATCCTTATCGAAGTGCCTACGTGAGGCTTAGCGCCTCGAAACTCTCGCGGCATCCCGAAAACTTGAAAAACAATAAAAAGAAAATTGTGAATTTCATACCTACGCTCATCAAAACCGCCTTGCAAGATTACAGTGTAGTTATATCCCGAGTGTAACTACTGTGCTACCGGTTTTCAGTTAAAATCGGCGAGATTTCACGAGGCCAGAGGATGCGCGGATGATGCCGATGCGAATGAGCGCCAGGAGACATGCGGCGAATTATCTCGCCCTTATGCGCCTATCTTCTTATTCTGAGGATCCATTATGCACCCGTATACGATCGATATTAGCTCGACGACCAATTTAATCGAATATCGTCCTGTTTACATTGAAAACGGTCGCGGCGATAGCGAAAAAACGCCAAAGATACATCGATTTATCACAGATTTTTTTGAAATTTCATAGAAAAGTATTTTATCTCGTTACTTTTTTTTCCCTTTTATTCGTAACCGCGTAAATTTTTATTATTCACAATATATTTCTCAAATTTGTCCGAAAAGCGCAAAGTTATGTTGTTTCGACTTGAATTTTATGCCGGACGATTATTAAATTTTATAGCAAACGATCTTCAATTTTTTTTTTTTTTCGAATTATTATTATTATATATATAATTTTTTCTTCATTTTTTTTCGAGACTAAACATTATAGG
Source organism: Buathra laborator (assembly GCA_934046635.1). Lineage (NCBI taxonomy): Eukaryota > Metazoa > Arthropoda > Insecta > Hymenoptera > Ichneumonidae > Buathra > Buathra laborator. Next base: position 21,672,484 of record OW203894.1, read on the forward strand.
AAGAGAGAGCGAGGGTGCGATGTGTTTCTCTACATAGTGTGCGACAAAGGTGGTCGCGATCGCGAACGATATAAACGTGAACGCCGCGTGATTTCCCATGCAAATTGAGTTGTCGATGCGAAACCGCTGTCATTATGCTAATAAAAATAATGACACGTCGAAAAAGTATCAGCTGCTGTAATGAGGACGCATCGCGAGTACCGAGAAATCCAACGGCTCTCTCACTCTCTCTAGTCATCTCTAATTTCGTCTACCCACGTACCTTCGACATTATCTCTTTTATACCTGTTCGACGAACCGGCGAACGTTATTAAACGATCGAAGTCAATTGAACCGATAGGCGATCGGTAGGCGGTATCTTGGATATTCATGATATTACCAAACCTCCCCGATAAGCATCAAGAACTCGACGGTCGATCGATAATTCGACAATCCCCCCTCCAATACATGTCGCATGTTTCGTTAATTAATTTTATTAACAACATTTATCACCGTATCAATTAACCCTTTAGCTTATCACTTAATTGCGATTTTTCGGATAAAAAAATGTATTTTTTCTCCAAAAAAAAAAAAAAAAAGAAGAAAATTGCATATTTAATTATCAAAAATTAATTTCTCCAAAGAATCGCTAATTATAATAAGATAAATAACGATCTTTCGGATTATCGTTACTCGCGAAAGCAATCAATTGATAAGGTAACATATCCTTTAAAATTTTAAATCTTCTTATCTATATTACAGTTAAAAAAAAACCGAAAAAAAAAACAACTGTCCTTTCAGCCCTAAGGAAGCGCTTTAACGAAGAATAATACTGATTCATCTCGAAATTTTGTCGCGGCGACGATCCGCTGTCAGTATAAAAGGGGGTTGACATTAACATCGCGTGAATGAATGCGAAAAAAAAAAAAAAAAAATTTTTGAACAGGAAGGGAGGCCACACCGCGCGAGCGTCGACCGTCTCGTCGGGATAGAGAACCCCGCTGTCTTTTTACGAGCTGCGGATTCAGCACTACCGGCCAATTACACGTACCACGCTTAGGTGGTTCCTTCGTCTGCCTTAACGGCCAGTTACCGCCGACATAAATGTCCTCAACGCGAACGCGCGGCTCAAGATAGTGCCACGCTTTTAATTGCTCTACCTTTCTCGCTCATTGTCGCTTAATAACGTGTATATGCTTGCGGGGACAATACTAATACCGGGTTTTGACTATATCTCGATTCTCGCGAACGCGAGGAAACCGCGATGTTCCGACGCGTACCTCTGCTCCCCCGTTCCCGAGCGTCCAACATAATGTATTTACATCGCGGCGATAGCTGAGAGCGATATAGAGCGCGATAACTGTGTGTATGTGTCTCCCCTCCCCCCCTCCTCCGTTCTCGCTGTGTATCATAACGGCGTTAACAATAATACTCTCGGCGTGTACGTCGTTTACACTCCTCGGTATGTATATACGCTGAGCCTTGTTAAACTCGGATTATTTAACACGTTTCATGGCATCCAACTCTCCGCGCCGCGTTTTCATATACCGTGCACGGATTTAATGAAAAATCGCTGATATCAACGTATATTTGATATATTCCGTGAGATAAATTCCATCGGATTGTGGCGGTTTGGCCATTGGGTGTTGATGAAAGGAAACGCGGCAACTAGCCGCTTCCGCGAATTCATACGCGCGGATAGCTTCTTCGTGATTAATTTTTTTTTATTTTTTTTATTTTTTATTTATATAGTTTGTCGACATAACCTCTTCGGACTCAATGATCTCGTAAAATTTACGCACTTCTCGAACGCATCGAATGACAAAACTATTCTTGTACACTTTTACCGCCCGGCGCGTCTCTCAACCGTTTTGGTTTAACAGTCGCCACAACATGAAACCGTGTAAACAAGCTGCAAAAAACTTTTCGCCGCTTCGGCTTCACCTTCGTATTTCGTTTGCAGAGAGCCCTTCCTTCTCCTCCTCCTTCTCCGCCTCCTTTTGCTTCTTATACTTTTACATTGGACTCGCACTTGCGACGAGGCACTCTATACATCCTATACTCGCAACAGTGGCAGCACGCGAAAAGGCGCAAGACATTCGTCCGTTGTTTTTATCGCTCTCATTTAATCAGGACGGGGCGCAGAGGGCCGCAACGCACGCTATATTCCTCCTCGCTATGGTCTCTCTCTTTCTTCACTACCGCGAGCTCCACTTGCCACTCCATTTACATTCGTAATTTATACATTTATTTCATACGCCAAAGGAGAACTGGAAGAGCGTGCGACGAGGGGGCACCACAGAAGTTGCGAGATTAGCGGTGAGAAGAGTTGGAGGCACTGATAAAGACAATCAGGAATCGCGAGGCTGGATATCACTCGGGAACATTTAACGATGCAAATTTTTTTCCGAAACTTACGATACGATTTAGAAATTCACTAAAGTTTTATAAAAACTATACGATTAAGATGACTGAAATAGGGATTTGTCAATTAACGAACGAAATGATCGAATTACGATCGATCGTCATGCGCTGAGAAAAAAAAAATCGGTTGAATCGATCAAAACAGCGCTTGCGGGTTGCGAAACAAATATTCGGTTCATTAAACGGAATTATTATCATATAAACGAAAGAAACAGTAAATTTAACTAACAGTTACTGTAATCAACAAGGTATTTCTTTCCACGAATGAAATAATTTATTCGCCACCTGCAAACGCCGATTTACTCGATACCAGCGGTTTTTTTTTTTTTTCTCAGTTTCACAGACTCTTCATTAGACTTTCTGAGAGAAACAGACATTTCACATATAGTCCTCGAGATATTTAGCTGTTATTGTAATTGATGATATGCTCCCTAAAACTAAATACGATCGTTACGCTAAATACATCGTAAACTCACCGTTCCCCGCTTCGCGAAAATTCCAATCTAATACTGGAATCCCTTTAAACACCTTCCATTCACTACGAACGTTGATAAAAAAAAATCTATTTCCTTCGCTCCGACATTCTTATCGAACATAGTGACGAATATAGTCGACGAAGTATCAGCGGGGACCGCGGAAGAGAATAGTTCAGAATTCGAAGATTCATTATTAATTTCTACAATCCCAACGGGAGGCCCCATTCGTGGCTCGTGTCAGGCATGCAGTTGGTAGATAGTGCTTCGGGTATAGAATCGAGAGAAGGCATATAGCGCGTCAGCCGGGCGCATCCTATTCCGATTCCCTGCGGAGAGTCCCCGCGATGACCGAGAGGACTGCCAAAGGGGCCCTTCGCTCGCGCGCGCGCGTTCCCTCCGCAGGGCTAACTCGCTTGAGACAATGGCCGCCCGCCGTGCTGATGTCTCCGACGACGTCTGGGACCCCCGTCGCGACGCGGGCGCCGTCCACCTTTTACTTATAGAGACGTCAGTTATCGGGTCCCATCGTCTTCCTCTTTCCAAGTCCCCGATCCGCGTGCTCTCGCGCGCGCGCGCGCCCGCGCGCGGCATCTCCCTACGATCTACACGATTTATCGAGTCTGTATTCTCACGGATCTTCAATGGGATAAAACCTTCGGACGTTTCTACTGCCTATACGCCACACGCTTACACCATTCCAATACACGATTGCTACTACAGCACGCGCTACGATCGTCGAGGATCAACGAAAGTGTCATGTCTCGTGTCGTACCGAACTAATTTTCCAACCCTTCCGAAATATCTCCGTAAGATTTATCGCTCGGTAGCTTCAGAATGATTAAAATATCCAAAAAATTTAATACTTACACCCTGTTGCCGAGATGTTGGCGGACGTTTAACAAGATCCGAGGGTTCGGGTCGATGAAATATGTAAAATAGAGAAATAGAGAATACATCGTGTAAAATGTGTTAATTTCCCGATATTTCAAGGATAAACGGCATAACTATCAAGTATAGTAAAAAATAAAAAAAAATATATATCATTCATAATAATTTGACGAAAATATTTCGACGAATATATTTAGATACGATATATTTTTTATTATTTTTTTTTTTTTTACATACACTTAGTTTTTTCCGTGACGCTGCCTTACGGCGCTAATTATCTCACTGTTATGCCTGTTTATCCTTCTAAATTTTGTGATTAACTCACGGAAGATGGATCCTGCATCGGTCACAGCGGCACATGAAACACATAAAGAAATAACAATTTTATTAGCGAGCGATTACGTTTTTTTAATTTTTTTTTTTTTTTGTTGTTTTTTTCTCTTTCGTTTTCTATTATTCGAAGGTGTAAGCTTTAGCGGTTTGAAAGCTATCTTCGTGCCGAGATATAGTGGTACGCGGCACGATTGAATTTCCGTGAGAGATAACACCACGCACATGCGATGTTGGGAGTTTAGTCGATGGGGAAATTGACGTGGCCGAAGCCCGGACTCGATCCCGCGCTCTCCCCAGCGGCTATCGAGCATCGAGTAAATTGCCATGTAATTATACGCGAAGAATACGTAGGAAAGAGTATATATAAAAGGCCGATGGTTCGCGTATTACCAGCGAAGAGATAGATAGTATATATAATATACACAGCTGCTGGGTTGCCGGTAGAGTGGCCGGGACATGGCTGCTACTAGCCATGTTATATCTGTACTCGAACGATGGGATAAAGGTTTGTACGAGTTTATATAAAAAGCATGAAAACGCTCGGAAGCAACTCGCGCAGAGGCTATGCCCGGTACGGTATATGTTGAAGGAGAGATGGAGGATGAGGATGAAGAAGAAGAAGAAGGAGAAGGAGAAGGAGGAGAAGAAGAAGAAGAAGAAGCCGGGTGCCGCGGCCGCAAAATAGCCCGAAGCTCCCACAGGAGTTTTAACTTTTAATCATGAAAGCGAGGGAGTCTCGCATCGTTACGTTATGATAGAACGGAGCGATGGAAGAGAGAAAGAATGAAAGTACGAAAGAGGAAAGGAGAGTAAGAGGGGGGCGAATTAAAGGGCGAGGGCCGTGACTGCTGGATTCTCCAACCGCAACACAAGCACCGCCACAACCCACTAACACCGCAAAATTGCGACCCACTCGCTTAACCTTACCTCTGCCAATCGTGCAAAATACTCTCGCGAGTCTTTAGCAGAGAAAACTTCAACGGCCGAGAGAGCGCAGCCCACTCTTACTCGATTCATTATTACTCTTACGTTATGTACTATGTACCGTCGATGAATCCGGCATATACCGCGCTTCCCCTTCGCGGTAAGACTAATTTCACTAAAGGATTCGTGTACATTGAACGCAATTTTTAATCCCTTAACGGTAAGCGGAATAAGAAATACTTCTTTTCCGGTAATTATCAAATTTTTTTTTCTCCTGTTGGATTCATAGGATTTAAATATAAAATATCTTGATGCATACGGAGAGAATAATCGAATAAAAAATAGTGTGTCATTTAAAAAAATGTCCGCTAATTTCGTTAAAAGGTACAGTAAAAATTCTGCGATTATGCAATAGTTCCAAGGAACGTCCAGTTAAGGTTTCGGCATTTTTGCGGCTTTCAGCGAAGCAGCCTTCTTGCGGCGCGCATGCGCAAACGAGACTTCAATGCGTATTCCCATTTGATTACCATATTCGTAAAGCTACGAAATTGATAATAATTAACGGCACAACTGTATCTATTGCGATGACATTACAAATCCTCGATATCCGTTTCAATCGCCACACCGCACACTTTTTGTGTACCAAATGTTTACGCATGCGCGCCTGAAAAATGCTGTTTTGCCGAAAGCTGCAGAAGCGCCGAAACCTTAACTTTACGTGTACCCCCAGTCTTCCGACGGAGGATCTTACAAATATGTCTGCTGACGAATGGTTAATAATTGACTGGAGTTTGTCGAGTATAACCTAAAAACCTATAATAATGCCGATGGGTAATGAGAACGATTGCCGATTTTTTTATTTTCGAATACGTCTCCAAAACTCGCAGAATTTTAGGAAGTTGCAAACATCCCTATTAATCTTCCCTCGCCGCTTACGATGACTGTTAGATATATCCACCTTACGCAATATCCCTTACGCACTAACCGGGTTCTATAAACGATATGGCTTGTTGAATGAATTCGCTATTCTATCCAAATGAACATCATGTGCACCCTACAGTATACGATATCGTGCGGGGAGGGTACGACAGATGCAATCGCCACACGCACCCTAATAGTCGAGTGGTGAATTTTTTGGTCGGAACTTTGTGCATCACGGCTGTTTGTATCCATCGTATACACATCCCTATACTATACACCCACATATACAGAGATCCATATACGCAGTATTATAGAGGGAAGCAATAGGAGAAACGGAGAGAGTGCCGGTTTCACGTCGAGGGCGTTCGTAGCAGCCGTGCGCCATTTTACGCCCGTGGGCGGATCCCGGATGGAGCTAATAAATTGTTTGTTGTAATTAAATGAGTTCGGGGGGGATTCGTGTTATGGGGGAGTAGGGGTTGCTCGATGGTTCGCAGAGACTCGTTTCGTTCGCCGTGGCAATATCTGTGATAGTGTTCACGGTTTTGCCATCGTGGATTGTATGTATGCGTGAACGTCCCTAGTATCCATGGCCCCTGTACAACTCTGCGTATATAGTATAAAGGAATAAAGATGAACGGCCCATGGACGGGCCGCTATCTGCGCCGTTGGAACAGAAACACGCTCGTGGCGCGACAGCTCCTGACAAATGACGGCTCGAGCCTCGACTCTATATGTGCTGAAGCTGAGGCCGAAACGGACGCGGCTCGCTCTCTGTACGTCCCGACTTCGAACATCGCACATACGAATGTACATATATATATACATATAAATACACGTATATGTATATACTAAATATATATATGGATTGTGGTGCGTATACCGGTCGTCGAGGGCCGAACTCGCGCGCATGATTAAACGGGGAAAACGGAAATTGCACCCGAGCGAAAACCGCTCCTCCGGTACCCCACCGATCCACCCTCGATGCCCTTTCCATCTCTCGTACCCATTTCATAATGTATACCAGACGCGATTTGATTTGCAATTCCACACATCGGAGATAGAAACGAGGGTGCAAAGTGCCACTGCACAACTGTATCGCATAACCGACTGCCGGATAGGCGATCGGACTAATTGACAGGATAACCCTCCCTTCGCCGAATTTAACTTGCGGAATTATTTTGCGCCGATTCACTCGGCGCTCGAGTTTTGTAGACCATTTTTTTTTTTTTTTTTTTTTTTTTTTTTTTTTTTTTCGTTTTTGACATCGATGATTTATTTGGAGAGATTACTAACGCGTACGGAAAACCTGCTGTCGAAGGCAAGGCGTCATATGGACGCATACGATCTTTTGTAATTTTTTTTAACTCTACTCTATGACTCTTTCGAACTATTTGAAGCTTACAGACTTCAACATCCGAAGGCTTAAATAATTGCGTTTCAAGTTAAACAGAAATGTTGCTTATGTCTATCAAATAAAAATTCGGCAAGTAAATTTGGGACGCGTAGACAATATCAAGCCGCAAATTGTCGATGAAGCAAATTCGTACGATAAGAATCTGATAAAGTGCCGTTATCGAATTTTATTTATTTTTTTCAATGTTGAATATCTTTGGCCTCTTTAATAAATCTCTATTTATCCATCTGCATGTTATAAAAGACAGATGGCAGAGAGTACGGTGGCGCCTAAACGAATCGGGACAGTAGAATCGGCAAGCGGCAAACCCAAGCGAAGCCAGAGAAATATCACTGCTGCTGTTTGTCGCACACGAGGAGTGCAGTTAAAACCGACTGCTGCATGCAGTCGAGGGGTCCACCACACAGAATCTGTAATGGGGGGATGGGGGAGTCCGGGAGGGGGGGGGGGGGGGCGCGGGAAGGACCCTTCTTTCAGCATTTGCCCGGGGGCACGCGTATTATTGCGCGACGCGAACATCTTTTATTCATCCGACAGAGTGGAGCCTTAATTTGAATTGAATAGGATTTATAAATTATTTCAAATTATAGTTGCGCGCGCGGGGTTCCGCGCGCAAGAGCCCAGAAGCCCGGACTTCACGGCGACCGTTTTGCTACCGTCGGTAGAGAGTCTTCGTCGTTCCTTCGCCGGATTCTCTTCAACTATTCGCGAAATAAAAAAAAAAAAATAAAAAATAATCGCCGTTAAGCTACGTCCACTTTTGTTCTCATTCTCTTGACTATTTTATCTCACATTTTTGCGTGTCGATATAAACGAGAAATCGTCACGATGATGCGACCCCTTTACCCCCTTTTTCTCCCGGCGGTAGTTTGGGCCAAAAAGTGAAGCGCTAATCGACTCGCGAGTCACAAGAGATACGCGTAAATTATTTCGGCATCCTCTCGTCGCTTACTTCGCGCGACTCTCGCGACGACTGAAGATCCTAATATAGGCTACCGGAGAGTAAATTTCACGTCGCGTTCCGCGGGCGACTCGTATCGTCTCGCCTCTCTCGCTCGCCCTCGCAGACAAGCCTCTTCTCTCATACTCTCACATGCACACGTCGTAAATATGGTAATCCCGAGATATCAGCGCAACCCCGGTGGGTCGAGGCGATAACGACCATTATGCGAATGCGCGAGACGAAAAGGGAATTAGGGAAATCGTTTGTTAGCCGAGACGTCCGTCGCAGCTGATAGTCACCCGGATTCCCCCGTGTCTCCCACCTACACTCCCCGGGGACTCTCTCTCTCTCTCTCTTTATCCATGTTGGTACTTGCAAATAAATGAATTTTTGGGACTGCGATGATGTATGACTATTTTTCCACTGGATATTCTTTGTTTATTAATTTTACATTAAAATACGAAAAATATCTTCCGAAATTTTTTTTTAACCTCATGAAAATGCGGTCGTAATCGTTGTAATAGAAAAATACTCTCAGAAATCTCTCTATTAGACAGCTGAAGGGATAATGACGCAATAAGTCAGACGTCTTTAGAGGAGCGATGTGGAAATTTATGATTTTTAAAATCCTAGAAAACCACATATATCGTGCATCTCGTTAACAGCGGTTTTCTTGTCTTGGAAAATCGCGGGTCCATCAGACGCACGTGTGGTGTTCTTAAGTTAGAAATTCTTTTCTAATCTTTATAAGGTAAAAAATCATTATTTAGTTTAAATAGATATATGAAAGGCGCTTGTCGTTGCAAGGTATCGCCGGTCTTCGAATGTATTTGAAAATACCACTGCATGTTACGACACAATGTAGAAGTCGAGTATATTATGAGGAACGCCGATTGGCGACAAATTGGAAAATGCATTCAACCTCCCGATCGCAAAACGACACAACACGACTTTCACGGGACAAACGTTGGGCTGCACGCACGCACGCACGCATCCACTCGACCACCTCTACTCGTTTGTCTCCGCGCTGTTTTCTCCCCGCTAACGCCGGGAATGCCGGTGAATCGACGACATCGACATCATTCGAGTTATACACACACAAAAAAAAAAGAAAAAAAAAAAAAAAAACCGACATATACCATTTGGCGAAGAGGTTTGAACGGCGAAGAATCGAGAGGGAATGGGACAGGAGAGGTTAGTCACAAGAAAATATGCGATTTTGTCATCTCTGGGCTTCGCGTCGTCGACGATAGTCTCCCCAGCGGCAGCAGCAGGTTTTACTCTCTCACGAGCAAAGAGATCCTGTATATCCGTCGTTTTACTCGTCGCTAACCCGACGACGACGACGACGTTGCGTTATAAACGCGCCTTATGAATTGAGATATCTCTCAACTCTCGACATAGGAGAATAGAATTCAGCACATGGGAAATCGTAGATTTTGCCGCGTGCGGTCTGCGCGCGTGTACAGCTGAGAGAACGAAGAAGAACCTTTGCGCGTATACGCGTGTATATCTATAGAAAACGAGATACATCGGTAGTATACGCACCGGGGATACGTCACCCGATTAATTTGTTGTTAGCAAACAGGTTGGCAAACTGCGAGCGGATGCTGGGGGCTACGCTATGGAGGCTTCGAGGCAAAATAAAGGAGTCTCCATTTATTAAGCCGGCAATAAAATAGTGTTCTCGGCGCGTCTCTACGGTCGGTCCGTGGGTGGAAGCGTTTGGAAAGAACGGGAGACGGCAAAATCGCGAAACGCGAGAGAAACTGAGAGAACTCACATTCCCGTCGTGGAGAAGAGAAGAGCACCGGCAAACTCGGTGAGAGAAAGCGAGAGCGCCAATGGGGAATGAGAACTCGCGTACTGACTCTACACACAGTATAGAATACTATATCTACTCTGTAGCCAGACGGGACTGATTTATGCGAAAATCCGGGGGAGAGATGGCGAACGCTCGGATTCTCGCCGCGGACTTTCAGTCTCAATGTCGCGAATAACCCGCGTAGATTGTATACGTAAGGGTCATAAAGATCTCCTCGATTACGCACAGGTGAAATACAGATGAAAATTTAGAGAAAATTATTATTTTTTTCATATATTTCTTTCACTCTATCAAAATAATAAAAATTAATCGAATTATGTAAAAACGATTATAGCATCGAAGAATTTTTTATTATTCTGATAAAGTAAAACGATTAGATGAAATAAAAATTATTTCCTTCTGATTTTCATCTGAATTTCGTCTGTACATAAGCGAAGGGATATTTAACTGATGTAAAAAACATTGTTGAATGAAATAGACGATTTTACAAGAAATATACACGAAATTTTTGGAGCATTGCGATTATAACGTTGGGAGAAACAATGTACATTGCACTACACGGTGCTCGCAGTCCCTCGTATCGATTTCATTACAAACAAGCAACAAAAAAAAATTAATTTCTGGGAAATTGACGGCCATAATAAAACGGATGCAAACGTTTCGTAATTAAAACACAGCGGCATTCATCACTGTGATGAAAAAATATTGACAAGCTTCACGTGTGCGGCGGTTCAAAGTTGAAAAAAAAAAAAAAGAAATATCTTGTACGCGGAGCAAAACACGAAACGTAACAATACAGAACAGCGCAACATTATAATATCTATAGAGGGTACACGTCATGTAATAACAGCATATATCGCGTACGCGTATAGTTTCGCGAATGCTCGGGGGCCAAAAAGCAAGAGAGCTCCCTCGTCGCTTCCGAGTTTCCGAGTTCGAGAGTTCGGGGTAGTCGAGGGCACCGCCAATTAGCTCGAAATAATGAACGTGTTTCGGCTCCTTTTGTTTGCCCGTCGTTTGGTCGAGAGGTAACGCGCGGCGAAGGGGTTTGAGGGCTACCGTCGGGCCCCCGCTCTCACTCTTTCGCGTACACCAGGCAAAACGAGCAAACGGAGAGCTATACGAAGGGATCGAGGGAACCATCAGCATCCAACGAACCTTACAATATTACCCTCCCCCCGCCCCCTCTTCCTTTGCATGGTTACTTCCTCTTTTATACACAAGTTTCACCTGTGACCTCACATCCCACGAATTTCAAACGTTTTTGACAATACGGATGTTTAAATTTTTTTTTTTCTTCCTTTTTTCAATTCTATCGCAGGAAGAAAACTTTGGCATTACGAATTTGTAAAAAAAAAATTTTGTAATTATATTTCACATTACCATTCGATTATATATCGGTAAATATAAAATATATATTTAAAGAAAAATAATATATAAATTATATGTTTTGCCGCAAAAAATTATATGATACATTAAATTTCTCGTTTTTTGAATCGGAAGTTCATGAGAATATAATCATAAATGCGTTTTGGTTATTCCGATGTTAAAGTAACGATAAATAGTTATTATGTACATAATATTTTGTATCAGATTTATTCTGATCCTTAAATTCGGTAGCACGGTAATTTACCGCTATTCATCCCCCTCCCCCCCCCCCCCCCACCACCCACCGGTAATATACTAATTGGCAATTAAGCGTATGCGCTATTAATAATCATGGCCACGTTGTTATTCATTCAGTTCTCGTCTTGAAATATTCAGTTTCGTGATCGTTCGCGCAGGGGATCGAGAAGGCAGAGAGAAAGAGAGAAAGAGCAAAGTCTCTGAACCGTACTGCAGACTGGTATGAGCATCAGCCTTTAGCTAGCTAATTAGTAATTAGCGGCCGTTCCGTTCGATCCTTGGCAATGGAATTCGCCGGCTGTCCGCGAGGATCGACCGATCGATTATCCACTTTGATTTTTTGGCCACCGTCATCTCTCTCTCTCTTTCTCTACCCTCGAGGGCAACTCCCGAATTTCTTTAGCCCTTCTACCAACGAACACACTTCCACCGAGAGAAACGCGAATAGAAAGGCCTCCATTAACGAAACAATTAATAATTGATTGAACGAAAGTCAAAAGAAAGAAAATCGAAAGAAACAAAAAAAAAAAAAACATTGACAGTCACGCAACGACCCAATTAAATGGCGATGATATCGATTGTCGTAATTGAGACGTCGTTAGAGTTTCGATTGACATTATCATTATGTGTCGATATTCTCCTCGCGTTACACAAATGCAACTGGATATCTCGCAATCATTAAATTCAAACGAATATCGAGGATGATAGACGAACACAAAAAATAATTGTGCCAAAATAAAAATTACTTGGAGAAACTTTAAAAATCCGTTAAGCGTTAAAAAATATATCGTTAATCTCAATTTTTTTATCTTCCATCGGTAACAAAGTGAATTGTAGTGGAATAGAAATAATCTATTCTTCTAAATACAAACAAAATTATTTTTGTAATGCGCACGTTTAACGATTCTTTATATTCCGTATAAGTTACTGATAAAGCAACACTAACTGCACACGAATTATCATATCAGCAATTTATGCCAACGAGCACCGGTTGAATTTTCTACATTGACGTGAGTATCGCAATTTATTTTTCTTTTTTTTTTCCACTCGCATACATTGTCATCAAAAACAATGAATTTCGTAACGATTTTTATCGCAGTCGAAACACATGGATTATCTTTACGTAACTATATATTAAACTCATCGGTTTAACTTATCATACATAACTCATCGGAAAACTGTCGGTTCGTCTCAATGTGATCGCAATGAGGTTACAATGAATGAAAAAAAAAAAAAAAAAAAAAACACTTCCGGTGTTTCTGCGTCGGTATCGACGTTTCAATCTATTCGATTTCAACAGCAAAGCCTCAAAGTACCGACGTAACGATAAGTGCGTCGAGTTCGTACACGTGGCGTATGATAAAAGAGTATATGGAGAGGGGATGGAGGGATCAGAGAGAACACGAAGATGTACAGCGTTCAAGCCTCCGGCTAAACTCCATAGAATCCGCGTATCACTATACACAATCCATCGAGAGCAAAGAGTAAGTGACTCTCTCTTTCTCTTCCTTCTCTTCGACAGAGAGAGAGAGAGAGAGCTTCATGGTTAGAAGTAAAAGCGACGAGACGTTTCGACGAGATCGGGTGGTATGAGGCTATATAGGAGAATGGGGAGAGGATGAGGGATAAAAGGGGGAGGGGAGGGGTTTGAGAGATGCACGAAACGAAACGGTAGCAGACGGAGAGCGCGGATTAACAATGCCGCAAATACTGGTACCGGGGGCCTGGAATGCCCGCGAGGCGCACACGGCGCATAATTAATACCGCGAGCTCCGGGCCCCGTTTGTGCGCCAACGAGCGAGTAAGAAAGCCCGTACGAGGGATGCTGCGTCGAGTAAGACGAAAGAGGATAGATAGATAGGGAAGATGAGAGAAGAACAAGACTCTCTCGGGGCGCATGCAAGAGAATCGCCGGCGCTCGCGAAGCGAAAGAAAGAGCGGAGACTTCGGGGGGACGGGGGGGTGGAGAGAGGCAGGAGAAGAGTAGAGAATATAAGCAAAAGAAGAAGAAGAAGACGAAGGAAGAAGAATAAGGTATAAGGACGGAGGTTGAGCATGTCCGCGAGGAGGAGATTTATGTGGCTCCTGATTGAATCGTTCTCACTCGATCGCGCCGCGCGCTTTTTGCCAACGATCCCGCGCAACCAGAGAGACCCGCTGTGCCTTCTTCTTCTTCTCTTATACACCCGCGGAGCTCTACTCCCTTCTCTCTATATGTGTTGCCCGCTGCTGCTGTTCTCTCCTCGTGAGTCGCCTGCGCGATCCGCGGTACCGATCCCCCCGCGCGCCCTTCTCGATTCCCGAGCGCGAGATCCATCCGGCCAATCGACTTATGCTACTTTTACCTTCCTCGTATATGGTCTCTCGGTCTCATTCACTCCATCGCGATATTCCCGTATCACCATCCCTGTCCTATTTATACTTAAACTCTGGTCACGTTCTATAAGTCTGGACGATACGATGTTCGCCAACGAACAAACGAACTGACCGACCCATTCGGACCGCCACTTTGGGACTATTTGCCGGCGTGAGAGATATTAAACGACACTGGTATGTACAACCGGTAGAAATGATTTATTTTCTTTGGAAAAAAAAAAGAAAAAAAAAAACGCGGATGAAAAAAAAAAAGGGAGCTAATCAAATAAATCATTTCTACCGGCGTATACGCTTCATTTTCATGATACAACTTGTCCCGAAGTGCAACGAGAAACTGCATTTCATTTCGCACTGTTATAAACTCTCGTGACTGCGATTCATCTTCCTCCCCGTGAAAATTCGTTTGCGTCGAGAGGGGTCGGGACAAAACTCTCGCGGGCGAGCAGAGACTACCGGTGGTGCATTAAATAACTGACGTACCGAGTATACTCGACAATAGACCGCGTGTCGCTCGCGGTTCCGCGTTGCAGTTATCACCGGGTTGTGCAGTACGCGAAGTATAACACGATAGGAGAGGACCGCGGGATACGCCGAGGGAAGGAGGGCCCACTCGACCGACATTGGCTAACCCCGTTATTATTTCGCGCGCTTGTTTTGGGAAGCTTCACGCCGGAGAGAGGTCCAACAGCAAACCGCCGCGGATGGTCCTTTTTGTCATGGCGCGTTTAAATAAATGGTACTTTTAAACCGATATATTACCGCGAAAAGGACATACCAACTGCGGGGGCATTTGAACACTCGCCTAGTCACTCGAGAATGATGAACTGCCGCGACCGCGGAATGCAGAAGTGCAAACGCTCGCGGGGATTCTCGGGCACCGGTTGGCTTTTGATAAGCGACGAAAGTGACGAACCGGTGACTGGGTTGATGGGATTTTTCGGGAGATTAAAATAGAATAGAATTGAAAGTAACGATAGAATTCTTTCGGGACGTCGGATTTGAGTAGAGAAAAATGAGATGTGTGGCAAATTCATTTTGTCAAAAATCATTTAATTCTATTGTTTTTATTATTTCCATTAACCATTTTTTTAGCCGGAAATAACGTTATCAATAATAGCATTTTTTTTTTTTTTTTTCTTCCGTCGAAGTTTTCGGTGTTCTTTATCGACGAGAATGTCGTACGGGAAGGATTCAAATTTGTTGGTTAAGCAGAATAAATTTCACTGTAGTTAGGTAAAATTATGTTTCATCCGAGCAAAGAAGCGGATGTGAAGAGCTGTTTGGGTTTGTGATATGCGAGAGCGACGATGGGATTACGCGTTTGTTTGTTGGGACGCCTCGCGTTCTCGAGCTCGTAGAGCGTGCGTTCGCCTGAGGGAGTCGTCGAACGCGGTTAACACGCGCGCGCGCCATCCTCGGAGAATTATTAGGGATGTAAAAAGGAGGTAAAAGAAGGCAGTGGGCGTACAGAGTGTGAAGAAGAAGCGCGAGCAGCGAAAGAGAGATAGGAACACGGGACGTCGCGAGACATTCTTCGCAAGAATGTTGAGCCCCGGAACAGCCTCGAGACACGAGAAGACACGTGTAGCTTGAACTTGAGTATATTTACGTTTATCCGTGCGTCTCGCGCGTTTTCCACATATTCGTACACGAAGATGCTTGCAAAAGAGGCTCCACCGCGATATTCCAACGCGTATATACAACCAAATAATATCTCGAGGGGGGTACCATATCCATGTACCTATTTAGCGGGGCGCCGGGACGCGGTCATCTTTGTCGCGGAGTGAGTTTCTTACTCATCTACAAAAGTCTCTCGGTTTTCCAGCTGCGCGATGCTCGTCAACGTGACGGCGGCGGCCACCCTCGGCGCGCGTTGGCATTCTCCTTCAAGGGAAAAAAAAAAAAAAAAAAAAAAAAAAAAAAACACGAAACGGAACTTTCTGCTCTGGACCCGCGGAGAGACCTCTCGTCTCTGAGCTCTTTACCTCGTGCGTTATATACTCTCCCCTTTCCTACCGCCCCCCTCCCCCTTCTCCCTCGCCACTCGTTCCCAACGTGTTTACTCTTATTCTTCTTCTTGTATTCTTCAACGGTATAATAGCCCGACCCCACGATCGCTGTATGTCGCAGCGTCAGTTTTTTTCCTAACCCGCGGATATTCCCTTCGCGACTTCGCGATCGTCGATGAAACTTCTTTATGGTTCCGATGGTGTAAAACCTCGTGGAATATGAGACATATTCCATTCGAATCGCTTTAAACTATATTTCGAAGATCGAAGCTACGATTAAAATGAATCCAAGGCGACTAGTGATTTCGGAGTATTTAGGTTTTGCAGCTTCGGAGAATTATATTTTTGTATAAATCAGCGTTGGACCGCAAGAATCTATTTCTCACATTCTGCCTATTGATTTCGAGATCAACAAGTAAACAAATAATGACTCCGAGCAAATTAGCAAAATAATACCGCATCCCAATCTTGTAATACCTGAATTTCCTATGCGTTAAAAGGATTTCTAATGTAAACCTTCAAGCGTAATTTCATCCCCACGAAGATTTATCGAATGACGACAATAATCTCACGGCTAATTAGTTTGGATCGCGCAAATTGTGTGGAATTGCTAATTGGCCGAATTATGCATCTCTCCCACGAGTGAAATTTCTCTTTCACGCGCTTACAAATATTTTTCGTCTCGGTTGGATTTCTCACTAGCAAGCTTCGCGGTCTTCGTGGTCGAGGCGCGTATCTCTCATTCCCTTTCTCGCGGATAGTTCATCACCGGTTGCTTCGTCGTTGTAGCGGTCATAGCGCGAATCCCGCTCGTTCCATCACCGCCACCTAAAACTTAACCCCCTGTTTCTCGTGCTTTTCCCGCAAAGAGTTCGACGTTGTCCCTCCAAGTTACAGAAGCCCCGTAGACTCACTCGGTGGTAAGAAAATTACAAAAAAATAAAATAAATAAATAGAAAAAAAAAAAAAAAAATGAAGACGATAGACATATAGGTGCGTCGCGGTCGCGTGACGTGGAAGCGGTAGCGAGAAAGCGTTCGGCGGATCCTCCGCGCCACGAGGACAGGGTGTTTAATGGCAACGATTACTCAGCGGATCGAATGGGCCGAAGCCCCCCGAGAGGCTTGACGTGTCCCGTAACGAAATACCAAAATAACGTCACTAATAAATATAACAGCCCGCACGGCGGTGAGAGGGATGTGAGTTGTGTGCGAGTATCTCACACCGGTCTCTCACTCTCTCTCTGCTCCCTCTCTCCTCTCTTTCTCTATCTCTCTGACGAACGGCTCCAGAATTAACCGGCTCGACTATCCTCGACGAGGCGAGACGCTCTCGAGTCTCCAACGGTTAGCATCGCTGAGTAACGTCTTCGCGAGAGGCCCTCCCTCTTCTCCTTTGCCTTTGCTACCACCCAACGCACTTCGCGAAAACGTTTTCTTATTACTTACTACTATCCGACACGAGATAAGTAGTCGTACGTAGTTTCTGACTCTCTTAACATTGTCTCGGAGTCAACGGAGAGAGGGTAACAACAGCTCGTTTACCATATTCGTGGGGTTCCCGGGGACAACCCTCCCCTCGAGCCAATAATTCTTCCTCCGAAGAATCTCTATGATGTCTGACACGCGTTTCGGATCGTGGCATCCACAGGGGCAAGAGGCGCGCGCGGGAGCTCGAGACCCAACATCCGGCAATACGTCTCTTCGTCACCCCGATAACGAACGTCTTCTTGCGGGAGAGTCGTCAACGAATATCTTTTTCCAAAGCTTCGAACACTACGCAGTTGCCGAGTGTCCCCCCCACTTGTGCCTTTGCTACTTACTGGCTATGCCGCGACGCTATATCGAAGATCTACTTTGGGTTATTTCTTTCGTTGACTCGTCGTTTCCTCGTTTCGAGTCGATAAAACTCCCGCGCGCCGGCGTTATAAAGTGGGTTAAATATAACAGTGGCTTCGCGAGAAGGGCGCAAGGAGCTTCTTCTTCTTCTTCTCGCTCACGCCCTCTCTTTCTTGTTGGTGGCGAGTATTAGAGAAGCGAGAAAGAGCGTCTCTTGGGTCGTCTCTCGTGGGACACAGCGCGAGACTGGGACGAGAGCGATGGCTCTTGGGCGAACATAAATTACCGAAGCGGCGCACCAACGAACCCGAGGGGGAAGTTGAGTTATTTGCGTGTGAGTGATGGAACGAGCCAGCTGAGGAAAGCCTATGCCACGGCTAAACGGAGGCAAAACCCGCCCCCTCACCTCATTCTCTCTCATTCTCTCTTACATTCTCTCTATCCGCGACTCTGACGTGTTCGCCTTCGGTGTCTAGATTTCTAGGCACTTTACGCGAATCTCACACCCTCGATCGGGGGACACTCTGTTAAAACAGTTCGAACGAACATATCCAACCCTCGATCGTATTATCTCGGCAGGAAAAACAGTTCGGGAGACAAAAAAAATTATTTTGATTTACTAGTTTTCTATCAGTGAAACTGAAATCGAAATCCGCGAGATTCCATATGCCGAATTAAGAAAAGTCTGATTATGTTGAGTTCGAAGTTCAAAAGCCCGAGGAGATTAATTAATTGATTAATTAATTACTAATTTGAAGACTGAAATTAAATAATCTGTTGGGAAAACTATTAATTATTGACGCAACCATTTTTTTTTTTTTTTAAGGTTATTAATTAGAAGAATTAATAGTTAGTTGAGGGTTTTCCGGAAGATTTCAGGTACAATGGCACAGCATTTTACGTCAACGTGCCGAATGACGATTTCGCAGAACAATGATTAAGACATCGCGACGGTTAGCGGAACCCGCAGACGCGTGTGCGACGACGTACCGTAAGGGCGATTCTTCATTGCATATAATATATTTTTCTGTCAACAGTTCTCCGTTGAATTCTCAAAACGCGAAAATAAAGTGATATCATTCGGCGGGATAATTCATACGAAACGCAACTTGATAATAATTTTCTTCCATCCCATCGTTTATCAATTCGCGGCTCGTTTCCACATACTTGCAATCACGACATCCGCCGACGAAAGAGACGGAAGTCAAAGAACTAGTTTAACCTCTGTCGAACCCATATAATCTTTGCTACTATAGAGTGCTGGAAATCGTTAACGAAATAACATGTGCGAGTTGACGAGACACGACTCAGGAAAGCAATAAAATTCCTCGAGGCATCCCGACAGTTCGAATATTAACAAAGTAATGCAAAAAAAAAATCTAAAAATAAACAACACGCGTCCCTCGAAATGTATTTTTTTTCGTCACAGAAAAAAAATTATCAAAAACATTCCGATCCTTGTTACATAAAAAAAAAAAAAATTAGACGAAGACTTACGAAAAAAAAGAAAAAAAAAATCGTTCTTATTTCAGAAAAAACAGGTAAAGTAGGATAAAGGACGAGAAGATTTCTGCAGTTGAAGTGAAAGGAGTAACGGCGAGATTTTCGTGCGACGTATTACGTCCAACCGTGCGCCTGCCGTTGCGGACCTGACTCAGTTCTCTCACTCGCGCTAATGGCTTCATTAATTACCTTTCGTTTCGTTAAACGCCATGGCACCGGTGGAATCTCGACGGTTGCACGGTGAATTAAGCGAAATAATTAGACAAATTAGGGGCACAGCGTGAGGGCGACGGTAAGGGAATCATTTGTCATTAGGATCCTCTATTAATTCCTCGTTAATTCCTCCTTTCCTCGTGAAGCAAGATAAACGAGTGAAGCTACGGGCACGAGTCGCACTTTTGGCTTCTTTATTTGCCGTATCACTTTGAACCAACGAATACACGGAGAACGTGTACCGGTGCTGTAATGGCATTCTGGATATATATCTATATATATCGATTCAACCCTCTCCCTCCCTCTTTCTCCATGAGATGAGCTGTTTGCTTGAAGCTATTGAGAAAACCGTGAGACAGCGAGAAACTCGTTGCGGATTCGCTTGAAGAGGTCCGGCTGCGTATCGTTGAAGGACCGCGCGCCGCGTGCTTCTCTGCAGAGCGTATATAGCATGTAAGCTGAAGCAGATGACCATTGGGTCTTTACCGTGCTGACGACCACTCGAGAAAAGAGAAAGATAACCAATGATGTTGAGGAGAAGAGACCATCGTGTTTTGCCGATCCTCTTTAGGGATCCTCGAGAGAGTCACAAGGAGAAGAGAGCCCTCTACGCGAAAGAAGAGATGAGAGAGATGAGAGAGATGAGGATCCTTGGCCCAAGGGATCTCTCGAGTTAAGGTGCACGCAGCATAAAAACCTTGTGGTCATATATGCATTGCTTTTCACGCAGACTTATATACTCTCGCGGAGGGGAAAGAAAAAAAAAAAAAAAAAAAACAGAAAAAGAACTTCTCTCTTGACTAAAGAGACTTTGGAAGCCTCTCAATCCTCTCGATACTCGTAAATTCTGTAATCCAGCGGTTTTCTCGGATATGAGAGACCGATGAAGAGGACGGAACCCCGTCACGCTTGCAGGATCTGTTTGTCGTGACGACGAAAAGATTCGAGTCGTTGAGAAGTTAACCAGCAGATAGATATATATATGATGTTATTATTATTTTAAAGAAAGGGTACGGGCGTCCGAGGATATATAAGTCGGTGGGTTAAGCGAGGGTCTTGATGTGGCGAGACTAACCGATGCACGCCTCGTTTACTCTGTCACCGCTCTTCGCGCTCCGCACTCCTCTTCTTTTTCTTCGACTCTGACTTCTTGTGGCGTGTTATAAAATGTTTTCCGTAACGCCTAACGATGTGTCGTTTCGAACTTATAATGTTCGAGAAATTTCTGAGCGATTGGTTTCGAAAAAAAATTTGTCGGAAACAAAAAATTCGAAGAAGTTTATGGCGTCGGAGTTTATTTCGATTTTATGGCATATTGTCGCAGTTAAATATGGCGCGCATCTGCGATTTGGATTGAGGATTAATCTATTTTACAATTTAATACTTTCGCGCCTTTCGCTATGGGGACAAAAAGGGTCTACGCAACGTATGAGTTTCCATATGTGCCAAAAGCTTAATTTCTCTGAATACCACGCGTATTTTCGCACCTCTAACGCCGCACATGGGATCGAAAAGACTTCATAATTTGAAAGTTGCATAATTTAATAAAAAATCCACATTATTAAATTTACTTATAGTGAAATCGATACGCCAAAATGTAAGGAGATTCTGTCGATGCACCATATCGATACATCTATTAAAAATGATAGAAAAAGGACACATTTTTTAAAGCGACCAGAAATTCAAGTTTTCCTTGAAACAACTCGGGTCCGGTAGATCTATTTGTGGTGTTCTATAGGGTTAAGCAACACAAGTTTACATAGTTAAAAAAAAAAAAATTGTCCCAAAATAAAAAAGAAACTCTGAACTAATGAAATTAAGATAAATCACCGATGCCACAAATCTGGCATCGATATCTTTCATGCTTTGACGCTCGAGTCTTCCTCGATGATGAGTAAAAGCCAACAACACATGCAGAGTCAAGTATATCTTTTTCCTTGGTAGCCGCAACGTGTCCCTAATTATCCCTGGCCGCGTTAATTGATGCCCTTCGCATAAGGATCTCTCTCTCTCTCTCTTTCTCCTCTAAGTTGTCCTACGAGCGTGAGAAATTCATTCGATTACCCTCGCGTAGCTCTTCGGAACAGCCCGGGGGCCTCAAAGTTCGTCTCTTATGTTTTCTCTCGTTCTCATTTTTTTTTTTAAACTCTCTTTCGTCGTCTGTATACACCGTATCGCACCCTCGGCGTGCAAGTTGTCGAAAACACGAGACGGGCTTATTACTCTCTCTACTCCTCTTGTAAAACGAGGGTTGCACCGCTGCGTGTTCGAATGAACAACCGCTCGCGGGTTTTCGAGGTATCATTCTTCTTCGCGTGAACTAGAAGAGAAAAGGCGTGAATGGGGGAAGCGCAAGGAGATTCTTCACTCGAGTTAAGAAACCGCACGTCGGACGCGCGTCTCAAGCTGAACGTCCACCCTTTCCCGATAGTCGGTTTGTCAAGCGTCCGCGGCAAGTTTCGCACCTGCCGCCGGGCCGTCACCACGCTACGGTCCATTGCTGGTATCAGCAATATACGTATGCGTTGGGCCTCCGTACACCAAGATAACTAGTAGAATAATCCACCGAAAGCGAGAGAGAGGAGATTATAAACGAGAGCCAAACGGGCCAAAGATAAACCTTTCCTCCCAACGTTTCCTTCGGGCGCCCGTCGTCGACGCATTAATTGTCGAACACAGTCATAAAGAAGTCCCGTGCGCTCTCTCGCGCGCGCGCGCGCGGTCCAATGTCGATTCGAATCCTCCTCAACCGCCACGAATGCTTTACAGTTTTATTATTAGCATCTGCCCGAGACCGAGAGAATCTCGTAGCTACAAATAAATACTATAATGTGACGAAAGAGTACGAGGGGATATTAAAATATAAAAAAAAATTCGAAGGAAGTCTGGCGCATTTTTTTCATCTGGTTGCGTCTGTGTAAAAATTTAAAAAAAAATCACAAAAATCTAATCTAATCATCCGAGAGGCAATCATGATTAGCGACGAAGAACGAAAAAATAAATATATCGATAATTAAATTTATTTAAAACTCTTTACAAAGTGAAACTTTTTGCCTCAATCAAAGCCCAAAACCTTCTTCCAGCTATTGCAACAGTATGAATCTCCCAAAGAAATGATCGGTTTAAGATTTCTTTATGAATCGTGCCGATTTTTTTTAGTCCCATTTTTCTTGCTATTT
The DNA here is from genome assembly GCA_934046635.1 of Buathra laborator. Classification (NCBI taxonomy): domain Eukaryota; kingdom Metazoa; phylum Arthropoda; class Insecta; order Hymenoptera; family Ichneumonidae; genus Buathra; species Buathra laborator. The sequence continues at coordinate 21,695,358 of OW203894.1, forward strand.
GTACTGTTTAATGATTGCGAAATGGCAAATAAGTACCATTTTCACCGATGCCAAAAATTTTACGCAATCAACTCTAAATGTATAGATTGTGATTGAAATAAATGTATAAATATGTATGGATGTTTTTGGTGGCAAAGAGAGGAATTCATTGGCTCGAGCCAATGTGCGGGTTTAAGGCGCGCGAACCACGACAAAGTGATAGATTGAATCGAGTCGTTGTTGTGACAATTAGAAGTGGCTTCCTAATTCTTGTGGGTAGAGGGAACTCGACGAGGGACGATGAGACGGGGAAGGCAGCAAGCCAGAGGCAAAAGCAACAGCAGCAGAAGCAGCGAAGCCGTTTGTTAATCTCGAGGGGGCCCCACGCCGCTCGTCGCAGCAGCAGCAGCGGCGGGCCTAGCTGCGGGCGCAAAAAACGCGCGTGGCATCCGCGGTGGCTCATTAACCGTGCTGCCTTTAAATTGGCCCCACGGCAGCTCACTCTACTCCCTCCCCTTCGCCCTCTCTCATACCCTTTTCTTAGGCAACTCGGAGGCTCTTCGAGTCCTCCGAGTAGTCGTCGGCGTCGTCGTCGTCGTCGTCGTCGAGAATATTTATGCCCGCCGCGTGGCTCGCGTAGGACCGCGAAAGCCACCAGAGGAAACGAGTTGATCCCGATTCTTTGCCAATTCCGTATCTACCGATGCCCGATGGCCTTTCGAAAAGAGTGAGAAGGCCCGCGCGTGCCCCATCGACTCTCCGCTAACTCGATTGATAAAACTCAACAACACGAAATTTGTGGACATCGAAAGATCGACTAAGCTGGTTTTCTTTTAATACAAGAAAAAGTCATGAAAAGTAGCGATTTAGGCCTATTGGCAGGAGGAATAACCCTATAGAGGTTTAATCCTCGAATTTATTGTTTTGAGCTGAAAGTCGAGTTGTTTTTTTTTTTTTTTTTTTTTTCAACGGATACGAAAATTGAACTTAAAACTGTTCATTAAATAGAGTCAAAGAGACAAGACATAAAAATGGAGATTCATAGTTTTGGTTCCGTTTTGGTTAAATTTTGAGGAATGCGATCGGTATGAGTGGTGATTAAAGCAAAGTAGATATTGTATCTGCATTCCCTCACTAAAAAAACTGTATCATCGAAAGATTTTGGTGAATAATTACAAAAAAAAATGTTTACATCATCGCTAACTTGATACTTTGATCAGAGAATTTTTTCGACATTTTTGTCACTCTCTTTCAAAGATAATTGCATTGTTTCCCACCTTGAAACACGCGAGAATACGCAAGACTGTGCTTCAAAGGCCTGCAATCACTTTGATGAAAACTGCTGTACAAAGGTCGAAAAAAAAAAAAAAACAGGGAACCGAGCATTGTAAGTTACAGCCGAGAAGCGTTAGTGATATTTCTTAGCAACGGGTATTCGCGCGTGCGTTGAAGTTCATAGCTGTAACAACGTTAAGTTACAAAGATACATTAATTCTCGCGGAAGAGAGAATCGCGCGAGTTGTGTGTACGTCTGCCAACGCTCTCCGCGGGGGCAAAAATCTTTCTCTCTCTATCGCGGGTACAACGAATTTTTTATAGCTGACCGAAATAGCGTTGTGCGAATAAATATATCCGAATGCGATAAGAATCGTACGAATGGCGTAACGTACGCGCGGGACTTCTAGACTCTCGCGCGCGGCACGCCGATGCATATACTACGAGAATGCAGGAGAAAGAGAGAAGGTATATGTATATATATAAATATATCTACTCTCTGCTTCCCCGAGATCTACGCTGGGCTGCTGCGGGACCGAAGCACGGAGGATATAGCACACAGCTACTTACTATGTATTCGATTGCACTCGGGAGAGAATAGTTACATAGGCGAAAGAACGATGTGTCTCGTAGCCGGCATCGTCCCTGAGCCAACAAAGTGCCAATATATTGTTACGAACGAGCAATGGATAAACCTCTAACGTTAAAAAAAAAAAAAAAAAAAAACTGTACGACAAGTTTATTGACTACACTGATAGACGTCTATTAGGCCGGTATTTAACTATATGTTATTTAATTCAAGTAAATGCACTGCAAGTCAGATAAATCATTTCTACCAATGCACGTCGCGTTTTCTTTCGCGACTTCTCGATCCGTTGAAAGAAATATTTTTTTTCAGATCAAATAGATTTAATTTCATAGATGTGCATAAAGATTTATTAATCTATGTTCACGAGAGTAAATCTTTGAATTATTGATCATAGAAATGTAGAAATCGGTTTAATGTCACCAATAAATTTCAGTCTTTTATTCGTTCTCTTCTAAACAGATTTTTATAAATTTTGTTATCAAAGCTCAAAGTTTCTATACGTTTTTTTCAACAGAGCCACGAAGTCTCGAAAGACAATTGAAAGAAATTTTGAAAATTTTCGTTTTATGCGACGTTTCACAACGATAAACGACGATTGGTGCGAATCATTTTTATAGGCTGATCTGCAAAAAGTCGGCTGCATTGAGAATGCGAGTGTCTACACGTTATTAGGCAGTAAAAAAAATCAGTAAGAACAGCAGGCCGTATCAAATTCGTAAGGAGACACCGTCTAGGAGACCCTCTCGTGGCGCCGTCACCAGATATTTTGTCCTTTTTACGTTTTTTTTTTTTTTTTTTTCTTTTTCTTCAACGAGCTTTGTGACGGATTCCACGTGCGTGTAGCATAGCGCGACGAAATAATGCCGGCGTGTGGTCAGTGTTTGGTTTGACAGTGGGTGTCCGGTAACGTTGACCTGACCTCCTTCCATCCCTTACCGAATTTACACCATCGCGCATTCTTTCTTTTCCTCACCAAGTCTTTTCGTCGCGACTCTTCATTTAGACATCATAAACAATTCCTCGGAGGTTTCACGAATCCCTCCCCTTCTGTACCTCTAAGACTTTAACATTCTGCTTATTCTCATAGTGTTCCGGGCGTAAGAAACATGCCTCGAGCACGTGTACAGACGTTAAAGCACCCTGGTGTGACCCTATACTCGTTATCCTGCTGTTCTGTCCTGCAGAATGTCAGACAAAGTACCCAAGAATTCATCTCCCGATGTTAGGATGAGACAATGCATTTTACTACGAGACGAAAAAAAAAAAAGGATTCACAAAATCGTCTAAATTGGATTCGGGAGAAGACTTTGAGTTTCGAACAATGATATTTCGAGTGGAAAGCATTTTTGTAATTAATTTTTTAATTTTTTTCTATGCCATGAAAGAAACACTGTAGCAATTCCTGGTGTGTAGTTTTTCTAATTTTTGTTTTTTTTTTTTTTTTTTGCAGATTTCGTTATTAATCGAGCTGCTTGAAGCTCGCCGACCGGCAGGCGGTAAGATAATTTTTTTGTACCGCCGATTCAGCGTCTCGATATAATTCGTGTTTAATCTATCGACGAACCACCGATGGCCGATCGATTTCGTTGGGTTCGAGGATCGAAATCGAAGAAGATTCACAAAGTATAAAAGTCAACGCGAGAAATCTTCGAGTGAATTCACAGCCGCCCCGCTGTGGAGTTTAGGGGAACAACACGCCCACGTTGCGAGATGGGCCATCCGCCTCGACATAGCCTACGATCAGCCAGACAGCGCAAGACACTGACTTTGGAAGTGTAGAGAGAGGTTTCAGAGAAGGAGGAGGAGAGAAACGCCGGAGACATTCGTCTCGCATTAGCATATACACGCCGTGAGAACGCGTCTTCCCCTCTCGCAGTACCTCATCCTCATCCTCCGACTCTGATTCCTCTTTCTTCGGACCACTCTTTTCCTCTTAACCCTTTCATCGAAACACCTCGTGAAATAACTTGACAACAGTCACTTCAATGTATCGTGAAATCGTGTAAATAATCGTTCAATAAAAAAAAAAAAAAAAGAAAAACAACAAATAAACAAAAAGAATTTCTCTGTAACTGTTTCGCTCTACGATCCGAATAATGTATATGAAGAAAGGTAATAAAAAACAAAAAAAAATTTAAAATTCGTCATCAACAAAAAGATGCAAATATCTAAATTCCCTGTATTATCTTTCAAACAAATATATATATATATATATTTAAAATTTCTTTACATAAAAATTTAACGACTTCGTGAAGTAAAAGAAGGTGGCAATTTGTGACGATGTCGTTTGAGGTCGAAAAAAAATGTTAAGTGATACGATATCTCGTCAACGAGAATAGTCTCGAGTCGAGAAGATAGGCAGTACGGTAAACCACGCTGTGTCCTCCAATCCCCGGGGTCGGGTCCTAAGATTTGTCGTGTTCGCACTCCCGTCAGCAGGTAGCCACCAAAGCTTTTTAATTAGAAAACATACGTTTTTTTTTTTTTTTTTTTCATTCTCAACCTCAAGATAAGAAAACGAGATAAGGCTCTTCGTTCTATTCTTTGAGTTCGAAATGAACCGCAGCGTCCTTAAGATGCTTGAATCTTCGATCGACTACGTCAATTGGTAAGCAACAGCCCTTTGAATCATATATACCCATGCGGCGACGACTGCATCGATATGCACCGCAAACTATATGGATGCAATAAAATTCGTCCTTCCCGTTCTATCTTCATTTTTTTTTTTTTTTTTTTTTTTGTTCTTTTCTCTTCGTTCGAAGATGCAGAGAAGTTTGCAGAGATTCGCGAGAGAGAAAGGGAGAACGCTATATATACACGTACGTGTGCCGCGGAGGTTGAGGGCCCGTTCCGCCGAGCGGATATGATAAACAATCGGATAACGATCGTAACGCGAGGGAGTGAGGTCTTTTCGATCTTTTTCTCTCTGCCGCTCGTTGAACTCCTTGTCTCTCTTTCGAGGGAGAGAGGAGAACCTCGCGGCCAAATTAAATCCTCGGGACGTCGAATCTCGCGACGGTACCACTGCAGCAGCCACACAGCGCCATGGACCCCAACGTTTGTTGGGCTCCGTTGGAAAAAGGAGCGAGTAAAAGTTTACGAGGGTCCTGGTAACGGGTGGGCGCTCCAATGCAGAAGAAGGAGAACGAAAAGAGACTCTCTCTCTCTCTCTCTCTCTCGCGGAGTCTCTCATTTTCTCTCTTTCGTTCTTGCGTTTGGGACCGTTTGCCTCTCTCGCTATACGCTTTGGCGAGAGAGCAAAGAGTTCTCCGTTTTCTCTCGCTCTCTCGCCACTTGCCGCGGATCCGTTTCGACCTTTCCTTATGCCAAGAGTCTTCGATCCGTCGAGAAACAAAATTTTCAAACGAAACGCAACCCAAGAGAGAAAGAGACGCATAGCACACGAGAGTCGCAAGAGTTTCTCGCTGGATTATTGCGCCTCGTTTTGCGAAAGAGAGAAGAGGCCCTGGCGCCGGTTTCTAAGTCGCACGGTCATGACACTACTTCGAGCAGCGGCAGCAGTGCCGAGAGAAGGAGAAGGAGAGAAGGAGCCCCTGGGGGTTGTTAAAATTATATTGCAGTCGCTTCGAGTTATACAAGCGGGACGAAAAATCGTCGCAAAAACAATGCCCAGTTTATTACTGGGCACTTCACCAAGGGTGGTGAGAGAGACCGAGATTATCTCGACCTCCTTTGGGACGCACTGTGTCGTGTTGCGTTAGCGCGGTATAGGGGAGGGGGGAGGGAGGGAGGGATATTTCTTCGGTGCTGTGAAATTTTTCGGCGCCAGGGTTACACTGGGCCAAGCGAGAATGAACCGCAAAAGACGCTGAGAGAAACTTCAAAGACATTTTTACGCAGGACCCGGATCACGGCTCGAAACAATCGTATTTTCGAGTGTTGCGAGGACCCGGGAGAATACCAATTACAGCTCGATTCTCGACTATCGGAACGAGATCGATTGATTCAACCTGTGAGATCGTGCGATAAGCGACAAACAAGCGCCATTCGAAAGACACAAAAGAGACCATTTTTTTTTTTTCACCAACAATGTCGATCGCAGTTCGATTCGATACCATTTTTAAGGTTGCAAAAAGAATATTGATCTTTTCCGATTTTTTTTCTATATAATTCATTTTTTTAATTGTAACTTCAATACGAGAGATATATTTTTTTATATATCAACGGCTAGCAGAATGCAAGAGAATCGCGTGTTTCACATCATTTTATATGTTGAACGGGTTGCGATACCATCTTTTGTTATTTAGCATTCAATACATAGATTTTTATACTTAATATTCTATTTTGCAATCAATTGAAGATCTTTGTATTTACTTGAAACAAAACTATCAATTTCGATCGAAAAGATAACAAAAAAGAAGTAAAGTAATCGCGAATACGCATTCATTAACGTGGTTTTGATTTTTTTTTTTCGCGATCGTAATCTCTGCGACAAAAATGAATATTTTTTAACGCATATGAAATTAAACAACAATTGATCGATAAAAAAAACAACAAAAATGATCAAAGTACGCAATGCACAATTTATAAAAATTATTCGGTTGAATTAAATGCAATTATAGGAGTCGAATAGAAGGTACGATCCATGTCGCGTTTGCATATGCCGCATCAACAGTGTCTGACGCGTAAAGGTAAGCTTGATCTGTCGGAACCACCCACGTGTCCAAGTGGAAATATATGACCTACGAGATCCGAGGGTCTCCGGGACCCGCACTTTTGACAACAATTTCCACTTAGCGGGGCTGTTGCCTTGTGACATCGGCGCGTCCGGGGCCGCCGTTGGAGCGCGCGGATAGTGTCCGAGGATGAAGGTGGCAAGGGGGACAGAGAAGAGAGAGAAAGAGAGAGAGAGGGAGAGAGAGAGAGAGAGAGAAATACTTGTTCGGGGCCGCAATAGTATGCCCGTCGCTGACTGCAGTTCTCCAACTCCGAACGGAGTAGCTATCCTCGGCAGAGAGAGGATGTTACCTTGCTGAAGACCGACTCAACCGAGTCGACTCGATTAGAGAACTGCAGTCTCGGCTCCTCTCAGCATAGCTTAAGTCGTGAATGGCCGCTTCTCATTCACCAAATTATTCTCGAGGAGCGGCAGCGCAAGATACCCATCAGAGGGATGCTGCCCGTGTTACAGACACTCGGCAACTTATATTAGACGTTGTTTTATGCGCATTCGTACTCTGCGTACGGCATTGAAAAAATCTGATCAATTATTTTCATTCTCAATGATTGCCTAAATGATTAGGTAAGTTGTAATTTAAATAAATGCACACAAAACACTCGCTATACGTCTATTTATGCGTTTGCTAAAGCTAATAATAACTCGAAGACGAAAAAACAAATGGCTCTCGCAATTTTTATATATTTTTATAAAATCTCGCGAAATTTTTTTGTATTGCCTCGTAAATATTTTTTGTTTCGCGAATTTACGAATGATACTTTTGAATTTTGAATTCTCTTGAGGTTAAACTGTTGTAAAGAACGAAGAGGTTGATTTTGACGAAGTTGACGACATACCAGTCTCATTCACACCTCCGCCTCGTTCAATCAGTCCTCGTGGGGGGGAAAAAGGGAGTCTCATTCTGTCTAAACGAAGAAGAAGAAGAAGAAGGATCGACGAAGAAACATTGGGGGAAGTATAGGAGCGATGAAGCCGAGGATGTGGGTGCTATGGAAAGGGGTGAGTGGGTGGAGCGGAGTGGCACCGAGGACCACCCAACCCGTGTCGGGGCGTTAGTGTTGGCATAACGCGTGGGCGATATTCCTTTTTTTTTTTTTTTTTTTTTTTTTTCATTTTATTTTCTTCTTTCGTTCCATCGGCGCGAGTTCCAAGTTCCGACTGTTGACTGTCGCCAACGGTACCCGGGTCTCGCGAGGACCTCACCTCTTTTCGTCTCATTCCAAAAGTCACCATTAACCAAAGCCGGAGAAGGGAACAGTGAAACGAGAGGATTGGAAAGACTACGAGAGAGAAGAGGAAGCGTTAGGCGCATAGGCTTTGCGCCCGGTCATTAATAAACGGTCGAGTCAGCGTGTAACCGATCCACCATTGTCTCGCCGGATGAATGAATTAGCTTCGCATTCATAGTAAAGGCTAAAACTGAGTCCACGAAACGCTTATGCAGAGTCTAAAACGAGCTGCGAGTCAAGATTAGGCGCGGTAACGTGTCCCA